>OX422207.1:276461885-277765459 GCA_949130495.1 Sambucus nigra | reverse complement strand
TAGGAACTGACCGCTGATACGACGCAAATATTGCGTATTTCACCCGTTAACCTACGCCTTATTAGCCCCCTTGGGTATCTTAATCCCTATACTTATGCTCATTAACCAGAAAACCTCGGGTTTCTATGTTAACATGTTTTGCAGGGGTTAATTGAGCTTTTGTAGGTATTTGGATGCTTAGTATGAAGTTCGGACGCTTTCCGGAAATGTTTCGTCGATTTTTGCAGATTCGGGGGCATTTTAGTAATTTCAGCATTCGGGTTTGAATCCTGAGCTCTTCACGGAAGTTGAAGCCCTTTGATTTCTCTTCGCTTGGCCGCTGACGGTGCATGATTCCGAGTTGTATCGATGGAGTTATGGCATTTTTAGGATGGTTTTTACTTCAAATTCACACTCAAGGTCACATTCAAGGGCATTTTAGTCATTTCATAATTTTGTTTTTTGGGCCCAATGTCTTCTTGGATGTTGTATTCCTCTGAGTTATCTTCCCGTAGCCTCCGACCGTGCCTCATTCCGAGCTATAACGAAGAAATGGCGGCATTTTCCGTAAAACAGGACAAAGCTGCAGAATTCAGACCTGTAGGTTGCGAATCGATTCGGCCCAAAACCGAATCGATTCGGAATTCTGCAGAATTGCAGATTCGAACTTCCCCTGTTTCCGAATCGATTCGGACCATTTCCGAATCGATTCGGCCCTCCAGATTTTGGTTTTCTTCCCTTTTATTACAAGTTTGCCATGGGATATTTTGTATAAAACCAATTCTCTCTCATTTGAGAGAGGGGAGACCTGCAAATACACGATTTTAGCTTAGTTTAGTTAGGGTTTTTGGGGTTTTGCTTGGTTCTTCTTCAATTCATCTTGGTTTGACATCCATTTGGGTTGTAATTGGTACTTTCATCTTCCCTCTCCATTAATATAGCTTGCTTTTCATTTATTCTTGCTTTCTAGATAATTTTCATGCTTTCATAATTAGGTTTACATGCTTTATTTATTGCTTTCCTAGTTTAGTTAGTGTAAATTAGTTTAATTCATTATGTACAAGGGTCGGGATTGTGTTTCCGTCATTTTCGGGTTTGGACCTCGAAAATTAGGTTTTGTGTAAGATTGCGTTTAATTGAAACCGTGTGTATTAAAGTTGGATTGTTATGCGTTTAACTTTATTTGTCACACAAATTTAGTGTTTATAGCGATTATCCGAATTTAATCCGCGTGCGACCATTTTCAGTTAAATGTTTAATCTCACAACTTTGGATTAAATTCCTTATTGCATGATGTTTATGCTTAATTGAAAATGATCGATTAAATGTTTTCGAACCGAAATTCTAATTAGTAGTTGTTTAGCCCGTGAATGTGTGTATGCGATCCCGATCCTCGCTTTCCTTTTATTTAGAGTTAACTTCTCTTTTCTTTTGTCACCATAACCACCCTATCACCTTTTCTTTTATTTATTTTACACCACTTTTATTCCTGAAGTAATTAAAACAATTAAAATCTAAAATTTAATCACTCCTTGTGGATTTTCGATACCCGACTTACCACTGTACTTGCTTGTCAAGTGTAGTAGTATATTAGGTTTTCTTTGTATCGCGGCGGCGAAACACACGACGATTGTGTCCTCACACGAACACACTTTTACCGCTCGATCAACCGCGTAGTCCCGGGTCTCCCGGTTTGTGAGTATGACGTTAATTTCCATTCATATATGTAATTTTTTTGTTTTGAGTATTTTTTTTTGTAAATTATTGGGTTACTAATATCGTATCTTTTTTGTATTCTATTTTTTTTTCAGGATAACAGTTTATCGTTGGCTTTTATTCGCGTGGAACATACAAAGAACTCAATGGTTTACAACAAGGGGTTTATTAATGAATCCATTTTTTTTTGTCATGACCGTACGGTCTTTTGTTGTTTTATTATTGACTTTTATGGCCATGAGGTCTTTTGTAAGTTAATTGTTATATTTTGTCGCCGTGCGGGCTTTATGTTAGGCAGGTTTTGTATTAACAAGTTTTGGAATGTCCAGAAGAAAATAAAGGAAACTCTGCCCAATATGTTGTGGGCCTATGAGCAGTTAAAGACTTGTAATATTTTGAAGTTTGTATGCACATTAGTTTATTAATAACGCGCAATATTATTAATTTGTGATTTTTGTGCTTTCAAATATTTTTTTTAAATTAAAAAAAATTGGCACAGTTCAAAACCGTGGCAAAAGTGTATCATATTTTGGCACGGTTTTAAACTGTGCTAATTTTTTTTAAATTATGCTGAATCTGGCACAGTTAAAAACTGTGCCAAAAGTGTGCCAGAAATATCAAATTTTGGCACGGTTTAAAAGTGTGCCAGAAGTGTTCCTATTTTGCTGAATCTGGCACAGTTAAAAACTGTGACAAAAGTGTGCCAGAAATATCAAATTCTGGCACGGTTTAAAAGTGTGCCAGAAGTGTTCCTGTTTGACTGATTCTGGCACACTTTTAAACCGTTCCAGAAAAAAATTCCCATTTTGGAACACCTGATTCTGGCACAGTTCAAAACCGTGCCAGATTTGATCTGGCACGATTTTGAACTGTACTAGAGTCCTGTTTTTGGTGTAGTGTTATCGCTTCTTCTGGTGTGGTAAAAGGATGAACTGTGGGTCCAGTGAGCAACTTGATCAAAGCGTTCCTGTGCATCTTAGAAGACATGAAAATACCCCACAAAGTAATGTTACCTTGAGTTTTCTTCAGTTGATCGAGGATCTTGCTTTCCTCAAGGGATCTATGGCATAGGAAATTTTGAACGCCCTTCCCTTTGTCATTGGCTGGTAGTGAGGTTGGAATCTCGTAATGCCTCCCTGATCTGGTCATGTGATTTACTAAAGAAGAGAAAAACTTGAATCCCATTTCCTTATCGATCTCGAGTTGTTCTGCCACCTTGTTTATTTCTCCGAGAATTTCTTGAAATGATATCATTCCACACATGTCGGCTACCGGGCCAGTTTTCTCTGAAGCTTGCTCTTCATTCAAATCTTCGAATTCTTCCTCCCATCCGATGGCAACAATTATGTCTTTCCATGTAAACTTGATGCATTCTACAACTTCAATGGCTTCTTCATACATGTCATCCCATTCTGTGGGGACGTGGAAGGGTGAAGGGACCAGGCACACCCGTAGCTTCAAAGCATCGAATAACTCGGTGAAACTACAAATATTGTTAGTCTGCTAGAAGAATTATGCTATAATATGGACCACATTATCCAGGATGACTTCTTCGGTCAGTACTACCCAACTATCTGACTCTCGGGCCCATTTCCGTGCTTCCAAGAACAACGTACTAAATCTCGGGCAATCTAATCATCTGTGAGGGAAATTTCATCCCGAACTCTAGGAGTTGGTTTAATACTTCTGATAATTCCATACCTCCATTTTCAGAATGAGTATCGACAACGATGCATGCTCTGGTGAGGAGTAACAGTGCCTGATCAGTGAGGCTAGCAGGGTGTAGGAGGAAATATGGGCCAATTTCGAGAGGTTTAGGAGAGTGTATGGGTGTGATTTGAGTTGAGGGATCAAATTCTGGGTTATCTTTTAGATAGATGACATTGGTATGATTTGGAAGTGGGCTGTGAGTAGTGTTTATCTTAGGATTGGCTGGTGGAGCGATGGTACCCCGGTAAATTAGACCTTGGATCATGTTTCGAAGGTGAAAGCATTGGTCGGTGGTATGGCCAGCTGTTTGGTCATAGGCACAATGGGCATCTGCCTTGATGTTTCTTGGGAGTGGATTTGTCAATTAACGGGGATCCAAGGGTTTGATAAGGTTTCTGCTTAGCAGGGCTTAATAGACTTTGGAGAGGGTATCAAGGAGCTCAGTGTATTCCTTTCGGACTGGGACAGGGCGGCTTTCTGGTTCCCATGATGTGGTTGGTTGAGAGATGTTGTTGATGGTTGCGACTGTAGCACTGGCAGGCATGTCACATTCTTTAGAGGTGAACTGTCCGGACACCTTCTTTGGTTCGACATCTGTCTTGGAAAGACCTTCCTCGATTTCTACTCCTGCTTCTCTGAGAGCTTGAAAATGGGGATAGTATTTCCCTCCCACCGTTGTTCAGACAAGGGGTAAGAAGTTCTTCTTTACTATGCTGACTTGTTCTTCCTGGGAAGGTCGATTGGTTATAGTTGCTGCTTTTTCCCTCCATCGAGCGATGAAGTTATTGACTGATTCTCCAGGGTTCTACTTGAGCAGCTCTAAATCACGGTGGGTGACCTCAAGCTCTTTATTGTATTTGTACTGCGATATGAATTATTGGGCTACATCCTCCCAACTATGAATTCTGGATTCTTTGAGAGATAAAAACCATCGGAGGGAGCTATCGTTCAGAGTTTGTTGAAACAATTGGGCCATCACTTCTTCAGAGCCCCTAGTAGAGTCAGAGAACGGTGATAACTTCGGAGATGAACAATTGGGGGTCCACTTCCTCTCAATTTCTCGATATTTGTCATCTTGTACTTCTTAGGTAACCTCGCTTTAGGATAAGGAGACATGTGGGTGTATTCCATGTAATTTCCTGAAATTCTGACATGGTAAAACTTCTTAGTGAGCATCTTGAGGTCCTTTTTTACTTGGTTCAGCTTTTCTTCCTTCGGATCAATGATCATAGGCAAGTTAGCCCCATATTGGGCAAGATTCGACATAGGAAGCTGGCAGGCGACGACCCATTAACAAGAGGGGTACGTGGAGTGTGCTTATACTCTTCGGGAACCCAGATAGGCTCGGGTGGATCCATAGCACGAGGAAATAGGGCCCCGGGCTCTTGAGGAATGGGAACCTGGTTTCATTGCATCTCTCAGACCTCGATTTGGAGGTTGTCAATCTTGGACACAAGCTAAGTTAGAACTGCAGTCAGATCCGACTACACAACGGGTACTTGATATGTGTTCTCCATGGGAAGCGGATGGATTTTGGACTCGAAAGGAGTAATAGGGGAACAGACGAAACTCTGGGGTGACTTGACTGAAGATCGAAGACAATAAGGAGCTAGGCCAAGGGCTTGCGATCGACGTGATAAAGCGTCAAATGGGATTTATTTTTGAGAAAAAGGGATGAAAAAAAATATTTTTTTTTACATTTTTTCGAGATTGAAAGACAAAATATTTTCGTATTTTTGATAAAGAGGGGAGAAATGTTTTTGGCTTTTTGATAAATAAGGGATAAATGTTTTTTTTTGATTTTTTTTTGGGAGACGGATCTCAGCATGATTATTACGATTATTATGTTCTCACTTGTATTAAATTCTCCTAAATGCAAAATGAAATGTCGGACGGGACCCGAGCCTAGAAAAATTGGGTTTGTAATATATGCAATGCTATGGATGGACTTGTGACTAGGCTCACGGCAGGGTCCCATTTTAAAAATGCGTGAGAATTCGGGCGGTAGGCCGACCTAAAATTTCGGCAGAGTTTCAGGTTGAAACTGGAAATCTAACATATATGTCCTAGGGTTGACACCTATATGTGGGTATGTAGTTGGTTGGGTGAATCAGAAAGGGTTCCCCCTTTGGCGTGACTTCCACAATATACGTCTTGCTCTCGCGGGCAATCGGTACGTGTGGACAAGCCATTTGATAACCTGAGTGTACGTGAATTGCCTCACCAAATACCTCATGGGGACGGTACGTGTGAGAGTGAATTCGACATACTCGGCGTACCTGAATGAGTTCCCTATGATATACCTCTTGTCATGACTTCGGTCAAGCGGTACAATGAGGGGGAACCGTTCGATATACGTCGAAGGTACTTGGCCAATGGAAGGTGAGAGTCATATCGCTTAGGCTAACTACGCCCTGCGGACCAGCGCCCATCATGAAGTGACCCTCCAGTTACTGGGTAAAATTTGGTCAACCACAATGCTCTTTGGTGATGTCGTGTGAATCATGCATGATTCTCTTATTAGTATCTTATAATGAAAGTAAATTTCTTGATTATGCCAAATAGGGAGCTAAGTGCAATTACCAACGGTACACCAAGTATGGATAAATGATGCGTTCAACATGTGGATATATGTGACCCTAGGTGTACGTGGTGCGAAGTGTACATGGAGAATTTTCTACAAGTGTGAATAGAAGCATAAGCATGGGGGTACACATGAGTAATAAAGGGGGAACTTGGAAAATTGGGGGAAAATATAAACAAACATAACATCCATGTAAATAGAGTCTAACCCTCAAAAGAAAATCCCCAGCAAAGTCGCCACTGTAGCCATCCCCTCCCGAATCTTGATCCTCAAGGCGGGCAGGCCGCGCTAGAGTGAGGGTCCTCGGGTCCCACGCATCCCTCTCAGGAGGGCTTCAGCCGACGTCATTTGAGGTGAGGTGAAAAATGTAGAGAGATTAGAGTCGCCACTCTATTTTACTCAAAAGAGACAAAAGAAAAAGGGAAGCCATCTCGATGGACAACATCCAAAGACATATTGGTGCATACGAAACCAAAGTGATTCGAAAATGGTTCTGAGGCTAAGTTACGAAATGGGAAGGTGTTAGGCACCCATTTCGCCCTTTCGGTCTCTCATGGGTTTTTGCTATTTTCCTTTTATTTTCCCCGTGATATGTGTGCATGTGTATATATGGTGGAGATAGGAATCATTGACTTGTACCATGGAAGGGGTAAAGCAAGTCGTCCGTAGGAAGGTATAAAAGTATTAGAAAATAGGATTTAGGCGATTATCACTACGTCAATCGTTATGAGGGAACGATAACGTATACGGAATAATATGCCCTTATGAACAAATATATGTATATATATATAGTATAAGAGAATGGAGTTTAGAGAAAATAGAAAATGAGAGGAAAAGTAATAATAGGACTCGAGTCTCGAGTTTTACCCCGAGATGCCTACGTAGCCTATAGAGGCATCAAAGTCCACGTAGTTCGCATACAAAACGAGGGGTGGGGTTTATCCCATAAATCCAACCGGGGATTCTCTTATTTTTGTGTGTGTGTGTGTAGAAAAAATGTTTTAGTTGTGAGAAAAGTGTAAGAAAAGTATGAGAATTCCCGTTTGGAATATATGAGCAAACCCTCTTTTCTTATTTTTTGGGTTTTTATTTATATGAAAATAAGAGATGTGCAATAATACTAAATAAAAAGTATATTAGGATGTGTTAGATCAGATAATAAAAGCACTAAGTGATAAAACGAGTTATTGCATATTTTTTAGAATTTAAGGAGAGAGTTGAGAAAATTGGACCTTCTTGACGATCTTGAGATTGATCTTGAAGGTTGGAGAGTAACCCTTAGACTTGGATGATGATGGAGGGTAGTGAATTCACCAAGTTTGATGAAAAGTGAAGGTTGGAAAGGGATTTGGGTATGGAAATCATGCTGACTTCGAGAGAGGTTTCGGGGTTTGCTGGGAGTGATATCTATCACATCTGGGCTCCTTTTGCAAGTGAGGTTAGGCCTCCTTTTTATTGGCCTAGGGCATTACCGATCGGCATAGCCCTGTTCCTGCCATTCGACAGGTGCGTTTAGGCACACTGGGACCTGTCGTTTGGTAGTGTCTTTCAAGCCTTTTCAGAAAATCGATCACAAAACGCAAACCGTTAATCAGAATCGCGCAGGGGAAGACCGTTGGAAAGGTAATTCAGAGACCATCAAAAGTCCTTTGGACTGCTCTCGGGTTCGGGAGTTGACTCTGGGTCAAATATGGCTCGGAAGAATTTTTCAGTTCATTGGACGGGGAATCGTCTGACGCAAACGGATCGTTCGTCCACATGGTAAGTCCTTATCGTGTATGGGGTGGACCGTTGGGAAGGTTAGGAGATGTACTTAGACATTCCAAAGAGTTGCAACCATGTTAGGGGAGTTGACTTTGGTCAACCGGTCCCTGGAATCATTCGGTAACCTTTCAGAGTAAAACAAACCGTTCATCCGTATCGTAAGTCAGAATTGCGCACGAAGTGGACTGTTAGAAAGGGGTTTCAGTGCCCTTTAAAGATTCATTCACTCTCGGTTGAGATGAAGAGCTGACCTTGGTCAAATGGAGCTCGGGAGTGCCCAGTTGCCTCCTAATTGAGTTTTACGGGAAATGGGTCGTTCGTCCGCATGGTAGTTCGGAATCACGCATGGGACGGATCATTGGAAACGGGTTTCAGTGCCCTTCGAAGATTCATTCAACCTTGGTCTAGCTGAAGAGTTTGACTTTTGGTCAAATGGAGCCTGGGAGTGCTCGATGGCTTCTAAGTTAGTACTCGGGGTATAACTTGGATATGTAGTGATGAGGGGAGGTGCTCGGGACCAAAGGAGAGTTTAGAGGGTAACATAATGGGGTGTATACATCCTGAAATACATCGGCAAACTCTCGAACAATAGGAATCGAGTCAAGCGTTACCACCACCTCTATAGAGGTCTCCTCCTCTATATAGTATAAATGAGTGGACGATCCTCCCTCAGAGCGAGGCATCACCACCACGAACATCTCCAGATCGGGTTTGGAAAAAACTATACTCCTACTAAAACAATCAATCATGGCCCTATACCTGACAAGACAATCCATACTTACAATCGCGTCATACTCGGACATATCCAATATGAGCGTGTTAGCGGGTAAGATAAACCTCCCAACCTCTATACCCACTCCCTAAAAAATAAAAGAAATAACAGAACCTATACTCAATGGTGAATCCACACAAGTAATCGTACTCTCAGCAGTATCTAATAATCTCGTAGTACGTGCAAACCCCGTGGAAATAAAATAGTGTGTGGCCCCCGTGTAAAATAAAATACATCCCAAAATCCCCTGGATGGAAAACATACCCCCAATTGTGGGTGGGTCCTGCGGGTCTGCGGCCTCGTGAATATTATAGATTCGTCCATACTGAAGCTACCCCTGTTGGATAGGGACGACCATAATAGGTGGCAGTGCAGGCATATGTGGGGATACTGGGAGAGCTTCTAGAAATAACGGTCTCTAGGGCTCCTGACGAGCACCCTGTACCTACTACTACTGGACTCTACCCTGCTGAGGGAAGTCTTCATGTTTGTGGACAGTGTGTCCACAAGTGAAATATATCCCTGGGAAGGGTCCTCCCCTCTGTCCCTGCTGTCCCCAACCCTGATGGCCATTTCTACCCCTCCCTTTGCCTGTTGCTGGCCCTGATGGCCGTGCTGACCTGGCTGGCCATGTCTAAAGCCTCCCGACCTGAACCTCTTACGATACCCATGATGAGAACCATTTCCTCCTATCCTGCCCTGCTGGCTGGACTCTCCCACTCGCTTAACCCCTGTCAGATGAAATCGGTGGTCCTGGCAGTGGAGTAGGGCTGCATTAGCCGCGTCCTATTAGGAGGCCAAAGAAATATTACCTATTAGATGTTGGAGGATCCTCCACATCAACCTATCTATAATACCCTGAATCTTCTTCTCCTCAGTCGGAATCTCATCTAGCACAATTTTCAAAAGACTGATAAACTCTACCTCATATTCCGCCATGGTCTTTCCCTCCTTCTTCAAGTTCACTAATTTTCATCTCATCTCTGTCTAAACGGCCGAGGGAAAATACTTGCGGTTGAACCACACCTAATATCCTCAGCGGTGGTAATAGACTCTCACCACTGCAGTGCTGCTCCCACTAACTTGAACGTGGCCAGTATCTGACTCTTCACCTTCGTGAACTCATGCATCCTCAAATGCCTTTGGATATCCTTCTTTCATTGGCTTGCTACCACCACATCGGAGCTCCCTGTAAAATGCGAAGGATGCGCACTCTGAAAGGCATCCCTAACACATTCCCAAGCACACGGGAAGGCCTTGGTCTGAATCGGATCCACCACCGGTGCCTGAGGTGGTGCCTCCTACATAACTACCAATGCTGCATTTACCACCTGGGCTATAATGGTAGTAACTTTCGTGGCATTCATCACACCCTGAACTGGTGCAGGCTGAGGCTTGGGATGGGCATCTCTGGGAACTCTCTGTGCACGTCGAGCAGGCATCTATAAGGAGATAAGAATTTCATAAGTCTAGAGTTATTATCTCAAAATAATTGAAGAATTTAAAATGCATAAAGATTACAACAATCCTAAAATATAGGTCTCTATATCAAAGGATGTTACGTGAAAACATAACAAGCCGTACAGATCCTAAGGACACTAGAAACTGATGCTATGATACCACCTATAACACCACTACTAATTAATTATCGGGTGATCAGTCCTTAATTAATTAAATACAGAATATAAAGTTGGTTCAGATAATGCATCACTGTAGAAAACTCAAATTTTAATTTACTAAAAACTAGCCACCTAATATTTAAAAAAGGTGTCAAAATTTTATCTTATTATTAACCATCAGTAAAGTGAAAAATTCAATTATCACCATACATCACAATAGTAATAAGGAAATGAATTAAATAAAAAACTGGAGTAAACATATCCAGTCAAAATCCCACACAATAATCCAATAACATGAAATCAAAGTCTAATGATAAATTAAAACAACTCTAAATCTCTGAATGTAAAATTGGAGGGACGACATGCTCAACTGAAATAAGTGATTGATAGATAAGGAGAATAGATTGTGAAGCGTCTACTAGCAATGTCTTGTAGCTTCCACAGAAGTTAAAACTCGGCAATGAATGGAATTTCCTAAGTCTGGTGTCCCTATGGCTGAGCACCTAAAAAAATAAAACAAAAAAAGAGTTTGTAGAAAAATGGGTCAGAGCCCGAGTAGAAAACAGTTAAAATATAGCAAGTTCTTAAATTGATTAATTAGCACAATATTATTCATGTAAATTAGCGTACTCACTTAGGATGCTCACCTCTCATCTATTGTGCACACCTAGCGAGCCTAACTACCCATACTAGTCACGCTACTCTACCTGATTATACATAGTAAAATCACTATATCTGATATATTACTTACATACCCCAAACACAATATCTCTATTATTTAGGATTAGGTTTAAAGATACTTTAACTCATTCTCATAGCATTCTTAATTCTCAACTGGTGACCCAATAAGTATATACTTTAATAAGGTAGCCAATATGCAACACGGAATAGGAACTCAGTACACATATAAAAATATCACTATCTATACATACTAACACATATATCAATACTACACCCAGGGTTAAGAACCCCTGGTGCTAGGCATACTCGGCTATCTAGTCCCATTGAAAACGCTGACGCATGAAGGACAATAGGTTCAATCTCTCAGGAACCAATAAAACATATACACATATTGGAGGCGAACATAGTTCGAAGCCGATGGGCTACACATATACCTACCCACCCATACGACCGTCATCACTATCATTCTCATAGATAGCCCGTACCTAGGTTCCATGATCTAGTGGTACGACTCAAAATCCCCCAAAGGCACACAAGATTTGGTCATCCACAACGCGTTAACCATTGTTCGATAACTAGTAGCTAGGTATGTGATGCACATAATGTTCCAAGAAATAAGCATGCACACAACTTATACAACTTAATAGGTATTCACGTAACCCCATTATTATAATCCGTAAGTAATATTAATGCCATTACTCTCCACGATAGCCATATATATATATATATATATATATATAATTTCTCTAGGTCTTCCATTCTCTCCTAGGTTTCTATACAAGATCAATACCTCGAGTATTATTACACCTTTAATTTCCTAAAACTTTGGATTTTAAATCACCCGTTACTCACATAGGTTAATACACTCGCTGGGATAAAACTAGAATGATTTTTAACTTAACTGGATCCTAAAAACCCATTATGGAATTTCGTTAGAAGTTATAAGATTTTTGTTCAACGAGGTCGTTCGAACAAGTTCCTTCGAACGAACTCAGCAACTCGTTAGAAGGGTCATTAGAAACCTCGTAGAAGGCTCGTTCAAACGACCTGGGTAGGTCTTTGAACGAGATATCCGAACTGGCCCTGTTCTTCCCCAAACTCTTTTTACTCGAATTTTCATTCTTAAATATCATTCAAAACTCCACATAATCCTAATGTAATTGTTTATAAACTATTCTAAATTACCATATGACACTTCCTAACACAATTTAGATGTTAAATCCTTATCAAATCAAGAGAATCCAACAATTTACTCAATTTCTTATAAATCTCTTTAATATGAACCCAACAATTTCTAATCCTTCAAAACCCCCAAATTAATTTCGTGATTTCAACCTTTAATTACTAACATTAACAGTTTTAATAATGAAATTCCTTTTAAAGGCCAACCTATCTCCAATTCATGAGATTTCTTTACAAATCAGTCCAATTAAACCCTAGTTTTTATTACAACAATCTCATATCATTTGATCTAAATCAACAGGAATAATATATGCTAAAAGAGGAGCAAGATGAACACTTGCCTCAGAATGAACTTCTGATTCTTGGATGGAAATTTATATAGGAATGATCCTCTTTACACGATCTATGCGCTGGTGTAATTCTTGGTGTGAAATCTTGAGTTCTTGGCTTATTCTCCAATGGAGTTCTTCTTACTCTCTCTCTCTCTCTCTCTCTCTCTCTCTCTCTCTCTCTCTCTCTCTCTCGTAGGTTGAAACCGGAAGTAACCTCTAACCCACATACAAACTTTATTTTAATTCCTAATTTTCGTGCATATAAATTCCCAAAAATATTAAAAGATCGAAATATCACTCTGGGGTGTCGTTTTGGGCTAAAATGCCCCGAACTCCAAATAAAACAGTAAAGTAGTGTTTTCTGACTAGTCCGACCCTTCCGGACACACTGGTGAACTCAAAATAGTCATTCGAGTTATATAAAAATAATTTACCTTTTTAATCTCCAAATATATAATAGTGACACGACTCATGCGCGCATACCGAATAATTATATTTTAACTACCGTGTATCTCGTCCCCGACCATATTATTATTTTTGAAACCATCTATTACGTTACTCACTATGAAATGTTCATTATAGTTATTACTCAATCTGATTTCAACATAATTATTTTCGATAACTACTAACTTTATGAAATGATCATAGCCAATACTTCACGAACCAGGGAAACCTTTACTTTTGTAACGTAGGAGGATGGTTATCGAGGTTCAAAGGTCCAGAAGAGGCAGGGCAAAGATTAAAGAAAACACATGAAGAGCACTGCGAGACAACTGAGATACCTCTCTATAGAAGGATTCAAAGAGATGGATATTTTT
The DNA here is from genome assembly GCA_949130495.1 of Sambucus nigra. Lineage (NCBI taxonomy): Eukaryota > Viridiplantae > Streptophyta > Magnoliopsida > Dipsacales > Adoxaceae > Sambucus > Sambucus nigra. Next base: position 277,752,302 of record OX422207.1, on the reverse strand, counting down.
CGCCTAGAATGAAACAGGACGCGACGGAGCTACAACTGAAGTGCGACAAATGCCAATTATTATTCGAAGCAGCTGAATGTCAGTTCGGGGAAGCTCAACCTGATTGGAGATAGCCGTGTTTTGACTTTATCAGAGATGGAGTTACCCTAACACAGAAAATTAATGCGACGGGACTCAAACGGAGGGCCTCGAGATTCTATATTCATGAGGGGCAGATTTATCGAAGTGGATACTTCAACAGGCCATTGCGCTATATCACGAAGGAAGAAGCAGCCGAGGTCCTCAAATAGGCGCACAATCAAACTCACATAGGAGGGGCCAAGTTATATGACCAATTGATGACTTTGGGATACTATTAGCCAATGATGGAGAAAGATTCTGCCAAGTTCATTCGAAAGTGCAAGGCTTGCCAACTTCATGGAAATATGATCCATGCCCCATTAGTGGACCTACACTCCCTGGCGATGCCTTATCCTTTTCACACTTGGGTGTTCAATCTGGTAAGGGAAATACATCCTTCTTCGAGGGGGAGGATATGGATACTAGTAGCAACAGAGTGCTTCACAAAGTGAGTTGAAGCGATACCACTGAGACGAGCAACATCGGGGGTGGTGAGAAACTTCATCAGAGAATACATGATTTGCCATTTTGGGATCCCAAAGGTCATCCTTTCAGATAATGGAACCCCTTTCGTCAATTTAGAAGTAACGATGCTCACAGACAGATACTCCATTATCCATCATACTTCGACGGTGGCATATCCAAAGGGAAACGGTCAGGACAAAACAATTAACAAAAATTTGTTTAACATCTTAGCTAAAATAATGGAGGATTTTTTAAGGAGAGTGGGATAATAAGATACCAGCTGTATTGTGGGCCTATCGAACAACTAAGAGAAAGCCCACAGGGTATACCTCGTTCTCTCTTGTTTATGGGGTTGAGGCTATCCTCCCAGTAGAGTTAGAAATTCCCTATGCTCGATATGCCTTGCGAAGTAGTATGCTCCCTCAAAATAGAAATGTGGAGCTGTAAGCGTTGGACAAACACAAAGATAATATGATGCAAAACTTTCAAATGTGTATTAAGCATCTCTCCAGGGAATATGATAACTTGGTAAGACCAAGGAAGTTCATGGAAGGATATCTCGTATTGAAAGTAATAGTAAAGCACATCAAAGGATTGCCCCTACCCAAGTTTGCAGCAAATTGGGAGGGACCTTTCATTGTAAAAGAAGCTCATGACTCAGGTTATTGCTTAATTTCTAAAATGAAAGAAGACAAACAATTCAAAATTCACAATAAATGGTTGAAGGTTTATCATGTGTAAGCAATTATGTTTGGGCCACCGATGCATTTAGCTGTTATGAATATACAAATTCTTTCCATGACAAATATACAAGTTCTCTTTATTATAATTCAAGTGGAAATGAAAGAACCATAGAATTGCATAATGTGCGCAAACAGTTATAACACAAAGGACAAGCATGAGAAAACATATATCTTTCTTCATTCATAAACTTTGGGGCATTACAAAAAATTGGGAGCTATTGCCCAAGAATTACATAAAAAGGAGAGGAAAAGAAAAAATATATACAAAAGATCATTGGCCTAGGAGGAACCATAGATCTGGGGAGGAGAAAAAATCTTCAGGAAGGCCCGAAGAAGCTTCTAAGCAAGACCGTTGGGCATTAATAGAAACCTCCAACCTCGTATGCGCTTATGTGCGCTCGATAAGAAGTTTCTCTCGTTTTAGCTTCGCCATACGCAGAGCTTCTTCGATGTCCTCCAACTCATTGTCAATAGTTCCAAAAAGAGGTGTTAACTTGGCCAACTTAGCTTCCTCAGTCCGCTGATCCTCCTGATGTTTCCGCAGGAGTTCCCTCTGGCTGTCCAGTCATTTGCTCTTCAAGGTCTTCAAATGTGTGATAAGCCAGTCAAAACGGAAGTCATTGTGACCCAACTCCCCCAGATAACCCATAAATTAGTTAAGGAGGGGTCTAGTAACGTTTGAGGTCAGAGAGTTGGCAATTTTAGGAACGACGATAGCCATGCCCTGAAGCCTGTAACTTATAACGAATATGTTTAAACACAGGAAATCCACCGTGAACATTTTAGGATGATGATTTACAAGCTGTTCAACTACCAGATGATGGTTGACAGGCATTTGAGGAGAACGCTGAAGCACCATCAGGCAGAAGGCCTGAGGAGCTAGGTCGGGCAGAGGAAGCTCACAACCAGATTTTCTCTCAGCAACAACACCAGTCGTGGAACCTTGATCACTGTGGCTAAAATATTTTGAAATTCTCGATGGGGCGAGGCAATGGGCGATGGGACTGGTGCAGAATCCTCTCATGCAACCTGAGAATAGGTAGAAAAAATAATAAGTGTATGGAAAATATTAACAAGCGTTTTCCTTGTTAAGTCACCGTTATAGGTGGAGATTATGGAAAATCTTAACAAGCGTTTTCATTGTTAAGTCACCGTTATAGGTGGAGATTATGGAAAAAATCTTAACAAGCATTTTCATTGTTAAGTCACTGTTATATGTAGAGTTTGTGAAAAATCTTAACAATCGTTTTCGTTGTTAAGTCACCGTTATAAGTGGAGATTATGGAAAATCTTAACAAGCGTTTACGTTGTTAAGTCACCGTTATAGGTGGAGATTATGGAAAAAATCTTAACAAACGTTTTCGTTGTTAAGTCACCGTTATAGGTGGAGTTTGCGAAAAATATTAACAAGCGTTTTCGTTGTTAAGTCACCGTTATAGGTTGAGTTTGTGGAAAATCTTAACAAGAGTTTTCATTGTTAAGTCACCATTATAGGTGGAGTTTGTGGAAAATCTTAACATGCATTTTCGTTGTTAAGTCACCATTACATGTTGAGTTTGGGGAAAATCTTAACAATCGTTTTCATTGTTAAGTCACCATCATAGGTGGAGTTTGAAAGGTTAAAAAATACAGAGAAACTAGGAAATACCTCAGCAGTAGTAGGAGCGAGAACGGGAGTCGCCATATTGGTAGAAACCATTGGGAGTGGGCTCATGCCCTCAGTAGCTTCAACGGGGCCCTTAGCTGAAGAAGCCTCAACGGTAGGAAAACTTCCCTCGCCACTAAAGGGTACTAAGTCCAATACGGGTGTATCATCATGAGAAGACATTGGGTATAGAAGAACTAACATGATGAGCTGAAACATCAACCTTAGCCTTGGAAAGAGAAAAGCCACTAAGAGCAAAGGGTGGGGTAAGGCTTGGCGAAAGCTGTAAATACAAAACCTAGTGTTAGACACAAGGAGTAAGGAAAAAAAACAGGGCTAGGAATACATCTAAGTGTTACTTACCCCCGTTATGGCACCAAAACGGGAAGGGATGCGTTATTCTTGGATAGGGTGAACTCACCAAACCACTTAGCCCAATGAAGCCCAATTTTGCTGAGAGTATCAGCATGGGAACTCGGCATATGGGAGTTCTAGGCAGCAAAGTGAGCAGAGGAGCCCCCAGGACCTTCAAAGTCGATATGGGACCACGGGAAGTTCCCTCAGTCAAGACGAAATTGGAGAGTCACCTCTGGAGGTAGAAATCCCCAGTCATCAGCACTTTTATCTTCATCACCAAGCATCAGGGCATCATACTTGGCATTAAAAATGCAAGTCTTACAAGACTGAACAAAGTCATCACCCTTGCCAAATATGGGGGACCGACGGTAGAATCACAACTGGTCCTGGAAGGCAGCAGTCAACAGGGGTAGCAGGTGGAGACCTAGTGACAGGTGTGGTAGGATTACTTGACGAGGCCATTACAGACAATAATGAAGTACAAAAAAAGAAGCTCGATAAATGAAAGGTTGGGAATTAAGATGGAGAAGGACAACCATAGGTGGTGTCATAAAAGATGAGATAAGGAAGAAGCTATGTAAGAGCATGGTAAACAATGGAGTTCACACATAGTTCTCTCTCTAAAGAAGACGGGAGCTTGAAGAAGATGAAGGAAAGAGAAAGGTTTGAAAAAGAGACTTTTAAAACCTTTTAAGGAGCTCGTCTGTCGAGTTTCCCACCACCACCACACGTGTAAGGCCACCTATAATCATTTCAAATGGACTTGTGGCACTTCGGAAGGTGTTTTGACAGTTGAAAAGGAAGCACCACGTCATTAATGAAGTGATGCTTGGGAAATAGAAGGGGGTTACCTTTTTCAATAAGTTTGAGCTTTGGCGCCAGAATTTTTGTTAGTCATATCCAATAACTCCCAATGGAAAAGATGTATTAACGGTCCAAAAAAAGCTATGATGACCCCTCGCTACAAGTACAAACGTTGTTTAAATGGTGACTCAGCTACATTAAAGATAATTTCTGCCTTTTCGAATATAACGAAGTTTTACAAGGGAGAATTTCACTTACCAAGAGTCAAAACGAGTATTCGAGAAGGTTAGCAGGCCTTTCAGGAGAATTTCAAATAATAAAGTTAGAATGGTTGAAGCTCAGTATAAGGAAAAAGTGGCAATGTGCCTTCGTTAAAGCACCAATAAGCCGTAGCGCTTCGGTTCAGGTACATCGGGGAGAATTTTACTTTTTCCTGAAGATTCTAATGCGGTGGTTCTAACGAAGGACAGGATGGCAGATTTTTACTCATAAAGGAGGTTCATTGAATTGAGAAGTTTTTGTCCATACATTTGTTGTTCCTACAATAAATCTCTCCACGAAGGGGAAAATATAGAGGGGTCTTGAAAGTAATCCTGAGATTAGGGATAATTACCCTATTTACAACAGTATCTGGGGTTAAGGCATCTCAAGCGTGGCAACTCAGCATGGCATCTCAGCGAGGCAGCTTAGCGTGGCAACACATATTTTAGCATGTTGTGCTTCTTGGCCATATTGTATCTTTGTTTATATTGGCTATAAGCTATAACGGTTGTAATAATGTAGCGAGAATAATAATGAGTTTGTCTAAGGTCAAACGGTACTCGTGAGAGACAAGCTTGGCAGGGCCTGGGAGAGCTCTCACGCTCTATCGAATGACCTCGCCATGGGAACCTTAGAGGGACTTGGTTTGGAGGATTGAGAAGTGAGGCACCATTAGGGCTTGTCCTAAAAATGTTAGATACACATGGTAAAACACCGAAGGTCCCTTATCGTGGAACCTCGGGTGGAGTAGCTTGGAGTTCCATCGGGCGTTGAGTTGTGAGACAAATAACCCTCTACTTAATGTCACATACACTTTATCTGATGTCACTAACCAGCTAGGCAATGCCAGACCCGCACTTGAGTAAACCACCGTGGTATTTGGGGCTGTCAGACAGTTGGTGAGCCACCTCTGTGACAATAACCCCTGACACACAGGGGTTAGGCAAAAGGCATGTATTGGCATTTAATGTTTATGACGTGGATACAACTAGTGAATCATGTATTTAATGTTTGTGACATAAAGTATGAGGGATGTCTTTCACAGGCATTAATGGCGGAGTTGCCTTGGGGGTGGTGTGGGAGGCTATTTAAAGACCACAACCACCTCTCAGAAGTGATTACTAGAGAGTTATTACAAACTAAAGAGTTATTGCCAACCATTGTCATTTATTATGAAGATTTTAATACTTGATAGATATTCTTGAGGGTGGTTGGTGTGTTTTGGCTGCCTAGCAAGGTGTATCTAAGGTGCTTACTTCTCTCTCCCTATAGCTAAGTTACTTTTAAGTTCATCACTACCTTCTGAGTTATACATGAGAAATTTGCCAGTTCAAACTAAGTCTTTCTTCATTGAGTAGTGTTTGTATGTCCTATAGTTAACCAATAGTGTCTCAATTTAACTTATCATTACAATACTCAAAAAGGGGTTACACCTCCATCTTATATAAACTACCCTCTTATAAACTTTAGTTTTCACTAGGTATCACTTGTCAAAGGAGACATGTGGCTACACACAGGTGTGGACGAAAGGCACATTGTAGACCTTGTCCCTCACCAACCCCCTCGGTTTTGGTGCCCAAATTGCCAACTCAACCCTAGTGCCCAAGTATAAATAGGACCCCTAGGCAAGGTCAAGTCAGAATCATAACTCTAGTCATACCGTTACTCTGTGAAAATTATCCCACATTGCTAGTGTTCTCTCCCTGCTCTTTCTCTTTAAGTGTTTAGTGCTTTGTTCCTTGACTCCACCATAACAGCCAACACTCTGAGTAATTTCTCTTGGGAAAAGTTATTATTATTGTTCTGAAGGTCATCTCCTTGCAGTGGGATATAGTTTGAGTTTGATTTTTACAAGATAAGGGATGTTTTACCAGAGCCTATTCTAGAAGTGCTTGAGAACCATAAAGGCAGTGCCCATTGGAGTTGGTCACGCCTCACCCTTTTTAGTTCTTCATAGACCCAGTCTCACTACCCTCTTACATTTGGCGACTCCGCTGGGGAGGTATTCTCTCTTCCATGGACAAAGAAGGTTTGAACATTTCTAAACAACTAGTTTTTGATGACATTCCACCAGGGAATGGGACTCAGAGTGACCTGAACACTCATGGAGATCTTATGGTGATCGAAGCAAGGACATCTGCACCTTAGATAGGGCAAACCAGTTCACCAACGGTAGCTCCGATGACAGGTATGATCCTTATGAGCAAGTTCTTTGATTTCTTGAAACCAAAAAATGTACACCTATCATGTTTGGTTCAAGGATGCGTAGAACTAGTATAAGCCTTCTCTGGAGGGGCAGCCACTCTGGTGATAGCTCCGATAAAAATAACTTCATCTCGAAAAGTGGCATGAGAGCAAGTCACGACATTGTCAAGCTCACCAGCAACAAAGGGTGTGGGTCTAGAGAAATCTTCCTCCAAGGCTGTTACTATGGAGAAGGTGAGGAAGATGATCTCCTTCTCTCAAAAGGAGGCCTCTCACTTGTACGAGGAGTTGCAACACCCATACCCATGGGAAGTGAATGAGAAACCATACACAGAAGGGTATGTCCCACTAAAATTTATCAAGTTCAGTGGCAAAGGGGAGAATCCAAGAGAGCATGTGAAGAGGCTTGTTAAATACTTGGGAGCGCATGCGAATGACAAAAACCTAAGGTTGAAGGAGTTCTCCAAGACCCTCACAGGGAAGGCCTACATGTGGTACTCCCATTTGTCACCCAACAGTATCCCCAACATGGGATGAGATGCACAGACAATCCCTCTAAAAGTTCTTAGTGACGAAAGAAGAGTTCACGTTGAGACACTTGGCACAAGAGGTTCAAAATCCTAGGGAGGGGTTGATGAAATTTATTAAGTGCTTCGTAAAAGAGCACTTGATGTCCAAGAGGAGGTGAAAAAGACAAGACTGCTTCAAATTTGTGTTGAAGGTCTCCTAGAGGAATATAAAATCCATCTAGTTAACGAGGCTAGAGATGGAACCTTTCGAAATCTCACCAAGGCTGCGAGCAACATTGCCTTGATAATCAAACCAAGGACATCAGGTTGGAGTACATAGGTACCACTTACTTATGAAATATTTGATGTCTCGAGGAGACATGCAGTTAACTACGTGGATGGAAATCCCAAAGGTAAGAAGGTAGGTTTTGAATCCAAGAACAACAGACCTGGCAACAAGAGAAAGTTTGGAGAAGTTTTTCCACTACCGTTTCTTTACACTGTAGAGGAAGCTATGGATTGTTATCGTACATTGGTACGGGAGGGGGTATCAGGTCTCCCTCACCTGAATGGCGAAACTCCAATAGCAGTAGACAAATCCAACCCTAAGTATTGCAAGTTACACCAGCGGGTGCAACACTCTACTCAGGACTGTTATTACTTGAGAAGGATCATTAGCTAGCAGGTAGCTAATAGTACCTTACAGATACCCCCAGTGGATGTTAATGAAAACCCACTTCTAGCACATCACTTTAGCACTGCCAGTATGGTAGTGGCATATGATGAAGAATTAGTTTAAGAGATGATGGAGTGGGAAAATGGTGATGAGATATCTGAAGAGTTGGAGAAGCTAACTTTGATAAGCAAGCACCAGATTGAGATAGAAAGAAAGCATGTGGAGTGTTTCTTCACCCCAGATCAAGAAGGTGAAGAAGGCAAGGAACTCGATCAGGTTGACCTCTTAGAGTTCCAAGTGGATTTCATTCTTTCTCTAGATGAGGGGGGACATCCGAGGCAGAATATGTGTGTAATGCCCAGACGTACGAAGTAGACGTAGACTCTAAGTGTGAATCCATAGAGAGGCTCCCCAAGTTCAAATGGTTCTTCTATTAAATAGGAGTGAAGTTTGACATAAGGGTGATCATAATAATAATAGTTTTGGAGGCAGTAAAATAGCAAGGAGACCCCTCACTAAATTGGCAAGGGCCAATAGGAAGGCTGATTAAGAGACATACTTCTGAAGTAGTATTTTCAGAGGCATATATGCAAGTGGTTTATTTTCATAACCGCCCCTCATATGTTACAACTTTGATCAATGTGGTCTCATTTGCCTGGGTATTAATGGATGGAGGATCATTTATTAACATTATGCCGATCAATACATTATATGAGACACGAATTGACCAAGAGAAGGTAGTGCCAGTGCCACTAGTGATCTCCAGATTTGATAGTGCCAGAATGTAATCCACTAGATACGTGAATATAGGAATTAGGTTGGAAATTTCACTTCCCACATCAAATTCCATGTTATCAATGCCATTACCAGTTACTAGCTTCTCACTAGGAGGGTATGGATGCATACCCATGGCATAGTGCCTTGTACCTACCAACAATGTGCAAAAGCTACCATTAGAGGCACAAAAGTAGTCATCTAGGGGATTCAGAAACCTTTCTCTGTCGAGGAGGACCATCTAGTAGATTCAGCTTTTTATACCTAACTGGATGAGGAAAGAAGAAATTCTATACGAAATTTAGAAAGAAAGAAAGTGGTAGGGGGAGTTGATCAACTAAAGAAATTTGTTCATGATCGCTTGGGGGAAAGGGTAATTCCCCCCATAGAAAAAGGAAAGAGAAAGTAGCTAAACCTTCCTGAACTCGTAAAAAAGTTATTCTTCCCGATGGAAAGGTTATCCACCGCTTATAACGGTCTGCGCATGCGGTGTTGTGGGATGAGAGCACCGACCCGAAACCATAATGTTTTGTTATTAATGAATGACATATTATTAAGCATATTGAGGAGCCAGAGGAAGCTCCAGAATGCATGCAATATGGACAAAGAGATTAAATACAGGAGTTAGAGGTGATCAATATAGGGAAAGAAGGAGGTGAAAGTAGACTCATCCTGATCCCCAAGAGCCTGGGACTAAAATAGAAAGAAGAGCTCATTGTCTTGCTCAATAAGTTCACCGATATCTTTGCTTGGAAGTATACAGAGATGACTGGAATATACCCATAGGTAAGCTCCTATAGATTGAACATTTTTCCAAATGCCCTTCCAGTGAGACAAGCCACTCGAACTTACAAGGCAGATCTCGACTTGAAGATAAAAGCTGAGGTGGAAAATTTATTGGTGACAGGATTAATAAAGCCAATTTAGCATCCCGTATGGCTTTCTAGCATATCACCGGTGGTAAATAAACAAGTGCCAAATCAGGATTTGCATAGATTTTCATGACTTGAATAGGGCATGCCCCAAATATGAATTTCCTCTGCCAAGAATAGATAACTTACTTGACGCTATCGCAAGACATGAGATGTATAGTTTCATGGATGGGTATGTTGGTTATAACCAGATTAAGATGGATCCGGCAGGTACTGAGAAGACTGCCTTTCGCACTCCCCTACGAAACTTCCACTATAAGATCATGCCATTTGGACTAAAGAATATTGGGTCCACATACCAGAGAACTATGATGGTAATTTTTCTAGACCTATTTCATGACATATTAGAGTTTTATGTGGATGAGCCATTTGTGAAATCCAAGAAAGAAAGCAAACACATACAGGACCTCAGGAGGGTGTTCGAGAGGTGCCTCAGAGATACGATACGAATGAACCCTTCCAAGTGTGCCTTTGGGGTCACCGTAGGAAAGTTTCTAGGGTTTGTTGTAAATAGGTAAGGGTTGCAAGTTGACAAAAAAAAAATGAAATCCATGATGATGAAATCCATGAAATCCATGAAATCCATGATGAAATCCATGAAATCCACAAAAAAAATGTGAAATCCATGAAATCCATGATGAAATCCATGATGTAAATAGGTAAGGGTTACAAGTCAAAGACAACTTAAGAGCTTCCTGGGGAAGGTATCCTACCTGAGGAGGTTCATACCCGCGTTGGCAGAAGTGACTCACCCATTCACATCCCTTTTCAAAGACAAAGCCAAATGGAATGAGTGAGATGATCAGAATAAGGCCTTTCAAAAGATAAAAAAGATTTTATCCTCCCCATCCACAATGATTCCACCAGAAGCGGGGCACCACTACTGCTCTACCTTATTTCAACAGAATGTTCATAAGAGCATTATTGGCCCAAGAAAAGGAAGGAGTAGAAAATACGGTGTACTACCTCTCAAAGGTGATCTCAAGTACCGAATCAATGTACACTAACGTAAAGAGGCACTACCTGGCTTTTGCCCGGAAGTTGAGACATTATTTGCTAGCTTTCACAGTTCACAAAGTCAGTAAGTGTAACCCCAACAAGTACCTCCTCGCACGGACAATACTTGTGGGATACGCAATAAGGTGGTTTTTTATCTCATCAGAATATGATTGAAAATGCATAGTTCCTGATTAGGCATATATTCTTCACATTTATCCCCTTAATTGCGGTATTTTTATGATCCCGTGCAGTGTAAATATCTCGGATTTGTCTCGTATTTATGCTACTAACCTTTTTTGGAAAATATTTCGTGTTTTGTGTATTTCTCATGTGTTTTACAGGTATTTCACGCAAGTTAGTGCGAAGGAGAAATCAAAACAGTGAAAGAAACCAAGAAATGGAGAGTTGAAGGACATTTTCGTAATTTTTCAGCCTTATTCCGGAGGTGGGGCCGACTAGAAAGTTGAAGAGCTCTAAATTACAAGAATACTGGAAAAAACGGCACCTCAATCCGAGCTACGGTGAAGAATTTACGATGTTTTGAAGTTGCGCGATAATGAAGAGTCGGAATGTGCGAATTTCGGTCATTAATTATGCATTTAATGCAGTGCAACTCTTGGAAAACTTGTGCCACAAGCGAAATTTGATGCCAAATTCGTGCAACTTGGTGGTATAAAAGACCAAGCCGTACCTCATTTTCAAAAGGAGTTGAATTCTAGAGAGAGGGAGTCAAATTCTAGAGGGTAGGAGTAGGATTAGAGAGAGAAAGTTAGATTGTAGTTTTCTTTGGTAGAAGTTTTCATAAACCCTAGTTGTAAGTTTGAAGAAGAAGTTTTGCTGGATTCAAATTCATCTCTTTCTCCTCTTGCTAAATACAAGTATCAATTTCTATTCTCTATTTTATTTTTCCATTCAATTCTCAATTGTTTTGCAAATTGTTAACAATGTTTGTTAGAGTTTTCTTTTGTTTTCATCATGTTTAGCTAATTTTTAAGGGTTGGGATGCATGAACCCATCCCAATGTAATTTATCTACGTAGGAAATAGAATTTAAATTTAAATTTGAAATAATCGTGTAAGAGAAGTTCACAATCATCCTAGATCTTTTACTCTCTCTTGCCCTAGGTACTTGGGATATTTAAGAATATGATGTGCGTGTAATTATTTAGCACCGCTTTATATTTATCTTTGATTTCATATGATGCGGGCTTGAACCTCATATATGTAATGCTTAGGATCTATAAAGACTGGATTCATTCAAATTTATAATTTACAATTCTAGTATTCTAATGGGTAATTACTAGGGATTGGGGGATTGTATTCCAACTTATTTCCTCATTCATTTTAATTAGTTTTATAAATTTGTTCCAACTTATTTCCCCTTGTCAACCATGATCATCTTTTTCACTTTTATTTTAGAAGTAATAAATCAATTAAATTCTATAAAACATTCCCTGTGGATTCGATACCCAGACTTACTACTATACTCCATAAAAGTGTAGTTAAAAGTTTAGGTTTTTTTTTGTATTGAGGTTGGAAGCCGATAACAACGACTAGCGTATTACACGGACGCTCGGTTTTTCCACTCGATCAGTTCCCAAGGCCATTAAAACATTAAAAGCCAAGCAGTAACAAATCTGCTTTCCCATTTCCCAAGTGGAAATTTTGAGCCTTCTAGCGAGGATCTACCTAGGGAGAACTTTCAAGCATCCATGGTGGAAGAAATGGAAAAATGGATGATGGAGTTTGATGGATCCAGTCCTCAAGGAATAGGGGGTGGTGGTATTATATTGTCAAATTAGAAGGAGAAGATCACCCTCTCATTCAAGTTGGATTTTAAATGTGCTCAAATAATGAGGCTGAGGATAAGGCCCTCATTTTGGGGATGTTGGAGGCACTCAGAAATGGGGTCAGGGTGTTTTCGATACGAAGGGACTCCAACCTGGATGTAAAACAACTCAATGGGGAGTTCACCCCCAAGCATGCCAATTTAGCACCATACATGTACATAATCTAGAGGTTTGTGGGATAGTTCTTGGAAGTAATTGCATAACGAAATGTAAGAAAAATGAATAGGCATCTAACACACTAGCCACGATAGCACCGAAGCTAGACATGGATGAGTCGGAAGAAACAATCACAGTACAACGAAGAACAGTGCCTACTATAGTAAAATATTTGTTCCCAAGCAACGAGCCAGAAGATTGGGGGCACCTACTGGTAAAGCAACTCGAAAGTAGAGAAGGGAGGATGAAGATGTTGGAGTTAGCTAACTATCACATGTTGCAGGGAACACTATATTTGAGGGGTCCTTGAGGGTTTCTATAAAGATATGTCAAAGAGTAAAAAGCTAAGGAAAGGTTAGCATAAATTCACCAAAAGCATTATAGATACATCGATTTTCCTCTCTATCGACGGTTGCAGAAGGGTGGATACTATTGGCTCACCATGAGCACAAAAGCTTCCCACCTGCAATAAAGCTGTCTAAAATGCCAAGATAATTTTGACCAGCTAGCGGAAGCCAACTTTATGGAAGCCTTAGAAGATTGGAGACATCCATATATAACATATCTGATAGATGGATATCTTCCCTCAGAGAGGGCGGATGAAATTTATTTACGAACAAGAATAGCCCATTTTTACTTGGTGGAAGGATCGCTTTACATAAAAGGGTACAACGAGAAGGAGCTGAGGTGCATAGCTAAAGAAGACATATAGAGGGTGCTGAAAGGAGCTCATGAGACCTACTGATGACGTTAAGGTACAATTGGCAAACCATGGAGGCTGACTCCATTGGCCATGTGAAGAGTGCAAGGCCTGCCAAGTGCATGGAAACATGGTACATGTCCTTTTGTAATCTTGCAAAGCCTCGCAGCTCCCTATCCCTTCCATACATGGGAATTTTACATGTTGGAAAGATCAACCCAACATGTCATGGCAAAGATTTTATCATTGTGGCTACAGAATTGTACACCAAATTGTAAGAAGCCATCTCTCTAAGGAGGGAGACTGCTCAAATGGTAACTCAGTTTATAAAAGAGTATTTTATATACGGGTTTGGTAAACCTAAAGTTATTTTAACAGATAATGGAAAGAAGTTCATGTGAAAGTAGATGGCCCTCCTCACTGACAAATACAAAATTGTGCACAATAGCTCAACCCTCTACTTCCCTAAGGGTAATGGCCAAGCGAAAGATACCAATAAAGAATATAAAAAAGGGGGACTCACATTCCCCTGCTCTAATTTCTAAAAAAAGTGGGAGTTTAAGGGAATGAGAAGATCTATCCCTTTATCTCATAGTTGTTACCTAAGAAATGATAACCATAATAAAGTACCTCACAATTCGAGGGGACAATTTTAAAAATGTTACTTGCCCAGATAAAATGGAAGTACCCCCACAGTTAGACGGGACAGTTCTAAAAATGTCACTTGCCCAGATAAAGTGCAAGTACCCCACATTTAGAGGGGATAGTTCTAAAATTGTTACTTGCCCAAATGTTACTTGCCAAAATAAAATGCAAGTACCCCATAGTTAGAGGGGAAAATTCTAAAATTGTTACTTGCCCAAATAAAATGAAAGTACCCCACAGTTAGAGGGGATAACTCTAATAATGTTACTTGCCCAGATAAATGAAAGTACCCCAAAGTTAGAGGGGACAGTTCTAAAAATGTTACATTCTCATGAAAAAAAGTAAATACCACACAGTTAGAGAAAATATTAGCACGGGCCGTAGTAAGAAGATACAAGGATTGAGATAGAAGTAAATGAGCAAGGTGATGGAAATCGGTAAAACAGTTTTTCAATAATAATGATGAAGTTCTTTACATACGAAAACGTATACAAAAAGAAGCCTAGACAACCAAACTATCTATCCACTAGACAACATGAAAAATAGATTCTAGCGGGAGCACAAGTCTGTGTTAGTAAGACTAGCCTCCTCAATGAGCTGCTCCTTTAACCTAGCTATCCGAACTGCATCCTCAGCAGCACTAGCCTCCAGCTTGGCCAACTTGGCCAATAGAAACTGAATCCGAGTCTGAATCCGTCCAGCCTTAGCCTGACGTTGCTTCTCCCTAGTCTGTCGGAAGTATAAAATTTCATCATCTCCCTAAAGGTGGTGTTGAGAAAATGACGAACTAAAGCTTCAAGCCTATCTAACTGAAAATGATAAAAACACTAAAGATCATGAAAAGCCTGGAGAAACAGTAAAGCCGTCTGAGCAGTTATATCAGTGGGACGGGTAAATAGGAACTCATGATGATGGCTAGCTAAGGCGTTCAAATTGAAGACTGTAAGTCTGTCAATGTTGAGGATGCTCTTAGAGGTGAAAGTCTCAGGACAGTGCTCCAGAAGAAGCTCCAATATTTTTCATTCATGATCACGAAATAGGGAGGGAAACTCTAAATTCCACAACGCACTAATAAAATCACCAGAATCCTCCACCTCTATGTCATCATAACCTGTGTTATTAGATTTGAGAACTGAAAAGGCACAGAGAAATCCTCATCAGATACAACATCACCAATAGCCTCGGAGTTCTGGTTGGCCTCTCCTGTGGCCTCAATTGGTTCATCAAATGGATACTACAGAATGCTAAGTAATATGGGATAAGTAGACGAGAAGAAAAGTGGAAGGAAATTTTTATTCACATTCAAATTGAAACAAAGATCATTAAAAGTTTACCCCCATGCCCAGGGGAGTCAATATGCTGTCACCAAGGCGAGTGGGTACCGCATGGCCATGGGCACCAGCCTAACAAAGAATAGGTATATGTTAGCATCCTATTTTACTACAAAAATAAGTAAGAGAAATGTGACAACTTAAACAGACAAAAAGAACTTAGGCATGACAACTTAATACCTCGGGAGTGCACAATACAACACTCACAACATGTCCCACAGAACTAGAGACGGTCGCCTCACTAACCAAAAAACAAGGAAATAGAAATGTGAAGGTGAGATTAATTATGCAGTAAAAATAAGAAGACAAAGGGGAACAAATACAGAGTAAGGTATACAAGTATAATACCTGAATCATAGTAGTTCCCCCAGGTTATTCCGCAACCAAATGGACAATTGTTGTGCTAATTTGAAAAATAGGGAAACAGGTAAATACTAGCAAGTATTTTCATCAAAAACATAAGTTCAAAGAAGGCACTAGATTAAGTATTTACCTGCGAGTGCCACACTGGTACACTTTCTAAAGACTCTTAAACAGTCAGAGAAAGAGTGGAACTAGCTGGAGGAGTGATCAATGTCTCCTCAAGCGTGGAAACTGGTGGACTAGTTAACTGGGAGTTCAAATATAAATCCTGCAAGTAAAGGGATCACATCTATAGATACGTTAAAAAAATGTAGCACGCACAGATGTGTAATCAAGATCACAAGCAAAGATTAAGCATACTACTGATACTCCTCCCGTGGAACGAGGGACAATACCCTCAAACAAGGGGACTTCATCCAGGCTGGTTGAAGCAGTTGAAACCTCAGGAGTTTACCCGAAAGTAGTAGGGAGTACTAAAGGAGGAAGTGAATAAACAAGTGGAGAGTTGGTGTCACGAACCAAATTTCATATAAAATAAAATGAACAAAACACATAATATGAAAATGAAATCCCAATGGTCAATAGAATGAATTGAAGACAATGAAAGACTCAATATAGGTGCACCTGACGACCCTCTAAAGAAAAAGGAATGAAGATGATCGGTGGGATAATAGCGCTCGGTGCAACGGACTGGTCATGGAAAAAAACCCTCAGGAAACTAAACATAAATAAAGACAAAAATGAATTCTTACAGGGATAGATGATACTTGGAGGGTGGAGCTAACCTGTATGATAGGCCCGCTAGATTCAATAGTGAAAAATATCCCAAAAGGTATAGGCAGGACATGAAGTCTGGGGTCCATGGGCACAAAAAATTAGGAGATAGGATTCCTCCCCGAAGGCAATATACAAGGAGAAGTTCCTCCTGAGGATGGTGTTGATCCCCAGTAGAAGAAAGGTCGCTGGTAGAAGGCTCCTATGCAAAAAGAACAAACAAAGATGATATAGTCATGGATACAGATAGTATGACAAAATAGAGAAAGACAATGAATAAGATAAGTTAAAAGTACCTCAGGCAGACTGGAAAGGTAACCTCTCACTACGGAGGAAGGGGAGGTAAGGAAAGGCGACTAAGAGAAACAGTCACCTGCATGCACAATAATAAAAGACGTCAAAAATATGTACTTTTAAAATGTAGCAAGTAAAAGATAAAAGAATCGGGGGAGCAAATTCTTTCTTGGGTCGAAGAAGAAGATATCTAAGAAGTCCTCGCTGACTTAAGAAACACAGTACATAACTGATATAGTAAAAAAATGAAAAAAATGAGAGCAGAGAAAATACTACTAAAATATATATATAACTAAAAGAAGTAACGAATGGGTAGAGAGAAGTGACAAACCTCGTTTGACAGGCCTAAAGATGAAACCAACATAGAATTCTTAGCCTTAGCAAAAGGCCTCCGGGCAGGAGGTGAAGGCGTTGGATCACTTGATCAGATAGAGACACCCTGCAGATGCCGTAACGATAAAGACAAATTCATATATGAATTATGTATATGAAAATAGATAGTGAAATAGTAATAGATAAGTTAAGAAAAAAGACTTACGGCAATAGTGTAGGCGGTCTACCCATATGGTAGATGTCTAGTAGTAGGACTGGATGCAAAAGGGGATGCTATCAAGGCACCCTCACCGAAAGACTCCTCCGAAACTGGTAACAAAGAAGAAGTGTTAAAGTGGTGATCATCATAATGGTCAGTGACACTCATCTCATTTGAAGAAGAATAATTATCATTATAGGAGGGAGATTTTCTATAATTGACTAGTTCCTCTTCAAATAAATGAGAAGGGGAACCAGCGAGTGAAACCCTGCGAAAGTTAGCTTGGCCAAATGAAGGGAATTAGTTATAATACCTTCACATATGGGAATAAAATTAGTAACAACTCCCTCAGTAGACAACCCAAAAGCCTTATATCCCTGCTCTCGCACTCTTCTGTATGTCTCCTCTACCCCAAGGTCATCAATGTCAGATCCCTGGTCCAATGTACGTTAAGGGGAAGAGGTCCCGATACTGGTCTTCTTCTTCTTCTTCTTCCTGCTCGCCCTAGTCCTTACTGACCAGGGGGGACAGGAGCCATAGTAGTCACAACAAAAGTAGAAATGGTGGGTGGTATTAAAGCCTCACAGAAAGTTTGAATAAAAGCTCACATGGAGAGTTATCTGGTCTCCCAGGGAGAAGAAACCTACTCAGAAAAGTGATAAAAAATGCTGCCATGTGTAAGGGGGAGTTAATTTTTGGGCCTTCCTGACTCTTCAAGGCCCTACTCGAGCTCTCCCCCTTGGGTAGATGCTCAAAATCCTTAAACAATAACTCTTCCATTTATTGAAAGAGTGTATGGTGGTCACATTCAAATTGATAGCTACATACTTTGTGAACTTACCCAAAGCGAAGTGGACCTCGCCCATCAAATGCTCCTCAACCTCATCCTTAAATCCATCGGTAAGGAAAGGACTGCCTAAGTAGGGAAGAGCGAGAAGCTCGCAAATATCTTCCAAAGTAATAGTAAACTCACCCCAACCAGTAATAAAGGTGTGAGAATTTGGTCCAAGGAGATGCCAACAAAGTAAAAGCTCGCTCTTATTTGTTAATTGAACAAGACTTGAGATTGTTAATAGTGGTAAGAAGACCAAGGCCCTCATTGATGGCTCTATGCGAGGTAGTGGACAAGACATGATCCACCCAGAGACCCTATTCTTCTGTGGCACCCCCACATGTTTTGACCTCAATATTAGAATGAGGAAAACCACCCATGTCTACTCGTACTCTTAGAATTGAATCAGGTAAAATAATGGGAAGATGAGAAGACTCACCTAGACCCACATTGGGTCGCTGGTTGATCTTGGACACAAAATCTTTCTCAAAATTCGCACGAGAGGTCATAAAGGTGTCCTCCTCGCCAAAGTAGGCGCTAGACGATAAAGCCCAAAATCTCTCTTTTGACGAGAAGCAAGATATTCCCTTTGAGACTTGGAATAAACAACAGGTGAGGAGGACGAAGTAGTCCCTATGGAGAGGAGACCTATAGATGAGGAGGCTCTAGTGGTTATAGACACCCCAACAGGTGAGGGGGCCCCAATGGTGAAGGTTCGTCTAGATGAGGAGGTCCCTGTGCCTTTGGCAGACGAAGAAGCCTTCCGCCAGAAATCCCCATGGTTGAGGAGGCCCACGTTTCTGACATACCAGCAAACGAGGAGACCCCCTAAGGGGGTACCTCAACAGGTAAGGCTCAAAAAGTTTCAGGTGCAGGACACAAAACCTTTGAGGTCACGATGGTGGCTCCGCTGGCCAAAATGGTTGAAATAGTGACGAAAATGGGCACTGCGTCCACCAATACTTCGCCGGTGGCAGTGGCGATGGTGAAGGTGGGGTTTTGAGAAGATGAATAGGCATTTGAGTGAGAAAATGAAGGAAAAAAATGAGGATGGTTATGGAGGATTTTAATCTCTTCTCTCTCTCTCTCTCTCTCTCTAAAGAACTAGATTTTGAAAATAAATGGCAAAGTAAACAAGAAGGAGAGTTAAAAATAGCCTTTTTATACCTATTATGACACGCACAGACTTCCAATAAAAAAGGGAACTGGATATTTTCCAATGATGAGATATGTGTTCCCCAAGTGACACTTGCCACCTCGAGACCCTAAAATTAGGCTGGAGTGACAGGCCTAATTAATGCAACAGTGACGTTTTGAATTCCAAGACATAAATGTATCATTGTATACAAAAACCTTTGGTATGCCCAACACACAGATTTTTGAAGGAGGGGACTAATGTAGAGGGGGTTAACACTTGATAAATCACATATATAGATCTAGGACAAGGAGGGACCCAGGAAGGGCTCCTCGCCCCAAGTTATCCTAAGCACATATAAATAGAGCTTGGATGAGGAGGGACCCAGGAAAAACTCCTTGCCCAAAGTTCCCCAAATCTCATAGAAATAGAGGCTGGGCAAGGAGGGCCGAAGAAAGGCTCCTCGCCCCAAGTTCCACAAAGCTCATAGAAATAGAGCTTGGGAAAGGAGGGCCCCAGGAAGGGTCCTTGTTCTAAATTGCTCAAAAGTTCACAAGAATGGAATTTGGGAAAGAAGGCCCACCATGAGTGGATCCCCGTCCCAAAACAACTCAAATTACACAAAAAATAGAATTTGGGTGTGGAGGCCCACCATAAGGGTCTCCTTGTCCAAAAATAGCCCAAAACTCTGAAAGATAGAAATTAGGGCGAGGAGGCCCACCATGAGGAGCTCCTCGCCCCCAGAAATCTGAATGATCTTATGAAAAAGAACCAGTGGGAAAAGAGTCCCACCTAGAGTGACCTTCTCCCCAAGATTTATTTCTCACATATGTATTAGAGTACTAACATGTTATTTTCTTATATAGGTAGCCTAGTTGAGTAGGAATGGTACAATTAAGTAAGATGGGATCTCAGGGGAGTTTTGTCTTGGTGACTGAGGAACAAGGTTTTTGAGCAAGCTCAACCACTTAGCACTTTAATATTGAGAGAAATCTCGTAAACAGACCCTTGAAGTCACCCAATCCTCACACAGTTCACACCTAATCACAATTAAAGTGAGCATCCAAGGGGTTGCTCACAAGAAGTGAACAGTTTGAAAAATGATTTTAGAGATGGTCATTGAGACCTCTACTAAAAGTTTATAAACATTTTAGAGGAGTTAGTCCTTGAGACCTTACTCATCAAGGTTAAGAAGATTTTAGAGGAGGTGTTCCCTGAGACCTCCCTCCTCAAGTTTACAAAGATTTTAGAGGAGGTGGTCCCAGCGACCCCTCCTCAAGTTAACAAAGTTTGTAAAACAAGTTACCATTTTAAAATGAAATTCACCAAATAAATTTTTTTTTCCTCAAGTGTAGATACATTTGCTTTTTTACTTTGGTTTGCACCAGGTGGCACCTGCCAAAGGAGACATGCGGTTGAACACAGGTAGGGACAAAAGGTACATTGTAGACCTTGTCCCTCACTATCCCCCTTAGTTTTGGTGCCCAAAGAGTGCCAACTCAGCCCTAGTGCCCAAGTATAAATAGGAACCTTGGGCAAGGTCAAGTTAGAATCATAACTCTAGTCATACCGTTACTCTGTGAAAATTATCCCACACTGCTAGTGTTCTCTCCCTACTCTTTCTCTTTAAGTGTTTAGTGATTTGTTCCTTGACTCCACCATGACAGCCAACACTCTCAGTAATTTCTCTTGGGAAAAGTTATTATTATTGTTCTGAAGGTCTTCTCCTTGCAGGGAGTAGGCTATGGTTTGAGTTCCATTGTTACCATAAAAGGAAGGTTTTACCATAGTTAGTTCTAGAAGTTCTTGAGAACTTTGAAGGCATCGTTCATTGGATTGAATCATGCCTCACCCTTTCCAGTTATTCATAGATCCCTTCCTCACTAACCTCCTACAGATCTCCTTAGAGGTCAACCCTTGTCAAATGAGGAAGCAAACAAAGCAAAATTCTCAGGCGAGTATCTTTTCGCTCTAAATGATAGAGTAACTTGGGACTATACTTGGACGGATCCTTCAATCAAAGGGAATATAGCATCAGGATGCTCCTCACATCTCCTAACTCATTAAAACTCCGCATAGCCATAAAGATCACATATGAGTGCACCGAAAACATGGTCGAGTACGAGGCTTTCATAACGAGTCTCAAAATTTCCTTTGAAATGGGTATCACTAACATGAAAGATTATGGAGATTATATCCTTGTTATCAGTTGGATACCAGGTAAATGAAGAATCTGAGATGACAAGCTACAACCTTACCATGCATACTCACAGTTCAAACACCTTGAATTCGACTACCTACCAATGGCTAAAATTAACTTTGCAGATGGACTTGCCTCTCTACACTCTATGATATACGTGACAAGATAACTATAGAAATAACCTTCAGTGTAATCAGTAGGAACACCTCATCATACCGATTTGAGGTTGCGGCCATCGAAGAGACAACGGTATAACCCACAGTCTGTACTACGACATCGGTAACTTTCTCAGAACAAATCTATAACTGGCGAATTCCTTTTCCAATGATCGACTTCAACTTGAGATGACTAACAACCCAATTCCTTATTCGCGGGGGTCATCTCTAAACGAGACGATTTGACAGAATAGGCTTGTGATGCATCACGAAGAATGAAACCTTCGCAATCAAGGACAAAATCTATAGCAGTGGATGTGTCCCACACATGAGTGGGCACACCTGTCCAAAAATATACTTCGACAATAATACTATTGGAGCAGTATGCTGAAAGACTATACATATTACATCAAGAGGTGCCTCGAATGCCAAATTTACACACCCCAAAGACATCCACCTTCTTGAGAGCTATACTGCATGACGTCACCCTGGCTATTCTCCACCCTGGGGATGAAAATCATAGGAAATGTAAATCCTAATGCCTCCAAAAGGGAATGAGTCTTCTTGGCTTCCATCGATTATTTTACCAAATGGGCCGAGGCCAAATTACATATAGTTATGAATAATAAGAGAGTGGCCAAATTCATATGGTGTAACATCATCTTCCCCTTTGGCATACATCATGAGATAATGTCAGACAAGTGGTCTCATTTCCATAAAGATGTCCTAAACCTACTATAGGAGTAAGGTATCACCCATCACAAATCATCCTTTACTTACTTCAAACCAACGGAGCAGTCGAAGATGCTAACAGGAATGTCAAAAACATTATTCAAAGGAGGATTGAAACCTACAATGACTGGTCATACAAACTCCCATATGCCCTCTGTTGCTAGCGCACTATAGAGTGAAACTCCATTGGGACCACGGCCTGCTCACTAGTTTATGGCATGGAAGAAGCCCTAACCATAGAACCTGAGGTACCCACGATAAAGTTATTCTTGAGAGTAAAGTAATAAAAGCCGACTCGGTTCGATCCTCTTGTAATGAACAATCTCTCCTTGATGAGTGGAGGCTAAAAGATATTTATCATATCATGGGCTACCAATAACCCATTGCTTGGGAATTCAATAAATGATTAAAAAACCAAAACATATGAGAGGGCAAATTCATCCTCAATGAAAATATCAAACCATCTCGGACTACCGATGGTAAATTTGCACCCAATTAGGGGGGACCCTTACTAATCATCTAAATAAACTCTAGTGGGCCAGCTACCTTAGCTGATCTTGAAGGTGTCACTTTTTCCCATCCCTTTAATCTTGACCGATTGAACAACTCCTTTCCTTAAACCTTCCCTAGGTGAAAAGGAAAAAGATAAAAACAATTGGTCATTATGCCGAGTCAAAATAAACACAAAAGCCTTGTTTTACAGAAAAATGCTATTTTATGGAAACACCCAAAAAGACAAGCACGATCTAGGTAGAATAAAAATAAAATAAAATAAAACAATGCTCTAAGGAAATTTAAACACTCTTTATTAAGTTACATGCTAAGGATAATAATATGAAAAATAAAAAGAAGCCTAAAAGGGAGAACATTCTATCTGTAATATCCTGTATTTTTTATGATTTAAATAATTATGTGATTAATTATTATTATGGGAATAAGTATGCGATTAATTATTGTTGTTGGATTAATTAAATTAAAATGTGAGAAATTAATTTGTTATTAATCCGGATTTAAATAATTATTAACTAGCGTGCCAAGAGTTAATACTTATTGTTGTGAACTATTAAATATTACTATGTGATATGTAATATGGAATTATGATATTTGATAAATTGTCGGAAGTGAGAAATATGGCAGTTTGGTAATTTAAGTCTGTCACGCGTGTGAGTCGTGTCGGGACTAATTGATTGAGATAAAAAGAGAATTTATTTTTGGTAACTCGTATGGTCATTTCGAGTGCACCGTTGAGTCCGAAAGGGCCGAGATAGTCAAAATAGTATACCCGAGTGTTTTGTTTAGGTCCCGGGGCGATTTTAGGCCTAATCGGCACCTCGTAGGGGTAGTTTTGTAATTTTAATTTTTGGGCTAAATTAATGGACGAAAATTGATATTAATTATATCAGCTAAGGAAAGTTCATTAGGGTTAATAGGTTACATAAATCAAGAATGGCCATGGAGGGTGTGAGGGAGAGCCAAATTTCAAGAGAGAAGGCTCGTTTGGCGTCACTTTGCACAACCGTGACCACCAACGCGTAGATCGAGAAGAGAAGAACACCCACATACCAACATCACCAATGGATCAGACCATCATATTTGAGGCAAGTGTTTATTACTTGCATTCTATTAGCAATAACCATGCTCATGTTAGTCTAGGTGGAATTAATCATGATTTATATGTTAATTGGGTGAAAATTGGAGAATTAAATTATGATTAAGGATTGGTTTAATTATAGACTGAATTTCCTTCATGTATGTAGAGGGTTAATCACAAAATTTGATTATATATTGATGAACGAATCTGGGTTGATTAGGTTCTTTAATTGGAATTTTGGAAACTAGGGTTCACGTGAATTAATTTGGGGATTTTATGAAATTATGATGATTAATGACGAATTAAGGATCCTAGGATGATAGAAATGATCTATAACCTGTTTGGTGTTGATGGGTATTGATGATGAGTTGCTGGGAATCGAATCTTAGAGGTTTTTAGGTTCAAAAATGGTGAAAAACATTGAAGTTTGGTGAAGAAGACGAACAGTGAAATCTTGCGCGATCTTGCGCGAAGTGGTTCAAACGAGATGCGGATCTCGCGCGAAGTGTTTTAAACGAGATGGAGATCTCGCGCGAAGTCGTTCGAGCGAGATGGCATCTCGTGTGAAGTCGCTTGAGCCACACGTGGAAGTCGTTCAAACGACAACCCTTCTTGTTCGAGCGACAGAGGGAATTTTTCGGAATTTTCACAAAGTTTAGTTTTGAGTTTGTCGGTTTGTTGGGATGAGAGAAACTACCAAATAGTAAATTAAAATAAAAAGGAGTTTTGGGAAAAGTATGTGAGAATTAATACTTTAATTATTTCGTTATAGAGGGAATGTACCTTGGTGATCACGAGAGAGATAGTAATCTAATTATTTATACTATACGTAGTAATGAGGTTAAAATACGTATGGGAAGTATATATGTAGGTTGGAGAAATACCTATAAATTATAATAGGATATGTGTATGCCTATTATGTGATATTATAGTTAAGAGCACTAATGAATGATAACTCGGGGGTGCATAAACTCTATTATTAAGTGTACTAATGTGTGATAACCCGGGGGTACAAAGATGATTATTGCTTGGCGCACTAATGGGTGATATCCCAGGGGTACTGGATTAATATTGATAGGTGCATTAATGGGTCCTAAAATGGGGATGCCATATTATATTGTTAGGCGCACTAATAGGTGATAACCCAGGGGTGCTGAAATATTATTTATAGGTGCATTAATGGGTGCTAACCCGGGGATGCATGATTTCCAGAATATGTGCACTAATGGGTCTTAGCCGGGGGTGTAGGATTAGTATATATATATGTATAGAGATGATGTGACTATATATATATATATATATATATATATATATATATATATATATATATGGACTTGTGAATATTGATACTGTGTGAAATTAGTAGACTTGGTAATAATAAAAATTGTTACATTACACCAAGTGGCCTTAACCTAAGGGTGCAGGATTAGTGTATATATATATAGGGATGATGAGACTATATATATGTATGAGTGTACTTGGGTAATTTTCTACTTTGTGAGACTAGTAGATAAAATGAAAATGAAAAGTAAAATAATCTTAGTGAATAAAAGATTAACCATTTAATCGGTGAATAATATAATTCAGTATGCGAGATAAACTATCTGATTAGCGTATTATATGGGAGATACGGGGATACTACTAGTGAGCATAGTTAGTATTAGTATGGTTTCTGGCTAGTTAGACTGGGAGGTATAACTAGGGGAGATTAGATGTACGTTAGACGTGCACAATAGAAGAGAGGTGAGAAACTCATGTGAGAGTTCGATAACTAACATGCGTATAAGACTTGTTTTAAGAACCAGTTTTAAATACTTGCTAAAATATTTTTACACATCGGGCTCTGACCCGTTTCTTGTATCTATTCTCTCTTTTGCTATATATATGTATTATATCAGGTGCTCAGCCACATGAGTATCATATTTAGAGATTTGGATTGCTTGACGTGCTGCAGCTGTTGTGGAAGCTGTAGGTCCTTGCAGTAGATGCATTTATCCTTTCCATTCCGTTTCATCTAGACTTCTTATTTAGGGCATATGTCGCCCACTTCTAGTTCTTCTATCAGAGATATTGTATTCAGTTTATTGTACGGTTTGGAGTTTTAAACTGGGAGGTTTTATCCAGTCTTATTTATTTATGTAATTGATTCATGTTCAGTATTTATTTACATTCCTATGTGTGGTGAATGGTTTATATTCTGAAATTTAATAGAAATCGATTTACTTGGTTTTACTAAATTGGAAATGTTTTGACACCTAGCTTAATTTTATA
This sequence comes from Sambucus nigra, assembly GCA_949130495.1. Lineage (NCBI taxonomy): Eukaryota > Viridiplantae > Streptophyta > Magnoliopsida > Dipsacales > Adoxaceae > Sambucus > Sambucus nigra. Next base: position 277,726,252 of record OX422207.1, on the reverse strand, counting down.
ATAGGTGATTAATATGTTAAAAAGTTTTTCGACTGTGATGCTGAGAATGAACAAACTGAATATCTTGTTTTAAATTGGTAGAGGACTGATCACCCTATATTTAATTGGGCAGGGGTGTCACAGGTGGTATCAGAGCATTAGGTTCTAGTGTCCTTAGGATCTGTGCGGCTTATTATGTTTCAGCGTATCGTTCTTTGAAGTAGAGCCTTATGATAGGATTATTGTGTCCCCTTACGTATGCGACTTACATTCACCTGCTACAAATTATAATGAATGTGACTCATTATACGAAATTCAGTGTGATTCGAACCCCGAACATTTTAAAATGACCAGCGAGGGCCGTAAGAAGAACTGCGGGAGGAGAAGCTCAACAGAAAACAGAGAGCAATCGGGTAAGAATGATTGGGACAAAAATCACAATGAGAATTACTTGAGTAAGAGATAGTAAAATTGTCACTCGGGAACTGTGGGTTCCCAAGACATAGTCATAGATAACGATGGAGTGAATTTAGGTCCACCTAGCATAGTCGATAAAGGGGAAACCAGAGGGACTCTTTTGAAAACCCATCGGTGAAGATGCGGAAAAGAAAATGAGAAAGTGTAACAGACCAGCAGAGGTAGAAAATTCGAAAGAAATTATGTAGAGTGGGGCGTGACGGCACTCATAATTAAATTTGGAGTAAAAAGCTATAGCTCTTAGGAGCATCATGTAGTGATTAGAGGCAATCACCATATATAAAGATGTGTGTTTGAAATTTAGAGAGAAATTTGAGTACGATTTGACTATGAAGTCTTCCATTCGATGTGATAACATAATGCCAGTGAAATTTTGATGTTTAGCGCAATGGGTAAGATAGAAAATAATCATGAGATAAAGGTTGAATTGCAAGATGAACTTTGTGCCTAGTAGAGGGGCATAAATTATCCAAAGGGTCTACAGATGACAAGGGACTCATGAGTAGAATACAAGTATGGATGGGAAATCTAGCAAGGATGACTAATGTTGATGTCATCAAGGTTATACGGTGACTAGTTATTGCGTTCTTTCCCGAAGAAGCAAGCCAGGAAGGTTAGAGAATCTGTCTGAAGGGTAGAATTGTACATAACGGTGTGAGTGAAACACCACATGGGAGTATACCCGATAGGGAACTCGATTAGATGATTTTAAGTGATTAACTTCAAGAGGATGATGAAGTCAATTAGGCTGTAGAGGCCAACCATAGTTCCGAATAGCTAACATAGCCAAAGGGACAGCGAAAGAATAATAGTGAGTTGAGACTGTCGGTCTGAGAGAAGGACATTCCCAAAATGGTGAGTGGGACCAGTGAAGATAAATAGTTCATAAAGCTTTACTTATGTGAAGGAAGAAGAACTACAAGTATTGAATGTGTCCACGATTGAGAAGTGAGATCGAAGAGATTAGAAATGGTAAATCGTGCCAGTTAAGCATAACAACTGGAGGGGTGAGACTTCCAGCGAAGGAATTCGGGGTCAAGAGAATTAGGCCTAGGAAATTTATAACTTGAGAATGATGGGTTCAGGCTGGACCAGTAGAGTCCTCATTAATAGTAGCAAACAGTATGTCAGAGTCTACGAGACCTAGGATGTAAACGGGGGTTTTATAAAGCTATAATTGAGGCCTGGAGAGTTTGGGCCAACGTTTTAATAATCGGCGTGAAATCCACGAGATGGAATAAATTGTCCATGGGGAGAGGGGACAACTATAGGATGAAATCCTAGGATGTATGACGATTGCAGATGTTCATGGGTCGTGATGGCAGCCACGTGTTGAGGCCCTGTTATTTGGCGAGACTGGTGAGGTTTTGCTTCTTCCTTGCGAGTAAAGGATAGATTCTAGTGACATGGGTGTGCCACAACTTTTATGTAAATTGGAAACCCTAAACTTCACGTGTGGGTCGAGTTTAGTGGGAACATTTGTTTTAACAGTCTTGTTACAAATGTACTTCTCGTTGTTAGCAGGGCATTTTGATGATTGCTCGTGAGTGAACCGGGCGGGCCCTAAGAATTTGTTTTGTTATTATAATTTACTACTGCAGTGAGTCAGCTTTAGTAAAGTTTATTATGTTAAGTGTAGTGATTAATTACTGTATGGTTAAACGACAGTAAATATATAGTGTTATGATTGTCTTGAAGGATACTCCGGGAGGAGTGATCTTTGTTTTGTGCGGTGCCACCTGAAAAAGGGTTGGGCCCAGATATGAGTATATATGAAACTTTCATGGTATTATAGACCTCAGTGAGTGTAGTGTCTAATTATATGTGATTCCCAAGCATAGGGATTTATTTGTCTGTTAAGACTTAGAATACATTGTGTTATCGAGCGGCGAAATATAGCTCGTTATATATTTATAGCGTCAAGTACTTGGGATAGTTAGGGCGCCATGCTTTATGTTACCTTTTAAGGACATGAGAGTGGACGAGTAAACTTTTGTGTCACAATACATAGATTGTGGGAAAGTACATAGTGGGTACTGAAGGCCTTACGGACCTCAACAACCGGCTAGGTTAGATAGTAGTTTATCGGGGGGGTGGGGGGGGGGGTTCCTTATTTGGATTTCTCTTGGCGAGACATCCCATGCATAAAACTAGCAAACGTCGGGAGTTATAGAGAAGTTTGGTCAAAAGTACATAAGTTTTTTATGTTAGTTATTTTACCTATAGAAGAATATATATGAGAGTTGATAATTCTTTTATAACTTAAGGCCAATAGAGTAGCCTGGCCTTAGTATTTATTTTTTGGAATATATAAATGATGCCATTGAAAGATTGATAAAGTTTTGACTAGTGGGGTGGTTGAGTGTACCCCTACCACATCAGCATACCGAGTGTGCAAGAATTGAGGTAAGAAAATTTTATGTCTTTTGTATAAAGATGTGTGAGGCATAGGGTGTATGGGCGCCCTAAGGGAATTGAATCAGATAGTGGATTATGATTAGCATGTGAATTCGATAACATGTAGTCGGGTAAGCCGAAGGTTTTTCACGAAGTTTTATCAGAGACTTACGTTTCAAAATGAAATTGAAATTTATTCAGGAGAGTATAAAAGTTATCAGAATACAAACAACAGTGGTGATGGGTTACAAAGTAGGTTAATATTGCAAGGATAGTCTTGCAGTGGGTCACCTGACGGATTGAAAAATGGTGGACAATTCGAAACCGGTAGGGGATCCTTCCACTAGAGAATGAAAGAGTATCCCCAAGGATCTTCTCATGTAGTTGAGATGGTGAGATTATAGGTACTAAGATGCGATTGAGTACGGCCTAATACCCACAGAGGGATGGGCAGGATAAGCGGTCTAACCGGATGCAGGAGAGAAAATTTTATGTGAACCCTGAGATCTTAGAGGATGGCGGGAGCAGTACCTTCCACTAGTGGAGTTTGTGTCCAAATAATTCCTATAAGTTCACGCTCGGCCAGAGTGCCAACAGAAGTATGGCATGGTAAACTTGGTTGTTGTCCTACTTGATAGTTAAAGGTGAAGGACCAGTTATGATTAGAAATATCGGAGAAGAATCGATATTATCCTATATATTCTGTGTAAAATATATATTTCACGACCAATTTACTTGTATGAACGACATAAGACGAAGTCGTATGTATATGAAAAGAGGATAGATCTACTAAGGTGCAAATAGTAGAAGGCTAGATAGTGAATATCTAAAATAATGTTGAAGTAGTGAAACATAAGCAGAAAGGCTTGGGCAAGAGCCTATATGACAGGGTAACCTGGAGTTTAAAGAAAACACATGTGTAGTGTTCATTATTAAGGGTATTCGATAGAGTACTATATGGGTGGTACGGAGTTGCTTATTTGTGAGCGCTGGGATGCGATGCGCAATATTTTTACAGCGTTGTCTGTACCTGGTATACTTTCTCCGAATTTCGGGACAAAATTCCATTGTAAGGGGGGAAGTATGTAATACCCCGTATTTTTGACAATTTAAATAATTATGTGATTAATTATTATTATGGGAATAAGTATGCAATTAATTATTGTTGTTGGATTAATTAAATTAAAATGTGAGAACTTAATTTGTTATTATTCCAGATTTAAATAATTATTAACTAGCGTGCCAAGAGTTAATACTTATTGTTGTGAAATATTACATATTACTGTGTGAAATGTAATATGGAATCATGATATTTGATAAATTGTCAAAAGAGAGAAATAAGACAGTTTGGTCATTTAAGTCTGTCATGCGTGTGAGTCGTGTCGGGACTAATTGATTGAGATAAAAAGAGAATTTATTTTTGGTAACTCGTATGGTCATTTCTAGTGTAGAGTTGAGTCCGGAAGGGTCGAGATAGTCAAAATAGTATACCCGAGTGTTTAGTTTGGGTCCCGGGGAGATTTTAGGCCTAACCAGCACCCTGTAGGCTTAGTTTTGTAATTTGGATTTTTGGACTAAATTAATGGACGAAAATTGGGATTAATTATATTAGCTAAGGAAATTTCACTAGGGTTAACAGGTTACACAAATCAAGAACGGCCATGGAGGGTGTGAGGGAGAGCCAAATTCCAAGAGAGAAGGCTCGTTTGGCGTCACCTTGCACAACCGTGACCACCAACGCGTAGATCGAGAAGAGAGGAACGCGCACATACCAACATCACCAACGGATCTGACCGTCATATTTGAGGCAAGTTTTTATTACTTGCATTATTTTATCAATAATCATGCTCATGTTAGTCTAGGTGGAATTAATCATGATTTATATGTTATTTGGGTGAAAATTGGAGAATTAAATTATGATTAAGGATTGGTTTAATTATAGACTGAATTTCCTTCATGTATGTAGAGGATTAATCACGGAATTTCATTATATATTGATGAATGAATCTGGGTTGATTAGGTTCTTTAATTAGAATTTTGGAAACTAGGGTTCATGTGAATTAATTTGGGGGTTTTATGAAATTATGATGATTAATGACGAATTAAGGATCCTAGGATGATAGAAATGATCTATAACCTGTTTGGTGTTGATGATGAGTTGCTGGGAATCGAATCTTAGAGGTTTTTAGGTTCAAAAATGGTGAAAAACGTTGAAGTTTGGTGAAGAAGACGAACAATGCAATCTCGCGCGATCTTGCGCGAAGTGGTTCAAACGAGATGGGGATCTCGCACGAAGTGGTTCAAATGAGATGGAGATCTCGCGCGAAGTCGTTCGAGCCAGATGGCATCTCATGTGAATTCGCATGAGCGACACGTGGAAGTCGTTCAAACGACAACCCTTCTGGTTCGAGCGACGGAAGGAATTTTTGGGAATTTTCTCAAAGTTTAGTTTTGAGTTTGCCGGTTTGTTGGGGTGAGAGAAACTACCAAATAGTAAATTAAAACAAAAAGGAATTTTGGGAAAAGTATGTGAAAATTAATACTTTAATTATTTTGGTATAGAGAGAATGTACCTTGGAGATCACAAGAGAGATATTAATCTAATTATTTATACTATACGTAGTAATGAGGTTAAAATACGTATGGGAAGTATATATGTAGGTTGGATAAATACCTATAAACTATAATAGGATGTGTGTATGCCTATTATGTGATATTATAGTTAAGAGCACTAATGAGTGATAACTCGGGGGTGCATAAACTCTATTATTAGGTGTACTAATGGGTGATAACCCGGGGGTGCAAAGATCATTATTGCTTGGCGCACTAATGGGTGATATCCCGAGGGTGCTGGATTAATATTGATAGGTGCATTAGTGGGTGCTAACCCGGGGATGCATGATTTACAGAATATGTGCACTAATGGGTCTTAGCCGAGGGTGCAGGATTAGTATATATATTTGTATAGAGATGATGTGACTATATATATATATATATATATGGACTTGTGAATATTGCTACTGTGTGAAATTAGTAGACTTGGTAATAATAAAAATTGTTACATTGCACCAAGTGGTCTTAACCTAAGGGTGCAGGATTAGTGTATATATATATATAGGGATGGTGAGACTATATATATGTATGAGTGTACTTGGGTAATTTTCTACTTTGTGAGACTAGTAGATCAAATGAAAATGAGAAGTAAAATAATCTTAGTGAATAAAAGATTAACCATTTAATCGGTGAATAATAAAATTCAGTATGCGAGATAAACTATCTGATTAGCGTATTGTATGGGCGATACGTGGATACTACTAGTGAGCATAGTTAGTATTAGTATGGTTTCTGACAAGTTAGACTGGGAGGTATAAGACTTGTTTTAAGAACCAGTTTTAAATACTTGTTTTAAGAACCAGTTTTAAATACTTGCTAAAATATTTTTACACATAGGGCTCTGACCCGTTTCTTGTATCTATTCTCTCTTTTGCTATATATATGTATTATATCAGGTGCTCAGCCACATGAGTATCATATTTAGATATTTGGATTGCTTGACGCGCTGCAGCTGTTGTGGAAGCTGTAGGTCCTTGCAGTAGATGCATTTATCCTTTCCATTCCGTTTCATCTAGACTTCTTATTTAGGGCATATGTCGCCCACTTCTAGTTCTTCTATCAGAGATATTGTATTCAGTTTATTGTACGGTTTGGAGTTTTAAACTGGGAGGTTTTATCCAGTCTTATTTATTTATGTAATTGATTCATGTTCAGTATTTATTTACATTCCTATGTGTGGTGAATGGTTTATATTCTGAAATTTAATAGAAATCGATTTACTTGGTTTTACTAAATTGGAAATGTTTTGACACCTAGCTTAATTTTATAATAGGTGATTAATATGTTAAAAAGTTTTTCGACTGTGATGCTGAGAATGAACTAACTGAATATCCTGTTTTAAATTGATAGAGGACTGATCACCCTATATTTAATTGGCCGGGGTGTCACACTATCCCCATATACTTATTACTAATAATCAAACATCTCTCTCCCTCAAAACCACCCCTAAAACCGGGATAAATATTAAGCAAGACAGATTCACCAAGGGCTCCACTAATCGACACCCTATTTTTTATAAAAGACCAACAATCCTCCCTTCGAAGCTACCTCCTAAGATTCTCGGCCATCTCCCTCAAAACTCCCTCTACCCGGGATAAATATCTAGACAAACATATTCACTAAGGGATTTCGCTAATCGACACCCTTATTTAAAAATACGACATTCGTATCCTAAAATCTACCTCAAAGGGCCTTTGACATATCATAGCTGGAAGAAAAATGAGACTCCCCTCTCCTACTCCTATGTCTATTCAAACAATGTGGCTAGTCGACAAAGCGGATGAAAATATCTCTTCCCAGAAGAAAATACTAAAAATTATGGGCCACCTTTGTTCCTCTCCTCCTCGTATCATCATCACCATTATTACTAATTTTTCGTTAGTTAGAATAAAAATATCTTAGGTCCGAGTCTATCCATAGGTACGACATGCATATATAAAGAGAAAAGTAAAATAATAGCATATACTAAAACCAACCGTAGCAAGGGGGGATATATTTATTTTTGAACACTATGCATAAAACGAGAATCCCCATACAAAATGCAAATGTATTGAGGATTCCTCCTGTTCCTCCTGAAGGAACATACTATCTATTTACCTATATCCAAACAACAAAAGATGTATTTTTAGGAGTTTACATCAAATCCCACCTAAAACACTCATAAAAACCTCATCCCCATTAACATCACCCGTTAAATACAGGGCCTCTTCACGGGATGTCCACCCTTAGCTCCGCCTTGGGTCCCTCTTGTTAGGCACTCGAAGGACCAAGTCAAAAATAGTTATAATAATGGGAGGAGAAAACCCTACTGGGCATATCCGATGGACAACCTCAATTAATATATTGCCTCATTTTAGGCAACCTTTGATGACAGCTGATGTAGTGCTAAATGTGTAGATGCCACCGCACGAGTATCCCCTTCACGTGACCCGCATAGACCAATGTCTAATGAAAAATGTTAAAAAGAGAATTCTATTAAATATGGTAAATTATAGTATTGGGATGCTACAAAATACCACCCAAAATTCTACGGGATACTTACGTTATATAACAGAAAGGGTGGGTCCAAAGCCGGTGCTAACATCCCAAAAGCAATATCTTGCCGAAAGAGGTATATGAATTGGTCCTCGCTTTGAGAGACCATGATAAAGGCTGGTGGTAACACTAGTAGATGAAAACTACCCACCCTAGGTAGAGAGGGGTAATCATGCCCATGGATAAAACAATAATCTCTTTCACGATCGGCCAAAGGCTTTAGGAGATCAACCAAATCCCTCTAACCCAGATGTTATGCAAATCTTTTCTTAGCCGTTGAGGAAAAAATGAACGGATATAAACCAACAGCCTATCTACCAAATCCAACTCTAGCACCCCCATAAATAGTGGTTGCCACCAACCTTATAAGGGGAACCGAAGCCCAACATTGATTCAATTTTCCAACTTTCTTAATCCTAAGGACTCAAGATACCCGGGCTTGTGTTTAAAAAGTCCTGAAGGGCTCATAATTCCATACAGTGTCCCCCAAAAGAGCTTTGTGCTTATAAAAATTCACATATACAAAATAAATATATTTAAACCCTATAGAACTTGCGTAAAGGTCAACACTTCCAGCTGAAGCTTTTCCCAATCAAAAAACATAAAAAACGGGGCTTTCCCCCAAAGCAAAAGTTGGCTTTTGCCGCAAGGGTAAATAAACTCTACTCAAATTTTGGGGAAAAATTGCACGTTTATATATTGTTATAAACTATGTATACTTGTGTACTCTCGTTAATCCTACCCCCGTTTAGGGGATGTGGTAGACATCTCACAACATTTATATTTTTTTAAATCCTGATTTCTAATCTAGCACCTACACTTATGTATGAATTGACATACTCATTTACTAAAATAATACCAATCAAAAGACATGATTCCAGAATAAAAACAGAAAAAAAAAACTTTCAAAACACGTTCTCAGGCGAGTTTTATTAAGCAACATTCAGAACGAAACTTTGTAGGCCAAAGTCCAATATTTGGCTACACTCACCACTTTTTCGAGTGAAAAAACCCATCTCTGCACAACACCCTGAATAAGTGTTCTCATTTTTATTCTTTTGAAACATGTCCATTTGATCAACATATTATTTTAACATATAAATATAACAATCCTACACAATAAAAATTCTATACTAAGGACTAGACTGTAAATATATTTCGTTATTATAGATTGTATATCGGGTATCCTTTACCTACACATGTAATTATACCCCATTTTGTTAGAACTGTGTTGGCTTTGACCCCAAGTCACCATGAGTACGTAGGAGTTATACCAATCTAAAATCATGAAGCCCAAGACTCATAAAACATCTCTCGTTGTATTATATGCAAGATAAGCCTCAACAATATTATCAATCCCCATTCTTACTGAACTGCATAGGCTTTCATACCAAGTCCCCTTGTGTACGTAAGTGCAACACCGAGTCATTCTCGTGAGCTTAAGCCTCAACAATATGGCTCTTGACATATTGTTTTAATGAGATGCATCCATCTCTAGTCTCTATCCAGTTCAATCGATATATCAAACTATCTCATGACGTGATCTCATAAATATACATATACAAATGCTCAAACGTATCACAAATTTTATCAACAAAAAAATGAGATACCAAACTATCTCTAAATGGTACCTCCCAAACATACTCCTATATGCAAACATGTAAACACGTATACACTTCTCACAATAAAGAAGCACCAATCTCTCACCTTTTTATTCCGCGTAAATATGATCAAGATATTAAACTATCTCAAAAGCCTAGATCTCTCACACACTTAAATACTTAATAACGACCATCCTTTCTATACTAAAAAGAATGGAGTCATTCACAATCAAATCTTATGTACCTGCACTAGTTGAAGTGACATTTCCATACCTTTCACTGATACCATTTTCCAACCTAAACATGTATTATAAATTCTAAAAATAACAAATATCTAATCAATAAACAAAAAGATTAATTATAAGTATATAACTAAGGAAGCATACAAAACAAATGAGGTGCCGAAAACCTTCCCCACTCATAACCCAATTCCTGAGCCGGCAGAACAAAAATCTTTAGAGTAATTGTAGTCTTCAAAACTTACCTTAGGATTAGATCAAAATTTTCTTTTTTCTATTTAAATAAAACAAACTGGCAAATCAAAACACCTTATGAACCCCCTCCTTTTTGGCATGAAAGACACACTTTCGAAACTTTCATGAACCAAACCCGGTGTAGGAGGGTAGCTATACTAGGGTGTAAGAATAACTGGAAAGGGTGAGGTGTGACCCACTCGAATGGGCCCTGCCTTAAAGGTATATCAAGAGCATCTAGAGCAGCACCTGGTAAAACCTTCTCCTTTTGGTAAAATGGAACCAAAGTAAGAGCTACTCCCTGCAAGAAGATGAACTTCATAATAATAATTGTAACTTTTTATCAAGAGAAACTCTTGAGAATGACGTTGTCAGTGTGGAGTGAAAGAATAATTCACTCAACACTTAGAGAGATATGAAGGAGAGAACACTAGGTATCTGGGGTGATTTTGACAAATTAATGGTATGACTTGAGTTGTGTGTCTGACTTCACCTTGCCCAAGGGTCCTATTTATAATTGGGTACTAGGGCTGAGCTGGAACTTTTTGGGCACCAAAGCTGAGGGGGTTGGCTAGGGACAAGGTTTGCAATGTACCTTTTGTCCCTATCTGTGTTCAATCGCTTGTCCCCCCTGACAGGTTCCACCTGGTGTAAACCAAATTCAAAAAGCAAATATGTTTGCGCTTGAAGACAAAATATCTGATTCGGTAAATTTCTTTTAAAATGTTAACTTGATGTACAAATTTTGTAAACTTGAGGAGGGGCTCAAGGACCACCTCCTCTAAAATCTTTTATAAACTTGAGGAGGAGCCTCAAGGACCACCTCCTTAAAAATCATTTACAAAATTGAGGAGAGGTCTCAAGGACCACCTCCTCTAAAATAATTTTATAAAATTTTCATTTCTTGTGAGCAACCCCTTGGTTGCTTAAGTCACTTATGATTGGATGTGAACTGTGTAAGGACTGGGTGATTCCTGGGGTCTATCTACTAGTGTTCTCTCCATGATAAAGTGCGAAGTTATTGAGCTTGCTCAACAAACCTTATTCTTCATCCTCTAAGCCAAAACTCACATGAGATCCCAACTTGACTTATTGACCCCTGCTTGCTCCACCAGGCTACCTCTACAAGAAAGTAAAATGTTAGCGCTTTAACTTACGTGTGAGTAACAAATTTTATGGAGGTGGTCGGTCTATGTGTACATCCTTGCCCACTGATTCTATTCTATAGGGAATATTTAATTCTGGGGATGAGGAGATCCCCGTGGTGGGTTTCCTTATTCATAATTTATCCCTATAACTTTTGAACATTTGGGGACTAGTAGCCACTCATAATGGGCCTCATCATCCAAACTTCATTTTTGTGTTTTCTAAGTTGCGTGGGACGAGGAGCTCTTTTTGACAAGCCTCTTTGCCTAAATTCCAAGTTGAGTTCTGGGCATTTTGGGGCGAGGAGCCCTTCCTGGTGGGCCACCTCGCCCAGGTTCCAACTTTGTGAGCTTTAGACCAATGGTGGAAAGGAGCCCTTCTCTGGGGCCTCCTCACCTAAGTTATATCTCTATGATCTTTGGGACAACTTGGGCCGAGGAGACCTTCCGTTGCCCTCCTCGCTCTTGTTCTCATCATGTGGAATTTGGGAAAAGTTGGGGCAAGGATCCCAAGCTTATTACTCCTCGCCCAAGTTCTAGTGCTGTGAACTTTAGGAAAATTGGGGGCGAGGAGCCTTTTCTGGGTCCCTCCTTGCCCAAGTTCTAATTCTGTGAACTTTGGAAAAATTAGGTTGAGGAGACCTTCCTTGGGCCCTCCTTTCCCAAGTTCTAATTCAGTGAACTTTGGGAAAATTAGGTTGAGGAGCCCTTCCTGGGCCCCTCCTCGCCCAAGTTCTAATTCTGTGAACTTTGGGAAAATTGGGGGAGAATAGCCAATTATGGGTCCCTCCTTAACCAAGTTCTAATTGGGGACAAAGAGCCTATTTTGGGTCCCTCCTCGACCAAGTTCTAATTCTTGGGGGTGCTCATGGTCAGTCCATCCTCGCTAATTGAGCCTTCTCTCCCAAGCCTTTGAGATATCAAGTGTATACATCTCTTCATTATTCCCTTCGTAAAAAAATATGTGTGTTGGGCATACCAAAAGTTTTTGTACACAATGATTAATTATGTCTTGGAATATGAACCATCACCGCCGCATTAATTGGGAATGTCTCTTCAGCTTACTTTTATGGTCTCGAGGTATCACATGCCACCCGGGGAATACCAAGTTTTGGCTGACAGTCTGCATGTATCTTAATAGGGTATAAAAAACCGTTTTAATTTTCTCTTTCTTTTTACCTTGGCATTTTTTATTTCAAATTGAGAAATTTTTAGAGAGAGAGAGAGGGAACAGCAATCCAAAACTTCCATATCCACCATCTTTTTTTCTCTATTCTTCACTTTAAATGGCGTCTTTAACCTCCCCAAACCCTTCTTTCGCCGTCACCACTGAAATAAGCGAGGTGCTAGTGGGCGTAGTACCAATTTCTATCACTATATCAACTGTCTTGTCCACCAGAGCCACCACTGTCACATCCGTGATTTTGGAGGGAATTTTTGAGGGTTTTGAGGGATCAACTTTGGGGATGCCCACGAGGGGGTTCCCTTGTCTTTTGGGGCGTCTGGAAGGGGGTTCCTTATCTGTAGTAACTTTCTCCACAGGATCCTCCTCGTCTAAAGGACCCCTCTCTACATGGGCCTTCTCTTCTACTGTGTAAAATGTCGCATCTACCAAGTGAGATTCCTCAACAGCAAAGGGCCTCTTCGTAGCCGTAATGGTCACCTTCGTTCCCTTGATATTCGCCTTAGCGCATTGGTGGTCCATCGAGTGAACTAGCCCTTGGTTGTGAATCCACACTCTTCCTATCAATAGATTGTAGGAAGTTTCACTCTCTATTATGTGGAACTTAATATGGGAACTCAGATTTCCCATCACGATCCCAACATTCACGTACCCAATAGATTTGGAAGACTGTTTGTCATATCTAGAAATCACCAAAGGCATGGGGACCAACCTTTCCTCCGGAATATTAGCTCTACGAAAAGAGTTGATTGGCATAATATTGATGGAATCTCCCCCGTCCATAAGATTCCTTGAGAAACTAATTCCATTGACGATGGCGGTCACATACCATGGCCTGTTATATGGGAATATTACAACCCTATATGCATCGATGAAAGTTACTTCCGGCAGAAACCTCCTCACCAACTTGGCCATGGGTCCCTTCCATCTCAGCGAAGGGACTGCGGTCTTCCTCGCAATGTCAAGTATCGCATGGGTTATTTCCAACCTACTCTCTTTCGGTATCACCACTTAGTCGAAGAACCAGGTGAACTTTGGGGATTTTGAAACTGCACAGTACTCTAGGACTGGGTATGCTTCCTCACCTTCAATGCTGTATACATCTTCCACATCTTTGGCTCTTGCCTCATCTTAGGATTGTACTACACTAGTCATTACCTTCGTATAATCTTCCAGAGCTTCTTTGAACTCTCCCTGCTTTGTAGTTGGATTTATTTCTTCTCTCTCTGCTTCCTCGTCATAGGCTACCACCAAATTTGCCCCATGTGCTGGGAGTGCGTTGTTATTAACATTATGCGGAGGAATTTGTAACATCCCTCCCTTCATAAACTTATCGATGATTCTCCTTAGCGTGAAACATCTCTCTGTTGGATGCTGGATATTCCGATGAATCTGGTAATGTATGGGATCAGCCCTCGTCGTCGTATCAGGTTCCCCCACGAGAATGCCCATGGTTCGTAGACCGTTCCTCCTTGGACCACCGCATTATAACAGATGATAGCGTCGTCTTCTATACAAGGCAATGGTGGTGGGTCCTCCCTGTCTCTTCCAAACTTCCTCTTATTGTCCTTCTTCGACGCCTTGCCCCCATCTGCTCCCTCGGTGTATCCTACCCGTGGTGGCTTAGACTTCCCTCCCATAGGTTGTATTGGCTACCTAAACATCATAGGAACCACTACTAGATTGGGTCTAACCACCAAGGAGATATTTCTTGCTGCTTTTAAGAACACCGAAAAAGTCCCCTCACGCGTTTCATTAATAAGATGACAGATGTACTCAGGAAGCATCCCCTCCGCATAGATCTGTAATAACTTAGATTCTTTAACCTCCTCCCTCACATAGAGGGACCTTTCTCTGAATCTTCTAACGTACACCACTACTTCTTCCTCGGTTCTTTGTTTCTCCCTCCTCAGTTGGGTAAAAGTAAATGCTTCTTTCGCCAAAAAGAACTTCTGGACAAACAAAACATACATCTCCTCCCATGTATAAACACTATTGGGAGCCAAATGAGAATACCAGGTATATGCTTTATCGATTAAAGATTTAGAAAAATCCCTCAACATGAGCTTATTATTATTACAATGTTCCCCCAAGTGTTCAACGAAGCGCTTAATGTGCTCCTTCGGGTTTCCACCTTTCCCTATGTATTTCTTAAAAATAGGAGGAATATAATCTTTTCAATAGGGCTCATCGTTGTATTCCTGGGGGTAAGCTGTTCGAAAGTCATCATAAACCAAAGCTACCTCGCCAGCAGATTGCGAGGAGTCTTGCATGAACTTCAGCATCTCTTTCTGCATCTCCTTCCTCATTACCTCGATGGGTGATGCCAGTCGAGCAACAACCGACGGGACTATAGGCTGAGTGCCCGTTGCGGATGGATCAATCATCACAATTTGATCCATTGATACTCCCAAGGTTACCACTAATGGATTCACAACAGATGGTATACTTATTGGGACCGTTCCCGTTATTCCTATACTTAGTGGGGCCGTTAGGGCTGCCCCCGGTGTCACAAAAGAGTTGGCTTTAAATCCTCCCAAGACTGTTGAAGCTACTGGAGTTTACAAGGACCCGTAAAACTTATTCATGAGGAGTGTCACTTGAGATGGTCCCAACGCAGCACTCATGGAAGATTGTGTCACCCCTGGAACGCCTGTCGTAGCCCTAAATGTAGGTACTTATATTTGAGGGGCCCTATCCCTTAGAGCCTCCAGTTCTCTCACCACCTGTTCTTCATGGTGTTGAATGTCATCAAAGTTGAGCCTTCGATTAACTTTATCTTGCTCCATACTCCTTGCTTAGAAGAATGCCTCCCCAGTAGAGTCGCCAAATGTATGAGGGTAGTTTAGATAAGATGGAGGCGTAACCTCCTTTTGAGTACCGTAATGATAAGTTAAATAACAACACTATTGATTAACCACAGGACATACAAACACGACTCAATGAAGATAGACTCAGTTTTAACTCACAAATCTCTCGTGTATAACTCAGAAGGTAGTAATGAACTTAGAAGTAACTTAGCTAGAGGGAGAGAGAAGTAAGCACCCTAAATACACCTTGGCAGGCAGCCAAACACACTAACCACCCTCAAGAATCTCTGTCAAGTATTAAAAGCTTCGTAATAAATGACGATGGTGGGTGAGTAAAACTCCCTGGTTTGTAATAACTCTCTCTGATGTATATTATCTCTATTAATAACTTCTGAACTCTCAAAAGGATCATCTGATGCCCCTCTCCAGAGGTGGTTGGGGTCTTTAAATAGACTCCCACACCACCCCCGAGGCAACTCCTCCATTAATGCTTATGAAAGACATCCCTCGTACTTTATGTCACAAACATTAAATACCTGATGCACTATTTGTCTCCACGTCATAAACATTAAATGCTAAGACATTCCTTTTCCCTAACCACTGTGTGTCAGGGGCTGTTGTCACAGAAGTGGCTCACCAACTATCTGACAGCCCCAAATACCACAGTGGTTTACTCAAGTGCAGGTCTGACATTGCATATCTAGTTAGTGAATTCAAATAAAGTGGATGTGAAATTAAGTAGAGGGTTGTTTGTCTCACAACTTAACCCCTGATGGAACTCAAGGCTGCTCCCCCCGAGGTTCCTCGGTCAGGGTTCTTTGGTGTTTTACCAGGTGCATCTAAGATGGTCGGACGAGCCCCAACGGTGCCTCACTTCTCAATCCTCCAAACCAAGTCACTCTAAAATTACCACGACGAGGTCATTCGATAGAGCATGAAAGCTCTCCTAGGCCCTGCCAAGCTTGGTCTCTCGCGAGTACCTTTTGACCTCACACTAAAACTCATTATTATTATCGTTACATCATTACTACCGTTATAGCTTATAGTCAATATAAACAAAGATACAATATGATTAAGTAACACAGCAAGCTATTGTATGAGTTACCACGCTAAGCTGCCTCACTGAGTTGCCACACTTAAGTTGCCATGCTGAGCTACCTCGGTGTCTTAATCCCAAACACTATTGCTAATGGAGGGATTATCCCTAATCTCAGGATTACCTTTAATCCCCCTCTACATTTTCCCTTTCGTGGAGAGATTTGTTGTTGGAACAAGAAATGTCTGCACAAAAACTTCTCAATCCTATAAACCTTCTCCGTGTGAAAAAATTCTGGCATATTTTCCTTCGTTAGAACCACCGCATTAGAATCTCCAGGAAAAAGTAAAATTCTCCCCGATGTACCTGAATCGAAGCGCTACAGCTTATTGGTACTTTGACGAAGGGACATCGCCACTTTTTCCTTACACTGAGCTTCAACCGTTCTAACTTTATTATTTAAAATTCTCCAAAAAGGCCTGCTAACCTTCTTAAATAGTCATTTTGACTCTTGGTAAGTGAAATTCTCGTGTTCATGCCATTTGTGGAGTACAGTTGTGAGCAGTGATTCATTTGTTGGGACTGCCCCTATCATTGGGCCTTATGAAATTCTCCCCTATAACGTTTCACTATGTTCAAAAAAGAAAAAATTATTCTCGATGCAGCTGAGTTACCATTAGACTACGTTTGGACTTGTTACGAGGGGACATCGTAGCTTTTTTAAACCGTTGAGGCAGTGTCTTTATTAGGAGTTAGTGGATATGCTTGACTAAAAATTATGGCGCCAAAACTCAAACTTTCTTAAGAAGGCAACCCTTTCCATTCCCCCGGCGTCACTTCATTAATGATGTGGTGCTATCTTTTTCATTGCCAAGACAGTTCCCGAAGTGCTATGTGTCCATTTGAAACGATTATGGGCAGCCTTGCACGTGTGGTGGTGGGAAATTCAACAGACGGGATCCTTAAAAGGTTTTAAATGTCTCTTTTTTCAAAACCCTTATCTTTACTTCGTCTTCTTCAAGATCCCGTCTTTTTAGAGAGAGAAATTTGTGCAAAAACTCCATTACTGTCCATCTATTTACTCAGTTTCTTCGTTCTCTCATCTTTTACGCCCCGACCTGTGGTTGTGCCCCTCCCTCTTTATTCCTAGCCCTTCTTACCAAGATGTTTTATTCATCGCCACTCTACTATGGCTTCTTTAAGTGCCTCAAAGGTTGCCACCATCGCTACTTAGCCAAGATCCCCTTCTACCACCTCTGGCACCGCTGCTACCCCTAGACCCACTACTCTGAATGTTGTTGGTCAAGAGAAACTATGCTTTTACTGCCGGTCTCCCATCTTTGATGAAGATGATGAGTTCTCTGATGCATGTAAGACCTGCCATTTCTTAGCCAAGTATGACCCTTTACTGTTGGCTGATGAGGATGATGATTCATCAAAGGGGGGGTTATCTTCCCCCAGAGGGAAATTTTTTCTTTAGGTTGGACCGTGGTGACTTCCCCTATTCTTAGATCGATTTTCAGGCACCTGGGGGTCGCCAAACCATTTCGCTGCCTGGAACACACATATGTAGATCTCTTACGCTGCTGCTCTTACGAAGGTTGGTCTTCATTGAGCTTACTAGTTTGGGGAGTTCACACTTTCTAAGCATAACATTACGCTGCAAGTACTAGTTTCCAGATGGAAAGTTATAACTGACAATTTCTTTGCTGTGTGGGGAGAGTTCACTATCACGTTGGAGGATATCTACGAGCTACTTGGGCTTCAGCCCATGGGTGAGTTTGCATACCACGATGAGGCCCTGGATGCTGAAGAGGATGTTGATTGTGCTGAGCTAGATCAAATCTACCATAGTTTCATTGGTTCTTCAAACAAGGCTAGATTTACCCCCCTTATCAGTTAATTTTTCGAAAGTCCAACCCTGAACGATGTCACTGCTGCAACGAGCCGACGTAGAGGTACATATTTGGAACTACCAGCCTACATTCTTCGGATGCTTTTGCGCTTCTTCCTTACTGGGAAACCCAATGACCAACCCATAACGGACCTTTTAAATATTTCCATCCGTTTGGACAGGGGTTTCAACCTTCCACTGACCGCCATTGCCTTGGGGTCCATCTACACCTGGATAGATCGAACTTATTTCAACATGGCACGGTCACTGGGTTGTTATAACTTGGCCAATTTTTCTAACACCATTATCTTGACGGACTTTCTTTACGCCCATTTTCCTGCCATTGCCACTAAGTCTATTTCTCTCCCTGCGAGCCTAGGTATTAAGCCCCCATGCCTCTTATGTTTCCATAAAAAATAGAGTCGAAAGGAGATCATGGGAGTTTTTGATCATTTTGACTCCTTTATAATGAGGCCATACAACGAATCTACTTTTTCCCATTCTTGGGATTTTTTTCCTTCTACAGCTTCAACAGTCATATTCATCCCGATTGTAGACGATCCTTCGCAGGCCGTGGTGCTTGTGTTTACCCCTAGGTTTCTTCCTTCCTATAATGAATGGGGATACACCTCGAAACCTTACAATCGTGAGGGATGTAGCAGGAAAATTGGGTTTGAATAGGGGGCCCCTCAACCTGTGTTTTAACAAAACCACACAAGAGACACTTTCATTGAAGCCTGCACCTTCTACCTTGTCGTAGCAGTTCTTGGTGTGACTTCTACCATCGATAAGCGAGTCATCCTTCCTAGTACCACTATATAGGGGGACGCATCCACCTCATATGCCACCAAGTTTCGTTTGGTGCAGCTGACCAGGATTCGTGAGTATGTTCAGAGTCCCCCCCAATATCCCCTGGTCCTTTCTTTCTCTACATCTGAACTGGGTGTCAAGGGGAACTCAGTTCTTGGAGTTGAGTTTCCTTTGAGTAAAATAATTAAATAACCTCCCTAGGAGCTACCCCCTACTTCTACCTTGAAGCTGAAGGCCGTTGCAACTGCCAGATAGCCTGCCCCCTTAGCCGAAGCTGCTATTGACGAATGGCCTTCCCAACCACTAGACAAAAATACCAGGAAGTCCAAGGGTGGGACTTCCTCAAAATCTAAGTCCCAAGCCCAAGAGCATTTGGAGGCGTTCCCCATTGCCTCTGTTCCTCCTCCCATGTCTGCAAAAATGGCCAAAGAGTTAAGATGAAAGTTCAGGCTGAGGTAGAACGAATAAATGTTGAGTTTCACTAGCACGCCCCTGTTGTTCCTCCTTCCGCTTCCTTTCCCATGGTCATAGTTGATCCAACTGAGCCAACGGAAAAGTGGAGAAAAAATTTGTGGGTACCTCAAGGTGCTGGTGCAATGAGCACAAGAAAGAAACAGATGCCAGAGATACATCCCGCCTCAGCTCCTTCTGTTGCAGCCTCCTCTCCACCTTCACCAGTGGTTATATCTTCTCATTCTCCTTCTGAATCTGAGGTATGTGTGCATGTTTTGTTCTTGTTCCCCTTTTCTTAAGGAAAGATGCATCTGCTTATTTCTTTGATAACTTTGGTGCAGGGAGTTGAAGAAAGACCCAGCCCCTGTAGTCCCCCCGCGAGCCATTTTGTGTGTGTGTGTGGGGGGGGGGGGGGGGCTGGTGTCTCTCAAGCCGATACTACTACTCCCCGTTCTTCCATGATAGGTATTATCCACTCTCGCCGTTTTTCCTCCCAACAGGCTAGAGATGCTGCTGCGGGGGGTGCTACCGTTGAATCCGTTGGAATATCTTCCCAACCGGAGACAACTCCCCCATCTTCTTCTGAATTAGCACCTCAACCCGAGGTTCTTATGCCCCCCAGGTAACATATTATCTATTAATTGTTAGGTCTGACATCTTTTTTCTCTCTTCCACCCCTTTTCTTTCTGTTTAACATGCTGAACTTTTGATATGTTAGGATGTCTTAGATTGAAATGGCATCCTTGTTAGCTTACCTTCTTCTTCCCACCATGCTGATGAGACCCATAACTGCGGTTCCCCTTTTTGGTGACATAATGGGGGTAAGTAACACTTAGATGTATTCCTGCTTTATTCCTGTACTTTCCCCTTGTGTCTAACACTTGGTTTCATATTTGCAACTTTCGGTAAGACTTACCCCACCCTTTGCTCTTAGTGGATTTTCTCTTTTCAAGGCCAAGGTTGATGTTGTTGCCCCGCGTGGTGGTTATTCGGTGCCTACCCATATTAGGAAACCGTTTGGAGGTTCCTCGTGTTCTTTCAGCGAAACTGCTTCGTTGGCCTTAGTACCGTTTGTTGGCGAGGGAGTTTTGCCGACCGTTGAGGCTTCTTTAGTTAGGGGCGTCGTTGAGGCCTCCACGGTGGCTCCTATTCTTGTTGTTGCTACTGCTGAGGTAGTTTGCTAATTTCTCTGCATTTGTCAGCCTTTAAAACTTCACCTATGTTCATGACATAATAACCAAAACACTTGTTAAGATTTTCCATAAACTCTACCTATATCGATGACAACAGCAAAAACACTTGTTAAGATTTTTCATAAACTCCACCTATATCGGTGACTTAACAACGAAAACACTTGTTAAGATTTTTCATAAACTCCACCTATATCGGTGACTTAGCAACGAAAACACTTGTTAAGATTTTTCATAAACTCCACCTATATCGATGACTTAACAACGAAAACACTTGTTAAGATTTTTCATAAACTCCACCTATATCGATGACTTAACAACGAAAACACTTATTAAGATTTTCATAAACTCCACCTATATCGGTGACTTAACAACAAAAACACTTGTTAAGATTTTTCATAAACTCCACCTATATCGGTAACTTAACAACGAAAATACTTGTTAAGATTTTCATAAACTCCACCTATATCGGTGACTTAACAATGAAAACACTTGTTAAGATTTTTCATAAACTCATTATTTCCTCTAATTGTTCTCAGGTTGCTCGAGAGGATTCTCCACCAGTTCTTTTGCCTACCTCCTCACCCCGTCAGGAACCCATTATTTCAGAAGACTCCAGTCACAACAATCAAGGTTCTACGATCGGTGCTGGTGCTGAGAGCGAATATGGATATGAGCTTCCTCTGCCCGACTTGGCTCCTCATGACTTCTGCCTGATGGTTCTTAAGTGTTCTCCTCAGATGCCTACCAACCATCGCTTGATAGTTGAGCAGATTGCAAACCACCATCCTGAAACGTTCACCGTTGATTGCCTGCGTTCTAACATCTCTGTGATGAGTTATAGGCTTCAAGGCATGGCTACCATTATGGATGATATTGCCAGTACTCCGACCTCAAACATTACTAGAGATCTCCTCAACCAATTCCTGGGCTACCTGAAGGAGTTGAGTCATGATGGATTTCATTTTGATTGGCTTATCACGCATTTGAAAACTTTGAAGAGCCAGCGTTTGGATAGCCTAAGGGAACTGCTCCAGAAACATCAGGAGGATCAACGGGCTAAGGAAGCTAAGTTGTATGATTTATAACCTCTTCTTGAAGCCGTTGATAAAGAGGTGGGGGACCTAGAAGATGCTCTATGCTTGGCCAAGTCTAAGCGAGAGAAGCTCCTCATCGAGCGTACACAAGCGCAAATGAGGCTGGAGGTTTCTATAAATGCCCAACAGTCTTGCCTAGGAGCTTCTTCGGGACTTCCTGGAGATTTTTTCTCTGCTCCAGATCTTCGGTTCCTATTAGGTCAATGATTTGTTGTAAATATTTTCTTTTCTTCTTTCTATGTAGTTCTTAGGCAATATCTCTCAATTTTGTAATGCCCCAAAGTTTATGAATGAAGAAAAAATGTATATTTTCCATGTCATTTCTTTGTGTTACAACCTTTTTCGTACATTATGAAGTTCTATATTTCTTTCATCTCCACTTGAGTTATAATAAAAAGAACTTGCATACTCATCATAAAAATAAGAAGTGTATTCATAACAACAGCTAGATACATCAGTGGTCCACACCTAATTTCATACACATGATAGACTTTTAACCATTTTTTATTAATCTTGAATGGTTTATCTTCTTCCATCCTAGAAATTAAGCAATAACCTGAGACATGAGCTTCTTTTACAATGAAAGGTCCCTCATAATTTTCTATAAACTGAGGGAAGGGAAACCCTCTGAAGTGCTTCACTGCTGCTTTCAACACGAGGTCTCCATCCATAAACTTCCTCGGTCTTCCTAGGTTATCACATGCCCTGGAAAGTTATTTCATATACATTTAAAAGTGTTTCATCGCATTATCTCTATGTTCATCCAACTTTTCCAGCTGCACATGTTTACTCTAAGGGAGGATGCTACTTCACGCGGCATATCAAGTAGAGGGAACTTATAACTCCACTGGAAGGATTGCTTCAGCCCCATAAATGAGGGAGAACAGAGTATAGCCTGTACGCTTCCTCTTGGTTGTTCGATAGGCCCACAATACAGTTGGTATCTTATCATCCCAAGCTCTTGGGAAATCCTCCATCGTTTTAGCTAAGATATTAACCAAAGTTTTGTTAGTTGCTTTGGCCTGACCGTTTCCCTTTGGATATGCCACCGTTAAAGTATTATGAATGATGGAGTACTTATCCATGAATATCATTACTTCTGAATTGATGAATGGGGTTCCATTGTCCGAAAGGATAACCTTTGGGATCCCAAATCGGCAAATGATGTATTCTTTGATGAAGTGGCTCACCACCCCCGCTGTTTCCCTTCTTAGTGGTATCACTTCAGCCCATATTATAAAGCACTCCATTACTACTAGTATCCATATCTTCCCCTCGAAGAAGGGTGCATTTCCCCTACGAGGTCAAACGCCCAAGTGTGAAAAGGATAAGGCGTTGCTAGGGAGTGTAGGTCCACCGATGGGGCATGGATCATATTTCCATGAAGTTGGCAAGCCTTGCATTTTTAAACTAACTCAGCAGAGTCTTTCTCCATTGTTGGCCAATAATACACCAACGTCATTAATTGGTCATATAACTTGACCCCTCCTATGTAAGCTGAATTGTGCTCCTATTTGAGGACCTTAGCTGCTTCTTCCTTCATAATGCAACGTAATGGCCTATTGAAGTATCCCCTTTGGTAAAGTTATCCCTCCTGAACATAGAATCTGGGGCCCCTTCACTCGAGTCCCATCATGTCAATCTTTTCAATTGGGATAACTCCATCTCTAATGAAGTCAATGTAGGGTTGTCTCCAATCAGGTTGAGCTTACAAAAAATGACATTCAGCCGCTTCAAAGAATAACTGGCATTTGTCTCACTTCTGTTGTAGCTCTGCCGCGTCCTGTTTCATTCTAGGCTAAAAATACCCCTCTCTTTGAATTCTTCGATAGAGGGGTATCTCAGTTATCTTGCAGTGCTCTTCATGTGTTCTCTTCAATCTCTGCTCTACCTCTTCTGGACCAATACACCTCGACAACCATCCTCATGCATTCCTAAATTAAAGGTTTCCTTGGTTCATGAAGTATTGGGCTAATTCCCTCAGCCCCATCTCTCTTTCCCTAGATTCGAATTTCCCTCTAACCTCTCCCCTCCAGTCTGCGTCCTCTTCCATCGGTATAATTGACTGTACTATCGAAGGAGCTATTATTTGTTGGATCACGACGATAGTTATATCGTTCCTCATGACCATCTTTCGGGCAATGGTGGCATAGGAGTCTGGGTGACAGCTCATTATTCTGTGATGTTTCTTGATCTTGGTTCGATGGAACTGGAAGAGGAGCCTCTGAATGATTATTTTGCATGGTGTCAGGCTCATGTGTTTCAACGTGTACTCTCCATTCACTTGTTAAACCACCAAATTTGAATCACCGTTGATTCAAAGTGAATGAATCCCCCTTCGAAGAGACTCTATCAACCCTAGCACCAATGCTTCATATTCCACCTCATTTTTACAACAAGGGAAATCTAATTTGTAGGGAAGGCAAATCTCCTCCATTCCTTTTAAAAGAATAAACCCTGCTCCTCCTTTGTTTTTCACCGAAGATCCATCGAACTGCATTTTCCATTCCTCATCCGTTGCGTCTAGGTGATTGTCCTGCAAAGCATCTCCTGGAATACTTTCTTTAGGTGCCTCAAACGTTCCCGAGGGGAATATTGCCAACAGATTGGCGTACGCTTGGCTTTTAATTGCGCGAGGAACTACACACTTCAAGTCATATTCAGAGAGGATGAGGAAACACCTAGCTGCCCTACCAATAAATATAGTTCTTGCCAACAAATACTTAATAGGATCACATCTAGTTATAATATAAATTATAAAAGACAACATATAATGCCTAAGTTTTTGTGCTACAAAGACTAAGGCTAAACAATGCCTTTCCAAGCTACTATATATTACCTCTGGCCCATGTATGATTCCGCTGAGGTAGTAGACCGGTCATTCTTCACCATTAATCTCATTTTCCAACAAATCTCTCACGGACCTTGTGGAAGATGTGAGGTATAGTTGCAACGATGATTTGTGGTGCAATGAGCAACTTCTTCATCCCAGCGAGTGAATCCTAGTGAACATCCTCCCACTTGAATTCGTGTTCCTTCATAATAGCTGCATCAACGAATGTGCCATCTTGGTTAATACAAGGACAAATCTCCAAAGATAGGAGACTTTACCGAGGAAACTTTTTAGCTCCTTCGCCGTTTTGGACTTGGCATCTCTAAGATCTCTCGCTGCTTGTCCTGGTCCATCTGCACCCCTTGCCGATCAATCACGAAGCCTAGAAATTTCCCACTTGTTACTCTGAAGATGCACTTAAGTGGCTTCATCTTTAATTTATATTTCCTGCATTGGACAAACACCCTCCTGAAATCACTCAAATGGGATTCTTCCTTCCTCGACTTGATGACTAAATCATTCACATAGAATTCCATAAATTTATGGAAGAAGTCATAAAAAATGGCCATCATTCTTCTATAGTAAGTAGCCCCAGTGTTCTTGAGTCCAAACGGCATTACTCTGTACATGAAATTGCCCAACGGGGTCCTAAACACCATTTTCTCTGCATACATCTTGATCTGGTTGTACCCTACATACCCATCGATGAAGCTATATATCTCATGACAAGCTGTTGCATCTATCAAGCTGTCGATTGAGGGTAGAGGGAACTAATCCTTGGGGCAAGCTCTATTCAAATTCCTAAAATCCACACAGATCCTTATTTGGTTTTTGTCTTTCTTTCCCATCGGGATAATGCTAGACAGCCAAAGTGGGTGTTGTATCGGTTTGATGAATCCTGTCGCTAATAACCGCTGGACGTCTTCCTTTATCTTTAAGTCTAGCTCCGGCTTATACGTTCTTGTTACTTATTTCATCGGAATGGCTGAAGGCATTACGTTCAATTTATGGCAGCTAATTCCCTCATCCAGCCCATCCATCTCCGTGTATTTCCACGCAAAAACATCTATGAACTCCTGAATCAACTTAACCAAAGCCTCTCGTTTACCCTTACTGAGATCTTTTAAGTTAAAAATAGCCCTCGGGTCCTCCTTTTCTTTCTTCAAGTTCAACTACTCTAGTTCTTATGCCTGCTATTTCGGTTGATCCTCCATGTATTATGGTTCCTCGGCGACTTCCTCCATAAATTCCTATACGTTTATGTTGTCTATCACCATACATTGTCCCTGATAATCCACTAAAAAGTACTCTTATATCGGGTCAGCCTCATTATCATCTTCTTCAGTCTCCCGTTCACACCATTATAATCAGTATATCACCTTACCTTATTAGATAACGACCATCTTGCACTATCTGCTGGTAGCTGTAACTGCCTTCCTTTTCTTCTCTCTAAAGGCTTCAGCCACTCTTTTTTTTGAAAATAGGCTCAGCACGCTTCGCCGTTGGACCTCATGTTCCATCAGATCCACTCTGGGCCTCATCCTGTTTTTAAATTGCTTCGAGATGTTTTGGGGCCGAGGGACCACCTGGTGAGCTTCTTCGGTCATCACTCTTGCGCTTCTTGCAACCTCTTTATTTTGCTCGTTCAAGGTCCCCATCCTTTCTATGATCGAGGGAACCTATGCTCCCTCCATTCTTCTCATTAGGACCCGGATATCCTCCTCCAATTCTATGTAAAAAGCCTCATCTACCAAGTGAGCTTCCTCGATAGCGAAAGGCCTCTTCGTAGCCCTAATGGTCACCTCTGTTCCCTTGATATTCCCCTTAGCGCATTAGTGGTACGTTGAGGGAACTAGCCCTTAGTTGTGCATCCACACTCTTCCTATCAGTAGTGTAGACCCCCATTATGTTACCCCCTAAACTCTCTTGAGGACCCTAGAACCTCCCTTCATCACTATAAACCCAGGTCATTCCCCGAGTACTGACCTAGAAGCCATCAGGCACTCCAAGGCTCTGTTTGACCAAAAGTCAAAGTCTTCAGCTCACCTGAGAGTGAATGAATCTTCAAAGGGCCCCGAACCCCCTTTCTAACGGTCTGTCTTATGCACGATTCCGACTTACCACGCGGAAGAACGACCCATTTTTCTCCGAAACTCAATCAGGAGGCCACCGGGAGCTCCCGGACTCTATTTGACAAAATTAAACTCTTCATCTCGATCGAGACTGAATGAATCTTTGAAGGGAACTGAAACCCCTTTCCAACGGTCTTCCCCATGCCCGATTCTGACTTACAATACAGACGAACATTTTGTTTTACTCCAAAAGGTCACTGAATGCTTCTAGGGCCCAATTGACATAAGTCAACTCCCCGATCCGGCTCAAAATCTTTAGAATGTTGATGTACATCTCCTAACCTTTCCAATGGTTCACCCTGTGTATGATTCGGACTTACCATGCGAACGAATGATCCGTTTGCGTCCGACGATTCCTCGTCCAATGGACTGATAAATGCTTTCGAGCCATATTTGAACCAAAGTCAACTCCTGAACCTGGGAGAAGTCCAAAGGACTTTCGAAGGTCTCTGAATGAATTTCCCAATGGTCTAGCCCATGCGCGATTCTGATCAACGGCTTGCATTCTGCGATCAATTTTCCGAAAAGGCCTAAAAGAGAGTGCCAAACGGCAAGTCCTAGACCCTTCCTATCGGCAGTGTGCCTAACGAACATGCCGATTGGCAGGAACAGGGCTATGCCAATTGGCAATGCCCTGGGCCTATAAAAAGGAGGCTTGACCTCACTTGCAAAAGAGCCCAGATCTAAGAGATATCACTCTCAGCAAATAAAGAAAACCTCTCTCGAAGTCAGCGTGATTTCCACACCCAAATCCCTTTCAAACCTTCACTTTTCATCATCCTTTTCATCAAACTTGGTGAATTCACTACCCTCCATCATCATCCAAGTCTAAGGGATGCTCTCCAACATTCAAGCTCAATATCTTAAAGAAGGTCCAATTTTCTCAACTCTCTCCTTAAATTCTCATAAATTCAATATAACTTGTTTTATTACTTAGCACTTTTATCATCTCATCTCACACATCCTAATATACTCTTTATTTAGTATTATTTCACATCTTTTATTTTCATATAAATAAAAACCTAAAAAACAAGAAAAATCGGGTTTGCTCATAAATTCCAAACGGGAATTCTCATACTTTTCTTACACTTTTCTCATAAGTAAAACACTTTTTCTACACACACACCCCCCGATTGGATTTAGGGGATAAACCCCTCCCCTCGTTTTTCATGCGAACTACATGGACTTTTATGCCTCTATAGGCTACGTAGGTGTCTCGGAGTAAAACCCGAGACTCGAGTCCTATTTTTTACTTTTTCTCTCATTTTCTATTTTCTCTAAACTCCACTCTCTTATAATATATAAATAAATATATTTGTTCTTAGTAGCGTATTATTCCACATGCGTTATCATTCTATCATAACGACCAACATAAGAATAATCACGTAAATCCTATTTTCTAACATTTTTATACCTTCCTACGGATGACTCGCTTTACCTCTTCCATGGTACAAGTCGATAATTACTATCTCTACTATATATACACATGCACACACATCACGAGAAAATTAAAGGAAAATAACAAAAGTCCACGAGAGACCGGAAGGGCGAAATGGGTGCCTAACACCTTCCCATTTCGTAACTTAGCCTCCGGACCCTTTTCGAATTATTTTGGTTTCGTATGCATCAGTATGTATTTGGATGTTGTCCTTCGAGATGGCTCCCCTTCTTTTGTCTGTTTTGAGTAAAATAGACTGGCGACTCTAATATCTCTACATTTTACACCTCACCCAAATGACGTCTGCCGAAGCCCTCCCGAGAGGGACGCGCGGGACCTAAGGATCCTCCATCACGCTCTCCCTCCCCCCGTGAGGATCCTGAGGGGGGATGGCCACTGTGGAGACTCCGTTGGGTATTATTCTTATGAGGGCTTGACTCTATTTACATGAGTGTTATGTTTGTTTGTATTTTCCCCCTTTTTTGCATGTTCCCCCTTTATTACTCATGTGTACACCCGTGCTTATGCTTCTATTCACACACTTGTAGAAAATTATCTATGTACACTTCACACCACGTGAACCTAGGGTCACATATATCCACATATTGCACGCATCACCCATTATTACTT
Source organism: Sambucus nigra (assembly GCA_949130495.1). Lineage (NCBI taxonomy): Eukaryota > Viridiplantae > Streptophyta > Magnoliopsida > Dipsacales > Adoxaceae > Sambucus > Sambucus nigra. The sequence goes on along the minus strand of OX422207.1, from coordinate 277,697,526 downwards.
GGTGTACCATTGGTACTTGTACTTTGCTCCCTGTTTGGCATAATCAGAAAATACATTCTCATAAGATACTAATAAAAGGATCATGCATGATTCACACGACATAACCAAAGAGCATTGTTATTGACCAAATTTTACCCAGTAACTAGAGGGTCACTTCATGATGGGCGCTGGTTCGATAGGGCGCAGTTAGCCTAATAAATATGGCTCTCACCTTTCATTGGCCAAGAACCTTTGACGTATATCGAATAGTTCCCCCCGTCATGACGGGAGGTATATCGCAGGGAACTCATTCACGTACGCCGAGTATATCAAATTCGCTCTCACACGTACTGTCCCCATGGGGTATATGGTGAGGCAATTCACGTACACTCACGTATATCAAATGGCTTGTCCACATGTACCGATTTCCTGTAAGAGCAAGACGTATCGTGGAAATCACGCCAAAGGGGGGAACCCTTTCCGATTTACCCAACCAGCTGCATACCCGCTTATAGGTGTCGAGCCTAGGACACACATGATAGACTGTCAGTTTTAACTTGAAACTCTGCCAAAATTTCGGGTCGGCCTGCCACCTGAATTCTCGCGCATTTTTAAAACGAGACCCTGTTCGTGAGACTGGTCACAAGTCTAGCCATAGATTTGCATATATTACAAGCCCAAATTTTCCAGGATCGAGTCCCATCCAGCATTTCATTTTGCAATTAGGACAATAATACAAGTGAAAACATAATAATAATAATCATGCTGGGACCATTTCCAAAGGGAAAATTCCTCTTTTTCTTTACCCAAAATCAAAAAACATTTATCCTCTCTTTATAAAAAATCCAAAAACATTTTGTCTTTCCACCTCGAAAAAATAATAAAAATTCCCCCCTTTTTTCTAAAAAATAAATCCCATTTTACGCCTTCTCAGGTCGATTGCAAGCCCTTGGCCTGGCTCCTTATTGGCTTCAGTCTTTAGTCAAGTCACCCCGGAGTTTCCTCCATTCCCCTATTACTTCTTCCGTGTTCATAATCCATTCGCCTTCCATGGAGAACACATATCAAGTACCCGTTGTGCAGCCAGATCTGACGGCAGTTCTAGCTCAACTTGTGTCCAAGATTGACAACCTTCAAACTGAGGTCCGAGAGATGCAACGAAACTAAGTTCCTATTCCTCAAGAACCCGATGCCTTATTTACTTATGCTATGGATCCACTCGAGCCCATCTGGGTTCCCAAAGAGTATCAGCACGCTCCACGTGCCCCTCTTGTTGATGGGCTGCCGCCTGCCCAGCTTCCTATGCCCAACCTTGCCCAGCCTGGGGCCAACTTGCTTATGATTTTAATTCAAAGGAAGAAGAGTTGAACAAAGCCAAAGAGGACCTCAAGATGCTCTATAACATGTTTAACCAAGTCATAATCTCAAGAAATTACATAGACTACACCCACATGTCTCCTTATCCTAAAGGGAGGTTACCCGAGAAGTTCAAGATGCCAAATATCGAGAAATTCAGAGGAAGTGGACCCCCGATTGTTCATCTCCGAAGTTATCACCGTACCTTGACTCTACTAGGGGCTTCTGAAGAAGTGATGGCCCAATATTTTTAGCAAACTCTAAAGGATAGCGCCCTCTATGGTTTTTGTCTCTCGAAGAGTCCAAAATTCATAGCTGGGAGGATGTAGCTCAGGAATTCATGTCACAGTACAAATACAACAAAGAGCTTGAGGTCACCCGTCGTGAGTTGCTCAAAAAGAAATCTGGGTAATCAGTTAGTAAATTCATAGCCCGATAGAGGGAAAAATATCTACCATGACCAATCGTCCTTCCAAGGAAGAATAAGTCAGCATAGTGAAGAAGAATTTCTTCCCCATGTCCGAGCAACGATGGGAGGACAATACTACCCCCACTTCTAAGCTCTCAGAGAAGCAGGAGTAGAAATCGAGGAAGGTCTTGCCAAAACAGAAGTTGATCCAAAGAAGGTGTCTAGACAGTTCACCCACAAAAATATAATAAGCTTGCCAGTGCTACAGTCTCATTTATCAACAACATCTCTCATCCAACCACCTCATAGGCACTAGAAAGCTGCCCTATCCCAGTCCGAAAGGAATACCCCGAGATCCATGCTCCCCTCTCCAAAGTTTATCAAACCTTGCTAAACCAAAACCTTATCAAACCCTTCGATCCCCGTCCATTGCCAAATCCACTCCCTAGAAACTTCAAGGCAGATGCCCATTGCGCCTTTCACCAAACAGCTGGCCATATCACCGACCAATGCTTTCACCTTCGAAACGTAATCCAAGGTCTAATTGACCAGGGTGCCATCGCCCCACCAGCTAATCCTAAGCCAAACACTACTTACAACCTATTTCCAAATCATGCCAATGCCATATTTCTAGAAGAGAACCCAAAATTTGATCCCTCAACTCAAATCACGCCCATATACTTTCCTAAACCTCTCCAAATTTGCCCATATTTCCTAGTACACCCTACTAGCCTCGCTGATAAAGCACTGTCACTCCTTGCCAGTGCATGCATCGTTGTCCGTACCCATTCTGAAAATGGAGGCATGGAATTGTCAGAAGTCTTAAACCAACTCCTAGAGTTCGGGGTGAAATTTCCCTCACAAATGATCCTTGATTGTCAAAGATTCAGTACGTTGTTCTTAAAAGCACAAAAATGGGCTCGAGAATCAGATAGTTGGGTAGTACCAACTGATGAAGTCAGCCTAGATGATGTTGTCCAGATTATGGCAGAATTATTTAGGCAAACCAATAACATTTACAGTATCACCAAGTTATTCGATGCTCTGTAGCTACATGGGTGCCTGGTCCCCACAGAATGGGATGACCTGTATAAAGAATTCGTTGAAGTTGTGGAATGCATCTACTTTACATGGAAAAACATAATTGTCACCACTAGATGGGGGGAAGAATTCAGAGATTCGAATGAAGAACAAGCTTTCGAGAAAACTAGCCCGATAGTCGACATGTGTTGAATAATATCATTTGAAGAACTCCTCGGAGAAATAAAAAAGGTGGAAAAATAGCTCAAGGTTGACGAGGAATTGGGATTCATGTTTTTCCCTTCTTCAGTAAATCACATGACCAGATCAGGGAGGCATTACTAGATTCCAAGCTCACTACCAGCCAATGACAAGGGGAAGGGAGTGGAAAACCTTCCAATGCCAGAGATGGCCCTCGAGGAGAGTAATATCCTCGATCAACTAAAGAAAACTTAAGCTAACATCACCCTATGGGGGATTTTCATGTCTTCTCAGCTATACAGAAATGCTTTGATCAAGTTGCTCACTGGACCCATTGTTCATCCTTCTACCACACCAGAAGAAGCGATAAATTTGGTCGGATCTTTGACCTCTACCCTAATGCTATCCTTTTCCGACGAAGAAATCCCCAAGATTGGGCCAAACCATAATCATGCACTCAATATCTCCGTCGAAGTTTTGGGGAAGGTTGTACCACTCTCTCTTGTCGACAATGGATACGCCTTGAATGTTTGCCCACTGAAGACCTTCAAATATCTAGGCCTAAAAGGAAGCGACCTCGCTCTAAACTCCATTGTTGTGCGTGCCTACGATAATACCCGTTGGGAGGTGATGGGATCCATAAAGCTTGTAATAGGGGCTAGACCTGTAAACCATGTCATCGAATTCCAAGTTATTGGCATCCCAGCATATTTCAACCTATTTCTAGGACGACCTTAGATCCACAGTATCAAGGTCGTGTCTTCCTCACTCCATCAGAAATTAAAGTTCTTTGCCGACGGACGGGTCATTACCATCTTGGGCGACGATGAAAATGTCGATGGTGCAAGTACCAGAAATCTAATCCTTGAGATACAGCACGGGTCAAATGATATTCTCCTATTAGGATTCTTAGTTGAAACACTTCTACTCCCGGTAGGGGATAACTTCAAAGAAAGGGTTTGCCCAGAATATGACACTAATGGAAACATCAATGTGATTCAGATGTTCAGAAACATTCACTTCATGCTCGGACTGGGGCTAGGTCAAAGACAACAAGGGATACTCGAGCCGATTGAACTGAATAAGGCTTTCCCTCCTTGTGGGTTGGGGTATCAACCATCAAAACAAGAGCTCAGAATAATCTGCCAGTCTCGACCAAAGATAAGACTAGACTACATCCAGACTATCCCAAGTGACTCCTTTAACGGATGATTCATTAAAGAGGGTGAGAACTTCCCCTTTTGCGGCTTTCCGGAACCATGGTATGACTATACAGATAAGAAAATGAAGCCTAGAATGGAGATCTTTTTCCAAGATAGATACCCATGGGCCGAAGGTTCCTAACACCAAGTACAACCACTCATTAAAGATACCGAAGATACTGAGGAAATCGACTCTGAAGATTCCTTCAACGTACAAACACTGGGGCTAACAGTCTGCATGGTTCATTCAAGTACTATATCACCGGATCTGTCCCACTAATTAAAGCTGTTGATACACCTCTCCTCAGCTGGCATGCTGCGCCAGTTCTACCTGCTGAAATCTCCCATAATCCTAATGTTTACCCTTTTTCTTCTTTTGTTGTTTATCCTTGTTAAAATGTAATAGATTCCCCCTTTGATGAGGTTCTTAATTCTATTTTTCCTATCAATAAAATAAACGAAGATTTTGAGTATCTTGCTGTGCCTTACATTAACCGTTCGAATTCTTATCGAACTTTTGATGATGATGATTTTGAAAATGAACAATTCTTAACTAATCTAAATAAGGTTAATAATAAACAACATAATCGCGTTTATGTTAATGAAGAAGAGACTGTTGTTATTAACCTCAGTTCTAATAGCCAACTGTGCGATATTAGGATAGGGGCTACCCTTTAAAAGCATGAGCGTGCACAACTCAAAGAATTGCTAATGGAATTCGTGGATGTCTTCGCATGGTCCTATGATGATATGCTTGGCATTGATCCCTAAATAGGTCAGCACGAGATTCCCGCTCTCCCATATTATAAGCCAGTCAAACAAAAGTTGAGAAAACTCGCACCGAATGGTCTCTTAAGGTCAAAGAAGAGGTGGTCAAACAGTTGAATGTTGGCTTCATTCGTGTAAATGAATATCCCACACGGCTAGCCAATATAGTTCCTGTACCAAAATCAGGAGGAAAAGTTTGGATGTGTGTAGACTACCGAGACTTGAACAAAACCTCTCCAAAGGATGATTATCCGTTACCCAATATAGACATGATCGTAGACAACATAACCAATCATGCTCTCAAGTCATTCGTCGACGCGTTTGCCGGATACAACCAAATTAAAATTGACCCAGACCACCAAGAAAAAACCACATTTATCACCCCATGGGGAACCTTTTTCTGCATTATCATGCCATTTGGTCTTAAGAACGCTGGGGATACATACCAGAGGGCTGTGACAACCATCCTATACGATCTGATTCATAAATAAGTTGAGGTCTATGTGCATGATATGGTTATCAAGTCCAAAACTAGAGAAGGTTATGTTCCTGCTCTTCGAAAGTTCTTCAAATGACTGCGGCAGTATCAAATGAGATTCAATCTGCAGAAATGCATCTTCGGCTTTACAAAGGAAAACTCTTGGGATTCATGGTCAGTGAGAAGGAGATAGAAGCAGATCCCGCCAAGCTGAAATCCATACTTGAGATTCCACCTCCCCGAGCAGAGAAAGAAGTCCGAGGTTTCCTTGAGAAATTGAAATTCATTAGCCGGTTCATCAGCCAATTAACCGCCATCTGCTAACCTATATTCAAACTCCTCTGAAAGGATTTAATTAAAGTTTGGAATGAGGCCTACCAAGAAGACCTCATACAAACACAACCTGGTATCCCCTTGCTCCTATACCTAACCATAACCAACACTGCAGCTGGAGCTTTGCTAGCCCAATACCTTAAAGATTCCCGTAAAGAAAGAGCCATCTATTATGCCAGTCGCAAATTGGCCAGATATGAAATTAACTACACTGCTTTAGAAAAGGCATGTATCGCACTTATGTGGGTGACCCACAAGTTTTGCCACTACATTCTTGCCTTCCCCATCAAACTTGTATTCCGAATGGACCCCATCAAATACCTGCTTGAGAAACACGCCTTATCCAGCCAAATGGCCTGATGGTTGATGCTCCTAGCCGAGTTCGATATCGTGTACGTCACGCAGAAAGCCATAAAAGGAAGAGCCATCTCTAACTACCTCGTTGATTACCCTATGGATGAAGCCGATGTTTGGATATCCAAATTCGCAGATGAAAACATCCTTTGCACAACTCAAGATAACCTTCGATGGAAAATTCTCTTTTATGGATATACCAACAAAAAGGGATATGGCATTGGGATAGTTTTGATCGCCCTGGATGACTCTCACACTCCAATCGCCATCAAGCTAGATTTCCTTTGTACCAATAACATGACTGAATAAGAGGCATGCACAGTAGGCCTCAAAGTTTCTCTCAAGAAAGGTATTCAATGCATAAAATTCTATGGGGATTCTGCCCTCATCATCGGTCAAGTGCTCAGAAAGTGGAAAGTCAAGGATGAGAAGCTCCAACCCTTCTATGACCACTTAGAAGAACTAGCCTCCTAATTCCAATATATCACCTTCCATTGCCTACCTCAAGAAAAGAATAACCTAGCTGATGCTCTCGCTACCTTGTCCTCCATGGTCGACATACCCAAAGGAATAACTATGACCCCCTTCCTAGTTCAAAAGAAAGACAATCTAACCCACTGCTACCAAATTGAGCTCGTCACTACAAAAGATCCCAAGGTAGCTAATTGATGGTACTATGATATCTGGCGCCTCCTCAAGCATGTCAGGTATATCGAGGGTTCCAACAAGAAAGATTGAGTAACCCTCCAAAAACTGGCTGCCTAGTACATCAACTGTCACAAAGCACTGCTCAAAAGGAACTTCGAAGGAACTCATACGCACTGCATCACAGGGGCTGACATTGAAAATATAATGCCGAAGATCCATAATGGGGAATGCGGATCCCACATGAACGATCACATGCTTTCCAAAAAGGTCATCCGATAAGGCTGCTACTGGACCACCATTACCCAGGATTGCACTGCCTATGTCTAGAGATGCCTCAAATGCTAATAATTCTCTAACCTTCAGCATTTGCCTCCACGTAAATTATACAATATGATCTCTCCCTAGCCGTTCTCCACCTGAGGTATCGACATCATAGGAAAGGTTACACCAAAGGCTTCCAACGGGCATGAGTTCATCCTATTTTCCATTGATTACTTCACCAAATGGGTGGAAGCGGAGTCATACGCAATACTGAACGCTAAGAAAGTGGCCAAATTCGTAAAAAAAAACATCATCTGTCGGAATGGGGTCCCCCACGAGCTCGTATAAGATAACGGGTTGCATTTCGAGGTAAAAGTCATAGAGGTGGTCAACGAGTATGGGATTAAGAGATACAAATCTACTCCCTACAAACCTCAGACCAACGGTGCTGTTGAAGCCGCTAGCAAGAACCTCAAAGCCATTATCAGCAAAATGATCAAAAGTTGTTAGGATTGGGCCGAACGGTTCCCGTATGCCCTCTAGGGCTAACAAACCTCAATCTGAACCTCTACTAGGGCTACCCCTTACTCTCTAGTTTACGGTATGGAAGTAGTCCTACCCGTGGATCTAGAAATACCCTCGTTGCACGTCATGCTTGAAAGCAAGGTCAGTGAAGAAGACTGGTGCCAAAGGCATCTTGACGAGCTGACCCTCCTAGACGAAAGGAGATTAAAAGCACTATACCATATACAAGGGTACCGTCACCGAATAGCTTATTCATTCAATAAGAGAGTCAAGGACTGCGGTGTCCGAGAAGGGGACCTAGCCCTCAAAGAAATCATATAACCCATCTGAGACCCTAGAGGGAAATTCAAGCCCGATTGGAGCGGCCCCTACATTGTCAAGAAGATCTTGTCTGGCGGTGTCGCCATGCTTATTGACTTAGATGGGGAAGAGATGGCTCGTCCAGTCAACCTGGACCGTCCCAAGAAGTTCTATCCCTAGTCCGAAATCTCGGTGCGCTATGACTCTTCTCATATCCCTTCTATTAAAAAAAAAATCTCTTTATTTCCCCTGTCCGGAACTATGTGGGCCTGATCCTCTGCAAAAAACCATTTTCAAACAAAATTCAAACTTTTCAAAAGCCCCAGAGGTACGTAGGCAACTCATAAACCTTACATGAGCACGCCCCTTTCTTTTTTATAAAATACTATTCTTTTCTTATCTCCGAGAACAACCGTGAATTCTAACATATATTTGAACAAAAGGATTATGTATGCCTTAGCTATCGGTATAAATAATTCAAAAATAAAAAACTCATCGAAAGGAACAACTGTATGATCAAAAACTTATTTATTTCACTAATAAGAAATTACAGTACACACATTTATTCCCTATTACAAAATAAACCATCCTAACCATAGCTACTAGAGGAGCACACTCCATAATAATTTGCATCCTAGGGTCCCCAAGTTTCCCCTGCCTCAACAAAGTGTCGTAGACACTCCACGGACCGATAAGCTCGAACCAACTTCAAAAAGACCACAACACCTCCTTCCATGGTGTGAAAAGAGACAGGCCACTTTTGTCCACTCTCCACTGCCAACATCTTGCTAACTACTTTTCTTCACAACCACATCATATAATCCCCAGGGATATGCCAAAATCTCCCAATAGACAGAGAAGAACGGGTCGACGGATGCCGATTCTCCCATATAGAGCCAAGTTGCAGGCGCAGACGCTCGATCAAATCCTCTATCGGAAAGAAATTTAGTGTTCGAGGTGGCACGAACTGCGCCTAGCCAAATTGGCATAGAAGCCGCTAAGGGAAATAAAAAGAAGTCTGGCTCAGACGAACCAGTCGCACATACGGGTATTCTCCTAGCTCCATAATAGGCAGGAACTGTCTCTACCAAGGGACCGACCAGTACAGATTTCGAGCCCCATGCTCCACATGCCAATTCTCCCATCTCTCAATATCTAAGCCAATGCTGAAGAAGTGACGCGAAAAGAAGTTAGGTACAACCGACAAAGGATATTCTGGAAGAGTCACCAGGCGGAGTCATTTAGACAACCACATGAACAACATCACGGGGTTACCCCACAGGAAGTCAAAACGAACTTCTTGCCAGGCATCCAGACCGTTCAGGGTCTCCGCCAATATCACTGCCGTAGGATTACGGCGGTATGACATCCCTGAAGTAATGGATGAAAGTTGCGGATCCACCAACAATTCCCAAGTCACCAACAACAATTTTAAAACTAGGCCCAAAGCAACGGCTCCATCATAGCCAACATCACCTACCTTCCGCAAATGCATGGATTGCAGCACCGCTAGAAGGGGGATCATTCTCCAGTAACTAGTGATCTAGTCGCCGAAGGAGAAATACGAAAAAGCCTAGCCAGTGAATCCATGGGAGAACGGAAAAATTCGGGTAAAGCCGCAGCAACACTGGGATTTATCCCCAGCATCGCAGAAAATTCCTCGTAGGTAGGACAAAATTCATCTAACCCAAAGAGGAATACATGGTCTTCGGGGTACCAAAATTGTACCGCCGCCATCAGCATGTTCCACTCAATGGACCGACTGCGCCACGAAGAGACCCGATGCATGTTGAAATCATCATAGTCGACATTATAAGAGGGCATCGCTTCCAAGGCTTCGAGGTATTTAGAAAACTCAATGCTACCAGGGAGAGCCATCTTAGAGGACTAGGAAATAGTGAGCAAGTAAGTAAGAATGTGAAGGTGTGGTGAAAACACTCCACCCTTACCCCTTTTTACACTTGAGAACCCTCACAAAAGACATAATCCCTGCAGAAATCAGAGGGATTCCTACCCCACAAAGTACAAGAGGATGAAGAGGGCACTAATCAAAGATTTGAATTTATGGGACTGGACTTGACTGTCGATAGGCAGGGCATGGGTCTTGCCAATTGGCGACCCCCTATTTTTGGAAATTTCCCTTTTTTCTCTTTTGCCAAAATCAAAAGATCAATAACAATAAATTGACATTCTCAACAAAATCTCAAAAATCCTCTTCCATCCATATATAATTTCCCATTTTTTAAAATTTCCTTGAAAAAAATCCCAAAAATATCTCTTTTTAGGGTCTCAACAGCAAAGTAAAAAGAGCCTGCGCATGCATTCACTCATCCACCATTAACAAAAGATAATAAAAAACTCCAATGCATTGCATATATATTTGTTCTCTGTGTTACATCAATGTTATAGCAAATAAAAGCAAAAAACAACGGAACTCTGCCTGAACCCACATTCTCTCTCTCTCTCTCACCTACCCTTCACCCCTCTCTCTAAGAGCTTCCACCCCTGTGATGCGCTCTCTTTCGCCTACGGCGAGACGAGGCACCACCCCTACCTGAGCTAGAGTCCTCCCCATAAGAAGCAAATGATACCAATAAAGAAGGAACCGGGACCGCATCCCGAATGTGGGCAGTCACCGAAGAGATCCAGTCTCTAATATCCCTCAGCCAAGTGGTCGACACCCGGACTTACTACAAGAAGAAGGAAAAATTAGTATCAAAATAGAAAAGGAACCAAAAAGAGGAAAAGAATAGAAAGGTATACCGCAGGACGAAGAACCTTCTCTGTCAAACCCAATTCCTCCGGATCCATCCCGTGAGGACGGTACAACATAGGCACCATCCCTCCATCAGCCCGCCGAATCTTGTACAGAGGGGTATGAAACCACACAAAGGGAACCTCTAGAGTCTCTGTCGTCGTAGATGCCGACGGACCACCGTCGCAGACGCCGATGGACCAGCGTCATTGTGGGAAGACCCCACTGGTCGACTCGAACCAACAAGAGGGAAATGAAAAGCATTATATATGTTGGGTGCCATCAACCAGGTCATCATAAAGTCCATATAGTCATACTACATAGCCGTATCAGTGTACAAAAAGTAGGACCCATCGATCATTGTGGTCATCCTCCCATCTTTCGGCAACAGTCGCTCTTGCCTCATAGACGTAAGAGGCTGCACAGGTGGTACCACCACCTCCTCCTACACAATCTTCCGAACCATCCATTCCTTGAGATACCAAAAATGGCCGAACTCATGCGCCAGCGAACACCTCATCTGCGCATTCGCCCCGGTCTCCCTCGTATCCTGAATAGCTATCCCGCGAGGGTAAAAGGCCACCTAAAAATACCCGGCAGGCATAAGTCAATACAAAATCAGAATATGCCGAAAACCAAAGCTGAAAAGGAAGAGTCTTACCCTACCACTGTTCAGGCCATTCAAGACCTGACGCCCCGCCTCGGGAGAGAGAGATCCCTTCGACTGTCAATTGGCCTTGCGCCATCGATACAATCGGCAGAAGTCCCCAATGGTATCATCCTTAAGAGGAATCAGCTGGGTATTACACCCAATCACCTCACAGAACCACTTCTTCCAAGGACAAGAATTCACGACCAAAAGAGACGCATAAGGAAAATGCGAATGCATGAAAATAAAATGCGCAAATTAAAGAATACCTTGAGAAGATACGTGGCTCCAGTAAAAGTTTGCCGACAACACCAGATGAATGCATCCAACGAAAAATGAAGGGCCGCCAAAGTCAGACTCCCCCAATCATAGAGAGGGATGTTCAAAAACATCCTCAAATACGGCAAAAACCACAAATGGGCGACATCGCCGCTCGACGTCACCATGAAACCTCTCAGCACCAAAAATATGAACAACCTGGCCATATGCCTCACCTACAGCCCGTCCTCCACATAAACCACCCTACTCAGTAGAACATCCTTTAGCATGGACAACTGGATGGAATCCCCAGATACTATCCTCCCTACATCGCCGAGCGCCACCCTCACCGCCTACAGCCTCACCCTCAAAGAGCAATCCACCTCTATCTGCTCCCCATCGCAATCCAGCCCCAGCAGCTGCTGCACGTCTATGGGAGTCACGGTCATCTCCCCGAAACCAAAATGGAAGGTGTGGGTAGTATCCCACTACCTCTCCCGGAAAGTGCATAAGACTGTTGTCGACCGAGGCGTCTCATCCAGCGTAGACGCCAACCTCCCAAAACCTGATGAAGATACCACCCAATGAACCACAGGTGGAAGATGCTCCCAAACATCCTTAAGCCCCATCGTCCCAAGGGCACACATATTCTTCAAAGAGATATCAGACTGTCAAAATAAGAAACCTTGTCAAAATTCCAGAAAAGGAAAAAATTACCAAAAAGATAAGAATACCAAAAGTCAGGTTACTTACATAACTGTCCGGGCTCACCAACCGTGAGGAGCAATGACGCGACGGCTCTCGCAGAAAGTTTCGCTCATTCACTACCGACTCGAATGTATAAAAGGAGTTCTCACTCCCCAAAGTAAGAGGCGCCCTGGACCTCTACTCCATATTCGCCTAGTCATCAACAGTCAACCATTCCCTATGCGCTACAGTGCTCACAAAGGCGGCCATTTCTTAGAGATCGGAATGCTAGAACGATTTGTAGAGGAAAATCGTAGAAAGGAAGAAAGCAAGAATCTGTGAAAAATTAGGGGAATTCTGCCCCTTTATATAGGATGCCAATGGTCATGCCGATCGACATTGACCCCCCACCCACTGATTGGTACTGACCCCCTACCTTCCTGAGGCAGTCCAAAAGCTTGTGCCACTGCCGAATGGTACCCTCTGAACCATGCCGACCAGCACCCCCCTTAAAATCTCGTACCAAAAACTCCCAGAAAATACCAGAAAGCCCTGAAAAATTCTCAGAAAATTCCTAAAAATCCCAGGAAGGACTTAAAACATTTTCACCAAGAAATTTCGCACTCCCTCAAGCGAAACCCCCATTTCCCCTGTAAAACTCTGAAAAACCAAGTAAAACTCCTCACGGCAACGTCCCTGGAGGATCTCTAAAGATCACCCCCTATCTCAGGCAATACATCCAAGCCCTGGACAACCTAATCACTTCCACAATGGAGTTTACGACAATAAACTTGCCTTTCCTCCGCCAAATCCCCAAAATCACAAGGATTTCCCCAATGGAACTCCGGGGGACACTACATTTTCCCCAGCTCATTCGTCATTCCCCAACGGAATCCAAAATCTAATCTTTACCCGTGGAAAAATCCCTGATTGTCCCAAAGGAAATGTAGGTCAGAATTGACCTTGGTCTTGGATTGTCACCTCTCTTAGGTCAGAATTGACCTCGGTCCTCAGTCGTCACCTCTCTTAGGTCAGAATTGACCTCGATCTTGGATCGTCCCCTTAGTTAGGTCAAAATTGACCTCGGTCATCGATCATAACCTCTCTTAGGTCAGAATTGACCTCGGTCTTGGATCGTCACCTTAGTTAGGTCTGAATTGACCTCGGTCCTTGGTCACCACCTCTCTTAGGTCAGAAATGACCTCGATCTTCGATCATCAACTTAGTTAGGTCAGAATTGACATCGGTCCTTGGTCATCACCTCTCATAGGTCAAAATTGACCTCGGCCTTGGATCGTCATCTTAGTTAGGTTAAGATTGACCTCAGTCCTCGGTCGTCACCTCTTTTAGGTCAGAATTCACCTTGGTCTTGGATCGTCACCTTAGTTAGGTCAGAGTTGACCTTGGTCCTTGTTCGTCACCTCTCTTAGGTCACAATTGATCTCGGTCTTGAATCGTCACCTTAGTTAGGTCAGAATTGACCTCGCTCCTCGGTCGTCACCTCTTTTAGGTCAGAATTTACCTCAGTCTTGGATCGTCACCTTTGTTAGGTCATAATTGACCTCGATCCTTGGTCGTCACCTCTCTTGGGTTAGAATTGACCTCGGTCTTGGATTATCACCTTAGTTAGGTCAGAATTGACCTTGGTCCTCGATCGTCACCTCTCTTAGGTCAGAATTGACCTCGTTCTTAGATCGTCACCTTAGATAGATCAGAATTGACCTTGATCCTTGGTCGTCACCTCTCTTAGGTCATAATTGATCTCGGTATTAGATCGTTACCTTAGTTAGGTCAGAATTGACCTCGATCCTCGGTTATCACCTTAGTTAGGTCAGAATTGACCTCAATCTTATATCGTCACCTTAGTTAGGTTAGAATGGACCTCGGTCATCGGTCGTCACCTTAGTTAGGTATGATTTGACCTCGATCTTGGATTGTCACCTTAAGCCCTTTGGATTGGCTTTGACCAGCAGAATCGGTCACCCCGAGCACCTCCTTAGGAATTGGCCTAAACTTTTCCTCCAAACCATCCCTTAGGTCCTCAAAATCGACCTCGACCCCCTGAATTTCTCATCCTCATTTCCTTAGGTCCTCAGAATCTACTTTGACATGCATAATTGGTCATCCTCATTTCCTTAGGTCCTCAAAATCTACCTCGACCCTCTAAATTGGTCATCCTCACTCCCTTAGGTCCTACGAATAAACCTCGACCCTCCGAATTGGTCATCCTCCCTAAAAAGCATCATGCGATGTCTATTTGATGGCTATCATTTGTTACAAACTCACCCATCGAGGGGCTCTGTAGACACCCCATTATGTTACCCCCTAAACTCTCCTAAGGTCCCTAGCACCTCCCTTTATCACTACAAACCCAAGTCTTACCCTCAGTACTGACCTAGAAGCCATCGAGCACTCCCAGGCTCCATTTGACCAGAAGTTAAAATCTTCAGCTCGATCGATACTAAATTAATCTTTTAAGGGACCTGAAACCCCTTTCCATCGGTTTATCCCGTGCACAATTCCAACTTACAATGCAAACTAACGACCCATTTTCCCCCGAAACTCAATCAAGAGGCCACCGGGTGCTCCCGGACTCCATTTGACAAAATTCAACTCTTTAGCTCGACTCAGACTGAATGAATATTCGAAGGTCACTAAAACCCCTTTCCAACGGTCCACCCCGTGCAAAATTCTGACTTACAGTACGGACGAACATTCCGTTTTACACTGAAAGGTCACTGAAAGCTTCCAGGGCCTGTTTGACCAAAGTAAACTCCACGAACTGGATCAATCTATTTGGAATGTCTAAGTAAATCTCCTAACCTTTCCAATGTTCTACCCCGTCCGTGATTCGGACTTACCATGCGGACGAACGATCCATTTGCGTTTGAAGATTCCTCATCCAATGGATTGACGAATGATTTCTAGCCATATTTGACCCAAAGTCAACTCCTAAAACTAGGAGATTTCCAAAGTACTTTAAAAGGTCTTTGAATTACCTTTCCAATGGTCCACCCCGTGCATGATTCTGATTAATGGTTTGCATTATGAGGCCAATTTTCCGAAAGGTCCTAAAAGACACTACCAAACGGTAGGTACCAGACCCTGCCTATCGACAGTGTGCCTAAACGCACCTTGGAAGGAACATGGCTATATAGATCGGCATTGCCTTGGGCCTATAAAAAGGAGGCCTGACCTCACATGCAAAAGATCCCAGATCTGAGAGATATCACTCTCAACAAATCTAGAAAATCTCTCTCAAAGTCAGCGTGACTTCCACACCCAAATCCCTTTCCAACCTTCACTTTTCATCATCCTTTCCATCAAACTTGGTGAATTCACTGTCCTCCATCATCATCCAAGTCTAAGGTCTTCTCTCCAACATTCAAGCTCAAGATCTTCAAGAAGGTCCAATTTTCTCAACTCTCTCCTTAAATTATAATAAATTAGCAATAACTTGTTTTATTACTTAGCACTTTTATCATCTCATCTCACACATCCTAATATACTCTTTATTTAGTATTATTGCACATCTCTTATTTTCATATAAATAAAAACCAAAAAAACAAGAAAAAGAGGGTTTGGTGATAAATTCCAAACGAGAATTCTCATACTTTTCTTACACTTTTCTCACAACTAAAACACTTTTTCTACACACACACAAATAAGAGAATCCCCGGTTGGATTTATGGGATAAACCCTGCCCCTTGTTTTGCATGCGACCTACATGGACTTTGATGCCTCTATAGGCTACGTAGGCATCTCGGGGTAAAACCCGAGACTCGAGTCCTATTTTTTACTTTTTCTCTTATTTTTGATTTTCTCTAAACTCCACTCTCTTATATTATATATAAACATATATTTGTCCTTAGTAGCATATTATTCCACATGCGTTATCGTTCATCATAACAGTCAACGTAAGAATAATCGCATAAATCCTATTTTTTAACATTTTTATACCTTCCTACGGATGACTCGCAAGTTGATAATTCCTATCTCCACTATATATACACATGCACACACATCACGGGGAAAATAAAGGAAAATAACAAAAATCCATGAGAGATCGAAAGGGCGGAATGGGTGCCTAACACCGTCCCATTTCGTAACTTAGCCTCCGGACCCTTTTCGAATCATTTTGGTTTCGTATGCATTAGTATATCTTTGGATGCTATCCTTCGGGATGGATCCCCTTCTTTTGTCTATTTTGAGTAAAATAGATTGTCGACTCTAATCTCTCTACATTTTACACCTCACCCAAATGACGCCGGTCGAAGAGCTCCAGAGAGGGACGCGCGGGACCTAAGGATCCTCCATCACGCTCTTCCGCCCGCCATGAGGATCCATAGGGGGAATAGACACAATCAGGTGGTAGGAAGCTTCACTCTCTGTTACGTTGAACTTGATATGGGAACTCAGATTTCCCATAACGATCCCAACATTCACGTACCCAATGGATTTGGAAGACTGGTTGTCATATCTTAATATCACCAAAGTCATGGGGACCAACCTTTCCTCTGGAATATTAGCTATGTGAAGATTTGATTGGCATAATATTGATGGAAGCTCCCCCATGCATAAGAGTCCTTGCGAAACTAATTTCGTTGACGCTAGCGGTCACATACAATGGTTTATTATGAGGGAATCTTACAGCCCTATCTGCATCACTGAAAGTTACTTCTGACAGAAACCTCCTCACTAACCTGGCCATGGGTCCCTTTCATCTCAGTGAAGGGATTGAATTCTTCCTCGAAATATCAAGTATTACCTGGATTATTTCCAACCCACTCTCTTTCGCTATCCCCACTTGGTCGAAGAACCAGGTGAACTTTGGGGAATTTGAAATTGCATAGTTCTCTAGGACTGGGTCTACTTACTCACCTTCAATGCTGTATACATCCTCCACATCTTTGGAACTTACCTCATCATAGGCTACTACTATATTAGCCATTCCCTTCGTATAATCGTCCAGAGCTTCTTCGAACTCTCCCTGCTTCGTAGTTGGCTATCTTTCTTCTTTCTCTTATTTTTTGTCATAGGCCACCACCAAATTAGCCC
This sequence comes from Sambucus nigra, assembly GCA_949130495.1. Classification (NCBI taxonomy): domain Eukaryota; kingdom Viridiplantae; phylum Streptophyta; class Magnoliopsida; order Dipsacales; family Adoxaceae; genus Sambucus; species Sambucus nigra. The sequence goes on along the minus strand of OX422207.1, from coordinate 277,680,285 downwards.
CATGTGCTGGGAGAGGGTTGTTGTTAACATTTTGTGGAGGGATTTGCAAGGTCCCTGCCTTCACATACTTATCTATGATTCTCCTCAGTGTGAAATAACTCTCTATTGGATGCTAAATCTTCTGATGAATCTGGCAGTATTTTGGATCCGCCCTCGTCGTCGCATCGAGTTCCCCCACAGGAATGCCCTTAGGTTTGTATACCATTCCTCATTGGACCATCTCGTTGTAATAGATGATAGCCTCCTCCACTATACAAGGAAATGGTGGTGGGTCCTCCTTATCTCTTCTAACTTCCTCTTATTATCCTTCTTCAGCGCCTTCCTCCCTTAGTGTACCCTACCTGTGGGGGATGAGACTCCCTCCCACAGGTTGTATCGGCTTCCTAAACATCATGGGAACCTCTACTTGATTGGGTCACACCACCAAGGAGATATTTCTTGCTGATTTTAAGAACGCCAAAAAAGTCCCCTCGCGTATTTCATTAAAAAGATGATAGATGTACTCAGGAAGAAGCCCCTCTGCACAGATCTGCAATAACTTGGATTCTTTAGCCTCCTCCCTCACATCGAGGGAACTTTCCCTGAACCCTTGAAAGTACCCACCACTTCTTCCCCGGGTCCTTATTTCTCCCTCCCCAATTAGGTCAAAGTAAACTCATCTTCAGCCAGAAAGAACTTCTAGACGAACAAAATATGCATCTCCTCCCATGTAGAAACGCTCTTAGGAGATAAATGAGAATACCAGGTATATGATTTATCGGTTAAGGATTTAGAAAACTCCTTCAACCTGAGCTTCTTATTATTACAATGCGCCCCCAAGTGTTCAACGAAGCGCTTAATGTGCTCCTTAGGGTTTCTACCTTTCCCCGTGTATTTTTCAAAAATAAGAGGAATATAATGTTTTGGATAGGGCTCATCATTGTATTCCTAGGGTAAGGTGTTCGAAAGTCATCATAAACCGAAGCTACCTCGCCAGCAGATTGTGGGGAGGATTTCACGAACTACATCATCTCTTTTCGCATCTCCTTCCTCATTACCTCCATGGGTGATGCTACTGGAGCAACAACCAACGGGACTATAGGCTGAGTGCCCATTGTAGCTGGTGCAATCATCACAGTTGGAGTCGTTGATACTCCCAAGGTTCTCACTGATGGATTCACAACAGATGGTATACTTGTTGGGACTGTTCCCGTTACGCTTATACTTGGTGGGGCCGTTGGATCTGCCCCCGGTGTCAAGAAAGAGTTGGTTTCAAATCCTCCCAACACCATTCAAGCTACCGGAGTTTGTAAGAACTCGTAAAACTTATTCATGAGGAGTGCCACTTGAGATGGTTCCAACGCAGTAGTTGTGGAAGCTTGTGTCACGCCTAGAATTCCTGTCGTCACCTGAACTGGAGGTACCTATATTCGAGAGGCCACATCCCTTAGAGCCTCCAGTTCTCTCGCCGCCTGTTCTTCATGGTGTTGAATGTCATCAAAGTTGAGCCTTTGATTAACTTTGTCTTGCTCCATAATCCTTGCTTAGAACAATGCCTCCCCAGCAGAGTCACCAAATGTAAGAGGGTAGTTTAAATAAGATGAAGGTGTAACCCCTTTTTAAATACACTAATGATAAGTTAAATATCAACACTATTGATTAATCACAGGACGAACAAACATGATTCAATGAAGATAGACTCAGTTTGAACTCACAAATCTCTCGTGTATAACTAAGAAGGTAGTAATGAACTTAGAAGTAACTTAGCTAGAGGGAAAGGGAAGTAAGCACCCTAGATACAACTTGGCAGGCAACCAAACACACCAACCACCCTCAAGAATATCTGTCAAGTATTAAAAGCTTCGTAATAAATGACAATGGTGGGTGAGTAAAACTCTCTGGTTTGTAATAACTCTCTCTGATGTATATTATCTCTAGTATTAACTTCTGAAATCTCACAAGGATCATCTGATGCCCCTCTCCAGAGGTGGTTGAGGTCTTTAAATAGACTCCCACACTACCCCCGAGGCAACTCCTCCATTAATGCTTATGAAAGACATCCCTCGTACTTTATGTCACAGACATTAAATACCTGATGCACTATTTGTCTCCACGTCATAAACATTAAATGCTAAGACATTCCTTTTGCCTAACCACTTTTTCCAGGGGCTGTTGTCACATAGGTGGCTCACCAAGTATCTGACAACCCCAAATACCAGGTGGTTTACTCAAGTGAAGGTCTGACATTGCCTAGATGGTTAGTGACATCAGATAAGGTGGATGTGACATTAAGTAGAGGGTTGTTTGGCTCACAACTCAATGCCCGATGGAACTCAAGGTTGCTCCCCCCCAGAGGTTCCACGATCAGGGTTCTTCGGTGTTTTACCAGGTATATCTAAGATGTTCGGACAAGCCCCAATGGTTCCTCACTTCTCAATCATCCAAATTAAGCCCCTCTCAGGTTCCCACGATGAGGTCATTTGATAGAGCATGAAAGATCTCCCAGGCCCTGCCAAGCCTAGTCTCTCGTGGGTACCATTTGACCTCACACTAAAACTCATTATTATTCTCGTTACATCATTACCACCGTTATATCTTATAGTCAATATAAACAAAGATACAATATGACTAAGTAACACAACAAGCTAAAGTATGAGTTGCCACGCTAAGCTGCCTCGCTGAGTTGGCATGCTTGAGCTGCCACACTGAGCTGCCTCTGTGTCTTAATCCCAAACACTATTGATAATGGGGGGATTATCCCTAATATCAAGATTACCTTCAAGCCCCCTCTATAGGGAGTGTCTTGCTTCTCGCCAAGAGAGATATTTTGGCCTTTATCGTTTGGCACCTTACTTTGACAAGGAAGATACCTTTATAACTTTTCTTACGAATTTTGAGTAGGAGTTCATGGCTAGGATCAACGAGCGACTCGAAGTGGGTCTAGGTCTTCTGAGCACTATTAGAAGTATCAAATCTTACTCTATTTCCAAGAAGGAACATGCTTTTACTTTGATGACTTCTCACTGGAGTAGGGATTCCCATACCTTCATTATAGGCTGGGTGGAATTTGCTATCACTTTGGATTACATCTTTTAGCTACTAGATTTTCCCTACTTGGGGAGCCATATTCTCACTGATTATTTTGAGGACGAGGTCCAGGAGAAAATTATTGGGGAGATCCACTCTGCTTTGGCTGAGTACTAAAAATATGTAACTATCAAATTCACTCGGACCACCAAAAACACTTTCACCAAATGTAAGCAATACTGGTTTAAAGATTTCGAGCAGTTGCCCAAGGGTGAGAGCTCGTGAAGGGCTTTCAGGAACCCGGAGGGCCCAAAGTGAACTCCCCCTCACACTTGGCAACATTTTTTTTCACTTTTCTGAGTATATTTTTTCTTCATGGGAGACTAGATGACTCTCCACGTTAGCTTTTATTTAAGCTTTTTATGAGGCTTGATCGAGGGAGGGAAATCCCCCTTGCACCTTTGACTTTTGGATCTTTATACACTTGTCTAAATAGGGCCCATGTGGATATTGAGCGCTACCGTGGTCGTTATGATGCTATCAATTTTGATAACACCTTCCTCATCATGTCTTTCTTATTTGAGAGGTTTCCCAAATTTTCCCCGGAGGCTAAATCTTGCCATAATGAAGCTGCTCGTGGTGCGAGATGGAACAAGACGACTCATAAGGCTCCTATAGGGTCTTTGATAGATAAAATCTATGAGTTTTCTTTCAAGGCTTACTGTAAGACTGTTGGAGGTATTTTTTCTTGGCATTCCTTCTCAGACACTGAGGGCACTTTCTACTGCCTTGCTAATGTGGTGTATGTTCCTACCTTCCCCCATATTTATGTGGTCAATATGCTTCTTCCTTTCACTTTTACTTCACTCACTGACTTGGGTCAAGGTGGAGTTCTAACACTCTGAGAGAGTGAGGTGGCAGTTTGGTTATGACCACGGGGTTCATACCCCTGTTTATCCTTCGAACACTTCTCCCCCTCCGAGATATACCAAGAGGCTTTTGCCAACATCATATTTGCGGGGGTGGTTGATAGGGATTGTCATCTGGGCAATTTATTTATACCTTTTCGAGATCACCTGCCCTCCTTCACTCGCTCATGGTTCACCCTTTGGCAGAAGCAGGTTCTTTTGATCCAAAACTGTGTGAGGGATGTACCTCATGAGACGAATTATACAAAGATTCCCAACAATGATAGGTATTTGGGTAAGAAGACCCAAAGGTCAGTGTGGAACCAGACTACCATCCATAGGACTCCTCTCGAGCATCTCACTCCATTCTTAGTGAGGCCTCTGCTCGATGAGTCTATTTATTCTAAGCAACTCGAGCCTTAACTTGCTAGGCTGAAGTCGAGGAGAAAGTATAGAGGTTCTGATGATTCAAAGAGGAAGCATCCCAATGTATATTTTTATAGTTTTATACTATCTACCATTTCCCCTGCTACCACTATTATTTCCACTATTGCCGCTGCTGCTCCAACTCTCCTCCCCTTGCCAGTAAGAACCATAATGAGCAGGAAGAAGAAGAAGAAGCAGACTAGTACTGGGACCTCTGCTCCTTCTCCTACACCAGACCAGGGGTCTGACACTGATGACCTTGGGGTAGAGGAGACATATAGGATTATACGAGATCAAGGCTATGAGTCCCTTGGGTTATCTATTGCAGAGTTTTCTGTTACTTCTATTCCCATATGTGAAGGTACAACACCTCATTCATTTTTAGTTAGTGAAACTGACTTTCGTGGGGTTTCTCTTGCTTGTTCCCCTTCTCTATCATTTGAAAAGGATCTAGTTGATTATATGAGAACTCCCTCCTATGATGACGACGGTTCTTCTTCAAATGAGATGAGTGTCACTCACCCTTATGATGACAACCACCTTGATGCTTCTTCTTTGTTACTAGTTTCAGGGGAGTCTTCAAGTGAGGGCTCCCTAATAGTCTCTCCTTCTGCCAGCAACCCCACTACTGGACATCTATCGTATGGGAAAACCACTTCTCTATCCCTATAAGTCTTTTCTCTTAACTATCCTATTAATTTTTTATCGTCTATTTTCATATACATAATTCATATATGAATTGTCTTTATCTTTGTAACATTTGCAAGGTGTCTCCATTGCGGTGAGTGATCCGTCGCCTCCTTCCTGGGGCCTTTTTCTAGTGCCCGAACTTTTATGTTAGTCTCGTATTTGGGCCTTTGTAGGGAGGTTTGTTATTTCCCTCTACTCAATCGTTATTATCTTTTATCTTTTCTATTTTACTAATACATATTCTTCCCTTGTCTCTTTTTCACAGTTATCTATTGTATTCCCGACGACAATAAGGACATCTTTCGTGTCCTCCTCTTCAGTCTAGGTAAACATTAGCTCTCCTAAGTCTCTTACTTTTATTTATTACATTTTGAGGAAAAACTTTTGAAGTCTCTCATTGTTACACACATAGGTGATCGTTTCTCTTGGCCGTCTTTCTTCACCTCACCCCTCCTTGGTGGCTAGAGGTTCCTCTATAAGACTGTCTGATTTACTTTGTGCCTCTCTTCTTTATGGTCTTTCTCTATTTTGTCATATATTCTACATCTATGGTTGTAGTTCTTTGTCCGTTTTTAATGCATTTACCTTCTTCTAGTGTCCCTTGATCTACTGGGGGAATAGCCCCGCTTACGGGAGGAACTTCCCCAAGTCTATTTCCTTCAGGGAGGACTCCCATCTCCCGAGTCTTTGTTCCCACGAACAATAGGCCTCACATTCAACCTTTATCTTCCAGGCTAGTTTTCACTATTGCATCTAGCAAGTTTGTTACATAGGTTAGCTCCACCTCTCAAGTATTGCTTATTCTCATTAGGCTTAATCTTTTTCTTTGTTTATGTTTGGTTTTCTAACCATTTTGCCATAACTAGGCCTTTGTATCCACTACTACTCTCCCACCATTCATCTTCCCTCATTCTTCTTTAGAGGGGCTTCAAATACACCTGTATTGAATCTTTTAACTTTTTGATTCATTTTCCTGTGCCATTGGGATTCTATTTTCATACTCTATTTCTATTTGTTTCTATGCCAGTTGGTTGGCACTACTGCTTCTCCATCTACATCTTCAGTTCCCCCTTTAGAAGTCCCTGCTAGCTCTGGGGAAGCTCCTGCAACCATCATATCTGTGGGAGGTTTTATTATGGAACCTCTCCCGATAACTATTTCGACTTGTCTTTATTTATCTTTTATGCCTCTTTTTTCATTAATACAAAAGTCTTATAAATTTCCATATCTTTCTTCTCTTGTAGGGTAGTGCTAGTGAGACCTTCTCACTTGTAGTGCCTGTGATGAATGTCTCAGAAACAGTTCTTGAGGTAGCACTTGTGAGTTTCCCCTTACCTTCTGTAGGGGAATCTGCTTCATCTGGCCTAGCCGAAGTCCCCATGTCTGAGGGGCTTGTTCCTAGCTCTACAGGACCATCATCAGTGTTATGTTCGATCTTTGCAACCTCTACCTGCTAGTTTAGTAACACATATATGATTTTTGCATTTTTTTCTAACATATCTGTGAATGTGGTACCTTTACTTGCGGGGATTATTTTTGGACTCTCAGGTGAGTATTCCACCAGTTTTTGTGCTTGAGGAGACTTTGGTCACCCCTCCGATTAGTACAACTCTTGCTCTGGCTACTGAGGAGTCTTTGGAAAGTATCTCAATGGGGAGATATCAGGTAAATACTTAATCTTCCTAGATCTTTTGATCTTAAGTTTTTTGTGTAAATACTTTCTGGCATTTACTCATTTCCCTATTTTTAGGTTAGCACAACGATTATTCCTATGACCGTGGAACAACTAGGGGGAGTAATGTATTATAGTGCCATACCTTACTCTTTTCTTTGTTACCCTTTTTTTCATGCTTTTACTGTGAAAGTTCTCTCACCTTCACGTTCCTGTTTCCATGTTTTCAAGTTAGTAAGGTAGCCGTCCCTGGTTCTGTTGGACATATTTTGATTGCTATAATGCACACTCCCCAGGTATTAAATTGTCATACCTGGGTTATTGTTGTCTATTAAAGCTTGTACATTTCTCTTTTTCCTTATCCAAATGAAAAATGCTAACTCTTGTCTATTTCGATTAAGCTGGTGCTCAAGTCCATGTGATACCCCCTCACTTAGGTGTATTGACTCCCATGGAATTTGGGGTAAGAATTCGATGAAGGCCCTAGCTATCCATCTCTATTACTTCTTATCTACCCCTCCTGTTGACATGACTACTCAGAGGGATGCACTGTTTATGCTGTATCTTCTTGATCTTCAATGCTTCTATCATTTCTAACTCGATTCTCTTGAATCTCTAGTTCGTCATTTTCTTAGTATCACCTTTAAGAAGATGATGAAGCTCCATACTTCCAAACATAATAGGGAGTAGTAGCATCAAGCTGAGGCTGCTGAGATTCAGAATCAAATTCAGTCCCTCTAGGCTAAGCTAGCTAAGCTAGAGGCTAGTGTTACTAAGGATGAGGCTCGGATGGCTAGATTATAGGAGCAGCTTATTGAGGAGCCTGGTCCTTCTTACACAAACCTGCGCTCCTTCCAGAAGTTATTTTTCATGTTGTCTAGTCGGTAGATAACCCTGTTGTGTAGGCTTTATTTTTTACACTTTTTCATATGTAAAGAACTATCATTATTAATGAAAAAGTATTTTGTTGGTTTCTATGATCTTGCTCATCTGCTTCTATGTGGACTTTTATATCTTCCTACTATGGCTTGCTCTAATTTTCTGTGGCCACTTCATCTATTTGAACTGTCCCCTTTAACTATGGGATACTTGCATATTATCTGAGCAGGCAAAAATTTTTGGAATTCTCCCCTCTAACTGTCGAGTACTTGGATTTTATCTAATCAAGTAACTTTTTTAGAACCGTCCCCTCTAACTGTGGGGTACATGAAAATTATCTGATCGAGTTAAAATTTTTAGAACTGCCCCTCTAACTATGGGGTGTTTTATCATGGTTATCATTACTTAGGGAATAGCTGGGAGATAGAGGGTTAGCTCTTCTCCTTCCCTAAAACTTTTTTTAAGAAACAAAATCAGGGGAGTGTAAGTACCCTTTTCTCTTTATTTTCTGTGGACTGGTCAAGTAAGGCTTTTTTTTTAGAATGACAGTTAAAATTTGTTCTCTAAAAAAATATTTGTTATATATTTTTTAATATGACTTGGAGGGTGTCCTCCTACTTGACTGGTGATAAGATTGAAGTTATTTGTCTAACATGCCTAAAGAGACTTTGCTCAGTATAGTTTTCTATCGGGATGGATTTACCCCCAAGTGTAATGAGAAAAGTTATCTTTATCTTGGACCTTCTTCTAATCTAGTAAAGGGTATATAAAAAAATTATTCTGATAGATCTACCTTATTCCATTGGTAAATAAGCAAAATAAGAATCATCGTATAATGCTAAAAAAGGAGTTACTAGTCATTTCTTTTTATTTTAGTATCATTTATAAAATTATACTTCTATATCATTTTTACAAAAAAAAACTTTTGTGGTTCTAGAGAAAGCTTCTCTGATTCTTTAATAAAAATGAAAATTTTAACAATGTTAAGCATAATACCTCTTCAGCCATTTGTAGTTGATAGACTGAAGGCAATCACTCTCTGGTTCTAAAATCTGGCAATAACCCAACTTGCCTACCCCTCTCATAACAAATGGGCCTTCCTAATCAGGTTTGAACTTTAATATTGACGTGTTGTGAAGATGGTGAGTGGATGCTCATAGGACTAAGTCTCCCACCTAGAACTTCCTGGTCTTGACCAAATTTTTGTAGACTCTGGACAACTACTGGGTGTAGACTTTAAAATTCTCTTTCTTCTTGTATTTATGCTCATCCAGTGCCTCTCGCTGCATATGTCATGGATTAGGGATGAGTCCGTTGCTTAGAGAAACTATGGTTAAGGGTACCTCCAAATCCACCGGTAATACAGCTTCAGTCCCATATACCAATGATAATGGGGTGAACCTGGTTGGTTTTCTCTTTGAGGTACGATAAGCCATATCACCATGGGCAACTTCTCATCCCATGCCCCTGACATGTCCTCCAGCATCTTCTTTAATATATTGATCGGGGTCTTATTGGTGGCTTCTGCTTGGCCATTACCCTTAGAGTAGGAGATAGTTGACCTATTGTGCATAATTTTGTACTTGTCTATGAGGAGGGCCATCTTCTTGCATACGAATTGCTTCCCATTATCTGTTAAAATTACTTTGGGTATACCAAACCTACATATGATATACTTTTTGATAAACTGGGTTACCATTTGGGCAGGCACTCGCCTTAGAGGGATGGCTTCTTCCTATTTGGTGTACAGTTTTGTAGCCACAATGATCAAAGCTTTGTCACGAGAAGCTAGGCTGATTTTTCCAAATAGGTCAAATGCCCATGCGTGGAAGGGATAGGGAGCTCCTAGGCTTTGTATGTTGACTGAAGGATAAAGTATCATATTGCCATGTATTTGAAAGGCTTTGCACTTCTTCATGTAACCAGTCAGCCTCCATGGCGAGAGGGCTCATGGGCTTATTTCAACACTCTCCCTATATCTTCCTTAGTTATCAACCTTAGTGCCTTGTCATTGTAACCCTTACTCTAAAGCTCTCCTTCAACCAAATAAAAATGAGCTATCATTTTTCTCAAATAAATTTTATTCGCTCTTTCTGTGGGTAACTCCCCATCTTTCAGAGATGCTATGTATGGTTTCCTCCAATCTTCAAAGGCTTCCACAAATTTATCTTTCGTTGGCTGGTATAAATTGGTCTGACACTTTAAACAACCTTATTGTCGATGAGTAGACTCTACACTCATGGTGGGCTAACAGTAGCCCCTTTATTGCAATCGATAATAAAGAGGAATATCAGTGTCCCCATAATGATTTTCATGCATCTCTACCAACCTTTCTTTTGCTTCTTGTTCTTCTGCACATCTATCTAGGAACCTTCCAGGGATCTTGAAATAAAGTGTTCCCTATAGTAGGTGGTAGTTAGTTAGTTCTATCATCTTTATTGTCCCTTCTCTGGTCTCTATCTTCTTCATAACTATATGGTTCGTTGCATTTCTTCGTCGTACCATGATGGTTGCTTCTGGCTCATCCATGCTCAACTTTTGCGCTATTGTGGCTAGTGCACCTGGGTTCCTATTCACTCTTCTTTCATGTCTCTCCATAGTTACTTTTAATAACTTTCCCAGCAATCTCTGAATGATGTACCTCTAGGGTGCCAGGTTGGAATGCTTGAGGGATAACTCCCCATTAACTTGTTTTAATACTAGGTTGGAGTCCCTTCGTATGCATAACACTCTGACCTCTCTTTTGAGAGCCTCCAACATCCCCAAAATGAGGTCCTCATATTCAGCTTCATTGTTTGAGCATTTAAAATCTAGTTTGAACGAGAGGATGATCGTTTCCTTACTGTTTGATAATATAATACCGACACCTCTTGTTCCTTGAGCACTAGAGCCATCAAACTCAATTTCCCACTTTTCCATTTCTTCAACCATGCATGCTTGAAAGTTCTGCCCAAGTAGTTCCTCACTGGGGGCTCAAAATTCACACCAGGAAAATGTGCAAGAAAATCCACTACCGCTTGACTTTTAATAGCTTTGGGCACTATGCATTTTACATCGTATTCTGACAGAATCAAAAACCACCTTACTGCTCACCCCATAAGCACCATTCGTGCGAGGAGGTACTTGATGGGGTCACACTTAGTTTCTATGTGAAATGTGAAAGATACTAAATAATGTCTCAACTTATGAGCAATAAACACCAAGGAAAGACAGTGCCTCTCTATGCAAGTGTATCTCGATTATGTACCTCAGATCACTCTTGACAAGTAGTACATTGATTTACAACCCTTTCCTTTCCTTGGACCAGTAGTGCTCCTATTGATCATTCTATTGAGGTAAAGTAGAGCAGTAGGGGCGTCCCAGCTTATGGTGTAATCATTGTAGATGGGGAAGATAAAGTTTCCTTGATCTTTTCAAAGGCCTACTCCTGCTCATCCCCCCAAATCCATTTGTTTTTGTCTTTTAGAAGTGGTGTGAATGGGTGGGTCGCCTCCGCTAGCACAGGTATGAACCTTCTTAGGTATGAAACCTTCCCTAAGAAGCTCTTAAGCTGCCTTTAACTCTCTAGAGGTGGCATCATCACGATGGCTTTCTTTTTCTATGCATCTACTTGCACCCCTTGCCTATTCATAACAAGCCGCAAAAATTTTCCTGCCGTGACCCCGAGGTACACTTTGAGGGGTTCATCCGCATCTTGTACCTGCGACACCTCTCAAAGACTCTCTGAAAGTACTATATGTGCTTTCCTTATTTCTTGGATTCCACACGAGTTCGTCCACATAAATTTTTTGTATGGCATGAAATAAATCATGAAAAATTTCAATTATGGTCCTTTGGTACGTGTCCCTGACATTCTTCAATCCGAACAACATAACTATGTAGTGGAAATTTCCCAAGGGTGGGAGAAAGGCAGTCTTCTTTGCATCCACCGGGTCCATCATAATTTGATTGTATCCAACGTACTCATCCATGAAGCTATACATCTCATGGCTTGCAGTAGGGTCAACTAAGCTATCTATGTTTGGGAGAGGAAACTCATACTTGGGACATGACCGATTCAGGTCGTGAAAATCCACACAATTTTGAATTTGGCTCTTGTCCTTCTTTGACACCGACACTATGCTAGAGAGACACACAGGATGATGAATAGGCTTAATGAACCCTTCTTACAATATCTTCTCTACCTCTGCTTTTACCTTCAGATCGAGGATAACTTTGTACATGTGTTGCTTGCCTAACTAGAAGATCATTGGGAAGGAAATTCAGTCTGTGAGATTTCACCTCTGGGTCTGTCCCCGTCAACTTCGTGTATTTCCAGGAAAACATGACACTGAACTCTTTGAGCATGCCCACAAGATCTTCCTTTTATTTGGGGTTCAGACTCTTTGAGATTAGAATGGGTCTACTTTCATCCCATTTTACCCCTAGGTTGATATGCTCTAACTCTTGTAACTACTCTATGGTTCCATCATGCATGCATTCTAGAGCTTCCAGTGGTTCCTCAACATGATCAATGATATGGGATTCATCAACAACAAAACCTTTTGGTGCTAGGTCAGTACCCTCATCCTATAACACCACCCGCATAAATCGCTGTATGTGGTAAATAACTTTCCAATTGGGCATGAACACTTTTTTACAAGTTTGAGAAGGTTTGACCACCTCCTCTACCTTTTTATTGCATTTTTCTATGTGGGGGATCACACTTCCCCCAGATGATCATGGACATACTTTTTTGGGTCGGCGCTTTCTCCAACCACTTGCTTATCTTCCATCTTTCTTGCAGAATACTTTCTTTCCTCGTCCAATTCTGTATCGAACGTTGCATCTACCAGATGGGCCTCCTCAATAGAAAAAGTCTTTTATGTGAATTTAATTACAATCCTTGTTCCTCTGATGTTGGCCTTTGCACGTTGATGGTAGGTTGAGGGCACTATGCCTTGGGTAGGCATCCATACCCTCCCAATAAGCAGTTGGTAGCTGATATTGTCATAGATGACATGGAATTTGATGTGGGAAGTAAAATTCCCTAGCTTAATTCCTACTTTCACATATCTGATGGATTGCATTTTGGCACTATCGAATCTCGATATCACTGGTGGTACAAGAAGTATATTCTCTTAATCAATCCCCATCTGGTATAATGTTCCGATTGGCGTACTGTTAATGGATGCTCTTGCATCCATTAGTGCTCCAGGAAAAGAGAATCCATTGATAATAGTTGTGACGTATAGTGGGCGCTTGTGGAAGTAAGGCACCTGTCCATTTGTCTCTAGAAAACACCACTTCAGAAGTATACCACTTGATCAGCTTGATAATCACCCCCTGCAAATTCAATGAGGGTTGTCCTCTCTATTGCACTGCCTCTAAGACTTTTCTTAATATGACTACCCTGGTGTCATAGTTTACTCCTATTTGGTCGAACAACTATTTGAACTTGGGGCTCCTCGCTATGGCTTCGCATTCAGAATCAAGGTATGTCTGGGCATTGCACACATATTCTGCCTCAGATGTCCCCCCCCATCCAGGGCAAGGATGACATCCACCCGAAAGTCTAGGAGGTTAACCTTCTCGATTTCTTCATCTCCCTCCTCTTCTTGGTCTAGGGTGAAAATCCATTCCTCGCATTTTCTTTGCAGCTCATTTTTTTGCTTGATGCTCAGTGATAGCCTTCCCAACTCCTCACATATTGTCACATCACTTTCCCACTCCATTAGGTCTTGGGATACTCTTTAATCATACACTACTACCATATTGGAAGTGGAATAATGATGAGATGGAAGTGGGTTCTCATTCACAGCCACATAAGGTATCTGTAAGGTGCCACTGGCCACTTGCTCGCCAATGATCCTCCTGAAGTGGTAACAATCCTAGGTAGAGTGTTGAACCCGCTGCTGTAACTCGCAATACTTAGGGTTGTCTTTGTTAGCTTCTTTTGGAGTTTCTCCATTCAAGTGAGGGGGCCTGCTACCCCCTCTTGTACAAATGTACGATAACAATCCATAGCTTCCTCTATGCTGCAAGGTAGCGGTGTTGGAGCATCTTCTCTGAACTTTCTCTTGTTACTAGGGCTGTTGTTCTTGGATCCGGATCCTCCCTTCTTACCTTTGCGGATCCCATCAATATATTTTACTTCATGTCTCCTCGAGACTTGAAACCTTCCAAAAGTTAATGGCAGCTGTGTCCTTCAACTCAAGAACCTCACCTTGATTATCATGGCTATATTGCTGGCATACTTAGTGAACTCTCTAAAGGTGTCATCTCTATTTTCATTGATTAAATGAAGCTTGTATTCCTCCAAGATCCTTATGATATAGATTTGAAGCAGCCAGGCTTCGGCTACCTCCTCATGTACATCAAGTTATCTCTCGCAAAAGTGCTTGATGTATTGATCTAACTACTCCCTAGGATTTTTCACCTCTTGTTCCAGGTGTCTCAATGTAAACTCATCTTCTGTCACAAAGAAATTTTATAGGAATTTTCTTGGCTTCTCTTCCCATGAGGGAATACTATTGGGAACCAAGTGGGAATACCATGTGTAGGCTTTTCCTGTGAGGGTCTTGGAGAACTCCCTCAACCTTAGGTTCTTGTTATTTCCTTGGACCCCTAGTTACTGAACGAACCTTTTCACGTGCTCTCTTGGTTTTTCTCCCTTGCTATTAAACTTAATGAATTTTGGTGGAATATACCCCTCTGGGTATGGTTTCTCATTCACATCCTGAGGATAAGGATCTTGTATCTCATCATACATATGAGGTGTTTCTCTTTGAGTGGAGGAGAGTAACTTCCCCACCTCCTCCATAGTAACTTCTTTGGAAGGGTATTCTTCCAAACTTATGGGCTTTTCTACCAATGAGATTTATGGTGCCACAACATGCTCTAGCACCACCTTTCATGACGGAATCATCTTTGTCGGAATTGCTGTTGGTGTGGCTACCCCTTCAGAGGTGGCAGCTGCTGGTGTCACATAACCTTGACCCAAACTTGATAGGTTTACAAATTTTTGCTTTGAGAATTCAAAAAACATGCTCACAAGACTCATACTTATCATCGGAGCCTCTGTCGGTGAGATGGTCTGTCCTCCTTGATGAAAAGGTGTATTTTCTCTGATTACCACCACCTCGTCCTAGGTAATCTGGTCACTTTGCCTTCCATTCCCAGGTGGAATGTCTTCAAAAACTAGTTTCTTAGAAATGTTGAAACCTTCTTTGTCCATGGAAGTGAGGATACCTCCCAACGGAGTCACCAAATGTAGGAGGATAGCTGTACTGGGGTCTATGAATAACTGGAATGGGTGAAATAATTGACACCCAAATATTGAACCAATAACTCGACCTCAGGGGGAGCTACAAAACAGGAGATAAGCTCCCTCGCATTTATCGTAATACCGTGTCCCCTTACCCCTTGGGCGCATTACCCATTCGGGTCGCACAACGCAAAACACAGTCTATTACTTCCTCACTCCTTACATGAAAAATGATAGCTCACCCCTGTTTACGCTAATTTAATGGGAGTCTGTTTTGCTCTTCTCATCAGACATTACTACCAAATTAAGAACCGTCCGCATATAACTAAATACATATAAAATAATGGCATCATAAAAGGTCAAACATATATGAGTCCTTATCCCCTATGTATTTTCCTTCTCTTAGTCCTTTTGTATACAAAAATCTAAACGAAAGTTCCCCAACTTTTTCTGCAATTATTTTTAGAAACTCAAGTTCGATCTCCGTATGACCGTTTAGTTTTCATCAGCAATCTCCCCACCTATGATTGTCAAGTCTCCTCAGCAAAACATCACTGCCTCCTATAATACCATGCGGTCATAAATCAGGTTACTGGGTTAAAAAATTCATCCTTTAAGCGGCCAACACTACCTCCCATACTGGAGAGAATGTACCCTCTCCCTTAATTCGAAACACTTGTAGACCGCATGCAACGACTGCAAAAGCATTACCAGTTAACCCTCAGGATTCACCAACATTATTCCATCATCGGCTACCGTACTAAGGCCATCACCCACACTTATAAGTAACATTTTCCCCATATGGATACTTTGAACCATAACAATAGTAGCCTAAGTATCCACACACCGCCTTCTAAGGTCCTTCGCAAGCCGTATCTATAGTGTCTCCACTGATTGATGATGTTGTTCCCCCACCTCCAAACCAAGAGATAACACAGGTCCAATATCAATAGCTTCTCCTTTAGGAAGCCATCGTCAAGATGCAAACTAAGGATTCAAAAGCCCGGTTATCTGAAAAATTAAAAATTCCAGTCTTCAGATTGTACAAAGAACTAAGATCCCCATCCACCCACTTATCCCACTACCACCTTCAGATGTTGGTCCAGGACGTAGGAATAGGATTTATAGAGATAATTTTCTCCCCCACTATGTTTGATGGAGCACATTACTTAGTATATGAGTTTGAAACATAATAGAATTTCCAAAAGGTGGGTTGTTGTATATCATGTTTTCCTTATAAAATAAAAATATAATGAAGAACTTGGCATCAAATCTAAGGATTTGGAAATACTGAAGCAAGAAGATGGAGAGGCTGTTGGTACTTTCATCACTCACTGAAGAGAGAAATTTGGTCAAATGATTAACCTTCCCTTGGAGGATGATCATATACAAATCATGGTCAAGAACCTCTAAAAGGAGGTACAAAATGAACTCGAGGTCACTTAGTTACCAGTTTTTAATTCCCTTGGCCACATAGGGTGTAAGATCGAGAAAATTATGGATGCCAAAGACACCAAATATATTAAGGGACCGCATTATGCTTCAATCAGTTCTCTGCTTATAGGAACTTTCCTGGAGATTCCACATCTCACATCGCCACTCTCGTAGTCAGGTCACAACCAAAATCACACGTCGTTTCCGATACTCAACAACTTAGGGTGTCTACCACCGAACCTTTCCAACTAGGATCGCCTCCTCGATAATATCAAGACATGCCTCCTGCCAAAGAGCTCAGAGCTCAATCAAGATAATTCAGAGGTCTTCAATCTCTCGTCAGTCGAGTATAAACTACATTAAAAATGGATAATCGACTAAAACCTCTCAACCCTAGGCCACCCCCCACATTCAAGATAAGAATTACTAGTACACCTCCACTAAAACCCAATATTAGTAATAACCCATACGATGTCATACTAAACCCTACACTAATGCCTTATCAAACACTCTGTGTCAAATGCCTATCCATGTAGCCTTATACTCTCGATAATATTTTTTTTGGAACAATGCTTTAATGAGGATACTAGCATTATGACAAGGTGCCAGAGTGGATTGAGTAGGTTTTCATGACTAGGTTGGAGAGAGCAGAGAATTAAAGGAAGAGGAAGGAACCAAGTCCACTAAAACAACAATGCAAAAAAGTGTTTCTTAATGATATAAGGGTGGTTTATCGCCTTTGAAGCTACAATCAGGCAACGAATGATGCAGATGAAGTTAATTCAGAATACAGATGTTTTCTAGTGGATAAGCAAGGACAATGCCTTGTCATTGATAATGATAACATTCAAGAGTTTGTTGAGGATATTAAAGATAAACCTAAGTGCATGAAGGATCACTCAAAAACCTAAGGACAAGAGTTGGAACAAATCGATATAGTTATGAGAAGAGGCAAAATAAGGCTGATCTTCATATCAAAAGACCTAGGTGCTATAAAGAAGATAGAGCTATTCAAGATCATTCCAGAGTATACACATGTCTTTGCGTGTAAGTATACTGAGATGCAGGGGTTAGATCAGTATGTGAGCTGCTACAAGCTCAACATTATTCCCTCAACTATTTCGATCAAGAAGGATACCAGAACATACAAGCCTAACCTAGATCTTAGAATAAAGGATGAGGTGGAATGGTTAATGGTAATTGTATTTATCATGCCAATTTAACATCCAATTTTTCTTTTCAGCATTATGCGATTGGGGAAGAAGGATAAAAAAAATCTCAATTGTGTTAATTTTAGTGATGTTTACAAAACTTTCCCCAAAGATGAGTTCCCACTATGTTCAATTGAAAACTTGATCGATTCAATTGAAAACTTGATATATACTATATGGGTTATAATAATGTAAGGACATTTTGTCCATTATCATTTGTTATATCATACACCGTTACACCATTGAAGATATTCAAGGTTCATATCATCATGAAAGGATCCGAATATCAAAGAAGATTAAGATTCAAAAGTCTAATAGGGAAGACTGGTCCACCCAGAGAAAAAGAATTGATCCGACCCCGGACCGGTCCGCCCCTGTACCGGACCGATCCGCTTACTGAAAAGCCAGTACGCCCCGAAATGTTAGCAAACCGATGATGCCAAAATTTAAAAGAACCGATCCGCCTCCTCGGACCGATCCGCCTCAGACCCGGACCGGTCTGCCTAGGATAAACTCAAACATATCGTGTTCAGATTTTTTAGGCCATTCTATTCCTTTATAAACCAACTTCAAAGATTGGTTTGGCAAGACTTGTTCACACGATTTTCAGAGTTCATAAAATCAAAAGTCTTCATCTTTGTGAGTTATCAAACTCATGTTTTGATTCACAAAAATTTCCAAACCATTTGTGAATCGTTTTGAAACCCTAAGAACACAAACACCATTGCTGTTCATACCCTTATGGAGAAGACCGTCCTTCTTCTTCATTGCTGCCCTCCTGGAAAGGGAAACTTCCAGTCGCCGACTACAGATCCGATGCCCGAGGGTAATTCTATGTCACCTCTATATTTCATTGTAATCCGTGTAAATTGTACTTTACAAAATTATAGTGAAATAAATGGTTTTGCCCCTTTGGGGGATTTTTCAACATTTATGTGTGTTTGAATGTTCTTCCATGCTTTACATCTTATTCAATCACTCCTAGATGCATGTTTAGGATTTAAATGGGTTAAACTATGTTTAATTATACAATTTCTTAATTTGAATGCATGCGCATCTCTTTCAAATTGGTATCAGAGCAGGTTACGCTAATCTTTCGTGTATTCCTTGTTTCCGCAAAATTTTTCTAAAAGATATCAATTCTCAAAAAATTGATTTTTGAAAATGAGTGTGTTCATTATGGAGAAGTTAAGATTGTTTGGAGAGATAGAAAGTCTTTGTGAGAAAGAAAAATAGGGAAAGGAAAACCTTGAGAAAATAAGATGCTTTGAGTGTGATGGGACAGGGCACAAGAAATTTGAGTGTCCCACCAGACGTAGGAGAGAGGGCAAGAAAGTTGCCATGCCCGCTACACTAAGCGATAGTGAGGATGAGAAGGGTGATGAAAGTGTGATCCAAAAATCTTTTAGAAAGTTATTTATCGAGACCATGGAAACAAAAAGGTCAAATAGAATTCTAAGTCTTAGGATTTGTGAGTTGAAGGAAGAGAATATTGTGCTAAAAAGGGAAAAATGTGGCTTGACCAACACGGTGTCTAGTCTGACGACACGTGTATCCCATCTTGAGGATGCTCTTATACAATCACGGGAGGTTCAAGTCTCATTAGAGAACACATCTAAGAAGGTTGATAAGATGGTTCCCTATCCCGGTTTGAATAATAGTGAGAATGTTGGAAAAGGTCATGACGGTGAATTCACTACTTCTAATGCGCTCGAGCCTATCTCCACTTTGGTGAGTGATTCTCATGGGTGTCCGTCTAAGATAGTTCATCCCAGGATTTTTGATAAATTAGTTCCTAGACCGATTTATGTTTGCTCCCACTACAAGAAACAAGGACATCTTAGGGAGTTTTGTTCTAAGTTGGGTTTTGTGTCACATCATTCCACTTCACACATTCATGCACATGCACCCACTCATGATACCTTGCTTGCACAAAATAATAGAGAGTTTGCACACATTCGCGAGCAAGTAAAGTTTTTGATCAAGACTACACATGATCTTACGGAGTTGGTTCAAAAGATGTCACCATCTTTGGAAAACTCCACCGTTCTTCCCGGTTAAGGTCTTGACATGTTTGCTAGCATAGGGTGGTTTTCATTATGTCTCTTTTTCCTATTTCTAGCATGTACCATTAATTTGTATTATTTTTTGAAAAATCCAAAAAAAATTCTTTTAAGATAATTTTTTTTAAATCTAAAAAGATTTCTGTATTACACCTTTCATGGATGAGCATTTAAGATAGCGAAGTCACTACATTCATTTCATTTTCCACGTGACTGTTTGATAGAGATTTGAGACGCTACATCATTTCATCCATGTGCTTTACATTATATGGAGTCTTTGAGATGTAATTAGTGATATTTCCTACATGTTTGACTCCTATCTCCTTTATTGCACACATGCACAGCTTTATTTGATTATTGTACTTGTCTATCACATGTTGGCTTGAGTGTTTCCATCTCAATTCTGTCTATACAACTTACAATATGAGATAAAACATGACAAGATTGGAATGCATGTAAAAATAATTTTTTGTGAGACTGAGTGTTTGTTTAAGAACGGGGAGCGGCTGCGAAAGGTCATTATCACTTCTTTGCGTGAAAGCCACCGTTATAAAGGACCTAAAAAATGGAGGAATTTTATTATCCGAGGTCTAAAGAGGTTAAAAGAGACCAATAAAATTTAAAGGAAATAAAAAGCAATTCATGTCTAATATGGGCCATTAGGTTTCACCATCAATTCTCTAAAGTTTGGGAATTTAGAAAGCCTCTATTCAAAATATAAATCTGAAGGAGTTTGGTTGGAGAATTCAAACGGGTTTGGACTTCCTTGAAAGTCCTGAAAAAGCATTAAATCGTTTTGAACGTTATTGGTGTGGACATCATTTTTAGCTTTGATTTGTTGATTTGATTGAGTCAATGTCTCATATTTCCATTTTTACTTAAACCAAAAGGAAGATCTTGAGTTCATTCGTTAGGAGTATCCAATATTCATCGTGTATATATGTCATGTTTGTATGCATTGATTTTCCTATCGAATGTGTTCACATCCCTTCATTCCATTTCCATGACTTGGTTATTTTGTGTTCGCTCATGGTGTGATTTTTGTTTGTTTTATGGGAAAATTTTGAAAAAAATAAAGAATAGTAGTTTATTTCCTTGTGACACCCTTGCTTTGTTTGTTTGATTTATTCTTCTCATTTGTCTATTTGGGGACATCATAAAAAGGGGGAGAAAGAATTATCATACTTTGGGAGAGGTTTGTGTTTTTGAGATTTGATAAAGCATGCTTTCATCATTTGATATCTCATTTCAAACTCGATACACTTGATATTTTACTTTATCTCATGTGTGTAGGTACTACAAGGATTATCATTGGATTGCACACCCTGATGAGAAAAGCGTTGAGATTCCTGAAGATTCGAAGAGCAAATGTTGAAGTCTTATTCATTTCTATCATTCCAGTTTTGGGTTCATGGAAGGGTAGACTTGTATAGGCATTTTTGGTTGATTGATAATTCGGATGTTTATTTTTATGTATGTACTGACATAGACATAGGGGGAGATTTGTAAGGACATTTTGTCCATTATCATTTGTTATGTCATACGCCGTTACACCATTGAAGATATTCAAGGTTCATATCGTCATGAAAGGATCCGAACATCAAAGAAGAGGAAGATTCAAAAGTCTGATAGGGCGGACCGGTCCGCCCAAAGAAAAAGAACCGATCCGACCCTCGACCGGTCCGCCCCTGTACCGAACCGATCCGCTAGCTGAAAATCCAGTACGCCCCAGACTGCTAGCAAACCAATGATGCCAAAATTTAAAAGAATCGATCCCCCTCCTCGGGCCGATACGCCTCATACCCGAACCGGTCGGCCTGGGATAAACTCAAACATACCGTATTCAGATTTTTTAGGCCATGCTATTCCTTTATAAACCAACTTCGGAGATTGGTTTGGCAAGACTTGTTCACACAATTTTCAGAGTTCATAAACTCAAAAGTCTTCATATTTGTGTGTTATCAAACTCATGTTTTGATTCACACAAATTTCCAAACCATTTGTGAATCATTTTGAAACCCTAAGAACACAAACACCATTGTTGTCCATACCCTTGTGGAGAAGACCGTCCTTCTTCTTCATTGCTGCCCTCCTAGAAAGGGAAACTTTCAGTCGCCGACTACAGATCCGACGCCTGAGGGTAATTCTGTGTCACCTCTGTATTTCATTGTAATCCGTGTAAATTGTACTTTACAAAATTATAGTGAAATAAATGATTTTTCCCCTTTGGGGGATTTCTCCACATTTATGTGTGTTTGAATGTTCTTGCATGCTTTACATCTTGTTCAATCACTCCTAGATGCTTGTTTAGGATTTAATTGGGTTAAACTGTGTTTAATTATATAATTTCTTAATTTGAACGCACGCGCATCTCTTTCAAATAAGAAGAAGATGGATGCAAAGAACTACTTTTTGAACACCTTTGAGTAACTTTATGTACAACATCATTCCTTTTGGTTTGAAAAATGCGGGTGCAACTTATCAAACAACAATGATGGCTATTTTTCATGACCATTTTTTGATATTTTGGAGTTCTATGTGGATGATTTTGTAATTAAGTCAAGGAAAGAGAATTATGCTTAACTAATTTGAAAATGGTCTTCAACAAGTGTGGAAAGTACAAACTCAAGATGAACCCACTTAAGTGTGCTTTTGGTGTAACGAGTGGGAAATTCTTTGATTTTGTGGTTGATCGGTAAGAGTTCAGATTTACCAAGATAAGAAAAAGGTCATCTTTGAAATGCCATTTCCAAAGAATCATAGAGAGATAAAGAGTTTACTAGGAAATATTTCTTTCTTGAGAAGATTTGTCCCTGGTTTATCTAAGATAACTCACCAGCTGATTTAGCTCCTTTGAAAGACCAAGAAGTTAAAATGGAAGGAACCACACAAAGAAGCTTTTGAAAAGATTAAAAGATTGCTCATATCTCTGCAAGTGATTATTCCACCAAGGGATGGAGTACCATTATTGCTTTATATTACCTTAACTATAAGGTCCATCGGTGAACTGTTGGTACAAGAGTGTGATGGGAGAGAGATACCTATCTACTACTTGAGTATAATTATCCATAGTGGTGAGGCAAGGTATACCAACATGGACATACATTATTTATCTTTTGTTTTTGTTTCCCAAAAATATAGACATTATATCTTATCTTTATCTATTCACCTTGTGATAGGACGTGATCCAATTAAGTTTTTGCTTACGTGAGAACTTTTGATGGGGAGAGTAACAATGTGGTTCCTCATACCATCTGAATATGACCTAAAGTGGGTGATACCTAGTGCGATAAATATCCAAGCTTATGTAAATTTTTGGCCATTATCCCCTTAGGTTTATTCGAGCTTCCTCATGAAGACATTTTAGGTGATGACTTATAAGCCAATATTTATGAGTCAAATCTAAAAGAATGGTTTATGAAGTTTGATGGTTCATAAGCTAAAGGAAAGGTAGGAGAAGGACTCATTTTTTCCAAGGGGAATGAAAATATTACTCTGTTATCTAAGTTGTACTTTCACTGTTCAAATAACAAGGCATATTACGAAGCATTAATTTTGGTGTTGCTCAAAGCGTTGCGAAGAGGCATTGTTTCACTTAGCATCAAAGGAGATTCCAACATGGTGGCTAAGTGAGTGAATGGGGAATACGCATTGAAGCACCTCAGTTTAGAACCTTACAAAATGATCATTAAAAGGTTATTAGATTAATTTCTTAATGTTAAAGTGGAAATTCCCCCCAAAACAAGGAATCTTCATGCTGAAGCCTATGCCATAATATCACAAAAGGTAATTATGGATGGTGAATTTACAATTATTATGATCCCTTGAAGAAGAACTCCATTGTCTATTCTCCAACTCTTTCCTAGTGATGAGGGTTCTGATTGGGGGAATAAGGAGAGATTTAAAGATCGAAGGTCGAACAATGAAGCTTATAGAGTTATCATAATTAATTTGGGTTATCATAATTAATTTGGGTTCAAGGAAGTTGGTACTTTAAAAAACCCAGGGAAAGGATGTCTAGGTGAACTAGTCTAGAGGAATATCAAATATGTTTGGAGAAAAATCATGAGGATCACAGTGAGACCAACGATATTCCTCTCAATATAAGAATTCAAAGAGAGGAGTATTTTTGGCCTATGATGAAGAAATATGTAGAAATAATACATAGGGAATGTGCTAAGTGTTAAGCTTCCTTTCAACCAATCGAGTGCAACTTTTTAGAAGCTCAAATGGATTGGAGATATCCTTACATTTATTTTATCAAAGATAGAGTCATTCGAAGAAGAAAGTTGGCGCTATAGGAATAATAAGATGGATCCAAGGTTCTACTTGTAGGAAGATAAGTTATGTTGAAAAGGGTAATTTAATAGGACATTGCGATGCATCACGAGAAAGGAAGTCCTAAAGTAAGCTCATGATCCATCTCACGTTGTTGGAGATAAGTCATATGATCAACTGATGTCACTTGGGTATTATTGGCCAACGATGGATAAAGATTCATTCGAGTTTAATCGAAAGTTCAAGGCTGGCCAATTTCATGGTAACCTCATACATAAACCATCGATAGAACTTTACTTATCATAAACTACATATCCTTTCCATGCTTTGGGAATAATAAAACCTTTTTCCAGAGGCAAGATATGGAGTCTCGTAGAAATTGCATGGTTTAAAAAGTGCGCAGAGATAATACTTTTGAAAAGAGCAACAACATGTGTGGTGGCAAAGCTCATCAAATAGTACATTATATGTCGATTTAACATTCCCAAGATTATGTTGTCTGATAATGGAACTTAATTTATCAATAAATAGGTAACCGTGCTAACAAACAAGTATTCAATTATTCGTCGCACCTTATCGAGAGCTTACGGGAAAGGCATTGGTCAAGCTAAGGCCATAAACAAGACATGGTTAACATTTTAGCCAAGATAATGGAATATTTTCTAAGATAATGGTATGATAAGATAACTATGGTTCTTTAGGCTTATCGAACTAACAAAAGGCAACAAACAGATTATACACATTTTCCTTCAGTTCATGGAGCTGAAGCAATTCTGCAAGTGAAGTTAGAAGTACATTATGAAAGATATGATTTTCTATGCAGCATGCTTTTATAGAGTAGGAAAGTTCAACTAGAAGAACTAAATGAACATAAAGATAGCATGGGAATGAATTCAGTATTTACACGAAGTAACTCTTTAGAGCTTACGAGAATTTGGTGAAACTAAGGAAATGTTTGGAGGGTGACTTAGTTTTAAAATTTGTTATAAACCATATTACAATACTGCCTTTGCAAAAGTTTGTAACAAATTGGGATGGGACATATAATGTTAAGGAAATACGTGATTCTTGTTACAGTTTGATCTCACATAATAAGGACTACACACCTTTCAAAGTTAATAAAACATGGTAGAATGTTTATCATGCTTAGAGAACACTTGCAAATTTTTTGTTTGTTCTTAAGACTTTTATTACTTTGATTTTGAGAGCAAACACATGTAAAGTTGGATAACAATTTGTTATATAAAATCAAGTGTGGAAGAAAGAAAATGAGGAAAGTACACACATGATTCAGAAGAAAACTTATTTTGTATTTGACTTGTATAATTGAGTTATATTTCGAAAATTAGGATTATAGACCAGAAATACAACAAGAATAAAAATCCCGTACCCTAGGAGGAACCACATATCGGGAAGAATAAAGTAACCCTTAGGAAGTGAAGAAGTTACATCTTTGGAAACTTCGCGTTGATACTCATTTATAATAGTCATATACGATTTAACTTCGGCCTTTAGTTTTAACTCAACTTCATGTTCGTTTAGGGACTTAGCCAAAGCTTCTTTGACTTCTATCAATTTATGATTGTACTATTTAATAGGAGTGACATGGTACCTCGATCTTTTTTCTTCAAAATTTAGATCCTCAATGTTCTTCAGATAATGGTCATGCTAGGTTTCCATTTGAGGATCTTTGAGATATTTTAGGTTTTTGATAAGCCTTGTGAAGTTGAAACCGTCCTTCAGCTAATCTTTGAGATTACTCAAGTGTTGGTTTAGGTTGACCCATATAAGGCATTAGTTGGTGTGTTAACAACTTCAAATAAAAAACTTGCTATGCCTTGGAGCTTATAACCCATAGCCACTTTGTTCGGACTCATACATTCCAAAATGAAAGTCTTCGAGTGAGTTTTAATTATACGTTCAATCAAAGTGTGATGGAAACCTTGACTGAACAAGCAGTGTTGAAGCACATATCGACAGAACTCAGCAGGTTCAATGCCGTGTATTAGAACCCCACAACTAGATTCACTATCTTCCCTATTCCCGTGTCATGGAGCCATGGTCAATTTAGCTATAAGACTCAACTTGCGAAGGATCGACCAAAATAGGATTGACCTCCATCGATTGAACAAGCATGTTAATGTGGACTGGTTCTCACCGAGGTACCTCAAAAGGGGTATTTTCTCTCAGAGTCTACAAGAAGAGAGAACATTAGAGGATCTAGAAATTTTTTGGAGTTTTTCACTAAGTTGATAAAATGAAAAAACCTTATCAAGATTTTAGACGATTCACT
Source organism: Sambucus nigra (assembly GCA_949130495.1). Lineage (NCBI taxonomy): Eukaryota > Viridiplantae > Streptophyta > Magnoliopsida > Dipsacales > Adoxaceae > Sambucus > Sambucus nigra. The sequence goes on along the minus strand of OX422207.1, from coordinate 277,654,179 downwards.
AACCAGGTATATTATAAATAGAAATCTTGTCTAAGGAGGGTGAATCACCAAACAGGCTTTTATTTCAAATATTGACCAAGAAGGGTACATCACCAAATAGGTGACAAAGTTTTATAAAAAAATTACTCAATTGAGAAAGTAAATCACCATGCAGGTGAGGTTTTTTGCTAAGTTATATAAAGATGGTTGTAACTATAACAAAAACCGTGTGTACATAAAAAATGCACTAAAAGAGTTATGTGAACTAACTCATCAACAACTGGAATGATGGCTATGTGGAGGGGATTGTTTACTTCACCAAAAGGATCTTGGGGTTAAACTAATGGAGCATCCTATAGCCAAAATGATAGTCTCCGCAAGAGGAATCTTAATTTGCAAAGATGAAGGAGCAACATTCACTAAAGTCATTTTAACCTCAGATGGAAGATTTGTCAGCTCCATCACCTCATTTTTAGAATGAAACACCTCAACTAGAGGAAGCTTATATTGAGTTCATAAAAGAGAAAGACTACAATGAGTTCATAAAAATAGGAAGTAATGTAAAAGTTTGAGAATTTTTTTCAACACACGTAGCTCATCGATAGTTGAAAAAATGAGGGAATAGACATCCACCAGAGATACCACAGTTGGACATATCCTAACTGCAAGGTCCACAATGTCCCTTTGCCTCATGAGGTCAAAAGGAATGAATTCCTCATTTATTATAGTCAAGAGGTCCATCACATCCATAATAAGACCAAATAATGGAAGAATTACATCTACCTTAATTTGAAAGGGTATCGTGGCTCCGTTTTTATAAATAATCAAAGTCATAGAGTTGAGTTGGACAAAGATAGCAGTACTAACCCACTGAAGATTTTCCTATGATATAATCCTCAGGAAGGACAATATTTTGGCATTGATCACATAGAGAAACCACATTCATCCTTGTGAAATCAAGGCTGATAGTTTAGAATAAAAGATTTACTATATCTCATTCACATATAGGGTTGGTTATACCTTGGTCATAACCAAATTGATGAGCATGCCTATGTGGGTTATAGGCTTCACTTTCGACACCCCACTCAGTATGAGAGAGATGATGGATGGGAGTAATTATAAGAACCACACAAGAGATTAATCAACTTTAACTTATTTCTCACCCTCTAGAAGAACCTTAACCATCGAAGCTTATGGTTTAGATAGGCTAAATTTTAGCATTTTCCTCTCCATCATAAGGATGGAATTAGAAGCAACTTTTATCACCAATAAAAGTAAATAGTGCCCACTTGCTCTAATTTTTATTCCACTTAATTATGACAACATGCCTTAGATGAAGCATACTAATAGGTAGAGCTTTGAGGGAAAGATGGTGAAACTTGAGTAGAGAAATCACATCAAAAATTAGTGTTAGCAAAGGTAAGAACATCAAAACGACCAACTCAGTGCACCATGTCATGGTAACACCTAACCAACCAGGTGTACAAAGATCACAACATTATAGCTTCCAGAGAGACGTTGACCCCACGATCCAATTTGGTAAAAATATCTAGCAAGTCTTTGTGTGGTTGATTATCTGATTTCTATGGATGAATAATCATGAGAGATGGGAGAGGATGTATGCAACTAGTTTGGAATTACTACTATAACCTTTTCCAAATTCCATTTATGGTTAAACTACTTGGTCATTCTTCTCTTGAGTGAGATTGACATATGGCTTGTTGAAGTATTTTATATATTGTCTAAGTGTCTTTTGTGGCATCATTAATGCACTCACGATAAAGATGATCTAGTAGAGTGAAATCCTTCTCATTTTCTGCATCTAGTGGCGTCGGATCAAAAGGGACATGGACATATATCTCTAAACCATATAATTCACACATATAGTCAAGAAAAATGATGAATTATCCCCAATCCACCCTAAATGTGTGAGAGGAAACACTCCATCGAGCGACTAAGAGTTGGAGAACAGTGTTATTCTTGGCCAAGGTGAAATGCCTGAAGAATCTCGTACCACTTTCACGGCCAACATATTAGAGCATTATTTTATACTTGGTACAAATGTATATTGACAAATATGAAAAACCATCAGGGGAACCACTGGAGGCTTCGAAGTCTATATGGTAATATGGTAAATCCCCTCAGAATATAGAAAAAGGTGATGAAGGAACCCTTAGTTTGATCCCTAGGTTCTTCTGTCACCAAGTCAAGCTCATCAACACTTTGAAGGGAATCTTTTAATTGTTTGACCTCTAGGGAAAATTGATATCATTTCCTCAAATAAGGAGTACGATGGTAGGCGATGTATAAAGCCTAGTGTCCATCCAAACCAGAAGCAGTTTCCTTACGAAAGCTTGGCCAAAAAATTTACCAGACCTTCTTATTGAAGTCTTTGAATGATTTGGGAGGAGTTTTGTGGATAAAAATATATAAAAATGGTATAAAGTATAAGAGAATGAAAGAAACTAGTGAAAATTAGTTTAGAATTGTTTTAAAGGGAGTTTTGGGAAACAACAAGAAATTTCACTCTCTAGAAGTTTTGGAAGCTCTGAATTTATTTACGTAAAGAGTTAACAAATGGATGACGAAGATAAGAAAAGGGTTCTTAAAGGTTGGGGAAAGTATCTGTCTAAGCTGGTGGCGGTTCATTACCCCACGTTCATTTTTAAAAATTACGGGGAAATGATGATTGCGTGAAAAGAGAAAGTACATAAATAATGTCATGGAGCCACGTATCAAAAGACGACATAAATGTCAGACAAGTGAATTCACCCATTTAATGTTAGAGATATGTGAAGATTTCGCCGACACACATAAAAACAAGTAGTGCTACTTTGAGGTGTTTCGAAGCGAGTTTTCTCTATCCAAGTCATTTTTGAATAAAGGTTTATCGCTCAAAGTAGTTATCAATAGAGGTTTTTTAATTCAAGTTATTTCAAATGGTGGTCTTTTGTTTCAAGTTTTTTTATTTAAGGTTTACCACAGTAAGGTGTTTCATACTAAAATTTCCTACTTACACAACAAATTTCTCTACGAGGTGGAAACTATAACATGGCATTATAGATAAATCCCTTACTTGGAGATATACCTCCTTATTAAGAGATTAAATGAGAAACTAAAGAAGGATTCATAAAAAATAGTGACATCATAAAGGAGTGCGAGGAGTCAACAAAGGTGATTCAAGATCAAGGCAAAGTGGAACTTAATCGAAGATTAAGGAAGACTGTCAGAGGAAGCTAGTCAAAGAAACATGTATTTATATTTAATTTACTATGTAATTATGAGCTATGTTAGAATATTGGGAGAGACGTTATACTAGATAAAACAAACTCAATTGGGAACTTTAAGGGAACTATATTGGAGGAGGTAGGAGTAAGGAAACATTAATGCATGACTTAGCTATTCTTTATACACTAGCTAAAGCACCCAGCTTGGCCAAGATAGCACATTCGAGCAACCATAAGCTACCAATATTGAGCTTACTCTGCCACAGATTTTTGGAGCCAAAAATAGATATCTTTCCCTAGAAGATCTGAGTTACTTCATGCCATACTTAATACCTGTAATATTAGACTTGGTTAAAATAATGATGGTTTGGGAAGCATTTTGTTGGTTCGACGCTAACACACTGTGGCGCTCCCTAATGCAATGGTTGGCCACTCTAGATTTCACTCAGCATTTAATGCACTTGTGAGGATGATGGGATTCTATAGAATTATTTGTATTTTAGTTTGCCACACACAAATTCAATTTTACCAAATTTTATCTTTGATTAAATTAGTTATGCGTACAAATTCGTAGTCAAAATTTTAATTCACTAACCAAGCATGCAAAATAACACGAAGATGTAAGAAAAACCCCCAATTTGACAATACCTATATTCACCATTGTAAGAGTAATTGTCAGACAATCGACTTACAAACTACTTAGACAAACTAAGTAAGATGCTCAACGTCTTTAATTTCCTCTACCGAAAATTACTTAATATAGAGGCGTCCACATGAAGCGACCTTCCCTCGGTATCCATTGATCAACCTTGATCTTCTTCAGCGATGAAACCTTAGTTTCAAAAGTCTGTAGTAGAGTAAAAATCTACAAGGATTTATGCGTGTGTATTTAGAAACTAGGGTTTATAAATCTCACAAATCACATACGAGGATAAAAGATTTGTGAAAATAAAAGTTGTTTTGAAAAATAAAAAATCGAGAAACTGTGGTAGAGGATTTGAAAATTCATTTTCGCTTAATTTTTCTGAATTTTCTAAAAAAAATATGTTTTTATAGAATAACATTAATTTCAAGGCGGTGGTGTCCTTTGAACGAAAGCATACCTCGTTCGAACGAAAATAACTGTTTTGTTCAAACGACATTAATGTTTGTTCTAATGAAAGGTCAATCTCGTTTGAATGGCCTTTTCACGTACTTTCAATGAGGAATCTTTGTCAGGGAAGGGATGACTCGTTTGAAGGATTTTAGATGCTTGTTCTAATGAGATTTCGATCTTGTTCAAACAAGATCCAGCCTCGTTTGAAGGAGACTGCCCCAAAAAAATTTTTGTTTTTAAATCCAATTTTTGTAAAAAGCCTCGAAATATAAAAAAAAATAAAATCGCAACATATAATTTATAAATATTTATGAACACACAAGTTTTATACCTCCATAGTGTGATGGTGTGTCTTTGATCTTAGAGATGTCCATTATTTAGTTTGAGGTGCATTATGTAACATGATGCGACAAAACTAATAAAAGCCTAAGTTATGAGCAATCATAATTATTGTCTCTTACAAATCTCTTCCTTTGGCAATTATGGTACAAAACAAAAATGAAAACGAAATTATAATAAAACCCTATAACACAATAAATCCTAATGTCCTCCCAACCCTAGAAATGGAATAATATTTGAATTTTATCTTCAACTAAACTATTTCTCCCCTTGGCTAGCTGTGTTTGAATCTTGTCTAGTCCATGAAATCCTCGTAAAAGCAAAAGTGACCTACACACATAAAACATAGAAATACCACGTGACACATACGAGTTTTAAATGAAAAATAAAATTCCTACTCTATTTTCTCCCCCATTTTGTCCATAATAGACAAAGGAGTAGAAACTAGTCATGAAGATTAAGCATCGCATAAAGAAGAAAATATATCATCACAAAGATAGTCAAGTAAAACACATGTTATGATAATCTCAAAAGGCATACCTACTATTAGTTTGAAATTTTTTCAAAATTGTCAAGTATAAAGAGTAAAAAGTACATATAAATACAAAACACATAGTCACCATTGAATAACACTAAAATATCCGAATCACGAAAACAGAATGTAATTGTGTGAACATTTTCCCTAGGTAAATTGATAACTTGCTTTTTGTGTGTCGTCGTTGTTGAAAGCCAAGTTGATCAAAAACTTAAAATTACCTACAAAATATAACAAACCCAAGTGTAGAGGTATGTAAGGGTATCAATCCACATCAAGGGGGTAAAGCAAAGAGAATACAATTGTAATTCACTTTTCACTTTCTTTTTGTGCTTTTTCACCTTTCTACTTTTTTTAGCCTTTTAAAATATTAAAACAATAGGGCGAGGTGAGGTGAAATAAGACTAAACTAAATTGTGAGATGAAAACAACTAACTAGAAAGTGACTAAAAGTGAAAAATAAAGTCTAAACTAAAATAAGAGATATAGTGAGGTAAATAAATGTGAGAACAATTAAGGAGTGGGATTACACCACAAATTTTAGCTATTCTAACTAATTAATTTTATTAATTGAATTCTCCAAAATTAATATCAACATTACCAATCAACTCTCGTTGCAAATGTAATCTTAATAGTAACATTTTAGAAAATTAAGTTTAACACCCCACAAATCTAGAAAAATAGATCTACACTCCTTTTAATTAATCACCCGCTAGGATTGATCAATTAAAATTTATATAAATCTTAGAAAATAAATTTAGAGATGAAATTCAAGTTATAATACCCCACTTAAGAAACCCCTATCTCTAGTTTGAATCTAAAATGGGTATTATAACTAGAATTTCGATTTTCCCTAGAAAATCATTTACCCTCTCTCGAGGCGTAAATTTAAGGGTGAGGGATCAAAATTAACATTCAAAGGGAATTTTCAAGTAATCAAACTAATTAAACTAAAATAACATCAAATAAGGGTTTCCCCCCACCCCTTGAAAGGGGATTTAGCCTAACATGGTATAAGATTCGACAAATTAATAATCGAAGGCATAAAATAAATGAGAGGAGAAGAGAACAATCAAACCCAATCTCTTGAAGTGAAATTGAACTCTTATTTCCTTGAAATCAAGCACAATCCATCCAATATGAGAATCCAACAATTATCAACCCAATAATCAATTCAATTGAATTTCACACATTATCACTCACAAATATCTAAAAAAATAAAAATAAAACTATTTACAAATATTTCTACCTAATTTATTCCAACCTAACTCTCTAGTTTTCTCTAGAATTTTCTCTCCCAATTTGATGATGGTAAAAGGCCCCCTTTAAATGGGGTCTTGATCTTCTTTTATAGTAGATGCATGGCACACATGGGGCCAAGGGGTATTTTTGGGAATTGGGCTGAGTGTGCATGGAAATGGGGTGTGTGCTCATGAGATAAGAGATGTGTGAGGTCATGTGGGTGTGGGGATTAGAACAAATATGATTTAGTTTAGAGGGTATAATGGGAAGTTGGGTTAAATAGGTAGTTGGGGGTATTTGGGTAAAAGGAATTAAATGGGTTTTAAGCACATGTGAGTAATTGTTTGGCTTGGTTTTGTTTTATTTGAAGTTTGGTCCTTGTGTTTGGCAGGTAAGAAGAAACGTGACTTTTCGTTTGAAATGGGTGTTTGGTTTTCAAATGGGTAAATTGGTTACTACTCCGGGTAGGTAGCGTAGGGGTGAATGGGTTCGCCCGTGGGTGCAAAATGGGTTAGAAGGTTGGCAGGGGATAGTAGGTGAAACCGGGTCGACATGGAAATGGGACATTTTCGAACTCGGGTTTCTGTTCGAGTTTAGGAGGTCGAGGATGGGTGATGAGGAGGGTCGCGACCGGACAGGACGTTTCAAGTTTTGGATGGGGGTCTGAGCGGAGAGTTTGGGGTAATCACATCAGGGGGCAATAGTTTTGAGGTTTCGATAGGGGGCTGGGCTGGGCCGGAGCGTGGCCGGAGTTGGGTGCCGCCGAATTCGGGAGGTTTCAGGCCGGAGTTGGCCGGAGGGGCGCCGCCGGAGAGAAGGGGGTCGACGATTTAAGTGGTAACAGGGGTTGGTGATTTGGGAAGGGTAAGAGCTAGATTGGTGGAACATTGCCGACATCGGGGTCGGATTTACAAGTTTTGAAAATGGGAACAAGTAGTTCCAGCTATAGCACCGATCGCGGATCAGGTCTGGGCAAAGGGAGAGCATGGGTAGTTAGGGAGCGAGTGGCATCTTGGATGAGTTACTAGGTCGAGTTATGGGAACTAGGGTGACAAGTTTCGGGAAGTTTGTTGGGGATTAGAGTCACCCACGGTAGGGGGTCATGGGTCAGCACCGCGATGGGGGTAGGACGGTTGGGAGAGAGAAGAGGTGAGGGTGATCGTGGTTGGTTTAGCTATGGTGCTTTGTTTAATCGAGGAGAGAGAGTGTGTGGGTGTTGGGTTGAATATGGAGTAGGGGGATGTGGTGTGGTAGGTTGTAGGGGAGTTGGGTGTGAATGAGGATTATGTTGGGTGTAGTGTATGGGAGGTGTAGGATAAGTGTGTGTGTGTGTGTGTTTAATTTGAATCCTTAAAAAAATAACATTAACTAATTAAAATTAAAATTAGTAAAATAAAAAAAAGACCTAAAAAAATAAATTCCTATTCTAAAATAAAACAAAGACTCAAATAAAAATTAAAACTTAAAAAGAAATAAAAATAGAAATCTATTAAAATTAAAACTAAAAACTAAAATTCTAAAAAAAAGAGTAAAATTTAATAAAACTAATAAATAAATGAAATCCTAAAAATTCTAATCCTAATAAAAACTGAAAACAAATAAAAATTGAGAATAAAATAAAATTATAAAAATAAAATAGAAAAATAAAAAATAAACCTAAATAAATAAAAAATAATTCCTAAAGATAAAAATGACTCAAACTGAAAATCTAAAAAATATTGAAAAGGGACAAACAAAACGCACACATGGTTTGGGGTAGGTTTAGGCTAAGTTTAGGCTCGGGTAAGGTTACGAGACAAGGGTATTTAGGCCATTTTTAACTGCAATTTGTCTGAAAATATGGCTTTTGACACTGCAACTGCAATTAAGCCTGCACAATGAATATTTAATAGCATAAGACCCAAATTATCGAGAATTAGCAACAAAAATACATCTATTCGGGGTATAAAATATTCAATATTGGGTGCTTATCACACCACCCCCAAACAGAGCGCTGCTAGTCCTCGAGCAATAAGATAGAGAGAAAGAGAAAGATAAGTAACCAAAAGTGTACCACTTTCGCAGGCACTTGCGATTGCACTTAACATGTGCAACAAGAGTTTAAATCTATAGGTTGCCTTACAGGACGAGTTGTGTCTCGTGAGGGTTTGCAGGGAATATACTCACAAAATTCATATTTGCAAAAATTTATTGAAGGGCATTCAATCTCTTATTAGGCATAGAATAATCACACAATCCATCATGAGAAAAATGATTTCATAAATATAAGCTAGAATGTGTACAAATTAAGCTAAGTAAATACTCAAGGCACATCCTTCCTAGAACTCAACATGTGTAGTGTGAATCAGTCAAAACTGGTTAAGCATCACAAGAGTAATTCCTAGATTGCCTTATCGAAATCAATGCTTCAAATTCAAATCTCATGGATATCTCTCTCTCAAACGAACTCTCGAGATTTAGGGTTAGTGTATCGCTCTTGTGTGTGATGAGGTGAGTAAATGTAAGCAAGTTCAAATGTCTCACACACACATAAGAAAGAACGAACAATTTGAAAGAAAAGTGATATCATGAAAGAATGCTAATCACTATAGATAGAACGTCGAGTTATTCACCACGTTGACTTTCATTTACCCAAACACCGAGGGGAATATATGGATGATTATGGGTGAGGGGGAAATGAAATGGGATATGTGGGATGAGGGGAGGTAGGATGGATGGGATGAGGTAGGTAGGAAAGTGATATGATGGATAATGGATGAGTGATGCGTGATGGATGCGATACGATTGAGAAGAGTGTATTATACATGAAGAACAAATGTCTTTATTACAACAAAATAAATTACAAACTCTTTTTTTCTCTATTTTTTTCTATTTTTTCTATTTTTATGTTTTTCTTTGTTTCTTTTTTTATTCTTTTTTTTGTTTTTCTCTGACTTTTCAAACCAACACTGAAAACATTTAACATTTGGAATCAACACTTTTTTTTCTCAAAATGATGATGGATGATATATGGAGTGGGGAGTGTGTATGGATGATGAGGGAAATAAATGGGAAGGTAATGGGTGAGTGAATGGAAATGTGATATGGAAAAGAATGGGAGTGTGATGAGTGAAGTGTATGGGTGAAAGTCTAGTGATCGGGACAAATTTCAACACACACGTTTCTTACAACTTGAAAAAGATGTCATTCTTAGTGATTAAGCCAAAATTTTATGATAGATAATGAGATCATACACAATTAAAGTGCAGACCCAAAAGAAGTTGAATCTACTTGTGACTTGGAGATTGCATAAAACTCTCTGAAAGGGTGAAGGACACAAATCTCATAAGCTAAAGTCTCCACTAGGGATCCTTAAGGTTCTCTTAGAATTGTAGTACTCCTCAACTCTAACCGTAGTGACGTGATAAGTGCGCAAATTTTGTTGAGTCTTGGAATTCATGGTGCAAAATGCCTTGTTACGTATTACACAAGCTATTATAAAAAATATTCTCTAGCTTCATTCCTAGACTTTTGAAAGATGGATGATTGAAAATTCACATCAATGAGTGAGATGAAAGAAACTGCACGAAATTTTAAAAATCAGGTTTAAAACTCAAAATTTTTGAAAAGAGGTACAATTTTGATAAAATTCCACACCCCCAAATAAAAAGGAACATCGTCCTCGATGTTAAGTGAAATGATTTTTAAAATTGAGAGAATAAGGTAGGAAAGAGTTTACCAGAATAAACCGCTCATGAGGTGGAAATATGTAGCCAAGAATAAACCTGAATAAAATTTGTACAAGTCTATAAGAATGATAAAGCATAGGGTGATGTGAAAGACCACCCCCAAACAGGATGAGACTAGTACAAGAAACGCGGACTGCCTCCCGGTAGCGCTAAGTTTAATGTCTTCAGCAAGACCGAAGGGATCTCACCCTAAAGATAGGATCTATGAAAGTGTAGGGCGGCAGAAAAATGGGTGATTAGAATCACCCCCAAACAAGACTGAAGTGTTAATCTTGCTGGAAACACACTAAAGTGGTCAATGCACCTGTATGGAAAAGTACATCACACGATGCAAAGCATCGATGGACCATGGGTGTTTGGGTATTAGGGAAAGGGTGAAAAAGGCATGGGTGATTAAGAATCGATAACGGGCCTTATTGAGCCAAAATGTGAGGGCGATTAGGGCCCTATAAGCATGGTGCTCAAGTTGTATGGGAAGGCAAAAGGGTTTGTAATAGTGATGGGGTGGGGCTTAGAGAAATCACACGATCGTTCTATGAATGGGCGATGATATTGGTCACGTCGTGACACACCAGGGAGATGTTGAGAAGAAAAATCAACACTACAAGGAAGTGGTGTGCATGGAAGAACAAGATCGGTGTCACGGAAGTAGAGAGTAGCACCAAAAATACTCTCGTGAATGATGGAGGATGGTTTCAGGTTGGGATCTAAAAATGTGGCTAGGAATATGCAAGGTATAAGATCTAGATCCAAACAAGGTGGTGGGGTGGAAGGATAATGGGTGGGGTAAAGGGTGGGATAAACAATTGATTGGGTGGGATAAACGGTGGATCGAGTGGGATAAATGGTGGAGGAAGATGATCCAAATCCAGAGTGGGAGACACCCACTCCTCATGAGGTGCAGAGTGATCCACAAGGGAACTCACAGGAGGAAGTGTGGAAATAAACGATTGAGTGATCAACTTATCCAGCATTATGTCGCCATCTGATGTGGTGAAAGGGTCTAACGAGGCATTAAGATCCAAGATATATGAATCAACATCAATATTCGTCTCAAGGGGAGACAAATATGACGGGGTATGATCCATATCAAGAGAGGTGGGAACCATCTCTGATGCTATCTCGGTACAATGGTGAGCAGTTGTAGCCGGAGCGAACGTAAAATATATGGTCATGCCAGAGACATAGGAAATTGGAGCATAAGGTAAAAGCTCAGGCATATTTTTGGATTCTATGGGAAAGTGAGTGGGAACCTCAAATTGGGGTTCATATGGACATGGTGGGATTTGATCAGGCTCACTATCGAAAGGTAAGTCAACACAATTATCGACTTGGGACCCAGACCAGGGGATGGTCTCAACTTCAAGCTTCTCGGGAGGAAAGGGTTGGTCAGACTCAAAATCGGTGGCACAAGATGACGCATCATCACTCCATGTGGGGGCAACAATGGGTTGACTTGGGATGAAATCCGACTCTCTCGCACACTCAATTTAATTTAAACGTTGTTCAAGTCTTTGGAGAGCTTCATTTTGACGTTGAGTGGCCTGCTCTTACTCAAGTATGAACTTTTGCAAGAGGCTTTCGAGAGTGGATGTAGAGGGTGGCGGTGTTGGAGTGAAGGGTGGTGGCGGCAGGTGAGGTGGACACAAGTCGCTTTAATCGGGACTATATGGAGAATACTCATATGGAGAATACACAAAAAACAAGTTATCAAATGGCGTCGTTACCGGAGAGAAGGGGGTCAACGGTTTAAGAGGTAATAGGGGTTGGTGATTTAGGAAGGGGAAGAGCTATATTGGTGGAACGCTGTCGGGGTCGGATTCGCGGGTTTTGAAAATGGGAACAGGCAGTTCCAGCCATGGCACCGGTCGCGAATCAGGTCTGGCTGAAGGGAGAGCATGGGTAGTTGAGTAGCGAGTGCCATCTTAGATGAGTTACTAGGTCGAGTTATGGCAATTGGGGTGACGGGTTTCGGGAAGTTTATTGGGGATTAGGGTCGCCGGTGGTAGGGGGCTCGTGGGTCAGCGCGTGGATGGGAGTAGGACAGTTGGGAGAGAGGAGAGGTGAGGGTGATGGTGGTTGGTTTAACTATGGTGTGTTGTTTAATGGAGGAGAGAGTGTGTGGGTGTTGGGTTGAAGATGGAGTAGGGGGGATGTGGTGTGGTAGGGTGTAGGGGAGTTGGGTGTGAATGAGGATTGTGTTGTGTGTAGTGTATGGGAGGTGTAGGATAAGTGTGTGTGTGTTTAATTTGAATCCTTAAAAAAATAACATTAACTAACTAAAATAAAAATAAGTAAAATAAAATAAAAACCTATAAAAAATAAAATCCTATTTTAAAATAAAACAAAGACTCAAATAAAAATTGAAACTTAAAAAGAAATAAAAATAGAAATCTATTAAACTAAAAATTAAAAACTAAAATCCAAAAAAAGTAAAATTTAATACAACTAATAAATAAATGAAATCGTAAAAATTCTAATCCAAATAAAAACTAAAAATGAATAAAAATTAGAATAAAATAAAATTATAAAAATAAAATAGAAAAATAGAAAATAAACCTAAATAAATAAAAAATAAACCCTAAAAATAAAAATGACTCAAACTAAAAATCTAAAAAATATTAAAAAGGGACAAACAAAACACACACGGGGTTTAGGGTAGGTTTACGCTAGGTTTAGGCTCGGGTAATGTTACGGGACAAGGGTATTTAGCCCATTTTAACTGCAATTTGCCTGAAAATATAGCTTTTGACACCACAACTGCAATTAATCCTGCACAATGAATATTTAAGCATATAAGACCCAAATTTCCAAGAATTAGCAACAAAAATACGTCTATTCGGGGTATAAAATATACAATTTTGGGTGCTTATCATAAATCAATATAAACAATCATAACATAGTTGCACGAAGTCATGAGGCACTTTTATAGAAGCAACACAAAGACTACCTTAAGTTTAAGAATAATGAACCCATATGTAATTGACTAAACTTAATCAATATGCCATGAACTAAAATTATTCTCACACTAATAACACAAAACTATTTAATTTTTTCAAGAAATTCCGATGTGTAAACCCATTAACCTTATACTTTTAGCTCCCTCAAAACTCTCATATATTATGAATTCAATCTCAAATATTCTGAATAAATTAATCATCTTTTGTAGCGAAGCATCAATAATTCTAAAAAAAATTGCCCATGCACTTCTGTTTTTATGTGCCTCTAATATTTTTTTGTCTTTTTATGCAAATAGTGGCTTTTAATGGAAATAATATTTCAATCTTTCATAGTCCCTTTCAATTTCTTAACAAGTAATAATATTTTCCATAAAAATATGAAATTCAGACAATGGTTCTTACATGCACAACTTATCTCTTTTTACATTTGGTTCCTTATTAAGCAGAATTGAGATGAGAACATCGTATTCGACAAATGATAATTAAGCACAATGTTCGTAAAGCTCGTGCATGTGAGCAATAAAGGTGACAAGAAGTCTAACATGTGGAAAGTAGTCATCAAATATTAATAAAATGACATCACCACATTATTAAGCACATTAACACTACGAAAAATTCATGTGAATGGATGGAATGTAGGGGTGAACCAGAAATCTTAAATGTTCATCCATATATGATGAAAGGCCAAAAAAATAAAAAAATCATTTTGTCTTTTTCAAAATATTTATTACAGTGAAATATTTTTCATCTTTTCAACTTTTTCTTAAAAATCGTAAATATTTTTATATTTTTCATTTAAAAAAACAACTCTTTTCAGATTTTTCTAAAAATGTCAACAGGATAAATGGATAAATACAATGATAAAGACAATCTAGAAATAAAAATGTAAGATATGAACATAATAAATATCCTACACTAGAGAAATTACCCGAACCCAATCAACAATCCAAATGCCAAAAGATTTCCTAAGATCCTCAAATGAAAGTGCATCTAAAGGTTTCGTGAAAATATAGACTAATTAATGTTCGGTGCTCACAAAGATCTAGGATAATACCTTTTCCTTGATGAAATAATGTATAAAATGCTCACGTATCCTAATGTGCTTTTTGCAGGAATGTTGGGATAGATTACGAGTATGTGGATCACATTCATATTATCATACGAGTAAGTGAGAATGTGGTTTTGGTTGACTTATTAACTTTTGAAATGCATGACATTGCATTGATACTGGGTATGGATTGGTTTTCCTCCTATCAAGTCTGATAGATTACTTTAAAAAGGAATTAGTTTTTCAACTACCAGGTGTACCTGAATTTAAATTTATGAGGGAATTGAATGTTACTCCAACATGTTTGATTTTTTCTACAAAATCATATAATCTGATAATGAACGAATATCATGGTTGTCTTGCTCATGTGGTGGACAAATGACAAGAGTAAAAAAAACTATCAAATTTACCAGTGGTTAATGAGTTTGCATATGTCTTTCCAAAGGAATTTCTAGGGTTAGCACCAGACTGTGAGGTAGAATTTGTGATTTAGTTGATAGTAGGCACCGCATCCATATCAATTTCACCATATCATATGGAACCTACAAAATTAATAGAGCCAAAAATATTGCTTAAATATTTGTTAGATCGTTGTTGTCAATTTTATAAAATACCTCAAGTGAATGGGCAATTATAGAATAGCGGGTGTAAGTACGGGTCGAACCCACGAGGATTTATCAATTTTTTCGTTCAAAATAGTTGTTATTGTCCAACTAGATTAATTGGGTTTGAAGATGAGATGTAATATTAAACTAAGCAACAAAAACAAGAATTAGGAGTAGGAGAGATATAATCAAGGGAGCGTGAGAACTAGGACTTTGGATCCATTTATCACGTTGTAATTAACACTATACAATAATTTAAATTCGTTAGTCTCGGTTTTATAACTCAAATTAAACCAACTATCGTCGTATTTAATTCGGAGGATAACATGGTTAAGCTCTCAATAAAATTTTACGCCTCTAAATTTAGATGGCTAAAATCCCTATTCCCTTAAAAAATCACTTTTAGATTTCAATGTATGGTCTTTAAGCATGGACTATCAAAACAATCGAGTGCAAGCATAATCCATAAAAAAATACTCACACTTAAAAATTAAAATATGACTTTTTCTCAAACAACGCCGAAGGTTTAAATCACACTCTCATGTCGTTTTAAATGAATATAGAATTTTTAAGACCTTTAGCACATATCGGGAACTAAGACGAATTTTAAATCACGCATAATATTAATCAAACATGATAAATTTCACCTAGTCCTAGTAAAGAAATTACGCTAGCATAATGAAAGACATCATAAAATTGCAAGAATGAATATGAATTTTCATTAATAAAATAACTTACAAATGATGTGTCTTACAATTGATGTTGATAGAATTCCTTCCACAAAGATATAATTCTTGGCCCTCAAATATAAATAAAAATCTCCAGATAAGAGAACCAAAAACTTTTTCCCAAACTCTCTCTACAATTCTCTCCTTGTTCTACACACGAAA
This sequence comes from Sambucus nigra, assembly GCA_949130495.1. Taxonomy (NCBI): domain Eukaryota; kingdom Viridiplantae; phylum Streptophyta; class Magnoliopsida; order Dipsacales; family Adoxaceae; genus Sambucus; species Sambucus nigra. The sequence continues at coordinate 277,638,530 of OX422207.1, read as the reverse complement.
TAATGAGCCCCTAAGGTTTCTATTTATTGGCTTAGGGTGAGGCATTAGGGTTTTGTGGAACTCTTCAACGTTCACCTCTTCAATTTCCATCTACTCGAAAAGTCTTATCTTTTCTTGCTGAACACGCATGCCAAATTTCATCCAATTCGGAGAATAAAAATTCTTGACTTTTTTACGATTTCACAAAGTGTAAAAATAGCTTTTTTCGAACGACCGTAATATTCATCTTTTTCGCGCTTTTTTTGAATTGGTCATCAATTTTCACCAAATTCCATCATTATCTGCAAAAATTTTACTAGGCAACTTTTTTCACAAATTAACATAAGAATATTATAAAATTATTGAAGCACCCATTTTTGACGTGGAATGCCATTTTAACTATGAATTCAATCATTCTTGCATTTTTTTTCCATTTTTAATAAAATAATCCTAAGAACTTATTAAATAAAAGAAAATGGGACTAACAAGGTATAAATTTGGGTATAAAATATACAAAATAACGCACTTATCAAATACCCCCAAACCTAAACTTTGCTAATCCTCGAGCAAAACTAAAATTATTAAAACCTAACTCACTTTCGTAGGAATCAAGATTACACTTAGCATGTGCAACAAGCCGTTAAACCCATAGGTTACCCTAGTGGACGAGTTTTGTCTCGTGAGGGTTTGTAGTGAATATACCAAAATAATTCAAAAACTTGACTCAATACAAAAGACAAGAAACTAATACAACAAAGTTTAAATACAAACTTCATAGAAATAGTAGAACTTCACTTCTCACTCTTAACTTATCATGAGTGTGTGCATAGCAAATATAACCGTCCATTTTAAAAGATTTGATCGTTACATTTCTTATCTGAAAGTTCATTTTGATTTCAAAATCTCACAGAATACACTCAAAATTGAACAGTCGGAAATGGGTAATTTTCTCTTCGTATATGTGAATAAAAGAGTAAATTTAAATGAACAGACTTCACATACACATGATCAAAAATGGATTTTTATATAATGGATGAATATGATCTCATGAACGAAAAATCGATTACTTTTTGAAAACGTTGAATCACACCATAGATCCTATTCATCTTCTCTCCACACTCGAATTAATTTCACTTGAGATCGATTAGGAATTTCTTTGGTTGTATTGTAGGCTCGGGTTTTGGCTAGAAAGAATGGTTGTTTGGAGTTCAAAACTTATGAGAATATAGAGGTTTTTTGGTATTTTGACTTTTAGGAGATTTTTCTTCTAACCTCCATTTTTATTTTCTCCTTTTTTTTTTTGTTCTTTTCAACTCACTCTTTTTTCCTTTCTTCCCTTCCCTTGTTTTTCACACATCATTCTTTTGAAGTTTTTTTTTAACCTTTTTCATACCGTAATTTTACCCTAATATTCTCAGAAAATGGGTATAACTTCTTTTTATGGGATTTTAACTCCCAGTTGGAGTTGGGTAGGACAATGGGTTTTCAACAAAACGCTTATTTTCTTTTTGTCTCAAATGGGCTTGCAACGGAATATTGTAAAAAGGTTGGAGTATTGGTTTAATTTTGGGCTCAAATGATGGCCTAATCTCATTTCTCAAGTTCCATTAAGTTGATTTGTGTCTTAAGAGGACTTAATAAGACTTCTAGTGCTTGAGATTCATATTTTGACTTTTTGTTTTCAGTAATCGAACAAAATAAAGAATTTGAGATCATCAACGAATTTATCACTGAAGGAAAATTTGGGTTGTTTTATCTCAGATTGATTTAAATCTCTCGAAAATGATGAACGACACAATATCTCACCGAGCTAAAATCTTCACATTTATTCGTTAAGCATATTAAATTTTGCCTCAATATCCATTTTTGATCATATCATATGGCTAATGTGTAAAAACAAATATAAGTTGAGAGATCCATGAATTAATTCTATATAAAGAAATTGTTTCAAAACTCAATTATATTGAAAATCGTTTTGGATTTTTGAATTTTTGCTGTTTTTTTCCGAAAATATCATCCTTGCCCCTAAACCTAAATTTTACATTGTCCTCAATGTATGCTCAAATAAAAATATGGATAAAGAAAATAAAGTAAAGAAGTAAAATGATGATACATGTTAACTAAAAAAAATAACAAAAAGAAAATAAACAAATAATATACAAACACATGACAATTACTATCATCACCATAAATTAATAATAGAAAGAGCTGTGGGTCATTCCAATTAATAAACATTATAGCACTAAGTGCCAAAACATCATAAATTTTAGAGAATGACCGCACAACACAAAATTCAACCATAAATCCATGGTCATAATGGTGTGCACCGACATCATCAATAATAAACGAATTTGAATTGCACAAATCATATGCCGATGTGTCATATGAGGGTAATAAATTACAGTAAGGATCTAAATATTTACTATCCTTTTTTCTAAAATAATCACGTAAAATTGGGGATTCATAATCCACTCCTAAATGTGAGACTTTATGAAAAGCGTGGGAGGAAAAGGTATCATGGGGTGATACACTTTCTTCATCAAAAATTGGAGGACCGTCATAAATATTTGAAGTGTCAGTAAAAGCAATTGACGGATCCTCAAATAAATTCTCCCACATATAAAGAGAATCAACATATTTCTCAATTAAATGAGGAGAAAAATCTCGATAGAAATCAACATCAAAATCATCACAAGTATTACATGTGTCAAGATTGTCAATTTTTTCCTCCTTATCAAATTGATTGTCCCCATTTAATTCATGATTATTTTTAGAAATAACATCATTATATCGTTTGTTTACCTCTTGCCAATTGATACAATTTGGAGGACAAATAGTAATATATAGGAATTGGTTTCTAATACATACCTTCTTTAATTTTTAAGATGACTACTGACCCATCTAAGTTAAATTGAAATACGTAGTCATCTAAATTTTCAGTATTTTGTAAAAATATGTCGAGAGGATAAATTGAGGAATATGAGAAAGATGGCGGGATAATAATATGAGGATCACCCATTGAAATTTAGAACCCACGATTTTTTTTATGAAACTTTTACCAAGAAAAATGCGAAAACTAAAAAAAAAACTAGTCTGAAAGTCACAACTTCTTTTAAAAAAGAATCGAAGAAATCCCCGGCAACGGCGCCAAAAACTTGTTGTCAATTTTATAAAATATCGCAAGTGCACGGGCTATTATAGAATAGCGAGTGTAAGTACGGGTCGAACCCACGAGGATTTGTCAATTTTTTCATTCAAAATAGTTATGATCGTCCAGCTAGATTAATTGGGTTTGAAGATGAGATGTAATATTAAACTAAGCAACACAAATAAGAATAATATTACGAGAGATATAATCAAGGGAGCGTGAGAACTAGGACGTTGGATCCATTTATCACGTTTTAATTAACACTATGCAATAATTTAAATTCGTCAGTCCTGATTTTATAACTCAAATTAAACCGACTCTCGTCCTATTTAATTCAGCGGATAACACGGTTAAGCTCCCAATAAAATTTTACATCTCTATATTTAGACGGCTAAAATCCCTATTCCCTTAAAAATTTCAGTTTTAGATTTCAAAGTATAGTCTTTAAGCATGGACTATCAAAACAATTGAGGGAAAGCATAATCCATCAAAAAGTACTCACACTTAAAAATAAAAATATGATTTTTTCTCAAACAAAGCCAAACATTTAAAACACACTCTCATGTCGTTTTAAATGAATGCCGAATTTTAAGACCTTTAGCACATACCGGGAACAAAGACGAATTTAAATCACACATTATATTAATAAAAAAATGATAAATTTCACCTAGCCCTAGAAAAGAAATTGCGCTTGCATAATGAAAGACATCGTAAAATTGCAAGAATGAATATGAATTTTCATTAATAAAACAACTTATAAATGATGTGTCTTATAATTGATGTTGACAAAATGTGACACCCCACCTAATTAAATACCGGGCGGTCAATTCTTTATTAAATTAAAATCAAGGTGAACAATTGGTTCATTCTTAGCATCACTGTCGCAAATTAAAATTTTCAAATTGAAACAACCAGATTAATTAAGCTAAGTGTCAAAACCATTTAAAACCTTATTTCCATTTTATTAAATCCAATTATAAAACCTTTGAACATTTATATTTTAAGAGTCACACATTAAGTATAAGAATAATAATGAACATTCAAGAGTTTAACCATCAATAACAAATCCCAACTCTAAAACACTAAAGGAAAACATCCTGACAGTAATAAATCCGAAGTAAAGATACTGAAAGTAAAAGAATTACAATCTATGACAAAACCAACTAAATAATGGAAAAGGGAGACACATGCCCCACTGGATAAAACTGAACTAGAAGTGGAGTCAACAATGAAGTCGTCTAAGCAATGGCCTGCAACTCCCACAAAAGCTACAGCACGTTCTATCCAAAGAATCCTAAGCATGACGCCACTGTGGCTGGGCACCTGTAATATATATATATATATATATGTATGTATAAACACAAGAGATCAGAGGTAACAACAAACCGGTCAGAGCACGATTGTAAAACAGTTTAAAAATAGTTTAGCAAGTATTTAAAATGCTTACCGGCTAATGCAACAGTCATATTAGTATGAGACACTCTTGAGAATCTTCACCTCTCATCTAGTGTGCACGTCTACCGTACTAATGAATCTCATATATCTCTCTAACTTATTCTCCATAAGTTTTAACACGTGAAATTTAGGTTATGATATTCACTTTAGAAAATCTATCTCTTCAAGATTTCTTACGTTATTTAGAATAATTCCGCATCCTTATAACGTTTTCGAATACTTATAGTGAAGTGAAACCTTTATTCATTTCTTAATTACTTATACGAACAATATAAAGTTCCCATATAGATACACGTATATATATATTAGTTACACATATAATATATATACAAATAGCACCCCACATAAAATCTATGGTGCAAAGTTTCCATAATTAAGTATATTTATACCAATCACTCATATAATATATATATACTAACGACACCCCACATAAAAACTATGGTGCTGGCATACTTTGCTATCAAGTCCCCGTATCACACGTACTAAGGGAATACTAGTTCAGAATCACTCTCGAACTGTATTAACACAAAACACATACAAATGGTTGCGAAGCATAGTTCCCAGTCATAAGAGGTCAGCACATACCCTCACGTCTCTTAGGACAGTCTGACTATCAATTAGATAGCCTGTACCAAGGAATCCTATGTTCTAGGGTACAAGTCAATATCCCCCATAAATGTCCCATCGAGATAAGACTGTCCCGGTGCGAAAACCCCCATGATAGCAAGTAGCCCGGGTACAATTTTTACACAGAAATAATATATGCACAATCACACTGTCATATATATATATATATATATATATATATATATGTGTGTGTGTGTGTGTGTGTGTGTATTCACATCCACATTATTAAATTAGGTGCGCTCAGGACCCAAAACTTTAATTATCTGTTATTACACATTTTACTCGATTATCTCGTATAACGAACTCGTTCATTTTATTCTCGTAATTAAATTATTATAAACTCACTTCTCATCTCTCGAAGTATTCTCTTTACCTAAGTACAATTTGAGTAGGCCCTCACTCACCTTCTAATCAAACTTCCAAGATATTTCGATTATTTAATCAGTGCACGTTTGATTTCTTAAGTATGAATGTCTCCCCGATAACCCTTTATTTCCCTTCATATTAAAGTCCCACTTAACGGGGTATATCTTTACCCTACTAGTCCTTTTTATGTTCCATTATGTTCTAGAAACCTTAATCAAGGTTCACTACGAATAAATTCAGATTAAGCTAACATGAGCAAAAGTGCAGTTCTCCAGGAGGGGTCGATCGATCGATCGATCGATGCTCTGGGCTCGATCGATCGATCAAGCAGTTATGGCGAAACTGCAAAAAACCCAACTACGAAAAACTTACCCCAAACTCATACAAATCATCATGTTTCAGTCCCAAACTCCCAACCACTTATACTACAAGTGTTGTATACCCATATAAACAATATCCTACGTAAAACATGCGAATTTTCATCAACTATAATAAGATAAAAGGGTAAAAATCTTTATAAATCTCAAGAACCCTAATATGTTTCTTTAACTTACTTTCTTCCATTCTTTTTCCATGTTTCTATCACTAATACCATGGAAATTCGTGGTTCAACCTCTACATGTGAAATGGATTTCCTGAAATATGATCTTTACCTCTACAACATGCAATTTTTGTCTCCAATTAATTTTTTCTTTCAAGAACACTAATTCTAATCAACCCTAGACTAATATAAAAGAGCATTAACTTGATTAAAGCAAGATAGACACTTGCCTGAAATTCAAAGTTCTTATTTGTGGAAGAATTTGGTGTGGTTGAGATCCTTGTTACGCGATCTATCATTTGGCAGTGACGGTGGCGCAACCAAAGGAGTTCTTGGCCTAGAACTCCTTGGAAAGCTTCTCCTCTTCCTCTCCAATGGCCGTCACTAGTTTTTGGTTATGCTAAACCTAGAAGACAACACTTACCATCTGATATAACCCTAGCAAATTCGTGGGTTTAATTACCCAAAATTATGAAATGTCTAAAATGCCCTCTCGGGGTACTAATTAAGCCTAAAAATGCCCCGAGACCCAAACTAAACCCCCGGGTACATTATTTTGACTATCTCGACCCTTTCGGACACTTTGGTGCACTCGAAATGTCCATACGATTAACTTATAACCTATTCACTTTATATAATAATAATTTAGTCCTGACACGACACAGGCGCATCCCCACTTAATTTCCATAATTGTCATTTTATTCACACGTGAAATTTTTTATAAAGTAAATCTCATATATTACTATACTCATCCATAAACATTCAACAAATTTCCAGTAATTACTAACTCTCGTCACGCTAGTAAATATTTAAAATAACTTTTCGGATTAAAATTAAAATAATTTATCTCAATTAAATTTAATAAATCCCTAAATTTAAAAGCCACAAAAATACGGGGTATTACATACTTCTCCCCTAATGACTCGAAAAATAAGGCCTACCCGTAAGAACAATTCTCAGTACGCAAACTATCTACATAGTAAGGCTCTTAATCACTATAGCCTCCGCCTCACAGCAAGCTTGATTAACATTCTCATTGGAGACACTTCACATGGTGCTCCTAACCGACAACATTCGCATATGTCACGCCTATACATTATAAATTTCCATTATCTCACTATCATTGGGAGGCCGCACCTCACTACATGACAAATACTCGGATTTATTTATATAAAAACTCCCATTCTGAGAAAAACCATACGAACATCTGACCACTCTTGTTCACCTAAAACAGTCATGGAATTCCACCATAGTTATCGGGTTATTATCGATTGATCCAAAATTCTGATTATCCACTCACCTCTAAACATACGTAAGGAGAATAGTCGAGGTTCTTCCACACCAAAACCTTAATAAGCATCTCGTACGCGATAAACAGGTACGAGTGCTTCTATAGAGCACTCCTGAAATCATCGTACCAAGATTTTAAAATTTCCTTCCCGTGGCTCCACTAACCTTTAATCACCGTGCGCCTATTCCCTAGCTAAGGGTGATATATCCTACTTGAATCAAAACCTTATCTCCGTTGGTTCCTGAAATCCCATATCAAAGGTGGGATTCACAAATCTCATCCCGATTCAAAAATTAATACTGTGCCGGACCATGTACTGGTGTGATCCTTCCTTTCAAAGGAAGTCTGGGCACACTAGTTAATATTGTAAACCACCCCAAAGGAATATTAATCACCTCCTTCTTGGGCGACTTAATTCACATGTTCGGATGAACCCTTGATCTTGTTTTGAGGATGGTAACCCATCCAAGAACTTTATCGACTTTACCGACCTCTCCCAATTACAGGAATGGTCGATAAACACAAAACTCTCTTGTTGATTTCTCCTCTTCCAACCGAACCCTACCTATGGGCGGTGCATGTAGAGAATACTCACTATATCCCACTATACATCGATTTTTCCTTGAAATGTCTCACATTAAGTGACCCATAATACTCCCCTTCCTTCCTTAGTGTATGCCGAAAGTTTTGACCCGTGCTCTTTTCTCCACGAAGCACACTTCTGGATCTTTTATACCATACTAACATCATCACTCTTTGTATGCCCAAGTCGCTCTCACATTTGACTAATAACAACTCCGCACCAAGTGTTCTTCATAATAATTAAATTCTACTCTATTCAAGGAATACCCCTTCTTAAATGGCTTCCCACAACCTTCCAATCAAATTAGGGTGTGCTATTCTAATTGCATACTTATGTATGGATTATCGCCCCTCATGTGACATTTAATCCACTCTATCACTTCCACTTTGTTCTGCTAGTCCCACAAACATATATTTCACACGTTTATTACCACATCCCTTTAACTCGGATGATTTTAACATCATCTAACCAAGATGCCCACATTTTGTAGCATCCCGACCGCCCTGGGAGAGCAAACGGTGCGCTACTATCGAATAACTGAATGAATTCCATAAATCATGAGGTATAGAGCATCTAATTCCCACAATAAAACAAGAGAAACAACTAATCTCAAATCTCTTCAAATAAGTACAACAATTTTTTTTCAAATAGGTACAACAACCAAAATAAATTACTAATGCTCTATTCATCAAAATAAATACAGGTCATCTCTTTTGTATAATAAAAATTCTTTCCAGATCATCCATGATAAAAAATCATCCCAACTCTTTATTTACCTTGTGTTCTGAACGCAGTTACACCACTTGGGTACTCTCAATCACCCTAGAAATTGAAATTTTTAAATCCTCCTTATCATCGTTCCACCCCCCCCCCACCCGTGGGGATAACTTTCAATGCTTTCTTACCACATAACCGGCTCCACTCATCTTAAATCATGATTTAACTTCTAAATTTTAGATATAATTACCTACGCCTAGTATGACCGAGGTACCACGGACTAATGACCAAACATCTCCCTAATTCCAAACTTACGCTAAGTTTCATGAGTGGGATGTATCGCAAAGCGAAATCCAAACAAGGAACCCCCCCGATACACTACTACCTAGTATTGTCGGTTTTCGAAATTCGTTAGGTCCTCCGTCCATAGAATGTACCCCTTTATTCTGTCTCTTGATAGAAAAGTTATATTTCCTCCCGTAATTAGACTTAACAAAGAACATTTCACCAATTACACTATCGTTCAGTATTGGTTGGTGGTAATTGCATTCCATAAACCTCGAATACATACATGCGAAATTCTCGAAATACCTTTCCCTAATAATAGGGGTATAACTCTTAACTCCCACATCTCTGTAGGATAGATATAACAATGCACTCTTCCTATCACCAAGTCCTGAGTGCCAAACATAATACTGAGTTAAATCTTTTTGCTCAACAGTAAACCCGATACATATTGAATCATAATGACAAATTCCATACATACATCGGTATCAAATATCTCGAGCCCACTATCCCCTCCGAAGTCTCTAGGATAGATAATATAAGTGTGAGTTCGACCTTCTTGCAGGTGAAGCCTCGCCAGAACAAAAACATGCTTCACTAATGCAACCTCTCCGATAGCCTTGCAATAATTGCCCACTATCGTACTAACCATTTCTATAACGGTGTAATAAAGATAATATCATACTCGCATATCGCATCACTACAACGAGTAACTTCAGTAGAGTACATAACACTATTAATATACTCATTCATCCTCCGCGGATAGCATTAAAGAAAAATCCCGCTACGCTAGGGAAAAATATTCACATAATAATAACGTTTATAATTATACGCATTAAACTCGTCTCACATGCTAATCTAGCAATGAACAAAATATAGTGACTCTCTCGTGTCACATAAACACGCCTCATCCTCTGAGGATACAACTTATACTTCCACCATGCCAATCGTCTTGACTGCACAAATGGTCTCCGGACGTAACACGTCTGCCCGAACCAAAACAAAACTACCTTAATCGTTGTCTTTTCTTAGGCACCGTATTCTTGTCCCTTTACTCACTTTGGAAAATATTATCGCGTGCGATTTCACCCCCCACAAAATACCTCAACATATAATCCATTTATCGGCTATCCTACTAACCATGTTAGGATTGTCCTTCTCTCGGACATTAGTAGACTCGATTCCTGTTGGCTACCCCGATTATTCCCTTAGCCTTTTAGGCCATAAAGAACATGTCACTGTCTATAATAGTCCTTACTGAATTTACCATCACTTTGTAAGAATTCAACTATCCGAATCATTTAAATGGGTCCCCTAATGTGTATCCACACCCCTTTGTGGTGCTACACCACTACCGTTGTATTCAGTCTTATTCTCGACTGAATTTTTTTATTCTTTTAGCTTCCCACACAAAGGAGCATTATCATCTTTATTGAGAAAATACGACATTGTCAACCTCTGAAATTGCCGTCCATAAGAATTTCCTCTTTGACTGTTATCAACTATTATTACGAGTCAATTTCCCACTTGGAGTTGTTTCCTCCACTTGTATCTACATATCCCGATACAAAATTCGCAAACGGTTAGGATTCATATTCACAAATGGACCTCTGTCACGTCCTCCTGTGATGAGTTTAGGACAACGTTCACTCCTAATCCTGAATATCTGATGAAGGAACATATGGTCATCACTGTACCTAAGGTTCTCCTATAGACATATCATTCCACTTCTAAAATTGGTGGTTGACTCCCATCATTATAACTTCGTTCTGACAGCCAAGAAAATTTTCTCTAAATTTTCACTTTCAGTTAGCCACACTCCGTCCTATATCTAAGCCTTTGGATACTTTACCTCCTTTGGTAAACACATACAGTTACCGTATTTCTAGAATTGCCACGACAGTTCTCTACATGTTTTGTAACACGTTGGGTGAGTTTACTCTCGCACCTCATTCGACTATAGCAGCATTTGGAAATCATGGCTACGCCTTAGTCACCTTTTTAGTCTTGTCTTCTCATGCCATAATGGAGGTGACCTCGAGTACGGTCATCATCCTTGAATATATTTTATAACCTGAACTGAGCCCTGCCTCCTGATGTCCGCTTAACGGTTCTCTTTTGACATCCGTCATCGCTCGGCACACGCACACATCCGAACGAAATTAGAATTCACTAATGTATATACGTTATAGCAGGAGAACGAAATCTCATCAAAGAAATCGACAATCCTAAACATAGGGTTCTATATCAAACAAAACAATGCTGAAAGAATAATAAGACGCAAAGAATCCTAAAGGACACTAGAACTTGATGCTCTGATACCACCTGTGACACCCAGCCTAATTAAATACCGGCCAATCAATCCTTTATTAAATTAAAATCAAGGTGAACAGTTGGTTCATTCTTAGCATCACTGTCGCAAATTAAAATTTTCAAATTGAAACACCCTGATTAATTAAGCTAAGTGTCAAAACCATTTAAAACCTTATTTCCATTTTATTAAATCCAATTATAAAACCTTTGACCATTTATATTTTAAGAGTCACACATTAAGTATAAGAATAATAATGAGCATTCAAGAGTTTAACCATCAATAAAAAATCCCAACTCTATAACACTAAAGGAAAACATCCTGACAGTAATAAATCCGAAGTAAAGATACTGAAAGTAAAAGAATTACAATCTCTGATAAAACCAACTAAATAATGGAAAAGGGCGGCACATGCCCCACTAGATAAAACTGAACTAGAAGTGGAATCAACAGTGAAGTCGTCTAAGCAATGGCCTGCAACTCCCACAAAAGCTACAGCACGTTCCATCCAAAGAATCCAAAGCATGACTCCCCTGTGGCTGGGCATATGTAATACATACATACATATACATATATATATATATATATATATACACACACACACACACACACAAGAGAGCAGAGGTAACAGCAAACGGGTCAGAGCCCGGTTGTAAAACAGTTTTAAAATAGTTTAGCAAGTATTTAAAATGCTTACCGGCTAATGCAACAGTCATATTAGTATGCGACACTTTCTTGAGAATTCTCACCTCTCATCTAGTGTGAACGTCTACCGTACTAATGAATCTCATATATCTATCTAACTTATTCTCCATAAGTTTTAACACGTGAAATTTAGGTTATGATGTTCACTTTAGAAAATCTATCTCTTCAAGATTTCTTATGTTATTTAGAATAATTCTGCATCGTTATGACGTTTCTGAATACTTATAATGAAGTGAAACATTTATTCATTTCTTAATTACTTATACGAAAAATATAAAGTTCCCACATAGATACACGTATATATATATATTAGTTACACATATAATATATATACAAACAACATCCCACATAAAATCTCTGGTGCAAAGTTTCCATAAATAAGTATGTATATACCAATCACTCATATAATATATATATATATATATATATATATATATATATAGTAACGGAACCCCACATAAAAACTATGGTGCTGGCATACTCTGCTATCAAGTCCCCGTATCACACGTACTAAGGGAATACTAGTTCGGAATCACTCTCGAACTATATTAACACAAAACACATACAAATGGAGGCGAAGCATAGTTCCCAGTCCTAAGAGGTCAGCACATACACTCACATCTCTTAGGACCGTCTGACTATCAATCAGATAGCCTGTACCAAGGAATCCTATGTTCTAGGGTACAAGTCAATATCCCCCATAAAGGTCCCATCGAGATAAGACTGTCCCGGTGCGGAAACCCCCATGATAGCAAGTAGCCCGGGTACGATTTTTACACAGAAATAATATATGCACAATCACACTGTCATATATATATATATATATATATATATATATATATATATATATATATATATTCACATCCACATTATTAAATTAGGTGCGCTCACGACCCAAAACTTTAATTATTCATTATTACACATTTTACTCGATTATCTCGTATAACGGACTCGTTCATTTTATTCTCGTAATTAAATTATTCTAAACTCACTTCTCATCTCTCGATGTATTCTCTTTACCTAAGTACAATTTCAGTAGGCCCTCACTCACCTTCTAATCAAAGTTCCTAGATATTTCGATTATTTAATCAGCGCATGTATCATTTCTTAAGTATGAATGTCTCCCCGTTTACCCTTTATTTCCCTTCACATTAAAGTCCCACTTAATGGGGTTTATCTTTACTCTACTAGTCCTTTTAAAGTTCCATTATGTTCTAGAAACCCTAATCAAGGTTTACTACGCATAAAATCATATTAAGATAACACGAGAAAAAGTGAAGTTCTCCAGGAGGGGTCGATCGATCGATCGATCGATGCTCCGGGCTCGATCGATCGATCAAGCAGTTATGGCGAAACTGCAGAAAACCCAGCTACGGAAAACTTACCCCAAACTCATACAAATCATCATGTTTTAGTCCCAAACTCCCAACCACTTATACTACAAGTGTTGTATACCCATATAAATAATATCCTACGTAAAACATGCGAATTTTCATCAACTATAACAAGATAAAAGGGTAAAAATCTTTATAAATCTCAAGAACCCTAATATGTTTCTTTAACTTTGTTTCTTCCATTATTTTTCTAGATTTTCTATCACTAATACCATGGAAATACGTGGTTCAACCTCTACATGTGAAATGGATTTACAGAAATATGATCTTTACCTCTACAACATGCAATTTTTGTCTCCAATTAATGTTTTCTTTCAAGAACACTAATTCTAATCAACCCTAAACTAATATAAAAGAGCATTAACTTGATTAAAGCAAGATAGATACTTCCTGAAATTCAAAGTTCTAATTTGTGGAAGAATTTGGTGTGGTTGAGATCCTCATTGCGCGATCTACCATTTGGAGGTGACGGTGGTGCAATCAGAGGAGTTCTTGGCCTAGAACTCCTTGGAAAGCTTATCCTCTTCCTCTCTAATATGCCCCAAATGTCACCTCGGCTCAGAGACACCAACCACAGCCGAGAACATAGACGACGCTGGAAAAGCCTTGGGTTAGTGACCAACACCCTCGGCCATAGAAGGGTCGGCCCTGGCCGACATCACTACCAACCTCTTCAAGGGGAGACCGCATGAATCATGGGGCCAGCAGTTCGTTAGATCACCCGGGAATGACAACCTCGACCGAGGGTAGGCCGAGGTTACAAGGAGCCATAATTCTACCAAGGTCGACCTCATCAGTAAATCATCCGATGTTCCATGCACATGTCAGCTTAACCTCAGCCCAGGCCGACCCTAATTCCTTACCCCAACTTCACTTAAGCCAAGACCTTCATGGCTCATCTCGGATTGAATGAGCTGCTAGATCTTATCAACCTCGGATTCTCCCAGGCCGAGGTCAAGACCAAGCATGGAGGCCGAGTACTTATTGACGTATGTGTGGAAAAGGACATGTGGGCACAAATCAGTTATTTCAAATCGTTCCCCCCATGTGGGGCAATATTTCATCATCATTCTCTACATGTGATAGGGGCAGATGTCTTCACCGTATTTTCTTGATCAATACACATGCTCATTGCATGCATGGGGGGTACACTACACCCCCCTGGTACTATATAAACTTGTCTTCTCCTTCTTAGAGGAGGATCCGAAATTAACAGCCCTAGCTGAAACTGTGTAAATACACAGTAGAGAGAGAAAGCTTGAGAGATTGTATCTATGGCCATTAGAGCCCTCATACAGTGATACAGATCATACACTTGCACAGTGAATGTAGGCCAGATTGGCTAAACCATTTATATTTCGGTGTGAATCCTCTTCTCCTCACCTCCTACTTCTATATGTGTATATGCCTTTATACTGCCATTGTTAACATTGAATTGAGCTTACAAACACCTTGAATGGTGGTGTTGTTTCCAGCATCATCATTTTGGCACCATCTGTGGGAAGAGAAGCTATCTCTTCCTCTTCTTCATCTTAACCTCACCGGAGACTCTGGTGGTGAACCAGGCACCACCCCTTGCGTGGAGTTGTATCACTATTGAAAGAGGTCCTTTAAGGTATTAAGCTCACCTGCTACTCAATCTCTTTATTGTTAACACATGGCACCAGAATTACCAACGCCTCTTTCGCCGCCTGGTGGGGGAGGGCCTAGCTCCAGCCAGGCACCACCTCAGTCCGAAATAGCGGAGGTAGGTGCAGCCTTGAGGTCTTTGGCTACATTGTAACAAGCTATGCAGGAGCAGTTTGCACAACTCAGCCAAACTATGATGAGGCCACCAGGAGTTTCACCGAAAATGATCACTCCGACGGCTATCCAGCCTCATCCTGACGCCAGGGGACCACCCCAAGCACCAATGAAGGACTAACCTGCACCCCAATGAAGGAGGGACGTTGCTAACCATAGGCGTTTGCACCTAGGGAGGCAAGGAAACCCTTGCCCAGAGGAAAGGTATGATGATCTAGAGGCGGAAGATGTGCCATAAGAATGTTGGGAGCCGTATAAGGTTTTAAATAATATTATACGTCCTCTTCAGCAGAGCCGAGGTTGTGTCGACCGAAGAGGTGAAGAGGCCCAATAACGAGGATCAACTTTTGATCGATTGAGCAGAGGGTCAGCCGTTAAGAGGTTGGGCCCAGTGAATGACCTAAGACAGAGGTTATCGAGGTCAAAAAGTGCAGCCGGCTCACAAAGAGGAGACACACAAGGTCGGCCTGACCAAGGCGACCACGTGAAGGAAGGGGTAGAGACCAGGAAGAGGTCAATAGCCGATGTTGTGCTACGGTAGGGGAACCCTCAGTCCATCCCTTAGAGGTGGCTAGGGACAACCTCGGCCAGGTCGATGGTATGAGACCATGGAATGACTCTATCCAACGTTTCGAGGAGAAGATAGAAGACCTCATCAAAATTAGGGATCCATTACAAAGGGGTTACTAAGAAGTCTCTCCATTCGTGGCTAAGATAGTAAGATTCCCTACCCCTGCTAAGTTCGAACCACCCGTGGTGTTTCCCAAATATGATGGTAGCACCAACCCTATATACCACAATGAGATGTATCAGTCACCGGTGAACATCTACTCGATACCTGATGAGATGAAGTGTAGGGCCTTCTTTGGGACCTTGAGAGGAGCAGCACACAGCTGGTTTACTTCTCTTTCAAAGAATCCAACTGAGAATTTCAAGGGCTTGGCTGAACGATTCATTCACAACTTCTGCTTTGGAGTAAGACCTCAAAAGAAGACCACTCACCTACTGTATGTCAAGCAATGCAAGGACGAGGGCCTAAGAGACTACTTCGCCAGGTTCAATAGATAAAAACTTGAGGTTGAGGATTACGAATAGAATATTGCCATGACCGACCTTATAGGAGGTCTTCAGAAAGGGAAGTTATTATGGAAACATGCGGAAGACCCTCCTAGGTCTATGGCCAAGCTACTGGCAACTGCGGGGAGAGTTATGAATGTCGAAGAGGTAATGGCCGTAAAGTATGAGGATGAGAACGGCGGCAGTAGCGGGAAGCCCCAAAGAAAAAAACATGGAAAGAAGAGGTCAGCCGATGACAAGTTCGCTCACTATACTCCTCTAACCGCGAGCTGTGAGCATATCCTCAACGAGATCAAGAATGATATGAATCTAATATGGCCATAGAAACTGAAGGCCCCTCCGCACAAGAGGAACAAAAACTTGTGGTGTGAGTTACACCAAGACTATGGCCATGTTACAAACAGATGCTTCGCCTTGAAGGATGAGATTAAAAAGATGTTAAAATCCAGAAAGTTGAAGAAGTATGTTGATGGCAAGGCCCCTAAGGCGTAAGAGAGGACCCTAAGAAGCGGAGAAACGATATATACAGTAACAATGCCCCATCTAGAAGAGATAATGATTCAGAAGGTGATAACGAAGACGATCCGGACCTTCCGTCGAAAGATGACAACACCTCAGTGAAGAGGGATGGCATGATCTCCTTTGGTGTTAACATCATATGCGGAGGACTCGTGAGAGGTGGCTCTGAAGTGGCTGACAGGAAAGCTCATGTGGCAGAGGCCAAGTCAGTGGCCAAACTTGGAGTTGTAAATCTAACGTCTTCTGATACAGCGCATAAGAGAAAGAAGGTGGACATGGACACCCTAATAGTTGGGTTCTACCGACTCGACTTTA
The DNA here is from genome assembly GCA_949130495.1 of Sambucus nigra. Lineage (NCBI taxonomy): Eukaryota > Viridiplantae > Streptophyta > Magnoliopsida > Dipsacales > Adoxaceae > Sambucus > Sambucus nigra. The sequence goes on along the minus strand of OX422207.1, from coordinate 277,621,414 downwards.
AAGGTATCTTAGCCCCACATGATGACCCATTGGTAATAACAACAAGCATGCATGGGTGCGAGGTGCAGAGGATCCTCGTGGACGGAGGGAGTTCAGTGGACGTGATGTTTTGGCCTTGCTTCAAGAGCCTAGGTCTTAGCAGAGTTAGGTTGGTACCCTATCATCATCCTTTAATGGGCTTCAGCGGTGAAAAGGTCCACCCATTGGGCATGTATGAGATGAACATCAGGATGGGTGATGAGTGGCCTAAGAGGTTGACCCGGAAGATAAATTTTTTGTGATGGATGAAAATGTCTTCTCGGCCTATAACCTCGTCATAGGTGGAGTGGCCCTTAAGGAGTTTGAAGCTATGCTGTCGACGGCCCACCAGATGCTAAAATTCCTGACCCCCTATGGGGTAGGGGAAGTGCAAGGTGACCAGACCGTAGCCGGGAATGTTACTTAAACTCGTCCAAAGAGAGAGAGGACCATAAGAGGGCAACCACCACTTATAGCATCGATACATTGGACCCAAAAGATGAAACAAAGTTGAAGAAGGGTGAGGCTGCGGAAGAGGTAGAATCCATCGTCCTCAATGAGGACGAACTGGAAAAAACCATCCAGGTCGGCAAAGCCCTAAAGATAGAAATCAGAGAAGAGATGATAAACTTCCTGAGGAAGAGGCAAAGTGTCTTCGCTTGGAGTCACCCCTGAGGTCATGAGTCACAAGCTCAATGTGACCAAAGATGACAGGCCTATCAAACAAAGACAAAGACTTTACTCCAGAGAGAAGTACGAAGTCATCTGGGAAGAGGTTAAAAAACTAGAAGAGGCCAAGTTTATAAGAGAAGTCATATATCCGGAATGGTTATCGAATACAGTCATCATGCCTAAAGCCAATGGGAAGTGGAGAATGTGCGTTGATTTCACTCACCTGAACAGGTCTTCCCAAAAGACAGCTATCCCTTACCTCGAATAGATCAGATGGTAGATGCAACTGCAGGTCATGAGCTCATGAGCTTCATGGATGCGTATTCAGGCTATAATTAGATCTTCATGGATGCGGAAGACTCAGAGAAGAAATCATTCATTACCGACAAAGGGACGAACTGTTACAAAGTGATGCCCTTCGGTCTGAAAAATGCGGGGGCAACATACCAATGTCGTGTTAATAAGATGTTTGAAGATTAATTAGGCAATAATATGGAGGTGTATGTAGACGACATGCTGACGAAGAGCTTAAAGGCTTGCACTCATATGGCAGACCTTGAAAAGACCTTTGATACTATGGACTTATACACGATGAAACTCAACCCAATGAAGTGTGTCTTTGGGGTAAGAGATGGGAAGTTTCTGGGATTCATCGTCAATCAAAGAGGAATTGAAGCAAACCCTGAGAAAATCAAGGCTTTGCTTGATATGAAGACACCAAGGAGTATCAAGGACGTCCAAAGACTCACGGGGAGAGTGGCCGCACTCAACAGGTTTTTTTCCAGAGCAACGGACAAGTGTCTTCAATTCTTTAAAGTTCTTAGAAAGGTCTTTCAGTCAAACGAAGAGTGAAAAGAATCTTTTAACCAACTCAAGTCTTACCTTGGGTCTCCCTTGTTGTTATCTCGACCCGTAGTAGGAGAGAAATTGTATTTGTATCTAGCAGTCTCTGACTCGGCTATCAGTGCATCCATAGTACGGGAAGACGTTGGAATCCAATGGCCTGTGTATTTCAACAGTAAAGCCCTTCAAGGGTCTGAACAAAATTACCCTCGTATGGAAAAGTTAGCCTACGCCCTGATACATGCTTCAAGGAAGATGAAGCCCTACTTCCAAGCCGATTCCATGGTTATCCTCACCGACTCCCCACTAATACAAGTCCTATATAAACCGAAGAAGTCTGGAAGATTGATGACTTAGGCTATTGATTTGGGGGAGTATGACCTTACCTACCAACCTAGGACAACCATTAAGGGGAAGGCCCTCGCAGACTTTGTTACTGATTTCACATGGGAAGAGGCCGAGGCAGAGAATGACCTAGAAGGTGCTGAAGGGTCAAATAACAGTGTCTTCCGAGAGCAGGAAGAGATGACACCAAATGTCTTCCAAGAGCAGGAAGAGGGCACCTTCCAAGGCTAGAAAGAGGTCGTATCCAAAAAGATCAGGGGGAGAATAGCGAAGAACGAGGAGGATCGGTACCTCTTCAAGCAAGGAATCATGTCAGAGGGGGACTTCTCATCGGATACATACATTTGGAATCTCTTCATTGATGGTTCTTCCTGTGAGAATAGAAGCGATGCAGGGCTGATACTTTCAGCTCCAGATGGTGCTAACATTGAATACGCTTTAAGGTTCAACTTCAAGGCATCTAACAATGAGTCGGAATATAAATCTATGAGAGCAGGTCTCTCATTGGCAAAGACTGTGGGTGTAAGACGACTCCTACTTCATAGCGACTCAAGGTTAGTTGTCAATTAAGTATTAGGAGTCTATGAATCTAGAGATGAAAGGATGGCTAAGTATCTTAAGAGGGTGAGAACGATGTTAAAATATCTTAAAGAGACAAAACTAAAGAGAGTACCTCGACAAAGTAACAGCCACGCAGATGCATTAGCAAGGTTGGCCTCGGCAACGAAGACAGACATCAGAAGGACGGTCCCGGTCGAGGTCTTAGGAAAAGCGACCATTAAGGAAAAAGAGGTATGCAACCCTTGTCTCAATTTAAACCTAGGAGACTCATAGATGGACCCCTTGTCAGATATATTAAAAAGGGGGAGCTACCCAAATTTAAGCTAGAGAGGAGGAAATTGAGATATAGGGCTGCCAAATTCTCTATAGTATGAGACGTCATGTACAAGAAGGGATTTCTGTTACCTCTCCTCAGATGTGTGAATCCCACTGAAGTTCCCCACGTCTTACAGGAAGTTTACGAGGGCTCTTGCTCCAGTTACATAGGAGGAAGACCCTTGGCCAAGAGAATTATTACCCAGGGATACTGGTGGCCAACCTTGGTCAAAGATACTGCAGCGTACGTGAAGAGGTACGATAGATGTCAGAGATTCTCCACTATTCCTCATCAACCTCATCAACCTATGACGTCAATCACCTCTCCATAGCCATTTGCAGTATGGGGAATTAACTTAGTAGGACCCCTACCAAGAGCTGCCAATAGTTACCGGTTCCTGATAGTATCCATTGACTAATTCTCGAAGTGGGTGGAGGCAGAGCCGATGATAACGATCACAGAATAAAAGACCTTCCAATTTATTTGGAGGAACATCATATGAAGACATGGCCTCCCAAACACTCTCATCTCAGATAATGGAACCCAGTTTAAGAACTCCTCTTTAGAAAAGTATTGCGTAAGAGTTGGAATAAAGTAGTTCTTCTCATCTCCTGGCCGACCTCAGGCAAACGGTCAGACCGAAGTCACGAACAGAACAATCCTTGACGGAATCAAGAAGAGGTTAGAAGAAGCGAAGGGAAGATGGACTGAAGAGGTTTATGCTATGTTATGGGCCTACAGAGCCACGACAAGGACACCAATAGGAGAAACCCCATTCATGATAGCCCACGGCTCAGAGGTCGTCATGCCAACAAAAGTGGGGCTCCCAACTCATAGGGTTCAAACCTATGACCCTGATAAAAATGGGGAAGAGAGGAGACTAGACCTAGATATGACTAAAGAGAGAAGAGAAGACGCAGATATCAGACAAGCAGCTTACCACCAGAGAGAAGTAAAATTCTACAATCAGAGGGTGAAGTCTAGATCCATTACGGTGGGAGACTTGGTACTGAAGAAGACCTTATAGAAAATAAACAAACTCTACCCAAACTGGCATGGCCCCTACAAAGTGACATAAGAGGTTGTACTCGGGACCTACAGGCTAGAAGACCTAGAAGGGGAACCTTTTCCTAACCCTTGGAATGCTAATCATCTGAAGAAGTATTACATATGATGTGTCAGAAAGTTATGTAAATGTACCATCTTATGAAGAGATTATTAATAAGAGATCAGTTCCCTTGTCGATTCTTGCTTCATTGTGCTCTAATGGTAGAAATTATAAGGATAACATCTTAGGTGATGACCTCAGACCCTTAAAACATAATTAAGTGGTGACAAGGTCTGAGTTCAAACACCATAATTGGATTACCTCAAACCCTTACAACATCATTAAGTGGTGAGAACGTCAGAGGTCAGACACCATAATTGGATGACCTCGGACCCTTAACATCATTAATTTGGTGAGATTAATTATGAGGATAACATCTTAGGTTATGACCTCAGACCCTTACAACATCATTAAGTGGTGACAAGGTCTGAGGTCAAACACCATAATTGGATGACCTCAGACCCTTAACATCATTAATTTGGTGAGATTAATTATGAGGATAACATCTTAGGTGATGACCTTAAACCCTTACAACATCATTAAGTGGTGACAAGGTCTGAGGTTAGACACCATAATTGGAGGACCACAGATCCTTAACATCATTAATTTGGTGAGATTAATTATGAGGATAACATCTTAAGTGATGACCTCAGACCCTTACAACATCATTAAGTGGTGACAAGGTTTGAGGTCAAACACCATTATTGGAGGACCTCAAACCCTTACAACATCATTGAGTGGTGACAAGGTCTGAGGTCAGACACCATAATTGGAGGACCTCAGACCCTTAACATCATTAATTTGGTGAGATGAATTATGAGGATAACATCTTAGGTGATGATCTCAGACCCTTACAACAGCATTAAGTGGTGACAAGGTCTGAGGTCAGACACCATAATTGGATGACCTCAGACCCTTAACATCATTAATTTGGTGAGATTAATTATGAGGATAAAATCTTAGGTGATGACCTGAGACCCTTAAAACATCATTAAGTGGTGACAAGGTCTGAGGTCAGATACCATAATTAGAGTACCTCAGACCCTTAACATCATTAATTCGGTGAGATTAATTATAAGGATAACATCTTAGGTGATGACCTCGGACCCTTACAACATTATTAACTAGTGACAAGGTCTGAGGTCAGACACCATAATTGGATGACCTCAGACCCTTAACATCATTAATTTGGTGAGATTAATTATAAGGATAACATCTTAGGTGATGACCTCAGACCCTTACAACATCATTAATTGGTGACAAGGCCTGAGGTCAGACACCATAATTGGAGGACCTCAGACCCTTAACATCATTAATTTGGTGAGATTAATTATGAGGATAACATCTTAGGTGATGACCTCAGACCCTTACAACATCATTAAGTGGTGACAAGGTCTAAGGTCAGACACAATAATTGGATGACCTCAGACCCTTAACATCATTAATTTGGTGAGATTAATTATGAGGATAACATCTTAGGTGATGACCTCAGACCCTTACAACATCATTAAGCGGTGACAAGGTCTGAGGTCACACACAATAATTGGAAGACCACAGACCCTTAACATCATTAATTTTGTGAGATTATTTACGAGGATAACATCTTAGGTGATGACCTCAGACCCTTAACATCATTAATTTAGTGAGATTAATTATGAGGATAACATCTTAGGTGATGACCTCACACCCTTACAACATCGTTAAGTGGTGACAAGGTCTGAGGCCAGACACCATAATTGGATGACCGCAGACCCTTAACATCATTAATTTGGTGAGATTAATTATGAGGATAACATCTTAGGTGATGACCTCATACCTTTATAACATCATTAAGTGGTGACAAGGTCTGAGGTCAGACACCATAATTGGAGGACCTCAGACCCTTAACATCATTATATGGTGAAATTAATTTTGAGTATAACATCTTAGGTGATGACCTCAGATCCTTAAAACATCATTAAGTGGTGACGAGGTCTGAGGTCAGACACCATAATTAGAGGACCTCATACCCTTAACATCATTAATTTGGTGAGATTAATTATGAGGATAACATCTTAGGTGATGACCTCAGATCATTACAACATCATTAAGTGGTGACAAGGTCTGAGGTCAGACACCATTATTGGATGACCTCGGACCCTTAACATCATTAATTTGGTGATATTAATTATGAGGATAACATCTTAAGTGATGACCTCAGACCCTTACAAAATCAATAAGTGGTGACAAGGTCTGAGGTCAAACACCATAATTTGATGACCTCAGACCCTTACAACATCTTTAAGTGGTGATAAGGTTTGAGGTTAGACACCATAATTGGATGACCTCAGACCCTTAACATCATTAATTTGGTGAGATTAATTATGAGGATAACATCTTAGGTGATGACCTGAGACCCTAACAATATCATTAAGTGGTGACAAGGTCTGAGGTCAGACACCATAATTGGATGACCTCAGACCCTTAACATCATTAATTTAGTGAGATTAATTGTGAGGATAACATCTTAGGTGATGACCTCAGACCCTTATAACATCATTAAGTGGTGACAAGGTCTGAGGTCAGACACCATAATTGGAGGACCTCAGACCCTTAACATCATTGATTTGGTGAGATTAATTATAGGGATTACATCTTAGGTGATGACCTCAGACCCTTACAACATCATTAACTGGTGACAATGTCTGAGGTCAGACATCATAATTGGATGACCTCAGACCCTTAACATCATTAATTTGGTGAGATTAATTATAAGGATAACATCTTAGGTGATGACCTCAGACCCTTACAACATCATTAAGTGGTGACAAGGTCTTAGGTCCGACACCATAATTGGATGACCTCAGACCCTTAAAAAATCATTAATTTGGTGAGATTAATTATGAGGATAACATCTTAGGTGATGACCTCAGACCCTTACAATATCATTAAGTGGTGACAAGGTTTGAGGTCAGACACCATAATTGGATCACCTCATACCCTTAACATCATTAATTTGGTGAGATTAATTATGAGGATAACATCTTAGGTGATAAACTCAGACCCTTACAACATTATTAAGTGGTGACAAGGTCTGAGGTCAGACACCATAATTGGAGGACCTCAGACCCTTAACATCATTAATTTGGTGAGATTAATTATAAGGATAACATCTTAGGTGATGACCTCATACCCTTACAACATCATTAACTGGTGACAACGTCTGAGGTCAGACACCATAATTGGATGACCTCAGACCTTTAACATCATTAATTTGGTGAGATTAATTATAAGGATAACATCTTAGGTGATGACCTCAGACCCTTACAACATCATTAAGTGGTGACAAGGTCTAAGGTCAGCCACCATAATTGGATGACTTCAGACCATTACAACATCATTAGTTTGGTGAGATTAATTATGAGAATAACATCTTAGGTGATGACCTCAGACCCTTACAACATTTAGTGGTGACAAGGTCTGAGGTAATACTATTAATTCAGTTTAAACATACATCATTGCAACAAGACTTCAGAGCTAAAACATCACATGGCAAAGAAGCATTCAATAAACAAACAAACAGATGAAGTAAAAACCCTCCTCAGAGGTTACCATCCAGTTGTAAAAATTCAAATACAGAAGTTGACATTGTTCTCCAGAGGTTACATTCGATGAGGGGTTATAAAAAAAAAGTACAAAGAAATTCATAAAATAACCTAAGGATTAGAAGGGAGAGCGCTGGCGTCCTCGGCCTGATTCTGTTGGAAGACGTTGGTCACCTCATCCCCATCCTCTCTGGGGTTAGCTCCATCAATCTCTGTACCATCCAGTGATGCAGTTTCTGCAGGTGCAGCGACCTTCTCCTCTACCTCTTGAAGGTCTTGGTCAAGCTGAGGGTTAGCAAAACCCAGACCTATGAAGTCAGAGGCCTTCAAACTTCCTGCCTCCTTCTCTTTAACAACCAACCATTTAATAGTAACTTTAATACCTCTTTCAAGGTACTCAAATTCAAAGCTCACGAATTCATCAGAGGCTTTATAATTAGCCAATATCCCCTCATAAGCATCTTCAAGGGCTGCCTTCACCGCAGAGTCGACCTTTTGCTGGAGAACATCGTACTTTGCCTTCAGAGTCACGACATGGTCCTTTTTAAGTTTAGATATCTCTTTCTCCAGACCCTTCACCTTCTTCTCAGACTCATCAAACTCAGACTTGAGGCGATCTACTTCGGTATTCAAGTGCTTTGCACCTTCTCGGCCTCTTGACCCTTCTAGATGAGGGGTAACTTCCTCAGAGTCCAGTTGGTGAGATGATTCATAACAGCCAGGCCCTGCAAATTATGTGATCATGTATATGAGTTGAAAGTCAAATCAGAGGCTACACTTTGAAGATAATACTAAAATATGACGTCATACCTGAATAGACTTGTGGAGGCCGAACTCAACCAGTAGAGGTGTGTCCATTGACCAGAAAAAATGTTTATCCCCCTCGGTTATGGTAGAGCCGATGGCATCTAGTGCTTGGAGACTGTCATTTATTTTTAGTTCCTCTATGTGAGCAGCCAAGGCATCAGCAGAAGATATTGGGATGGCAGAGTCCCCACCTTTCTTTTTCTGCCTCTGATCCTCAGGGGAAGGGTTAGTAGCATTCCTCTTCCTAGTGTCCTGAGCCTTCGAGGTTGAGGGAGGGGGAGGAGGAGCATTCAAACCTGCCTTCTTAGCAAGCTTCGTCAAACTCGGTGCAGCCATCTCCCAAAGCTCATCTGATATCCCCTTTGGGCGCTCTGTAAAATAGAAAGATCAGAGTTAGAGAGTCAGACATGCATGAACTCAGATAACTTGAAAAAAAAAACTTACCAAGCCCTGTAAGAGGACTTCCCCCTAAACCAGTCTCAGAGAGGTAATGGGGGGTCATCAGGTGTTCAAATTTAACGAGCAAACCATGCATCCCCTGATCCTGAAGGTGATTGACCTTCTGAAGGTTTTGCAGGCTTAGACCAGGGTCGGCCTTGGTAGACATTGTGACCTTACTCCATCTTATGGGCATTCGCGGATCTAGTGGGGAAGAGGGGGCACATGGACCAAATTCCCATGGCCTCGAGGCAAAGAAATTGCGAGGCTTCCAGTTGTGGTTAGAAGTCTGAGTTACCTAAAGCATATTCTTTTCAGGTTTTCAAGCTACAAAATGATAATAGCTCGGATGGTTTCTGGCAGACGAAGGGACATAGCAACCTACAAAGACTTGGATTGGAAGGTCTGAGTGGTGAACAACTCTCCATAAGATGATGGCCCCAATTATTACCCTCCTAGCATTGGGTGACAACTAGGAAGGGGCAAGATTGATGTAGGCTAGTATAGACCTAATAATGGGATGGATGGGAAAATGAAACCCTATCTTGAGCATCTGCTCGTGCAAGAAGATCTCACCATCTCGGCCGTGATAATCCCTCTCTTACCTCAGAGGTCTCCTGAGCTTTATGGAGGGGCTGATGGAGTACAAGAATTTGAAGCAAAGAAGGTCGACCTCACTAATTGTACTCTCAATCTCGATCACCTTAGAGACGTTGACATCACTCTCAGCATCATCATCATCATCATTATCTATCTCAACGTCGACCGGAGAAGACGTTGGAGGGTTACTTGGGAACCTCTGAGCAAACTCAACCCCTGTGACGGCTGACAGGGGAATGGCGTCAAGTATTGGTGGAATAGCCACACTTGGTTCAACAATCTCAACCTCTGAGGAAGATGACGATGTGCTCATATTTTTATGAGACGAGGCCCGACTAGAGACCTCTGCTTGATCAGGGACCTGATCTTGTTTATTTGAGAAGTCCATGTCCTCTTGGAAAGAATCCACAGACATAGGGTCTGACGTGGAAGACTCAGACTCAGACATCGGTGATGGTCCAGCAGGTACCTCGGCTTGGCTAGTGGTTTCTGATAGTTCAGGGTATACTAACTTCAGGGGTGGTGGAAATATAGGTCTGAGGAGGAATTTATCTGACCTACGAGCTTCCTCCTACGCTCTTTCTATTTGCCTAATTTTTCTATAAAGTCTTCTCCCTGAGAGAAGGGAACTCCTCTAGAAGTTGGTAAAGGGGTTTGAGCATCAGAGGCAGACCCTACACTTACAACTCTCCTAAACAAAAAAAAAGACTGGCTAATGGAATGATTCAACTAAGGATCAAACTATCAAAATTAAAGCAATTACTATGAACACCACAAAGAACAGGCGCCAGAAAAAATGGAGAGCTCACCAAAAATCTCCAAAAACTCACCGAAAAATACAGAAGTAAGAAGAAGACAGGAAAAATGAAGAAGAAAGTATGGCAGAGGATACCTGAAGGCAAAATGGTAAGAGAGAAGGAAGAGACTGCGAGAAATCACCACCAAAGTGCTTCGAACCAAAGCTTTTCTAGAGAGAGAATGCTACTGAAACAAATCTAGCCAGGAAAGAGAAATGAGGAAGAAAGAGGGAAAATGGGGGTTTAAACCCTTAAATATGGATGCACACTTCCCATGGCCCATCATTTCTGTGGGAGCCCCAAAGGACGCCTAACATCACATGCTTTCCAGGAATGCCTCACTTCAGCAATGGACAAGTGTCAAATGAACATTGGCACAAAGAAGAATGGCCTCAGAGGTGTAGAGATCCCACAGTCACCTGCTCTCACATGTAACTAAGGGATGGGGGTGATTGATATTCCCCAAGTGTCACCTCGTCTCAGAGACACCAACCTCAGTCGAGAATATGGCCGACGCTGGAAAAGCCTTTGGGTCAGTGACCAGTACCCTCGGCTATAAAAGGTTCAGCCCTGGACGACATCACTACCAACCTCTTCAGGGGGAGACTGCATGAATCATGGGGCCAACAGTTCGTCAGATGACCCGGGAATGACAACCTCGGTCGGGGGTAGGCCGAGGTTACAAGGAGCCATACTTCTACTAAGGTCGACCTCATCAGTAAATCAGCTGATGTTCCAATGACATGCCAGCTTAACCACGGCCCAGGACGACCCTAATTCCTTACCTCGACTTCACTTAAGCCGGGACCTTCATGGCTCATCTCGGATTAAATGAGCAGCTAGACCTTATCAACCTCGGACTCTCCCAGGCCGAGTTCATGACCAAGAACGGAGGCCGAGTACTTATTGACATATGTGTGGACAAGGACACGTGGGCACAAATCAGTTATAACAAATCGTTCCCCCACATGGGGGGGATATTTCATCATCATTCTCTACATGTGACAGGGACATATGTCTTCACCGTATTGGCTAGATCAACACACATGCTCATTGCATGCATGGGGGGTACACTACACCCCCTGGTACTATATATACTTGTCTTCTCCTTCTCGGAGGAGTATCCGAAATTAACATCCCTAGCCGAAACTCTGTGCAAATACACATTAGAGAGAGAAAGCTTGAGAGATTGTATCTATGGCCATTAGAGCCCTCATACAGTGATACAGATCATACACTTGCACAGTGGACGTAGGCCAGATTGGCTGAACCACTAATATTTCGGTGTGAATCCTCTTCTCCTCATCTCCTTCTTCTATATGTGTATATTCCTTTATACTGCCATTGCTAGCATTGAATTGAGCTTACAAACACCTTCAGGGGTGGTGCTGTTTCTAGCATCATCACTCTCCAATGGCCGTCACTAGTTTTTGGTTATGCTAACCCTAGAAGACAACACTTACCATCTGATATAACCCTAGAAAATTCGTGGGCTTAATTACCCAAAATTACGAAATGTTCAAAATGCCCTCCTGGGGTACTAATTAAGCCTAAAAACACCCCGAGACCCAAACTAAACCCCCAGTACATTATTTTGACTATCTTGACCCTTTCAGACACTTTGGCGCACTCGAAATGACCATACAGGAAACTTATAATTTATTCACTTTATATAATAATCATTTAGTCCTGACACGACACAGGCGCGTCCCGACTAAATTTCCATAATTGTCTTTTTATTCACACGTGACAATTTTTATAAAGTAAATCTCATATATTACTATACTCATCCATAAACATTCAAAAAATTTCCAATAATTACTAACTCTCGTCAGCTAGTAAATATTTAAAATAACTTTCCGGATTAAAATTAAATTAATTTATCTCAATAAAATTGAATAAATCCTTAAATTTAAAAGCCATAAAAATACGGAGTATTACACAGAATTCCTTCCACAAAGATACAATTCTTGCCCTCAAATATAAATAAAACTCTCAAGATAAGAGAACTAAAAACTATTTTCACACTCTCTCTACAATTCTCCCCTTGTTCTACACACGAAATAATGAGCCCCCACGGGTTCTATTTATAGGCTTAGGGTGAGGCATTAGGGTTTTGTGGAACTCTTCAACTTCCACCTCTTCAATTTCCACCTACTCGAAAAGTCTTATATTTTCTTGCTGAACACGCATGCCAAATTTCGTCGAATTCAGAGAATAAAAAATTCCTGATTTTTTACGATTTGACTAGGTGTAAAAACAACTTTTTTCGAACGACTGTCAAATTCAGCTTTTTCGTGCCTTTGTTGAATTGATCGTCAATTTGCACTAAATTCCATCATTATCTGCAAAAATTTGACTAGGCAACTTTTTTCACAAATTAGCACAAGAATATTAGAAAATTATTAAAGGACCCATTTTTGAGTTCTAATTGCCATTTTAACTATGAATTCAATCATTCTTTCATTTTTTTCTCTTTTTCATAAAATGATCCCAAGAACTTATTAAATAAAACAAAATGGGACTAACAAGGTATAAATTTGGGTATAAAATATACAAAATGTTGCACTTATCAATCGTGGTTTTAAACGGCCTAGTGTGTCACTGTGGGGAGCCTTATTATTATTTATGAGGAAGAAAGATAGAACCATGAGACTATGCTTTAATTATCCTCAGTTGAACAGGGTGATGATATGTAACGAATATCCACCACCCTGCATTGATGATTAGTCTTATTAGTTGCAAGGAGCCACATTAGTTTATAAGATTGATCTCAGATCTAGATTTCATCAGTTAAAAGTAATAGATTGTGACATATCGAAAATTTTATTTCGACCCAGGTATGGTCATTATGAATTTCTTGTCATGCCATTTGGGTTAACAAATGCAACAACCGTAATCATGGACTTGATGAACAACATATTTCACCCACTTATTCATTCTCTTGTTATTTTCTTTGATGATCTTTTGATATATTCTCATAGTATGAAGGAACATGAACACCATCTGAATATTATTTTATAGACATAGCTAGAGAGGAAATTATATGATAAATTTATTAAATGTAAATTTTAACCAGACAGGAGAGGATTTTTAGGACATGTCTTTTTCACTGATGGCATTTATGTTGATCTCAAGAAGGTGGAAGATGTAATGAATTAGGAAAGGCCAACAAATGTGACATAGGTACGTAGTTTTTTTGGATTGGTTGGATATTATAGGAGATTTATACCAGGGATTTATTCTATTACATTTCCTTTGACTAAGATTACAATAAAGGAGATCATGTTTGTGTGGAATGATGATTGCGAGAAAATCTTAGAAAATTTAGAGGGTAAGTTGACATCTTCTCCAGAGTTTACTTTTTTAATAGGTATAAAATTTTTAGTTATTTATAATGATGCCTCATATCAAGGACTTGGTTATGTGTTAATGCAGTATGTAAATGTAATTTCTTTTGCTTATAGAGAATTAAAGATACGTGAATGCAACCACCCTACACATGATCTTGAGTTAGCCACAACAGTTTTTGCACTGAATATTTGGAGGCATTATTTATATGGTGTTAGTTGTCAAATTTTTACTGACCATCGAAGAGTAAAATACTTGTTTACTCCGAAAGACTTGAACTTAAGGAAAAGGAGGTGGATGGAACTTATTAAAGATTATGACTGCACCATACATAGCCACCTTATTAAGATTAATGTTATTGCAGATGATTTTAGTAGAAAGTCTATAGGTTAAGTATTTTATATTTATCGCATTTCGGTTGACCTGTTGAGAGAGTTAGATTTGATGGGGGTGGAATTAACTTTAACTGATTCTTGAAGATTAGTTTCATATTGATATACTGGATACAACAATAAAAAACATAAGATACAAAATTGGAGAAAGTTAGAGAAGATATGCAAAAGGGTAAATCAAATGAATTTTCTATTCGTCATTATGATATTATTATGTATGATAACCGTTTATGTGTCCCTAATACGCCTAACAAAAGAAGAACAATTTTAGATCAAGCCCATTGTTCTTTAGATGCCATGCATCAAGATATAATGAAAATTTATAGAGATTTTAAGAGATGTTATTAGTGGTCAGGAATGAAACACGATATTGCATATTTTGTTGCTACATGTCTAGTTTACCAACAAGTGAATACGGAGCATCAAAAGCCTAGTGGTTTACTACAATCCTCACCTATTCCTCAATGGAAACATGTCACCACAAAATTTTGTTATAAGTTTACTAAAATTATCACGAGGGTTTGATTATATTTGGATTGTCATTGATAAATTAACAAAGTATGCATATTTTCTTGGTGTTAAAACTACTTACTCAATGAATAGATATGCAAAAATATATGTGGATAAGATAATTAGGTTTCGCGGTGCATCTGTTTCTATTATTTCTGACTGAAATCCTAAGTTTAGTTATCACTTTTGGCCTAGTTTCTTCAAGCTTTTGGGATGGTATTTAAATTTAGTACATCCTTTCCTCCTCAGACCGATGGGTAGTCAAAGAGAGTGATGTAGAAACTGGAAGATGTAATACCTTGTAATTTTAATGACTTTTAATATTAGATTAATTAAAAGTAAAATGGGGATTAATTGGAATTAATTATGAATAATAATTGTAATTAATCTGAATTGAATATTACTAGAGAATAAAGTAATATGTGATTGATATTAAATATTACTTAGTGATTAAAACTAATATATGATTATATGGCCACGAGTGAATAATACACGAATTATTGAAACTAAGTCCAGACGCGCATGTGAGTCATGTTAGGACTAAATTGAAGGGGATAAAAGGTAAATTATTTTTAAGTCATTAAAACGGTCATTTTAAGTTCACCATTGAGTCTGTAAGGATTGAAATAGGTAGACAACTCTACTCGGGGGGTTTGATTTAGGTCTCGGGTCAATTGGGAACCAAAAAAACACCCCAAAGGGGTATTTTGGTAATTTTATTTGGGATGTGAAAAGTAACTCGAGAAATTGGGCTTTATTATAAAAGTGAGGAGATTAGAGAAATTAGGTTCATTCAATCAAAAACAAAGGAAACGTCTTTAAGGAAGTGAGAGGGTTTTCCAAGGAAAGGAAGAGGTTTTGAGAGAAAACCAAGGGACAACAACCTTGCACCATTTTGAACCACCACCTAAAAAGTGATCGAAGAAGAGGAGGCGACATCCTACACATATCTTCTCCAAAGGATCAGACCTACACCTTAAGGAAAGTATAATTATTGTTCCAATTATGAGTATAATATCCATGTTAGATTAGGATTAATATTCACCCATGAGAATTGTGAAATTGGGCATGAAATGATGGATAAATTAATTAATGAGATAGGTACTACATGTAGTTGAGAAATACACATGTTGAGGTTATTATATTGATGATTTGAATTGTAAATCATGAAATTATATTTTGGGTTTTATGAAGAAAATAAATGGTGAATGTAGAATTTGAGGATTTAAAGATTATATTGATTTACAAAAAAAACCTTCTTCAAATTAAGTAATTAGATGTTTTATTTGCGTTATAATCACCAATAAACATGTATAAATGATGTTGGGATAATTGGGATTCATTAGAATATATTCCACGTGTGTTTGGGTATAAGAAAATGGAGAAAAATGTAGAAAACTGAGGTTGGGGACGAACTGCTGAGAAGTCGTTCAAACGATCTGGGAAGTCATTTGAAACACATTGTTCGAACGGGATGGGATATCGTTCGAACGAGATACGAAAAAAATGCTATGAGCGAGATACGTTATCGTTCGAACGAGAATTCAGGGACTTCTAACAAGATTTCAGAAATCTTGTTTTAGCCCAGAAAAGTTAGAAATTTGTATTTTTGAGCCATGGTAATTTCTGAATAATTTTGGTACATTAACAAAGAGTGAGAGACTTAGGTTAATGTTTAAAGATTATATATTGAATCAATAAAGGAATTATGTGAGTGATAACTACATAAAATAATATGATAATGAGATTAAATCGTAATTATCAAGTACGTGTAGTATTCGAGAAATACAGCGGGTACTTGTGGTAGGATGAATTCTTAATATGTTATATAGGTCGAGTGTGTACCTATTATTATATAGGTTGAGCGTTTATGCCTATTGCTTAGGTATTTATGTGTATGACATACCTAGCCTACTTGCTATCGATGGGAGTTTTGCGCATTGAGGATAGCCATATCCTGATGAGCCTTATGGGGGATTTTTGACTTGTTGCCTATGAACACAGGACTTAGGTTGGATTGCCATTAGTGAAAAAAATGGTATTGAACGGTCATTTGGGTGTGTTGGTATGCTCATAGCCCAAAGTCTTAGGACTATGTTCGCCTCTAATACTTGTGTTTTGGTATTTGTGGTTCGAGGGATATACTTAACCAATAATCCTTTATATAGTGACGAGATGTACTGGGACTAGGTAGCAGAGTATTCATGCACCGCAGCTGTGCCTTGGGGTGTAATATTATATATATATATATATATATATATATATATATATATATTAGAGTGAATTTATGTATATACTTGTGATATTATCTACTGTGTGATCTTAGTAGACATGGAAGATAGTTAAATCTAAAATTCATTAAGTTTGAGAACACTTACTAAGAATTGAACTAATATATATTCATTACTTGTGTTGCGAAGGAAATACGTGGTAGAGAAAAGGGTCATGGTTAGTTGACACAGTGATACAGTCTAGTGAAAGTGGGAATAGTAAGTAGAATAATTAAGAGATTCGTTTGGCGCGCACACTAGATGAGAGGTGAGAATCTCAAGAGAGTTTGAGGATCTAACATGTATATAATAATTGCTAATTGTAGCATTTATTCACTTACTATTTTTAAAATCTTTTTACAATCGGTCTCTGACCCGTTTTCTCTTGCATATCATCTGCCCTCTTGTATGTACTATATCAGGTGTCCAGCCACAGGGTGGCCCAACATAAAGGATTGGATATTTATTCGCTATGGATACTTTGGAGTTGTGGACTTGGCATTAGACGCATCATTCTATTAATTCATGTACTCTATAGTGATTTCTTTTGTGGTATGTTGCCAAAGGATTCTTATCATTTTCATTCTGTCTCAGTCAGTGGATTTATTTGTGTCGGTTTTTGATTCATTTGATTTTATTTGGATTATTGTATTGAGATGTTTGAAACGGGGAAGTTTATTCGAGTTACATTAATAAAGTTGTGATGATATTTATTCATTATTCATTGTTGTGGAATGGTTTATATTATAAATTTTTGGCATTGTTAAAAAGGAATTTATTAAAAATTAAAATTGGAAATTTTAACACTACCTTAATTGACTAATAGGTGGTTAACAAAGAAAGAAAATTATTTTCTAACAGTGATGCTAAGAATGAGTCAACTGAATAATTTGAGTTAATTGGGTAAAGGATTGGCGACTCGGTACTTAATTAAGCGGGTTATTACAGGTGGTATCCGAGCATCAGGTTCTATTGTCTTTAGGATATGTACGGTTTATTATAATTTCATCTTAGCATTCTTTGACATAGAGCCCTATCATTAGGACTGTTGCATTCTTATTGCGCACATACGTACTTTAGTTATTCTGTGATAATTAAATTGAATACTGATGGAGAAAATCTCTCTCATTTCAGATGCCTCCAAAACGTGCACCTTAGCTCGCTACATCTCCGGGCACTATGAATTCTGCAGAGGTTGCTTCCATTATTGCGTAGGCATTCAACGCAGCTTTAATGGTTGTTCAGTAAGCACTAGCATAGGAACTAATAGTGCCACCAGCACATTCTCAGGCATTTCCCATGGCCTGGGGGCACGTTATTTATGCCTTTCAAAAGGCACACCCACCGGAGTTTTAGGGGGGTTCTGATGTCATTACTGTTAGCTAATTGAAGGAAGACATCCAGCTGCACTTGAGAATGTATGAATGCGCGGAGGTACAACATCAGATACCAACTACTTTTAAACTAGTTTGGGTCGCTTTACTGTGGTGGGAGTCCGTTACCACCGTTGAGGAGAAAGATACTTTGACTATCCAGGACTTCCAAGTGCGGTTCCATTGCAAATATTGACCTTCCCCCATTCATATTGAGATGAGGAAGAAATTACTCGACCTAACCCAGGAGGGACGGACAGTGGAAAAATATGAGGAAGAATTTTTGAGGCTGCCAAATTTGGTTCCAGTAGAGGTACATATTGAAGAAAAATGAATTCAAATGTTTATGGATGGCCTGAACTAGAAGATTCGCCAACACTTATTAGGAAATCTTTCACTACATACTTACGCAGATGTTCTTAGTTCTGCAATGCTTCACTGTCAGGACCACCACTTCCATGCTAAGGGAGGAAAGTGGGGGATTGAGTCCAGCCAGCAAGGTAGGAACGATGGAGGCAGTGCCAGTGGGGTCTAGTCAGGCCAGAGTCAGTAGCGTCAGGGTGAGTAGGGTTCCCAATAGGGGGAATATTCTTAGCGTCTACATTTGGGAGGTTTTCTCTTTGGGCCAGGAGGTAATAGGCATGGCTAGTAGGGCCAACAGGGGCAGTAGGGCCAACAACATGTTGAGTAGAGGGGTGGTAACGGCCAGCAGGGTCGAGGTCAGTAGGGATAAAATGGGGGAAAGTTTACTGGTAGATGCTCTGTGTGTGGAAAACTTATCCATAAACGACAGGATTGCCCCGATAAGGGCAAGTTTCCTCAACAACAGGGTGCTCATATAGAGCCACGACGACCCATTTTTCCTCTAGCCACCCTCCCAGCACTGGCTCAAGTTCCAGCACTACTGGATCTAGGATTGGAGAGGTAGATACAGTATGGGCATGTTTACAACCTTCATTAGGCAGTAGTATAGCAACCACCGCTCATAGTCGAGGGTATGTTTTCTATCTATGGGGCTATGAGGCGTATTTTATTTGACACAGGAGCCTCACATTATTTTATTTCCATTAAATTTGCACGAGCCATAGGGTTATTAGACACGACCGACAATATTGTTACTTTTGTAGACTCACTAATGGGTAATGGGATGCCTATTTTCTTTATATGTCAGAATATGAGTATAAATATAGGGAATCTAATTTTACCAACTGATATGCTTATGTTAGACATGTCCGTATATGATGCTATTATCGGTATGGGTTAATTAGTCGCGTATATAACTATGATTGATTACTATAGTCGGAGCATTATTTTTCCTATTCTTGGACACGATATGTTCGTTGTGGCGATGCCACGTCTTGAGGGAGGATCACCCACTCATTTGTATTATATAGAGGAGGAGACCTCTACGGGATTGATGATTCCCCTTGATTCGATACTGGTAGGTTGTGAGTTCACCGATGTATTATAGGAAATACTGGGGTTAACTCCCAGTAGATGGATAGAGTTTGTGAATGATTTAGCATCAGGTTCTTCATCGGTAGCTCGTGCGCCTTACTTTATGGATCCTATAGAGATGAGGGAGTTAAGGGATCAAATAGATCATCCTTTGGGAAATGGGTTTATCCTCAGGAGTACTTTACTTTGGGATGACCCTTTGGAAAGAAGTGAGATGGTTCTTTGTGGCTGTCTGTGGATTATCCAGAATTAAATAAAGTCACAATATGGAATAAATATATGTTACCTCGAATTAATAAATTTTTTGACCAGTTGATAGGAGCAACCTATTTCTCTAAGATAGACTTGAGATATGGTTATCATCAGCTGCCTATCAGGGAGAAACATGTTTCTAAAACTAAGTTCCTAACTAAATATGAATCGTATGAGTTTTGGGTTATTCCATTTGGGTTGACCAATGAGCCGGCAGTATTCATGCACTTAATAAACAGGGTGTTTAGAGAGTTCCTAGATCAGTTTGCCATTGTCTTTATTGATGACATCCTGATTTATTCCCAGACAGAGGAGGATCATGTCGAGCATTTGTGATGGGTCCTGTAGACACTATGTGAGCATCAGTTGTATGTTAATATGAGAAGTGTGGATTTTTGCTCTGGGAGGTGCAGTTTATGGGGAATAATGTGTTTGAGTTAAGGATATCAGTGGATCCTAAAAAAGTATCAGTGGTGAGGGAGTACTGACAGACCACCACACCGACAGAGGTGCATAGTTTCTTGGGTTTGGCTGATTATTATAGACGGTTCATCTGACCTGTCTCAAAGATTACAGGTCCGATGACTAATCAAACCCATAAGGGCGTACCATTTATTTGGGATGATGCGTTTCAGTTGGTATTTGATGACCTTAAAGATAAATTAGCTGAAACACCCATACTAGAACCGTCAGACCAGGAGTGGACTGCTTAGTTTACATAGATGCATCATTACACGGGATTGGTGGAGTTTTGTAGCAGGAAGAGAAGGATATAGCTTACGAATCTAGGAATATTAAGCCTCACGAGCAGAATTTCCCCACCCATAACTTGGAGCTAGCATCAGTCGTGTTTTCTCTTTAAATTTGGTGACATTATTTATTAGGAGAGAAATTTCACCTATTCACGGATCATAAGTCACTACATTATTTGTTCACTCAGCGAGAGTTAAACATGCACCAGCTTAGGTGGCATGAATTCATGAAGGATTATCAGTTCAATATACATTATCACCCAGGTAAGGATAATGTGGTAGAAGACGCTTTGAGCCGAAGGCCAGTAGAGGAGTTGGTTGTGGTGTGAAAGGCGAGGTGGAAGGAACTAGGACATCAGGATACAGTTTCTAGATCATTAATGTCGGTTATGACTGTTACACCTCAGATTGTGACGAGGGTGGTAGAGGCTCAAGCAACAGATCCATTTTTTCAGGAAAAAAATTGACTACTTTTGGCCAAGGGAGCAGAGTCCTACTCAGTGAGTTTTGAGGGAGACTTGTGCTTCAACGGTAGACTGATTATTCCAGAAGGAGTGGAGTTACGACATGCGATGATGATAGAGTAGCATGGGTTTTATTTTTCGGTACATCCCGGTGGAGATAATATGTACCAAGATATGCGATGACAGTATTGGTGGAGTGGGATGATGGGAGACATTACTAATTCGTCTCTAAGTGTTCCACTTATCAGTTAGTGACGGTGGATCATCAGAATCCATCTGGGTTTCTTTAACCATTAGAGATCCCGATATGGAAATAGGAGAGAATTTCCATGGACTTCATCACAGGGTTACCTACTACTCAGCGAGATCACAATTCGATGTAGGTGATTGTGGATTGGTGGAGGTAGATCACTTCTTACCAGTTCAGACTGATTACTCTATGGGACAGTATGCCTAGATTTTTATAGCCGTGATATTTTGATTACATGAGGTACCGCTCAATATTATGTCCGATTGGGACAAGATTTTTATGTCCCGATTTTGGGCGAGTTTTCACGAGGATATGTGTACCGAGGTGAAATTGAGTACATATTATCACCCGCAAACAGATGGGTAGAGTGAGCATACGAACCTGATGCTAGAGGATATGTTATGTATGTGTATCCTAGATTTTAGGGGAGGTTGGTAGCAGTACCTTCCACTCGTGGAGTTTGCATATAATAACTCTTACCAGTTCACCATCGGTATGGCTCATTAGAGGATTTATATGGTAGACCTTGTCTTTCTCTTGCGTATTGGTTAGAGGTGGGTGACAACAAGCTACTTGGGCCATAGGTGATACATGATACATCTGCCAGGATTGATACGATTCGTAGTCGCATTTGGATAGGCGAGGACAGATAGGAGAGCTACGTTGATGCAAAGCTATTCTTCAAGGAGTTCAGTGTGGGGGACCAGGTTCTTTTAAGGGTGTCTCCTATGAACGTGATAATGCGATTTAGAAAGAAAGGGAAATTAGCGATGAGATGCGTAGGACCATTTCTAATTATTGAGATAGTTGGACCGGTAGCATACAGACTGGGGTTGCCAGAGCACTTGCATCGTATCCATGACGTGTTCTATATTTCTTCGCTCAACTGATATATCTGTGATGAGTTGACTCACACTCATGTTGCATTAGAAGAGATTGACTTGCTTCCTGATAGTTCTTACAATGAGAGATCGGTGGCTATATTGGACAATAGTAAGGGACGGTTGACATCGAATGTAGTTCCGCTCGTGCGTGTCTCGTGGGTGCACCATAATATTGAGGAGTCTAATTGGGAGCGGGAGGATGAGAAGCGCAATAGATACCCGAAGTTGTTTATAATAGGTATGTTTTTATTTCTGAATTTCGGGAGAAAATTCCATTATAAGGGGAGAGTATGTAATACCCCGTAATTTTAATGACTTTTAATATTAAATTAATTAAAAGTAGAATGGTGATTAATTGAAATTAATTATGAATAATAATTTTAATTCATACGAATTGAATGGTACTAGAGGATAAGGTAATATGTGATTGATACTGAATATTACTTAGTGATTAAAAGTAATATATGATTATATGACCGCGAGTGAATAATACGTAGATTATTGAAATTAAGTCGCGACGCGCATGTGAGTTGTGTTGGGGACTAAATTGGAAGGGCTAAAAGGGAAATTAATTTTCAGTCATTCAAATGGTCATTTCGAGTGCACTGTTGCGTCTGAAAGGGTCGAAATATGCAGAAATGTCTACCTGATGGTTTGGTTTAGGTGTCGAGTCAATTGAGAACCAAAAGGACACCCCGGAGGGGTATTTTGGTCATTTTATTTGGGATTTTAATAGTAACTCAGAAAATTGGGATTTATTATACAAGTGAAGAGATTAGATAACTTAGGTTCATGAACCCAAAAACAAAGGAAAGGTCTTTGAGGAAGTGAGAGGTTTTTCCAAGGAAAGGAAAAGGTTTTAAGAGCAAACCAAAGGACAACCACCGTGCACCGCCACCGAAAAAGTGATCGGAAAAGAGGAGGGGGCATCCTACACATATTTTCTCCAAAGGATTAGACCTACACCTTAAGTCAAGTGTAATTTATTTTCAGTTATTGAGTATAATATCTATATTAGAATAAGATTAATATTCACCCATGAGAATTGAAAAAAATTGGGCATGAAATGATGTATAAATTAATTAATGAGATAGGTACTGCATGTAGTTGAGAAATCCACATGTTGAGGTTATCAGATTGATGATTTGAATTGTAAATCACGAAATTATATTTTGGGTTTTATGAACAACATAAATGGTGAATATAGAATTTGAGGATTTTAAAGATTATATTGATTTGGATAGAAACCCTTATTGAAATTAAGGAATTAGAGTTTTTCTATATGTTATAATCATTCATAAACATGTATAAATGATGTTAGGATAATTAGGATTCATTAGAATATATTCCATGTGGGTTTGGGTGTAAGAAAATGGAGAAATATGCAAAAAACTTAGGCTGGGGACAAACTGCTGAGACGTCGTGCGGACGAACTTGAAAGTCCTTTAAACGACGTCATTCAAACGAGATGGGATATCATTCGAACGAGATACGATGAGATGCTCTGAACGTGATACAGTATCGTTCGTACAAGAATTCAGGGACTTCTAACGAGATTTCAGAAATCCTATTTTTCCCAAAAAAGTTTGGAAATTTGTATTTTTGGCCCACGCTAAGTTCTGAGTAATTTTTAGTACATTAACAAAGAGTGAGATACTTGGATTCATGTTGGGAAATTATATATTTAATTAAGAAATGAATTATGTGAGTGACAACTACATAAAATAATTTGATAATGAGATTAAATCGTAATTATCAAGTACGAGTAGTATTCGAGAAATACAACGGGTACTTGGGTTAGGATGAATTCCTATTACGTTATATAGGTCGAGTGTGTAACGATTATTATATTGGTTTAGTGTATAGGACTATTGCTTGATGATTTATGGGTATAGTGTAGCCTACTTTCTATTGATGCGAGGTTTGCGCGTTGATGACAGTCATATCCTGATGATCCTTTTGGGGGATTTTTGACTTGTTGCCTCCGAACACAAGACTTAAGATGGATTTCCATTAGTGAAAACAATGGTATTGAATGATAATTTGGGTGCGTAGGTATGTATGTAGACCAAAGGCTTAGGATTATGTTCGCCTCCAATACTTGTGTTTTATCATTTGTGGTTCAAGGGATATACCGAACCAACAATCCTTTATATAGTGACGAGATGCACTGGGACTAGATAGCAGCGTATGCATGCACCGCAACTTTGTCTCGGGGTGAAGTATTTCATATGTATAACAGAGTGAATGTATATATATACTTGTGATATTATCTACTGTGTGATCTAAGTAGACATGAAAGAGAGTGGAATCTGAAATTAATTAAGTTAATTGTATCATTTATTCACTTGTTGTTTTTAAAATATTTCACAATTGGGCTCTGACCCATTTTCTCTTACATATTCTCTCCCCTCTTGTATGTACTATATCATGTGTCCAACCACAGGGACACTCAACATAGAGGATTGGATATTTATTCTCAATGGATACTTTGGAGTTGTGGACTTTGGATTAGATGCATCATTCTAATGATTCATGTACTTTGTAGTCAGTTCTTTTATGTCATGTTGTGAGAGTATTCTTTTCATTTTCATCCTGTCTGAGTCAGTGATTTATTTGTGTCAGTTTTGGATACATTTGATTTTATTTGGTTTATTGTACTAAGATGTTTGAAACTGGGAAGTTTATTCCAGTTACATTAATTAAATTATGATGATGTATATTCATTATTCATTATTGTGGAATGCTTTATGTTATTAATTATTGATATTGTTAAAAAGAATTTTATTAAAAATTAAAATTGGAAATTTTAACACTAGCTTAATTGACTACTAGGTGGTTAATAAAGAAAGAAAATTGTTTTCTGACAGTGATGCTAAGAATGAGCAAATCAAATCATTTGAGTTAATTGGGTACATGATTGGCCACCTAGTATTTAATGAAGCGGATTGTTATAGGTGGTATCAAAGCATCAGGTTCTAGAGTTTTTAGTATCTGTACGGTTTATTATGCTTTCATCTTAGCATCCTTTAATACAGAGCCTATCATTAGGAATGTTGCATTCTTATTGCGCACATATGTTCTTCATCTACTCTGTGATAATTAAATTAAGCACTGATGGAAATAATCTCTCTCATTTCAGATGCCTCCAAGACGTGCACCTCAGCCAATTCCAACTCAGGGCACTATGAACGCTATAGAGGTTGATGCCATTATTCCACAGGCAATCAACACAGCTTTAGCGGTTGTTCAGCAGGCACCAACACGGGCTCAGGCATCGACAGTGCCACCAACATGGGCTCAGACATTTCCCACTTCTTGGGAGCGCTTTAGAGATGCCTTTCAAAAGGCACACCCATCGGAGTTTCAAGGGGGTTCTGATGTCGTTACCGTTAGCCAATGGAAGAAAGACATCTAGAGGCACTTGAGAATGTAAGAATGAATGGAGGGACATCTTCAGATTGTAGCTACTTTTAATCTAGTTAGGGCCGATTTATAATGGTGGGAGTCAATTACAATATTGAGGAAAAAGATTATTTGACTATCGAGAACTTCTGGATACGGTTCTACCTCAAATATTTCCCTTCCACCGTTCAAACTGAGATGAGGCCGAAATTACTCAACCTAACCCAAGAGGGGTAGATAGTGGTAGTATATGAGGAAAAATTTATGAGGATGACAAATTTGGTGCTAAGAGAGGTACCTACTAAATAAAAGCAAATTCAAATGCTTATAGATGGCCGAAACTTGAAGATTTGCCAACACTTATTGGGAAATCTTTCACTACATACTTATGCTGTTGTAATTACTACTGCAATGCTTCACTATCAACACCATAGCTTCCGTGCTAAGGGATGCAAGCAGGGGATTAAGTCCACCCTGCAAGGGAGGAACGACGGAGGCAGTGCCAGTAGGGCTCAATCAGGCCAGAGTCAGCAGCGTCAGGGTGAGAAGGGTTCCCAATAGGGGGACTATTCTAAGTGTCTACGTTCTATGGGTTTTCTCTTTGGGCATGGAGGTAATATGCATGGCCATCATGTCCAACTACATATTGAGAAGGACCAATAGAGGGGTGGTAACGGCCAACAGGGTCGGGATCAGCAGGGAAAGAACATGGGAAAGTTTATTGGTAGATGGTAAACTTGGAGACAAACGAAAGGATTACCCCTATAAGGGAAAGTTTCCTCAGCAACACGGTGCTCATTAGGAGCCAATAAACAGGGGAAGTTATGCAGTAAATTAAAGGAAAGAATAATAATTGAAGGATAGTTATTGAGTATTCCTAGGTGTTTCACTTTATAGAGGGGTTATGAGATTTGGAAAGAAGGGAAAACTATGTCCTAGGTACATTGGCCCTTTTGAGATAGTGAAACGAAATGGACTGTAAGTTATAAGTTGTCATTACCACCAAAACTATATCGAATAAATGATGTTTTTCATATATTGATTTTGCATAAGTATGTACCAAATCCTTCACATCTGTTTATTTCACAACCAATAGAGTTTCGAAATGACTTGAACAAATCCCTAACATCTGTTGATTTCAAAGCCAATGGAACTTCAAGATGACTTGACTTATGTGGAAGAACCATTTTATTTTTTAGATCGAAAGGAGAAAGTGTTATGTAACAAAACCATTCCATTAGTTAAGGTAGTGAGGAGGAGTCGTAATGTGGAGGAAGCCACCAGGTAAGGAGAGGATAAAATGAAGAAGAAATATCCTCATCTCTTCGGTAAGTTTCAAATGTGTTTAATTTTGGGGACAAAATTTCTTTATGGATTAGAATTGTAAGGCTTAAATCATGATTAGGTCTGTTAGTTATATGATCAAGTATTAGTTATGATTATCTATATGGTTAAATGAATTTTAAATTATGTCTTGGATTCATTATTATGTTTATAAAAGTAAACCGGGTTGTTCGTACAAATTTGGTGAGGTTCGATTGCTATATGTTTAAGTTTTCAAAATTTGGGCAGATGGTTAGATACCTATTTGAGCCTAGTTTAAGCACAGTAAAGTTATGATTTTGGAAAAACATTAATGTAAAGTTTTACATCTTTAATTTATCTCTAATGGCCATAAACAGAGGTTAAATCGGAGGCCTAAAAAGTGAGTTAGAATGGATTTACAAAAAGGGACGAATTTGCCATAAGCTGAAATATTTTGATTGTACCTTTCTTTCACCCAACCATACACCACCACACTAAGCATGACCACATGGCCACATTTTTTTATGATTATAAATAAATTTTTTTACCTTATTCTTCATTACATAGCTTAACGTTTTGAAGAAATAAGCTCGAGGGGAGAAAATAGGAGCTATGGAAGGATTTCTTGGAAAAATTAACATAAATCAAGGAGTTCTTATAAGATAATTTTATTTTTTGGTAAAGTTGGACACATAAATGATTTTTACAATTTGTATATTTTAATTAATAATTAATAAAATATTTTATTGATACCGACCATGCCTAGAGAGAGAGAGAGAGAGAAGAAAGTTTAACACCATAATTGAGAAATTATACTAGGAAGGTAAAAGTGAAGCTTGAAAATCCTAGCCTTGAATTATCATCTTGTGAAAATTTTATTTTATTAGATTTATGTATGTTAAGTGTATATATGTTTACAAGTGTTAGGTAGTTTTTTCCATGAATTAAAACCCAAAGTAGATATTAAGTATGCCTAATTTTATTATGTTATGCTCCAATGTTCTATTTTGGACCTAGTTATGTTGAAAGTGGAATAACTAATTGGATACTTACTCAAATCAATTGATTCAAGTTACAATTGTTATACAATACCTTTTGGTTTGGCCTGAGTGATGTTTTAAATTTGAAACTTTGTTGCCATTTTTCTGCGGAAACAACTTTAAAAAAGTTGTACTAAAATGGGCATAATTCTTTCTGAAAAATTTGGAATTTCATTCCCAAAATTTTGTCAAAAACATAGTACATAGAATTTTACATAAATGTAATCTAGAACATCTAGTTCTTTTACAGCTATTTATATTGGCCAACTAATGTGATGTATGTCTAGATTTAATGTTATTTTATGTATTCAAATAATAATTATGTTGAATTGATAGGCGGGGAAGAGGATAATCCTACCATACGTAAGAAGTGTATTTCATATTAATCCAACTAACTAGTTTGAGGTGAATGACCTTCCCTGTGAACTGTATAGTCTTATACTTTTATGAGAAAATGTATGGTTTCAATACTTGTGATGGGATGCTCATGTAATGATGTGGTGTTTATGATGCATATGCATAGGATTAAGAATGTTAAATGATGTTATTCAAATATATGGACTATGGAGGGTCCTATGGGATGTGGTGGTATACTTTTAATTAGAGAATCCAAATTAAGGTTTGGTGTACCTGAGACAACACAAAGGGATGTGGTGGTTCCCTATAAACCGCAGTTGGTTAATTGGATTGTGGAGGGTCCAGGCTTGCGAGAGTCCACAATTTCTAGTTGTGTTATATAATTTAAAGTGTCTACTTAAACTTTTTATATGTCTGTAAGGTAATTCACTAAGCTCATATAGCTTACACTCCTATAATATTTTTTTTCATATATGCATATCATTTGGAGTTGATTCCCAAGTTAGGACTTTTAAATGGAAGAATGAAGGATATATAATATGGTTTAATTATCAACAAACTTTTTGTAAATGCTAAACTAAGAAACTTTCTTATGTAAAGTTGTTTTGAGCTTTGTAAGTTATATGCAAAGGTAGTGATGTTCTTATTTTGTACTTAGTAAGTTATGTGTAATTGTGATTTTTTTTAATATAAACATGACTTTGGAAAAAAAATTGCGTGTTATTTTCGAAGAGATTAGAATTAAATTATTATAATTAAAGGGAATTTTTACGCATTATGAGGATGCCTTTAACATAATTAAGGCACTGTGTGATAATTACTCTCATCACTTCACCCGATGGGGGCATTACCCTCACCATTTCACATGAAAGTGAGGTTCTTATACGATACGAAAGTCAACACAATCTAAGGGACAATGAATGGGCCACAATTGCCAGCACTAGTGCCATTACTTTCCTAGATACCCATCACGATCGTAGCAACATCTGCGTCAATGGATTCCGAGACACCCTACATTGTCCTATGATAGAAGAGGAGTCTATCATTCATAGTGTACCCGCCTGAATCATTTATAAAATGGGATACAAGCCAGGGGTTGACCTTCAAAAAGATTAACAAGTAACCCTCAAAGACTAGTATTGGGTATACTCCTACTAAAAAATCTCAAGCGCTAGGTACCAAAGTCCCCCATCAAGTGTGGAATGGTTACTTTCGTCTCTAAGGAGAGGAATTCCCATATCATGGACTCCTCAAAACATGGTGGTATGAAACAAAGAAATCATTGAGATCCTCTACGAAGAAGGACTATAAATGGATTACGAAATAATCAACATGGTCGGCCAAAATGACCTCAACATATCACGGGTCACTAAGGAATATAGAAGGGTCCTCGAGGACCATAAATTGGGATTTTTGCACACTATTGTCAAATGAACTGGTGCTAAAATCCATATTAGAGTCTAATGACTTAACTCACGCATAATGCTTCGATGATTGGCACACCGCCTTTTCTTCTCGTGGTATCACAAATAAGAAATGATGATTAATCTGCATCCCAGAACTCAATCACTACCCTTGCGTACCTCATTCATTGGCCCCACCTTATACGAAGCCGCCTTTGTGGGACTATCCGTGGAATAAAAAAAGTCACCAAATCTTATTGCAAGCCCTCTCTAAGGAACTCCCATGCATCGACCCCATAATAGGTCCAATGGAGGATCTCATTATAAACTCTCATGATAAGACAATCTATCTCAAAGAACACCTCCCTCCCCAACCTGCTGTCCCTGCCAAGGTTCTAAAGAAAATCAAGACAACTTCGAATATACCCTAGAATTATACGACCCACCTCATCACCAACATCACGGGAGATGCAATTCTTAGTTACTAGATTTTTGTTAGATGCAACCCAATGCCCTTCATCCTAGGACCTTTTGAGTTCTTCATGTTAAAAAAAGAGTCCCCCCTTATGCCTTATCCTAATGTACCCCTCTATAAATAAGACTTTTATGTTATTATCAATGTTATCCTTCCTCCCTTTAATGGAATAATAAAAATGATTTTTAGTATTTATTTGCCTGTGTTGCATGTGATGATTACGAATCCAACAATGGATTAGAATTCACACCCAATAATTATGACTATACATATCTAAAATACTTTAGAAACTTGCAAAAAGATGACCAAAGTCAATAAAGTGCATGTATCCCAATGAGGATGACACAATAATGATAAACATGGAGACTCCGCAAAACCCCAAACATTTAAAAATAGCCCCCCTAGAGGAGAACAAACAAATAGAGATCACCAATTTCCTTGACAACTTTATTGATTTATTCGCTTAGTCTTTCGACGACAGGACCGACATAAACCTGACTATCGTCACGCATGAGATACCCACTATCCCTGATGCAAAGCCAATAAAAAATGATTCCAAAAGCTAATACCCAAATTGTATTTCAAAGTAAATGAGAAAGTAGAGAAATAACTCAATGTTAGTTTCATCCGAGTAGTAGAACATCCCACTTTGTAAGACAACATCGTATTGGTACCCAAGACCAATGAAAATGTATTAATGTGAATATACTACATGGAACTCAATCAGGCCTACCTCAAAGCTGATTTCCATCTACCATATATTGACTTATTGATTGATAGACCATCAAATAATGCACTTAAGTCCTTTATAGACAGATTCATAGGCTACAATTAGATAAAAATGCACCCTAATCCCCAAGAGATAATCGGGTTCAATACCACAT
Organism: Sambucus nigra; assembly: GCA_949130495.1. Taxonomy (NCBI): domain Eukaryota; kingdom Viridiplantae; phylum Streptophyta; class Magnoliopsida; order Dipsacales; family Adoxaceae; genus Sambucus; species Sambucus nigra. Next base: position 277,590,500 of record OX422207.1, on the reverse strand, counting down.
AAGGAAAATACTATTGTGGCCATCCCCGATCCCCGCCGCGGAGGAAAAGGATCATTCGGGTCCCACGTGTTCCTCTAGGGAGCGCTTCGACCGGCGTCGTTTGAGATGTGGTGTAGAAATGTAGAGAGATTCAGAGTCGCCAGTCTATTTTACTCAAAACAGACAAAATAAAAAGGGGAAGCCACCCCGAAGGATGGCATCCAAAGACATACTGGTGCGTGCGAAACCAAATGATTTGAGAAGGGAGGCTTAGTTACGAAATGGGAAGATGTTAGGCACCCATTCTGCCCTTTCGGTCTCTCATGAATATTTGCTATTTTCCTTTATATTTCCCCCCGTGATATGTGTGCCTGTGTATATATAGAATGGAGGTAGGAATCCTCGGCTTGTATCATGGAAGAGATAAAGTGAGTCATCCGTAGGAAGATATAAGAATACTAATATAAAATAAGATTTACGTGATTACCCCTACGTTGATCGTTATAATGGAACGATAACGCATATGGAGTAAAACATCGCTAAGAGCAAGTATATAGAATATAAGGAAAGTAGATTTAGAGAAGATAGAAAATGAGAGAAAAAGTGAGATAAAGGACTCGAGTCTCGGGTTTTACTACGAGACGCCTACTTCGCCTATAAAGGCATCAAAGTCCACGTATTTCGCATACAAAATGAGGGGTGGGGTTTATCCCATAAATCCAAATGGGGGATCTCTTATTTGTGAGTGTGTGTGTGTGTGTATGTGTGTGTAGAAAAAGTGTTTTAGTTGTGAGAACACTGTGGAAAAAGTGTGAGAATTCCTATTTAGAATTTATGAGCAAACCCTCTTTTTCTTATATTTTGGGTTTTATTTATATGAAAATAAGAGATGTGCAATAATACTAAATAAAAAGTATATTAGGATATGTGAGATGAGATAATAAAAGTGCTAAGTAAGAGAACAAGTTATTGGGAATTTAAGAGAATTTAAGAGAGAGTTTGAGAGAGTGGGACCTTCTTGAAGATCTTGAACCTGATCTTGAATGTTGGAGAGCATCCCTTGCACTTGGATGATGATGGAGAGTGGCTAATTCAACAACTTTGATGAAAAGGATGATGAAAGGTGGAAGTAAAAAAGGTATTTGGAAGTTGAAATCACGCTGCCTTCGAAAGAGGTTTCTGGGATTCGCTTAGATAGATTTTTATCAGAACTGATCTCCCCTTGAAAATGAGATGAAGAACTCATTTTATAGCCCCATGTGACTACCGATCGACATTAACATGCAACTACCTACCGCCAGGTGCCGATAGGCGGGGTCTAGAACCTTCCATTTGGTAGTGCGCTTCAGGCTTGTTTGGAAAATTGGCTGTCGAGGGCAAACCATTGGTCAGAATCACGCACAGGGCATACCGTTGGAAAGGTAATTAATAGAACTTAGAAAGTCCTTCGGACCGCTCTCAGGTTTGGGAGTTGATTTTGGGTCAAATATGACTTGGAAGTATTTGTCGGTCCATTGGACGGGGAATCGTTCGGACGCAAACGGATCGTTCATCCGCATGGTAAGTCTGAATCTCACATGGGGTGGACTGTTGAGGAGATTTACTTAGACATTCAAAGAATTAGACCCGGTTTGGATAGTTAACTTTGGTCAACCAGGCCCGGGAAGCATTCGGTGACCTCTCGGAGTCAAACGGATCGTTCATCCGTATGGAAAGTCAGAATCGTGCACGGGATGGACCGTTGGAAAGGTTATTCAGTTCCCTTCGAAGATATATTCAGCCTCAGTTGATCTGAAGAGTTAACTTAGGTAAAACAAAGCCCGAGAGCTCCCAGTGGCCTCTAGGTCAGGTTTCAGATGCAAATGGATCATTCGTCCGCATGGTAAGTCAGAATTGCGCACGGGATGGACAGTTGGAAAGGGTATTCAGTGCCCTTCGAAGATTCATTCAGTCTCGATCGAGACGAAGAGTTTGACTTTTGGTCAAAATGAGCCGGGGAGTGCCCGATGGCTTCTAGGTTAGTCCTCGAGGCATGACCTAGGTTTGTAGTGATGAGGGGAGGTACTAAGGACCTAAGGAGAGTTAGGGGGTAACAGAATGGGGTGTCTACAACTATTACATAGTTATGCCTTCATTCATAAGATTCAAGTGACATTTATGAAAGGGAAACCAAACCATTGTACCTGACCTCATACACAAGGAAGTGGTGTTCTATGCGGACGACACATTACGGTGCCCCACAAAATCTTCCAAAGTTTAGGCCTCTTCAAAATGAGGCTAAATCCTCATAAATGTTTATTCAGAGTCACTAAAGGGATATTTCTCGGATTCATTATTAGCAATGATGGAATTGAGGTAGACCCTACTAAGGTCAAATACATATGGGAAATTCCATTTCCTAAAATAGAGAACGAGGTCATAGGGTTCTTAGGACCAGATATATTTCATTAACTAACTTTCCACCATTTGTGAACCTATCTTATAAATACTTAAAAAGGACTCGCCCAAACAATGGAACACCAAGTACTAAGAAGCATTCGAAAAAATATAAGAGTACCTCACTCACCCGTTGATATTAGTACCCCCCCCATTCGGTATAACCTCTCATGATATATATGACTATAATAAACATAGTTGTAGGAGAAATGTTGGCCTAATACATAGAAAGTTCCTAAAACAAATAGCCTTCTATTATGTCAGAAGAAATCTTGTCACTTATGAGCTCAAATACATAGTCACAAAAAATTCTTATGTATCTCTGATGTGGACCACTCACGTGCTCCATCATTACATGATGTCTTTCGACATATGAATTAGATCCAAGATGAATTTCCTTAAATGCACATATGAAAAAACTAGCTCTCTCCAGTCGATTGTCCAAATGAATACTTATTTTGTTCGAGTTAGACATCACATAAGTCATGCAGAAAGCCACTAAAGGACGTGCCATCTCTGACCTTCTCACAGGAAAACCCTTGCCATATGAGGAAGAATGGAAAGAGGAGGAATTCCTTGATGAGGATCGATAGAGAAACTTGGGAGTTCTAATTTAATAGGGCCTCTAATAAAAGGGTATTCATCATAAAAAATCTCATTACCTCCCCTGACTCACGAAAAATCCCCACGACTATAAAACTAACCTACGAGTGCAATGGCAACATGGTTGAGTACGAGTTGTACATCATAAGTCTTAAAATTTCCTTGGAAATAGGGATCACAGACCTGGAGTCCTATGGACTGTGACACCCCGACTAATTAAATACCGGGTAGCTACTCCTTTATTAAATTAATTCAAAATGCCAAGTTGGCTCAGCTAATAGCATCACTGTCGAAAACATTTTATTATTATTAACCACCTAGTATTTAAAAAGTAAGTTGCCAAATTTTAATTAAAGTCTGATTAACATGCAACAAGTGTAATGAAGAATAATAACACCATTCACAATACTGAAGTAAAAAGAATAACCATCACATAATGTAGATAAAGTCTGGAGGAAAACTCCTATCTACAAATCCCACAACTGAAATAAGTAAACTGAATACTAAATCAATACATGCCAAAGTCTGAAAACTGTAATGGAAAGATGTCTCTAAAAGAAATGGGCAACATGCCCTACAACTGATAGATAATGAATCTGGAATCCAAATGATAGAAGCGTCTACAAGAAAATCCCTGTAGCTTCCACAAACAGCTACAGCTCGTCACCTGAATGAGTATCCTATGCATGGTGTCCTTGTGGCTAGGCACCTAAAATGGTTTTACAAGAAAAATAGATTTGAAAGCAAACGGGTCAGAGCCCGAATGTGGAGATATTTTTAAAAAAACTGCAAGTGCTTTAAAACATTTAAAACATTAAATGTAAAATACATGTTAGGACGTGCACTCACATGATATTCTCACCTCTCGTCTAACTGTGCACTCCTAACGTAAGTACCCATCTAAAATGACACAAACCACTAGCTAAGTGACATCATATCTAGCTAGGTTGTCATAGGTTTTACCCTTATTACTCAGTTCCCAGTTATCATTAAAACGATCTCAATTAAATAGGGGCTTAACGAAAATTCAGGTTCTCACAAAAATAATACAACTCGTTATAGATTATCCCTCTATGTTATTCCATAGTTAAACACAATACCATATGAAAGTTCCCAGTTTATTAAGCGTATATTATCCACAACATAAATATACAATATAAGCAACCCGAGACTAAGCTGCGGTGCACACATACTCTGCTATCCATACCGGTACATCACGTACATAAGGATCACATATTCCAAATCTCTCAGGAATAGTTCAGAGATAACATCACAAATAATGGGGACGAACACAGTCACATCACATGGGTCACGTACATACCTACGCTCCCACGATCAGTGGACTTATTAACATCCCAATAAGTCTTTCTCTGACCCATGTTCATCGAGGTAACCAGTCTAAATCCGGGCAACACAAGGATTAGAGGGCCCTAAGCGAACGTAAACCTACCGTGATAGTAAGTATGATAGGTATGTCATATACACAATTCATATAACAATACTAAGTAAACACACATCTTAGTAATCCCGTAGTTTAATTGTAGTACTATTCTCATTCTAGTACCAATATATAATATATACAACTTATACGATTCCGATTTATAATCATACGTGCCATAATTTATTCTCACATCGTAGTAGACACTCACGTCTCAACCCAAACGGTCCATTGATTTAAATCACTCGTATATAATTTACTCCTCATAATAACCCAAAAGTCCCAAATCTATCAATACATCATCAAAGGAATGTTATCTCTACCCTCGAACAAGTTTACGGGACTCCCAAAATCAAAACAGGCCAAAAAGGCCTAAACTGCCAGCTCGTTAGAAGTCTCGTTCGAACGAGGCTGTTCGAACAAGATTCCAGTTCGTTCGAACGAACTGTACCTTCTAACGACATCTCGTTCGAACGAATGTATCGAACGAAATACAGTTCGTTCGAACGAAGGTATCGAATGAATTCTCCCCTCGTTAGAAGCGACTGGTCAACTCGTTAGAAGCTCATTCGAACGAGCTCGTTCGAACGACTTGGGAAGGTCTTCTAACGAGGGACCAGTTTCGGCCCAGATTTTTCCCAATCTCGTTTTTCACCATTTCTACTCCTCAAATATCCTCTAAAATTAGTCCCAACGATTGTTTTAAGGTCTCTAATCACTCCTAAACATATTATAGTCACATCCAAACACGTTTTAAAGGATTAATTCATCCTAACATCAATCAATTTACAAATCTCTACACTTTTCCCCAATATTTCAAGAACACAAACCCTAAAATTTTAATTCATGAATTAACCCAATAAAAATCCGTTTTAATTTCATCCAATCACTAATGTCATCAGTATAATCATCTACCTATCATTCTACAAGCAATTCTCCTCAAGATTTCAAGTTCGAAGTTCCAAAATACATGGGTTTTCATTTTACACCAAGAACAAATCAATTTTATTAAATTCCTATACATGGAAAGAGCATTCTCTGAAATTAAATGCTATTAAACCACTTGCCTCTAGTGTCTCTGAGTTTTGTGTTGATTTGATGAAGCTTTTTCTGCAGAGTTCTCCTCCTCTCTCTCTCTCCAAGCTTTTCTCCAATGGTGGCTAGGGTTTGTTTTGGGGAAACTTAGAAAACCTAATTTTAACAACCCCCGTAGCTTGTTGGGTTAATATGGGTTGGTTAGTGGCTTAGTGGGTCAATTCTCAATCAGATTAAAACTCCCAATTTTCGTCACTTTTAATTCTCCAAAAATATAAAATTACAAAAATGCCCTTTATGTTGCCGGTATGGCCTAAAAATACCCCGGGACCCAAATTAAACCCCGGCTAGTGTTTTCTGACTATCTCGACCCTTCCGGACGCGTTGGCGCACTCAAAACGACCATACGGTTAATAGAATTTAAAATCACTTTTATAATTAAAATAATTATATCCTGACGCGACTGTCACACGTGTCCCAATAAAATGACCAAATTGCCGTATATCAATCTCACGACAAATTTCATAATTCAATATTCATATAACATCATATATGCTTAATATAGTCAAATACCAACTCACATCTCGCTAGTATTTTACCCGGATTAATTTCCAATTAATACGCATTTAATTAATTAATCCCATAAATAAATATCACAAAAATACGGGGGTATTACATGGACATGCAAGCCTAGTGATCAATCAGATATCGAGCAAATGTAATATCCAGGATGATTATTTGTAACCTTACCATACCTAACTAGAAGAATTAGCTTCGTGATTTACGCATCTTGAATTCGACTTCCTCCTAGAGAGGCAAACACACTTTCCATCCTGGACTCCATGATAGACATTCCATAAAGGACCATGGAAATGACATTCATGGCGAGCACATGGAGAACCCCTTATTAATTATTTGAGATTGATGTTTTCGAGGAAACATCAATATGACCCAAGGTCTATTACAATGACATATTGATATTACTTAACAGACACCACTACCTACTTAGTGCTTCCCCAAATGACCACATTTCCATAAGATGTATGGAAACCCAACTCATGATCTGTGGGGTCCAACTCAACAAAAGAGAGTTGGATGGAACACACATATGGTGCACTACAGAAGAGGACCCTTCGAATGATGGATAAGATCCATGGTGGAGAATGTGTCTAACGAATGATTGTACATTTCCTCTATGAAAAATCCTTATAAAATCATGCCATTAGACAACCATGTAAAAATAATGCATTTATTATGTCAGGAGGTGCCTCAAATGTCAATTTTAAACCCCCGATAACATCTACCTCCATGGGATCTCTATTGTGTCACCTCACCATGGAGTTTATCCATCGAAGGGATAGTCATTATAGGGAAGGTAACCTATAAGTCCTTCACCGGTCACAAATTTATCCTAGTCTCCATAGTTTATTTCACCAAAAGGGTCAAAGACGAATCTTATACAGTGCTGGACACTAAGAAAATGGCCAAGTTCATGCATCAAAACATCATCTACCACTTCAACATACTTCATGAACTAGTATTAGACAATATTTATCACTTCGAAATAAATATCTTAGACCTATTACACAAGTATGGGATCACTTATCATAAGTCATCTCCATACAAACACTACACCAATGGAGCAGTCAAAGATGCTAACAAAAGCATCAAGAACATAATCAGCTAGATGATAGAGATATACAAACACCATTCAGAGAAACTCCCATACTCCCTCTAGGGTCACCATACTATAGATCAAAATTCAATAGGGCAACCCCTACTCATTAGTTTATGGAATTGAGGCACTCCTACCCATGGATTTTGCAATACCCTCGTTATAAGTTATGCTCAGAAGCCAAATGGATTAGATTGAGGGGATCTAAGACCATTACGAAGAACTGCCTCTCCTTGATAAGAAGTGGTTAAAAGACAATTATCACAATGCATATCGCTTGAGAATTCACTAATAGGGTAAAAAATCGAAACATACAAGAGTGAAACCTAGTCTTAAGGGAAAATATCAAACCTTCCCAAACACCTAGAGGAAAATTTGCATCCAACTGGGGCAGAATCTACCTCTTCACTAAAATATACTCTGGTTGGGGGCTACCTTAGCTTATCTCGACAGACTCACGCTTTCCCAACCCTTTAATCTTGTTCGATTGAAGAAATTCATTTCTTAATCCCGCTAACAGAGAAAGGAAAAGGACAAATTAACATAAAAATAATCGGTCACAACGGGAAGGTAAGATTATGAAATCCAAAACACATTCCCAGAACGGCATAAAAAGCTCATTTGTGCCACCAACCGTTCACTTAAAGTCAACTAAAACACTTTGAGCCCCCAACATTTCAATTAAAGAGAGCAACATAGGCCTGAAACTCCACTAAATTTTTATCGTAGACATTAAAATACAAACATGCCATTATCTTTGAATCAAAGATACATAGTAATCCCAAGATATCACTTCGGGCCCGATCAAAATAAATGCAAAAAAAATTCCTATTTTGCACGATAACCCTGGATTATGGTCATTGTGACCTAACTTCCAAAGAGTTATGCCAATCTAAATAAATTAAGTACAAAGTAATAAAATGGTGATCTAAGGCATTTTAAGACTCAACGGGGTCATCTTTATTTAAGAAACAACACATAAGGGATAATGCCATGAAAGCAACACTCAGAATAAGCCTAAGTGGGAAAGTATGCTACCCCTATACCTTTATTCCTAGAAATAGACCCCAAAATACCCCCTTACAAACACCCCGCATCCGGGTATGAATCATCAACAAACAACTCACTAAGGGATCCCCTCGAAACGACACCCCATCTTGGATAAAGGATGACACTTTGATCCTAAAACTACATCAAAAAGCTATTTCCCATTTATAAGCAGAGAAAGTAAATATCCCCCTTACAATTTGACTTCAACACAGACATATGGCTCAACACACAACAGATAAAAGTTGTCTCTCCGCAAAAAGAAAAATCTAAAAAAAGGTGAGGCCCTTTTGTTTCCATATGTAAATATACCTTCATCTGTAAATGTTTATATATCATTACCATTTCAATAAAAAGAGCTTAGGGTCACTCTATTCATACACATATTTGACATTACTTATTTGATAAATAAGAGTAACATTACACCTGCTATATGAAGTGTCATCAAACGACCTTTAATATAAAAACATATGCATGAATGAAATCAAATCAATATCATTAAAAATAAAAAGTCCCATTTTTGCCCCTCAAAAGCTTTCCACATCTCATGTAACGCCCCGAATTAACATATCATTGTTACCAACCTATTTAATGTTGTTAGTCAAGTTTTATTTTAACTAACATATCACTTGTTGGCATGTGAGTCCCATTTCAAGATAAAATATGTGAGGTACCCATGGGAAGCAACTCCAAGTCCAAGTAAACATATCTACTAACGTAAACATAAATAAAGTATACTTACCTGCAAAACACCCTCAAATTACCTGTCATAACAAAGTGGGGACGTGAGCTTATGCCCAGTGGGATTTATACTACATTATAGAAATGAATAGCAAAAAGGAATACTCCCATGCTAAAACCTCATGCATGCGAAAGTATATATGTATCTACATACATATAAATATACCTTTAAAAAATATATATTCAAATGCTTTAACCGTTTTACTTCCAAACATTATTCGTCTAGATTAATTTACCTTAATCTTGAAAAGACTTCCTTTCTTCATACTTAGCATTTCTCACCTTATGTGACACACTCGGTTTAACACATGAAACCATTACGCTGGATTTATTCTAACCCATTCCTTTACCAAAATCATCCCCTTTTGTTCATCAAAATATACTTTAGTATTGAAATGTACCATTTCAATGCATACATTCGTCGTGTTCGAAAATACTTGTTTTTCATTTGAAAACCTTTCAACATATACTTATGCAGATTATGGGTTGAACAACTTAGGTTACTCAACTTATGAACATTAATAGATTTAGGCCTTTACTTTTACATTTCACCTTTTTATCAAAACATTTAATTTATTCATTCAGGTTAGGTTGTATTAAGTATTTTACCACACAACGCATTTTTTGGCATTCTCCTTATTCCTTTATCTTTTCTCAGAATTTTACCATTTAGCAGACACATACACGGGGTCCACGCTGACGGCTATGGGCACCTTATGCTCTGGCCAATGATTTAGGGCTTCACCCAAGGGCTTCGAGTCCTTTCTTGCTTTATCTCGGTGTCATCCGAGTTTCTTTTATGCGTGTTAACATTTTACAAATGTCCACATGTTTTTACCCGGCCGAAGCCAAAAAATCAGACTTAACCGTCCGTTTTTCCATTAACACTTAAAAATATTTTATGTTCTTCTTTAAGTCCATTAACCACACACACACATGATTTATACCAAATTCATTCACGTTTTAGGACTTACTTCAATTTCACACACATTGGTGTAAATACATTCTCTAACATTTTTATTCCGTAAAAATGTTCCCCTTTAAGTAAATTACCAATTTACCTTTTGTTTACCAAACTTGCGATTTAGTTCCCTAACAAGTGTTATTTCTCAACATGATTATAAAGTTTCCAACTTAACATTTAAACACCTTAGCCATTTTTCAACACTTGTTAATATCACACTTTTTCCCAATTGTTACACTTGTCACTTTAACCCCCTTAACACTTAATTAACACCCTTTACATAAGACTACCTTTTATTTCATATAAATCAACATTGTTTTCATTTAGAGTTATTAGTCTCATACTATTCATTATTCCATATTCTGTTCCACTAAATATCCATTTTTATTCCAAAGGTGTTAATTATTAATCTTACTAGAAAACACACTAAAACAATATCATCAAGCATTTTCATCCCTTAAGGACATAAAGTTCCAATTGAGTCCCTATATTGTTTTGACTTAATTCCGTGAAAAAAATTATGTTTGTAATATGTCATAGGGAGATTTTATTTTGTCACGATCCTACTTGGTCTATGACGTATTGAAAAAAATTGAAGACGTTGCGGCAAAGCTTCAACGAATTAATCATACCAAAGTTTAATTGGTGCAAGTTTACTCGTCTTCAAAGTTAATTGCATTTCGAGATCACTCAGGTATGAATGCATATAATTAATGGTTCTCGGAATTGTTTTTATAAAAGATAAGGATGTATTTTTATAAAGAAAAATGTTTTAAAATGTTTTTAAAAGTGTTTTAAGTGTTTACACTACGTTTTAATTCTGATATACTCAAAATAGAGTTTGACTTATTTGGATCTCCTTTAAAAGAGACGTTTTGAACTAAAAGTCAAAAATTCAAACTGACACGTCATCTCGTTCAAATAATAAAAGGATCTCGCTCGAACGAGATGCCTAAGTCGCGTGAACGACGTGGCATTATCGTTCGAATGACATGTTTTTCGAGGTGTCATTTAAATCTTATTTAAATCGTGTTTATATAAGACTTTCGTAAGTGTGCATCTGGAAAAAATCGAATACATTCTAGTACGTTGTTTGCACATGTTTTTCAAGGTTTACAAAGCATAAACACATCCTTAGAGTTTGCAAAGATCCGAGTTACCATTCTTATATGCTTATGTGATCTTACTGCACCAAATAATTATGTTCTACAATTGAACATCAAGGGTTTTGCTGTGAAGAAAATAAAAGGACATCTTGTTCAACATCGTAGACGAATCAAAGCCATTTGATGGACACCGAGACATACGTGGATGTGTATGTTGTGGACAAGTATTGTGGAAGAAGGACTTTCTGCGTGGGCACTGTGAGAGGAGTGGTTAAAGATCACAAGAGCGTCAAGACCTATGGGGATCGAGTCGTTGAGTGAGTATGTGTCTGTTCATTGTAAATCCACATTCATAGTGATTGTTTGACTTGGGCCGTCCGAGGTTGTTTTTCCGTTTTGGGCTTTTTCCTCGTACATCTGGCATTGTGAGTATTCTTTACTTTATTTTACGTGCTTTAATCACTAGATGCATGTTTAGGATTAATCAACATAAAATTGGTTTAAAATAAGAATTTGGTTTTTCACAACTTGATTTGGTGCATAATTAAAAGTTGGATAATTTTTTTTATGAAAAATTGGGTTTTGTTTAAAACACACATATTGGGCACTCTTCAAATTGGTATCAGAGCTAGAAAACATATTTTGCTTATTTTGTGATCCCATGTGTTTTCAAAGATGAATTCTGGATATAATGAATTTTCTCGAACTCCTATTTTTTATGGCACTAATTACACTTATTGGAAGATGAGAATGATATGTGATTTAAAATCTATTGATGAGCGTGTGTGGCTAGCAGTTGAGAAAAGTTGGACACTCCTTGTCACTATTGTAGGTGAGGTCACTAGTTTAAAGCCTGTTAAGTCATGAACCGAAATTCAACAAAGACTTGCACAATATAATTCTAAGGGTCTGCATGTTATTGCTTCACATGTCACACAGGATCAATATAATTGAATTATGACTTGTAAAACATCAAAAGAGGCTTGGGATATTTTAGCACTCACTCATGAGGGCACTAGAACGGTTAGGGCGTCAAAACTTCAAAATCTCACTACACAGTCTGAGACCATTAGGATGTTAGAGAGTGAGACTTTTGATGAGTTTTATGCTAGGTTGTCCAATATTGTCAACTCGTCGTTTAACCTAGGTGAGAAAATTCCTGACAATCGTGTCATTAAGAAAATCCTTAGGTCGTTGCCTAGTAGGTTTGATGCAAAAGTGACAATTTTAAACTCCTTAGGTAGGTTAGATTCGACGAAACTAGAAGAAATTGTAGGTGACTTACAAACCTATGAAATCGAGATGATTACCTCTAAGCAAGCACCTAAGAAAGAAAATGGTATTGCTTTGAAAACACGGAAGGAGGATATTAAAGTTTTGGATTCCGATTACGATTTCGATTTTGAGGATGTTGCTTTGTTGGCAAAGAAATTTAAAAAAATTATTAAGTTTTAAAAGAAATCGAAAGATCCTAAGAAATTTGAAAAGTTCAAGAACAAAAAAGTAGATCCCACCTCTAAGGATAAGTTTGAGAAGCCTAAGAGAGATGAGTCGGATAAGTGTTTTGTGTGTGAGGGGTACGGTCACAAAGTTAAGGAGTGTCCCACTAGTGTTAAGAAATGGGGCAAGCAACCTGTTGTCTATAATTTCACCTTAGGTGATAGTGATCCAGAAGAGGGAGAAAGTTCCCCCATTGATCGTAACTTTATTGCATTTATGGCATGTCATGTGAGCGACGACGATTCTCATGTGCATGACACTTTCGAGGATGTTTTGAGTGTATCCCATGTTAGTGAGGGTGAAGAAAGTGATGAGGAGGAGGTAGATGTGAAAGAGTTGCAAAATGTGTTTAATAATGAGTTATATGCCGAAACGGTGAAGGTGAAAAAGGCTAACTCAAAATTGCAAGCTAAGTTAAATGAACGTCCCATAGAAAATAATGATAGCTTGATTGTGGATCTTAGGGCACTTGTGAAGAAGTTTAGGGAGAAAGTAGAGTTTGTGGAGAAAGAGAGAGATAATCTCCGTGGTTTGATGGAATCCTTGAAAAGGAGATTTTAGAGTTTGAGAAATATAGGGGTTTGCTCGAGTCTAGGATTCAGGAGTTGGAGGAGAGATTGAGAGACTCGTCTAGAGTCAAGTTTGATTTGGAGGCTAGGTCAGAGAAGTTAGATAAAATTCTAGGCACCTTCCAAATTAAAGGAGATGGGGTAGGTATAGGTTTTGGTGAGAGAGTTGTTCCCATTCCCCCCGCATGTGTGAGAAACACTAGGAAGGTTAGAAAAGGTCCACATATAGGTAACCATTCCCACCATAGCTACACTTGCTCGTTTTGTGGTAGGAAAGGTCACCTTAGGCGTTATTGTTACGACCTTAGACAAGCTCCTAACAAGTTTAGGAATAAAGTTGCCCCAGTTCCCAAAAACCCCATGCATCGTTTTACACCTACTTGGGTTAGGAAATCGAATTTAGTGGCTTTAGGAATTAAACTTCATGATTTTCGTTTGGGTGCACTTTATTCTTCCAATGCTAAATCTAAAGGATGATAGTGTTGCCTTATTTTGTCATATGCTAGTTTTCTTCATGATTTATTCATTGCTAGTATATTGAAATATGTATCATTTTGCATTATGGTTTTCATTTCTTTGAGTCCTATTAAAAAATACAAAAAGATTTTGTTTTTAGAAATTTTTGGAAAAACCCAAAAAAAAAAATTCTTTTAATTGAGTCAAAATATGAAAATCCAAAAAGATTTTAGGTTTTTGTTTTTGAGTTTACATGTTTGATGTGACATATTTGTGTTCTTGGACCCCCCCCCCCATCGTTTCATCATCCACGTGGCTAGGACATTTTTTCATTATTATCGATGCTTCGAATGATCTTAGCCATTGTTTATATGGGGTTGTTTCGAAGTTGATATGCATTTTGATTCTAATTTGTATATATGCTAACATTTAACACATGCACGAGTTTAGATGGATGTTTAACTTCTCTTGAATATTTGAATTTGGTGAGGCGTTCTTATCTCAATCTTATCATCTAAGAATAAGTAGACTTAAGGAGAAGTGTGCATGTAAAAAATCATTTATCGTGAGGATTTGAATTTATAAAAATAATGAGTGATTCACGGGAAAGGGCTGCGAGAGTCCAAAATAACTCGTCGTGAAAGCCACTGGTTAAAAGAGCCCAAAAGAAAATGCAATATGCTAAGAAAAGGGACAAATTAGTTTTGTTCATTACAAAGAAAATATGATATTATTTTGGGAGTTTGGATGGATTAAAAATTTAAACGGGTTTGCACAACTAATTCTAATGTTGAAACATTACAATTTGATGCTATTGTTTGTAGAATCGTTAAAATTCTTGATTTGTGTGCATGTAGTATGTTTAGTTCATTAAGCTCACACTTTTATTTTCATATGTCTATGATAAATTTTTATGATTTATCACTTTGAATTAGAGCTTCTTGATCGTTTTGATGTGTTGGACTTGTGACTCATTTGTTGTAGTTTCACGCCCATTCACTTCATATCCATGTTTGAGCACATCGGTACTATGTTTGCATGTAACTCACTTTTTTAGTTTTTATGAGTTTTTATGTTTTGTTTTAAAAGCCTACTATTTTAACACTATTTTGTTTCTGTCATGACCTTCCTGGAATTGTTTTGTGGAATTTTTTTCACTGGGCAATATTATATAATATTTCTAGGAATCTGGGAAATTTTGGTAGGTCGCGAGAAGTTATTCAAACGACATATCCATGTCGCACGAACGACATCAGTACTTCGTTCGAGCGACGTCCTCAACTCGTTTGAGTGTTGTCCCTGGCTCGTTCGAACGACATGTTGCTTTCTTCCTTCTGATCGGTTTATAGTCCTCTGGTTAAAATTGGTATATTTTTGGTACTGCTAGAAGTGTTTCTGGACTGACTGAATTATATGCATGATTTATTGGTTCTAAATTGGGTTTTTGCATATCGTCCGTTTATCACACCTGATTAGATTGCTATATTCTTTGTGTGATTCATTAGTTTACTAGCTATTGGTTTGTCATTACTTGATCATATTTAGGTGGTTGTTTTCATGATTATCTAGCGATTTCACATTGATTCAAATTGGTTAAACTTTATACTCTCATGCTAGATACTTTGATTGGTTTATGTTTTCACCGGATTGTCTATTCGAGACAAAAGGGGGAGATATGTATGTGATGTAGGGGTAGATTTGTTAAGCGTTTTTATTGATATCTGGATTTACATAGTGTTTGATTAAATTTCTTTCAAATTGGTATCAAATAATTACTCACATGTTTCAAATGATTTGTTCTTATTAGAAATAGAAATTGGTATCATTTGTTACTCCATACTTCACTTGGTATTTATTTGTCTGTTTCATGTGTGTAGGTATGCTTTAGCAATTCGAGATTCAAGTTTACATCACGTTTAGATAGTTTTTGCTTGCCGGTGCTATATATACTAGTCCTGTCCTGTATTTTTTATTTTGGCTTTATGGGATGGGATTTAGGCGTCATACAGCTTGACGGACCGACTTAGGCATTTCACTGGTTTATTTTTGTCCCGAAATAGTCAAAGGGGGAGATTTGTAAGGACATAAATTTCTAATTGAGTCCTTGTATTGTTTTGACTTAATTCCGTGAACAAAACTATGTTTGTAATATGTCATAGGGAGATCTTATTTTGTCATGATCCCACTTGGTCTATGAAGTATTGATGAAAATTGAAGACGTTGCGGCAAAGCTTCAAAGAATTAATTACGCCGAAGTTTAATTGGTGCAAGTTTACTTGTCTTAAAAGTTAATTGCATTCCGAAATCACTCAGGTATGAATGCGCATAATTATTGGTGCTCGAAAATGTTTTTATAAAAGATAAGGATGTATTTTTATAAGGAAAAATGTTTTTAAAAGTGTTTTAAGTGTTTACACTACTTTTTAATTATGATATACTCAAAATATAGTTTGACTTATTTGGATCTCCTTTAAAAGAGACGTTTTGAACTAAAAGTCAAAAAGTCAAACTATCACATCAGCTCGTTCAAACGACATAAGGATCTCGCTCGAACAAGATGCCTAAGTCGTCCGAACGACATGGCATTGTCGTTCGAACGACATATTTTTCAAGGCAGCGTTTAAATCTTATTTAAAGCGTGTTTCTATCAGAGTTTCGTAGGTATGCATCTAGAAAAAATAGTATACATTCCAGTACGTTGTTTGCACATGTTTTCTAAGGTTTACAAAGCATAAACACATCCTTAGAGTTTGCAAAGATCCGAGTTACAATCCCTAGAGTTTGTAAATCCACATTCCTAGTGGTTATCTGGCTTGGGCCGCCCGAGGTTGTTTTCCTGTTTTGGGTTTTATCCTCGTACATTCGGCGTTATGAGTATTCTTTACTTTATCTTACTTGCTTTAATCACTAGATGCATGTTTAGGATTAATCAAGATAAAATTGGTTTAAAGTAAGAATTTGGTTTTTCACAACTTGGTTTTGTGCATAATTAAAGGTTGGATAATTTTTGGTGAAAATTTGGTTTTGTTTAAAACACACATACTGGGAACTCTTCAATCCCATAAAATGTTTATTATTTCTTTTACACTAGAAACATACCGAAATAACATTTCTCAAATTTTTACTCCATAAAAATGTATACTATTTCCCTTTCACTAGAAGTACCCTAAAATGACTTTTCTTACATTTTTATTCCATAAAATTATTACTATTTTTTTTCGCTAGAAATCCACTGAAATGGCATTTCTTACATTTTTATTCCATAAAAATGATTATTATTTCTTTTTCACTAGAAATCCACTAAAATGGCATTTCTTACATTTTTATTCCATAAAAGTATTTATTATTTCTTTTTCACTAGAAATACTCTAAAATAGCATTTCTTACATTTTTCCATAAAAATGATTATTATTTCCTTTTCACTAGAAATATGCCAAAATGACACTTCTTACATTTTTATTCCATAAAAATGTATAAATTTCAGTTTTTATTAACAAACATGCTAAAATAATATTATCTTACATTTTTATTCCATAAAAATGTATAATTTCAGTTTTATTAGCAAACACACTATTGTTACATACTAATCCATCTCCTTAACATTCAATAACAATAATATCCTAATATACACAAAAATGGATTCTTAAGTTCAAAGAGTAGTACATCCCACCTCAAATGACTCCAGATGGTTGTGGTGGTGGTGGTGATGATGAAGATGGGTGGCTCTCGCACCTCCAAAGGTGGCCCTAAAGGGAGTCACAAAATACTCCACCAAATCATCTCCAAGAGACTCCACTAAAACCCTCCACACAACCTCCAAAGTGTGTCCTTCTTCATCTAAAATAACTCCTTCAAAATACACCACAAAAGCCCCCAACAATGTCTCTCATATTTCATGACTCTACCCTTTAATCTGTCGGGAAAACAAAGGTTTACTTGTGAGAGTTAGTTATTATATTTAAATAACTCGGATGGATTACAGGCAATGGAGAGGAAGTTTGAGAGTGTTGACATAGAGAGAAAATGTTTGAAATATCTGATGTAGTCTACCCCCAAGATGACATGGTTCATGTTATATAACCTAACCCCCAAGAGCTTCTATTAAAGAGAGAGCTCATCCTCACTAAATATTCCTATATCAGGTACATTAGGGCTTAAAACGCGACAGCTCGCAGCATTAAACGGTGAGCAAGTTGACAGCACAATGGCTTGTCTGAGTTGGAAAATTTACGTCTTTCTATCTTTGCTATAATGTTAACAAATTTCAAATTTTCTTAAACACCACGATCCATCCTCAAACCTAATTTAAATCCCCCGAATGAGATCTTGGTAGTATGCCGCATATTAAATTTCCCTTCGCATCATTTTAATGACACTCATGGTCGATTGAACAACCATCCTTCACTTCTCCCCTTTTTCCCCCTAATAACCCCAAAACCTTAGAAGATATATATATTAATTTATAACTACTAACTTTTAATCCAAATATAATTCATATAAAATCCTTATCCAATAATTCTCTATAATTAAACCTTTTACCCAGAAATTTCTAATAGTCGTTATCAAGTCTCAATGCCAAAATAATTAGGTATATAATCTAGCCATACTCATCCCAGTCCCCGTTTTTCTCGTATTATCACAGTTTTATACAGAGATTAAATAAAATATCTAGGGTAGGGTGATACATTTCATACACACACCTACGCCCATATCTAAAAAATATGTAAACCTATTTTTTATCCTATCAATTTAGACGAAGAGTCTCCACACACATACACTCTTAGTTGATCACCTCTGTGGACACCCCAATTTTTAGTCGAGGTGTGGATCATATGGACACGATTGATAAACACCCCTGACCCAATAAACTTCTAAAAAGTCCAATGACCAAAACTCTTTGGAACCAAAATACATACATCAAAAAGCTAAAGATTTTAAAAACACTCTCGGATGCCTTTGATCTATAGCTTAAAGGTACGTTTAACTGAACGATTAAAGGGGGATTTAACTGAATGATAATCTGCCCTCGTTATCATTACACTATACCAAAAATGGATTTTGTCATCTTTGACACACAAGGACTTGTCAAGTTCAAAAACCTTGACAACAAAATATGGAGGTCTTATCACGACCTTTGATTTTAACACGATCGTAGCAACCTATTATCACTTTTGTGTCAGAATCAAAGACCATGACAATACCTTCATGTTTGTTGTCATGGTCATCGTCAGAGAAAGTTTCTTAGTACTCCTCCATCTGAGACAGTTTTTTGGTGCTCTCGATTATAAAAAAAAGGACTCTGGTTCCCACGGATCCATTTCTTTCTCTATGCTGGTGGGTTTGCAAAATATGTCTCTATAGTTGTGTCGATACTATGTATCGGCCCCCAAGGTGAGATTTCATAAACAAACCTAGCGAGTGTTAGTGAAGATACCATGTATTATAGGCTATCAAATTTTCCCCGAGCATGGTCTTAGTGTGCGGGGTGGACTAGTTCCATTTCGGTGGTGTAAGATTATCTCCTTAAGGGGTGACCTTTTTGAGGGGATGATCTTGGAATGTCATCTCATCTTTTAAATCAATAATAGCAAATATTTAGGTCGCATATAGCTATGAATTCCTGTAATGTTATCCCATGTAAGTGCAATGGTGGGACCATGGATATATTTCTAGGATGAAGAGTTCATAAGCTATCTATGAGATGAACAAATCCATCTCATTGTTGGGATCAACGAGATCTTCCTCGAGAAGAGTGATCTCATGGTCGTTATATACTATCAAGGAGTTACATATGGTATCTCATGTTTTATGGGTAAATCATCCCATTTAGTAGCTCGAATGCTCTGATAAGTGTTGATATTTGGATGCAAGAATTCTCCCTTCCTTTTGAAGATTTGGATGGTGGTCCTCCGTATGAGAGGTTGTTATGTATATTTTCTGCAGTGTGACCACACTTCTTAATATTACATATCTATTTTTTATGATTCTCGAGTTTATTAAGTTCCTTTATCGTGGATTTGTACATGATCCCTCATTGTTAGTCTCAAATACTAGGGGATTCGAAGGACGTGGGACCTTGATCACTTAACCTGAGACCTTTTCTTATGGCGTTATCCCATTATGTCATCCTTTCCTATGTTGTAGGTCATACTCCGATAGAAATAGGACTTGGGAAACTCTGACCCTTTGGTTCTCGTAGAGTCGGTTCCACCTTACTTTTGCAAGACTCGAGTTCGGTGTATATTCTATAGGTCCAAAATTATCCCTTGACTTGGTCTTCCAAGTGATGTTTATTAAGATGAAATGGGATATAGACATTTATTCTTTGTCGTATATTGACTGGTGATGATCTTGGTATCTTTAAGTGACATGATCGT
Organism: Sambucus nigra; assembly: GCA_949130495.1. Taxonomy (NCBI): domain Eukaryota; kingdom Viridiplantae; phylum Streptophyta; class Magnoliopsida; order Dipsacales; family Adoxaceae; genus Sambucus; species Sambucus nigra. The sequence continues at coordinate 277,570,574 of OX422207.1, read as the reverse complement.
TGGTCCGGAGCTGCAGGCCTCTCTTACTAATCTGTTGTAAAGGAATGGGATATTGGGTTGTTAAATCATGAGTTATTTTGTCTTAAGACTAGAAATCATAATTATTTTTTCTATTTTTTAGAGAGTGGAATGAGGGTGAGTGGGAGTGAGGTTTAGGAGGGTACTGTTGTTGGTTTTTGAATCTGATAGGGTGAATAGATACCACAAAGGTGATGTTATCTTCTACATGGATGCCTATCCTATATTTCTTCGTATTTGGCCAAGTGATCGGTCTTTGCTAAGAAGGGGTAATGAGTCTCATCTCATTGGAGATCGTAAATTATGTGACTAGGAAGAGGTCTGGGCTACAATGGTTTATTTGTAGGTAATGTATGACCATAATAAAGAAGGTCATATGGTCATTAGTGGTATGGGTTTTGATGATTATTTTTAGAAAAGGTGAGGGCGTGATCGTAGGGGTAGTTATTTGCATGGGTACATGTGTCCTCGCTTTTTGTTTGTGATGGATGGGGACAATGAGGGCGGAGAGGGTTGTGTTTGGGACAGGAGAATATGACAAGGTATTGGTGTCTGGATGATATTGTAGAGGGGGATTAATGACTTTGTGGTTTTGTGGGATAAGGATCCCGTCGACTATGAGGTCTTAGATGTCATTTCTTACAGCCCAAAAGTTATTTGTGATATTACCGGGTCCCTTATGGAATTCACAATGCGAGTCATATTTTTAGTTTTTATCTATGGTGGATGGGAGTGGCCCGTGTTTGATAAGTACTAGGAAACCATGCAACTTTAGGGAAGAAATACTCGACTAAGGAGGCTTGAAAGTTTGTAAAGTGTCTTGTCCGGGAAGGAAATTCTTTATGGGGTGGCATAGCCTGATAATTTCTAAGAGGGGCCTTGGTTGGAAGGGTACAGTAGTGGATAACATGGTTTGGGTCATAATGGGAATTGGGCATGGTCCTAGCAATGAAGTGGAGGCCCGGGAGGGTTCATGTGAGTGGAGAACTGATTAATTCCTCGGCGAGACACTTACGTAGTCTTGTCAGCTTTAATGAATAAAATCTCTGCAATCTTACGCATTATACGGATGAGGGATTTGAATTATGGGACCCAGATGAGCCCAAGATCGATTTATACTCCCTTACATAGGTTCCTAATCGCAATCTCTATCTGGTTATTTTCGAAAGGACAATTGTCCATTTAATTGGTTTCTTTCTCCAATGAGTGATGAAAAGTCCAACAATTTCTTCCTCTTCCTATTTTAGCATTTATAAATCTTTATGGTTGACCACCCTTTCTTTTTTGAATTCGTTTTATTTCAGGAAAGCACGACATACATCATCTAGGGTTTAGGAGGTCCCTTCGTGCTTTAAACCCATATACCAGGAGAGGGTTCCTCTGAACAACGTAAAAGAGAACAACCTTTCTAACACTCCTAGTTTTACATTCTGGGCCTACATTTGAAGCTTATATTTGGATAAATGGCCAGATGAAGAGCCCAACATTTATAGTCTTTAAAGACTGATATTTTAAATTTATTCGATAATCAGTCTTCGATATAGATAAACATCTTTTTTATATTGGTGAGCTTATCAATGGTTTACATCTTGTCGATGGCCTCTTGAAGGAGATACAGTTCAGATTGTACATGCGTTATCTTCGAGTTTGGAAGTGGGGGGAAAAATCCTCGATTGGTGGGGCATCCATCGATTCATCTCGTGGGGGACCTCGAAAGCTATAATTTGGGTACTCGGGGTACTGGTGGTAAAGTTCATAATAACCACGCGGGGAGAATATTAGTTAGAAGTGGGGGCATTGACGTTAGAAGGGGTAGTGCAAGTGGATCCTAGTGGTGAGATAGTGCTACTTCGGTAGACACCGTAGGAGGTGTTTTGGTATTGGAGATAAGAGGAGGAAGTTCATTCCCTCCTAATCCAGGCATAGTAGTTTCATATTGAAGGTGGACTTGTGATAGGTTGAGTAACCTGATTTTGGATTGCATGGTATTATGCAAGGTGGTGATAGTTTCGAGCTATCTCAGAATCTGATGCATTACTGACGGGACCTTATTTTCTTCAGTAGACATGGAGAGTACAAAGGTGAAGACTAGATAATTGTGGGTGGGGATCTCAATGATCATATGCACGGTGCGTGAACTCAGGCTTCCAAGCTAGGGACGTATTGCAATCTCTCTACTGATGATAGCAATTATAAAAAAAAATTGGGTAGCTTCGTTAAATTTTTTGTGGATAGAAGGGCTGAGAGAAGGACATTGCATAGAGGAAAATGACTCACATATGCATGATATTTTCTATTGCAATTATTTTATCTATTTTTATCTATGTTTGTACGGTATGTTTTTGTTTTGTAGTATCTTTAAAGGATGATAACTCTAATAGAGTCCCATTAGATTCGGGGGCCTATGGGTGGGCTCTCATTTTTTAAGAAAAAAGAGAGAGGAAATAATAGATTGAGGTTTATTATTTTCTAAAAGGAATATATGTTTGGGGTAATCTAACGTATGGGAAATTTATTTTGGTTATGACTTGGGAATTCATACCGTTTATCTTTCTCCTAGGAGGGGAAGATATTCATCCTGGAATCTGAGGGGTTTTGGACCAGGCTCCTGTCGTCTGAAATTTTTTGAGAAATTTTGTCACAACAATTGACCCATAAGTATCCTGTTCTTTTTATGAAGTAGGGTGTGTTCCTATAGATTTTTTTATATTCAATGGGGTAATAAGAAACGATGATCGGTGGATCACTTTTCATTGCCATGGATCACGATATATTAGTCCTCTCCAACTAACCAAACTTTAAGTTACGCGTGACAAAACTTTACCCCAGCACTAAATAGTTGTAAATGCTATTCAATAAACCCCAATACTAAACAAACTTCAAAAGCTCCATGTTATTGAGACCTTGGGATCAAGAGAGAATTTGTTCGACAAACCATATCGAACAAACTTATTGGAGGCCATCCTTTTGGGGAAGTGATTTTTTGAAAGTACGATATTTATTTGGGGAAGTGTCTTCTTAAAAGTACGAACCTCTGTTTAGGGAGATGTGATTTTTCTCAATAACAAACTTTTTTTGGGTAAAGTGACTTTCCTAAAGTATAAACTTCTTTCAACTAGCGTCTTTTGGTACCTCAAGGCTTTAAGGTTTAAATAATATGAAAATCAAGACTATGCATTGCGTGATGAAAACATGTAATCTTTATTTTTTCATACTTTGATGTGTATTTTGTTGCGAAGTCCATCATGCATACCTATATGTTCGGGTAAATGTATAATCATGTACATGGGTGCTTAACAATGTATCCACTTTGTGATGGCGCCTAAATTTAACGCCGCTAAAAACTTTTGAAATTTACATCAATTAGTCGTGTGGTAGAGAAATATTAAGCATAGTCAAAAGGAAGAATATAGTTAATTTGGTTCTTTGGATTTTTTCCCAAGGGGACGTGACTAGAAATTGAGTTATGAAAGACAATATTGATTTTCGATGGTAGATAAATTTTCTCCAGCAGAGTTGCCACAGTAATGTTGTGGGACTCGAGAGAGCTGGAACTGCTCGGCGGAGATAATTCACCGTGGGGTTAGTGGAGGATGAAAGAGTGATCGTCTCCCACCCCGACACCTCCCTTCGAGGTTAGGTTATCAGGTCAACATTTGGGTCGTTCATTTTCCCCTAAATGTAGTTTTAAATGATCTCCAGTTTTTGGTTATCACCCCTGGTATGTTTGGTTTTTCCTGAGGTAGAATGGGGTTTCGTAGGATGTTTAGAGTTGCTGGTTTGTTTTATATAAACCAAACTAAACGTTTTGGTCTAGTCCTAAGGTAAAAATTAAAGTCTATGGTTGGTCTAGAGATTCTTATTGTTAAGATTTGTGAATCGGGCTACGAGTGGGGAATGTACTGGGCACCCCACTTCTTCTGTATACTTACTTAATTCTATGCTTAATACTTCTCTTTAAATTAACTGATTGCTTTTTAGTTATTTTTGAAATTTTTTAGATACCTTAGTGTGAGGGTCCTTTTAAATGTAGATAGGTGCTTTAGGTTTGAAAATGATTGTTATACCATATTTTTTAATAGCACCTCATAAACCGAAGACCTTGGCCTCAACAAAACATAGGTCAATACAAGAATTCATCCAGTCAAGATCTCATCTTTATTACATGCTTAGGTATACGACAAGAAGACAAATTAACATCTTGTAACTTTGGTGAATGACCAACAACATCCATCCAGTTTTTCAGATGGTCAAAATGTGTTAAATCATCCATTTGATAGGTAAAACCCTTAAATTACTCAATAAGTTCCCCACTAATCCACAAGGCTACCACCTGGACCATACTAGCCATAACACATATTTGTTCAACAAGGATCACTATAAATGGACGAATCCCTCCATGGAGAAAAGGACAACCCGGTTAACTATAGATTAAAAACTATAATAAACATACACAAACATCCTTATTGTCTGAAACCTAGACACGGTCGTATCCTTTAGGATAAATCGAAGAGTACTAAATCATGTTGTGGATGTAGGACAATATTAAAGGTTGAACAACCTATATCTCACTATTAATCCTATTATCCTCACCCCCTTCTTACACATATTATATATCTATTGTTTATTATCTCTGATTTAGTATTTTCTAAGATAAGATACAAAATAAATTCCATTTTTAGACGATAATAGAATGGATCCGTTTGTGGAAAACACCTAAAGGCCTAGTTATTTTTGAACTAATTCCCGATTCCTAATTGTAGAAATTTCGATTTCCCCCAAATTCCATTACAAACCCATTTTACTAGATCTACCTATAACATCATTAAATTCCTTCCCTAAAATCCCCAGATTTTGGTTCCATAAATAAGTTCAGTGTAAATATCTGCCAAACATTATCACTTCGAGCCTAAAATAGTCCCCTATTGTGAAAATCCAAGTTATTTGGCCACACTCTATTTTCCATTAACGATATTTCATTTTTCTGGGCATTCCTGTCGCAATGGCCAAACACCCAGAAAGTAGCAGGGAAAAGGAACGTGAACCACCCTCCACTCCTATTGGAATAGAAGATATAACTGGATTGATAAGCAACATAATTAAAAATGAGAAACTATGCAAGGTAACTTGCGACATCTCACACAAAGTGTTATGGCCTCACAAAGACATGCATATTCACTACCAATCACTCCATCCTTAGGAAGAATTTATGGAAAATAAAAAAACACCTCCATTGTCTCCTTACCAAGAAACGAGGTAAGAGATCCGAGGTAAAGCCTTTGAAAATCCCAAAAGACTAAATCTGGGGTCTAAGACAAGCAAATCTTCTTGGATACGAGCATCCGAACTTAAGGAATCATCTTACCAGTAATGAAGAACCTCCATTATATGGACTATTGATGATGATGACAACCAGACATACTTAGAAGTATGAATATATTCCTTTGAAAGTCTCAACAAGCATTAGTCTTTGACATATTGAGAAGAAAAGGGGAGAGAGCACATTTGCACCCCGAAGATGTCACAAAACGAACATACTGTAAAAGGATGGATCCTAAATGAGGAGATAGTTCAAAAGGTCACACCAATGCATCCAATTGATGCGACAAAGTCAACATAAGGGAAGAATGCTCACGGAGAGGCTTATACGACCTAATACATTAGCTAAAGAAGCTCAACCATGAAAATCATCTATCAAGAGAACAAAAGACCTCTTGGGTGACTTCATAAAAACTAAAAATCCATTGCAGAAAAGCTTTATTTTAGGGTCCCCATTCACAACATCTGCGATGAGTTGTCTCACACCCACAAAGTTTTCTAAACTTGTGATTAGTCCCAGTTATGAGGGAAAATTAGACCCTATCCAACACGTGGATCGATTCCAAACCGCATGTGATATAATATCTATAGCTGATGAGATGCACTACAGAGATTTACCTCTAGGGGAAATCTTAGGGTTCAAGCAGTTGGCCAACCACTTTGTAAATAATTTTTATTTCGGAGAAAAATCAGAAAAAATGGTGGCTCACTTGTGAAGTGTCCATCAACATGAGGTTGAAACAACAAAGGAGCACATTGTTAGGTTTAATGTTGAAAAATTGGAACTAATGTATTATAATGAAAAAGTGGCTATAACAGCGATCACGAGTGGGCTATTACCTAGAAAACTATTATAGACCCCAACCAAAGATCCTCCCGACCAGATAGCCGAGATCTAATAGAAGGAAAGGAATATTATGAATGCGGAGGAGGATAGGTATTAGAACACGAGGCCCCTAAATTTTAAAATCTTACATTTAATTCAATCTAAGTCCTAGAAATTTGCCTAAACAAATAATTAACTCAATTTTGCATATTAGGCCAAACCAAATTATATCCAATAAAATAATGACTTGAATTAAAATAGCATATATCCAATTTCGTTTGAGCACCAATTTAAACAAGTAGTGATTTAAACCAAATTTTATCTTTTTACCTAAGAATGCGTTCTAGGTGATTTTGCAACAGATAAAATAAACAAATAACCACTACTCCGCGATGTACGAGAAAAACCCACAACGGGAAAAAATCTCGAATGACCCTAGCCTCAAATCCACTAAGTACGGAATTTACAATTACAATCAAGATTACTTACAACACTCGAATCGAGTCCTTCAAGCCCCGATACATCTTCTTGTAACTACCTCTGCGTAGCGAATAACCACGAAACTCCACCACGGTCTCGAAATCCACCAATCGGACTTTTTATGGTCACCGTCACCCAAACAAGGAGCCTTTATCCAAGTGGGTATGTCACAACAAACAAGCTTCTTCTTTATGGGATGTAGAAGAAAACCCAAACTCTCTTTTACGATAGATATGAATTCGGTGCCAAAACAAACTTTCCAAGCAAGATGTATATATATAGAGAGATAGAAACTTGGATTAAAACATTGTTTATTGGGTGTAAACTTGGTTTTGTTATTTGAATAAATTAATTTAAATAACAAACACCAAGGGAACGTTTTATAAAATAATTAAGATCTCAAAAACTCACTAAGAGATAGAAAAAGTTATTGGAAAAATTCTATTCCCGAAGTCATTAAATTATGTGAAATAATAGTGGGACAAAGTAGTGGGAAAGTGCCAAAAAACTGCTAAAAACTGTTCACGCCGAAATCTCGTTCGAACGACATTTTCGTTCGAACAACATTTTTTTCAAACAAATTATCTAACGAAGTTCCAGGGGCAAGTCATTTGCAAACACTGTTCGAACGAAATTCTCGTTCGAATGATAAACTCGTTCAAATGACAATTTCTAACGAAGAGACAAAAAGCTTAAAATTCGATTTTTAGCCCAGAAACATTATTTTAAAATTTTAAAAAACCTTCTGAAAACAAACCTCAGTTTAAAATAAAAGTACACCCAATATAAACTTATTCCAAGTATCCATCTATAGATATAGAAATGCATTCATACCTTTGGAGACTATGGAATATGATGTTGATGACGTAGAAACATAACACTTGAAACTCTATAATGATGAACCTTTATAAGTCTTGGCCGCTACGTCTTCAACTCTAGTATGTCATAGGCTTGAAGGATGGTCAAGTATTTTATCCTATGACTCAAACCTTTTTGTCCGGAATTGAGCCAAAACAACAAGGGACTCAATTAGAAATTTGTGTCCTTACAAATCTCCCCCTTTGGCTATTACGAGAAAAAAACCAAACAAAAATCCTAAAGGGCCGTCAAGCTCTAATAGACAAAAAAATGTCCCACCCAAAATAAAATTACAATATCTTGACTCAAACAATCCAAGGATCAATATATTTGTCGACGATGAACGTTGCCATTTCGAAGAATTCCTGCACATTTAAGCAAACTACCAAATGCATAGGGAATCTCAAGAATATTAAATTCATAAAATAAATACTCCTTAAATTAATTCTCCCCTTTATACCCTTTCGCAAACAAATGACCTACATAGAAAGACATCTCCCCCCTAAGATAAATCTCCCAAACTAAGATACGATTATAATAGGATTAGATACCATTTCCCCCTATCCTTCTCTCCCTTTTTGCTCAGGAATAGACAAAGGCCAAAAAAAAAATAACTTATCTCCGCCAATTAAAGCATATACACCCCCTAAACTAAACAAGGGATAAATGGAATGGGATAACAAGCTAAACATGCAATTTTGCATAAAGTCATGAGAACATTAAATCACATGGGCAATTAAAATTCAACTAATCCACATAAAGATATGAATATCATCTATGATGCGATAACCAAAGATATTAATTAATTGTAGTAATCTAAGCATGTGATATCGAAACAAAATTCGCAACAAGATAGATACCAAAAATGAATTAAAAGAAAAGATGAACTAGCTAAACATGGCAAAGACTAAAAAACAAACAAATATTATATATATGTATACACAATAGATACAAACTAAGCATAAGGACACACATATAGATATAAACACCAAAATGACACAAAACTAAATAACATAAGTTTTTCCACACTCTTATAGCATAAATGTGTCATATGGTGTAAGAGAGTAGTCTAATTTTGAGCAAATACCCAATTTTTGTACGTGTTTGACTTCAGCAACTTCGGTTGCGCCTACGTATCCGTCACAGTCAGAATCAAAGTCAGCGTAGTTCGTAGGTTCGTACTATTCGCCGAAAAACTCATTATGGTGGAACTCGGAGAGGTGAGAGGTGGAGAAACTCATCTCAAAACTCATAAGGCAAGAAAATCAGTCTTCTTCTCCAAAGAAGACCGCTCTCAAATGTATGGGGGTGAGGCTTATTTATAGCAAAATCAACCCAAGTGGGTCGCCACATGTCAAATAACCCGTGGTGACACATGTCCTATTTTAAGTGGCATGTGTCCCACAACATATGTCAAAACTCTAAATACTAGAATATTGTCTAGTTAATATGTAAATAATACACAAATACGCGTGATATGTCTGACGCGCATAATAATAACTCAGTCGCATAAACACGTGGACTTTTGTCAATATTAATCATCTCTAATCTCATTTAATAATTTAATGAGAGGCTTATCATTAAGCCCCTCCTACATTTGCCCCCTCGTACATATAGTTGATATATTGATACATATCTGAAATATATTGACTATATGTACGAAATAACTTTAGACAGTTTTCATATATTCGATCGACCTGTGGATCGTGGGTAATAATCCCATATCTCATTTCATCTTGATGATGTACTTTTACCTCATATATCACATTTTATGATATAATGCAATCTCATATTTCATATCTCAGTTATATGATATACATCAATTTCATATCTCATATCTTAAATCTCATTTTGAGGCTTTGATCTCATAGGTTATTCCGAAGGACCTCGTTTATCATTCTTTTCATACGAATGATATACACTGAGTGTTTCCCCCATTCCTACTTAAATGAACATGCATCCACATTTTTATTGCAATTTTTTGTAACCCTGCTTTGGTAAAGAGTATTATCATGGACACATAATAACTACCTCAGCATTCTCTTTCATCATTCTCAACCAAGCTTGGTGTAAGTATTATTATGGTTTACATAATAACTACTTAGTCGTTCTCCAGTTTGGTGGAAGTATTATTATGGTTCACATAATAACTACTTCATCATTCTCTTTTATTATTCTCAACTACGCTTTGGTGAAAGCATTATTACGGTTTACATAATAACTACTTCATTGTCCTCGATTAATCTTTTAGTGCATGCACATGTTGTTTGACTTGTTTTAATCACGATGAGGTTTCTTGTGCATGTATGTATTATTGACTCGCTCAAATGACCACTTTTTAATGTTTTTCACAAACTCACACCTATAAGGTGACTTAATGATGAGAACAAACTTGTTAAGGTTTCTCGTAAACTCCACCGTTAGAGGTGACTTAACAATGAAAACACACTTGTTAACATTTTTTGCAAACTCCATCGTTAGAGGTGACTTAACAATGAAAACACACTTGTTAAGGGTTCTCATAAACTCCACCATTAGAGGTGACTTAACAATGAAAACATAATTGTTAAGGTTTTTCGCAAACTCCACCGTTAGAGGTGACTTTTAACAATGAAAACACACTTGTTAAGGTTTTTCGCAAACTCCACCGTTAGAGGTGACTTAACAATGAAAACACACTTGTTAAGGTTTTTTCGCAAACTCCACCGTTAGAGGTGACTTAACAATGAAAACACACTTGTTAAGGTTTTTCGCAAACTCCACCGTTAGAGGTGACTTAACAATGAAAACACACTTGTTAAGATTTTTCACCAACTCCACCTATAACGGTGACATAACAACGAAAACGCTTGTCAAGATTTTTGTAAAACTTCACCAATAACGGCACACCCATGACGGCGACTTAACAACGAAAACACTTGTTAAGATTTTTCGTAAACTCCACCTATAACGGTGACTTAACAATGAAAACACTTGTTAAGATTTTTGTAAAACTTCACCAGTAACGGCGCACCCATGACAGTGACTTAACAAAGAAAACACTTGTTAAGATTTTTCGTAAACTCCACATATAACGGTGACTTAACAATGAAAACACTTGTTAAGATTTTTGTAAAACTTCACCAATAACGGCGACACCCATAATGGTGACTTAACAACGAAAACACTTGTTAAAATTTTTCATAAACTCCACCTATAACGGTGACTTAACAATGAAAACACTTGTTAAGATTTTTCATAAGGTCCACCTATAACGGTGACTTAACAACGAAAACGCTTGTTAAGATTTTTCATAAACTCCACCTATAACGGTGACTTAACAACGAAAACGCTTATTAAGATTTTTCATCAACTCCACCTATAACGGTGACTTAACAATGAAAACACTTGTTAAGATTTTTTGTAAACTCGTTCTTCTGTATCTCTTTTCAGGACAGGATCCTGTACCTGACAAACTGAGCATGGTCCTTCGTCTGTTTGCTTCCATGACCAACTTCTTCTGACGAGTTAAGTCATAACGATCGAGGTTCAGCTACCAACAATTTTGATACACCTTTATAGAAGACTTATCTCAATGCTCGCAAAGTTATCATAATATGATGTCATATATGAAGGATTACTATGACTTTGTCAATTTCTGAGTGACAACTAATTAACCCGTTTGAACTCTTTGCGAAAGAAACTGAAGAAGCTTTTGTAATGACCTGCTTGGATGTTACTATACTCTGAAGGTTCATCAATCCAACCTTGTCGCGGAGAATGTCGAAGAAGCTTTACACTACAAGCTATGTTACATCATAATATCCATTTGCCCCCTTTATTTTATTTTATCTCAAGATAAAATAAAATAAAATAAATTACACATGTCATATACAATTCCCACTCGAAAAAAAAAATGAAAGCAACCTAATTATTACATTTAATGGGGTGTAACTCAAACCATCATATCTTTGAACAATGACTTGATATTTGCATTGCTCAATATCTGCTCATTCATAAGCCTCTGCAAAATAATATCTTTCTGACCCAATTATATAATATTGCATATGGTTAGTTAAACTTAGTAAATATCCAAGTACAATTCTCATTATGCCCCCTTTATTTTATTTTATTTGAAATAATAAAACTTAAATAAAGTCCGGGGATATTTGTGTAATGAATCGTAATCACCCATACTCGTAGGTGTATCGTGCACAATTTAATGTCGTTTAAGTACACATCCTATCGAACTCAAGAGTGTGTAAAATGTCAAAGGTGAATTCTGAATTGTGAAACATTCTCAAGATGTTTCGTTATATTTTTGTCACATTTCAACATGATCTCCTACTACAAATTAACATTTACAAAATGTTTTACAAAAACTCAGTATATAGATAAAGGTTCATTATGCTCCTTCTAACTCACTTTTAGATTTATGTAATAGCGTATGAAGGTATCATGCGATAAATCTAAATAACAAACTATAATAGTTGTTTATTAGATGGTGTGTTTTATCTCATACACAAGCTCCAGATACATCGTCAATAAATTCAAAGAATAATGCGCAATGTTCAATATATTCTAAATTCATACTATAACTTTTGCAAATGACATAAAATATTAAAATGTGTCCATGATGCCTCTCCTATTTTTTTACTTTTAAACGGACCGAATTCAAAATAGAAAGCTACCATAAATCATATGTTGAATCCTGACAAACATATTATGTATACGCAGTATAAACGGTAGTGTCCATTAATCACTTAATATTTTATTTATTTATTTATTTTAATCATGGGCTTACATAGGCTCTTACTATGATTTATAATAAAAAAAATTTAGAGTAACTTCAAAATTAAAAAAAAACAAATTAAAACCCAAATCTAAAAAGAAGAGCCTTGGTAACATTTAAAGGAGGTGTGCACAACATCAGCACATCGTTTTAACCCAAATAATCCACAGTAAACCACAGTATGTTTTTTTTTTAGAAAAACGAAATACCAACCTAAGATATCTCTAGCTTGAAACTTTAAAACCCTCAAATGGTCTTTTTCATTCAATGATTTTTCGCAACTCCAGAAAGTTCATCGGGTTAGAGCAACCTTTTCTACAAAAAAAATAAAAATTGGTGAATCAGGCGCCCTATTAACACCGGAGGTTCATCCCGTTTTACTTAGGTTATTTAGTTGTTTCTCAGGTCTTCCGCCCTTAATGAGTCAGTTTTGTGCCCAGTCAAACTCTAATTTGGGTTTTCTATATGGTGAATTGGAGAAGCCGTGTTTCAACGGGGTCTCAGTAGCTTCATCGGCTCAAGGTTTGTAGGAGCAAGCTCCGTCGGTTTCTACCGGAGGTGTGCCAGATTTTTTTAGGCTCCCACGTTCGTTCTTCATTTCTCAAACTCCCACGGTGATTCGTCATTGTCAAGATCCCACGATGTTTTTCTATGGAGGTTCACCGGATTTGAAGCTCCCACGGTTATTTTAGTATTTCCAGATCCCACGCTGGTTCAAACTGATGGTTCGTCAGTTTGTAGCTCCCACGGAGGCTCATTACATCTCAAGATCCCACGGTGATTGAAACTAATGGTTCGTCAGTTTGTAGCTCCCACGGAGGTTCATTACATTTCAAGATCCCACGGTGTTTTGTTCACTCCTACTGAAATCCGTGGTAACTCGTTTGACACAAACTCAATCGAATCTTTGGTGCGTCCCTTTCAATATTTGGCGGACCAGTTTTATATCCCAGTTTTGCTGGATAAGGTTCTGAGTTTCTTCGAACCAGACGCTATGGTTCATTCCGAGCTTCGTCGGAAAGCGATTCACCGGAGCAAAGCTCCGTCAGTTATGGGTTGAATTTATTTGTTCAAGCTATTTTAGAAAGTGATTTGGTTTGTACCTATTTGAGGTGAAACGGTTCTGTTACTCCATTGAGTCAGCTTAGATTTTATTTTTGCAAAGTGGCACATATCAAAATGCGAGGGAGCTGATGTGGTCTTTCGGTTATTTGGAAAATATCAGATGTGATTGGGTTTTGAATTTCTTCGAACGAATTTCTTTGAATAGTTGCTACGGTTCAGTCAAGCTTCATCGTGAAGAGGTTCGTCGGAGCAAAGCTCCGTCGATTTCTACTGGAGCCAATGTTCTTTGGAGCAAGGATATAGGAAAACGGTTTTTCAGTTTGTGACTCCAAAATGTAAAAATCACTAGCTTTGAATATTTCAAAGATATACCTTTATCAAATGACAGTGTACTATTGCTGAAGTCTAACACGCAAAGGGAAATCTAAGAAAATCTGTTCTACTGTTGTACTAAAGTTATAAAGGGTTGTCTATAACTGTACTGCACATTTTCTAATCAATTTGTGACAGACACGCACACAGGCCTACTCATGTGGCCTTATCAGTTATTGAACTGTACGACCATGTGATTTTGAAATATCACAGTTTATCATAATGTAAAATATTATCAACTTGTACGATTTTACTATTTACTTACAACAAGACATGACTTATTTGCTTTTAGTCAGTACTTTCTACCTTTTAGGCGAAACACACTTAAATCGTTGTAGGCCATCAATTAATTTAATCGAGGTATATCATTATCTTTTCAAGAATGTCTCTTCATGAAAACCTTTTTTTTTCATTGAGGCGCCTCGTTGTAAATAGTTCAGGCCAAATGATTATCCAAATTTTTTCATTGAGTCACTTTATAGAGACAATTTAAGGCTCATCGGTGCATAACAATTGCATCATGTTAGCCTTCATACTTTAAATGATAACTTTCTTTTTAGCCTCTCTCGTGCAAAAACAAATATACACGAGTCTGCGTAGTTGTTAATAAAAAAAAAATTATGCAAACACATATTACTCAATCTCGTATGTAAATATTAATGTCTAGAGCATACTTTCAAAATAAACATGTCAACTAAAATTTACATATAAATATATCATTTTTTTGTTTTATATAAAGCATGAGAAATCATAAGATAGAAGTATTGGATTCCTTATCTGAAATGGAGTTGAACATTTCTCTGGTTAATGTTAGAGCAGAATGTTGATTTGTCAACCGCTTTCCTCTATCTCCATCCATTTTTCCGTTCACGAATGAGGCGTTACATGATAAAAATCGTGAATACCTCCCCAACAGAGTCGCCAAATGTAAGAGAGTAGTCTAATTTTGAGGAAATACCCGATTTTTGTACGTGTTTGACTTGAGCAACTTCGGTTGCGCCTACGTATCCGTCACAGTCGGAATCAAAGTCAGCGTAGTTCGTAGGTTCGTACTATTCCCCGGAAAACTCATTATGGTGGAACTCGGAGAGGTGAGAGGTGGAGAAACTCATCTCAAAACTCATAAGGCAAGAAAATCAGTCTTCTTCTCCCAAGAAGACCTCTCTCAAATGTATGGGGGTGAGGCTTATTTATAGCAAAACCAACCCAAGTGGGTTGCCACATGTCAAATAACCCGTGGTGACACATGTCCTATTTTAAGTGGCACATGTCCGATAACATATGTCAAAACTCTAAATACTAGAATATTGTCTAGTTAATATGTAAATAATACACAAATACGCGTGATATGTCTGACGCGCATAATAATAACTCAGTCGCATAAACACGTGGACTTTTGTCAATATTAATCATCTCTAATCTCATTTAATAATTTAATGAGAGGCTTATCGTTAAGCCCCTCCTACATATGGAAACGGAGGTGAAGGGGTGTGAACAAGATACTAATGAATTAAAACCCAATCACTTAAACGTTTACGTAGTTCGCATTTGATTGCAAAACTTTATCAACTAGAATTTAGCCTTTATGTGACAGGATAAAGTGAACTAATGAACAAACAAACACAATTTATACAAGCCTATCATGTTGATGATTCTACAAACCAATAGAGCCATGACATCGAAAGCGCAACTAGGATAAACGAAAATTGTGCAAACCATTGATATATCATCCAAACTCCCTCAATAAGCATATATATTATGCTTTTGAATGAATAAATCAACTAAACAAATTAGGCCTTGGAAAATTATTTTTCTTTTGATGCCATATTTTCTTTTAGGCCCTTGGACCACGTATTTCTTTTAGGTCCATTCCAAACGGTGGCTTACTCGCAAAGGATAATATTGTTCCTTTCGGAGCCCTTCCCCGTGAACATTTATACATATTATTTTTTATATCTCATAAATCTCACGTGCAATGGATTTTGACATGCACTAGTCCTCCTAGGTCATAGTATGTAGGTGACTAGATTGATAGGAGTACACTTCACAAAGCTCAAATATAACATGTGTCGTTAAGGTTCAAAAATCTCATGCATGTGTGTAAAGGCATATAAAAGTGAATCCATTAAGCAAGTCAAACTTAAGCTACTTCATGTAAGCATAATAAAGAACATTTTAAGGATTAAAATTCTAACCAAAAGTTCTAGTCACATGGAAGCCAAATGAGGATTCAAACACAAACATATGCCACAAAATGTGTGTAAAACCAAAATACACACAAAATAAAATCTTTTTGAGTTTTTCAAATTTTTAACCAAAAATAGAAATATTTACTCGAAAGACACACAAAAATCATTAGTATTTTTCATTAAGCATAAATTACGAAAAGGGTAAAACACAAATGATAAACAAAAATCTTTTTGTATTTTTCATTAAATCCAACCTAAAATGAAAAAAATATAATATAAAAGATAAACAAGAGTCATAATTCTAGCATGTGATTATGCATGGAGCATAGACTAGAAAATAAGTAAACATGCATACACCTAGCAATGATATATAATATGAGGCACAAAAATCTAGAGTATGCAATGAAAACTAACACATTCAACCTTTAAATTTAGTAAGGGAGGTTTAATGTGAAAGAAAATGAGAATCAACAAATCTAATATCTAGTGCGTCTAAAAAGGATTTCCTAAGCCATATACTATGACCTAGGACATCTTTTAAGATCAAAACAAAATGACCTAAGGTGACCTTTCCTACCACAATGCAAGCATGTGTAAACATGAGGAATGTTACCTAAGGCTTGAACTTTTCTAAAGTCCTTGGATAAATTTGACCCTCTAAAACAAATAATGGTCTTAGCTTTAGAAACAAAAATATTAGAACCAGATGAGCTAGTACCATTACAACTACCACTCGAGTCTTGCAAGTCATTTTTCATTTTTAAAATTTTGGACTCAAGTAATAAATTAGACTCTCAATTTTATGGGACTCCTTCTTTAAATTTTCTATAACTCCTAGAAGGTTATCACGCTCCCCCTCAATGTGAGCAAACTTGTCCCTAAGAGTCTTTTCTCAAAAATCACTCTCTTTCTTGGACTTTTCTAAAATATTAAAATTGTAATTTATGTCCATGAGCTTTTCATGAAAAATATCATTTTGAGATAGCGAGGTTTGCAAAAATTCAACTTTAGCTTTAAAACAAGAATTTTCATTTTCAAGAAATTTAATTCTTTTTGCAAATCTCAAATTTAATTATCTTAATTTTTCATTACACTTATTAAACCCATTAAATTCCTCTCGAATAGAAAAAATTTCATTATCATTAGAGATGGAAAAATTATCATTAAGACGTCCCATCGAGAGATACAAACAAAAATTAGGGTGAGTAAAAAATGAACCACCTAAAAATACAAGGAGCACAAAAAATATAGAAGCCGAAAAATGGATCTTTGACGCGATAAATTCGCGCTCTGGCTCTGATACCACTTGTTGGAACATGAGGCCCCCAAATTTTAAAATATTATACTTAATTCAATCCTACTCCTAGAAATTTTCCTAAACAAATAACTTAATTTTTCATATTAGGCCAAACCAAATTATATCCAATAAAATAATGACTTGAATTAAATTAGCATATACCCAATTTCATTTGAGCACCAATTTAAACAAGTGGTGATTTAAACCAAATTTTATCTTTTTACCTAAGCATGCATTCTAGGTGATTTTACAACAGATAAAATAAACAAATAACCACTATGCCATGATGTACGAGGAAAAACCCATAACGGGAAAAAACCTCGAACGACCCTAGCCTCAAATTCACTAAGTACGGAATTTACAATTGCAATCAATATGACTTACAACACTCGAATCGAGTCCTTCAAGCCCCGACACGTCTTCTTGTAATTACCTCTGCCTAGCGAATAACCACGGAACTCCACCGCGGTTTCGAAATCCACCGATCAGACTTTTTCAGGTCACCATCACCCAAATAAGGAGCCCTTCTCCAAGTGGGTATGCCACCACAAACAATCTTCTTCTTTGTGGGATGTAGAAGCAAACCCAAACTCTCTTTTACGGTAGAGATGAATCCGGTGCCAAAACAAACTCTCCAAGCAAGATGTATATATAGATAGATAGAAACTTGGATTAAAACATTATTTATTAGGTGTAAACTTGGTTTTGTTCTTTGAATAAATCAATTTAAATAACAAACGCCAAGGGAACTTTTTATAAAATAATTAGGCTCTCCAAAAGTTACTAAGAGATAGAAAAAGTTCTTGGAAAAATTTTGTTCCTGAAGTCATTAAATTCTGTGAAAGAATAGTGGGATGAAGTAGCGGGAAAGTGCCAAAAAACTGCCAAAAACTGTTCCCATCGAGATCTCATTCAAACGACATTTTCGTTCGAACGACATTTCATTCGAACGAATTATCTAACGAAGTTCCAGTGGCAAGTCGTTGGCAAACCTCGTTCGAACACCATTCTCGTTCGAACGACAAATTCGTTCGAACGACAATTTCGAATGAAGAGACAGAAAGCTTATAATTTGATTTTTAGCCCTGATTAAAGAAACCTTCTGAAAACAAACCTCAGTTTAAAATAAAAGTACACCCAATATAAAATTATTCCAAGTCTCCCTATATAGATATAGAAATGCATTCATACATTTGGAGACTATGGAATATGATGTTGATGACGTAGAAACATAGCACTTGAAACTCGGCAATGATGAACCTTTATAAGTCTTGGCCACTATGTATTCAAATCTAGTATGTCATAAGCTTGAATGATGGTCAAGTATTCTATTCTATGACTCAAACGTTTTTTTCTGAAATTAAGCCAAAACAACAAGGGAATCAATTGGAAATTTTTTTCCTTCACCTAGGGATGTGAAAAAGTTCATCATAAAAGGTTTGAAGAAAGTAGCAGTTCTACAAAGAATCTTAAACAGGTATATAATGGGAAAAATAAGAAGCGTCCATACTGGAAGTTCGATGAATATACTCCCTTAACCGTAGGGGTATACCATATCCTCAAATAAATCTATGGAAATGGTGAACTTAAATGGACCAAGAAGTTGAGAACTCCTCGTAGAAGGGGAGACAAAAGAAATTTATATAAATTTTGCAAAGATAATATTCACGAAACCTCAAATTACTGAGCCTTGAAAGATGAAATTGAGAGCCTTATTAAGAGAGGGAAACCCCACAAATACGTAGAGACGAAGGGTAGGCCACCCCAAGCCTATGTAGATTGGAAGACGAAAAGGAGATAAAGATCACTTATATAAGGAACTAGTAGTAGAAAAGAGCTCGGTAATATCAAGATGAGGAAAATCCCGACCTCCCACCTAGGCCCTACAGAACCCGTTGAATAATTAAACACGATATCTTTTGGATGAAACTTCATTATAAGAGGATACGTTGGAGGAGGTGATGAACCAGTTGGAAGGAAAGCATACCTCAATGAGGCGAGAACTTATTTCGAGAATAAGGATGTCAATATGTCAACAATAGAAAATGGACGACCTTGTAAGGTCGCCAAAGAAAGGATGATCATAGGATTCTCTAGGGATTACCTCTCGATATTATTCTATCTGCATGATGATCCATTGGTAACCACTATGATGATACAGGATAAAAATGTTAAATGATTCCTGGTGGACATTGGGATCTCAGTTGATGTTATGTTTTATGATATCTTCCAAAGATTAAAGCTATATGATAGAAAACTAGACTGTATCACCATCCTCTCATTGGTTTTTTGGAAGAAACAGTATACCCACTGGGTACCATTGAGATTTAAGTTATGAAAATGATTTGGCCGATCTGTAGAATAAAGAAAATGAGATTCTTCATCCTTGATAATAATATTTCATCAGCCTACAATAACATCTTTGAAAGAGTTGGCATCATGAAATTTGAAGCTATAGCACCTATCATTCAACAATGCCTCAAGTTCCCCACCAATTATGGTGTTAAAATGGTAAAACGAGACCTGGTGGAATAATGTGAGTGTTATTACATCGGCTGATGAAGATGAGAGAATGAAGTTTGCCCTAACCTATCATATTAAGTCATTAGATCCTCGAGATTAAGATAGGTTGATAATTGGAGATGCCATTGAAGAAACATAACTTTATATATAAGATGACGAGTACTCTGAGAGGACAGTCAAAATCGACGGATCTTTTGACCAAATCCTCAAAAAGTAATTGGCAAACTTCCTCTGAGATAGAAAAAATATCTTTGCTTGGAGTCAAGAGGGTATGACCGGTATAGATCCTACCATTATCTTCCAGGAACTAAACATCATGAAAGTAGCCAGGACAACAAAATTAAAATGTCAAGCTTTATCATAAGAGAAAAATATTGAAATAAAAGAGGACAGTTGCCAAATTGAAGAAAATCAAGTTCATTGAAGACTCGCTGTACCCTGACTAGTTGGAAAATGTGGTCATGGTGCTGAAAAATAATGATAAGTGGAAAATATGTTGACTTCACGAATCTCAACAAAGAATGTCCTAAGGATTATTATCCTTTACCACGAATAGATCAGTTGGTGGATGCAACAATTGGTTACCAGTGAGCTTCATGGTTGCATACTCCAATCATAATTAGACAAAAGTAAAGCGAGCAGATAAGGAGAAGATATCTATCGTCACCAACCTAGGTAGTTTTTGCTATGATGCTATGCCTTTTGGAATAAAAAATTTAGTTGCTACTTACCAGAGATATGTGCACAAAGTATTTGAAAAATAAATAGTGAAGAACATGGAGGTTTATATGGATGCCATTCTAACCAAAATATCAAAGGAGATAACCATATAAAACACCTCAGCTAGATATGTGATGAGCTAGAAAAATACTAGATGAAGGTAAATCCAACCAAATGTGTGTTTGGGGTCAAGGCTGGAAAGTTTTTGGGCTTCATTATGAACTAGAGGGGCATTAAGGCCAACCTTGACAAGATTCAAGCGTTGATCAACATGCAGCCTCCTAAAAGTGATATGGAAATGGAAATCCTGACATATCGAGTATAAGCTCTAAATAGTTTCATATCCATAACCATGAAAAATTGGACGAAGGAGTGTCAACCCTCCATATCCAATTGCTATGAAAAAAGTATCTGAAATCACATTTTCAGTCTCAGTGGAGTATATCCAATTGCTAGGTGAACAGTTTGTAGTGGTCCCATAAGGATAGAACAAAAGCCCTATAGAATCCCCATATAAGAACAACTAGCCTGGTTATGATGATGAGTTTACTTCCAGATTGATCAAATATAGTTCTTTAGTAGAAAAAATATCAATAATGAGCTTTTGGAGTGGAAGGTGTTCGTAGACGGACCATTATGTGCTAATAGAGGCAGAGCTGGCCTAATAGTCAACACATTCATTGGAAGTGATATAGAATATGCCATGTGATTCAAGTTTGAAGCATCCAACAATGAAGCAGAGTATGAAGCATAAATTATGGGATTGAAGTTGGATATATAACTTGGAGCCGAGGAGGTTATGTCTTATTGTGAGTCACAAATAGTGGTTAATCAAGTCTTGGGAGAATATTAAGGAAGAGATAAAAAATACATTGAAGTAACTTTCCAAGGTAAGACTCTTAATACTAAATCTAAAGGCACTCCAAATGGTTAGAATCCTTAAAACTGAGAATAACAAGGCATACACACTAGCTATCTGACATTAACCACTAGAGCTGATCACAGAAGAACTATTCATGTAAAAATTATGTTACAGAGGAGAATTAATGTAGAAGAAGTACACTTCCATGAACTATCTATGGCCCCATTATAAATCGATCCAATCATATAGTGCTTGAAAAAAATCATTTTACCCGTCGATTAGAAGGAGGAAAAAAGGATTCGTTACGAGGCTACTAAATATGCCATGGACAAAAGGGTGATGTAAAAAAAGGCTTTACCATCTCAATAATGAGATGTGTACATCATATGGAGTCACCAAACCTATTCAAAGAAATATACAAAGGTTCATGTGGAGCTTATACAGTAGGTCTAACACTACTAAAAGAATTACCATTCTAGGATATTATTGGCCAACGATGAAAAAAGACTGTGAAGAATACACGTAGAAGTGTGACAAATTCCAGAAGTTTAGAGTGATACACAAAAGACTAGGCACCCTTCTGGTGACGATCAAATAACCCTGACCTTTTTCTATATGGGGTATGGAATTGGTTGTCCTATTACAAAAGACTAAAGGAAGATTTAGATTTTTAGTGGTAGTAGTGGATTACTTCCCGAAGTAGGTGGAAGCCAAACCTCTTATTCATATGACCTATGAAAAAGTCTTCTAGTTCATATGGAAAATGTGATTAGCAGATACAAAATCCATCATGGCTTTATCGCTGATCATGGAACCCAGTTTGACAATGGTGATTACAAATAATATTATAATAAAGACAAAATTAAAAAGTTACATTCATTACCATCTCATCCACAATGTAACAGACATATAAAAAATTACAAAAAAAACACTACTTGATGGGTTGAAGATGAGGCATAAAGAAACTAAAGGAAACTATATAAACGAACTACAGAGCATGTTGTGAACCTATAGAATAGTACCACAGACCGCTACAAGAAAAATACCTTACATGTTGGACTTTGGGAGTAAAGCCATAGTTCTAGTGGATATCAACTTACAAAGTTATAGAGTATTAAATTTTGACTCTCTCAAAAGTGATTTTGCAAGAAGATTGGATTTAGAGTAGGTTGTTGAAATCATAGAGGAAGTCGCACTAAGAATAACAACATATCATTAATGCATAACTAAATTCTATAACAAAAGAGTTAAGCCGTGGACATTAAAATGAGGGGATCAAGTCTGAAAGAAAGTAACACACAAATTCAATAAATCGGTAACAAATTGGCATGGTCCTTATCACGTAACCAAAATTGTATGACCCGGTACATATCGTATTGAAACTATGTGGGAAAATTATTAAAATATTGGGGGCCCGTACATGCACACTAAATTATATCAAGATAAATTTTGCTAAAATTTGAATTTGTGTGTCTATTTGCCCTAATATACAAATCAATCCATAAAATCCGCATTTTTCAATTTGAGCATTAGTAGTGATATTTGGGAGATCCCACCTTAAGATAGTTTGATATATGTTTTCAGTTACTTAGGTGTAATGGATTAAAGTCAAGATATGGGTGCATCTCTATAGGGATAACATATCATGAGATGTGTTATCATGGTTAGAGCTCATGAGAAGTACTTGGTATTGAGCCTATGTACCCAAGAGGACTTGGTATCAAAGCCTATGTAGTTCAGTCATACACGTGGTCGAAAGTGATGTGTGGGAAAATTTAGGATATGGCATAAGAGGGAGAGAAGCTATTTGTGGGCCATAGGTTAGCTTCGATGGAGTTTCAGAATGGGAGTCGACCTGATGTTGTCGACAAAGACATCCATCACTGGAGGGATGGTCAAAAACTCGAAGGTGTTGATAAACCATTGAGTTAGTTCTTAGGTGTAAAGCTAAGGATGTCATGTTCTAGGCCTAAATATATAGGCATGTAGAAGTAGAAGTTAGTGGAGTTTGGATTGGGTATGAAGACATCCATATGAAATAATAAGCCAAGAGACATATTATAAGGCTTGGGCTTCAGATTATAGCTTTGTATAATGCCTGTGTACCCAATGGGACTTGGGGTTGAAGATAACGCATTTCCAACAAACGAGATATATTTATGGATGTGGGTGTTTATACTAGAGATGGAGGCATCCCTAAGAAATAAGACGTTGAGAGATATATTATGATTATTAGTACTCATAGGTTTAGCTTAGT
This sequence comes from Sambucus nigra, assembly GCA_949130495.1. Taxonomy (NCBI): domain Eukaryota; kingdom Viridiplantae; phylum Streptophyta; class Magnoliopsida; order Dipsacales; family Adoxaceae; genus Sambucus; species Sambucus nigra. The sequence continues at coordinate 277,547,017 of OX422207.1, read as the reverse complement.
ATAACACCTACGTACCCAAGGGGAGTTGCTATTAAAGGCTACATAGTTACAACAAGCTGGACATATTTACGAGTTTAGGCAACGGGATATTGGGTATATAAAGTACAACATCGCGGTATTTATGGACCTAGTCCTTGATATATAATGTTCATCGTGTTGAAATGATATATTTATATATTAAGAGAATACATTGATAAAATGCCGATGTTTAAAAAGTATTTGCATAAAAACACATAATCGGGTTGTCGCTTCCTAAATGAGATTTGTTCGCTCGAAGATGTGGTGAGACTAAATAGATTTAAGACTTTGACTTGCCTAGTTTCGGGAATAAACAACTCAATGGAAGTCTCCTTAGAACGTTTTAAAAAGTATGTTTTCATGTTGATGTATTTTAATCATGTCACTTGATTAGAATTTTTTTGACAGATGACCATGCCAATACAATACATAAATAGTAGTGTTGGATTAAAAACCAAAGATAAACATGTAAAGCATTTCATAATAAATATGGGGTATTGCCACAAAATTTGTTTAGAGTTTTTTACCCTCGTGATGAAAGCCAACATTTTTCCCGAGGGCTTGTCCCCTTTTTGAGGCGTGTTCAGTCAGGAAGAGATTCATTTACAAGTGATGGATTTGGCGAATTTTGTGCATCTGTTCGAATCGATTTATATTTTGAAGGGGATGTTTTCGAAGTACAAACCTCTTTTTGGGACTCAAAAATGAATTTGTGGAAGTGCTAGCTTTCCTTAAGGGGAAAGCAATTTTGATAAATTACGAACTTCTTTAGGACGTTCAAAATGAGCTCGAGTATCTAAAAAACTCAGGGGAGAAGAAGTTTAAAAAAACAGATCGCGGTCGTATTTTGGGATGCTTTGAAATGGTAGTGGGTCCTTTTTATCGGGGTCTGGACCCATTGGTTAATCGATTAATTAATGAATTTTGTCCATTAATCTTTGGTAGGTTCCACTTTCATGACTAAGATTAGATCTTCAAATATCTTCCAATGATGATTTTCTGGAATGGATAATAAATTGGTTATCTATGGGTAAAAGGTTAACTGATTGGTTAATGGTCCTAGGGGGTTCGTTTGTTTATTGGATTATTTGTTTTTTTTTTACTTTCATTTTGGACCTATATACTTTATCTCTTGTACTTTTGGACCCCTTGAACGTTTTTTCAGATTTTGAATGTTTGTATTTTTGTGCCTTCTTCTGAGGTTCGTGCCTGGGACTTGTTTATGCTAAGACGAGGTATCCTCAAACCCCGATTACAGATCGAGGTGTCCACAGTAAGTAACAATAATAATATTCATAACATGACATAAAGAAACTCCACACCACTAAAACAAATGTGAAATCATTTTTCTTTCTCTCTCTAGAAATGTAAATAAGCAAGTTATATCAAGTAAATTGCTTAGGAGGGTATTGAGTTGAATATTTTGCACACAAGAGTAATGATTTTATATCTTTAGCTAAAGAGGGCTTGAGGAACAATCTTTATGCTCAAAAGGTTTTTGAGTGGATATTTGATTCAATGGAGTTTTAGTTTGATATTATCACTCTGGAGTTGGTTTGGAACTTCATTTCCCTCTTTAAAAAGCTTAAGTAAATTGACAGAAGCTTAAAAATGGAACTTTGATAAATGTAGATATTGTAGGAAGATTTTATATATGAAGAAGGAACCCAATGTCTAATTTTATAGGCCATTTTGAAGACTAGTCATAGGAGGGTAGTACGGTAACTTTTTGATCTTGTGAAATTCAAAATTTATCATTGGAAATTTTTCTCTTTAAATAGTTTGACTCCACTTAAAGTACTTTGCATGGAATGAAATTCCTCATTGTAAAGGATGTTTTCATTCAAGTTGAGTTAGTCCCAAATAGTCAGTTTTAGTCATCTTTTCTAGGTGAAGTATATATTAAAGTTGAGTCAACTCTACGTAGACTAAAACTCCCTAGAATAATGTTCAAGTATATTTAACATTGATATGGATTTTGGGAATGTTTAGGTGGGTTGGATTGATCAAGCAATGATCATACAAGTTCATTTACGTTCTTAGAAATGTTCCCAAAATTCTTCAAATCTTTGTCTAGGTCTTATAGAGTTTTATCATCTCTCAGATCCCTATGGAAGATATGATGTGACTTTGGGTTTTGGATATGTTGTTCAAGAGCTTTCCTAGTATGATTGGATGAAATTAACTTCTTTTGGTGCTTGATTGAATTTGATTAGTTTGGTCTTGTACATAGACTGGGTGTTCTTCTTAATCGTTGAACTTATGGTGATTTTAGAATGCATGGATCTTTATTTGGTTTCTTGAATGATGAATACATCGGAGTGAACTTATATGTTGGGTGTTGATGATGATCAATACTTGGCTTTGTTCTTCTATGATGCATGCTTGATTCGTCTTAGGACATGCACTATATATGGTAGTCTTAATTTGTATTACTTTGCGCACTTTGATCATATGCATCTTTTTTAGATAATTCCATTGAGGTTCTTATTACCTTGATTTCTATAATCCTGTAGATAGGTCTCATCATGTTTTGAGTTCATCTTTTCATGTCAATGACATCAAAGAGGAGTTAGTGAATTAATGTCATATATCAATTGTATTTGTCATCATACAAAAATTTTATACTTTAAAATATTTTTGATTTCATAGTCGCTAATCATTATTTTACCCATGCTTCACCTTTGGATGTTTTTGTGACAAGACCTTGTCTTTTTCATATGTTTTGTACCAAACTTCATATAATTTTATTATCATGTGCTATCATTTCGTATATATAATCTTGTTTATGTTTTGAGTTTTAGGATTGGATTATAGAATATAAACTAATTTCATATGGTATTTATTATATCCTATAATCTTGGCTCATTGTGCTTAACTTGATGTTTAACACATTTTGAGTATTTATGCTAAAACCTTGATGAGTATTTATATGTATTTGGATTGTTATATCATTGTTGACCATTTCTTCCTTTATATGTTATATCATGTAATTCATATCCCATATTTCTATTATCTTATTATGCTTATTGGGTTATATAATGTGTTTTTCACACTATATGTCACATAGTTATGTTACTCGTGTCCTTACTGATTTAAATTCTTAATCCTTTCAATTTTCTTAAATAGGGAGAAGTTTGTCAAAGGGATAGAAGACTTGCTTAAGGTTATAATCAATTTATGACAAATGAAAGTTAGCTATAGAGAAAATTTGTATTCTTATATCATACTTTTGTAATATCCCGTTGTAGTACCCCGTATTTTATGGCTTTTAAAATTGAGTATTTATTAAATTTAATTGAGTTATTAATTTAATATTAATCCGAAAATATTTTTTTATATATTTACTAACGTGATGTGAGTTAGTAATTATTGGACATTTATTGAATATTACTGGATGAATAAAGTAATATATGAAGTTTTTTTAATTAAAATTATCACGAGTGAATAAAATGGCAATTATGGAAATCTAAGTCCGAACGCGCCTGTGTCGCGTCGGGACTAAATCATTAATATTAAAAGTAAATAAATTATTAGTCACCCGTACGGTCATTTCGAGTACACCAATGTGTTCGTAAGGGTCGAGATAGTCAAAAAAATGTACCCGGGGTTTAGTTTGGGTCTTGGCGCATTTTTAGGCCTAATTGGCATCCCGGGAGGGTATTTAGGACATTTTACATTTTTGGGTAATTAAACCAACGAAATTCCTAAGGATAAATCATCCTTTAGGAGTTTCCTGCTAGGGTTAACAAGAACAAAAGCAAAGAACGACTATTAGAGAAGGGGTTGAGAGCTTCCCAATCAACTCAAGGCCAAGGACTCGACCGTTTACATCGTCACCACCGCCAAAGCGTAGATCGCGCGACAAGGAACGCAACCATACCAGTTTCGTACACAATTCAGAAATCCAAATTTTCAGGCAAGTATCTATCTTGCTTTATTTTTAATTGATGTCTCAATGATGTTAGTCTAGGGTTCTTTAGAACTTGTTTTATGGAAGAAAATATAGTTTTCAGACTTGAAATCACATGTTGTAAAAGAAGTAATCATATTCTGGACATCTAAATCGCATGTAGAGGATAAACCAAAAATTTGTATGGATTTAGAAGTTGGAAATCCGGAAAAGAATTGGAAGAAATGAAAGAAAAGGAAAAATTAAGATTCTTGAAGTTCAGGAAAATTTTACCCATTAAATTGTTAAATTGATGAATTGGAACATATTTTACGTAGAAACTTATGTGTTATGGTATTTAGTACTTGAAGTAACGTTTGTTGGGAGTTTGGGAATGATATATGGAGATTTGTTTGAGGTTAGAGAGGCAAACTCGTAACTGGGTTAATGCAATTTTTATCATAACTGCTTGATCGATCGATCGACCCAAGAACATTGATCGATCGATGATCAATCGATCGACCCCATTTCCTCGATCGATTGACCCCTCCTGGAAAACTGCATATTCCCCTTATGATGGTTTAATCTGATTAAAAATGCATAGTAAACCTTGATTAGTATTGTTGGAGAATAATGGGATATAAATAGGACCAGTAGGGTCTAGGTAAACTCCGTTGAGTGAGAATTTAATGTAAGATAAAATTAAGGGTTAACAGGGAGTTAATCACACATATGAAATCATACGTACGTTTAATAAAGGTCGAGACTTGTAAGGAAGTTAGACTAGAAGGTGAGTGAGTGTGTGCCTACTGAAATTATTCTTAGAATACTTCGAGGGAGGAGAAGTGAGTATGACGTGAATTATAAATGAAAATAAAAATAACGAGCCCGTTATGCAAAATAATAGAGTAAAATGTGTTAATAAGGGATAATTATAATTATGGGTCGTGGGCGCTCCTAATTTAGAAATGTGAATACTTATATATATGACTGTGTGATTGTGTATATTATATATATGTGTAAAAATAATACCCGAGCTAATTGCTATCACGGGGGTTTCCGTGCCGGGACGGTATTATCTCGATTGGACCTTTATGGGGGATATTAACTCATACCTTAGTAGATAGTATCCTCGATACAGGCTATACGAAAATGATAGTCAGATCTTCTAAGACACGTGAGGGTATGTGCTGACCTCTTAGGACCTGGAACTATGCTTCATCTCCATTTGTTTGTGTACTGTGTTAACACGTTTCTAGAGTGATTCCGGACTAGTATTTCCCTTAGTTTGTATGATACGAGGACTTGATAGCAGAGTATGCCAGCACCATAGGTTTTATGTGGGGTGCCGATAGTATATATATTATACGTTCGACTAATATATATACGTATATCTATATAGGAAATTCCTATTATGCGTATAAGTAGATAAGTAATGAATAAATGCTTCAATTTTATAATAAGTGTTCGGGAACTTTATAAGGGAAATGAGTTGTTCTAAAGAACGTAGAAATCTTGAAGGGAATTATTTCCTAAAGTAAATATCATAACCTCTCTTTTCATCTGATAAAACCTTATGGAGAATAAGTTAGAGAAACTTATGAGATTTATTAGTACGGTAGGCGTGCACACTAGAACGAGAGGTGAGAATTCTCAAGAGAGTGTCGCATACTAACATGGTTGTTACATTACCCGGTAAACATTTTAAATGCTTGCTAAACTAATTTTAAATTGTTTTACACTCGGGCTCTGACCCGTTTCCAGTTATTTCTTCTCTCTCATATATATATATATATATATGTTTATAATACAGGTGCCCAGCCACAGGGGCGTCATGCTTAGGTTCTTTGGACCGAACGTGCTGTAGCTTATGTGGGAGTTGCAGGACATTGCTTAGACGACCTCATTGTTGATTCTACTCCTACTTTTAGTTCTTATTAGTTAAGGAATGTGTCGCCCGTTTCTCTATTCAGTTTGGATTTTTGTCACAGATTTACGTTCCTTTATATTTCCATTTGTTAGTACTCTTTGGAATTTAATTACTGTCAAGATAGTTTAAACTGGTTTCGTTTATCTGGATGAATCTAATTCTTGTGTGTTATTATCCATCTTTAGTATATCAGAGTTCTTAAATTATTGGTTATTTAAAAAGGCTTTCATATTCGGATTTAATAAAATGGAAATAAGGTTCAAAAATTATTTTGACACGTAGCTTAATTAGTTAGGGTGTTTAAATTGGAAATTATATTTTGCGACAGTGATGCTAAGAATGAACCAACCGTTCACCTTGATTTTTAATTTAATAATGGACTAATCACCCGATATTTAATTAGGTGGGGTGTCATAGGTGGTATCAGAGCATCATGTTCTAGTGTCCTTTAGGATCTGTATGACTTATTTCGTTTCCAGCTTAGCGTCTTTGATTTAAGGCCCTAATATTAGGAATGTTGAATTCATCTTTATGCATTGGGAATTCGTGCTTCTGCGATTTGTTTATCTGAATGATGAACTCATCCAAATTATTTAAAAATTTTAGATGGATCGTCAAGAAGAACGAGCTAATGCCGTTCGGGGAGTCAATGAGCAAGGTCATTTCACACCTCAGGTGTTTCTAGAAAGAGTATCAATCGTCGAGTTAGCAGGTGTTGTGGCACAGGCATTTACCATTGCGGTCTTACAGTATCAAGAACGCATCACACAACTTATGGGGGAAAAAGATCTAGATAATATATTCAATCTGTCATGACTATAAATAACAAGTGTATGAAGACACAAAAATCGCAACAACAAGCTCCTAATGATCGTAAAAGCCACGAAGGTAACAAATTATGCAGGAAAACAAAAAAGTGCCAGGGCCAACGAAGTCGGGGTCAGAGTGAAGTCACAAAGAGGTGTTTCAAATGTGGAATTGACGGTCATGAACGTCGAACTTGCCCGGATCAGACTGGAGAGGAACTACAACCCAACCAGCGAGAAATTTCAGGACTCTGCTATAAGTGTGTACAAATAGGTCACAAGTGGAGGGACTGTCCTCAACCAGATGTCATTTTTCATCAAGATGCTCAATAAGGCCAAGGAAAAAGTGGAACTGTATGACCGGTTCAAAACCAACAGAGCCGTAAAATGAAACAGTTTAGAGGTAGATGCTTTAATTGCGACGGGATGGGTCATCGAAGGAAGGATTGCCCAGATAAGAGTAAGATACCCCAGTAGCAGGGGAGGAAACAGCATGAATGTGTGTACGATGTCAAACATACTAAAATCCAGCAGCCATCCTCGGCCATTGATGGTATGTTCCTTCCTTCTAGTGCTATAGGACACATCTTATTCAATACTGAGGCGTCATACTGTTTCATAGATACGCACTTTCCATAGACCTTAGGATTTTTAGACACTACTGAGAGTACGGTGTCATGCATAGAATCATCATTTGGAAAGGGTCATTAATTTTCTTTATACGTCGGGGTGTAGGTATATAGTTTGGTAGTTTGTTTTTACCTACAGTCATACTAGTTTAGTCATACATGAGCACGACATCATTATTGGCAAGGATTGGCTCGCTACGTACAAAGCCATGATAAATTGATTCGGTAGGAGTACTATCTTTGCCATTGTAGGGCAGGAGATGTTTTGGTAGCGATGCCTCACCCAGAAGGGGGATCTTCCCCATACTTGTATTACATAAAGGAGGATACCTCTAACGAGGTTGTGATTCTCCTAGATCCGATTCCAGTCATTCGTGAGTTTTCAAATGTATTTCAGGAGATAAGTGGGTTATGTGTTGAGGTATTTTGTGGAGAGTAAAACCACAGGAGTTAAAATTTTCTGAAGTGAGAATAAGGGGAAGGGGCATGCAGCTTACACGGGAAGTGGTTAATATAATTTTTGATTTGGTTAAGACAGATGTGTTATGTCCAAAAGATCATTACGTAGACAAGGCGATTGGCAAAGTAGAAGCATGAGTTTTATCCTCAGAGGATGAAGATGCTTAATGTGACACGAGCAAGCCATTATATTTTTGTTTATAGATATAATCACATGCGAGAGGAATTTAGTGCTTATTTCTATAGCGTTATTATTATGTATATGTTCCCTTCGTAAAGTGGGATTGTCTTTAGTGTTCTCCGCGGAGGACAAATGGGTGCACTTTTAGTGATTCATATTCTTTACTGAGAATTCTCGTATTAGTGATGCGATATGGGAGTACGACATTATACTAATTATGGTTTATAAAAATGGTTAAAACAATAGTGGATTGTGATTTCAAGGATATCGAAGTGGTTACCTTAGGGCAGCATGTTTTGTCCTGGAGAGGCCTCACCTACAATAGGGCCGGACTCGTACTTATATTATCCATTATAGGTACTTCGAAGGGTATAGTAGTATAAAAAATTTTAAATCACTAAGTGTTTATGAACCTTTTTTCCATGGTTTAGTGTGTACTGGGTTTACCATTGACGAAAAGATATAACTCAATATTATGTCTAGCGCCTAGGACTTGGTGATAGGAAGTGCGCATTGATATACCTATCCTTTAGAGATATGGGAGTTGAGATTTACACCCATATGATTGGGAACGGGATTTCAAGAATCCCGATTGTATGTATTCAAGGTTTATAGAATGTGATTTCCACCAATACTGAACGATTGTACAATTGGCGAAATGTTCTTTGTTAAGTGTAATCGCGAGAGGAGATGTATCATTTTTTGTCTAGAGACGAAATAATAGGGTACATGTTATGGACGGAGGGCCAAACGGATTTTGATAACCGATAATGCTAGGTATTAGTGTATCGGGGGGTTCCTTGTTTGGATTTCGCTTTACGAGACATTCCACGCATGAAACTTTGCGTAAGGTTGGAAGTGAGAAGATGTTTGATCATTAGTCTATGAGTTTGGTACCTCGGTCGTAGTAGGATAAGGTAATTATATCTGTAAATCAGAAGTTGAATTATGAATTAACGTCAGTAGAGACGATTATGTGGAAAGAAAGCATGGAAAGTTTTATCTCATCACCCAGAGTTGAGGAGTGGAACGATGATAAGGAGGATTTAAAATTTCAATTTTTAGGGTGGTTGAGAGTACCCAAGTGTTGTAATCACATTGTAAAAAAAAGAATTGGGTGTTATGTGTGAAGCGTATGTGGTGCCTACGCTAGCATGCTCGGTGTATAGGGTGTGTGGGCATCCTGGTTAGCTGATGTTAGAATCGTCCGAGTTGTAGGGATGTGGGAATAGACGTGTGGAATATATGTTTGTGGGACTAACATGAAGAGGTGGAAGTGACAGAATGTATTACGCATCGCGTGAAGATAATAATCCATATATACGTGTGCAATTTGAGTAGCACACCCGAATTTGGTTAGAAGGCTGTGGGAAGCCATTTACAAAGGGGTATTTCTTGAGGAGGGTAGAATTTAAATATATGGAGAACACTCGGATCGGAGTTGTAATTAGTCAAATGTTAAGAGTGAGTTGCGCGTACAAAGAACGATGATTTAGTATGGTATAAAAGGTCCAGAAGTGCACATCGTGGAGAAAAGTGCACGGGTCGGAACTTTCGGTATATGCCAAGGAAAGAAGAGAAGTATTTAGTGTCACTTAACATGAGACATTTCAAGTAGAATTCGATGTTGAGCGAGACATGGTGAGGGGTATCCGCATGCACCACTCATAGATAGAAATCGGTTAGAATAGGAAGACTAACCAGATAATTTTGTGGCTATAGACAATTCCTATAGTAGAAGAGGACGATAATGTTTCTTGGATGAGTTTCCAACCCCACAGTAAGATCAAGAGTTACTTCTAACGTGTGGAATAAGATTCCCAAGAAGGAATTAATTGATATTCCTTTGGAGTGGTTGACAAAATTAACTAGTGTGCCCTAGTCGTCCTTTGAAAGGAAGGATCGCGTCGGTACGTGGTCCTACACGGTATATTTTTTAAATTAGATGAGATTTTTGAACCCCACCTTCAAAATGGGATTTCAGGAAGCAGCGGGGATTACATTACATTTTGAGTAGGATGTATCACCCATAGCCGGGAAGTAGGCGAACATTTATTAACGATCAGTGGGGTAGTGTGAAAGAAATTTTTAGATTTTTTTTTGTGATCGTTTAATCACCACAATGGTTATAGCTAGCAAGCAGAGTATAATACGGTAATTGAGGGAAGATATTACCTAATGGTAAGGTTCTGTGGTAACACTCGTATCTGCTTCTTCTGAATAAGGTACTTATTGAGGTTTCGGGTGTCGAAAAACCTAAACTTTTCTCACTCTGACTGTTAAGAGATGGACGAATAATCAAATATTTTGGAGTTGGTCAAGTTAGAGTCTGATGTTTATGGTGAAATTACCACGACTGTTTTTTGCAGTTGTGGTCAGATGTTCGTGTGGTTTCTCTCATAATGGGAGTTGTGTGTTTAGATAAATACGATTACTTGTCATGTAGTGAGGTGCGGCCTCCCAATAATATTGAAATAATGGGAGACAATGATCTATAGGCTCGTCTTATGTGAATGTTTTCGGATAGGAGCATATTGCGAAATATCGTTAATGAGAGTGTTAAACAAGCTTGATGTGAAACGGGGGCTATAGTAATTGAGCGCCTTACTTTGAAGTTAGTTTACATACTAATAAGGTATCAAGAATTGTTTTTACCAAATATGCCTCATTTTCCGAACTTCGGGATGAATTTCCGTTATTAAGGGGGGAAGTATGTAATACCCTGTATTTTATGGCTTTTAAAATTGAGGATTTATTAAATTTAATTGAGTTATTAATTTAATATTAATCCGAAAATATTTTTTTTTACATATTTACTAACGTGATGTGAGTTAGTAATTATTGGATATTTATTGAATATTACTGGATGAGTAAAGTAATATATGAAATTTATTTTATTAAAATTGTCACGAGTGAATAAAATGTCAATTATGGAAATCCAAGTCAGGACGCACCTATGTCATGTCAGGACTAAATCATTATTATTAAATGTTAATAAATTATAAGTCACCTGTATGCTCATTTTGAGTGCGCCAATGTGTCCGTAAGGGTTGAGATAGTCAAAATCATATACCCGGGGATTTTAGTTTGGGTCTCGGGGCGCTTTTCGGCCTAATTGGCATCCCGAGAGGGTATTTTAGACATTTTACATTTTTGGGTAATTAAACCCACGATCTTCCTAAGGATAAATTAGCCTTTAGGTGTTTCCTACTAGGGTTAACAAGAACAAAAGAAAAGAACGACCATTAGAGAATGGATGGAGAGCTTCCTAAGCAACTCAAGGCCAAGGACTCGACCGTTTATACCGCCACCACCGCTAAAGCGTAGATCGCGCGACAAGGAACGCAACCATACCAGTTTTGTCCACAATTCAGAAACCCAAATTTCCAGGAAAGTATCTATCTTGCTTTATTTTTAATTGATGTCTCAATCATGTTAGTCTAGGGTTGTTTAGAACTTCTTTTATGGAAGAAAGTATAGTTTTGAGACTTGAAATCACATGTTGTAGAAGAAGTAATCATATTCTGGACATCTAAATCGCATGTAGAGGATAAACCACGAATTTGTATGTATTTAGAAGTAGGAAATCTGGAAAAGAATTGGAAGAATTGAAAAAAAAAGAAAAATTAGGGTTCTTGAAGTTCAAGAAAATTTTACCCATTAAATTGTTATAATTGATGAATTGGGACATATTTTACGTAGAAAATTATGTGTTCTGGCATATAGTACTTGTAGTAACGTTTATTGGGAGTTTGGGATTGATATATGGAGATTTGGTTGAGGTTGGAAAAGCAAACCCGTAACTGGGTTAATGCAGTTTTCGTCATAACTGCTTGATCGATCGATCGACCCAAGAACATCGATCGATCGATCGACCCATTTCCTCGATCGATCGACCCCTCCTGGAAAATTTCATATTACCCTTATGATGGTTTAATCTGATTAAAAATGCATAATAACCCTTGATTATTATTTTTGGAGCATAATGGGATATAAATAGGACCAGTAGGGTCTAGGTAAACTCCGTTGAGTGAGAATTTAATGTAAGAAGAAATTAAGGATTTAACGGGGAGTTATTCACACATATGAAATCATACATACGTTTAATAAAAGGTCGAGACTTGTAAGGAAGTTAGACTAGAAGGTGAGTGAGTGTGTGCCTACTGAAATTATTCTTAGAATACTTCGAGGGAGGAGAAGTGAGTATGACGTGAATTATAAATGAAAATAAAAATAACGAGCCCGTTATGCGAAATAATCGAGTAAAATGTGTTAATAACGGATAATTATAAATATGGGTCATAGGCATACCTAATTTATAAATGTGAATACTTATATATATGACTGTGTGATTGTGCATATTATGTATCTGAGTAAGAACCATACCTGGGCTGCTTGCTATCATGGGGGTTTCCGCACCGGGACGGTCTTATCTCGATTGGACCTTTATGGGGGATATTGACTCGTACCCTAGAAGATGGTATCCTCGATACAGGCTATCCAAAAATGATAGTCAGATTTTCTAAGAGACATGAGGGTATGTGCTGACCTCCTAGGACCTAGAACTATGCTTCGCCTCCATTTGTTTGTGTATTGTGTTAATACAGTTCGAGAGTGATTCCGGACTAGTATTTTCCTTTGTTTGTGTGATACGGGGACTTGATAGAAGAGTATGCCAGCACCATATGTTTTATGTGGGGTGATGATAGTATATATATTATATGTGCAACTAATATATATACGTATATTTATATGGGAACTTCCTACTGTGCATATAAGTAGATAAGTAATGAATAAATGCTTTAATTTTATAATAAGTGCTCTGGAACTTTATAAGGGAAATGAGTTGTTCTAAATAACGTAGAAATCTTAAAGGGAATGATTTCCTAAAGTAAATATCATAACCTCGCTTTTCACCTGATAAAACCTTATGGAGAATAAGTTAGAGAAACTTATGAGATTTATTAGTACGGTAGGCGTGCAAACTAGAATGAGAGGTGAGAATTCTCAAGAGAGTGTCGCATACTAACATGGTTGTTACATTAGCCGGTAAGCATTTTAAATACTTGCTAAACTAATTTTAAACTGTTTTACACTCAGACTCTGACCCGTTTACTTTTATTTCTTCTCTCTTGTATATATATATGTATATAATACAGGTGCCAAGCCACAGGGGTGTAATGCTTAGGTTCTTTGGACCGAACGTGCTGCATCTTATGTGGGAGTTGCAGGCCATTGCTTAGACGACCTCATTGTTGATTCTACTCCTACTTTTAGTTCTTATTAGTTTGGGCATGTGTCACCCGTTTCTTTATTCAATTTGGATTTTGGTAAGAGATTTACGTTCCTTTATATTTCCATTTGTTGGTACTCTTTCGGATTTAATTACTGTCAGGATGGTTTTATTGATAGTTTAAACTGGTTTGGTTTATCTGGATGAATCTAATTCTTGTGTGTTATTATCCATCTTTAGTATATCAGAGTTCTTAAATTGTGGTTATTTAAATAGGTTTTCAAATTCGGATTTAATAAAATGGATATAAGCTTTAAAAATTGTTTTGACACTTAGCTTAATTATTTAGGTTGTTTAAATTGGAAATTATATTTTGCGACAGTGATGCTAAGAATGCACCAACCGTTCACCTTGATTTTTAATTTAATAAGGGACTGATCACCCAGCATTTAATTGGGGGTGTGTCACACCCGTATTTTTGAAAGATTTTATTTTAATTATGGGAATTATTAATTTAAATGGAAAACCTTTTAATTAATCCATATTTAAGTAAATAATTACTAGCATGATGAGAGTTAGTATTTATTGGTGAGAATTATGTTGAAGATTACTTAGTGAGTAGAGTAATATATAATGAGAATATAATATTATTGTCGTGTGTGAAAAATACGACAGTTACAGTACACTTAGTTGGGATGCACATGTGAGTCGTGTCGGTACTTAAATGAGGAATTAAATTGTTGTTTTATTTTTGGTTATTTGGATGGCCTTTTTGAGTACGCCAGTGTGTCCGTAAGGGCCGAGATAGTAAAAAAAGTCTACTCAGGGGTTTAGTTTGGAGTCTGGGGCAAATTTAGGCCAAACCAACACCATTGAGGGGTATTTTTATCTTTTAAAAAATTTGGATTAATTAATGGAAGAAAATTGGAGAAGTATATCTTCATGTACGTGGGAGAGTTAGGGTAAATAACTGGTAAAGCCAAGAGAGAGTCCAAGAGGAAGAAGGAGAAGAGGTTTGTAGGAGTTCTAAGGCCAAACCCAGTCACCTTTCACCAAAAAAATAATCAACGTGTAGATCGGTAACATGAGAACCATCTATACCAATTTCAAGCGACGAATCATACCTTCGTGAAAAGGCAAGTGTTTATCTTTCTTCATTTAGAGAATCTAATGTCCATGTTTGACTAATTGATAATTTACTCTTGATATTATGAATTTGGGGCTGAAATTGGGTATTAATATATGATTGTGGTATAGGTATTGCATGTAGTTGAATAACCATCTTGTGGGTATAAGAAATCTGGGTTTTATATGTTGAAATTTTGAAATCAATTATGGGTTTAATTTTGACTAATGGTGATTATATAAATTTAGGGGGGTTTGAGGATTTTGTAAAATAATATGAATCTTTGATGATGTTGTAAGGATTTGATGTTAAAAAGGTATTAGCAATCATACAATTGCTAGAGGTTATGATTTAGAATCGTCGGTTTTGAGTTAGGTAAAGTTTTATGTTATATAGATGTTCAAAAAGTTGAGAAAACGCAGTTTTTAGAGGACATGGACAATCTGCAGAATTCTCGTTCGAATAACCTCATTCGAAAGAGAATTCCAACGACCTATCCAACGAGAATTCGGAGAGTTTTTCATTCGAACGAGATTCCAATGAAAATTTAGTTCTTAATTCGTTCGACGGTTCATTTGAACGAGAATCCCCCCAACTTCTAATGAGATTTTAGAAGTTCTATTTTTTTCCCGAACAAGTTAAAACCTCACAAGGTTAATTCAGGCGAGAGAGAACGATGTACACTATTCTTGAGTGACTTCTTTACATATTCTAGTGGTGAGATGATTGTGTAACTACTAAGGGAGTATGTTCGAATAAGAGGGCCTTATGGAATACATACGAGAGACATATTAATCATACGGATAGAGTAATGTGAGTCTTAGAGATAATAATACTACGTATAAATTTGGGTATTTGGGTTGCCAGAATACCTAATGATTATTATAGGTTGAGTGTATGTACCTATTGGTTGAATTATTGTGTGTATTACATACCTACGCGGCTTGCTATCAGGTGGAGGTTGAGCATTGTGGACGGTCATATATTTTGGAGCCTTCGGGGGGATTTTGATCCGTATCACTAGAACATAGAACCTTAGTACGGGCTATCAGTGAGAAGAATCGTGTTGACGGTCATATGAGTGCGTAAGTATGTGTGTATCCCATAGGCTTTGAACTATGTTAGCCTCCAATATGTGAGTTTAAATGGTTCGCAAGAGATTGAACCTATAGTCCTTCATGCAATGAGCGATGCATCAGGACATGATAGCAAAAAAGTATTACACCAAGGGGCCCTAACCCAGGGGTGTTGGAATAGTGTGTGTGTGTGTATATATATATATATACCTTTACTTATTCTATTATGCGTGTTTATTAGATACAGAATTAATGATATTTAAAAATATTCTTATTGAGAAAAAGGAATACCTATGAGGATAACGGTTGTGTGTATGAATAAATATCCTTAAACATATGGTAATATGGTATACGGGTGATATGGGTAAACGCATGAGATTATTGGTGTGATAATAGTCATCTTCGGGCTTGTTAGGCAGGGTAGCATGATTAGAATGAGTTAAATATATGTGTTAGATGTGCACATTAGACGAGAGGTGAACATCTCAAGTGAGAGTACGAAAGTCTAACACGTACGCAATAAGTGTTATTTTTTTCATTTAAGCACTTGCTGATTTTTAAACTGTTTTCAATTCGGGCTCTGACCCATTTATTGCAAATCTATTTTCTTTTGTAAAAATATTTTAGGTGCCCATCCATAAGGACACCAAGTATAGCAGTTACATTCATTTGACGAGTTGTAGATGATTTGGAAGTTACAAGACTTTGTAGTAGGCACCTCTATGACTTTAGTTTCTTTATCTTGAGTTATTTACATCAATTAGGGCATGTCACCCCCTTTCCTTATTCAGACAGTCAGAGATTGTGGATGTATTTATTTTACTCCTTTTAGTCGTTGGTTTATTTTGTTGGATTATTGTATTCGGTACTTAGGGTGGATGTGTTTACTCCAGTCACATTTATTATTTCAGTCATTTTATTTCTTATGAGATTAGTTGGATAGTGTATGTTTAATAATTAGTTAATTTGATTTTATGTTAATTAAAAGATAAAATTTTGACATCAACCTTTTTAAATATTTGGTGGTTAGTGCTAAGAATGAAGATTTAGACATTGATGCATATTTTGAACCAACTGAATATTCTAAATTAATTTAATGAAGGAATGATCACCCAATATTTAATTAGGCGGGGTGTCACAAGTGGTATCATAGCGTCAGGTTCTAGAGTCTTTTAGGATCTATGCGGCTTATTACGTTTTCGCTTAGTGTTCTTTGATATAGAGTCCTATTATAGGATTTTTCTATTCCTCTACGCATACGACTTACGTTCTCATGCTATTAGGATAATTGATGTGATTCAGATACGAGTTCGGATGGGCCTGGTTCGCCGAACAGTATGGGACAACTAGCAAAGGGCCATTGGAAGGACTGTGGGAAGAGAGGCTCGATAAGCCATGGAGTATTCGGGGAATGGTGATCGTAGTAGAAGTCACCAAAATTGTTGTCTAGGTAAAAAATAAAAGGATAAGCACTCGAGGACAATTACTTCCCAAACACTGTGTTAGATAACAGTAGTGAAAATTTAGACTCACTCAGCATAGTCGACAAATGAGAGAGTCAGAGGAACTCTTTTGAAGAATCACCTATTGGATTTTAAGAAAAAGATGAAGTGTAATGGACCAATGAAAGAAGATAATCCAAAGGCAATAGTGTAGAGTGGAGTGCAGTGACACTCAAAATTTAATTTTGGACGAAAGTTTTAGCTCACAGGAGCAGCATAGAGCGATGATAGCAAGTCGCTACATATAAAGTAGTATATATGGAGTTAAATGAGAGATAGGGTGCTATTTGACTGTAAGATCTTCCATCTAATGTTCAAACAGAGATGCGAATGGGAGTACGAACTTAAGTAGGTCAGGTAGAGAAATACCGACCATGAAAGATAAGTTAACTCGGTTAACAGACTTTGTAGCCAAAGAAAGTGTATACGTAGAATAACAAGGGCTCATAAGTTGAGAATGGACTCGTGGGTGAAATACCCAAGCATGAATGGGAGATGTGACTAAGGTGACAAGTGTCGGTGTCATCAAAGCCATACATTTACAAGATTACATCAACGCTTCTAAGAAAAGGGAGCCAGCAGGATTGGAAGATCTAATCAAAGAGAAACACTGAAGTTAACAGTACCAATGTGTTACCATAAGAGGGTGTACCCAGTAGGGGACCCAATTAAATTCTTAAGATCACTTGAATTCTTACCAAGTGACGGTAGATTCAGTTAGGGCCGTCAAGGTTAGAAACAAGTTCCATAAGGACCAGCGAAGCCAAATGGACAATGAGGGTAGCAATCAGAGTTAAGACTACCAGGTCCGAGAGGGGGACACACCGACATGGCTTGTGGGTCTAGAGATAGAGGATGAGAACATGAAGGTGTCCTATAGGTGATGAGTAGGACCACCGGCACTAAAATGATACACGATGAGGAAGTGAGAACAAACGAACTGGGAAAGTAAATGAAAATGATGTCAGTGGATCATAGTAGCATCTTAAGAGACATTCCCAACAGGAGAATCAGACCTAGAGGTTATCAACTTGAGATATAATTGAGTTCAGTAAGGACCAACAAGGTCCTCAAAAGGAATAAGAACATTCCCATTCCTCAAACCTGTTAGGGGAGATGGCGAGGGAGGCCAGTAGGGCCAGGTCTAGAAGAAAGAGAGAGCCTCTGGAAAGTTATTACGGTAAGTGATGAGACGCATGAAAAAGGATTGCCCCAAGCGGGACAAAGGACAACCGCAAGATGAGATCTTGGATATACAATCATTACAGTTGAACAAGGGGTCAGTTCTGGCACGAGGGTTAAGTTTAAAAACCCATTGACCATGAAAGGTAGGTGGTAAATGGAGATAGTATAATTTCCTTACCCTTATAAGTAAGGGATGACATTTCGGGTGACATGAGTGAGCCACAATAATTTATTAGTAACACTACAATTTGAGTGTTCATCGAGTTTAGAGGGTGCGCTGGCGATAGTAGCCTTATTAAGTATATGATTACCAGTGGGTATCAAGATTGTTGGTGTCACCTGTAAGGGAGGAGCAGGCGTGGACACTAAGAAATTTTTTATATTACATCATAATTTTTGCCCTTTTTGGGTGTTATAATAATATAACATAGTATTATTATTATTATATTATATAGTGACTTAATAGCGAGGTTTTGAGCAGTAGTAAATTATTAGTAAGACTATCACACTCGTTATTTCTGGGTAAATTATATGTCTTTACGAGGCATCACCTGAAAGATGGTTGAGCCTGCATATATTGTATTGTATTGCAGACTTCGGTGAGTATGTTATCTTACTATATTCGATCCCGATTAGTAGGGAAATTACTGATGCGATTCAGAGTATATTGATTTATTATCGAGCGGAGAGATATAGTTCGTTAATCATATATAGCGCTGAGAACTTGGTGATAGTGAGGGCGCTATGTTAGAAGTCGTCTTAGAGACATGGGAGTGGACGAGTAAAATTTTTTCCACAGACGGAAATTTGGGGGTACATGTTATGGACTGAGGGCTTAACGGATCTCGATGACCACTAATGTTAGATAGTAGTGTAACAGGGGGTTCCTTGTTTGGATTTCACTTTGCGAGACATCCCATGCATGAAACTTAGCGTACGTTGGAAGTTGTGAGATGTTCTATCTTTAGTATATGGGTTTGGTACCGTAGTGATTACACGTATATGTAGTTATAACTGTGAGTTAATAGTTATATTACAAATTAAGGCCGATAGAGCCATATTATGTTAATATACGAAAATTTTATTAATCGTTGACACCACGAGTAGACCAGTGGGACAACATAGGATTTAATTAAGTGGAAAATATAGGGTGGCTTAGTATGACCTTATAATATAGTTATGCCAAGTATGTGAGGCATAGTTTGAGACGAATGTAACACGTCTAGTATGGTTGTGCATAAATGCACAAAGTATAGGGTGTATGGGCGCCCTAGTTAAGTGTATCTTCAATAACGTTTATGGGGAGAATATGACGTACGGATAGATATAAGGTAGAATTAGAATGAGGCAAAGGGGAACAAAATTTCTTAGTGGGGAAGGGAATCACTAGAGATCGAAGAGTAGAAGGATAATGAATGCTATAGTAGTGTAAAATGCAATAAATGTACGATGTAGATTCTCGAGAATAATCAACAGTCGCCCGATACAGAGGAGTAATATGACGAAAGCTACGTCATAACAAATTTAGAAGATTTGGAAGTCTATCACGAGTAGTCGGGTATTATTGCAAATGTCTTCCACGGACAGATGGATCATTAGTTCTAATGGTAGTGTATAAATCATCAGACTAAAAAGTACCACTTATGAAGAGACACGGGGAATAACGTAATGTTCCAAAAATGTAAAAATAAGTGGAAATATATGTGTGATGAGCACTAATGACTCAAGGAGTTGACACGTGGAGATGTTGGAATTTTTTTTTTTGTGGAGGAAATGCTTTGGCCGTGCATAGAGAGGTTCATATTAGTGACAAAACGAAAGAAAAATTGCAAGTTGTTGTGTAAGAACCAAGGTGAATTGTTAGAATGAAGGAATAATTTGATATGTGATGACTAAAGAAAATTAGTCACTATAATGGAATGGTAAGGCAAGACCGTTCGACTGAAGGGTGCCGTTAGTAGAGTGACACCGAGATAATGAAAATTTTATGGGGTTTCACTCGATAGCGTGCCTGACTGGGATAGGATTTTGTGTCCAAATTTTGGGAGAGGTTCTAGATGGCCATGGGTTCGGAATAACGATTGAGTTCGACCTATCACCCGTAGACTGGTGGGTAGACTGAACGAATGAATTAGATGTTAGAGGATATGTTGCGGATGTGTATCCTTGACTTTGGCGGGTCTGGGAGAAATATCTTCCACCGGTGGAGTTTACTTATAATAAATCCTATCAGTTTACTAATGGCATGGCTCAATTCGAGGTATTATATGGTAGGCATTGTCGTTCTCCAGCGTGTCCGTTAGAGGTGGGGGACAACAAGCTACTTGGGCCTGAGGTGATTTAGGATACCTCGGCCTGGATTGAGATGACTCGAAGCCGTATTCGAGTTTCTCAGTTTAAATAGAAGAGTTACGCCAATGCCAAGAGGTTCTTCATGGAGTTCAATGTGGGGGACCAGGTGTTGTTACGAGAATATCCTATGAAAGGGGTAATGTGGTTTGGGAAGAAAGGGAAGTTCACGCCGAGGTAAGTAGGGCCATTCCCTATTATTGAGTGGATTGGTCCAATAGCTTACAGACTTGGGTTACCGGAGCACTCGCATAGGATTCATGATATGTTCCATATTTCTTCGCTGAGGAGATATCTTCGGGATGACATGGCCCATACTCATATTTCTTTAGAGGAGATTGACCTACAGCTCGATAATTTCTGCGAGGAGGGGCTTATTACAATCCTAGATCATAATGAGAGGAAATTAAGGTCAAAGGTAGTGCTGTTAGTACGTGTTCAGTGGAGGCATCATAATGTCGAGGAGTCCACTTGGGAGTGCGACGATGAGGTGCACGACAAGTATCGAGAGTTATTCCTAATAGGTATACCATTATTATTTTTACGCTTTTCTGAATTTCGGGACAAAATTCCATTATTAGGGAGGAAATATGTAATACCCCATATTTTTGAAAGATTTTATTTTAATTATGGGAATTATCAATTTAAATGGGAAACTTTATAATTAATCCGGATTTAAGTAAATAATTACTAGGGCGATGAGAGTTAGTATTTATTGGTGAGAATTATGTTGAAGATTACTTAGTGAGTAAAGTAATATATAATGAGAATATTATATAATTGTCGTGTGTGAAAAATATGACAATTACAGTACACTTAGTTTGGGCGCGCATGTGAGTCGTGTCGGGACTTAATTGAGGAATTAAAATGTAATTTTATTTTTGGTTATTGAGATGGCTATTTTGAGTATTCCAGTGTGTCCCGAAGGGTCGAGATAGTAAAAAAAGTCTACTCGGAGGTTTAGTTTGGAATTTGGGGAAACTTTAGGCCAATCCGACACCCCTAAGGGGTATTTTTGTTTTTTGAAAAATTGGGATTAATTAATGGACAAGAATTGGAGAAATATATCTGCATATATGTGGGAGAGTTGGGTTAAAAAATTGGTAAACCCTAGAGAGTCCAAGAGGAAGAAAGAGAAGAGGTTCCTAGGAGTTGTAAGGCCAAACCCAGTCACCTTTCACCAAAAACATCATCAATGTGTAGATCGGGAAGAGGAGAATGCATCTATACCAATTTCAAGTGACGAATCAGGCCTTTGTGAAATGGCAATTGTTTATCTTGCTTCATTTAGACCATCTAACATCCATGTTAGACTAGTTGATGATTTACTCATGATATTATGAATTTGGGACTAGAATTGGGTATTAATCTATGATTGTGGTATAGGTATTGCACGTAGTTGAATAAACATCTTGTGGGGATAAGAAATTTGGGTTTTATAAGTTAAAATATTGAAATCAAATGGGGGTTTAATTGTGACTAATGGTGATTATATGAATTTAGGGCTTTTTGAGGATTTCAAAAATTAATATGAATCTATTATGAAATTGTAATTATTTGATGTTAAAAAGGTGTTAGCAAGCATACAATTGCCAGTGGTTATGATTTAGAATCGTTGGTTTTGAGTTAGAAAAAGTTCAATGTGATATGGGTGTTGAAAAAATTGAGAAAATATAGTTTTTAGAGGATAGGGACGATCTGCGAAATTCTCGTTCGAACGAGAATTACAAAAACCTATTCAACAAGAATTCAGAAAGTATTTCGTTCGAATGACCTAGTTCGAACGACCTCGTTCGAACGAGATTCCAATGAAAATTCAGTCTTTAATTCGTTTGAACGAGATTTCCCCCAGCTTCTTAATGAGATTTCAGAAGTTCTAATTTTTGCCCGGACAAGTTAAAACGTTACAAGGTTGATTCAAGCGAGAGAGAATGATCTACGATATTCTTGACTGACTTCTTTATATATTCTAATGGTGAGATGATTGTGTAACTACTAAGGCAGTATGTTGGAATAAGAGGGCCTTATGTGATACATACGATAGAGAGATT
Source organism: Sambucus nigra (assembly GCA_949130495.1). Classification (NCBI taxonomy): domain Eukaryota; kingdom Viridiplantae; phylum Streptophyta; class Magnoliopsida; order Dipsacales; family Adoxaceae; genus Sambucus; species Sambucus nigra. Next base: position 277,524,580 of record OX422207.1, on the reverse strand, counting down.
AATCGTACGGATAGAGTAATGTGAGTATTAGAGATAATAATACTACCTATTAATTCGGGGATTTGGGTTACGGGAATACCTAATGATTACTATAGGTTTTGTGTATGTACCTATTGGTTCAAATAAATATTGTGTGTATTACGTACCTACGCTTCTTACTATCGGTTGGAGGTTGCACGTTGTGGAAGATCATATCTTGAGGACCCTTCGGGGGGATTTTGATTCGTATCACTAGAACATAGAACATTGGTACGTGCTATTAGTGAGAACAATAGTGTTGACGGTCATATGGGAGCGTAGGTATGTGCGTATTCCATAGGCTTGGAACTATGTTCGCCTCCAATATGTGTGTTTTGATGTTTCGCGAGAGATTGAATCTATAGTCCTTCATGCGATGAGCGATGTAGCGGGACATGATAATAGAGTATGCATTTCACCAAGGGGCCCCTAACCCAGGGGTGCTGGAATACAATATATATATATATATATATATATATATATATATATATATATAAAGAGATAAATATGTGTATACATGTTACTTATTCTATTGTTCGTGTTTAGCAGATTTGGAATTAATGATGTTTAAAAATATTCTTAGTGAGAAAAAAATACCTATGAGGATAACGATTGTGTATATGAATAAATATCCTTAAACATATGGTAATACGGGGATGCGGGTGATATGGGTAAACGCCTGAGATTATTAGTGTAATAGTAGTCATCTACGAGCTAGTTAGGCGGGGTAGCATGACTAGAATGGGTTAAATATACACGTTAGATGTGCACATTAGACGAGAGGTGAGCATCTCAAGTGAGAGTACGAAAATCTAACATGTACACAATATGTGCTAATTTTTTCATTTAAGCACTTGTTGATTTCTAAACTGTTTTCAACTCGGGCTCTGACCCGTTTATTGCAAAAAAAAAAAATTCTTTTGTCAAATTATTTTAGGTGCCCAGCCACAGGGACACCAAATATAGAAGTTATATTCATTTGACGAGCTGTAGCTACTTTGGAAGTTACAGGACTTGGTAGTAGATGCCTCCATAACTTTCATTTCTTCATTTTGAATTATTTACTTCACTTAGGGCATGTCGCCTCTTTTTCTTATTCAGACAGTTAGAGATTGTGGATGTATTTATTTACTCCTTTTAGTCGTTGGGTTATTTTGTTGGATTATTGTATCCGGCATTTAAGTTGGATGTGTTTACTCCAGTCACATTTATTATTTCAGTTATTTTATTTCTTATGAGATTAGTTGGATGGTGTATGTTTAATAATTGGTTAATTTGATTTTATGTTAATTAAAAGATAAAATTTTGACATCAACATTTTTAAACATTAAATGGTTAGTGTTAATAATAAAGTTTTTGATAGTGATGCATATTCTGAACCAACTGGATTTCTGAATTAATTTAACAAAGGACTGATCACCCAGTATTTAATTAAGCAGGGTGTCACACTTTTCACGTAAATAGTGTTAATGATATAACATGTTGGGTAGAGATTAGTTAGGTATAATAGATTTTTTTTCGCGCCCCGATTTGATTATATTAAAATCATTATTTTAATTATAGAGATAAATTTTCTTAAACAATATATTACTTTAAATCTCTCTGAAAAATAACACTAGATTTATTCTTGTTTTCTTTGAAAATTTTGATGAAAACATAACTACCTTTACATATAACTTACAAGTACTAATGACTTTACACACCGAAGTTTCTTGGTTTAGCATTTACAAAAAATCTTCTCGATATGAAACCCAAATTATTTATTCTCCACTCTCCCGTTTTATAGTCCTAACTTGGCAGTGAACTCCAAACGATAGACATACTTGAAACAAAACATTATAGGAGTGTAATCAATAAAATCTTAGTGAATGATCATATTCACACACATACTGTTAAACGAAAAAGTAATTAATCCTTTTTAATTAATATTTAATTATTTTAATTGCACATTTTAGTTTAATGTTATATATTGATTTTGATGATCCCAAACAAACTTTTATTATGTTATTATGTAAATATTTCTTAATTTATAATATATATCTCTATATTTTTTTATATACTATTATTAATCATGCTATTGTTATTATAATTATCTTTTTATATATTTGTTAGTATACTTATCATTTTATACATTTGTATAAATTACATATTACTTGTTATATCTTATATAAGTTACCTATACTATATAATACCCGTCATGTCATTTATATTATACTCTCTTATAGTAAGTATATAACACAAGATTTCTTTCATTTATTTAATTATTTAACTATTTTGTTTATATAATTATATATATGTACTTGTGTAATAGTTAATATATTTATTGAATATATTATTTATTTCATTATTTGTTTATATAATTATGTTATATATATATATATATATATATCTTATATAAGTTACCTATACTATATAATACCCGTCATGTCATTTATATTATACTCTCTTATAGTAAGTATATAACACATGATTTCTTTCATTTATTTAATTATTTAACTATTTTGTTTATATAATTATATATATGTACTTGTGTAATAGTTAATATATTTATTGAATATATTATTTATTTCATTATTTGTTTATATAATTATGTTATATATGTATACATACTATATGTAATGTCATAATAATTAGTATATATTACATACTATATGTAATATATAGTAATATATGTAATGTCATGTAATATATAGTATGTAATATATACTAATTATTATGACATTACATATAGTATTATACAATTATATAATACTATATGTAATGTCATAATAATTAGTATATATTACATACTATATGTAATATATAGTAATATATGTATTACATTACATATATTACTATATATAGTAATATATGTATAACATTACATATATTACTATATATTACATATAGTATGTAATATATAGTATGTAATATATAGTATTATGACATTACATATATATTACATATAGTATTATGACTTATATAGTATTATATGTATTATATAATTATATAGTACATATAACATATATATTACATATAGTATTATGACTTATATAGTATTATATGTATTATATAATTATATAGTACATACTATATGTAAGTACATATACATACATACTATATGTAAGTACATATACATATAGTACATACTATATGTAATATAATACTATATGTAAATACATACATATAATACTATATAAGTCATAATACTATATGTATTATATGTATTATATAATTATATAGTACATACTATATGTAAGTACATATACATATAGTACATACTATATGTAATATAATACTATATGTAAATACATACATATAATACTATATAAGTCATAATACTATATGTAATATATGGTATGTACTATATGTACTTACATAGTCATAATACTATATGTAACATATAGTATGTACTATAATACTATATGTAAATACATACATATAATACTATATGTAATATATGGTATGTACTATATGTACTTACATAGTCATAATACTATATGTAATATATAATATGTACTATATGTACTTACATATAGTATGTACTATATAATTATATAATACATATAATACTATATAAGTCATAATACTATATGTAATATATAGTATGTACTATATGTACTATATACTATATAAGTCATAATGCTATATGTAATATATAGTATGTACTATATGTAATGTCATAATACTATATGTAATATATAATATGTACTATATGTCATAATACTATATGTAATATATAGTATGTACTATATGTACTATATACTATATAAGTCATAATGCTATATGTAATATATAGTATGTACTATATGTAATGTCATAATACTATATGTAATATATAGTATGTACTATATGTACTATATAATTATATAATACTATATGTAATGTCATATATAGTATGTACTATATATATTACATACTATATATAGTATATAATATATAGTATGCATATATAGTATGTACGATATGTAATATATATATATATACTAGCGAATACCCGTGCCGAGGGCACGACGATAAATTTGCCCCCGTGATAAAAAAACTCAGACCATAAAAAAATAAAAAGAAGAAAGAAAAAAAAATAGTTAAAAAAATCCATATCTATTTTTTTTTTTTTTAAAAAAAAAAACACCATTTAGCATAACATTTCATGCATGGGCATGAAATGTCAAAAATATCATACATGTCTTTTTGCCATCTCCATATGGCTCCATATTATATGGATGCATACTATATATTACATACTATATATAGTATGTAATATATATAGTACATACTATAAATGACATTACATATAGTACATACTATATATTACATATAGTATCATGACATTACATATAGTATACTATATATGACATTACATATAGTACATACTATATATTACATATAGTATTATGACATTACATATAGTATTATATAATTAGTATGTATATATATACTAGCGGATACCTGTGCCGAGGGCACAGCGATAAATTTGCCCCGTGATAAAAAAAATCCAACTTTAAAAAAAAAATATTAATTTTTTTTAAATATATTTAATAAAAAAAACACCTTTAAAAAAATATTGAAAAAAAAATATTAATTGTTTTTTAAATATATTTAATTAAAAAATAATATAATAATATATGTATGTATGCATGTTAAACATGTATGATATTTTATGTCTTCCATGTACCCATAAAAGACATAAAATATCATGCATGTTTAACATACATGAAATCACCCCATGGCCATATGCCCCCTTATTATATATATATATATATATATATATATATATATATATATATATATGGTTACTTATTACTATGATGCATAAACCATAGGTTTCACTTTTGGAGGACTATATGAGTACACTTTAATTTATAATACAAACAGATTACATTTTTTTTACATGCCCCATGCCTCACTTTTGTTTACAAATTTAAAGATCCAAAAGATTAATGTTATCCTTGAGGTGCTGCTTATAACGAAGATAATTGATGGAGGTAATAGAATAGTTATGTGATATACCACTAGTCTTGACTTTGTTCAATGCTAAAACTCATGTAAGGAGATACGTAGTGCATGCGCCATCTGTTTTGGCTTTTGGATAGTTTGTCCCATCCGGATTTTTTTTATCAGCCACGAAATCTTATCTATAAATTATAGTACCATATAAGCGTTATCTGTTTGTATATGCTATCTGTTTGTATATATATATATATAAAATAAAGTAGGAAACTTATATATGTCATAAGATTAAAAGATGATGTCATCTTTATGAATTTTTATTACCTTTCCTATTTTACCCTTGAAAATTTTGATTTCTCCCTCTTTTAATACACTCTAATTTGTTCCCCCTCCCTTCAAAATTCAAATACAAGGGTAAAATAGTATTTGGACCGTTTCTTTCCCTAACACTTATTTGTGTAAACGCCATCTGTTTGTCATTTTACACCCTTTTACTTTATGCTCTTTTATCTTCTGCACGCATCTCTCTCTCTCTCTCTCTCTCTCTCTCTTAGCTATCCTCGACCTCCCCTCACAAAACTAATAACTTGAGTCAGCAAGATTTGAACTCAGTTTGGTCGACATCTTGAACTTAGCTTCCACGAACATGAATGATGCTCCATCTTGAACCCGGTTTAGTTTACACTGCAGATCTGAGCTATTTTGGATCAAGGTATTTTGTTTACCCAACTCCACCGCTCTTGATCTATTTTGTTTACCCAACTCCACCTCTCTCGATCTTAGGTGCTGGGTTTTTGTGATTTAAAGGGATTGAAATGGCTTTGTTGCTCCATTTTTAGGGTTTGAAATCCTTTTCGAGTTTAGATATGATTTGATTTATAGGTACTAATCTTGGATATTTTTGTTGTTACGAATAATAATTTTTAATCTCTTTTTTGTAGGTCATTTGACAACAAATGTATATATCTCTTATCACTCACGCTCCAAGGTATACCAATCCATTTTTTTGTGTTTATTGCATGTCAGAGATTTGGGGGTTTATTTTTATAAATTGGGATCTTTGAGGGTATCTATATTTGTTTTAGAGTTTTCCCCTCTCTTTTTGGTGAATGAATTAGCTCTTTGAAACCAGTGTTCCACATTTGCCATTACAGTGCCAAATTTATGTTATCTAATTTTGACTTATGTTTAAGTCATAGAAGATTTAGGGATGTTTTAGCTGAATAAGTCCTATATTTTTTGGAATACAATTTTTTCCTTTATTAATTTGTGTTATTGGTGTTTGCACTTACGAGTTTAGTACATGTGAGCCTCTTGCTGATTGAGGAAAAAAAATGTTCTTAACATATAATGTTCAACTCCTTTCTCTTTCTAATATGTGTTTATTGTTATATGTGTGGTCATATCAACTTCACTTCCTACGTGGTTTAAACCAAACGTTCTTCTTTAATTAGTTTTGGTGGAAAGTTATATATGTGTCCCTGTAAACAATGGACATACACTATAGTTTTGGAATACTTATTAGCTTACAACTCTTATTTTTATTAATGTAACAGATTTTGGGGAACTACTATCTACTGAAGGTTGAAGCATGGATGTCCCAGTTATTACTTTGAAAACCATTCATTTGTATGCTTTTAACTTTTAACTCAATTATAACTCAGTTTCACATTTGAAATTATAACTTTTAACTCAGTTGTATACTGCTTTTATATGTTCATTCCATTGTAGGTAACAACTACAAAATTCCATTGTTTATCTTTGGTATATGTTATGTTTTATAGGTACACATATCTATGATCATTTCGATGTATTTTGTGGTTTTTATAGAACAGTTATTTTATTATGGAACAACGTCATTTCAGTTAATTTTATGCGAATCGACATTAAATATTATTTTCAGTTTAATTGACTCTAAGGCATTTATCATTTAAACAAAGATGGCTTCATTGGACATGCGACAGTTAAGTAGAGATGGACGAATCAGGAACCCTCATGAGAACCCATTGGTGCCTTCCCCCTAAACCCAGATAGTGGATGAAGAATGGGTTGCACCAAAGCAGGCCCGTTCTTTTTATTTCGTGAAATATTGATAATATGATGACCTAAAGGTGACAACAAGTTTTGATGAGACTATTAAACAACTCAAAAGGCTGATGTTGGATATGCTTTGGGACTGGATAACTTTATACATAAGTGAAAAGAAAAGAAGTATATGATTCGTAGGCTTAATATCTCCACTGCGTTCGAAACGAAAAGCAGAGGTCAATTTTAATGTTGGTAGAAAAGTAGTATATGATTCGTGCTATGCTTTAATGTTCACAGGTACGATAATGACCGTTAATTGTCGACTTTTAATGTTAGTAAATTTTTGGCCATATACAACAGTAGCAGCTCGACCATATACAACTAAGCCCAGGTAGTTTTGGGCACATGTGCTCTCTTTTAATTTCTATGATGATGATCGGAGTTGAGAGAAAGAAAACACTGCAACATTTCCTTAAGAAGCTGGATAAAAATATGCATCTCCACAATCAGATCGGAGTTCATAGAGAAAACACTTTAACATTCTTTTTTTAGATTTATACTTTTGGTTTCATTGTTAACCGTAGTCAATAGATTCTTGGCACTGCACCGATCTCAGATATGCAATAAAGCTTTGTTTCAGTTATGCAGCAAATCTTTGCTTCAGTCATGGTGGTTGTGGGGAGGCTCGACAGGTAAAAATGGATTTTTATGAGAAAATAGTTCTTTAGTTTTTTTTGGATGACAAGAAAATCTACAGGATTTTTATGAGGCAGAGATTAATGACTCAGACCCTTGCATGTGCTTTACCCTGCATCTGATATCACTTCAGAATAAAAAGTGTGTACGTGTTGATGAAGTTTATGTATTCGCTGACCTTATTGCATTAGCTGACTCAGAGAATCAGGAAGTGGCAAACTCAGCTGGAAGTTCTCTTATGGATATGAAACTCAACTGGAAGTCTCTTATGGCTATATTAGCCCCTACTCTTTTACAACTATCTAAATTTGGTGTTGGCCACTTACAAGACAAGCACGCTTCTAATACTTGGAAACGAGACAAACTCAGAGATGAACTTAGCCCCTACACTTTTACAAGACAAGCACTCTTTTATATCTGTTTGTTAGAATGTCTATTCAAAGTTATATTGAATATTAATTTTATTTAGATCTGATTCGTCCGTTTCTTTGCGTTACTCTAATTTTCCTTTATATAAATTGGATTGTTTATTACTTTAATATTGATAACTTTGACAATCTATATATTTTTCTGAAACAGGAAATTGACTCAATAGTTACAACCCAAATACATCATCAACGGGCATGAGGATTCCCTGCAACAGTCCCGAGCGTCGGCAAGTTTTCATGTTTTCATATTGCATATACTTATTATGTTTATCTGTTGAATAATTTAATCTTAGAATCAATCCATATTCACAATGCCAAAGTAAGATCGCTTAAAATAGACAACAGTCCCGGTGTACGATCACTTCAATCCATATTTATAGCCTTATGGATAATAGATGACAGAATAAAATAGGCAACACAATGTTCTCTAAAGCAGGATATCTTGGATTGCATATTGTTTTCATGTGTATGAAGGATCTTACTCTGCACCTATCAAAAATTAAACAACTGTTCATTGAATTTCGTTGTTATACTTGATCATTTTGCTTTTTGTAAACCTCCTGTAAATGATGAGGAAATTCTAGCTTTCTTAGAGTTACTAAAGCTATCCAGATTTTTGTAGATTTATATAAACTCCGGGACAATATTCACAGTGCCTTTCACCTAACATTTCTTTATTATGTGGTTGGAATTATCTATAATTTTTTCTTAAAAAACTTTGTAATATTTACTCATCTGGTGTTTTTTCACCAGAAAATTACGTTGACTTTGCATATCTAATGCTTTAATATGTACTAATTAGATTATGGAATATTCTGATTTATGTTATTGATTTTAATGTTTTAGTTTTGTTCTACATTTATCATGTGTACGAAAAAATATTGGTGGTAAATTAATTCGTTGCATGTTTAGGTATGAGATATCATTTAGTGAAATGTCCTCCAATCTAGATGTACATTTAGATGTTTATGTTTGGCAGTGTATACTCTTAGATTTTCATTGCGTTTGTAATAAATGTGGTAATTGAAAGTACAGTAGTGCAGAGTACATATTTAATAGCTATTTTGGTCCTCAGCTGCTACATAAGGAGTAAAGTTGCTCACTACAGAGCATCAATTACTCTGGTGTGTTACATTAACTAGGTAATTGGGAATTTAAGATACTAAATTGGAAATGTTTTTGTATGTGCGGCCATATTTTCCACTATGTGGAGAAATCTGGGACCGATAAGAGAGTAGCGAAGTCTGTGGGGAAGGCGGCTAGAGTGGTGGGGACTTAGAAAGTGATGTCGACAAAGACTAATAAAGAAAAACTGCAGATCTTTAGACTCAATTGAAACATTATTTTTGAATGCATCGACTTTGTATATGCAGCGTTGATGATGCATATGGGGTTGGAGAGGCTATTTGTGGGCTTGGGGGTGTTTAAGAGTGGGGATCCCTGTGAAGAGGTACCGTGCGATTGTGCATGCGGTCCCGCATTCGTAGAGGTGGAAGGCTAAATTCACATACATAGGGATTAATACGTCCATATATAATATTGAACTTCCAAAGCCTCTATCATGACGATACATGTATATATAACATTTATATCTTCATGTGCAAACAATGTTCAATCCACTGCATAACTGGATGTTATTTTTTTGTTATAACTTTAACTTCTATGGTGTTATATTCATGTTTATATGTTCCTAATAAATTCCATTTTTACCTTTTGCATTTGTAAATTTTGTATACCCATGATTTCACCCAGTTGTCTATTTTAAGCATGCATGAACCAATCTCTTTTTGAGGGAATTGACTTCATTAAATAATTGTTATGCATTTGACTAGATCTCAAATGTTAAGCTTTTAACTTTTATTATTTTAGTATTAAGTGCAAATAATTCTAATTTTAATTATTTTTTCATTCATTCAAGTTCATTTTGGTATTTTTTCTTCTCTTTCTCACTTAATTTTTACAGGTCTGGTAGCTACACGTCATTGCGATTTTTGGATTGTTGCACCAAGTGATCATATGACAATGGAATGACCTAAAGACCGCCTCATACTCCTATACCTCATATGGTGTGGCGTATTTGATTTGACACCAACTTTTATCAATTTTGTCAAGAAAGGGTAGTTTTATAGAAATATTTAATGGGTCACATTTCTTATTGTTTATGACATTGGAATATTAATCATAGACTTGGACCATGTAGAGTGGGCCCATATGGAGTCATCCTAAGATACATTGTGTGAGAATTTTTAATAACTTACTTATTTCAGTAGTTATCTGTTAAGTTGTAAGTATGCATATTACTATAGTGGATTTGTTTGGACAAGTTTGTATATTTGGTTTACCTATGGGAAATAAAGCGTAAAATATTATAACGTTAATAACTTGATGCATGTTTAATGTGGGAAAAAATTCATGCCATGACTACACTCCTCTATATCTCACTATTGATGAACAAAGTGAGAGTCTACACTTCTAGAAAGAACAATATTAGGAAAGTCCTTCATTTTTTATAAAGAAAATAGGGCATATCTAATATTATCTTTTCTGAGTTTTTTTTTTGTGTGTGCAAATTTGGGATCGAGTGACATCTTCCCTAAACATGCCACAACTTGATCGACAACAATGAACATCGATAATGCTTTGCACTTCATATGGTGTTGCGTGCAATTGACGATTTTGAGTGTCGAACACAAAGAAGATATATGATACTTTGACTCAAAGTGTCTTGAGTGATAATGTGTGAATTGACATATTTAGTGTAAAAGATGACACATTCCTGCCTCTTTCGATTTAGTTGCTCCTTGATTTGCTCGAATTTTTGGTTTCAATGTAGTGTGGTTGGCTTCAAAATAGGATTTATGATTTAGTGTGTTTGTCTTTGTATAAAAAATTAATCTTATTTAGTTTTTGTTTTATTCAGGGATATTATATTAGTCTTTAGTTTTTGTGTGCCGAGTTTGCACATTTAGCGTTGAAGGCATGCATGCATTAAATCAAAGTGATCACACATTTAATGTATTGATTATTTTTTTTATTTCTCAAATAATGTGGATAGTCCTATAAATAAAGAAAAATGTGCCATATTTTTAAAATTGTTTACAAGTTTGTGTTGTAAATAAAAAATTTATGACTTAAATTTTTTACATATTCAATACATTGGAAATTTTCTTCGTGCCTTTAGGCACGTACTTTGAATTTTTTTGTCATTTTGCGATTATCAGCGTGCCTTCAGGCACGGGCATACCCTAGTATATATATATATATATATATATATATATATGTTGTGAGACATATAGTAGCAAAAATGAAGAAGACAAAGTTTTCTCAGTCCCCATGCGCGAACAATTACTCTTCACACCTACTGCTTTGTGTAGTCCCATCATATACATTTGTATAAGTTCATAAATTTAATTCTTTTGTTGTGACGGGTATGTCACTAGTTGAAGTTTGTTAGTCCCACTTGGTGATGTATAAATTTTTTTAACCTTATTTCAAAATCTTTTGGACGAAAATTTTACATATGTCATTGTTAGGCATCTTCAATAGACAATCTAAATGTACAAATTTAGATTATTTTATCTCACAATGGTAAAATATTGTATACATTTGGGAGAGAGAAAGTGTAACGGCAATCTAAATCTGGATGGTCGGTAGACATTGTGCAAGGAGGGCCCACATCTGGGCGGGCAAGTTTTAGCCTCCCAACATGTGGGCGGTACATTGTCATCCGCCTAGATCCTCCAAAAAAAATTAAAAATTAGCCAAACGGTTACATTATAATGGCTACAAAAATTACCAACGGTAACATCTAATTTTGCATATATACATTATGCTCCCCTAAAATCTCTAACACCAACAAAATTACCAAAGTTATTTTTTTTTACTTATCATCAATTCTAATAATTTCTTTGGATACTTCTTCACAAAGTACCCCGCCAAGTTTTAGTCGGCTACCAAATTTCACTCCACGTAACGAGGTGTTACTTTGTCTGGCATACGTAAAATATTCGATAGATGGTCATATGGGGACTAACCAATTGCGTACAACCTTGTGGGAAAAAATTACCAATGAATATAACTCAAGTGAGGGTGATATTTTACAAACGAACCGAGAATGCGTTGCAGGGAAAATATCAAAAAATTAATGCCGAGTGTTTGTTGTATACGACGAAGTTGTCCACATCTTACAGAAATGGGAAAGATAGCGGCACGAAGGAGGTTACGTGGGTAATTACAATTAATTTCCATTTATTTTATTATTTATTATTAAATTCATATATTTTCATCACTAATGCGGGAATATTTTTTTTATACAGATCGAACGAGCTAGAGATAACTTTCTAATCAAAGCGGGTCATAAATTCAATTACAACCACTGCTACGAGGTGCTCAAGGACTTTTCAAAGTATTCCATGTCAACCACCGGTTCATAATATACGGATGAAGAAAATAATGAGAGCCCGATTGATTCGAACGACAACGAAACAAGGGAATTCAATAATGCTCTTACAAGACCGGAAGGACGTAAAATTACAAAACAGAAAGGAAAGAAATGATTGGCCGCCAACAGTGCGGCTACACACACGCCCCTTTTAGAGAATTCCGAAGAATTCAACACACATTATGACAAAAATTCTACAGAATCCCAAACAATAAGGAGAACTCTAAATGAAAAGATTGATGGTTTAATTTCAATTTACACCAAAGAGTTCGAATCTCAAGTTCGACGTTATGAAGCTCAACTCCAACGTGATGAAGATCAGATTATTTACATGGATACAACTAAATTCACTCCCCAACATAATGCCTTTCACGAGATGCGAGTGAATCAGATAATGCAGTGTCGGTCTCAAGCATATCGCAATTTCTAAGAATAGATAAATATATTTATATGGTTCTTTATGTAATCCAAATTTATTAGTTATTAACTTTTATACCAATGTTTATGAATGACTAATTCTACCAAACCAAATTTTATTTAGCACGAAGATAATTGTGTACATAGTTAGAAATGGGTAAATGGATAAAAATGAAATTAGAATAAAGTTGATGATTCAGTATGACGATTCCAAATGTGTTCCATAACATCGTCACATAACTGGTTATGGGATTCTTTGTTCCACATCTTTGGCTCTCGCGCGTGGTACTGATAGTGGCCAACGAGACTGTGCCTGCTTAAGTAGGGGGTGGGTCACGTAAGGGCAGGTCAGCTCGCCATGTCCTGTCACGCAACTCCTCATTAACAATCATATTGTGTAATATGACACAAGCCTTCATAATTACACATAAGTCTTTATATTCTCAGAAATTTGTCGGCTTCCTGATAAAATGGAACTGTTATTGTAAGATCCCGAATGCCCTTTCCTCATCCTTTCGGGACCCTTCTAGAGCTCGTGTGAACACCTTCTATTTTTCATTGACCGGTTAAAATTCTTGACAATAGTTGCAATGGGCGGATAGATACCATCTGCAAGGTAGTACCCTCTGTCATATGTGTTTTCGTTTACTTCGAAGTGCATAGGGTTGCGATTTCCTTCCAGAAGTTCTTCGAACACGTGAGATTTGGCAAGAACATTCAGATCATTACATGCACCAAGCATCCAAAAGAACGAATGCCAAATCCAAGTACCATAAGATTCCACTGCCTCTAAAATTATAGTGGCTGATGATGTCGGAATCAGCACCACCAGATAAGGTGTTTTCAAGCTCAATATAAGAATAATAATGGCAGCACAGTTATATAAAGAGGTAAGAGAATGAGATGAGGATAAGAGGAGAGAGCACGTTTATATAAGTGGTTCAGCCAATCTGGCCTACGTCCACCGTGAGTGTGTGTGAGTAATATCACTGAATGAAGGCACTAATGGCCATGGATACAATCTCTCAAGCTTTCTCTCTCTACTGTATATCTAGATAGAGTTTCAGCTAGGGTTTAATATCTGGGATCCCTTTACAAGGTAGAGGTGACCTCTATATATAGTGTCTAGGGGGTGTAATGTACCCCCCATGCATACAATGAGCATGTGTGTGTTTGCCTCACCAATGTGGGAGTGCCATCTGTCACATGTAGAGAATGATGATGAAATATTCTCCCCACGTGTGGGGAATAATCTTGTTATAACTGATTTGTGTCCACGTGTCCTTATCTGAATGTCAGCTGGTGCTCGGCTACAACGTCTGGTGTATGATTTAACCTTGGTGAGGACGAGGTTGATGAGTCTTGGTACCTGTTCGGTCAGAGTGTTCCATGGAGGTCTCGGCCTAATCCTAGCCGAGATAATGGATAGGGTCGGCCTGAGATGATGTTGAACTGGGTGGCCTCCTGCAGGCTCGGCCTATGTATGGCCGAGGTTGCCATTTCAAGTCATATGCGAGCGTTGTCGATCCCCGTGAGGTCCCTTGGAGAGGCTCGTAGTAGTGTAGGCCTTGGCCGACCTTGATATGGCCGAGGGATGATATCGCATGCCCAAGACTCGTCCAACGTCTGCCATGATCTCGACCGAGGTTGGCGTCTGTAGGACAAGGTTACACTTGGGGAATATCAATCACCCTCAGCCCTTAGTCATATGTGAGAAAAAATGACTAGGGGATTACTACACCTCTAAGGCCTGTCTATTCCAAGACAATACCTGCCTGACACCTGTCCAATGCTAGAACATCCTTACTTGGTTGGCGTGTGCTGTGAGCCGCCCTTTGGGATTCTCAAGGCAATGATGGGCCTTGGGAGTTGTGCCTGAGTATATAAGGGCTTTGAATCCTTTTTTCCTTCGTTCTTCTTCATTTCTTCCACTTTCGTTCTAGCAGCTCTCTCTCTAGAAAGATTTCGGTTCAAGGCTTTTGGTGGTGATTTCTCGCGTTTTCTCCTCTCTTCCTTACCATTTCCTTCTCGGGGAAGGTTTTCCATACTTTTTCCTTCATTTAACCTGTAAGCACCATTATTTTCGTACTTTCCGATGACTTTCTTAGTTTTTCGGCGTCACTTCCATAGTTTCAGGCGAGCTTTTCTTGCCAAATTTAAGTAGTTTGATCTTTGAATTCCTTTGCTTATTAGCCAGTCTTGTTTGCGACTTTTGGAATTTAGGAAAATTCCTAAGTGTAGTGTCGTCCTCTGATGCTCAGACCCTTATACAATCTTTTTGAGGAGTTCCCTTCTCTTAGAGAGAAGACTTTAGAAAAGATTAGGCAAATAGAAAGAGCTCAAGAGGAGGCTCGTAGGTCACAAGAGTTTCCTATTAGACCCCTATTTCCCCCACCTCTGAAGGTGATATATCCTGACCCCCCGGAGAACTTCTACCAGACAGGGGTTCCTGCTGATCCTGTACCTATGTCTGAGTCTGAATCTTCCACCTCAGACCCCATGTCTTTGGATTCCTTTCAAGAGGCCATGGACTTCACACCTAGGCCTGATCAGGTCCCTGATCAGGCCGAGGTCTCCAGCCGATCCTCGTCTCATAACCACTCAAGCACCTCAGGGTCTTCCTCAGAGGTTGAGATTCTTGAGCCGAGTGTGGCCATACCACCACTAATTGATGCCATCCCTATGTCGGCTGTTACCGGGGAAGAGTTTGGTCAGAGGTTTCCTGGTAACCCATCAACATCTGCTCCGACCGACATTGAACTGGATGATGATGAGGTTGAGAGCGATGTCGATGTCTCTGAGGTGTCCGAGATCGAAAGTACTATCACTGAGGTAGACCTTCTCTGCTTCAGGTATCTGTATTCTATTAGCCCCTCCATCAAACTTAGGAGGCCTCTGAGGCAGGAGATGGCTTATCATGGCCCAGACAGGGAGATCTGCTTGTACAAGAAGATGTTCAAGTTGGGGTTCCGTCTGCCCATTCACCCCATTATCAGATCCATTCTCTCTTACATTAATTTGGCCCCCTCCCAGCTCTCTCCTAATGCCTAGAGAATCCCAATAGGGGCTATAGTGTTATGGAAGGTTGTCCACCATTCAGACCTTCCAGTTCAAGTCTTTGTAGGGTGTTACGTCCCTTCCTCGGCCAAAAATCATCCGAGCTACTACCATTTTGTAGCTTGGAGGCCTGAGAAGAAATTGCTCCAGGTGACCCAAACTTCCAACCATAACTGGAAGCCTCGATACTTCTTTGCCTGAGGGCCATAGGAGTTTGGCCCATGTGTTCCCTCGTCTCATCTGGAGCAGAGGATGCCCCTGAGGTGGGGTAAGGTCACCATGTCTGCCAGGGCCGACCTTGGCCTAAGTCTTCAAAACCTCCAGAAGGTTAAAGCCCTTCAGGATCAGGGGGTAAATGGTTTATTTGTCAGGTTTGAACATCTGATGACTCCCCACTTCCTCTCT
The DNA here is from genome assembly GCA_949130495.1 of Sambucus nigra. Lineage (NCBI taxonomy): Eukaryota > Viridiplantae > Streptophyta > Magnoliopsida > Dipsacales > Adoxaceae > Sambucus > Sambucus nigra. The sequence goes on along the minus strand of OX422207.1, from coordinate 277,508,161 downwards.
GGGACTGGTCTGGGTGGAAGTCCCCTTGCCGAGCTTGGTAAGCATTTTTGTTAAGTTTAATCCCTGAGTTTATTCATATCTGATTTATCTAACTCAGGTCTATTAATTTTTTGCAGAGCGACCAAGGGATATCCCAGACGAGCTTTGGGAGATGGCTGCACTGAGCTTGACAAGACTTGCCAAAAAATAAGGTCTGAACGCTCCTCCCCTAGCTCCCTCAGCCTCTAAGGCCCCGGCCAAAAAGAAGAGGGCTCCCGAAGATCATGTCCCTAAGGATCAGAGGCCTAAGAAGAAGACCACTAAGGCTGCTATCCCTATCTCTTCGACTGACATCCTGTTGGCCCGTCTGGATCAGTTGAAGTTGACTGATAGTGTTGTCAGCCACGTCATGCAGGCCTTGGATGCCATCGTCTCTGTAATGACCGAGGCTGACAAGCGCTTCTACAGGGCTATGGACACCCCTTTGCTGGTTGAGTTCGGCCTTCACAGAGCCGTTCAGGTATGATTTGATTCTTCATTACAAATTCTTCTAAAGTGTAACATCTGATTCTTCTTCAACTTTACTCATGATCACTAAACATGCAGGGCTTGACCGTTATGCACTATCTATCAAACTGGACTCTGAGGAAATAGCCTCTCATCCAAAAGGGGCAAGAGGCCGAGAAAGTCCAGGGTGCTCTGAATGCAGAGATAGAGTGCCTCAAGTCAGAGCTGAAGGGCTCTGAGGAGAAGGCGAAAGGGTTAGAGAGGGACATCTCCCAACTCGGCAAGGACCATGCTGCTGCCCTGAAGGCCAAGGACGACGTTCTTTAGCAAAAGGTCAACTCAGCTGTCAGGGCCGCCATAGAGGATGCCTCTGAGAAGATCATTGCTGACTACAAATCCTCTGATGAGTTCATTGGGTTTGGCTTTGAATACCTTGAAAGAGGTATCAAAGCCACTACTAAGTGGGCAGACATCAGAGAGAGAGAGAGGCCGGCATTTTGAAGGCCTCTGACTTCGTGGGTCTTGGGTTTGCTGATCCACAATTTGCCCAAGCTCTTCAAAAGGTTGAGGAAGAGGTCGTTGCTCCTACCGAGACAGCTACATTGGAGGTCACCGAGGTTGGAGGGGCAGACTCTTGTGATGATGCGTCCAAGGTCTCTAACCAAGGTGAGGGTGTCAATGTTCCCCCCTCAGACTCTTAGGATATTTTTTATCACTGTTTGTAATTTATCCGCAATGTTTGTAATTTAACGATGGCACTTATCTGTAATCATTGAACATCTAATTTCTGAATATATATATATATATATATATATATATATATCAACCTCTGATGAGGAACCTCTTCACTTTCTTTTCATTGAATGTCATGTGATGCTTTTTATTCTTAGTTCCATTGTTATGGTGTCTGTTAGAAATAAATTTGTAATGAGCTTCAAGCTCTGAGGCCCTCTTTCTAAGCTTGCCTTTGCAATGGTCTTATTTAAAACCAACCAATGGTCCTGAGCTTAGACCTTGTCACCAAAGCATGGTGTTATGCAGGTCTGAGGTCATTACCTAAGAGGTTATCCTCATAATGAATTTCACCAAATTAATGATGTCAAGGGTCTGAGGTCATCCCATTATGGTGTTTGAGCTCAGATCTCGTCACCACTGAGTGATGTTATAAGGTCTGAGGTCATCACCTAAGATGTTATCCTCATAATTACTCACCAAATTATGATGTTAAGGGTCTGAGGTCATCTCATTATGGTGTCTGAGCTCAGACCTTGTCACCAAATTATGATGTTTTAAGGGTCTGAGGTCATCACCTAAGATGTTAGCCTCATAATTACTCACCAAATTAATGATGTTAAGGGTTTGAGGTCATCTCATTATGGTGTCTGAGATCAGATCTTGTCACCAAATTATGATGTTTTAAGGGTCTGAGGTCATCACCTAAGATGTTATCCTCATAATTACTCACCAAATTAATGATGTTAAGGGTCTGAGGTCATCTCATTATGGTGTTTGACCTCAGACCTTGTCACCAAATTATGATGTTTTAAGGGTCTGGGGTCATCACCTAAGATGTTATCCTCATAATGAGTTACCAAATTAATGATGTTAAGCGTCTGAGGTCATCTCATTATGGTGTCTGAGCTCAGACCTTGTCACCAAATTATGATGTTATAAGGGTCCGAGGTCATCAACTAAGATGTTATCCTCATAATTACTCACCAAATTAATGATGTTAAGGGTCTGAGGTCATCTCATTATGGTGTCTGAGCTCAGAACTTGTCACCAAATTATGATGTTTTAAGGGTCTGAGGTCATCACCTAAGATGTTATTCTCATAATTACTCACCAAATTAATGATGTTAAGGGTCTGAGGTCATCTCATTATGGTGTGTGAGCTCATACCTTGTCACCAAATTATGATGTTTTAAGGGTCTAAGGTCATCACCTAAGATGTTATCCTCATAATTACTCACCAAATTAATGATGTTAAGGGTCTGAGGTCATATCATTATGGTGTCTGAGCTCAGACATTGTCACCAAATTATGATGTTATAAGGGTCTGAGGTCATCTCATTATAGTGTCTGAGCTCAGACCTTGTCACCAAATTATGATGTTTTAAGGGTCTGAGGTCATCACCTAAGATGTTATCCTCATAATTACTCACCAAATTAATGATGTTAAGGGTCTGAGGTCATCTCATTATGGTGTCTGAGCTCAGACCTTGTCACCAAATTATGATGTTATAAGGGTCTGAGGTCATCATCTAAGACGTTATCCTCATAATGAATTTCACCAAATTAATGATGTTAAGGGTCTGAAGTCATCCCACTATGGTGTCTGAGCTCAGAACTCGTCACCACTGAGTGATGTTATAAAGGTATGAGGTCATCACCCAAGATGTTATCCTCATAATGTATCTCCGATCTAAGAATCAAGCAAGAACTGTCATGAAAACTGATCTTTATTAATAACCTCTTCACAATAAGATGGTACATTTACATAAAATTCTATGCAACATCATATGTAATATCTCTTTAGGTGGTCAGCATTCCATGGGTTAGTGAAAGGTTCTCCTTCTTGGTTTTCTAGCCTATAAGTGCCAGGCACAACCTCTTCTGTTACTTTGTAGGGGCCATGCCAGTTTGGGTGTAGCTTATTTGCTTTCTGTAGGGTCTTCTTTAGCACTAGGTCTCCCACTGCAATGGGTCTTGACTTCACCCTCTGGTTGTAGAATCTCGCTGCCCTCTGCTGGTAGGCTACTTTTCTGACCTCTGCGTCTTATCTTCTTTCTTCGATAAGATCCAGGTCTAGCCTCCTCTCTTCCCCATTGCTATAAGGGTCGTAGGTCTGAATCCGATGAGTTGGGAGTCCTACTTCCGTTGGTATGATGGCCTCTGATCCATGTGCCATCATGAATGGGGTTTCTCCTGTTGGTGTCCTTACCGTGGTTCTGTAGGCCCATAACACAGCATAGACGTCCATCTCCCCTTCGCATCTTCTAACCTCTTCTTGATTCTGTCCAAGATAGTTCTGTTTGTGACCTCGGTCTGACCATTTGCCTGAGGTCGACCAGGAAATGAGAAGAACTGCTTAATCCCCACTCTTAGGCAATACTTCTTTAAAGAGGAGTTCTTGAACTGGGTCCCATTATCCGAGATGAGAGTGTTTGGGAGGCCATATCTGCATATAATGTTCCTCCAAATGAACTGGAAGGTCTTCTACTCTGTGATTGTTATCACCGGCTCTGCCTCCACCCACTTTGAGAAGTAGTCGATTGCAACTATCAAGAATCTATAGTTGTTGACAGCTCTTGGCAAGGGTCCTACTAAGTCAATTCCCCATACCGCAAATGGCCATGGAGAAGAGATTGACGTCATAGGCTGATGGGGTTGATGAGGGATAGTGGCGAACCTTTGACATTTGTCACACCTCTTCACATAGTCTGTAGCGTCCTTGGACAAGGTAGGCCACCAGTATCCCTGAGTGATGATCCTCTTGGCTAAGGGCCTTCCCCCTATGTGGCTAGAGCAAGAGCCCTCATGAACCTCATGTAAGACCCGGGGAACTTCCGTGGGATGTACACATCTGAGGAGAGGCAATATAAACCCCTTCTTATACAAGACGTCTCCTACCATTCAGAACTTGGAAGCCCTGTATCTCAACTTTCTCCTTTCTAGCTTGGACTCAGGCAGCTCTCCCTCTCTTAGGTATCTGACGAGAGGGTCGATCCATGAGTCTCCTAGGTTCACATTGTGACAAGGGTCACATACCTCTTCTTCCTCGATGGTTGCCTTCCCTAAGATCTTGATTGGAATGGTCCTTCCCATATCTGTCTTCAATGCCGATGCCAGCCTTGCCAGTGCATCAGCGTGATTGTTGCTTAGTCGAGGCACTCTCTTCAGTTTTGCTTCTTTAAAATATTCTAACAACCTTCTTACCCTCTTTAAGTACTTGGCCATCCTTTCGTCTTTGGCCTCGTATATCCCCAGTACTTAATTGACAACCAACCTTGAGTCACTATGGAGTAGGAGTCTCTTTACTCGAAGAGTTGTTGCCAATAAGAGACCTGCTATCATGGCCTCATACTCGGACTCGTTGTTTGAGGCTTGGAAGTTGAATCTTAAGGCGTATTCAATGTTGGCGCCATCTGGAGCCGAGAGTATTAGCCCCGCACCGCTTCCACTATCACAGGAAGAGCCATCAATGAAGAGGCTCCAGACGTCTGTATCCGATAAGAAGACCCCTTCTACCATAACCCCTTTCTTGAAGAGGTATCGATCCTCTTCGTTTTCTTCTATTCTGCTTCGGGTTTTACCTGAGACGACCTCTTCCCAATCTCGGAGGACGTTTGGTGCCGTCTCTTTCGAATTTTGTAAGACACTACTGTTTGTCTCTTCGTCGTCATCAATGCCTTTCTCTGTCTTGGCCTCTTCCGAACTTCTATCGACCTCTTCCCAAGTGAACTCTGCGACAAAGTTCGCGAGGGCCTGCCCCTTGATGGTTGTCCTAGGCTGGTAGGTAAGATAATATTCTCCTAGTTCGATGGCCCAGGTCATCAATCTCCCGGACTTCTCAGGTTTGTGAAGAACCTTCCTTAGTGGGGAGTCAGTGAGGACTACCATGGAGTGAGCTTGGAAGTGAGGCTTCATTTTTCTTGAGGCATGTATCAGGGCATAAGCCAACTTCTCCATACGAGGATAATTTTTTTCAGACCCTTGAAGGGCCTTACTGTTGAAGTACACAAGCCTTTGGATCCCATCCTCTTCCCGTATGATGGCCGCGCTGATGGCTGATTCAGAGACTGCCAGATACACAAACAACCTTTCTCCTACGATGGGCCGAGATAACAGTAAGGGAGACCCTAAGTAGGACTTGAGCTAGTTGAAGGCTTCTTCACACTCTTCGTCCCATTGGAAGGCCTTTCTTAGGACTTTATAGAATGGAAGACACTGGTCCGTTTCCCTAGAAACAAACCTGTTAAGGGCATCCACTCTTCCCGTGAGTCTTTGGACATCCTTGATACTCCTAGGAGTCTTCATATCGAGTAATGCCTTGATTTTCTTAGGGTTCTCTTCAATGCCCCTCTGGTTAACGATGAACCCCAAGAACTTCCAGGCTCCTACTCCGAAAACACACTTTGCTGGGTTGAGTTTCATTCTGTACGAGTCCATAACATCGAAGGTCTTCTCAAGGTCCGCTACATGAGTACAAGATTTCAAGCTCTTCATTATCATATCGTCCACATACACCTCCATGGTTTTACCTATTTGCTCTTCGAACATCTTATTGACAAGGCGTTGATACGTTTCCCCTGCATTTTTTAGAGCGAAGGGCATCACTTTGTAGCAGTACGTCCCTTTGTCAGTAATGAAGGCTGTCTTCTCAGAGTCTTCAGCATCCATGAAGATTTGGTTATAGCCTGAATAAGCGTCTATGAAGCTCATGAGCTCGTGCCCCGCCGTTGCGTCCACCATATGGTCTATCCGAGGCAAGGGATAGCCGTCTTTTGGGCAAGACCTGTTCAAGTCAGTGAAATCCACACACATTCGCCACTTCCCATTGGCCTTAGGCACGATGACTGCATTTGAGAGCCACTCCGGATAGGTAACCTCTCTTATGAACTCGGCCTCTTCTAACTTTTTTACCTCCTCTCGGATGATGTCGTACTTCTCCCTGGAGTATATTCTTCATCTCTGCTTGATCGGCTTGGCATCTCTGTCCACTTTGAGCTTGTGGCTCATGACCTCAGGGTCGATGCCAGGCATGTCTGCGTGACTCCATGCGAAGATACTCTGTCTCCTCCTGAGGAAGTTTATCAGCTCTTCCTTGATTCCTGGATCTAGGGCCTTACCGACCTGGACGGTTTTTTTCGTCTCGTCCTCATTGAGGACGATGGATTTTACCTCTTCCGCGACCTCTCCCTTTTTCAACTTTGTTTCATCTCTTGGGTCAAGAGTGTCAATGCTGTAAGTGGTGGTTGCCCTCTTATGGGCTTCTCTCTCTTCTGCCGAGTTGAAGTAACACCCTCGCGCCGTGGTCTGGTCCCCTTGCACTTCCCCTACTCCATAAGGAGTCGAGAATTTTAGCATCTGATGGACCGTCGACGACACAACTTCAAATTCTTTAAGGGCCACCCTTCCTATGATGAGGTTGTAGGCCGAGAAAACATTTCCGTCCATAACGAAAAAGTTTATCCTCTTGGTCAGCCTCTTAGGCCACTCATCCCCCATCCGTACATCCATCTCATACATGCCCAAGGGGTGGAACTTTTCACCACTGAAGCCTATCAATGGGTGATGATAGGGCACCAGCCTTTCCCTGCTAAGACCCAGACTCTTGAAGCAAGGCCAGAACATCACGTCTGCTGAGCTCCCCTCGTCTATGAGGATCCTCCGTACCACCACCCATGCACACTTGTTGTTATGACTAATGGGTCATCATGGGGGGCTAAGATACCCTTGAAGTCGAGTCTGGAGAACCCCACTAGGAGGGTGTCCATGCTTACCTTCTTCCTCTTTTGCACTGCATCGGAAGACGTTAGATTCACAACCTCAGGCTTGGACACTGACCTGGCCTCCACTACATGAGCCTTCCTATCGGCTACCTCAGAGCCACCTCCTGCAAATCCCCCACATATGGTGATAATACCAAAAGAGATCGTACCAACCCTCTTCACCGGGGTGTTGTCATCTTTTGGCGGAAGATCCGGGTCGTCTTCGTCATCTACCTCTGAATCATCGTCTCTTCTGGCTGGGACATTACCACGACATCTGTCATTTCTTCTTTTCTTAGGGTCATCTCTTCCACCCTTTGGAGCCTTACCGTCCACATACTTACTCAGCTTTCCATATTTCATCATCTTCTCAATCTCTTCTTTTAAAGCGAAGCATCTATCTATGACGTGACCATGATCCTGATGGAACTCGCACCATAGGTTTTTGTTCCTCTTATGTGGTGGGGCCTTCAGTTTCTCTGGACACCTCAGAGTCCAGTCAGTCTTAATCTCATTGAGGATGTTCTCACAGCTCACATTCAGAGGAGTGTAATGAGCTAATTTGTCATCACCTAACCTCTTCTTCCCCTCTTTCTTTCTTTGGGACCTCCCAGTGCCACCGCGGTTCTCCTCCTCATACTTGGCGGCCATTGCCTCTTCCGCATTCATCACTTTCCCTACGGTTTCCAGGAGCTCCGCCATAGACCTAGGGGGGTCTTTCGCCAGTTTCCACAATAGCTTCCCCTTCTGTAGGCCTCCTATAAGGGCATTCATGGCTATGCTCTCTTCATAATCTTCCACCTCCAATTTCTTTTTGTTGAATCTTGCTATGTAGTCTCTTAGGCTTTCACCCTTGGCCTGCTTGAGATACAGCAGGTGGGTAGTATTCTTTTAAGGTCTCACCCCAAAGAAGAAGTTGTGGATGAATTTCTTAGCCAAGCCTTTGAATTTCTCAATTGAGTTCTTCGGAAGGGAGGTGAACCAACTGTGCGGTGCCCCTATCAAGGTCCCCGAGAAGGCCCTACACTTCATCTCATCGGGTATCGAGTAAATGTCTGCTGCCGACTGATACATCTCGATATGGTGTACAGGGTTAGTGCTGCCATCATACTTTGGAGACACTGTAGGAGGCTTGAACTTAGCTGGGGTTGGGAACCCCACTATCCTAGCCACAAATGGGGAGCCCTCTGAGTAACCCCTTTGCAATGGGTCCCTGCTTTTAATGAGGTCCCCTATCTTCTCCTCAAGGTGTTGGATAGAATCATTCCAGGGTCTTCTGTCATCAACTTGGCCGAGGTTATCCCATGCCACCTCCCTGCGATGGACAGAGGGTTCCCCACCCACGACATGTTGGCTGTTGACCTCTTCCTGTTCCCCGCCTCTTCTTTCACAGAGTCGGCCTTGGTCTGGCCAACCCTGCTTGTTCCCTCTCTGAGAGCCTGCTGCGCTCCTTGACCTCGACAGCCTCTGTCTTAGGTCATTCATCGGGCCCAGTCTCTCGAAGGCCGACCCTCTGCTCAACCTATCAAAGGATGACCCTCTTTGTTGGGCCTCTTCACCTCTTCGGCTGACATATCCTTGACTTTGCCTAAGAGGTCGTACGGTGTTATTTGACACCTCATACGGCTCCCAGCAGTCTTCTGGGGCTTCTTCAGCTTCTAGGTCATCATACTTGTCCTCTGGGAAAGGGTTTCCCTACCTCCCCAGGCGCAAGCGCCTAGCGTCAGCAACGTCCCTTCTCCGCTGGGGTGCAGGATGGTCCTTCATTGGCGCCTGGGGTGGTCCCCTGGCATCAGGATGAGGCTGAACTGCCGCCGGAGTGATCATGTCCGGTGAGACTCCAGATGGCCTCATCATAGTTTGACTAAGTTGAGCAAATTGCTCCTGCATAGCTTTTTGTGTTGCAGCTAAAGATCTCAAGGCTGCTGCTACCTCCGCCATTTCGGACTGGGGGGCGTCTGATTGGAACTAGGCCCTCCACCCCCAGACGGCGGAAGAGGTGGTGGTAATTCTTGTGCCATATATTAACACTATAGAGCTTGAGTAGCAGATGAGCTTAGTACCTCACAGGACCTCTTTCAATGGTGAAACAGCTCCGCGCTAGGGGAAGGCCTGGTTCACCACCAGAGTCTCCGGTGAGGTTAAGCAGAAAAAGAGGAAGAGATAGCTTTTCGTTCCCACAGACGGCGCCAAAATGATGATGCCGGAATCAGTACCAACAGATAAGGTGTTTTCAAGCCTAATATAAGAATAACAATGGCATCACAGTTATATAAAGAGGTAAGAGAATGAGATGAGGATAAGAAGAGAGAGCACCGGTATATAAGTGGTTCAGCCAATCTGGCCTACGTCCATCGTGAGTGTGTGTGAGTAATATCACTGAATGAAGGCACTAATGGCCATGGATACAATCTCTCAAGCTTTCTCTCTCTACTGTATATCTAGATAGAGTTTCAGCTAGGGTTGAATATCTGGGATCCCTTTACAAGGTAGAGGATGACCTCTATATATAGTGTCTAGGGGGTGTAATGTACCCCCATGCATACAATGAGCATGTGTGTGGTTGCCTCACCAATGTGGGAGTGCCATCTGTCACTGTCACATGTAGAGAATGATGATGCAATATTCTCCCCACGTGTGGGGAATAATCTTGTTATAACTGATTTGTGTCCACGTGTCCTTATTTGAATGTCAGCTGGTGCTCGGCTACCGCGTCTGGTGTATGACCTCGGCCTTGGTGAGGCCGAGGTTGATGAGTCTTGATACCTTTTCTGTCAGAGTGTTCCATGGAGGTCTCAGCCTAATCCTAGCCGAGATAATGGATAGGGTCGGCCTGAGACGAGGTTGAACTGGGTGGCCTCCTGCAGGCTCGACCTATATATGGATGAGGTTGCCATTTCAAGTCATATGCGAGCGCTGTCGATGCTTGTGAGGTCCCTTGGAGAGGCTCGTAGTAGTGTCGGCCTTGGCCGACCTTGATATGGCCGAGTGATGATATCGCATGCCCAAGACTCATCCAACGTCTGCCATGATCTCGGCCGAGGTTGGCGTCTCTAGGCCGAGGTTACACTTGGGGCATATCAGTGGAAGCATGGTATTGTCCTTTATATTGTCCTTTCCATGCATGTGGACAATTATTCCATTCCCAATGCATGAAGTCAATGCTCCTAATCATCCTGGGGAAACCACGTCATTCATTTTCGTGCTGCATGTGGGCTATATCTTCGACTGTAGGTGTGTGGTAATACTCCGGGCTAAACACCTTCACTATAGCCCTACAGAACCATTTTAAAGTCTCAATCGCCGTCGTCTCTGCTATTTTTAAATATTCGTCCTGCAAATCCATGCATCCAAAGTACCCCAACATACGAAATGCACAAACAATCTTCTGGTGAGAGATTAATCCCATTCGTCCAACACAATCGTCTCATTGGATGAAATATGAATCTTTTTCACAGACTGCTTCTAGAATATGATTGAAGCTCACCTTGTTCATCCTGAACCTACGTCTAAATATTTCTTCAGGATAAGTGGGGTTCTCTTGGAAATAGTCTTTCCATAAATTACGATGACCCATCTCTCTATCCCTGTGCACCGTTCTTCTCTCATTTATTTCCCTACCATTGTGTAGTAAGGATGATTGATAGATTACACTCTGCAATCTGTTGTGGATCATGGCGGCTTCATCATCTTAGTCGAGATCATAAGATTGGGAGATCTGCGCTAATATCGTCTCCTCCAGATCGTTGTTAGACATTTTTGCTATGGACTTGGGATATATTGTTATCTTCGGAGGAGTAGTTATTATGCTCAACATCTATCTAATTCGTTTATTTAAGTATAGATGCGCCCATAATTCCACTCGTACTTGGACGGTAAAAATAGAACCGCTCAAAATTGAACGATAAAGAAGGCTCGTCTGGCTTCTGCATAGTCACTTACAACTTAAAAATGATGTGACCACTCGTACTTGGATGATAAAAACAGAACCGCACAAAATTGAACGTAATATTGGACTGTCTATCATCTATATAGTCACTTATAACTTATAAATGATGTGACCACTCGTACTTGGACGGTAAAAATAGAACAACCCAAAATTGAATGGTAAAGAAGGCTCGTTTGGCTTCTGCATAGTCACTTACAACTTAAAGATGATGTGACCACTCGTACTTGGACGATAAAAAAAGAACCTCCCAAAATTGAACAGTAATATTGGACCATCTGGCATCTGCATAGTCACTTACAACTTAAAGATGATGTGACCACTCGTACTTGGACGGTAAAAAAAGAACCGTCCGAAATTGAATGGTAAAGAAGGCTCGTCTGGCTTCTGCATAGTCACTTACAACTTAAAGATGATGTGACAACTCATACTTGGACGGTAAAAAAAGAACCGCCCAAAATAAAACAGTAATATTGGACTGTCTGGCATCTGCATAGTCACTTACAACTTAAAGATGATGTGACCACTCGTACTTGGATGGTAAAAAAAGAACTGCCCAAAATTGAACGGTAAAGAAGGCTCATATGGATTTTGTATAGTCACTTACAACTTAAAGATGATGTGACCACTCATACTTGGACGGTAAAAAAAGAACCGCCCAAAATTGAACGGTAATATTGTACCGTTTGGTATCTGCATAGTCACTTAGTACTTAAAGATGATGTGACCACTCATACTTGGACGGTAAAAAAAGAACCTCCCAAAATTGAATGGTAAAGAAGGCTCGTCTGGCTTCTACATATTCACTTACAACATAAAGATGATGTGACCACTCGTACTTGGACGGTAAAAAAAGAACCACTAAAAATTGAACTGTAATATTTTTAAACATTTATTCATCTATTTTCTACCCTTTAAGTAAATCGTCTCGTTATTACTTAGAGCGGAGCCAAATCATTAGTTCATTTTGTCATACATATACACAAAATGCATAACCATGTCTACATGCCTGATGAAGATTCATCCTTCTTAACCCATGTTCCCCTGAAAACTATGTCTGGGCAAAAACTTTTGTATTATAACTGGTCACCATCTAAAAATGTTATGTGAAATGATTTCCTCTCAATAGGGGGATAAGCAGGATACAACAGGTCAAGAAGACAAAGTGTAAGTCTAAATCATCAACATAATTTGGTGATGAACATGATGAGGCGACGTGCAATAATGTTGAACAAGTGTTGACTAACCCAGGGATCTACTAAGATCCCCATGGAGGTGGTTTGTTTGGTGAGAAAAGGGTTTTTGAAAACATCCCTATATGTACACTCCATTCCTTAGGCGAAGTTAATCATGTGATGAAATGGTTAACGCCGACAAAAGGAAATATTCCATGGTATGACCATTTGAAATGGCCTAGGTTATTTGATAGACGTTGTGATTTGGAGTGCTATTGTCAGTGGCATGGTTTACCCGTGCCACAGATTAACTCGGCAACATATTGCAAAGATCTAAAGAAAGATAATGAAAAAAGCATTTGTTTATTGGAACGCAAAATTGCATAAATGGAAAAAAGGCTAGAGCGGTGGCATTCTAAACATTTGATAAATAATGAACTTGACGATCCAATATATGAATCGGATTCGGAACTCTTGGATTACAAAGGTCTAGATTCGGACTTGGATTTCATACATCATCTACCTAACATGTTGATGGGGGATGGGAATGCCTTATATTGTGTTCCGTGGTTGCCTAGGAAATATAAATGATAAAATTATGTAACTTTTGTATGTTTTTCATATATTAATAATAATAAGACTAAAAATTAGTATTAATGTCCATGATTGTAACATAAAATAGTCAATGGTATTACATTGGAAAATACACTAGAAAATACACTTTACATTGGACCTCTACCCTCATATTGGTCATAAGGAAATGTGTTGAAAAGTCTAAATACGTCATCGGGAAGAGATGGTTGAGAAGACGATCCAACATGATCTTGGGAGGGTAGATGGGCAATATTGGGAGAAGCACTATGGTATTCATCTCCATATATATATGGCGGTGTATGTTGCGGAACGGGGTAGTGTTCTGGGGCCGAACTCGGTCCCGCCCCATGCAGATTTGTAATCTCTTGATCTTTCTCACGTAATAACTTCTGAAACATATGCTCACATTCTAACATGAGGGATCTTAATTTCCGAATGTAGTCTTCTTTATAGAAAACCATATCACGCCATTATGAGCGTGAGTAAAATTCAACCGAAGGTAAGTCATTCGGCGTACTTAGTGGATCTACCAGAATAAATGTTATTCCATTTCCACTCATATGTGTCACCTCATCTTCCTGTGACAACGGTATCAAACTCGAGGAAGAAGGTTGACCCTGTGTGTTGTACAAATGTGAAGCTTGCCATCAATCTGTCGGTGCGATAGGTAACCGTAAATCATGTGGTACAATCGAGGCAAACCCAACCCCGTCATGGTTCTGCCACCGAATTAATGAGGGTAATATTGGACCCTTAGTTATAGCTTTCCAGTATGTAAGGCATTCATCTTGCCCTGTAATTATTACATTAGCAATTAAAGGTTGCCAATTGACAATTTATTGCATATATATATTAAGAGTAATGAATGCCATAGGATATAGTGGGTTATTGGGGATAACAATGTGGCTTGTCATTTGATGATAACAACGGTCTGCGAGATACCAACTCCCACCTAATTCCGGATCATAAAGCATGTAACGTCTCTGAGCCAAATCATGAGCCACTACAGCAGTAGGAAACTGGTTTTGCGGCAATTCCATAAACGGTTGCCATATAATTGACTCGGGTGATTGCATTTAGAGTTTCTCCTGCATGATCGAACTTTTAAAACGCATTTGGCCCTGAACATTATCACGATTATTGATCCCCCATCATAAAATACGCGGCCATCCTTCCACTGCATCCTTGTGCAAGAGGGGAGCAATTGTGTGGAGGTACTCGTAGCCATAATGGTACGATTTATAAGAAGAAGCAATTAATAAATTTTTATATTCATATAGTAACTACATTTATATTATTTGGAAAAAAAATGAACTGTTCACTTCATAAATACTGTACCTCTATTAATTGCCAAAAATAATTAACTGTTTTCTAGACATTTGCAGCGCATGCGTCAAGTGCATAGTAAACTCGGGCAAGAATGGCAGAATCCCAATCTTTGGCAGCCACATCATTTAGGTTGTCTAAATAAGTTTCCCAATCCACAAACACTGAATTATGGTCGGTTGGAAAAAATATGGAGCTCATGACATAAACAATAAAATCTCGAGCGATTTGTTCATTGTTCGCTAATCTATGCTCCGGAGCTTATTGACGCCAATGCAACATGTATGCTTTAAGCGTTGCACACGAAATATTTTGTCCTTTGTACTGTGGGTGGTCTATTCCAGGATAATATAATTCAAATATTTCCTCCACCATAAAAGGACTAGAATGAGGAAACGGTGGAAAAATGGGATTGGTACCAATTTGAATTCCTGATATGGAAAATTTTTACAATGATTAAAAGTTGCAGATATGTCATATAAATAGTTAACATAAATAAAGTTCGTAGAAAGATGTTCATAAATTACCGGTTAAATGGAAAAAATCATACGGGGTTATCCCTAATTCCACTGACGGTAGCTGAAATGTATGTATTTTCTCCGACCACCTACTAATTAAGGCACCAGTCATTTGGTTATCTGAGTTAGGATAACTTTCACTGAACAAATGACTGAACTCGAAATTATTTATGGCATCTCGCACTGCTGGAACGTCGAATAAACTAGCATACACTTCAATCGGAACTTGGACACTACCACGCATGTGAAATTGACTATCATTTGCTTGTACGTTAGGATCAATAATTGTGTCCGTCGAACGAGGTGTTTCGTCAAATAATTGAAATAAATTTCGATAAACGATTGGTAAATTGGGTGGTGGAGGTGGATTTTCATTCGGTTTTGCCTATTTGCCGCACCATTTTCTTTGAATATGAAACATTTTTGCGACTAAAAAAATTGCCTTATGTAAATTATAATGTTTGATATTTTGGATGAAAGATATATAAAAATGGGTATGTCAAAATAATGAATGAAGATATGAGATTTATATAGGTGATCTTTTATAATTTGTTTATGGCAATGGATAGATTATAACGGATAATGGATAACGGTCGAAAATAACGGTCAAAACCTTGGGCGGTTAAAAGTCTCCCGCCGAGAACCTGGGCGGTTAAAAGTCTCCCACCTAGCACCTATCTACCCCATCCCACTGTGGCATCACCCTCAACACTCTAGCCAAAAAATGTAAATACCCATTGTTTGTGCATTGCCCATTGGAGATGGCCTTAATAATTTTGTTTTTATCTCTATAAATTATTTTAAATGTTATTATATTTATGATACTAATATATACTATAACCGTTACTATAAATATAATCAGTCTTATATATATACATGTTATATCACACTATTACTGATTATTTTATATATTACAAATATTTTTATTATATAAGTTTACTGGACGTTGTTATTAATTTAATACCATCTTGGTGAGATGTTGATGCATGCGTCTTATATACTTTGTTCCTCTTTATCTTTTACTTTTGGAGACTATCTTTTATTGTAACACTATTTATATTATTACATATACATTTTTATGATGGATGTTCCTGCAATAAGCTTTTAAGGACTGAAAGTTTTATTTTATGGTCTTATTCCTATAACGTCAGTAGGATTGTTTTTCTATGTTTCGGCCCCACCAAGTCTGAAATGAAGAGCGTCAATCCCTTATTATGATATGTTACTGCCCTATTCTAATAAGAGACAATTTCCATGTTAACTTCCTTAACAGCAAAGCTTTAGTGTCTGGAATAATTGGTTAAATTAGTTTTACAATATTTGTTTATTTAGCCACACTTTTTTTCTATTCACTTGGATTGGACATCTCAATATCAAATCATTTATGAATATTACAACATCTGCGTGTCATGCATATCAAACCGATGTTCTAGTCAGACCACTGTATGTTCCTCGAGTAAGCGTTTAAAATACTTATAATCTTCAGTGGGCTCCTTTTTACTTGAACCACATCTGTTATCTTGCAGCAATGATATCACTTGCTGACTATTATCCTCTAACACTGTCAACAAACATTTGGGAGATGTATTGTATAATTCTTTATGCTTATAACACATCTCTCTCTATATCAGTTAATAATAAATGTTTTTGACATCAAAAGAATGGAGAAGAAGATGCGATTTCACTTCAAGATTTTGAGCATTTATTGCTCTCTAAGACCACTCGAAGATGTTGAAATAGAGTTCTCCAACAGTCATTTTCTTGAAGGAGCTACAAAAAGAAGTTCAAGTTTTTTGTTGAAAGCATGACACGAAAATAACAAGAAGGGATAATTAAAATATATTCATTCATCTCATACTTACATTCAATAAAGAGCAACTGAAATATATATTCAGCTCAAGTGTGGAAAGACACAGAGATACGCAACGAAGAAAAGAAAAATCAGAATCTACAAGTGCAATTATTCTACGAAAATCAACAACAAGATAGATACAAGAACAAAATCATTCTCTGATTTGTTTGTGTGAAACAAGAACACTCAATTCATATTTGTATTCTTTCAAAGAGTGTAAACTACATCAAACTTCTACTACCTTTATTGTAAAGATTTGAAGGTTAGTTTTTAGCTTCGGAAGTTGTACTAGTAGCCAATTTTGCTGCTCGGTTGTAAATTGGTGATTTGATCCTACCTTCATGTGGATCAGGAATAGTGAAGTGAAAGGAGACGAATGCTGATTTAAGCGCATGGACGTAGGCCGGGGTTTGGTCGAACTACGTTAAATTCGGTGTCATTTTATTTTTTGTAGTTTTATTTATTTATTTGCATATGCTTGCTTGAGATAGGCCAATAGCCCGACGCGAAGTTAATGACAAACTCAATCTCTCTACTAGGGGAAATCCCAATATATCCTAAAACACATTGCTGAACTCACACATGACTGGGATCGAATCAAGGGAAATAACCACCCCTATGGGGTCTCCTTATCTATGTAGTACAATTGAGTGGGCAATCCTCCCTTAGGACGAGGCATCACCACTATGAACATCTCCTGATCGGGGATCGCAAACATATAATCCAACTATAGTAGTCTATTATTGCCCTATACTCACATAGCTAATCCATGCCTATGATGGCGTCGTACTCTAACATATATAATACAAGCATATCATTAGGAAAAACTAATCTCCCAATATCTATACTCACACCTATTCATATAAAGAAAATCAGCGTCCCACTACCCAGTGGTGAGTCTACACATGTAACAGTACTATCTACCGTCTCTAATAACCCTGCGACTCGTGCAAATCTAGTAGCTATGAACTAGTGTGAAGCCCCAGTATCAGATAAAATGCGCCCTAAAGTATGATGAATAAGAAACATACAATCAATAGTGGGTGGAGCCTGTAGAGCTGCAGCCTGGTGGATGTGATATACTCACCCATACTGTAACTACCCCTACTGGTGTGGGCTACTGAAATGGCTGGTGTTGTATGTAAGGATGGTATAGGAGCTGGTGCTGGGAGGGAAACGGGGAAAATAGGTCTCTTAGGATCCTTGTGGGCACCCTACTGTTGCTAAACCCTGCCCTTATCAGGTCAATCTTATCACTCGTGGCCAGTCTTGTTACAAATGAAACACCTGTCTGTAAAATTACCTCCCCTCTAGCCCTGCTGGCCTCGACCATGCTGTCCATTGCCACCCCTACCCTGGCCCTAATGAAATTTCTACTGGCCCTGCCTGAATCAACCATGTCCCTGTCTATAATCCCCTGAGCGACACCTCTTAGTAGCACCCACTGGTGGGGACTCTGCTCACTCTGCCTCTACTGACTCTGCGTCAGTTGTGCCCCACCGGCACTAATGCCCCCAGTCCTGCCCTGCTAGCTGAACTCTCCTGCTCGTTTGCTCTTCTTAACATGGAAGCGATGGTCCTGGAAATGTAATATAGTATCATTCAACACCTTAGCATATGTCTTCAAAGAAGGATTACCCAACAGATGTTTTTGGATCCTCCAAGTAATACCATCCATAAATAATTGTATCCTCTTTTCTTCCGTAGGTACCTTTCCTGGCATGAAGTTATATAACCTCATGAATTATTCCTCATACTCAGCAAGTGTCCTCTCCTCCTAGGTGATATCTATTATATTCTACATCAACTCTGTCTGGATGGAGGATGGTAAATATTTGCGATCAAACCCCTCCTCAAACTTCAATATTGGCATACTATGCCTCTCATACGCTATGGTAATGGACTCCCAACACTCTAGTGCCGCCCCAACTAGATTAAATGTACCTAGAATCTGCCTCTGAACGCCCGTGCACTCGTACATACTCAAACTCCTTTAGATGTCTTTCTTCCATTGGCTAGCAACCACCACATCTGAAATCCCCTAGAACTCGAGATAGTTTTCCTTCTGAAAAGCATCTCTAACTCACACCCAAGTAGAAAGGCATGCATGCACCTGAGCTGGTGCCACAACCTGAGCCTAGGGTGGTTCCTGTTGTGTAACTATAGCGAATGTTGGATTAAATATCTGGGGTGGCTCGTGGTACATGTCGAGGAGGCATTTGAAACAAGAAATAATTTTCCAGAAGTCCACAATTCAATATGTCTTAAACTATATGAAGACGTAAATGCATAATAAAGAATACAACAGTCCTAATAATAGGGCCCTATATCAAAGAATGGTACGCTAAAAATAATAGTAAGCCGCACAGATCCTTAAGACACTAGAACCTGATGCTCTGATACCATCTGTGATACCCCGCCAATTCTAATCCTGGGTGATCAATACATTATTAAATTAAACATAAATCATTAATGTCATCATTCTTAGCATCACTATCGAATTTCAAATTAATTACTAATGCCCTAATAGCCCGGTGTCAAAATTTTAATCTTAATTATTATCATGCAAGAAATAAATCGTAAGAAACATTTCATTCACCATTTTCATACACATAACAATGAATAATACGATAATGTTATAGGAAATAGCTGAGTCTGGAATAACACTCAAGAGAAAATATAAATATAGTCATTTCTAAATCAATACTGGTAATAAGAAAAATACAAAGTCTGTGAAAATAAAATCCAACTATAATTCGGCGACATGCCCGACTGAGGTAAATGAAGATAGATATGATTGAATAAAAGTGGATGCATCTAATAGAAAAGCTCATGCAAACTCCATAGTAGCTGCAACACGCCAAACACTAAACTCTTATGCATGGCATCCCCGTGGTTGGAAACCTAAAATGGCTTTTACAAAAAGGTTTTGAAACAGTTCAGAGCCCATGTCAAACAGTTTGAAATTTTTTAGGAAGTGTTTAAAATGCAAAAAGATAAGATATTAAATACATGTTAGTACCGTGTGCCCTCACTTGAGATCCTCACCCCTTAACTAATGTGCGCGCCTAACGTACTACTCTAACCCACCTAGTTATGCTACCCGCTTAACTAGTTTATCTTATATCTATTCGCATCGAATCAATTATAGTGCCCGCTGTATTTTCCATACAATACGTTACTTCATTTTCCCAATTCTTTATACTCATTAGGAATCTCTACTAAATGATATAGATCTCGTATACTTTGTTTAATTTAGATATCACTATCTAACAATAACTAACTTAGTTCTCATACACTTGAATAATTTAGATATCATAATCTATCTTATCTACTAACATACTCGTAGAAGAATGAATCATATGTACATATAAACATCACTATTATCATTTATATGAATACAACACCCCTAGGTAGAGAGCTGCAGTGTGGGGATACAATTCCATCAAGTCCCGATACATCACGTACTATATAAGGACCCTGGCTCGGATAGTGTCCCTCGAACCATAAATCAAATCACACAATATTGGAGGCAAACATAGCTTTAAGATTTTGGGATACGCTCATACCTAACACGCCCAAATGATCGATCACACCCTCATTCACACAAGTGGTGCTCAATCCCTAAGGTCTATGGCTTGTGGTAAAAGTCAATATCCCCCCAGATGGGCTCATCAGAATAAGACTATCAATGACGTGAAACCTCCTATGATAGCAGGTAGCCTAGGTATGATTACACATACAAATCAAACAATAGGTATACACACACCCATATATATATATATACATATGTGTGTGTGTGTGTGTGTGTGTAATGTCATCATAGGTATACACATAACCGATATCATATGCCCCGTACATAGTATAGTACCTCTCGAATAGTCAATGTAATGTAATACTTCTCATAATAAATTCCCGACTGTTTCTCAATCTCAAATGGTTGCCGAGTGTCCCTTAAGTAAATTAAGTAGGAAATCCCACTCAAGGCCAAGTGGTTTTGGTCCTACATTCCCCTAATTTCCCATAATAAGAAATAAATATCCAAATAGAATCTTACTATTAATTCAAAGGTCAACCCTTAATAGAATCTTACTATTAATTCAATGGTCAACCCTTAATAGAATCTTATTGGTAGTTAGAATATCCCTTAATAGAATCTTACTATTAATTCAAAGGTCAACCCAAACATTTTTCATGATTTCTATGTAAAAAGTGAAAAAACTATGCAATTCTGGGAAACCAAATCGATTCGGCCTTGGTCCGAATCGATTTGCCTGTAATAGATCTCGTCATATTCACTAATAGCAGTTACGAGATTCACCATTTTTAACCTTAAAACCTACATGATTCATTCCCAATCTCCAAACCAATCATGTTAAACATTACACTAACCTATATACTTGATTTCTAACGTATTGGAATCATTAAATCCTCAACGAACATCTTTAACTTTATTTAATTCAAGATTAATTCTCTAAAAACCCTAATTTATAATTTTTGTCCAAGAACTTCCATATAAGTCTAGATTTCTTCATAATTTCATTAAACTACATCTTCAATTCATCATTCAACCATAAGGGTTCAAGTTTATCACAATATCCTACCCAAGAAGATGATTTATATCTGCCTAATTTAGCTAAAACTCATGAACTTATTATATTGAGCATCCTACTCTAGCATGGATGGTATATAAAATAATAATTTAGCATGATAAACACTTTACTTAATGTGAAAGTCAGATTTCTATAGAATAGGTGATAGGATTGGTGTTCTCCTCCTCCCAATCGACAATCCGCCAGTGATGGTGCAAAAAGGTGGTTCTTGGCCTGTGAACGCTAGGAATGGCTCTCCTTCTTCGTCCTGTGACTCTCCCTTAGTTTAAAAACATATAACCCTAATCTCCTTTACGTTTCATCAAATATAATCCTCTAATTTTTTGGGTTTATGTTCTCCAAAATACCCCTCTAGGGTATCGATTTGGCCTAAAAGTGCCCCGGGACCCAAACCAAACCTTCGGGTAGACTTTTTCGACTATATTGACCCTTACGAACACATTGGCAAACTCAAAATGACCATTATATCAAAAGTGATATGATATTTTATTTCACAAATTAAGTCTCGACACAACTGACACGAGCGTGCCGAATAAATTTACCATAATTGTAGTATTTCTCACTCACAACAATTATAATATTTTCATATCATTATTATTACTCATTCACTAAGTAATATTCAATATAACCCTTATCTTTCTAATTAATATTAATTTTAATCGATTAATTTCGAAATATAATTTAATTAATCCCAATTAGTTCCCAATCTAAAAAAAAATAAAATTACGGGGTGTTACATGGTGGTTAATGAAGGCAGGTAATTTTGTCAAAGTGGGGAATGGTGGTTTGGGGGTTTTTAGAAGTAGGTTTTGATTTTGGGAAGAAGATGAAGAAGAGGGTATTTTTGTCCAAATGATATAGGGGTTAAGTTAAAATACATATTAGTGAGGTTTTCTTAACGAAAGAGTAATAGTGTTAAAACCTAATGTGACACCCCGCCTAATTAAATACCGGGTGATCAGTCCTTTATTAAATTATAATCAACGTGAGCGGTTGGTTCATTCTTACAATCACTGTCGTAAAAATAACTTTCCAATTTAACATCCTAAATAATTAAGCTAAGTGTCAAAACCATTTTAGACATTACTTTCCAAATTTTATTTATATAAACCAACACTTAAAACTTTATGAAATTCATAATTAAAGAATCACATAGCAACTATACTTAAACAAACAATCCAATAATTAAACATCCAACTAAGTAATTCCAATAAGGAAAAACATCCTGACAGTAATAAATCCCAAAGTGTAAATACTGAAATAACCAAATCACAATATTCGATAAATAAGTGAATAATGAAAAAAGGGCGACACATGCCCAACTGAATAAATAATGCTAGAAGAGGAATCAAGAAATGAGGTTGTCTAAGCAAGAGTCCTGCAACTCCCACCTAAGCTGCAGCGCATTCCTTCCAAAGGATCCTATGCAAGACACCCCTGTGGCTGGGCACCTGTAATACATACATATATATATACAAGAGAGAAAAGAAAATGGAAACGGGTAAGAGCCCGATTGTAAAAACGATTTAAAATTTGTTTAGCAAGTATTTAAAATGTTTACTGGCCAATGCAACAACATATTATGCGACACTCCCTTGAGAAATTCTCACCTCTCTTCTAATGTACACACCTATCGCACTAACCTTCCCAACGGTTTAACTTATCTTATCTTAGGTTGCTCGTGATATTTAAACTGACAATTCAACTATTTAAGAAGTAAATTTCATTTAATAACAAAGTTCCCATTTTAACTTTATTTGCTAATAAAGTTTCCCAGTATCATATTATACTTTTCAAAACAAGTATTTCCAAATTGAAATCATTATTCATTTCTTACTTACCATAAACAAAGTAGGAAATTCTCAAATTTCAGAAGTAAATATATATATTACATACTCATATAATATATATATATTCTAACAGCACCCCACATAAAAATTATGGTGCGGGAATACTCTGATATCCAGTCCCCGTATCACTCATACTAAGGGAAATACAAGTTCGGAATCACTCTCGAATTATATTAACACAAACACAAATAATATTGAGGCGCAGCATAGAGTCCCGGTCTCTAAGAGGTCAGCACATGCCCCCACATCTCTTAGGCCGTCTAACTATCGATCCGATTAGCCTGTCCCAAAGGATCTCTATCTTCTAGGGTAAGAGTCAATATTCCCCATAAAGGTCCCATCGAGATAAGACTATCCCAGCGCGGTAACCTCGGGGATAGCAAGTAGCGCGGGCATGGTTTTCACACGTATATAGTATATGCATAAACACAATCATATAAATATACTACTATTACCACATCAAATTTAGGTACATCTCATAACCCATAATTATGATATTTATCCTTATATCTCGTTATTTAGTTATCACGTAAAACGGTTCGTTTCTTACTTTAATTTGTGGAATTATCCCAACTTATTAAGTGACACTCGTGGATTCCTATCATTCCTAAATGTAATTTAAGTAGGTACTCATTTATTTTCCAACGTAACTACCTTACTCGTCTCCCCCTTTTAATGCATAGTTCCATCATCCCTTATATGTAAACATCCCCGAAAGTGAAAATCTCGTCCCACATTAAAGGTTTCATATTATCCACAAGTCCTATTGGTCTTATTTATCTCCCAAAATATTTTAATAAGGATGTCCAAGGATCATTACTCATTTAAATTTAATTCGGCTATTTAAAAGGGGAAATATGAGTCTGCCAGGAGGGGTCGATCGATCGATGGCAGGAGCTCGATCGATCGATGTGTCGATCGATCGACACTCCTGGTTCTATCGATCGATCAAACAGGTATGGCAAATCTCCAGAAAAACCAGTTACGGGTTCTATCATCCAACCTCATCCAAATCCAGATTTTTAACACCCAAACTCCCAGAAATTCGTACTATAAACATTATAAACCCAAACTAACAATCTTCTACATAAAGCATGTGAATTTTCATCAATAACCATGGATTACAGGGCCAAAACTTATATAAATCTCATGAACCCTAGAAATTTCTTTAACTTTGTTTTAATCAACCTTTTTCCAGAATTTCTACTTCTAATCCATCATAAATCTGTGGTTCAACCTCTACATATGAAGGGGATTTCCAGATTATCATTTATATCATTACTACATGCAATTTTCCTATCTCCAACAAGGGTTTTCTTCTATGAAACTCATCCTAATCAACCCTAGACTAACATGAATGATGCATTAACGAAAATAAGCAAGATAAATACTTGCCTGAGAATTTTTGGTCTCTGATTTGTGCTGAAATCAGTGTGGTTATGATCCTTGCGACGTGATCTCTCGTTTGGCGGTGACGGCGGCGCAAACGAAGGGGTTTTCGGCCTAGAATTCCTTGGCAAGCTCTCTCCTTCCTTCTCTAATGGCCATCACTTGCTTTTGGTTGTGTTAACCCTAGAAGTCAACCCTAAGCATCTGATATAACCTTGTAATTTTCGTGGGTTTAATTACCCAAAATTACGAAATGTCCAAAACGCCCTCTCGGGGTGCTAAATAGGCCTAAAAATGCCTCGAGACCCAAACTAAACCCCAGGGTACATATTTTTGACTATCTCGACCCTTCCGGACACTTTGGCTCACTAGAAATGACCATAAAAGTGACTTATAATTTATTCAATTTTATTAATCAATATTTAGTCTCGACGCGACACGGGCGCATCCCGACTTAAATTTCCAAAATTGTCATTTTATTCACTCATGAATTTTAATAGAAGCAATATATTACTTTACTCATTAGTAATATTCAACAAGTTTCCAGTGATTACTAACTCTCATCACGTTAGTGATTAAATATAATTAATTTCTGAATTTATATTAAATTAATAACTCACATTAATTTTAATAAATCCCCAAATTTAGAAAGTATAAAAATACGAGGTATTACATACTTCCCCCCAATAACGGAATTTCGTCTCGAAATTCGAAAAATAAGGCATACCTGGTAAGAATAAATCTGGGTATCTCTCGCGCATATCTGCCTCGCGCTCCTAGGTGGGTTCCTCCACATTATGATGCTCCTGCTGGACCCGTACAAGTGGAACTACCTTCGACCTCAATCTCCTCTCGCTGTGGTCTAGAATAGCTACTGGTCTCTTCTCGTAAGAGCTGTGAAGCTGTAAGTCTATCTCCTCCATTACGATGTGGGTGTGAACCATGTCATTCCAAAGATACCGTCTCAACGATGAGATGTGGAATACATCGTGAATGCGATGTAAATGCTCTTGAAGTCCCAATTTGTATGCTACCGACCCAATCCTCTCGATAATGGGAAATGCTCCCACATATGTCGGGGCCAATTTCTCTTTCTTCCCGAACCTCATCACTCTTTTCATAGGAGATACACGTAGTAATACTTGGTCCCCCACATTTAACTCTTGGAAGAACCGTTTCGCATCAGCGTAGCTTTTCTGCCTGTCCTGTGCTACTCTAATGTGACTCCTGATAATCTCAATCCTTGCAGAGGTTTCCTGAATCACCTCTGGTCCGAGCAAATTGTTATCCCCCACCTCTATCCAACAAGTTGGGGAACGACAAGGCCTGCCATACAAAGCCTCAAATGGATCCATGCCAATCATGAACTGATAAGAGTTATTATAAGCGAACTTCACCAGTGGAAGATGTGGCTCCCAACCTCCTCCAAAATCAAGGACACACATGCGTAGCGTATCTTCCAACATCTGATTTGTACGCTCTGTTTGTCCATCTGTCTGTGAGTGATAAGCTGAACTCAGCCTCAACTCTGTACCCATAGCTTCCTGAAAGATCTCCCAGAAATGCGACACGAAAATCTTGTCTCTTTCTGACACAATATTCAGGAGCACCCCATGCAATCTGACAATCTCAGCAATGAACAACTAGGCATACTGACCCGTGGAATAGTCTTTTCGTACAGGCAGAAAATGAGCCACTTTGGTCAAACGGTCCACAATAACCCAAATAGAGTCGTGGCCCCGCTGTGATGTAGGCAACCCTGTAATAAAATCCATGGAAATACTCTCCCACTTCCACGCGGGTATTTCCAATGGCTGAAGCAACCCTGACGGTCTCTGATGGTCCACCTTTACCAGCTGGAAATTAGAACACTTGGACACGAACTCAGTAATGTCCTTTTTCATCCCACTCCACTAGTATTGCCACCTCATATCCTGGTACATTTTATCTCCCCTAGGATGTACCGCAAATCGGGACCCGTGAGACTGGGTAATCACTACATGACATAATTCAACTCCTTCTGGGACCACCAATCTCCCATTAAATCACAAATCCCCATCATAACTAACTGAATAGGACTCAGCTCCCTCAGCTAAAATTCGTACAATCTTCTCCTGGAAAAATGGGCCTTCGGTCTGTGCCTGTATCACCCTCGTAACAATCTCGGGTGTCACTGTCATAACAGATATGAAGGAACGGGCTACTGCGTCCTGGTGACCCAACTCTTTCCACTTTGCTTTCTAGACGTCCGCTACATCATCTACCGGCCTACGGCTCAATGCATCAGCAACTACGTTGGCCTTCCCCGGATGGTACTATATGTCAAACTGATAGTCCTTCACAAACTCTAGCCACCTGCGCTGACGCATATTCAGCTCTCATTGAGTGAACAGGTACTGCAGTGACTTATGGTCTGTGAATAAGCAAAATTTCTCCCCCAATAAATAGTCCCTCCATATCCTCAATGCAAAAATGACCACCGCTAACTCTAGGTCGTGGGTGGAGTAATTATTCTCATGAAGCTTAAGCTTGCGGGAGGCTAAAGCTTTAGCCTTCTGCTCCTACTGAAGTACTCCCCCAAGTACCCTTAGAGAGGCATCGGTATAAACCAGTTACTCCACGCCTGGCTTAGGTAAAGCGAGGACTGGTGCTGGAGTAAGCTTGTCTTTCAGCTCGCCGAAAGCCAATTGACAAGCATCATCCCAAACATATGGTACCCCCTTGCGAGTCAGGTTCGTCAATGGTCTCGCTATTTTGGAGAACCCCCGAATGAATCTCCTGTAGTATCCGGCTAATCCCAAGAAACTACTTACTTCCGTCGGTGTCGTGGGCTATCCCCACTTCCTCACCGCTGACACTTTACTCGGGTCAACTGTTATTCCCTGTTCAGAAACAACATGCCCAAGAACTGCACTTCCCGTAACCAGAACCTACATTTCTCGTACTTAGCATACAGCTGATGCTCTCATAGAGTCTGAAGAACCTGCCTTAAGTTCTCGGCATGATCCTCCTCAGAGTGTGATGACGAACTGATCCAAGAACTCTCTAAACACTCGGTTCATCAAGTCCATGAATACGGCTGGAGCATTTGTGAGTCCAAATGGAATCACTCTAAACTCATAGGAACCATATCTCGTCAAGAAAGCAGTCTTTAAGACATCCTGCTCCCTAATACATAGCTAAGGGTACCCTGACCTCAGATCTATCTTCGAAAAGAAAGTTGCTCCCCTCAGATGGTCGAACAGATCATCGATTTGAGGTAACGGATACTTGTTCCGTATCGTGACCTTGTTCAGTTCCCGGTAGTCCACACATAGCCTCAGTGAACCATCTTTCTTTTTCATAAATAAAACTGGAGTGCCCCAAGGTGAGGTACTCCTGCGAATAAATCCTTGACCTAACAACTTCTCTATCTGATCTCGCAACTCTCGCATCTCTACTGGAGCCATACGGTATGGAGCGCCCGCTATAGGTCGAGTATCCGGTAATAAATCTATGACAAAGTCTATCTCACGACTGGGGAGTAGGCCTTGTATCTCTTGAAATACATCGAAATACTCACGAACAACTGGGATCGAGTCTAAGGGAATCACAACCTCCTTAGAGGTATCCTCCTCTGTGTAATACAAATGAGCGGTCGAGCCTCCCTCTGGGCGAGGCATCACCACTACAAACATCTCTTGCCCAGAAATGGCAAAAAAAAATACTCCTACCAAAACAATCTATCATGGCTCTGGAAGCTGCTAGCCAATCCATATCGATAATAACGTCATTATTGATACCAAAATTAATATGCTGATGTGGACGAATCATACGAAGACACTTGTAAATCTACGTGGCACAATAACAACGAGGAAGTTCATTTCCTCAACCAACTCATGTTTTCCCCGAGCAACGATGATATACCGAGGAACTGTAACACTCCGAGATACTCTAGCGCTCTGAGGAACTCTTGAGCAACAAGCAACTAAGGCGGTCCGAGCTGCCTCTCGACCGTAATATTAATTGCCAGAATGTCAACAGTTCAATCATTCATTGAATGTTTATCATCTTG
Organism: Sambucus nigra; assembly: GCA_949130495.1. Classification (NCBI taxonomy): domain Eukaryota; kingdom Viridiplantae; phylum Streptophyta; class Magnoliopsida; order Dipsacales; family Adoxaceae; genus Sambucus; species Sambucus nigra. The sequence continues at coordinate 277,479,864 of OX422207.1, read as the reverse complement.
ACGCACACGCTGCATTAAATGTATTACCCTTTCATATGTATATCATTTAATGTATCAACCCATTCATGTACAACCTAAGGGCTATAAATACCTTGTATCATCCTCATTCAAAAGGACTCGGAATTTCTGGATTGAACTTGTAATCGAGAATTCCCAAACACTCAGCAATAACGTAACAGTGGACGTAGGCCATTCTTATAAGGCTGAACCACTTTAAAAATCTTTGTTCATTTTATTTATCTGTGATTGAATAATTAGAGCGATCTAATTTTTTACATCAACAGATTGGCGCCGTCTATGGGAAACGACTGTTGCTATCGTTTTTTACAAAAAATCATTTATCATCAATGGCAGATAATCCAGAATCCAGTAATTGAAATGCTGGAAATATTGGAAATCCTCCAAATCCATCTGCACCTCCAGATCTGGCTAGAATTATGACGAATCTGGCTGAAGCACAAACCGCCATGCAAGAAATAATGAGGCAACTCATTCAAACTCTTCACGGCGGTGCACCTACCCATTCAAGGCAAAGGAGTGATCGTGGGCAATCGCGATCCAGGCGTACTGAGTCATATCGTAATGAAGAATCTAATGATTTTTCTTATCAACCTGGGCGAACTTCATCGATACGGGCTACGGATACAGATCAACATATCACCCTCTCTCCAGAGAGAACTAGCGCCCTGGAAAGATTAAGCAGAGCATCTCCTTTAAGTCGGCTAGGACCAAGGAGAAATATGAGTCCACCTAGAGCACCATCGAGAAGCTTTTGACCACCATCAGGTTTGAGAGAAGGATCAGCACAATCAAGACCAGCTACTCGTCGAGATAGATCTCAGGAAGCTACGTCAGAACAATCAATTGCTCGGACTAAGCAACCCGAGGAAGGAAATGAAGCGTGGAAGGGTTCCATTCAGCGATTGGAGGATAGACTTGGAGAAATGGTTAAAGAAAGGAATCCCTTACAGAAAACTTTTGTTCAAGGGACACCTTTTGTGGAGGCCATTGTGAACTTTCCTACACCATCGAAATTTAAAGCACCTGTAGTGACCCCTAAATATGATGGAAAGACAGATCCTGTTCTTCATATAGAACAATACCAGGCTGCTTCCGACATATATGTTGTCCCCGACGAGATGAGGTGTAGAGCATTTTCGGGAACTCTTACCGGATCTGCGCAGATATGGTACAACAAAATTCCTCGAGGTAAGATTTCGACTTTTATTCAGTTAGCCGAGTTGTTCATTGGTAATTTCTATTTTGGAGCAAAGCCAGTAAAACGAGTAGCGCACTTGTTAAGTGTTAGACAAAAATCAGGTGAGAGTACTAGAGATTACATAACTCGTTTCAATAACGAGAAGTTGGAAGTCATAGATTACGAAGAAAAGACAGCGATCACTGCTTTGATGAGTGGATTGCTGCCTAACAAGTTAAATTATACTTTGGCCAAAGATCCACCTAAAACTATGTCGGAGTTGATGGCAAAAGCGGCCAAAATCATGAATGCCGATGAGGCTATGGCTGCGAAGAAGAATATTGATAAAGAAACCAAGGTGGAGGTTGACAAATCTAAGAAGAAAGAGAAAAAAGTTAATGGTGATGACAAGCACTCCAAGAATAATAGGACGTCATGGGAAGTCCTGAAGAAATATGATAATTATACTCCATTGAAGATGGGTATTAATCATGTTTTAGAAGAAATCAAGAATAACGAAGAAATCAAGTGGCCAGATAAACTGAGAACCAATCCTGAACTGAGGAATAGGGCCAAATATTGCGAGTTCCATAAAGATCATGGCCATACGACCAAAACTTGCATAGCCCTTCAGAACGAGATTGAAACGCTCATCCGAAGAGGAAAGTTATCAAAGTATGTAGATCGCAGAGGTGAAAGGAAGAATGATGATAGAACCAGAGATCGTTCCGTATCTCCTCGTCGGACGGAGGAGAAAAAGAAAAGAGATCATGAAGATGATCCAGATGAAGACCCCGATCTTCCAAAGAAGCCAAGACAGCCTGAACGAGAGGTATTTTCCATACGTTTTGGGTCATTTGATTGTAATGTTATTACAGGAGGAGATGCTGGAGGGGGAGACCTCACTGCAGAAAGAAAGGCCTATCTCGGAGAGGCTCAAGCCTGCTCATATATTCAACGAATAAATCTTGCCGAGGATGATCATCCGAGGAAGGTAAATAAAGAGAAGCTAGTTATTAGTTTTTCAAAAAACGATTTGGCCGGTGTTCTTTACCCTCACGACGATCCCTTGGTGATCAAAATGAGGATGAAAGATGTGGTGATTTCAAGGGTGTTGGTGGACAATGGTAGTTCGGCAGACATCATGTACTATTCATGTTTTGATAGTTTGAATTTGAAATTATCTCAATTGGAACCTTATCACAAACCCCTTCTGGGTTTTGCTGGCGAGAAAGTTTTTCCACTTGGGACGATCAAGTTGGACATATTCATTGGAACTTGGCCTACTTTTCGAAAAGAAAGAATACGCTTATTTGTGATGGATAAGAATGTACAGTCAGCCTACAACATCATCATGGGAAGAGTTGGTTTGAAGAAGTTCGAAGCAGTTCCATCTACAGTGCATCAATGCTTAAAATTCCCAACAAACTTCGGAGTAGGAGTTGTAAAAGGTGATCAAAAAGTAGCTCGGGAATGCTATTATTCGTCTGCCGAGCAAGAGGAGCTTGAGGAATCAAGGAAAAAAACTATTACCTACCAGGTAGAGGAAGGTACAGAAATTGAAACTCTTGATCCCAGGGATCAATCCCAACTTGTAAAAGGACATGTAGTAGAATCTACAGAAAATGTTATTTTGGACGAGGAGCACCCTGAACGAGTAACCCAGATAGGTTCGTCGTTGGATGATTCAATAAAACAAGAGTTGATAATGTTCTTGAGAAACAGGAAGAAAACTTTCGCATGGAGTCATGAGGACATGCCAGGAATAGATCCAAACTTCTTATGTCACGAACTCAATGTGAATAAGGAGATCAAGCCTGTAAAGCAGAGAAGAAGGGTATTTAGCCCCGAGAAGAATCAAGCCATACAAGAGGAGGTCGAGAAGCTCCAGAAAGCCCAATTCATTGAAGATGTGAAATATCCAGACTGGCTGGCAAACGTGGTGATGGTAAAGAAGAAGAACAATAAATGGAGAATGTGTGTTGATTTCACTGATCTCAACAAGGCATGCCCAAAAGATCATTTTCCATTGCCCAGAATTGACCAACTAGTGGATGCTACCTCGGGACATGAGCTGCTCAGCTTCATGGATGCGTATTCTGGTTACAACCAGATCAAGATGAAACCTGAAGACAGGGAAAGTACTTCTTTTATTACCCATAGGGGAACTTATTGCTATAATGTTATGCCTTTTGCTTTGAAAAATGCAGGAGCGACATACCAGCGGCTGATGAACAAGGTCTTCACCGAACAAATCAGTTGCAACATGGAAGTCTATGTCAATGATATGCTGACAAAAAGTAAAAAAGCTGAAAATCATTTAGTTAACTTAGCTCAGACATTTGATCAACTGGATAAATACCAGATGAAACTCAACCCGACGAAGTGCACATTTGGAGTACGAGAAGGAATGTTTCTCGGATACATTGTCAACCAGCGAGGCATTGAAACAAATCCAGATAAGATCAAAGATATTTTAGGGTTGCGATCTCCAACAACAAAGAAAGAAGTGCAGAGTCTTACAGGATGAGTTGTAGCGCTCAACAGATTTGTATCCCGAGCAACTGACAAATGCCTCCCATTCTTCAAAACACTTCGAAAAACTTTTGAGTGGACTGATGAATGTGAAAAGGCCTTTCAAGACTTGAAAAAGTATTTGGGAGCACCTCCATTGTTGTCTAGGCCAATAACAGGAGATAAGTTGTACTCGTATCTAGCAGTATCGGAGAATGCAGTTAGCTCGGCATTGATCAGATTGGAGAATGGAGTCCAGAAACCAATTTATTACACAAGTAAGGCTTTCCGAGGTGCAGAGATCAGGTACCCAAAGTTAGAAAAATTGGCATTGGCATTAATTGAAGCAAGTAGAAGAATGAGTCCATATTTCCAAGCCCATACCATCATTGTGTATACCGACAAGCCATTGAGACAAGCCCTTCACAAGCCAGAAAAATCAGGAAAACTGATGTACTGGGTAATAGAACTCGGTGAATATGATATTGTGTATGAGCCCAGAGCATCATTGAAAGGGCAAGCTGTAACAGATTTTATAGCAGAATTTACATATCCTGATACCCCCGAGGAACAAAAACTGCTCGCTGACCAACCTGTGGATGTTACAGGATCAACAGACATAAGTCCAGACCAACTCCGATTGGTAAAAGGGCCTATGGATGTAGAAAGATCATCAACTTCAAATTCAAACCAGCCCCGGATGGTTGAAGAACGAGAAGAGATGGTCAACAAGGAGCGAAAAGTGCCAGGGGAGGATGAAAAGAAGCAACAAATATTTCATCGAGGAACTCTATCAGATAAGAAATTTGAAGACGGGTTACCCCTATGGAGATTATATGTAGATGGCTCATCTTGCACAGCAGGTTGCGGCGCAGGAATTATTTTGAGCACCCCAGACGAGATTGACATGGAATATGCTTTACGATTCCATTTCAAAGCCTCTAATAATGAAGCTGAGTATGAGGCCATGATAGCAGGTTTAAACTTAGCAAAAGTTATGGAAGCACGACAAGTAATTGTATTCAGTGATTCTCAATTAATTGTAAATCAGATGATAGGAACGTATGCAGTTAAAGGAGATTTAATGGTAAAGTATCATGCAAAGGTGATGGAGTTACTGATAGAATTTGATGCCATTCAATTGGTGAGAATACCGAGGATGGAGAATGTACGAGCAGACGCACTGGCCCGACTAGCATCAGCTACTCGTACCGAGCTGCGAAGAACGATACCAATTGAAGTATTGAAAAGTCGGAGCATAGATGAAAACATGACGATGAATGTTATTACCCTTGATTTAGGACCATCTTGGATGGATCCCATCAGGATATATATTGAAGAGGGAGGATTGCCAGAGGATAAGCTCGCAGTCAAAAAATTGAAGTATAAAGCTGCTCGGTATGTATTAACTAATGGTATTTTATATAGACGAGGAATTGTGGCAGGATTGCAGAGATGTGTACATCCCTCCGAGGTGAAAGATTTGATTGAAGAAATCCATGAAGGGTCTTGTGGAGCTCATGTAGCAGGTCGAACACTTTTACAAAGGGTAATGACTCAAGGATACTATTGGCCAACGATGAGGGCTGATTGTATAGCCTATGCTAAGAAATGTGACAAGTGCCAACGTTTTTCCTTTATCCGACGAACTCCACAAGCATTGTTGACACCTATAACTTCCCCTTGGCCATTCGCCATGTGGGGAATTGATTTGGTGGGACCATTGTCGACCACTCGAGGAAGATTCAAGTACCTCGTTGTCGCAGTAGACTATTTTACTAAGTGGGTAGAAGCTGAACCCCTCATCGACATGACGTACGAGAAGGTATACCAGTTCATTTGGAAGAATATCATCTGTCGATATGGTCTCCCTCATGCCTTCATCACAGACCATGGAACCCAATTTTATAACGAGGAATTTGCTGCTTATTGTCATCAGTCGAACATTTTGAAGGTCCATTCAGCGCCAGGCCATCCTCAAAGCAATGGACAGACTGAGGTAACGAATAGAACACTGCTAAATGGTTTGAAGAAAAGGCTAAGTGAAGCTAAAGCTAACTGGATTAATGAGCTACAATCAGTATTGTGGGCTTAGCGAACAACTCCCTGAGCAGCAACTGGAGAATCACCATATATGCTGGCGTTTGGAAGTGAGGCTGTAATACCTGCCGAGTTAGGTCTCCTAACACACAGAGTGCTGAATTTCAATTCCCCACTCAGCGACTTGATGAGAAGACTGGATTTGGATATGCTCGAGGAAGTAAGAGAAGAGGCAGCCATTAGGAATGCTGCTTACCAACAACGCACAGCTCTGTTCTATAATAAAAGGGTGAAGAAATGCGATTTAAAAGAAGGAGATTATGTGCTAAAGAAGGTAATTCAGAAACACAATAAATTGGAGGCAAACTGGCATGGGCCTTACCGAGTTACAGAAGTTGTTCGACCAGGAACTTACCGAATAGCAACTCTAGAAGGAGAAGAATTCAAGAATGCTTGGAATGCTGAACACCTTCGCAAGTATTATCAATGATGTAAAACGTACAACGGTTCCATCAAATATGAATAAAACGATGATGTTTTCACCATTTTCTTCTCCTTTGTTTGAAAATTTTTCGGGGAATACTAGTGTTGTACACTACGCTGCTCGACAGAAAAAAGAAGACAAAAAGTTCGAAAGAACCAAAAAATATACTCCTTTGGTTAGGAGGCGTACACTAGCGTGACCAACTAAGGTTGGTAAGATAACTAGTGGACAAAAAGTTCGAAAGAACCAAAAAATATACTCCTTTGGTTAGGAGGCGTACACTAGCGTGACCAACTAAGGTTGGTAAGATAACTAGTGGACAAAAGGTTCGAAAGAACCAAAAAATATACTCCTTTGGTTAGGAGGCGTACAATAGCGTGACCAACTAAGGTTGGTAAGATAACTAGTGGACAAAAAGTTCGAAAGAACCAAAAAATATACTCCTTTGGTTAGGAGGCGTACACTAGCGTGACCAACTAAGGTTGGTAAGATAACTAGTGGACAAGATAGTTCGAAAGAACCTGATAATTCAATAATCAACTACGGTTGATTTGAAAATAAGCTGACAAGTTGGTCGGAAGGTAAAATCATTCCAGAAAATACAAAGAATTCCAGACTGAACCAAGTATAGTTGGTCGGTGATCAACTATACTTGGTCGACAAGGATAAATTATCGACCATGGTTGGTCGGGTACATTTTAGGAAAAAGTTTACCAAGTATGGTTGGTCGGGGGTAAAAACCCATCAACTGTAGTTGGTCGACAAGCATAATTTAACAACCTTGGTTGGTTGGAAACAGTTTAAACATTTTATACTCATTACTTTATTATTAAGTGATTAAGCAGCATTGATACTTATAATTTTGATTACTAAGTTGGTTGATGAACAACATCATATTGTTATCTTTTTAACAGATACATATACTCAAATGTAAAAATATTTGATAAACACAAGATAATCGCAATACAAATTTGCAAACAGAAAATGAAATTCTTTCATTAAGATAAAAATGTATTACAAGCTATACATATGTGCTAATTATTACATTGAAAAACCTATTCTATTGGTTTCTTTCCTTTAGCTTTTGAAACAGGTTCCTCACCGGCAGATGGATCTTCTAAGCAAAGAGGAGAATTGATGAAATTAATATCTCTGAGCATTCTGACGTTCATCACAGAAGGTGTATCCAAGAGATGCTCTGGGCGAGATAATTCAGTCTGAGAATGAAGACTATAATCACCGAGATATTTTGAAATTAAACTCCGAGGAATGGAACGAGCTGGGATCCACTCCATGTCCAATTTGAAAGGTGGCACAGGCAAATCTAGTAATCCTGGAGCATGATAATCCCATAGAAAATGCCCTTGCTCCAATTTCAGTACACCCAGGGCGTTCAACCACCCCTGCTTATAACCTTCATTATTGGCATGTTCAATCCGAGCATCTAAATGAACAAGGGCTTCATTGTATCCTGCCATCCAAAATTCCCTGGGTTGTTTATGGAATTTGAAGGTTAATCTATCCAATTGTTCGTGAAGGCTCCTGGTAAAAACATCTTTATTATTCAAAGCAGACTTCGTTGCAGTAAGTTGATCTTCCAAAGATAGATTTTTCTTGGACATTTCAGATAAAGCCCGATCTTTGGCATTTAATTGGTATGCTTGAGTTTCCAAAGTAGATTGAGTGCGAGCCTCTTCAACATTGCGGTTAAGAACTCTTGATCGACTCCGAGCAGCGACTGGATAACTTTGCTCCTCGGCAACATTTTGAATAGCTCTTCCTCGCCCATGAGAAGTTCTTACTCATCCCCGAGCAATCGCAGGAATAACAGATTTTCTTAAGTTGTCCAGTTCTTGCCTTAATTTGGCTTTCTCAACCTCTAAGAACGAGAAACCTTCATCGGTAACTTGCACTAAAGCAGTGGAAGATGACGCTGCAGATTCATACTGTGCCCGCTTTTTCTGCAAATTATTGTTCTCCTATTCCAGCAACTCAGCAATCTGCCTGCAAGCTTCAACTTCACCTTTTAAAGTTCTTTCCCTAACATCGTATCCAGCCAGGATCTCTTTATGGCCTGTGTCAGAAGAAAGCTGTTGGTATCTATTTTCATATTCCTTGTGCAACAAAGCCATTGATTCATTATGCTGACCTTGTAGATCTTCTAAGGAATAATGAAGTTCCTCAATCAAGTCGTAGTAGGCTACATTGTTGGCCACAGCTCGGTCGAGTAAATCTTTCAAGTATCGATAAGCCTCAATTGCCTGTTCTGAGGCATCATGGCCAAGGATGTCAGCAATTTCTGATGTACTAAGGTCTGTATGACCAGCCTTATAATATTCGTGACATTGCTGCATCAGCTTGGTATCATGTGCAGATATCAGTTCCATTCTAGCAACAAACTAAGGATGAGAAAAAGACAACAATCAACAAAAAACAAATCATCAACAACAGAGATGAACAAAAATGTATTTTATTAGATCATCAAAAGATTACATGGTTTGATTACAAGTGATAATAAAAGATAGAAATGATACCGAACAACTTCACACCTTTTCCTTGTCTCCCAAGACTTTCTCGGGAGGCTGGGACGAGGAGCTTGGTTGCTCGGAGGTGATAGCATCTTGAACAACAAGAGTTGAAATTTTCTCAGAAGGAGGAGGCATGGAAAAAATGTCCTCATTGGCAGCAGGAAGAGAGGTAGGGACTTGATCACCTATGGCCATAGAAGATTCATCAGAGGCAGGCTCATCTTCTTCTTCTTCCACAATTGGTGGAGGAGGACCAGGGAGGTGCAACTGGAATAGATCGGAATCATCCTTGATCTTCAATTCCTGTAGGGCAGCTACCCAGCCATCTCGAAAGTATTTCAACTTCCCATATTGAACTTGGGATGTCATCACAGCAATCCCCTTGTCCCATCCTTTATCCCAGCCTGAGCTGAAGGATTTTTTAACTGCGAGCCTTCTTCTCAATTTCTTCGAGGAGAGCTTCGCATCCAATTCTTCTTTTTTGCCCTTGATATCTCACAAGGCGGATAATTCTTCCTCTGCCTTCCTCAGCTTGTCCTCAAGTTCTCCAAAATTCTTGTGTTTGTCGTCATATTTCTTATGCTCGACCTCTAAACTTTTCACTTTATTCTCCAAACTCTTGGAGATCTCAGCCATCTTCACCTTCTCGGCCTCAACTGTAGACAACTTTTTCTCCCAAACAGCTTTGTCCTCACTATACTATTGGCGAGATTCCTTTAAGGATTGGGTCAAACCCAGCAGATCATCCTCTATACGTGACGAGGAGCTTGAAGCTTTAATAGCTTCATCCTTCTTCACGATATTATTAAAATAATTCACCAGCTGAACAAAGGAAAAAGTGACAGGTCAGTGCAAAAATACAAGTATTCAGAGAAAGAAAGAAATTCAGAATGTGAGAAATTTACCGAAGCAAGGTGACGAGTAGCTAGGGATGTCAACATATCCCTAGAGATATTTTCATCAATTCCTTGAACCTCGGGTATGATCCAAGTTTTTATCGAGCTCATTGTAGAGCTAGGAGGAATGATGGTTGGAACACCAACAACACCAGAGGGTGGAGAAGGGACAGTTTCAGCCAAATTGACTGAGGATGATTTCCTCAATCTTCTACTCGTCACCTTGCTTCGGTTGTATAACTCTTATACTGTAACAAATATGATGCAGACCTGATGTGCTCGTCTGCAACGTTCTTATGCAAGCCCCAGATAAGTTTCAGATGCTTAATATTAACCTCTGATTATTTTGGAGTTTTTCTTTTGCTATCAACTGCAAATAAATACATAATGAGATATCAGTCATACATTTTGTCAAACATGATGAAAGCATAATTTCATAAGTAAAATAAAATGAAAAATAAACCTATCCCATTGCCATATGGGGGGCATCTGGGACCGTTGTATACTCCATCTCCAACTAAAGGGGCATATTGCCAATTTTTAATAACCAACCCATGTTCAAAATAATCTCTATTTGAGTCAGGGAGGTTAACTACAAGAGCCCTATTCAGAAACCTAGTTTTTAAGTAATAAATATTATCTAGAGTGGCCCATTTATAGCAATACATAATTTCAGGGATCCCTATACGAGTCCCATGAGTTAGATTTAATTTGTACACCCCATTAATTATTCTCCATGAATTGGGGGCTATTTTTGCAGGGACAAGATCAAAATACTGACAAAACTCAAGACACAATGGGTTTGGTGGAAAAGAAAATCCACATTCAGCAATGAATAGACTGGGGAACCAATGTCCCTCAGCCAATCGAAAATAATCTAAAGGCTCGGAAAGAACCTCCAGAGTTACCCAGGAAGGAATGGAAAAATCGAAACGAAATTTCTCAACAGACTCCACAATATAAACCATACTGAATAAAAGAGATACAGAAGAAAGGAAGAAGATCTTACAGGAAGAAAGGAGGTATGTTGACAACGAACGAAAACTAGGATGAACGCACAAGAGAGAAGGAGAAAATAGAAAGCTTGAATGCAGGAAATTGGAAAAAGAAGAAGACGATATGGTTACCTAAGAAGTTTAAATACTTTGCCTTGGGAAGCAGCGAAGGAAATGATTACAAAAAAGAAACTATTGAACTTCCGACGGCTAAAAGGACAAAAAGGGCACTAAGATCGAAGCGCTCTCAAAAGTTCGAAAAAAGGAGGATTCGTTGACCTTGGAAATAAATTCAAATACGATGCTCCTAAAAACTAGGAAGATCATTCAATATTGCCATAAACCGAGAAAGAATGTTCCATACTCCTCAAAGTTCAAAATATTAAACATTGGGGGCTTCTGTTGATACCAAAATTAATATGCTGATGTGGACGAATCATACGAAGACACTTGTCAATCTACGTGGCACAATAACAACGAGGAAGTTCATTTCCTCGACCAACTCATGTTTTCCCCGAGCAACGATGATATACCGAGGAACTGCAACACTCCGAGATACTCTAGCGCTCCGAGGAACTCCTGAGCAATGAGCAACTAAGGCGGTCCGAGCTGCATCTCGACCGTAATATTAATTGCCAGAATGTCAACAGTTCAATCATTCATTGAATGTTTATCATCTTGACGCACACGCTGCATTAAATGTATTACCCTTTCATATGTATATCATTTAATGTATTAACCCATTCATGTACAGCCTAAGGGCTATAAATACCTTGTATCATCCTCATTCAAAAGGACTCGGAATTTCTGGATTGAACTTGTAATCGAGAATTCCCAAACACTCAACAATAACATAACAGTGGACGTAGGCCATTCTTATAAGGCTGAACCACTTTAAAAATATTTGTTCATTTTATTTATCTGTGATTGAATAATTAGAGCGATCTAATTTTTTACATCAACAGTCATGCTCATGCATATCTAAGACTAGCATGTCTGCTGGTAATACCAAGCTACCAATCTCTACCCCCACACCCCGACATATAAAGAAAATAAGCGAACCATTTCCTAGTGGTGAGTCTACACATGTCACAGTGCTCTCTGCTGTGGCTAATAACCCTAAGGCCTTCGCAAAATGAGTAGCTATAAAATAATGCGTCGCTCTAGTATCAAATAAAACTCAACTCATAGCACCCATTATAAGGAACGTACCTCGTATCTCGGTTGGGGTCTGAGGTGCTACTATCTGGTGGACAGTACATACACGTCCATACTGTAATTGCCTCTGCTAAACTGAGGCTGCTGGAATAGCTGGTGGGGCTAATTTCTATGGTTTATTTCTGGCGCCCTTCTGCAGTGGGGCTTTATTCCTCTCTGGTCAATCCTGACACGTATGGCCATTCTTGCCACATTGGAAGCACCTCCCTCGAAACTATCTCACTTTACTATGTTGTTGACTAGTATTGCTTTCTCCTTGGTTTCGCTAGCCTTGCTGAGAAATTTGCGGAAAAACGATGTCAGGTTGAGGACAATCCCTCCACTTGTGACCCGGTAGCACACATTTATAGCAGCGTCCTGAAATTTCTCATTGGACGGGTTGTAGTTTCTCCCCAGTCTGATTTGGATAAGATTGACTTTTATGACCGTTCATTCCACATTTGAAACACCTCTTTGTGACTTCATTCTGACCCCAACCTTGTTGGCCCTGACGCTTTTGGCCCTCTACTCAAATTCAGTTACCTTTGGAGCCGTATTGATCTTGAGGGGTTTTTTGCCAAAATTTCGGTGTCTTCGCACATTGTCAACTCTAGTCACATGTAATTGACTAATTTCTCTAGGTCTTTTTCCTCCTTTGAGCTGCATGTTGCGTTCGTGGTACTGTAAGACTGCAGTGGTAACTGCTTGGGCCATAATACCCCCAAATTCGGCGATTGGTACCCTTTTTGGAGACATTTGAGGTGTGAGTTGTCCTTGCTCATTAACTTCCCCAATGGCCTTAGCTTGTTCGTCTTGACAGGCCATCTGAAAATTTAAAAAGATTTAATCTGAATAAGTTCAACATTCACATCGAAAAATCGAAGAAGCACGAATTTCAAACGCATAAAGATGAATACAACATTCCTAATGTTAGGGCTCTAAATCAAAGACGCTAAGCTGGAAACGAGATAAGCCATACAGATCCTAAGGACACTAGAACCTGGTGCTCTGATACCACCTGTGACACCTCGCCTAATTAAATACCGGGTGATTAGTCCTTTATTAAATTATAATCAAGGTGAACGAATGGTTCATTCTTAGCATCACTGTCGTAAAAATAACTTTCCAATTTAACACCCTAAATAATTAAGCTAAGTGTCCAAACCATTTTAGACATTACTTTCCAAATTTTATTTATATAAACCAACACTTAAAACTTTACGAAATTCATAATTAAACAATCACACAAAAACTATACTGGAACAAACAATCCAATAATTAAACATCCAACTAAGTAATTCCCACATTAAAACTTAAAGGAAAAACATCCTGAGTAAAAAATCCCAAAGTGTAAATACTGAAATAACCAAATCACAATATCTGATAAATAACTGAATAATGGAAAAAGGGCGACACATGCCCAACCGAATAAATAGTGCTAGAAGAGGAATCAAGAAATGAGGTCGTCTAAGCAAGAGGCCTGCAACTCCCACTTAAGCTACAGCGCGTTCCTTCCAAAGGATCATATGCAAGACGCCCCTATGGCTGGGCACCTGTAATACATACATATATATACAAGAGAGAAAAGAAAATGGAAACAGGTCAGAGCCCGATTGTAAAAACGATATAAAATTTGTTTAGCAACTATTTAAAATGTTTACTGGCCAATGCAACAACATATTAGTGCGGCACTCCCTTGAGAAATTCTCACCTCTATTCTAATGTGCACACCTATCGCACTAACCTTCCCAACGGTTTAACTTATCTTATCTTAGGTTGCTCGTGAGATTTAAACTGACAATTCAACTGTTTAAGAAGTAAATTTCATTTAATAACAAAGCTCCCATTTTAACTTTATTTGCTAATAAAGTTTCCCAGTATCATATTATACTTTTCAAAACAAGTATTTCCAAATTGAAATCATTATTCATTTCTTACTTACCATAAACACAGTAGGAAATTCTCAAATTTCAGAATTAAATATATATATATATATTACATACATATATAATATATATATTCTAACAACACCCCACATAAAAATTATGGTGCGGGCATGCTCTGCTATCTAGTCCCCGTATCACTCGTACTAAGGAAAATACAAGTTCGGAATCACTCTCGAACTGTATTAACACAAACACAAACAATATTGAGGCAAAGCATAGAGTCTCGGTCTCTAAGAGGTCAGCACATGCCCCCACGTCTCTTAGGCCGTCTGGCTATCGATCCGATTAGACTGTGCCAAAGGATCTTTATCTTCTAGGGTATGAGTCAATATCCCCCATAAAGGTCCCATCGATATGAGACTGTCCCAGCGCGGTAACCTCAGGGATAGCAAGTAGCTCGGGCATGGTTTTCACACGTATATAGTATATGCATAAACACAGTCATATAAATATACTACTATTACCACATCAAATTTAGGTACATCTCATAACAAATAATTATGATATTTATCCCTATATCTCGTTATTTAGTTATCACGTAAAACGGTTCGTTTCTTACTTTAATTTGTGGAATTATCCCAACTTATTAAGTGACACTCGTGGATTCCTATCCTCCCAAGTGTAATTTCAGTTGGTACTCATTTATTTTCCAACGTAACTACCTTACTCGGCTCCCCCTTTAATACATAGTTCCATCGTCCCTTATACATAAACATCCCTGAAAAGTGTAAATCTCGTCCCACATTAAAGGTTTCATATTATCCATAAGTCCAACTGGACTTCTTTATCTCCCAAAATATTTTAATAAGGATGTCCAAGGATCATTACTCATTTAAATTGAATTCAGCTATTTAAAAGGGGAAATATGAGTCTGTCAGGAGGGGTCGATCGATCGATGGCAGGAGCTCGATCGATCGATGTGTCGATCGATCGACACTCCTGGTTCGATCAATCGATCAAACAGGTATGGTAAATCTGCAGAAAAACCAGTAAGGGGTTCTATCATCCAACCTCATACAAATCCAGATTTTTAACACCCAAACTCCCAGTAATTCGTACTATAAACATTGTAAACCCAAACTAACAATCTTCTACGTAAAGCATGTGAATTTTCATTAATAACCAGGGATTAAAGGGCCAAAACTTATATAAATCTCATGAACCCTAGAAATTTCTTTAACTTTGTTCTAATCAACCTTTTTCCAGAATTTCTACTTCTAATCCATCATAAATCCGTGGTTCAACCTCTATATATGAAGGGGATTTCCAGATTATCATTTATATCATTACTACATGCAATTTTCCTATCTCCAACATGGGTTTTCTTCTATGAAACTCATCCTAATCTACCCTAGACTTACATGAATGATGCATTAACGAAAATAAGCAAGATAAATACATGCCTGAGAATTTTTGGTCTCCGATTTGTGCTGAAATCAGTGTGGTTACGATCCTTACGACGTGATCTCTCGTTTGGCGGCGACGGTGGCGCAAACGGAGGTGTTTTCGGCCTAGAATCCTTGGCAAGCTCTCTCCTTTCTTCTCCAATGGCCGTCACTTGCTTTTGGTCGTGTTAACCCTAGAAGGAAACCCTAAGCATATGATATAACCTTGTAATTTTTGTGGGTTTAATTACCCAAAATTATGAAATGTCCAAAATGCCCTCCCGGGGTGCTAAATAAGCCTAAAGCGCCCCGAGACCCAAACTAAACCCCCGGGTACATATTTTTTACTATCTCGACCCTTCTGGACACTTTGATGCACTCGAAATGACAATACGGGTGACTTATAATTTATTCACTTTTATTAATCAATATTTAGTCCCGACGCGACACGGGCGCGTCTCGACTTAAATTTCCAAAATTGTCATTTTATTCACTCGTGACTTTTAATAGAACCAATATTATATTACTTTACTCATTAGTAATAGTCAACAAGTTTCCAATGATTACTAACTCTCGTCACGTTAGTGATTAAAAAAAATTAATTTCCAAATTTATATTAAATTAATAACTCACATTAATTTTAATAAATCCCCAAATTTAGAAAGCATAAAAATACGGGGTATTACACCTAAGGGGTTGTGTATGATTTTTTAACATTGGGGTATCAAGATGAAATTTGCTATTTTTGAAAGAGTTTATAAAAATAAAGCCCATTATTAAATGGACTTTCAAACAAATACTCAAAAATATCAAATTACATTTACGTAATTTTTTTTTTCATTTAATCGAGATTAATTCCACTAAATAATCACGACTACACTCTAATTTAATTATTTAAAAATAACATGAAATAATGAGGTTTTATTTTCATAGTTACATTGTGCATAATAAAATTCCTTGAATAAAGATTACGATACCCTCTTGGTGAAATTCAATTCACTATTAATTGATTTTCATCGTCTTATGCATTCCTTGTTCTCAAACTTAATTTATTTCACACTCTACTGGATTATTAAATTCACTAAACAACTTTCATATTAGAATCAGAACTTATAAAATTATCAATGGGGTATCACAATCCAAGATATCTCCCAGATGTGAATTCCTCGGAAATATAATCTCAGAACGATCCACAAAATTATTACCCAAATTTCCTAGATTTAAGCCCAACGAATTGGATCACAACCATGACAATCAAAACAATAACTAAGTGGATATTCCAATCCTCATAGTCCCTGGAATTGAAAATCTATGAACCATATTCAAACATTGTGAGATTTATAAAGTCTAATGTAGTCAACACATAAACTTTAATCTTAATGTTATTCATTTTAATACAATGATGATTCACCAATACGATCCTCTTTTAACTATCACACAAGTTCCAGAACCACCAAACAGGTTCCCATAGTCAAGATAACTACTAATATTATACTGGTAACTTTACCAATGGGATGTCAGCTCCCCATTTAGGTTATGATCTAAAAAATTGAACTAGAATCAAAATTCAAATATTCTATGATCAAGCCAAACCCAACTCACAAAAATTACTACAAAGTTAAATTGGCCAACATGTATACAATATATTAAATATAAGGCATTCTAAAAAACAGGATTCTTATTTAAAAATGAATTGATCTATCTTTGCTCAAAATTAAATGTCACCATTTTAGGAATAAAACCCCAACAATGTCCTACTTAGTCTTAAAGCCTTGTACATATGCATCCAACTCCTAACTTGGCTACTCTGTAGACTATAGCCCCTACTTTTAGAAAGATTAAAATGGAATTATTCGATCTAACCTTTCTTATAAAGTTCTCGTCTCATTGTTTTATCTCTCAAAGTAGGTGAAACATATGCTTAATGTACTTAACCCTTTTATGGTTTATGGGTTCTCTCGAACTTGAAATTATTCCTCTATGAACAAAATAGAGTTTAATAGCCAATTCAACTTAAAGGAACCTCGCCCATGTTAACAAGGAAGTTACCAAGACATATAGACTCGTTAGTTGCTTCCAAAGTGGCAATAACTTTGTCCCCCACAATGGAGTTGGTAATTAAAGACTACTTCACACTTCTTCAACTTACAACTCCACCTCTTGGGGTAAACACATATTCTGAGGTAGAAAACTTGGAATCTTTATCTCACTAAATACCATGTTTTTATATCTAAATAATAAAAGACTATAAAATTGAAATATGCTAACCATGCCAATCACATAGCTGATATTCAGCATATCACACAATATAGAATACATGAGGCTATCGATCGCTGAAGCATTAGGTATATTTCTCATTTCTTTTATTTGATTAAATAATTTATGAGACTGATCCCCAGACAGAGTTATTGCATACTTAAAAGGAAAATCCTTTCTTTGAATCTCGATGCTAATCTCGTGATTACACCATCGATATAAGCAACTTTGGATAAGCCAACATTGTTTTTATCGAATTTAGAAAAAATCTTGATCATAAGGATGTGACCATCTTCTCCTAAGTACTTTATATCGAGGTACCTAGATAAACGCACTCTTATGTAATACAATACCCCACCTCATTCCTCATTAAGACAATATCATCTACTTATTGTACTAGTAATACCACCACATTTTTATCATGCTTCTTATACAAATAAGTATTATTCGAGTTTTAATCAACACTAAAAGATTGATTGTCTAATCAAATTGAATGTTCCAAGACCTTAATGTTATATTAAGTCCATAAATGGATCTCATAAGCTTACACACTTTTATTTTTTAACTTCTTACTATGTAACTACAAAGACAATGATTTAAGAACACATCCTTGGTGTTAAAAGAATCTTAATAAACTTTAGCACGCCTACCGGTGAGAAGGTTTGCTCATAGTCAATCCCATTCTTTTCGAGTAAACCATTTCTCAAGCCTTTCCATGAAGGTATCCACATTTCCGTCCATTTATCTTTTAAATTCTTATAGATCCACTTTTACTTGATGGGTTTTACCCCATTAGTAAGTGTATGAGTCCCCAAAACTAGATTCAAACACATCGGATCTTTTTTGGTATCCATAGTCTTAAGTCAAATTTAAAAGTCCTTATCTTGGAATGCCTCGTTGTAGTTCCCAAGACCCGATTGGTGTTCCCTTAGGATGTAAAATCCCATATATTTTAATATTAGAGTTGATCAATCTCGAATACTGGAATATACATATTGTAATAATTTAAAATATAATTCTTAGCATGAAACAAAAGTATGAGACATTTAAAATCGGTTCCATCAAAAAGAGGCTAAATGAATATATGAATGATCACCAATAAAAATCCCAACTACAACATCCTCCAATGATCCAATAACATACAAAAGTCTCAGAATAAGATCCTAAATACAACTATGAGACATAAGTGACTCAAGAATCCAAATGTGGTCTCATATCTAGTACACAACAAAAAGGATACTAGAGCATATAAAAAATAAATATCCAAATTCCAGTTTGCTCTCTAAGATCCAAGTACGCTCCTAAAAGCTCAAATCTTTCCTGAGATATTAGTCAACATAATGGGTCAGGGTCCACTATAAGAATACAAGTCACGTCTCCGAAAGAGGTAACATAACAAATTCAATGTACCAATTAAAATAAATACTGTGACCATCTCCGATCCTCGCCGTACGGGCGGGCGCGTGGAGGAAAGGATCGTTCGGGTCCAGAGCGTCCCTCTCGGGAGCGCTTCGTTTGAGATGTGGTGTAAAAATATAGAGAGATTTAGAGTCGCCAGTCTATTTTACTCAAAATAGACAAAAGAAAAAGGGGAAGCCACCCCGAAGGATGGCATCCAAAGACATACTAGTGCGTGCGAAACCAAATGATTCGAGAAGGGTTCGGAGGCTTAGTTACGAAATGGGAAGGTGTTAGGCACCCATTCCTCCCTTTCGATCTCTCATGAATATTTGTTATTTTCCATTATATTTCCCCCTGTGATATGTGTGCATGTGTATATATAGAATGAAGGTAGTAATCCTCGACTTGTATCATGGAAAAGATATTGCGAGTCATCCGTAGGAAGATATAAGAATAATATTAGAAAAATAAGATTTACGCGATTACCCCTACGTTGATCGTTGTAATGGAACAATAACGCATATGGAGTAATACGTCACTAAGAACAAGTATATAGAATATAAGAAGATTAGTTTTGGAGAAAATAGGAAGTAAAAAAAAAGGTGAAAGAGAGGACTCGAGACAGGGGTTTTTCCCAGAGACGCCTACGTAGCCCATAAAGGCATCAAAGTACACGTAGTTCACATACAAAATGAGGGGTGGGGTTTATACCATAAATCCAAATGGGGGATATCTTATTTGCAAGTGTGTGTGTGTGTGTGTGTAGAAAAAGTGTTTTAGTTGTGAGAAAAGTGTGGAAAAAGTGTGAGAATCCCTATTTGGAATTTATGAGCAAACCCTCCTTTTCTTATTTTTTTGGGTTTTATTTATATGAAAATAAGAGATGTGCAATAATACTAAATAAAAAGTATATTAGGATGTGGGAGATGAGATAATAAAAGTGCTAAGTAAGAAAACAAGTTATTGCAAATTTAAGAGAATTTGAAGAGAAAGGTGAGAAAGATGGACCTTCTTGGAGACCTTGAGCTTGATCTTAAATGTCAGAGAGCATCCCTTGCACTTGGGTGATGATGGAGAGTGGTTAATTCACCAAGTTTGATGAAGAGGATGATGAAAAGTGGAAGTAAAAAAGGAGTTTGGATGTTGAAAACACACTGCCTTCGAGAGAGGTTTCTAGGATTCGCTGAGAAATATTTATATCAGATCTGGGCTACCTTTGCAAATGAGGTGAAGGCCTATTTTTATAGGCCCAGGTGAGTGCCGATCGGCATTGGCACGTTCCTGCCTATCAGCACCTGTCGATAGGCATGGTTTGGAACCTACCGTTTGGCAGTGCGCTTTAGGGTTTTTCGAAAAATCGGTCGCCGAGGGCAAATCGTTGGTCAGAATCGTGCACAGGGCATACCGTTGGAAAGGTAATTCAGAGACCTTTGAAAGTCCATTCATCCTTGGTCGAGCTGAAGAGTTGAATTAGGTCAAACAGAGCCCAGGAGCGCCCGGTGGCCTTTCGATCAGGTTTCGGACGCAAACGGATCGTTCGTCCGCATGGTAAGTCAGAATTGCGCACGGGGAAATCCGTTGGAAAGGGGATTCAGTGCCCTTCAAAGAATCATTTAGTCTCTATCGAGATGAAGAGTTTGACATTTTGGTCAAACTGAGCCAGGGAGTACCCGATGGCCTCTCGGTCAAGTTTCGAACGCAAATGGATCGTTCGTCCGCATGGTAAGTCGGAATCGTGCATGGGGCGGTACGTTGGAAAGGGGATTCAGTGCCCTTTGAAGATTCATTCAGTCTCGATTGATATGAAGAGTTTAACTTTTTGGTCAAACTGAGCCGAGGAGTACCCGATGGCCTCTAAGTCAGTACTCGGGACATGACCTTGGTTTGTACTGCTGAAGGGAGGTACTAGGGACCTAAAGAGAGTTAGGGGTAATAGAATGGGGTGTCTACAGAGCCCCTCGATGGGTGAGTTTGGAACAAATGATGACCGTCGATTAGACACCACATGATGCTTTTGAGGGAGTATGATCGATTCAGAGGGTCGAGGCCGATTCTGAGGACCTAAGGAGTGTGTTGGGAATGAGATGACCAATTCTGCGGGTCAAAGCCAAATATGCGGGATTAAGTGATGAGGGTGACCGATTCGGTGGGTTAAAGCCAATTATGTGGGCTTAGGTGAAGATATAATAACCGAGGTCAATTTTGACCTAAGAGTGGTGACGACTGAGGACCGAGGTCAATTCTGACCCAAGAGTGGTGACGATCGAGGATCAAGGTCAATTCTAACCTAACTCAGGTGACGATCCAAGACCCGGGCCAATTCTGACCCAAGAGTGGTGAAGACCGAGGACCGAGGTCAATTATGACCTAACTCAGGTGATGATCTAAGACCGGGATCAATTTTGACCCAAGAGTGGTGACGACCGAGGACTGAGGTCAATTCTGACCTAACTCAGGTGACGATCCAAGATCGGGGACAATTCTGACCCAAGAGTGGTGTCGACCGATGACCGAGGTCAATTCTGACCTAACTCAGTTGACGATCCAAGACCGAGGCCAATTATGACCGAAGAGTGGTGATGACCGAGGAACGAGGTCAATTTTGACCTAACTCAGGTGATTATCCAAGACCGGGGAAATTCTAACCCAAAGAGTGGTGACGATCGAGGATCGAGGTCAATTCTGACCTAACTCAGGTGACGATCCAAGACTGGGGACAATTCTGACCCAAGAGTGGTGACGACCGAGGATCGTGGTCAATTCTGACCTAACTCAGGTGACGATCCAAAACCGGGGCCAATTCTGACCCAAGAGTGGATAAAGATTGGATTTTGATTCTCTTGGAGAAAGAGCTTTGTGATTTTGATATGAGCTGGGGTACTGATAGCTGGGGAAGCTTTTAGGAGACCTTGAAGGGGGAACAACCTATTTTGGGTGCTTTAGGAGAATTTCGCCGGGGAAGTGATCGGGTGATCCTTAGAGATCCTCCGGAGATTTATCGAGAGGAGTTTTACTTGGTTTTTGAGGATTTCGCTGGGGAAAGAGGGGTTTTTCTTGAGGGAATGTGAAGTTTTCCTGGTGAAAATGTTCAAAATCCATCCTGGGATTTTTAGGAATTTTTCGAGGATTTTTTTAGGCTTTCTGGTATTTTTTGGGAATTTTTGTACGAAATTAAGTGGTGGTTCCGATCGGCATAGTATGAAGGGTGCCATTTGGCAGTGGAATGGACCTTTGGGTTACCTCGGGAAGGCAAGGGGTTAGTGCCGATCGGTATGGTAGTGGGAGGTGCCGATCGGCATGGCGCTTGGCATCCTACATAAAGGAGGCGAATCCCTTCATTTTTCACATCTTTCTCTACTTTCTCTCTCTCTACGATTCTTCTGCAAATCGTTCTAGCATTCCGATCTTCAATAAATGGCCTCTTTTGTGAGCACTGCATTCCACCGGGAGTGGTTGACTGTTGACGACTGGATAAATGTGGAGTGGAGGGCTAGGGAGCCTCTTGCTTTGGGGAGTGAGAAATCCTTTGATGCGTTTGAGCCTGTTGCAGATGAGAGAACCTTGCTGCGGGAGCCATCGCATCATTGACATTCTTCTCTTTTTGGTGATTTTTCTTTCTTTCTTGACTTTTGATGAGACTTTTCTTTTTGCTAGTCTGATATTTCTTTGAAGAACATGCGTGCCCGCGGGACGATGGGGCTCAAGGATGTCTTAGAGTATCTCCCACCTGTGGTGCGCTAGGCGATCTCATCAACGGGTTTTGGGCGGTTGGCATCTGTGCTAGATGAGATGCCTCGTTCGACAGCGGTCCTATGCACTTTGGGAGATAGGTGGTGGGAAACTACCCACACCTTTCATTTCGGCTTCGGGGAGATGACTGTGACTCCTATAGACGTGCAGCAGCTGCTGGGGTTGGATTGTGATTGAGAGCAGATAGAGGTGGATCGCTCTTTATGGGTGAGACCATAGGCAGTGCGTGCGGCACTTGGTGATGTATGGATGATAGTTTCTGGGGATTCTATCCGGCTGTTCCTGTTGAAGGATGTTTTGCTGAGCAGGGTGATTGATGTGGAGGATGGGCTGTAAATGAGGTAGATGGGCCAGTTATTCATTCTGCTGGTATTTGGAGGTTTCTTGGTGGTGTCGAGCAGTGACGTCGTCCATTTATGGTTTTTGTCGTACCTAAGGATGTTTTCGAACATCCCTTTCTATGATTGGGGGAGTCTGACTTTATCAACCCTTTACTCTTCTTTGGATGCATTCAGCCGGTGCTACCGGCAGACCTTTACTAGGGCCACATACCTTTTTGAGGTATTCTTTAATTTGTGCATTTTTTTTCATGCATTCGCATTTTACTTTCATGCATCTCTTTTTCCTTTCATGCATTCGCATTGTCCTTTCGTGTGTCTCTTTTTGTTTATGAATTCAGACGTGGTTCTATGAGGTGATTGGGTGCAGTTCCCCGTTGATCGCTTTGAAGGACGACACTTTTGGGGACTTCTACCGTTTATATCGATGGCGTAAGGCCAACCGGTAGTTGAAGGGATCTCTTTCTCTGGTGGCGGTGCGTCGGGTCTTGAATGACCTGACCAGCAGTAGGGTAAGACTCTTTCCATTCCAGTCTTGAAATTTTGCACCTTGCTAGCGCATGAGTTCGGCCATTCTTGGTATCTCGGGGAGAGGGTGGTTCGTCAGATTTATGAGGAGGAGGTGGTGGTGCCACCTGTGCAGCCTCCTACGTCTATGAGGCAGGAGCGACTGATGTTGGAGGATGAGAGGATTACGATAATGAACGGTGAGTCCTACTTGCTAAACACTGATCGGTTGCGCCGTATGACTATATAAATTTTGTGATGAGCTGGTTGATGGCACCCAGCATATACGATGCACTGCCCTTCCCTCCGACGGGTTCGAGTCGGGCGGTGGGATCTTCCCACAGCGGCGATGGTCTGTCGGCATCTGCGGCGGTGGTGACCTCAGAGGTCCATTTTGTGCAGTTGTATACCCCTTCGTACAACATCCAGTGAGGTGATGGAGGGATGGTGCCTATATTGCACCGTCCTACTGCGATGGAT
The DNA here is from genome assembly GCA_949130495.1 of Sambucus nigra. Lineage (NCBI taxonomy): Eukaryota > Viridiplantae > Streptophyta > Magnoliopsida > Dipsacales > Adoxaceae > Sambucus > Sambucus nigra. Next base: position 277,455,949 of record OX422207.1, on the reverse strand, counting down.
CCGGAGGAGTTGGGTTTGACAGAGGAGGTCCTTCGACTTGCGGTATATCTTTCAATTCCTCTCTTTCCTTCTTTTATGTTTTGGTCATCTCTTCTTTGATACTGATTTCACCTTTTCTTGCAGTAAGTCGGGTGTGGAACACTTGGCTCAAGGACATCACAGACTGGATATCTTCGGCGACTGCTCACATTCAGGATGTGGTTCCTATTCCTTCTTGCTTGGTGCCGTCTGCCTCGTCTGGAGAGGACTCTGGCTCAGGTAGTGGTGGTGCGTCATCTCTCCGTACGGGGAAGAGAGCACGTCGCAGGGGTGGAAGGTCTTGAGAGAGAGAGAGAGAGATAATGTGGGTTCGGGCTGAGTCCCATTGTTTTTGCATTTTTCTTTTTATTATTTCCTGAAAAATTGATGTAACACAGAACACAAATATATGCGATGCAATGGAGTTTTTTTATTATCTTTTATTAATGGTGAATGAATGCATGCACATGCGCTTTTTATTTTGCTGTTGAGACCGTAAAAAGAAATATTTTTGGAATTTTTTTGAAGGAAAGTTTTTAATTAAAAAAGGAAATTACATAAGGAGGAAAAGGGATTTTGAAATTCTGTTGAGAATATCAATTTATTTTTATTGAGTTTTCTGATTTGTCAAAAAAAGGAGAAAAAGGGAAATTTCTAAAAATGGGGGGTTGCCGATCGGCAAGCACCTTGACCTGCCTATCGATAGTTCAGTCTAGTCCTATCAATTGAAAGCTTTGAATGGTACCCTCTTCAGCCTTTAGTACCTTGTGGGGTAGGATTCCTTCCGATTTCTGCAGGGATTATGTCCCCTGTGAGTGTTTTCAAGTATAAAAAGGGGAAGGGTGGAGTGTTTTCATCACACCTTTGCATTCTTATCTACTTGCCCACTACTTATTAGCCTTGCAAGATGGCTCTCCCTGGTAGCACCGAGTTTGCTAACTACCTTGAAGCCTTGGAAGCTATGTGCCCTTATAATGTTGATTACGAGGCTTTCAACATGCGTCGAGTTTCCTTGTGACGCAATCGGCCTATTGAATGGAACGTGCTGATGGCGGCGGTATAATTCTGGTACCCTGAAGGCCATGTATTCCTCTTTGGGTTGGAAGAAGTTTGTTCTACCTACGAGGAATTTTCTACCATACTGGGTGTAAATCCCAGTGTTGCTGCGGCTTTGCCTAAATTTGCCCGCTCTCCCAGGGATTTGTTGGCTGGGCTTCTTCATATTTCACCTTCGACGGCCAGATCATTAGTTACTGGAGGAATGATCTCCCTCTCGGCGGTCCTGCAGTCCATGCATTTGCGGGAAGTAGGTGATGCTGGATATGTTGGAGCCGTTGTTTTGGGTCTGGTTTCCAAATTGTTGTTGGTGACTGGGGAGGTACAAGTGGACCCACAACTTGCATCCATTACCTGGTGGGTGTCATACCGTTGCAATCCTATGGAAGTGATACTGGCGGAGACCCTGAATGGCCTGGATGCCTAGAGACAAGGCCATTCTGACTTTTTGAGAGGTAGCCCTATGATGCTGTTCATGCGGCTGTCTGAAAGATTCCACTTGGAGACTCCTCCAGACTATCCCTTGTCGGACGTACCCAACTTCTTTTCACGTTACTTCATCAGCGTTGGCCTATATGATGAGAAATGGGAGAATTGGCTTGTGGAGCATGGGGCTCGTGGGTTGTATTGGTCAGTGCCTTAGTGGGTATAGTTGCAGCCTGTCCTGGAGCTAGGAGAGTATTCATATGTGCGGTTGTTCGGTCTCAAATATACCTCTTTTTATTTCCCTTGGCGGCTTTTGTGCCAATTTGGTTGGGCTCAAGTCGTGCCCCCTCGAACCACAAATTTCTTTCCTATAGAAGATTTGACTGAGCGCCTGCGTCTGTTGCTCGGGTCTCTGTGGGAAAATCGGCGTCCGTTGACCCGTCCCTCTCAGTCTATCGGGAAGGTTTGGCATGTCCCCAAAGATTATATGAAGTGGTTGTGGAGGAAAGTAGTCCGCAAGATGTTGGCAGTGGAGACTGGACAAAGATGGTTTGTTTTATCTAACACCATGGAAGGGGGTGTTGTGGTCTTTTCGAAGATGGTTAAGGCTCATAGATCCATGGAATGTTTACGGCACTCTATTCAGGCAGGGGAAACTTGGGGACCTCGGGATGTAGATGATGAGGGTGCAGGCTCCTCTGGTAGCTGTGGGTAGGACTCATGGGGAGTTTATTTGTGTAACAGATGTGGGGATTTTATTTATCTTTTTATGGTAGTAGGGAAGGGAGTTATTCATTCCTTTTTCTTATGTAATCCGTGCTGAATTTTCTTATTAATGAAATAAACAAGTTTCTGATCATCCAGCTGTGCCTTTCGATGAGTTTTTTATTTTGAATTATCTATATGGACGCTAAGGCATACATAATCCTTTTGTTCAAGTATTTTTCGAATGAACCGCCATTCTCAGAGGTAAGAAAAGAATAGTATTTTGAAAAAGAAAGGGCCGCACTCATGTGAGGTGCATGAGCTGCCTACGTACCTCTGGGGTTTTTGAAAATGTTTTTATCTGTTTGCAAAAATATTTTTTTGTAGAGGATCAGGCCCACGTAGTTCTGGGTAGAGGGAAATGAAGAGAGTTTTTTTTAAGGGGGATGAGAAGAGTCGTAGCGCGCCGAGATTCGAACTAGGGGTAGAATTTCTTGAGACGATCCAGGTTGACTGGATGAACCATCTCTTCCCCATCTAGGTCAGTGAGCATGGCGTCACCGCCGGATAAGATTTTCTTCACAATGTAGGGGCCGTTCCAATTGGGCTTGAATTTCCCTCTGGGGTCCCAGATGGTTTCTATTATCTCTTTGAGGGCTAAATACCCCTCCCGGACACCGCAGTCCTTGACTCTCTTATTGAATGATCGCGCTATTCGACGATGGTACCCCTATATGTGTACAGTGCTTTTAACCTTCTTTCATCTAGGAGGGCTAGCTCATGAAGACGTCTTTGGCACCAGTCTTCTTCACTAACCTTGCTTTCGATCATGACCCGTAGCGAGGGTATTTCCAGCTCCATAGGTAGGACTGCTTCCATGCCGTAGACCAGGGAGTAAGGGGTAGCCCCAGTAGAGTTTCGATATCCCTAGAGGGAGTACGGGATCCGATTGGCCCAATCCCTAAAACTTTCGGTTATCTTGCTGATGATGGCTTTGAGGTTCTTGTTGGCGGCTTCAACTGCAACATTGGTCTGAGGTCGGTAGGGAGAAGATTTGTGTCTCTGAATCCCGTACTCGTTGACTATTTATGTGACTTATGCTTTGAAGTGCAACCCGTTATCTGATACTAGCTCGTGTGGGACCCCATATCGGCAAATGATATTTTTCGTGAGGAATTTGGCCACTTTCTTGGCGTTCAATGCTGTGTATGACTTAGCTTCGACCCATTTAGTGAAGTAATCGATGGCAACCAGGATGAACTCATGTACGTTTGAAGCCTTTTATGTAACCTTCCCTATGATTTCGATACCCTAGGTGGAGAATGGCCAGGGAGAGGTCATGTTGTATAATTCTCGCGGAGGCAAGTGGTGAAGATTGGAGAATTGTTGGCATTTGAGGCACCTACGAACATAGGCGGTGCAATCGTGGATTATGGTGGTCCAGTAGTACCCTATCGGATGATCTGCTTGCTGAGCATGTGACCATTCATGTGGGGTCTGCATTCCTCGCTATGGATTTTATTTATTATTTTCTTAATTTCGGCCCCTGCGATACAGTGTAGATGAGTTCCATCGAAGTTCCTCTTGAGTAGAGTTTTATGACAGATGATGTACTGGGCGGCCAGTCTTCGGAGATTTGTTTGATCTTTCTTGTTAGAACCCTCAGGATACCTACCATGTTTGAGGAGGCACCAGATATCATAGTACCAACAATCGGCTAGTTCGAGATCTTCGGTGGAGACAAGCTCAATATGGTAGCAATGGGTCGGTTTGTCTTGCTTTTGAACTAGGAAGGGGGTCATTGTTATTTCCTCAGGCATGTCGATCATGGAGGCCAAGGTAGTGAGAGCATCGTCTAGGTTATTCTTTGCTCGGGGGAGGTAATGGAAGGTGATATCTAGAAATCGGGAGGCTAACTCTTCTAATTGGGCATGAAAGGGTTGGAGTTTTTCATCCTTGACTTTCCACTTTCTGAGCACTTGACCGATGATGAGGGGAGAATCCCTGTAGACATCAAGATATTGAATAACTTTCTTGAGAGCGACTTTGAGGCCCACTGTGCATGCCTCGTATTCCGTCATATTATTGGTGCAAGGGAAATCCAATTTAATGGCGATGGGAGTGTGGGAGTCATCTGGGGCGATCCGAAGTATCCCAATGCCATTTCCCTTTTTGTTGGCAGTGCCGTCAAAGAAAATTTTTCATCGAGGGAGGTCTTGGGTGGTGCAGAGGATTTTTTCATCTGGGAATTCGGAGATCCAGACATCTGCTTCGTCTATGGGGTAATTGACGAGGTAGTTAGAAATGGCTCTTCCTTTAACAGCTTTCTGTGTGACATACACGATATCAAACTCGGTTAGGAGCATTAACCATCGGGCCATTCAACTGGATAAGGCGGGTTTCTCAAGCAGGTATTTGATGGGATCCATTAGGGATACAAGTTTGATGGGGAAGGCAAGCATGTAGTGTCAAAACTTTTGGGTGACACAGACAAGTGCGATACACGCCTTTTCTAAAGCAGTGTATTTGACCTCGTACTTGGCCAATTTGCGACTGGCGTAATAGTTGGATCTTTCTTTGCGGGAGTCTTTAAGGTATTGGGCTAGCAAAGACCCAGTTGTAGTGTCGGTTATGGTTAGGTATAGGAGTAAAGGGAGACCAGACTGTGGTGGCATGAGAACTGAAGGTTGGGCCAGATATTGTTTGATTCGATCGAAAGCTTCTTCGAAGGCCTCATTCCAAACCTTGGTTGAATCTTTACAGAGGAGCTTGAAAATTGGTTCACAGATGGAGGTTAGCTGGTTGATGAACCGGCTGATATATTGGAATTTCCCAAGAAAACCTCAAATTTCTTTCTCTGTTCGGGGTGGTGGCATCTCAAGTATGGCCTTCAGCTTGCAGGATCTGCTTCTATCCCCTTCTCAATGACCATGAATCCCAAGATTTTTCCCTTTATAACACTGAAGACACACTTCTGTGGATTAAGTCGCATCTTATACCGTCGCAGTCGTTCGAAGAACTTTCGGAGAGCGGGAACATGACCTTCTTTAGTTTTGGACTTGATAATCATATCATCCATATAAACCTCGACTTCTTTGTGAATTAGATCATGCAGGATGGTTGTGGCAGCCCTTTGGTTGGTAGCCCCAGCATTCTTGAGACCAAATGGCATAACGGTGTATCAAAAGGTTCCCCAAGGGGTAATGAATGCGGTTTTTTCTTGGTGGTCGGGATGCATCTTGATTTGGTGGTATCAGGCAAACTCGTCGATGAATGACTTGAGAACATGACTAGCTGTGTTGTACACGATCATGTCTATATTGGGTATCGGATAATCATCCTTTGGAGAACCTTTATTTAAATTTGGTAGTCCACACACATTCGAACCTTCCCTCCTGATTTCAACACAGGTACAATGTTGGCTAGTCATGTGGGATATTCGATCACCCGAATGAAACCCACGTTCAACTGTTTAACCACCTCTTCTTTGACCTTTAGCGACCATTCGGTGATGAGTTTTCTCAATTTTTGTTTAATCGTCTTGTAATCTGGGAGAGTGGGGATCTCGTGCTGAGCTATTTCAGGATCAATGCTGAGCATATCATCATAAAACCATGGGAAGACATCCACGAACTCCTTTAGTAATTCTTCGAGTTATGCACGCTCATGCTCATCAAGGGTGGCCCCTATCCTAATCTCACGCAATTGGCTACTAGAATCGAGATTAATAACAACGGTCTCTTCTTCATTAACTTGAATGCGGTTATGTTTTTTATTATTAACCTTATTTAGATCAGTTAAGAATTGTTCATTTGCAAAATCATCATCATCAAAAGTTTGATTAGAATTCAAGCAGTTAATGTAAGGCACAACAAGATACTCAAAATATTCGTTTATTTTATTGATAGGAAAAACAACATTGAGAACCTCATCGAAAGAGGTCTCGATTACATTTGAGCAAGGATAGACAACATAAGAAGAAATAAGGTAAACAATGGGGTTAGGGGAGATTTTAAGAGGTAGAGCTGGCTCAGCATGCCAGCTGAGGAGAGGTGTATCTGCAGCTTTAATCAGACGGGATGGGTCCATTGATGTAGTGCCTGAATGAACCATGCAAAGTGCCAGCCCCAGTATCGATAAGTTGAAGGAATCTTTGGAATCACTTTCCCCAGTCTCTTCGGTATCTTTGATGAGCAGTTGTACTCGATATTGGAGACTTTTGGCCTATGGGTAGCTATCTTGGAAAAATATCTCCATTACCGGCCTTATCTTCTTGTCTGTGTGGTCATACCATGGTTCTAGAAAATTGCAAAAGGGGAAGTCCTTACCTTCTTTGATGAATCATCCATTCAAGGAGTCTCCTGAGATAGTTCGGGTGTAGTCTAATTTTCACTTTGGTAGAGACTGATGGATCATTCTGAGCTCTTGTTATGATGGATGATACCCCAAGACACAAGGAAGAAATGCTTTCTTAGCCCCAGTCCGAGCATAAAGTGTATGTTTCTGAACATCTGAATCACATTGACATTGCCATGAGGGTCATATTCTGGAAAAACCCTTTCTTTGAAACCATCCCCTTCCGAGAGTAGGAGTGACTCAACTTAGAAACCTGATAGGAGCATATCATTTGACCCGTGTTGTATCTCGAGAATTGGACTGCTGGTGCTTGCACCCTCGGCTTTTTCATTGTCACCCAAAATGGTGATGACTCGCCCGTCGGCAAAGAACTTCAATTTCTGATGGAGTGAGGAAGACACACCCTTGATATTATGGAGCCAGGGGCGTTCGAGCAACAGGTTGAAACAAGATGGGATATCTATGACTTGGAATTCAACGACATGGTTTATAGGGCTAACCCCTATTGCAAGTTTTATGGATCCCATCACCTCACGACGGGTATTATCATAGGCGCGCACAGTGGCGGAGGTTGGAGCGAGGTCACTTTCTTTCTGGCCTAAACACTTGAAGGTTCTCAATGAGAAAACATTCAAGGCGCATCTGTTATCAACAAGGGAGAGTGGCACGGACTTCCCCATAACTTCAACGGAGATGTTGAGTGCATGATTGTGATTCGGCCCAATTCTAGGAATTTGTTCTTCAAAAAATGATAGCATTCGAGTAGAGGTCAAGGATTCGACCAGATTTACCGCTTCTTCTGGTGTGGTAGAGGGAGGAACTATGGGTCCAGTGAGAAATTTGATTAAAGCATTTTTGTGCAGCTGGGAATACATGAAAAGCCCCCATAGAGTGATCTTAGTTTGGGTTTTCTTCAGTTGATCGAGGATTTTGCTCTCCTCGATGGTTATCTCTGGCATAGGAAGGCTTTTAACTCCCTTCCCTTTGTCATTTGCTAGTAGTGAGCTTAGAACCTGGTAATGTCTCCCTGATCTGTTCATGTGATTTACTGAAGAAGGAAAGAACATGAACCCTGTTTCCTCGTTAATCTCAGGTTGTTCTGCCACCCTGTTTATTTCTCCGAGGAGTTCTCAATTGAGATCATCCCACATATGTCGTCTATTAGGCCAGCTCTTCCTAAAGCTTTTTCTTCACTCGAATCTTCGAAATCTTTCCCCCATCCGGTGGTAATAATTCTTTCTTTCCATGTAAAGTCGATGCATTCCATAACTTCAACGACTTCTTCATACAGGTCCTCCCATTATGTGGGGATATGTGTGACTGAAGGGACCAAGCGCCCTTGTATCTTGAAAGTATCAAGTAACCCGGTGATACTGTAAATGTTGTTGGTTTTCTCAAATAATTCTGCCATAGTCTGGACAACATCATCTAAGCTGACTTCGTCGGTTGGTACCACCCACTTGTTTGAATCTTGAGCCCACTTTCGTGCTTCCAAGAATAGTGTGCTGAATTTTTGGCAATCGATGACCATCTGTGAGGGCAATTTCAGCCCGAACTTTAGGAGTTGGTTTAACACTTCTGACAATTCCATACTTCCATTTTCAGAATGAGTACGGACAACGATGCATGCTCTAGTAAGGAGTGACAGTTCTTGATCAGCGAGGGTAGTAGGGTGTAGGAGGAAATGTTGGAAAATTTAAAGAGGTTTAGGAGAGTATATGGGTGTGATTTGAGTTGAGGGATCAAAATACGAGTTTTCTTCTAAGAAGAGGGCACTGGTGTTATTTGGGAGTTGATTGTGAGTAGTGTTTGTCTTAGGATTAGTTGGTGGGGCGATGGTACCCCGGTCAATGAGATCTTGGATTATATTCCGAAGGTGAAAACATTGGTCGGTGGTATGGTCGGAAGTTTGGTGAAAAGTGCAATGAGCATCGGTCTTAAAGTTTCTTGGGAGTGAATTTGGCAATGGATGTGGTTCCAAGGGTTTAATGAGGTTTCGGCTTAACGGGGCTTGGTAAACTTTGGAGAGGGGAGCATGGAGCTCAGTGTATTCCCTTGGGATGGGGGAAGGGTGGCTTTCTGGTGCCCATGATGTGGTTGGTTGAGAGATGTTGTTGATGGTAGAGACTGTAGCACTGGCAGGCTTGTCATACTTTCTAGGGGTGAACTGTCTGAACACCTTCTTCGGTTCAATTTCTGTTTTAACGAGGCTTTCCTTGATTTCCACTCCAGCCTCTCTGAGACTGCGGAAGTGGGGATATTATTGTCCTCCCATCGTCGCTCGAATATGGGAAAAGAAGTTCTTTTTCACTATGTTGACCTGTTATTCTTTAGATGGCCAATTGGTCATGGTAGCTGCCTGCTCCCTCCACCGGGTTATGAAGTTACTGACTGATTCTCCAGGATTCTGTTTGGGCAGCTCTAAATCACGATGGGTGACCTCAAGCTCTTCGTTGTATTTATACTACGACATGAATTCTCGGGCTACATCCTCCCAACTACGGATTCTGGATTCCTCAAGAGATAAAAACCATCGGGGGGCACTATCCTTCAAAGTTTGCTAAAACAATTGGGCCATCACTTCTTCAGAAGCCCCTAGTAGAGTCATGTAACGATGATAACTGTGAAGATGAACAATTGGGGATCCACTCCCTCTGAATTTCTCAATATTTGGCATCTTAAACTTCTCGGCTAACCTCGCTTTAGGATAAGGAGACATGTGGGTGTAGTCCATCTAATTCCCAGAGATCCTGACTTGGTCGAACTTCTTGGTGAGCATCTTGAGATCCTATTTGACTTTATTTAACTCCTCCTCTTTTGGATCAGTGACCACAGGCAGGTTAGACATAGCCTGGGCAATGTTGGGCATTGGGAGCTGGGCAGGAGGCGTCCCATTGGCAGGAGGGGCACGTGAAGCGTGCCGATATTCTTCGAGAACCCAGATAGGCTCGGGTGGACCCATAGCACGAAGGAATAGGGCCTCAGGCTCTTGAAGAATAGGAACCTGGTTTCGTTGTATCTCTCGGACCTCAGTTTGGAGGTTGTCAATCTTGGACACGAGCTGAGCTAGGACTGTTGTCAGATCCAGCTGTATAACTGGTGCCTGATCCGTATTCTCCATGGAAAATGTATGGATTCTGGACTCGAAAGAAGTAGTAGAGGAACGGATGAAACTCTGGGGTGATTTGACTGAAGATCGAAGCCAATAGGGAGCCAGGCGAAGGGCTTGCGATCGACCTGAGAAGGCGTAGAATGGGATTTATTTTTTTTGAGAAAAAAGGAAGAACTGTTTTTGGATTTTTGATAAAGAAAGGAGAAATGTTTTTGGATTTTTGATAAAGAAGGGATAAATGTTTTTGGATTTTTAATAAAGATGGGAGAAATGTTTTTGGATACGGGACCCAACATGATTATTATGTTTTCGCTTGTATTTAATTCTCCTAAATGCAATGCCGAACGGGACCCAAGCCTAAAAAAGTGGGGTTTTTAATATATGCAAAGCTACGGCTGGACTTGTAACCGGGCTCGTGGACAGGGTCCCATTTTAAAAATGCTCAAAAATTGGGCGAAAGATCGACTCAGAATTTGGACAAAGTTTTGAGTTGAAATCGATAATCTAAAGTGCATGTACTAGGTTTGACACCTATATGCGGGTATGCAGTTGGTTGGGTGAATCGACATGGGTTCCCTCCTTTGGCGTGACTTCCACGATATACGTCTTGCTCTTACGGGTAATCGGTACGTGTGGACAAGCCATTTGATATACCTGAGTGTACGTGAATTGCCTCACCATATACCTCTTGGGGACGGTATATGTGAGAGCGAATTTAATATACTTGGCGTACGTGAACGAATTCCCTACGATACACCTCCCGTCATGACTTCGATCAAGCGGTATGATGCGGGGGAATCGTTCGATATACGTCGAAGGTACTTGGCCAATGGAAGGTGAGAGTCATATCGCTTAGGCTAACTGCGACCTGCTGGACCAGTGCCCATCACGAAGTGACCCTTCAGTTACAGGGTAAAATTTGGTCAATAACAATGCTCTTTGGTGATGTTGTGTGAATCATGCATGATTCTCTTATCAGTATCTTATGATGAGAATGCCTTTCTTTAATTATGCCAAATAGGGAGCAAAGTATAAGTACCCCAAAAGGTACACCAAGTATGGATGGGCGATTTGTGCAATATGGGGATATATATGTGATCCTAGGTGCACGTGGTGTGAAGTTTACGTGGAGAATTTTCTACAAGTGTGTGAACATAAGCATAATCAGGGGATACACATGGAAAAGGGGAACGTGAAGATATGGGGGAAACATAAGAAAATATAACATTCATGTAAATAGAGTCAAGCCCACACAAAAAAAAATTCCCCAGAAGATTTTCCCGACCGTAGTCGCCACTGTGTCCGTCCCCGATCCTCGTCGTGCGGGCGGGCGCATGGAGGAAAGGATCCTTCGGGTCCCGCATGTCCCTCTCGAGAGAGCTTCGGTCGGCGTCGTTTAAGATGTGGTGTAAAAATGTAGAGAGATTCAGAGTCGCCAGTCTATTTTACTCAAAACAGACAAAAGAAGAAGGGGAAGCCACCCGAAGGATGGCATCCAAATACATACTGGTGCATGCGAAACCAAATGATTCGAGAAGGGTTCGGAGGTTTAGTTACGAAATGGGAAGGTGTTAGGAACCCATTCCGCCCTTTTCATCTCTCATGAATATTTGCTATTTTCCTTTATATTCCCCCCCGTGATATGTGTGCATATGTATATATAGAATGGAGGTAGGAATCCTCTATTTGTATCACGTAAAAGATAAAGCGAGTCATCTGTAGGAAGATATAAGAATAATATTAAAAAAATTAGATTTATGCGATTACCCCTACGTTGATCGTTGTAATGGAACGATAACGCATATGGAGTAATACGTCCCTAAGAAAAAGTATATAGAATATAAGAATATTAGATTTAGAGAAAATAGGAAGTAAAAGAAAAGGTGAAAGAGAGGACTCGAGTCTCAAGTTTTACCCCGAGACGCCTACGTAGCCCATAAAGGAATCAAAGTCCACGTAGTTCGCATACAAAACGAGGGGTGGGGTTTATCCCATAAATCCAAATGGGGGATCTCTTATTTGCAAGTGTGTGTGTGTAGAAAAAGTGTTTTAGTTGTGAGAAAAGTGTGGAAATGGTGTGAGAATCCCTATTTGGAATTTATGAGCAAACCCTCTTTTTCTTATTTTTTTGGATTTTATTTATATGAAAATAAGAGATGTGCAATAATACTAAATAAAAAGTATATTAGGATGTGGGATATGAGATAATAAAAGTGCTAAGTAAGAAAACAAGTTATTGCAAATTTAAGAGAATTTGAAGAGAAAGGTGAGAACGATGGACCTTCTTGGAGACCTTGAGCTTGATCTTGAATGTTGGAGAGTAGCCCTTGCACTTGGGTGATGATGGAGAGTGGTTAATTCACCAAGTTTGATGAAGAGGATGATGAAAAGTGGAAGTAAAAAACGGGTTTGGATGTTGAAATCACGCTGCCTTCGAGAGAGGTTCCTGGGATTTGCTGAGAGAGATTTTTATTAGATCTGGGATCCCTTTGCAAATAAGGTGAAGGACTCTTTTTATAGACCCAGTTGAGTGCCGATAGGCCTTGGCACGTTCCTGCCTATCGGCACCTGCCGATAGGCAGGGTCTGGAACCTACCGTTTGGTAGTGCACTTCAGGCTTCTTCGAAAAATCGATCGCCGAGGGCAAACCGTTCGTCAGAATCGTGCACGGAGCATACCGTTGGAAAGGTAATTCAGAGAAATTTGAAATTCCATTGAGCCTTGATCAAGATGAAGAGTTGACTTACGTCAAACAGAGCCCGGGAGCGCCCGGTGGCCTCTAGGTCAGGTTTCAGACGCAAACGGGTCGTTCGTCCGCATGGTAAGTCGGAATCGCGCACGGGGTGGTCCATTGGAAAGGGGATTCAGTGACCTTCGAAGATTCATTCAGTCTTGGTCGAGATGAAGAGTTTGAGTTTTTGGTCAAACTGAGCCGGGGAGTAGCTGATGGCCTTTAGGTCAGGTTTCGGACGCAAACGGATCATTCGTTCGCATGGTAAGTCAAAATTGCGCACGGGGTGGTCCATTGGAAAGGGGATTCAGTGCCCTTTGAAGATTCATTCAGTCTCGATCGAGACGAAGAGTTTGACTTTTTGGTCAAACTGAGTCGGGGAGTACCCGATGGCCTCTAGGTCAGTACTCGGGACATGACCTGGGTTTGTAGTGCTGAAGGGAGGTACTAGGGACCTAAGGAGAGTTAGGGGTAACAAAATGGGGCGTCTAAAAATACCATGGTAAAATATATTAAATCACAATAATAATTGAACATATAATCTTTTATGTTACAATAACAATTTTACTTTATCGATGCTCACCTGATAATATAACAGATTCAACTTTATAAATAACAATAAGGTTTATCGAGGTATAATAATACCATGAACATAAAGAGCTATCCAGTTACTAAAAGGTATAACAACGAACCATATAATATTAAGTCAATCACAACTATCTAATAATTATTCAAAACTAATAAAACCCCTTTATAAAAGGAAGGTCTCAATAAACTATCAGTTTATCCGCCAATACTAAAGAAATCGATAATATCGTTACTAGTCTTTTATCCACCTTCCAGTTTTATATTATATTAATTTCATCATTTCACTTTCAATGAATCACATTGTTTCATATTTCATTTGTATTCTAGCCAAGCAACTTTATCAATATCATGTTTAATGAAAAACTAATAACTTATCTCTTTCTTATTTCATTTATGCCATATTTATCTCCTCAACTTCATTCTAATTATTCGGCCTCGCTCATGGCCCCAAGTATTACAATAAATTAAATTAGCTTAGTAATTTCATCAATTATCTAAACTCTTAACTAATTACAACATAGACGACATATACAGCTTCTCCCTATCCATATTTAAAACATGTGGTACACCCATACAAAAGCGTTACACAATGGTAGCCACTTGTTTATAGCATCAAAGATACTATGGACACCCTATTACATAGTGTCGGATTTCCATGTGGCGCAACAAAAATTTCTTTTAATCCGCACTCTGTAAAGTGCCATTAAATAACCATATCCACCTATTTCATAGTTTCGAATTTCCATGTGATGCAAAATATTCCTTATTAAACTATTCCCCATAAAGAACCGTCACACAACCATAGCCACCAGATTCACAGTGCTGAAGAAACCGTCACCACCTACCGCACAGTGTTAGATTTACACATGATACCAAACATCAAATTACACATCATTTCGAAACCTTTTGTTCTCTTCTTTAATATTTGTAAACCATATAATACATTGAAAATCCAAATATAACGTTATTCTTAGAGTAAGCCAACATAAGGGTATTACCTCTAAGCACACACCCTTTTATACTTTCAACAATGATTAGTTAAGATAAATATACGTATCCCTAGGATCCCAACTCCAATTTTTTTTTATAATCAACGTATGGGATGCCTCATAAATGAAATCCAAACAAGGAACCCCCATGATAAATTATGTCCAGATTGCATAAGTCAGTAACTGTAAAGAATTACAAAGTCAACATTCTCCATTCCCGGGAACCTCTACTCAAATCATCAATCATACATGAAAATATAACCATAATAGATTTTATTATAATCATTTCCCTTCATTCGTATCAATGAACTTCACATGTTCTTTGACATCTTATTTATCATAAATACATTTTACTCACCATCCACACATATCAATAATCATTTACTTATTTCCCACATTTACCTACAAAAATTACTTACAAGACTTACTAAACCTAAATTCCTAACTCGTCATATTAGCTTTATATTCCGTGTGTGGGACATATCATAAATGAAATCCAAATAAGTAACCACCCGATTCATTTTTTTTATATTAGGTAGTTTTTAAGACTAAACAAACATTAACTTGAGGTTCCATACCTAATACATTAACTCCATTCAATAAAAAAGACAAAACTCAAATGAATCCCATATGCCCATTCTATGATTATCAGCGCACATCATTATATGGGTTTGCCTCATAAACCTCATCGTACTCCTAATATTTTGAATCACACTTAAATTTCACTCACCTCAACCATACCTTTCTCTCAACATCATTTATCTTAAGAATGCGTATAGGGAGTTCCACATTAAATTCTCAAGTAAACACTCTATAATAAAACACGTGTCCTCAACATCATTCTCCTTCAATCATTTCAAACTCTACATGTACATATCACATATATTATAGTCCCAAAATTCATCAATATATAGCCACATGTGTTAGAAATCAAAAAGACAAAGATTTTAAGCCAAAATTGTCCATCACCGCTTCGATAAGGTATAGTCAGTAATGGAAACCATATCCATAACCATCATTATCTAGTGATCAAAATATCACAATAATAAATATCATTCAACAAAGCTCAGTTTCATCAATAACTTAGAATAACAGACTATTCTCACAAATCCTCTATTAAACGATTCCCGATATCCCGATCTCCATAATAATATAATTAATATATCATCAAAACTCAAAGACATCAATTCACCAATAATTACAACCCTTATACAAAAAATTAATGACTCTTAGCATATATTCCTAAATAACAACTAATCAACACCCGAGTCCTAACACTACCAACATATGTCTTAAACAATAATCCTCTCTATAAAATTATACAATTAGAATCTCAAATAACATATTCTCTTATTAAGAATGTTTATCATTACCAATTTTCATGTGTATTATCTTGATTTCCAAGGGTACAATTGCAATTTTATACACTAGTGATTCACAAAAATTTCAAATGGGGCTCAAAATATTTTCCAATAAAAAAATATCACGGGATAAGAATACGCATAACTCATATTTAAATTCTCAAGTTCATAGCTACACATATCTCATATTTCAATTCTTGAGTTCAGAAGGCATATAACTCTACTTGTTGTTATTTAGCATTTAATTTTACCATTTATAGAATAATAACATCATTTATTTTACGAAAACATTTTCTAATAATTATCATTAAAGGAGGGGTTACACTAATCTCAATATCAAATAACAAAAATATTAACTTGATTTTGTTTATCTAGCCATAGTTTAACCTCTAATCACTTTTAATTAACAATAATCATTGTTTAGGCAGTTTTTAAATCATAAACTGCTAAAGGGGAAAAGTAAACATAATATCCCATATTTTTTGTGTTTTTTTTTTTTTTTTTAGAAAAAACATTAATAAATGGGGTTGATGATCACTTATGTGATATTATAATAATAAAAGGCATAATTTAGATGATTATTAAACTTTTGCATGTGACGTAATTTTTTCCCCCGTGTTATAAATAATTAATTAGAGATTTTAATTATATGAGATTTGACTATGGTTATGTGTAAAACAATATTGTGTGTTTATTTTATTTACATCATGAGATGTTACCTTATGTAGTAAGATAACACTTTGGATCGGACTTTAGAGTGACACAGAGGACCGAAATTGTGTTTTTAATACTTTTGATTGGGCTTATTGGGTAGGTATACCTTTGAGCTAAGTTTTGGACTAGTTAGGGTAGTATTTTTTTGCTCATCTAAAGGACCAAAATTAGGCCTTTTAGTGACCTATGGATTTAGAGTTATTTTAACTGTGTTAATCCTCATTAGTTGACATTTTACACACAAAAAAAAAATCCATAGCTTCTTAAGAGATTTTGGAGAACTTGGGAAGAAATTTAGAGAGGAAGAAGAAGGTATCCAAAGGAAGAATCTCTTGTTCATATCGTTGAGGTAATAAATATCTTTCTTTATCACTATGTAATCTATTACTCGTTTATTCTTTCATGGTCATGTATATGATTTGAGATTTAAAAACATATTTAGGGATTTTTTAAAATCTTAATCACATTTTTAGACTAAATGGGTTTAGAGTTCCTACTATTAATGGATTTAAATATGCTTAGGATAAAGTGAAGTTTAGGAAAAACCTTTTATTGATTTGTTTCGGGTTATGATTATGTGGTTAGAACTCGTTTAGAATCAGATCACTTGTGTTTACTGAAGCCCTATGCTAATTTATTATATAGATCTCAAATTGCATGTTAATTTGACTCCAATGAATGTAAAAGATGAAACTAGGTTTAATTTTTTGACTTGTAAAGTCGACCCTTTATTTATGTTTAAAAGACATTAATATGTATGGAAATAATT
Organism: Sambucus nigra; assembly: GCA_949130495.1. Classification (NCBI taxonomy): domain Eukaryota; kingdom Viridiplantae; phylum Streptophyta; class Magnoliopsida; order Dipsacales; family Adoxaceae; genus Sambucus; species Sambucus nigra. Next base: position 277,439,124 of record OX422207.1, on the reverse strand, counting down.
AAGGATTCTAAATTCCCATTTCACTCGGGTAATAGTGCAGTTTTGAATGATATGTAAAATTTTGGGGTGGTAATAATGGAGGTTAGGGAATTTTGTGCAGATTTTGGATTATTTTGGAACAAGAAGATCTGCATTGCCCCAAACCAAATAGATTTGGCCTAGAACTAAATCGATTCGTCCCTTGTAGGTTTGACAGGATTGATACTAGTAGGGTGGTTTGGGTTATATTTATATATATAACGCATACTCTCAAGCGTAACTAAATTAACCCAATACCCGAATGCGAATTGTCTATTAAGCCTAGGGTTCATTAACTTTAAAACCTTATTAAATTCCTACTCCAAGTTTATTACACTTTAAACTATGAGTATCTATAGATATATATTCTATTGCATTATATATATATATATATACACTAGTAGAATTCCCGTGCCTGAAGTCACGGCAAAAAATTTCAAAGTACGTAATCATAAAACGACAAAATTTTTCAAAGTACGTAATTGAAAAGCGACGAAAATTTCATTTCCAAACAAAACAAAGTGTAATTTAAAAATAAATGTGTCAAAGTAGTTTTTTATTGACTACAAATCCACAAAACTGCATCAACGAAGCTTTGTAATCATAAAATTTATTACAAAACACAAATGTGTACATAATTTAGAAAATTTGGACAGAGTCCCCCCTATTTATAGGACTATCCACCTATTTAAGAAACCCAAAACTACTCAGCTATACAAATAGTGCATCCCGGACAAAATATAAACTAATAAAAAAATAATTATTAACAACTTTACCACAAAATGATGATAAAATAATACTACCAAAACAAATAATTTTCAATCTAATAAAAATACTTTTGTTATTTTCCATTATGCCGATTCTTGTGCAACATTACATGCGTTCGGCCTTCAAGATGACACCACCCATTTGTTTATAGATCCACCCTGTAGCATTCAACTTTGCGTCCCTCTTTGAAGTCGCAACTCCATGACCACTGCCCCTTAACTGTTTCTATAGTATAGAATCATGATTTAAATTACAGAAAAGTATAACGATTCACTTGTCATGACCATTTACTCATCAAATTCTTGTTTTTTCCCATTGAGATTTATTTACACAGTGTTGAAAACCACCTCTATTGTGGGCCTAGTTCTTATTTCAAAATTGGTAGATTAATCTCGAAAACATTGGTAATAGTCAATAGTCATGTATAAGTTAAAGGATTTTGCACAACAGGGCAACTAAACAAAAATAGAAAAAAAACTAAGAAAGTGTATCATTTAAAAATGTGAGTTGGAACCAGAATATTAAGAGATGGCATCTTACAGTTGAATTTATCCACCTTCGATTGAGAGTCTAAATGTTGAGGGTTAGTAGCTCGTCGGTTGCCTTCAAGGATGAATTTGGTGTTATGGGAGTGATGGAGCGTAAGGCTGAAAATAGGAAATAGTTACAACAGATATAGAATATTAAAAAGATTAAAATCCCTAATTTGAGAACCCAAAACACTAATTTTAGTTAGCCCAACACAATTCTGAAGTTATATACAAGCATATGCCCGTGCCGATGGCACTATATTATTTTTATGTATGGTTTATTTTAATAGTTGTGATAATGATATGCAGTCAATCATTACATTGTACGCTCCCATGTTATATCAAAAAGCCCATAAGATAACACATGTATATAATGTCAAAAAGGTAAAATCATTCATTCTCAAACTTTTATATAACTTGAAGTACTTACAGACTTACAGTTTTTCTACAATGACCAAATAATCAAAGTCGTTTAAAAAAATGTTAGCTAGAGTAATCAATCTGGATCAAAGACCCTTGAAGCTAAAAATATTGCATAGTTACAATAGTTATTCCTGAGAAAAGATGTTTTAAATGTACGTACTCATAACCGTAGAAAATGTATAATGGCCATACATTATCATCAAGTAATGTGTAGTTGCTTAACTATTTGGGATATAACAACCATATGATGCTACTTTATCAAAGTGATCTTCACATAAGATGTTTGATGGATTAGCATAACTTAGTTCATCAACATAATTAATCTGCAAAACATGGTTTATCAAAACAATTGAACATAAATGCATATCTAGAAAAAATTATCATTTCATAAATTCTTTAATAAGAAATATCATAAGGGCTAATGCTCATTTATTCACTATTTGAACCTATTTCCATATTTAATGTTAGGCCAACATTTCTGACATGAGGTGGAGGGATGTACTAAATAAACATTTGTGACATGAGATGGAGAGGAAGTACTTTGTTATGAACTCCAATCATCTACATTTTGGTACCATCTGGAAAAATATGCTTGGGATTTTCAATAAATATACATGGATATAGAGCTCAGTGATAGAGAACGCAAAAAAATGACTATACAACTGGAAGAGGCAGGGGAGAGGTAAACAAATGTATAGGCCATCATAGTACAAACATTTTGAAAACTGATTTGAACACTACACATTAAAACCATGAATAACAATTCATAGAAACTCATTTCTAAAACAGGTCCCATGGTCATAAAACACCTATTTTATTCTATGTAACTCGAGCTAGAAGAAAACAAAAACAAAAACAAAAAAAATAATCAACTTTTGTTTTGGATGGTGGACAAAACTAATTATAGAATATCCAAGTATCCAAAGTGGTGCATTGTAATTATCTGAGTAGAAAATATATTAAATTATACCTTAAAACAATTAAACACTAAACTTAAGATATTGAGTATCATATGTTCTGCAAAAAAAAATCTATAAACTAAAAAAGTAAATATCATAACATATGAATAAAAACTCGAGAGAAATGAATCTTACCTGAAGTTGAATATATTAACTCAGCACCAGTTCCCCAAACCATAACAAATGGAGTATTGCCCATTTCAAGTCAGTCCAGAATAATTCAAAGGCACAACATATCGAATGATTCGTATACTTACTATAACTGTGTTGTTTACGTATTGATGTGAGTGTGTTAGTGTGCATACATGATATAAACATAAAGACATCCTAAAACTGTGTACATACATTGAGTGCTCTTATTCTCAGCGCCTCAATTGTTTAGTTCAACCCATTTAAGTGGATTAAATGATGTGAACTTAATATTTTTTCTACATTGTCCAGTTTATCACCAATGATACGTGAGTTGATCACAATTGCATTTTTCACTTTTTAAACAAAAAAAAATGCAAAAAACATTCGGTGAACATTATTGCCTAGAACAGGGGCTGCCCCAGTATCTGTATGATTCTGCAACATGTTGATTTAGACAATAAGCGATGAGTACAGGGGGTAGACTTAGTTAGCTCATATTTCAGAGAGTGGCGGACATTTGAAGTCTTGCTAGGATTGCTTTGGTACTTTAAGTACACTTTCAGTAAGGGTTGAAAAGGTAAAACGTTTATCAACATTAGGTTATTGATTTATAATGGAGATAATTTCCTAAATGAAATGAAAATTAAAATTCATTACCTTCCTAAGTATAACACTTTCAAAGGTAAAAAGTATCAAATGCTTGAATCACATGCTTAGAAGACCTTCTCCTTAAGAGACACAATCTTCTGAAAATGAGTGACAAATCTGAGGATACACACGGACCATGCTCTTGCATATTATTTTTGCAGCATACCTTAAGTTGGGAGGAAATATTACACCTGCAAAATTTTAAAATAACATTACATCAACTGGAATATAATAATAAAATGTTACTAAATGGTTTCATTCTAGTGAATACTTCTTTGATGAATAGAAAAAGGTATAAATTAAACACCAGTTTTACCAAGACTTTGAGAAAAGAGGGACTCGTCATCTAACTGACAATCAATCCAGTCCAATTAGTGCCAAATAGGTTTCTTGATTTGTACATCATCTGCCCATTTATACTCATATGTGGAAGGTTTTATCAGGATGAAGTTAAGAACACTATAGTTAAATATACATTGTACTCCCAAGTTTTGTATCACCATTGACATTGGTGATTCCATGTATTAGTATACAAAAAAATTTAAAACATTATTTAAAAAAATGTGATATGGAGAGAGAGGACAAAACAGATATCAATAGAAGGAAATCGACTTAATAGAAATATCCAGAAGTTTTTTTTAAATTAGAGGATAGAAACCCTTATTTAAAGACATCCAAATAAACCACGGATAATACATAAAATAAAATGAGCTATGTCTTGGCAATGACTATTGAGAATGCATCAAATACCTCAAATTTAGGACAACCTTACCAGTTTTCTTTACCAAATATCCTCTTACACCCATCCAATGTTGCTACCCCCACAGTAGAAACCATAGAGGCAATGCTTCCTCTTTTAACATCTTCGCATTCAATGCTTCTACTAAATAATATGCCCGAACTAAACATCTATTGGCCCACTAATTTGGTAAAGCCATCAAAAAATTTTACTCTTTGTCCACCTTCATATATGCTTAACGCTCCTCTGCTCCAACCTCCATGATTTTGTGGTTGCAAGTGATGCCTCTATATTACCTGTACAGGATATAACCATTGCCAATTAGAAACAAAAAGGGTCATAAAGAATACAATCATTTCCATGAATGAAACTTTTTATACAAACTCGATCACATGTTGAAATACCCCGTATTTTTATGGCTTTTCAAATTGGTGATTTATTAAATTTAAATTGAGATATTAATTTAATATTAATCCGAAAATTTATTTTTATATTTAATAACGTGATGTGAGTTAGTAATTCTTGGAAAATTGTTGAATATTACTAGACGAGTAAAGTAATATAAGAGATTTATTCTATTAAAATTGTCACGAGTGAATAAAATGGCAATTATGGAAATTTAAGTCGGGACGCGCGTGTGTCGTGTCAGGACTAAATTATTATTATATAAAGTGAATAAATTATAAGTTTCTCGTATGGTCATTTTGAGTGCGTAAAAGTGTCCGAAAGGGTCGAGATAGTCAGAAAAGTGCACCCGGGGGTTTAGTTTGGGTCTCGGAGCATTTTTATGCCTAATTGACATCCCGGGAGGGTATTTTAGACATTTTATATTTTTGGGGAATTAAACCCACGAATTTCCTAAGGATATATCAGCCTTTAGGAGTTGTCTTTTAGGGTTAACAAACAAAAAATCAAAGACAACCATTAGAGAAGAAGTTGGCAAGCTTTTCAAGAAATTTAAGGCCAAAGACTCAACCGTTTTCACCGCCACCACCACCAAAATGTAGATCGCGGAACGAGGAGCACAACCATACCTTTTTCCTTCACAAATCAAAAACTAAATTCCCAGGCAAGTATCTATCTTGCTTTATTTTTAGTTAATGTCTCAATCATGTTAGTCTAGGGTTGTTTAGGACTTGTCCCATGAAAGAAATAGTTAATTTAGAGACTTTAAATCGCATGTTTAGAGAGATTCCATATATTCTGGATATGCCCATCACATGTAGAGGATTACCAGTGAACTATTATGAGTTTAGAAACAATAAACCTTGGAAATAATTAAAGGAATGCATATTTCTTTCAAAATTAGGGTTCTTGAAGATTATATCAATTTGACCCCATTAATCCGATATCGTTGATGAATTTATACATGTTTCGCATAGGAAATCTTGTATATATGTATATAGAGCTTGTAGTACTGTTATTTAAGAATTATAGAGTTGTTAATGACATTTTTGGAGAAATTGGAAGAAGAAACCCATAGGTTTAATTTCCAGTTTCTGGGAAAGAACTACTTGATCCATCAATCAAGCCCAAAGATCGATCGATTGACTGATCGATCGATCAAACCCTTTTCTTCGATCGATCGACCCCTCCTGGAAAAATCCATATTTCTCATTCGTTAGTTTAATCTGATTAATATGTATGGGAACCCGTGATTGCTGTTGTTGGAATATAATGGGATATAGAGATGACCAGTAGGGCCTAGGTAGACCCCGTTGAGTAACATTTTAGTGTAGGATGAGATTTTGGGTTAACGAGGAATGATTCATGTGTATAAGAAACCATGCATATATTTAATAAAAAGATCGAGACTCATAAGGGAGTTAGACCAGAACGTAAGTGAGTGAATGCCTACTGAAATTATACTTAGAATACTTCGAGAGTGGAGAAGTAAGTATGAAGTGAATAATAAATGAGAATACAAATAACGAGTCCGTTATACGAAATAATCGAGTAAAATGTGTAATAGCGGATAATTATAATTACGGGTCGTGAGCGCACCTAATTTAGAAATGTGGATGTGTGTCTATATATATATATATATATATATATATATATATATATATATATATATATATGACTGTGTGATTGTGCATATATTATATCTGTATAAAAATCATACTCGGGCTACTTGCTATCACGGGGGTTTCTGCACCGGGACGGTCTTATCTCGATGGGACCTTTATGGGGGATATTGACTCGTACCCTAGAACATAGGATTCCTTGGTACAAGCTATCTGATTGATAGTCAGACGGTCCTAAGAGACGTGAGGGTATGTGCTGACCTCTTAGTGACTTGGAACTATGCTTCGCCTCCATTTGTATGTTTTTTATGTTAATGCAGTTCGAGAGTGATTCCGAACTAGCATTTCCCTAAATATGTGTGATACATGGACTTGATAGAAGAGTATGCCAGCACCATAGATTTTATGTGGGGTGCAGATAGTATATATATATTATATGAGTGATTGGTATATATATACTTATATATAAAAACCTTGCACCATAGATTTTATGTGGGGTGCCGTTAGTATATATATTATACGTGTAACTAATATATACACGTATATCTATATGTGAACTTTCTACTATGAGGAATAGTAGTTAAGTAATGTATAAATTTTCAACTTCACTATAAGTATTCGGAAACTTTATGACGATATGGGGTTATTCTAAATAACGTAATAAATCCTGAAGAGATTGATTTTCTAAAGTGAATATCATAACCTTATTTTTCAAGTGATAAAACCTTATGGAGAATAAGTTAGAGAGACTTATGAGATTCATTAGTACGGTAGGCGTGCACACTAGGCGAGAGGTGGGAATTCTCAAGAGAGTGTCACGTACTAACATGGTTGTTGCATTAGTAGGTAAGCATTTTAAATACTTGCTAAACTATTTTTAAACTGTTTTACAGTCGGGCTCTGACCCGTTTTTTGTTATCTCTTCTCTCTTGTATATATATATGTATATATTACAAGTGCCCAGCCATAGGGGCATCATGCATAGATTCTTTGGATCGGACGCGATGTAGCTTATGTGGTAGTTGCAGGCCTTTGTTTTAGACGACCTCTTCATTGATTCGGTTCTTGTTATAGTTCTTCATAGATAGGGCATGTGTCGTCCATTTCCCATTCAGTGTCGATTTTTCAGAGATGTATGGTTATTTGTTTTCAGTATTCGGTACTCTTTGGGTATTAACTCTTGTCAGGATGATTTCATTTGCAGCCTAAATTTGGTCTTGTTAATCTAGATGGATTAATTCTTTTGTGTTAATTACTATCCGTAGCACTTATGTGATTCTGAAACTGTTGGTTATTCAAAAGGTTTTCAAATTGGAATTTAATAAAAAAATGGGAATAAAGTTTTAAATTGTTTTGACACTTAGCTTAATTAATCAGGGTGTTTAAATTGGAAATTTTATTTTTCGACAATGATGTTTAGAATGATCCAACTGTTCACATTGATTTTAATTTAATAAAGGATTGATCGCCCGGTATTGAATTAGGCAGGGTGTCACAGGTGGTATCAGAGCATCACGTTCTAGTGTCCTTAGGATCTGTACGGCTTATTATGCTTCTAGCGTTACTTTGTTTAATATAGATCCTTATGTTTAGGATTATTGTTTTCTATGGTGAGATTCCATTCTCCTGCTATAACATATGTACATTAGTGAATCTTAATTGCGTTCGGGCGTGTTTGAACAATAAAATATGGCACGCAAGGGCCATTGGGTGGACAACAGGAGGCAAGGATCAATTCAAGTTGTAGAGCATATTCGAGGATGATGACCGTGGTTAAGGTCACCCCTATTATGGCACGGGAAGCTAGGACTGTAAAGACGGCTAGGGCGCAACTTATGATTTCCAAATGTTTCTATAGTCGAAAGAGGTTCAAGAGTAAACTCACCCCAATGTGGAACGACTGGGAAAAGTCAGTCGAAGTATTGTAGAGAGCTGTCAGTGGGAATTCTAGAAATGCAGGAATTGTGTGTGTTAGCCAAAGGAGGTAAAGTATCCAAAGGCGTAGACATAAGACGGAGTGTGACTAACTGAAAGTGAAAATTTGGAGAAAATTTTCCTTAGCTTGTCGGAACGAAGTTATAATGGTGGGAGTCAGCCACCATTTTTAGAAGTTAAATGATATGCCTATAGAAGAATCTTAGGTACAGTTTGACTTCATGTTCCATCATCAGATGTTCAGGATAAGAAGTGAACGTTGTTCTAAACTCATCACAGGAGAACCTGATAGAGGTCCATTTGTGAATATGAATCTAATCCATTAGTGAATCTTATATCGGAGGATGTAGATACAAATGGAGGAGAGGACTCCAAGTGGGAGACCGACTCGTAAAAATAGTTAATAACACCAAAAAGGGGATTCTGCTCGACGGTCTATTCAGAAGTTATCAATGCCGTGCTTTGACAATAGAGATGTTAATTTTTCTTTGTGTGGGAAGCTAAAAGAATCGAAGATGTTAGTCAAGAATAAGACTGGATGCAACAATGGTAGTGTAGAACCACAAGGGGGTGGGGGTACACGTCAGGGGACCCATTTAAATGATTTGAATAGCTGAAGTCTTACCAAAGAGATGGCTAATTCAGTAAGGACTATTGTAGCCAGTAGCATGTTCTTTAGGGCCAACAAGGCTAAGAGAACCACGGGGGATACCCACCATGAATTGAGCTACCAAAGTTCGAGAGAAGGACAATCCTAATATGGTTGGTATGACAGGTGATAAGTGGATTATGTGTAGAGGTATTTTGTGGAGAGTGAAATCACACGCGTTGATGTTTTCCCGAAGTGAGTAAAGGGATAAGAGTATGGTGACTAGTAAAAGTCAACGATTAAAGTAGTTTTGTGTTGGTTGGGTAGGCGTGTTACGTCCAGAGACCATTTGTACAATCAAGACGATTGGCAAGGTAGAAGTATAACTTTTATCCTCAGAGAATGAGGCGTGTTTTATGTGACACGAGCGAATCATTTTATTTTGTTCATTGCTAGATTAGCATGTGAGACGAGTTTACTGCGTATAATTACAAATGATATTATTATGTGAATATTTTTCCCTAGTGTAGCCGAATTTTCTTTAGTGCTATCCTCGGAGGATGAATGAGTATATTAATAGTGTTATATACTTTATTGAGGTTACTCGTTTTAGTGATGTGATATAAGAGTATAATATAGTATTGATTACAACTTTATAGAAATGGTCAGTACGATAGTAGGCAGTTATTGTAAGGCTATCGGAGTGGTTGCGTTAGTGCAGCATGTTTTGTTCTGGCGAGGCCTCACCTGCAAGAGGGTTGGACTCGCACTTATATATTATCTATCTTAGAGACTTAGGAGGGGATAGTGGGCTCGAGATATTCGATACCGGTGTGTAGGGACTTTGTTGTTATGATTCAATATGTATCGGGTTTACGGTTGCGCGAAAAGATTTAACTCAGTATTATGTGTAGCACTCAGGACTTGGTGATAGAAAGAGTGCATTGTTATATCTATCCTTTAGAGATGTGAGAGTTAAGATTTATACCCCTCTGATTGGGGAAAGGTATTTCGAGAATCCCGATTGTATGTATTCGAGGTTTATGGAATGCAATCACCACCAATACTGTACGATAATGCAATTGGTGAAATGTTCTTTGTTAAGTGTAATTTCGGGAGGAGATGTAATTTTTTGCAAGGAAACGGGAAAAATAGGGGTACATGCTATGGACGGAGGGCCTAATGGATTTCGATAACCGACAATGCTAGGTATTAGTGTATCGAGGGGGTTCCTTGTTTGGATTTTGCTTTGCGAGACATCCCACACATGAAACTTAGCGTAAGGTTGGAAATAGGGAGATGTTTCATCATTAGTCCATGAGTTCATTACCTCGGTTGTAATAGGAGAAGATAGTTATATCTATAAGTTGGTAGTTGAATTATGATTTAAGGCCAGTGGAGCCGGTTGCGTGGTAAGAAAGTATTAAAAGTTTTGTTTTACCACCACGAGTTGAGAGGTGGAACGATGATAAGGAGGATTTAGAATTTCGATTTCTAGGGTGAGTGAGAGTACCCAAGTGTTGCAATCACGTTGTGAGCACTAGGAAAATAAAGAATTGGTTATTAGGTGTGAAGAGTATGTTATGCTTACGCTAGTATGCACGGTTTATAGGGTGTGTAGACATCCTGGTTAGTTGATGTTAAAAAAAAAAAATCGTCTGAGTTGAAGGGACGTGGGAATAGACGTGTTGAATATATGTTTGTGGGACTAACATAACGAAGTTAACGTGGTAGAGTCGATTTCGCACCGTGTGAAAGATGATAAATCCATATATACGTGTGCAATCAGAGTAGCACACCGAATCTGGTTGGAAGGCTGTGGGAAGTCGTCTACAAAGGGGTATTCCTTAAGAAGGGTAGAATTTAACTATATGGAGAACAGTCGGGACAGAGTTGTAATTATTCAAATGTTGAGATCGAGTTATGCATACAAAGAGTGATAATGTTAGTATGGTATAAAAGGTCCAGAAGTGCGCATCGTGGAGAAAAGTGCACGGGTCGAAACTTTCGATATACACCAAGGAAGGAAGGGGAGTATTAAGTGTCACTTAATGTGAGACATTTCAAGGAAAGTTGATGTTGAGCGGGACATAGTGACTAGTCTCTGCATGCACCACTCATAGATAGAGATCGGTTGGAATAAGGGGATCAACTAGAGAATCTTATAGTTATCAACAATTCCTGTAACGGAAGAGGGCGATCAAGTCAGTAAAGTCCTTTGATGGGTTACCGTCTTCAAGGTAAGATCAAGGGTTCATCCGAACATGTGGAGTAAGTCACCCAAGAAGGAAGTGATTGACATTCCTTTGAGGTGATTTACAATTTAACTAGTGTGCCCCAGTCATCCTTTGAAAGGAAGGGATCGCGCCGGTAGGTGGTCCTACATGGTATTATTTTTGAATCAGGATGAAATTTGTGAATCCCACCTTCACTATGGGATTTCAAGAAACAACGGAGATAACGTTTTGTTTTGAGTAGGAGGTATCATCCATAGCCGAGGAGCAGATGCACGGTGATTAACGAGTAGTGGAGACGCGTGAAGGTGATTTTAGAATCTTGGTGATCATTACGTTTCCACAACGGTTATAGCTAACAAGTGGAGAAGGATGGTAATTGGGGGAGGATATTACCTAATGGTAGAGTTCCGTGGAAACACTCATACCTATTTGTCGTGAACGAAGTGCTTATTGAAGTTTTGGTGTTGAAAAACCTTAACTATTCTCCCTCTGCGTATGTTTAGAGGTGAGCGGATAATCAGAATTTTGGATCGGTCGAGAATAATCCGATGACTATGGTGGAATTCCACGATTGTTTTAGGCGAACAAGAGTGGTCAGATGTTCGTATGGTTTCTCTCAGAATGGGAGTTTTGTGTTTAGATAAATCCGAGTAGTTGTCATGTGGTGAGGTGCGGCCTCCCAATGATATTAAAATAATGGGAATTAAGAGTGTATATGCCTGTCTTATGTGAATGTTGTCGGATAGGAGCACAATGTGAAGTATCTTTAATGAAGAGTGTTAAACAAGCTTGCTGTGAGGCGGGGGCTATAGTGATTGAGTGCCTTACTATGTGGATAGGTTGCGTACTGTTAAGGTATCCAAAATGTGTTTTATTGGGTAGGCCTTATTTTCCAAATTTCGGGACAAAATTTCGTTATTAGGGGGAAGTATGTAATACCCTGTATTTTTATGACTTTTAAAATTGGGGATTTATTAAATTTAAATTAAGATATTAATTTAATATTAATCCAAAAATTTATTTTTATACTTACTAACGTGATGTGAGTTAGTAATTATTGGAAAATTGTTGAATATTACTAGACGAGTAAAGTAATATATGAGATTTATTCTATTAAAATTGTCACGAGTGAATAAAATGGCAATTATGAAAATTTAAGTGGGCGCGCCTGTGTCGTGTCAGGACTAAATTATTATTATATAAAGTGAATAAATTATAAGTTGCTTGTATGGTCATTTTGAGTGCTCCAAAGTGTCTGGAAGGGTCGAGATAGTCAGAAAAGTGTACCCGGGGGTTTAGTTTGGGTCTCGGAGCATTTTTAGGCCTAATTGACATCCCGGGAGGGTATTTTAGACATTTTATATTTTGGGTAATTAAACCCACGAATTTCCTAAGGATATATCATCCTTTAGGAGTTGTCTTTTAGGGTTAGCAAACACAAAATCAAAGGACAGCCATAAGAGAAGAAGTTGGCAAGCTTTTCAAGAAATTCAAGGCTAAAGACTCAACCGTTTTCGCCGCCACCACCACCAAAATGTAGATTGCGGAAAGAGGAGCACAACCATACCTTTTTTCTTCAGAAATCAGAAAATAAATTCCCATACAAGTATCTATCTTTCTTTATTTTTAGTTAATGTCTCAATCATGTTAGTCTAGGGTTGTTTAGGACTTGTCCCATGAAACAAATGGTTAATTTAGAGACTTTAAATCACATGTTTAGAGAGATTCCATATATTCTGGATATACTCATCACATGTAGAGGATTACCAGCGAACTATTATGAGTTTAGAAATAAGAAATCTGGGAAATAATTAGAGGAATGTATATTTCTTTCAAAATTAGGGTTCTTGAAGATTATGTCAATTTTACCCCATTAATCCGATATTGATGACGAATTTATACATGTTTCGCCTAGGAAATCTTGAATATATGTATATAGAACTTGTAGTACCATTATTTGAGAATTCTAGAGTTGTTAATGACATTTTTGGAGAAATTGGAAGAAGAAACCCGTAGGTTTAATTTGCAGTTTCTGGGCAAGAACTGCTTGATCCATCAATCAAGCCCAGAGATTGATCGATCGACTAATCAATAGATCGACCCCCTTTCTTCGATCGATCGATCCTCCTGGAAAACTGCATATTTCTCATTCATTAGTTTAATCCAATTAAGATGTATGGGAACCCTTGATTGTTGTTGTTGGAATATAATGGGATATAGAGATGACCAGTAGGTCCTAGGTAGACCCCGTTGAGTAACATTTTAGCGTAGGATGAGATTTTGGGTTAACGAGGAATGATTCATGTGTATAAGAAACCATGCGTATATTTAATAAAAAGATCGGGACTCTTAAGGGAGTTAGACTGAAACGTAAGTGAGTGAATGCCAACTTAAATTATACATAGAATACTTCGAGAGAGGATAAGTGAGTATGAAGTGAATAATAAATGAGAATACAAATAACGAGTCCGTTATACGAAATAATCGAGTAAAATGTGCAATAACAGATAATTATAATTACGGGTCGTGAGCGCACCTAATTTAGAAATGTGGGTGTGTGTGTATATATATATATGACTGTGTGATTGTTCATATATTATATCTGTATAAAAATCATACTCGGGCTACTTGCTATCACGGGGGTTTCCGCGTCGGGACGGTCTTATCTCGATGGGACCTTTATGGGGGATATTGACTCGTACCCTAGAACATAGGATTCCTTGGTACGGGCTATCTGATTGATAGTTAGACGGTCCTAAGAGACGTGAGGGTATGTGCTGACCTCTTAGTGACTTGGAACTATGCTTCGCCTCCATTTGTATATTTTTTTATGTTAATGCAGTTCGAGACTGATTCCGAACTAGCATTTCCCTAAATATGTGTGATACAGGGACTTGATAGAAGAGTATGCCAGCACCATAGATTTTATGTGGGGTGCAGATAGTATATATATATTATATGAGTGATTGGTATATATATACTTATATATGAAAACCTTGCACCATAGATTTTATGTGGGGTGTCATTAGCATATATATTATATGTTTAACTGATATATATATATGTATATCTATATGAGAACTTTCTACTGTGCGTAATAGTAGTTAAGTAATGTATAAAATATAAGTATTCGGAAATTTTATGACGATACGGGGTTATTCTAAATAACGTAATAAATCCTAAAGAGATTGATTTTCTAAAGTGAATATCATAACCTTATTTTCAAGTGATAAAACCTTATGGAGAATAAGTTAAAGAGACTTATGAGATTCATTAGTATGGTAGGCGTGCACACTACGCAAGAGGTGGGAATTCTCAAGAGAGTGTCACCTACTAACATGGTTGTTGCATTAGCAGGTAAGCATTTTAAATACTTGCTAAACTATTTTTAAACTGTTTTACATTCGGGATCTGACCCGTTTTCTGTTATCTCTTCTCTCTTGTATATAATATATATATATATATATATATATATATATATATATATTAGGTGCCAAGCCACAGGGGCGTCATGCATAGATTCTTTGGATCGAACTCGCTGTAGCTTATGTGGGAGTTGCAGGTCTTTATTTTAGACGACCTCTTCACTGATTCGGTTCCTGTTATAGTTCTTCGTAGATAGGGCATGTGTCGCCCATTTCCCATTCAGTCTAGATTTTTCAGAGATGTATGGTTATTTATTTTCAGTATTCGGTACTCTTTGGGTATTAACTCTTGTCAGGATGATTTCATTTGCAACTTAAATTTGGTTTGGTTAATCTAGATGGATTAATTCTTTTGTGTTAATTACTATCCGTATCACTTATGTGATTCTTAATCTGTTGGTTATTTAAAACGTTTTCAAATTGGAATTTAATAAAAAAAAATGGGAATAAAGTTTTAAATTGTTTTGACACTTAGCTTAATTAATCAGGGTGTTTAAATTGGAAATTTTAATTTTTGACAGTGATGCTAAGAATGAACCAACTGTTCACCTTGATTTTAATATAATAAAGGATTGATTGCTCGATATTTAATTAGGCGGGGTGTCACATATGTATCCACTAATTGATCAATTACAAAGTAGGTGATTTTCTGAGAGACAACCGAGAACATATAATCACGATATAAAAATTTAGATTTACAGCAATAAATACCAAAACGTCTATAATTCAAGTAAGTTTTTTTCAACACAAATGTGTAAATAATTTAGAGAATATGGAAAAAATTACCTTCATTAATAAGACTACCAACCCTATTTAAAAAATAAAAAATACTTCAACAACAAAAAAGGGAAAGCACAATTATCCTAAATTTTCTTTAATCTCATATAAGCAATAAAGTGATAATTAAGGTTTTGAACATCAATCCTTTTAAGGGACAATTTCACTAAGTATAGTAGATGATTGCAACTCAAAGAATCAGATGTTATGATGACAAAATCCGCTGCCAATAAAGAACTGATATACTCACCATTGACGGTGGCATCATCCTCATGCACATCATCATATTCATCAGCAACAGCATAATCAGTACTCTCCTAATCAGGCATAATAATTGTTGTCTTCATGGTACACGAATCCTTGCTCAATCTCGATTTCAATGTAGGGAATCCATCCTTTGTGGATAAGATAATTGATTTCCTTTGAGATTTATTTAGGAGTTAGAGGAGGTGAATAAAATAGAGTCTCAAACTTCTTCAGTTCAATTGGAGGCCACACCTGCAATTACCCAATATCATAGTTAACCGCAAAATAGAAACCTATATATATAGATATTTGAGTGGAAATATCAATAAAATAATTTATCAAGGAATGTTTCAAATTCTTTTTGAAAAATCACCTCCCATACACAAAACGAATATTAACCCATAAACACAATCCCCTCCCTCCCATCCATTTATTTTCGATACAAATATATATGTAGGTTGTGGGTTATGATTTGTTGTGTGTGAGTAAAAATGGACAGAGGTGTTGTCGATGATAGATTGCTTTAACTGCGTACCTGTGGCAGCCTTAATAGATGAAATAGTTCTCTGCATACATGGGGGCCTCTCTCATGTCCTTACTAATTTGGATAAAATTAGAAACTTACAATGCCCAACCAACATACCTGATGCTGGTTTGTTACTTATCAAACCAAAGAAGATCATAGTGTACTATTCTAATATCAACGCACCTGATCCTAGTAAAGATTAGGATGCTACTTATCCTAGTAAAGATCGAATTAGGTACCTGATGTTGTTCTAATAATTTTGTACGCCCAACCAACGTACCTGATCCTGGTCTGATAACATTAGGATGTAACATACCTGATAGCATAGTCCAACCAACCAGCATCTTTACTGCAGATAGAAAAGTAAAAAAATATCAGACCATCAGGTTTTTGGTACGTTAGGATGCTACTGACCACAACTTAGTCTTTCAGGTATGTATCATAAGGATCATATCCTTTTTTGCCCCAAATTCGCTATTATCGAATGCAAGTTAGGATACACTTCATTTTTATCATTTTTTATTTTTTATTTCTACTAAATTTGATAATAAAAGTAGGTGTATGTAACTGATGAAGGCCGAGATATGTTGAAGGTGAACCTAAACTTGAAGTATGGAGATTAAATAAAGATAGCGATAATTTTAGAAGTGTTACGAATTTGCAACAACAAACAATGTATATGACACGCTCCATGACCATGGCAATGGCGACTTTAATCATCAATTGTTTTCGAGGCTATTTAACAAAAATCATGAAAAAATAATATACTAAAGCTGCGTAATGCATTCAAAGAAAACTGTATCCTTTACTTCAATTAATTGATGTAGTATCATAAAACAGAGCATTTGTAATAGGTACTGCAAAATATTAAACCAAACTATGTGTCATGATAAAAGGGACGAAGTTTGAAAAGTGACGAAGTTTGAAAGAGAATGAAATGTTACCTCAGTGACTGCATTAGTGGTACCTAATATAGTAACTTCTTTAGAGTGGCTCCACCACTAATGCATCCATTGAGGTACGATGAATTAAGAAAACATATATTGCACATGATTCAAATATGATGAATCTAGACTGATAATAAAATACAATTTCCAATGATTTAGTATGATGCATCTAGTTCAAGAATTATGACAACCAACTACAACTCCATAAGGCATGTTATAATGATTCAGTATGATGTAAGTTGAGGTATGTTTCAATTATCCTTCGTGTGTACACGGTAAAATTGGATGGAAGTTGTGTAGGCATCAAATTCCATAAGATTATATTATTTCTTCATGAACCCAAAATTTAGATCCGTAGTAAATCAAATCATTGTGTTCTTTTAGAGAACTCGCTTGTGTTGTGGATGGATTCGAATACTGCTAAAAATCATGTAAAGAAACTGCCAATTGTGTTCCAAGTCATAATGGATTTTAATCATCCTTTTGTAGCACAAGTACTTTGGTTTTACTTTTTAAATCCTCCAATATACCATTTTCTGATTGATATCAAAAGAAGGAAAGAAGGTTTATAATGATCTCAGTTATTTTGATGTTTTATGCGATCTCCCATACATACGACTCTTGGTTTGATCTATTATCATGTACATAGGAAAGTTGAAGCATGCTATACACATACCTGTTTTATTCTTATTGGGAAACAATATTTTTTTTTGGTTTGATGTACATATGAGATTATTCCTCAACTCCTTTATAGGTTACTTATTTGACATGCAATATTTAGCTCATACTAGACACTTTGAGAAGTTCAACTGTTATTAAAGTAAAGGTATATTTCATTTCCATACGTTGGTCAATTAAATTCCACCAAATATTCCTCTCCTCTTATTAAGTAACTTGTATCGCAAAGTTTTGAATACCAGACTAAAACTCCTAAAAATTCCGTAAACCCAAATCAAAAACCTCTTACCCTTAAACATAAATAGAATCACAATTAAATTAAATGAGGGAATCACATTATCCAACGCCAAAAAAATTAAAATCTTAAGTTCAAATATAGATTATCGTATCTTCTCCCCATTTGCCAAACATAAGAAGTCTTTAAAAACCTATAATATCGAAACGAAAAAAAGTAAACTAAACTTTGACAATAATAACCAAGGAGATAAAGAGACTTGGTACCTAGAGAAACTTCTGGTAGAGGTTGTGCTCATGTACCAATAACTATTGAAGAATGCTCCACTTAAAAAATTAGTAAATCGCATGACCAAATTGATGAGACAAAAAGAACTCTGACAGCAAGTACAATACCTGTAATTTCAGATCCCTTTTTACTGGGATATGAAGTTACTTTTTCTAAGAAATATAATCTAAATTAATCTCACGTACCACAAAGTAGTGAAATCATTTCTCATATTTTCAGTCCAGAGATTGGTAATAGCATCATCAAACATATAAAATACCGAGATGGGCGAAACATACCAGGAAGGCTCTAAACTGAGTGAGATTTGAGATTCCATCAACCATTGGACTGTCAAGTGGAATATTAACAACTGAGATGCATAAGAAGACCCTAATTAAACATAGTACATGTCAATTTGAACCCCGCAAATTAAACCCCCCATATTTTGAACTAAACCCCCATAAATTAAACCCCTCAAATCCCTAGAGAGACAGTACCTGTCAAGTGCCAAAAATGGTTAAATATGCAAAATAGAAATTCGATCAGACAAAAAAAAAACTCTACATAGTTAATTACAAAATATAAAGAAACTATTCTAGTGTCAATAGCACTATCATAATTTAACTTGCCCAAAAAATGTCACTATAAAATGCAAATAGCGCATTAAAGAAATGTCACATTACCATAATTTTAATAAACACATGACCGATGCTCTATTGAACAAACGAAAACATTTAATGATTGAAGAAACCTATTAAAACCAAAAAATTATCTATTGAACATCAATCAATTGTATGACCTGAACCAATTTTCATACATATTCAACAAACAAATACCTACATGTACATGGCTAAACGAACACAATCCTTGTCGATACACACACATGTTTACATTCTAATAAATTAACATACACAATCCTTGCCTATAAACACACATTTTTATATTCTAAATTAAAAAAAAAACTAAACTCACTTATTACTTGTGAAAGTCAAATCCATTAAAGAAAATGGGTTATATTATTTACTACAACTAAGATTAAATGAAGGTTCCTTTTCTCAGTGTTTCGGGGGCAGGGGTCATCTAAAAGAAAGGTACTGAACACATGAATTCTTTAACTAAATAGTGAAAAAAGGGAATCACAATAGTTCATTTGCAGTTAAATGGTTGAACTCCCCAATTTTTTTTCAAGATTAAGGATTGAGCCCATGCATCATTTTTTTATCACCTGCAATAGGCGTCATTATACACCAAAGAACCACCAAAACTTATTAAATTAGAATCTTATAACAACTCCAACATCGTGAACAGTAGAACCATGTGTGATGGGACTTGAAATAGTTGTTTTCAACTGACCATAAATAATATCTCGTTTTCTTCAAATCCAAGACATAAATAAGGATGTATACATAGTTTTAGCAAAATAACATGCATGTTTAAAACCATCTGAGCTTTTTACTTTGAAAATCTAGATAAGCTAAGACAAATTGGATACTTGACTCGGATATAAATTATGTTCAAGTATAAGCTATGCAATTCCTCTGCTAAGCCAAATTGCTTTTAACTTTGAAAATCCAGTCTAAGCCAAGACAAATTGACGTTGTGGAGTATAAAAGACTACAGGGGATAGGAGAGGTTGTGGGATTCCCCTACTAAGGAAGATTTTTAGGATGATAACACTTTATATCTCCGTCTTCTTATTGAACAAAAACTATAGTTCATATATTACCCGAATTAAGCCTTATATCACAACATCATATATATTTGAGAATAAAATTACCAAAAGGCAAAATGTAAGCCTAACAACTGGTAGTATGTATAACAGACATAGAATAGCGGCATAATAGCAAAACTAACTTAGTACGAATTACATTAAAATGCATGAATGGAAAAGATAAAAGAGTAAACTTGGCAGAGTAATCACCTTGGCATTCACTATCGTTTGATCGCCATGAATCTTCAAAGTTCGGCACCTCAAAATCATTTGATTACTTTGTAAATCATTCCAAATGAACTAAATATATGGAATGAATATACAAATACAAAATATACATTATTATTATTATTCTTAATGACTTTCACTCAACTCGGGTATTGCTAGGAGATTAAAACATCTCAAATATGTACTCAACCTATTGATGAAACGATGTAGATAGATTAGATATCATAAATATAAATAAACACCTTGATATAAAAATAATGGATGAACTTATATACAAAGGAATAGGGTAAAATATAGGGATTACACATGATTAAAAGGGAGTAGAGAAAGCAAACCTAAAAGTATTCATTCAACCTCCAAGCTCAGCAGTTTGTACTAAAACCAAATTTATAACAATAAACCAAAAGCCCAAATTAGAACAACAAAACAATAGGGAAAAAATAGAACCTCACATTTTACATTATCCTAACCTTTTCATTAACAAAAGACTAAATATAGAATAAAAAAAGAAATGATTAGAGGTTGTTAAGGAATCATGACGATAAAGACTCTTCAAAAACATTTTTTCAAACATTTTAAACACTACATAAGAAAGAACCTATGTTTGAATCCAAATAAGCACCTGCAATAACAGATTATACATGCAAAACCTAAAAAAATAGTTAGAAAGATTAGGTAGCATGGGTTTTAACTCATATAAGCACCTGCAAAAACAGATTATACCTGCAAAAACAAATCCAAAAAAATAGTTAGAAAAATTAGGAAGCACATTATATATTTCAAAAAGTAGAAACTAAACACCAAATGAAACACACAAAAATTGATTCAACCCAAACCCCAACAATTCAAGCACTAAGGATCCCTATGATAAAAATGAAAAAATTAAATTTCAGACATACCTAATAGTGGAAGAGAGAATCGAATGTTAAATGGATTTGAAACTTAAATGGAACTGGTAGAAACTAAAATCATTGAAACAAATGGGAAAATGGAAAATCGTACCCTATTTTAGACCTCTTCATGGTACTTCCTTCTTTGCAAAAGTTGTTCCTTCTTCGTAGCCCTCTGTCATGAGGAAAGAGAAAGAAAGATGGAAAATGAAATCCTCAAATCGTACCCTAGAAAGAGGAGGAAAGAGAGAGCGACGAGATTTTTTGGTTAAGTTACTAAGTTAACCCTTATTTTAAATTAAAGTAAGAGAGAGAAACTAATTAGGAGTGAGGTAAAAGAGGGGGAAATCAAAAATAAAGTGGCAAAAAAGTAAAATGGAATAAATCAATCTTAACCCTTCATTTTTTGCCTTGTTGGCTCAATGTAGACCCTTAATTGTGTTATAATTTATGGAATAGTAACCAAAATTCTACTGCTTATTATATATATATATATATATATATATATATATATATATATATATATTCAACACATACTCTCAAGCATAACTAAATTAGCCCAATACCCGAATGCGAATTGTCTATTAAATCTAGGGTTCATTAACTTTAAAACCTTATTAAAATACTATTCCAAGTTTATTACACTTGTTTGTTCTTTTGTTTATGTGAACATACTAGTTGGACTCATGGGGAATTTATCGGTCCGGGTTTTGATGAAATTGGGTGTGACCATGTACCACACTCCATAAAATGATCCAAGACTTTGTGGATGTCAATATGTTTGATCATACGTTTAATCGGTTGTCATTTCTTTATACGAGACATGGACCACCTGATCCATCGAGATTTTTTTTATAGCATATGGTGTAGGATTGTGTGGTGATATGTTTAGATCATATGTTCAGTCGGTTTACACCTCTCGATATGAGATGCAGATGATTACATCGATGTAATGATTTTTGGTATGGGACTACTCGATGGTGTGATTTCGTAATCATCCCACAGTCTTATGTGAGCGAATATTTCCTAATTCGTTAGGAGAAGGACTCGTACAGGTCAACTAATAGAAGAACGAGAAGGTCCCATGAAGGTATATTTCTTCATATGGTTGTTTAGAGAATTATATACACGTATATTATTATTCCAACGATGAAACATTCATTATTAAATCCATATGTCATATTAGGTTCCTTACTATGAGATTGTGTATATCTTAATGTTCGAATGACATGAGTGGGGGTTGGTATGAGATCGTTTTTTGTACATATGATTCCAACAACTGGTATAATGTAGTTAATCATGCCTTTTATCCAATATATTTTTATGTGCAACTTCAAGGTATAGAAATGTCTTTCGACACTTCTTAAAAGAGTCCAATGGTGGATTATGGACTTCCTATGGATTGGATCTACATATCATCACAAACGAATATGTGTTTATTAGAATAAGAGTTGTATCCACTATGATGAAGGAGGTCTCAATTTGAGGAATCTCATTTCCTTAAACAAAGCTAGTATTTTTAATCAATCTTGGGATGTATGCACAATGAAGTCTATTTAGTCTCAGTTTATGGAGGCTAGCAATAAACAAATGGTAAATTAAGGCTATTACAAAATAAGTTCCATATGACCTAAATATAGAGAAGTAATTATTATAATCGAACTTAATGCTTTGTGGCTTATTGGAAATAGTATCACAGTAAGATTATTTCTTGATAATTGGCCTGGTGATCCTCTTAGTCATGAAGATAATCGTAGTTATATGAAAGTTTCTGAGTTCATTGAGAATGGTCGATGGTGCCTCAACTTCCCCACTTTTATTTCTATGGATTCTTCAATAGTGTATAAAATCAATTCTTCCAATATTTCATGTAATATTCCACCCGATAAATTAGTCAATATATATATATATATGGAATATATATGATAGGGCATAAATTATAGATAAAGAAAATTAATTGAATTATGGATTATATATTGAGAGTCATTAAAAAATTAAGGGTTATAATTTAAAAGCTCCCATCCTTTTTTATCTAGTTTGGTTTTGGATCACTTGTGTGAATTGGGAAGAATAAAGGGGAAATTACGGACTTCAAGAGTTGAGGTCATCTTAACAAAGTATTGACCTATCATTTTGAACGATTAAACATGTCGTTTGAATAACCAAGGCTTCTTATTTGAATGACAAACCCTGTCATTCGAAAGACCAAGACTAAGTTAGTTACCTCGTTGGATGTCAAGATTTCAATCAAGGACTTAATTCTTATGCCTGGCCGGCTATAAGTCTTGGACTAATATTATAAAATCAGAGAGAGGGGAGACCTGAACTGCCAACTCAGACAAGCCAAAGCGTTGTCTTCATGGTAAACCTTTGGATCAATTGGTTAGGTGTGTTTCGATTGGGGAGTTAATTGATACCTAATATGGGAAAGACTTGGATGACAAGGTTTTATATTTAATAAACTTATCATTCATTGGACTATAAGAGAGAAAAGGAGCATAGGGTAAAAGGGAAAAACAAACACTGTTAATCTCAGTATTATAATCCTCGTGAAATAAGTCTGGTTCCTTTTCCTTCTTGAGTTATCATCTAACATTTATTCCTTAGGAATAGTGAAGACACTCACACCATGAATGTCTATTTCCTCCACTGTCACAAAAATGTTAAACTAGTTTGCTGTGAGTATAGAGATGAGTGTGAGGGTTTTCTTTGAATAAGACATATATATTAGTGGAGGTTTTATAGAGGGTATTTGTTGGGCTTCTTGGAGGCATACTTGGTGGTGCTAGAAAAGCCCGTTACGGCCACCTTTGGTGGCGGGGGATTGTCATCTTCCATGCCATCCATCATTAGAACTTCATTTGGGTGGGATTATGTACTATATGACTAAGACTTTATTTGGTGTATATTGTAGACTTGATCTTGTTGGAATATTAAGAGTAGTGTTATTACAAAACTGATAAGGGATTCTAAGTAAAATTAATAATAGACATTTTTATGGAATTAAAAAGCAAGATGATAATATTTCAGGGTATATTCTACTTAAATAAATAATGAACATTTTTATGGGATAAAAATGTGAGAAAATGCAATTTTAATGTGTTTTTTATAAAGAAATATTGGACATTTGTATAGATAAAAATGTAGGAAATGTCATTTTGGTGTTTTTCTCGTGAAAAGGCATAATAAACATTTTTAAGGAATAAAAGTGTAAAAACTGTCATCGTGGTATATTTCTAGTAAAAAGAAATAATATATATTTTATGGAATAAAAATGTAACAAAATGTCATTTTGGTGTATTTCTAGTGAAATGAAATAATAGACATTTTATGGAATAAAAATGGAAGAAAATATCGTTTTGGTTTATTTCTAGCGAAAAGAAATAATAGAAATTTTTATGGAAATAAAAATGCAAGAAGTTTATATTTTGCGTATTCTTAGAAAAGAGAAAATAATGGATATTTGAATTGGATAATGTAAACTTGTTGAAATATTTATGAAATAAATATTTTAATTTTCTTTAAAAATGCAGACTTTATGAAATGGACATTTATCGTGTCTAAAAAATTGATAAAATGTCTTACTTTGCATAAAACATATGTTTAACCCTTTTAATATGATTTTACCATTTAAAGTCCATTTTGTAAGCGTGTAAACTTGTAGTAATTTTATAATAAATATGTGAGCAAGTTTAAGCAAAGTCTTGTTATGTTTTAACATAAAATTTTATAAAAGGAAATTTTATTCTTCAAATTGTGTGGGAAAAAAGAATAATGAAAGCCTGGAAGTTTGGTAAAAATGTGATTAAACAAGTGTTAAAATGGATAAAGTGTTTAAAATGTTAAGTTGTAAACTTAATAACCAGTTAAGAAATGACACTTGTTAAAGTACATAACTACAAGTTTGGAAAACAAAGGGTTAAAGTGGTAATTTACTTAAAGTATAACATTTTAATGGAATAACAATGTTAAACAATGTCTTTACACTAACTTTTGTAAAAATTAATTAAGTCATAAAGCATGAATGATTTTAGTATAAATTATGTATGTGTGTATAAAGGACTTAAAAGAAGAAAAGAAACAGCTTTCCAAGTGTTAATCGAAATATGGACGGTTAAGTTCGTATCTTGGCTTCAGACGCATAAAAAATAAAGAAATGGAATAGTGTGAACATGTGTAAAATGTTTAACACATGAATAAGGAATCGATGCAATCGATAATAAGCAACAAGGGCATGGAGCTCTTCAGTGAAAAGTCCTGAATCACTGGGCAGAGCATATGGTACACATAGCCGTCATTGTGAAGCCCGTGTAGGTATACGCTAAAAGGAAGATTCCTAGAAAAATATAAAAGGAATAAGGAACATGAAAAGAAAAATGCATTGTGTGGTAAAACGTGTTAAACAACCTAACTTGAAAGAATGAAATAAATGCTTCGATAAAGGAAAAATCGGCAAGTAAATGGATATTAAATTAATTTCCATAAGTTAAGGATAAGGGTAAAGTAATGTGGACAAATGTGTGGTTCAGTAATCTAAGTTGTTAAAACCATAATTTGCACATTTATGAAATGAAAGGGTTTTCAAATGACAATCAAATGTTTTCCAACATGGTGAATGTGTGGGTTGAAATGGTACTTTTCATTAAAACTACTAATAAATAAAAAGGGGTGATTCAGGTAAAGGAATGGGTTGGTATAAATCAATTGTTGTGGTGTTAAGTGTGGAACCGGGTGTGTCAAATAAAGTGACAAATGATAAAAGGTATATATATATATATATATATCTTCACATGCATATGATTGTAGCATGTGAGTATTCCTTTCAGGCCTTCGTTTTTATATTGTTGTATATTCCCACTAGGCATAGGCGGAAGGTTGGGTGTGGGTTTGTATTTTGAGGGCATTGTATATGTAAGTGTACTTTATTCATTTTACATTAGTAGTTATGTTTATTTGCACTCGGGGTACTCCCTATGGGTCCCACACGTAGATTGGCTTCAAACTGGAATCGCATACTAAACAAGTGACACATTAATTTAAAATAAAATGGGAGTAGCAACATTATTTAGGTTGTTTCATTAAACCTCACACGTCATGACTTGATTCAGACTGGGTTGACCACATATAACCCATAAATCAGGGTCGGGATGTTACAAATGGTATCAGAGCTTAGGTACAAGGTTCCTTTCGAGAGTGACGTGGTGAGGTCGGTAGTGGATCTTTTGATGTCGGTGTTGGTTTAGGCCGGTCATGCTGGCTTTGGTGACGGTTTTAGTTCTTTTCCTCGGCGGGAAAGTCCAATAGGTTAGAACGGCAAATAGGTTAGAGCCAAGTGGCATACGTTCAAGTTATTTATTATAAACCTCTTTTGTATTTCTGATTAAGTATGTTAATAATTTATGGGTGTCCATGTAAATAAAAAATATGTGACACCGTGGTTCGTAGTGTGAGGTGTTTGTATTCCAGCCTTTATGGACATAGAGTCTTCGGAGATATTGATAGAACGAAATATCGCCCGTTAGGCAAATGGAACCATATTATGAATAACCAATGTTAGAGATCAATAGTTAGAGTGTCATAATTATGTAATGCGAAATCATGATTTTAATTATATCTAATCTTTGGTGTGACATATTTGAGGGGTAAATGTCGATATGATGACTAGGCATTTTTGATCCTTGGGGTGATACCGTGATTGATGGTAAGGCCAATGAGCATATCGATGTATGTATTTACAAGTGTTAGCTGCGTGGCGAGAAAATATTAGGACCTTTAGTTACGGGCTTGGATTTAGTATATTTTGATTCATGTGCCTTTATTATAATGTGGATTTAAATAATCATGATGATTTGAGGAACCCTAGGAGTGAACCTAGAAAATATTGGTGACTTCTTATTGAGTAAATGTGTTGCGATGTTTTAGAATAGTACCTCTTACGACGTTAATTGGGTGGGCCTCGTCTTGGGCAATACCCAACATCTTGTGTCCTACAGAACCTAGATGTTCATACATTATAGTTTGGCAGTTTTAGCGTGATATTAGGAAAGGGGATCCCTTGCAGCGTTCATGGGCATATGCCTTAGTGTTCATAGGCACTACCCGACGTCCTCGTATCGTACCAAATATATAGTTGTGTTAATTAGTAGATTGGTATGTAGTATGAGATTTACATATTACGTCAATTCAATTATTGTAGTTGAACACTCTTTGAGGATTAAGAGATGTAGGCTTGTGAAGTCATATTAAAAAACTCTTTGAAGGCATATACTAAGGTTTAGCTAGTGAGAGGTTAATGCGAGTGGTAGTCATTCCCTAGTAATAGTGAACCTGGGGTTGTGTAGCATGCATTATAATAATGATATTATCTCTCTTAGAAACCTTGGGATTCGTTGTTGCATTGAGGTCTATGTAGTGATGTCCATTTCATAGTGAAACTCAGGTTGTGTAGAGTGTGTCATGGTATGACTAGTGTCTTCTTCTAATGGATGTGTAAGATTCTTAGAGAAACGATTGAATTTGAGGTCATCACGTATGAGGCATTGGGAATCCCTATTGTATTGAAGTTTACATGAGTGATGGTAGACTGTTGATGATTTTAGTACGGTTAGATCATGTCAATTTGTGGTAATACCTTGGAGTTAGTGCTACGAATTTTGTTTATAGACATGTATAATGATATGAACTTCGAGGATAATTTCGAGAATAGGTTTATCAATGCTAGGTAGTGCACCTGGGAGACTTAGAACACGATGAGGTTGTTATGGCTTTTCGAAATAACACTTAGGATGACGTGTTAGGCTTGATTATAACACCTACGCGTGCTACCTTTATGGTTATTAATGACTTCGTTGAGGGAATCATTGGGCTTGTGTGATGCTTGAAAGTTGAGATGCCATTAGAGTGATTATGATTTGGGATCATGTAGACGGTGCTAAGAGTGGTAACAATGGTTCAGGAATTAAATGTGTGAAACTATGAGGGCGCTATGCTTTGGACGCCTACATGTCCTATGTCGGTAACTAATGATAAATGTTAAGATTAGAAACTCCATTTTGATTAGTATCGTTATTCTTACCAGTATTGGATAGATAGCATTGGTCCTAAGGAGGGAAGCCCGGTGTTTTAGCTTTTCGAAGGGAATTTTTTTTTGTGTTCCATCCGTCCGATATGAATGGATAGATGATTCTCGAGTATAACCCATCAAGGTTAAGAAGCCAAGCCAAGATTCTTGGAAAGGCCCTGATACTTAACAAGATCTAATAAGAGTTAGAGGCTTAAAATATACATCATGGGTTCATATTTTGTATGGTTCAATTTGTATCGGAATTAGATACCTTTCTTTAGTGTGACAGTCCCCTCATTTGTTACCTTATTGTTCCTTTTGTGATCCTGATAATGGGAAGTTGTTGATTAGTTTTGATTTGGGTGTGTCGCTGCATAATCTCAGTAGTGATGCGGTTAAGCCTGATGTGGCTAATGCATTACGACATGTGAGTGCGCTCTTTTTCAGACGCGCCTTTTTTTACACCAGTTTGTGTGTGCACATGTTTTTGCGCTCTTACATATAGTTTTCATATGTTACATGATTGCTTGAGGTTAACATTTTATTAGTTTACTGGTATAACTAGTTATGACCTAGTCATGCGTCCCGATGTTGTGACTCAAGAATATTATGATTTTGGGATTTGAAGAGATGATCGCTTGTATGTGTTTGTGTAGTGATACTCAAGGCGACGTTAGGTCGACATAGGGATCTCGTAGGAGATATTGGTCAGTAGAACTATGCAATAAGGCGAATAACTTATAAGTCATTGATGTGTGTAACGAGAAGTGTTGAAATTATATCCACCAAGGGCTAGGTGTGATTCAATAATTTAGTTGAGGAAACATAGGTTATGAATCCTAATGTAGGGATGACATGTATTAATGAATTCATTGGTGACATTACGATGTTTGGCAAGTATCGAAAATCTTAAGGTTTTATTTAAATAGACACGTTAGGCATGCTTGATAACTAGCAATAAGACCTTAGGATCCGTCATGACTAGATTAACAATGGTGATTGAATAAAGTGAAATCCTTGGGGTTAGACCATAGTACCGAGAATGCCTAGGATTGGAAATTGATCGTAACTAACTAGATTATAAATGGTGATAAGCCAAGAATTTTGAGGACGAAATTCCCTAAGGAGGGAAGTTTGTAATATCCCACCTGATAAATTAGTCAAATTATATATATGGAATATATATGATGGGCCATAAATTAGAGTTAAATAAAATTAATTGAATTATGGATTATATATTGAGAGTTATCAATAAATTAAGGTTTATTATTTAAAAGCTCCCATTGTTATTATCCAGTTTGGTTTTGGATCACTCGTGTGAATTGAGGAAATTAAAGGGGAAATTATGGAATTCAAGAGTTGCAGTCGTCTTAACAAAGTAGGGACCTATCGTTTTGAATGATTAAAACAACCCTTAGAATTATTAATCCTGTCATTCGAACGACCAGGACGAAGTTAGTTACCCCGTTGGATGTCAAGATTTCACTCGAGGACTTAATTCTTATGTCAGGAGGGTGGATGGAACCCATGATATGCTATTAATTATAAGGCTTGCACCGATATTATAGTATTAGAGAGAGAGAGCAGGGAGACATGAACTACCAACTCAGACAAGCCAAAGTGTTATCTTCATGGTAAACCTTTGGATCAATTGATTAGGTGTGTTGTCGATTGCGGAGTTAATTAATACCCGATATGTGAAAGCCTTGGGATGATAAGGTTTTATATTTAGTAAACTTCTCATTCGTTGGACTATAAGAGAGAAAAGGGGCATAGGGTAGAAAGGAACAATAAACACTACCAATCTCAGTGTTATTCTCCTCACGATATAAGTCTGCTTCCTCTTCCTTCTTGAGTTATCTTCGAACATTTGTTCCTTAATAATAGTGAATACACTCACACCATGAATGTCTATTTCCTCCGCTGTTACAAAATATTAAACTTGTTTTCTGGGAGTATAGATATGAGTGTGTGGGTTTTCTTTGAAGAAGACATAAATATTGGTGGATATTTTATAGAGGGTCTATGTTGGGGCGTCTTGGAGGCATACTTGGTCGTGCTAGACAATCCCTTTAAGGCCACCTTAGGAGGTGGGGGGTTGTCATCTTCCTTCATCTTCCATGACATCCATTATTATAACTTCATTGAGGTAGGATAATCTACTCTATGGCTAAGACTTTTTTTGGTGTGTATTATAGTATTGATCTTGTTTGAATGTTAAGAGTAGTGTTATTACGAAAATGATGAGGGATTCTTAGTAAAATTAGTAATAGACATTTTTATGGAATAAAAATGCAAGATGATAATATTTCAATTTATTTTCAAGTTAAGGAAACAATGAACATTTTTATGGGATAAAATTGCGACAAAATGCTATTTTAGTGTGTATACGATAAAAGAAATAATGGACATTTTTATAGAATAAAAATGTAGAAAAATGTCATTTTGATGTATTTCTAATGAAAAGAAATAATAAACATTTTTATGGAATACAAATGTAAGAAAATGTCATTTTGGTGTATTTCTAGTGAAATTAAATAATTAACATCTTTATGGAAGAAAAATGTAAGAAAATGCCATTTTGGTGTATTTCTAGTGAAAAGAAATAATAAACGTTTTTATGGAATAAAAATTTAAGAAAATGTCATTTTGGTGTATTTCTAGTGAAATGAAATAATAAACATTTTTATGGAATAACAATAAAAGAAAGTGTCATTTTGGTGTATTTCTGGCAAAAGGAAATAATAGTCATTTTTATGGAAATAAAAATGTAAGAAATTTATATTTTGCGTATTCTTAGAAAATAGAAAATAATGGATATTTTATTGGATAGTGTAAACTTGTTGAAATATTTATGAAATAAATATTTTATGTTTCTTGCAAAATGGAGACTTTATGAAAATGGACATTTGTCGAGTTTAAAGAAATGGATAAAATGTCTTACTTTGTTTAAAACATATATTCAACCCTTTTAATAGGATTTTAGGATTTAAAGTCCACTTACTAATCTTTTGAACTTCTATTACTTTGATAATAAATATTTGAGCAAGTTTAAAGAAAGTATTGTTGTGTTTTGACATTAAATTTGATAAAAAAACCTTTTAGTCTTTAAATTGTGTGGGAAAAAGAATAATGAAAGTGTGAAAATTTGGCACAAATGTGATTAAACAAGTGTTAAAAAGGCTAAAGTTCTTAAAATGTTAAGTTGGAAACTTAATAACCACTTCAGAAATGGCACTTCTTAAAGAAATAAACTGCAAGTTTGGCACACAAAGGGGTAAAATGGTAATTTACTTAAAGTGAAACGTTTCTATGGAATAAAAATGTTAAAGAATATATTTACACTAACATGTGTGAAAATGAATTAAGTGCTAAAGCATGAATTATTTTAGAATAAAACATGTGTGTGTGGATAAATGACTTAAAAGAAGAAAAGAAACAACATTCCATGTCTTAATCGGAAAACGGACTGTTAAGCCCGGGTTTTGGCTTCGGTCGGATAAAAAGTAAGGAAATGGAATAATTTGGACATGTGTAAAATGTTAAACACATTAATAAGGACTCGGATGCAACCGGGAATAAGCAAGAAGGTCTCAGAGTCCTTGGGTGAAAAGCCCTATATCATTGGCCAGAGCATATGGTCCGCATAGTCGTCGGTGTGGAGACCGTGTATGTATGAGATAAAAGGAAGATTCCTAGGAAAATATAAAAGGAATAAGGAACATGTAAAGAAAAATGGGTTGTGTGGTAAAACGTGTTAATACAACCTAACTTGAAAGAATGAAATAAATGCTCCGGTAAAGTCAAAATGGTCTAGTAAATGCATAATTAAATTAATGTCCATAAGCTAAGGATAAGGGTAAAGTAATGTGGGCAAATGGATGGTTAAGTAACTTAAGTTGTTAAACCCATAATATGCGCAAGTATGAAACGAAAGGGTTTTCAAATGACAAACAAGTGTTTTCTAACACGGTGAATGCGTGTGTTGAATTAGTAGTTTTTAATGAAACTAATTGAGTGTATTCTAATAAATAAAAAGGGTTTATTTTGGTAAAGGAATGGGTTGGAATAAATCAATTGTAGTGGCGTTAAGTGTGGAATCTGTTGTGTTAAGTAAAGTGAAAAATACTCAAATGTATATATATGCATGCATATGATTGTAGCGTGTTAGTATTCCTTTCAGCCATTTGTTTTAATAATGTTGTATATTACCATTGGGAATAGGCTTACACCTTCAGTTTGTTACGGCAGGTTGGGTGCGGGTTCGTATTTTGAGGGCGTTGTAAAATTAAGTGTACTTTATTCATTTTACGTCAGTATCTCTATTTACTTGGACTTGGGGTGCTCCCCATGGGTCCCACACGTAGTTATCTTGAAACTGGAAGCGCATGATAAACAAGTGAAATGTTAATTTAAAATAAAACTAGACTAGCAACATTATCTAGGTTGTTTCATTGCACCTCACACATTATGACACCATTAGGATTGGGTTGACCATGGATAACCCATAAATTCGGGTCGGGGCGTTGCATTCCAGTTGATGAAAAATATGATTTCTTTGTTTGGACTCATTATAAGTCTAGTCTTCTCTCATTTGAAGATGATTATGTGTTTTTTAGAATAAAAAAACATGAGTATGAAAGCTTAAAACTTATGTGGAATAATAATATCCCTCATAGAGTCTCTATGACTTCTTGGAAATTCTTTCATAAAAAATTAATTGTCCAGTTTACGATCTAAAGGCAATCAGCTTGTTTCTAGGTGCATTCTTTATAAAGAGTGTCATGAATCTCTCATTAATATTTTCATTGAATGTAAATATGACATGGACATTTGGAATTGGATTGTTTAAACTTTTAGTCACATTATTTGGTATAGTTGTCCAATCCACACGTGGAATCAAGCAATCAGGGTGGGGTTTAGCCCACAAATTAAATACATATGGATTGTATCTATAATGTGGGGCATTGATTTCATTTGGACACCTAAAAATTAGGCCATGTTTCATAATATTTGTCCTTCTCCTAAAAGCACTATCATTAACCTAAATTGTGTATTAGTTACATTCGATTTCTGGGAAAAGGGTTCATGAATAGCAATATTCAAGATTAGATGATTCTTTAATGCTTGAATATCAAAGGTAAAGTGAGGAAAGCTCCTAAAATTACTGAGGTGAGATTGTATCCTCCTATTCAAATAAGGAACAAAGTTAATACAAATGCTTTGACTAAGTATAATAAGGTTGTTATTGGTTGGGTTCTAACTATTGGTTTGTGATATGGTCTTTATATTTTAACGTAAATTCTAAATCAATATTTAATGTTGAACTAATTATTGCAATGATGAGGATTAAATATGCTTAGAAATATAAGTGGACAAAGTTTTGGTTAGAAATTGATTCAAAGTTTGTTTGGTGTTGCTTTAATGAGAAATCTTATAATCCACCTTGGTATCTTCATACTAAATGGTTTAGTTTCAAGTACTACATTTCTCAAAATGATTTTACTTGTTCACATATATATAGAGAAGGAAATTCAGTGGCAGATAAGTTGTCAAACATGGGTCTTCTTCACATTGAGGTTAAGTGATGGGGGAATGCTCCTCCTAACACTGTTTTCTGGTTGCCAAAGATCTTTCGACAACTCCTCACTATAGGTTTTCTTAATTCAATGTGTTTAGATTTGAGTTTTAAATTTTGTTTTTAATCTTGGCTTAGTACTATATCCCATAACCTTTTATTGTGAGCCCATTGGTCTATTATAAAGATTACTGCGAGACAAGTTGTTTTACTCTATTTTATAGGAAGGAAAGGTTTTTACACCCCCCTTCCTCTATGTGAGACACATGGAAGCATTTTTTCCATTTTCTTTTCATTAATTAAACTTGTAGGGGTTTCGTCCCTCCTCACTAAAAAATGATATAGTCTAGTGATGGACACGCTTAATGAAAAGATGTTAAGAGAGGGGAAAATGTCATGTTATGAGATTATGTGTATCTTAATAAGTAAAATATGGATTTTGGGTTGTATGTTATACATGTGTAATTGGTTGTATCCGATTGTAGTATATTATTATGTGATATTTACGGTATAGTCTAGCAATAAAGATTTATTAGTATTGACTATGCCTTGGGTTAGGACACTCTTGTAGTATTTAATTTATGTTGAGGGGTGGGGTATCTCTTTTATGTGAGTGTCGATGTTGATATTATTATCGTATATAAATTGCACAACAATTAGTGTTTCTATACTATAAGATAACTCTTGTAACTTTAGGGTGCTCAACCAAATCTATAAACCTCCCCCCCCCCCCCCCCCAAGTTATTTTTATATACAAGAATAGTAGCATTGAGAAGTTAACTTGTAATGGTTGAAGATTCAGTTTTTCCTCCTTAAAATAGGAGATGATATTTCATTTCAGTAGGATCTTGTATCCAGGAGTTCATCTGATTATATATGGTTAGTGTTGTATTTGTAATTTATTTTAAACTTTTGTGTAAAGGAGATTTATTATAGTGAACTCAGTTTTATTAGAGTTTCATTTTATTTCAGTTCAATTATTCTTATTTTCACCCTTTATCGTTATTATGTTATGGTTGGTTTTCTTTTATTGCCATTTTTATTTACGTTCATGCTGAGAATGATATAAATTGACTAACTCTCCCTTATCTTCGGTGTATAGCCTCATCAATTATGTGTGGAAAATAAGGGATGTTACAATACCATATTCTTGATTTTCACTTTTTCTGAAATATGACTTAAGTTCCTTGATCTCCTCAAAAACTTAAATAACTTTTCCTCTTAAGCACTCCCAAATTCTAATCTTAAGGTTTTCAAATGGAGGTTTAAAAGCTTTACTTTAATGGGGTTAGGGTTTATGAGGTTAGGAATGAATTGAAAATAGGTTCTAGGGTTTTGGTTTGAGAGGGAAATGAAAAACCATATAAATTCTCATCCAAATGAAATAAATACGAGTTTAACCAGTACATCCGTGCATGGGCCGTAAGGGGCTCGCAAACTATCATTAGTCGTGGTCAAGCCACTTTTGTAATGCCCGGATTTTCGTAAATTAATGAAAAATTGCGTAATGAGGAATATGGGATTAGTTTTATTAGAACAATCTTGTAATAAAAATTAAGAAGAAAAATTCAAAAATGTCGCGTACTGCGTTACGCGTGTTAAATTGAGCTACGATTTTTAAGTAAAAAATGATTGTATGAAATAAATTACATAATCACACTTATAATTAAGTTATAATATCATAAGGATAAAAGAAGGAAATTGAAATAATAATAATAATAATAATAATAATAATAATAATAATAATAATAATAATAATAATAATAATAATAATTATAATAATTATAATAATGATAATAACAATAATATAAAAATTGGCTCTTTTCTAAAAATAAAAATGCTCTAGAAAGATGTAAAATTTAATTTTGAACAACTTTCATGCTTTACATTTTCTAAAAAATGGTTATATAATTCCTTATGGGGACTTTTTAATTCGGGATATTTTTGTAAGATAACAAGTATGAAACTTAGTGGGGCTATTTTTGGATGTCTCATTTTGTATTTTTCCCTTATGTGGTGAGTGAAAATTTGCATTTATTCAAATCCAAAAATACACATTCTCTTCTCTATTTTAACACAAAAAATGATTTTTTATTCGCTATATATTCCACTCATACAATCCCACACAATTATCCTTCCATAATTAAGGGATTTACGTGTTATAGATGTGTTATTTTGGATGTGGAAAAAAATTACTAGAGGATTTAAGATTTAGAAAGTTTGGAGCTTATTGAATTTTTGTTTTCAACATCTTCTTAAAAGTTATTATCTTCAAGAGATAGGGTTATACACTATTTTCAAGTTTAAAATCAAGCATGTGAGTTATATGTATACACATATATATAATTTACATGCTTGATTTTAAGAGACTACTTTTCATGCCAAAAAAAGTCATTTTATGAAATGTACGGATTTAGTAGTAATCCTTGCAAACATGAGTGTTATTTTGGAAAGTTGATTTTAAATTAAATAACATTAACACACAAAATGATAAGAGTTAACAAATTGGAAATATAAGTCGTAAAATGACAAAAGTATTGCTTTAGTAAAAAAAAGTGTCATTTTATGTAAAATTTGGGCTTATGAGAAAATTTTCCAAACTAAAGGACTCTAATTAAAATAGTCGTACTTGATGTGGTGGAAACTCATATTTTGTAAAGAAAATATGAAAAGGAGTATTTTGGCAAAGTGTATAAAATGCAATTTTATAAGTGTGTGTTAATAGTATAAAACACATTAAAGTGTAAAAATGGGTATTTTGGCAAAGTATCCTTAGCCATATTTTTACAACTGAGCAGAGAATCGGTTCAAACCATTAGATGGAACAGCCGAGAAGTAAGTATGGTGTCACTTCAAATTGGAATAGCTTGGTCGGTGGTGATTTTTGACACCACATCCTTCTTGTTTATTGGTGGAGGGACATTATTGGCATCCTCAGGTAAGTCTTCTATTTTTTGAATCCTCGATCTAACCTGGCCCCCTAGCTATCATCTTTTTAGCTGGGGATGAGGGAGCAGTTTTCTTGGTAGTCATTTTATTCAGAAGATAGTCTAGGTTCAGGGCGACCATTCTCCAAATTGTTTCAGAGTGTTATCTCGATGACCTATAAATAAAGACGAAAATTATATCATCATTTAAATGATAAAAATAGTATAATTGATTAAAATTTCTAACTTACACATCTCACTTAGGGGATCAACCCCCAAAATAGTTTCGATCCAGAGTGATGGGTCTGTTAGTTATTCGAAGATGACAATCCCACCCTTCTTACCACAGATCCTAAAATGATCCATCGTTTCCTGGCTCAGTTTGCTCAGGATGAGATCAGGCATAGCCGACATTGACATGCTGACCCATTTTTGGGGAACTCTCAACTCTATAACATGATAGGGGGCATTGGTAACGAAATCCCAGGCGCTCGATAAGAAGAAATATCAAAGTTTCCAGTCATGATTCGAAGTTTGATTCACAATCAGAAACTTTTTATCGGATTTTTGTGCTACGAGATGAATATATTATGGCTAAAACTTCGATGTGCATACAGTATAACACACTGAGAAAATATTTATGGGAAGATCGACTTAAAATGCCAATTTCCACATTTGGATAAAGTCGAGAACAGTTCTCCACGCATTTGGAGAAAGCTATGTTGGGGAAAGCCCCGTGTTGGAAATGATGGCTCTTACACTACGATGAATTTGTAACTTGAAGACAATCCTAAACATCTTCTCCTAGACAACTACTTTTCCCTCTCTATTATTAAAGTCTCTCTCTCATCCTCAGATAGGAATACCATGTTGGTGGAGGAATTTATCCCATATAAATGCCTAAACATAATCACATATGTCTCTCGAACAGTAATAGGAAAGGTCACAGTGGAAAAAGTGTCAAGACGTTCGTCCTCATCATTATTCTCCTCCTCAACATGCAATCTAGTTATACTACCAGGGAACCTTGTGGTGAACACGGCATCAGTCGTTGCCGATAATGGAACATCCATTAGAGGTTGCTTAAAATCTACCTCAACTCTTAGCTCATCGTCATCTGAAGTCTCCTGATCCTGGAATGTTTTTGGGTTTCCTCGACTACTGCACTCGGTAGAATCATGGTCGTTTAGATGAACCTTAGGACTTTCATGTCCTCTTCAAATGAGTCAGCCTGTTTAGACTCCTTGGATAAGGAGGGAATGTAACCTTCAGATGAGGATACAGATTGAGACCCCCTAGAAGACGTGTTTTACATGGTTTCACTACTGATATTAATAACTCTAGGTGATGATGCTAAGAAATCACTATTTAAATCTATACAAGAATCTCAAGCTTAAACACATCACACCAATAGAGATATATAACAGAACAACTATGAAAATAAGAGAATGAGGTGAGGAGAAGATGAAGAACACTATTATGTAAGTGGTTAAACTTTTTATCCTAGTCCACTATCCAGGGATGTGAGATTTTCACTATGTAAAAGAGGCTCTAGTGACCTTAGTTATTCAATAATCACACTCTCTCTCTCTCTCTCTCTCTCTCTCTCTCTCTCTCTCTCTCTCTCTCTCTCTCCCCCGCTCTCTCTCTCTACTGCAAGTTAGATATAGTTTGGCTAGGGGGTTTGTAATTTCTGGATCCCTTTCCACTTGGTAAGAAGATGGGTTTGATAGTTCTATGGGTGTGCATTGTACCCCTAAGAATATATAAAACATGTGCATGGTGAAGCTTCCACTAGTGTGCAGACACATGTCCCTGGAGAAAGTATGTAATAATGATGCAATATTCCCTCACGTGAGGGGAGATCTTGTTATAATGATTTATTCACAATGGTTAGTGAGCCATAACCCATGAGCACACTACCACGGTTTCTGACAGGTATTAATAGTCGGTCTTACGTATCCATGTCGAGGTCAAGTCGTCAGATCAGTCCTCTAATGGAAGGGTTGTAGGTGTACTGAGATGAGTCTACATACGATCCTCGTCTTCCATGTTATGGGCGAGGCTGAGGGAACAGAGAATATGGAACGTAGTTAAGGTCATTGATGTTATCGTGTGACGAAGTTATGGTCAAGGAAGAGTCCCCTTATGTTAGGACCCCGGCTGAGTTCTTATATATCCAATGTGATGGTTTGCTAAGGATGGCCTTGGCCGAGTGTGTACCAACTTGGAACGAGGTCATACTTGGGTATATCAACCACTTCTAGCCCTTAGTCTTAATTGTGAATGGAAGGCTGGGGGGTATATTCGGATGGCCCACAATGTATCTCTTTCATCGTTTGAGGTTATTCAAACCGTGCACCTATTTTTTTGAGTATATAACTATCATTTCAATGTCTCTGGATGAATTGCTATGAACTTGACACTTGTGAATTAATATATGGGTTGGAATGTTTGCCAAGATAGGGTAGCGGCAGGACTAATAAATTGTGCCCTAGTAAGTTATGCCAAGTAATGATTTGTATCCTCATTTCTTGTGGGAAATGATTACTTGGTTTAAATACCAAAAAAATCCAAACATTTATCTTTATTCTTCACAAAATCATTCTCTCTCAATCTATACAATTGGGCCTCCTCGTTCTCACTCTCTATCTCGTTATTTTGTCCAATTCCAGGCATGTTTCCTCCATTTTTCTTCATCATTATATTTGTCCTTTACTCAGATAACCTTCATCCTTATTTTTCCTTAAGATTTCACTCTTTTTGGTGGTTTTCTATTTTCAACCATTCTCTCCCTCATTCGCTCCCTGTGAGAGTTTCCGAACTTACTCCGATGACATTTAACTTTTAGTTCTTTAGATATTCTTGAATGTTCGAGGTCAATAATGATTCATTTCCTCCTTTTAATATTTAGCTCAAACTTTTCAATTATTTGAATGTTAAAAACATTATACGAATTAAATGACTAATACCCGACCCTTAGAGAGAGATTCCTTAGGGATTGATGTGGGATTAAAACCAAGGTCGAGGTAAAGAGAAAAGCTGGGGCTGACCATACACATCCAATTTTTCCAATCCCTTTACATGTCATCCCACACTAGTAATTGAAGTCTCTGAGGATGTGATGTCAGCCAACTCGTCCTCGTCCTTTGAGGGGTATAGTCCCTCGTCTTCTCGGTCTACCTCTCTAGCCGATTACTTTTAAGAGGCTCCAAGATTTCCCTCATCTCATGTTGCTGAGTCTGATGTTGCCGAAGGTTCACACACTACACCAAATCATGCGAATGGTCATGCCTAGTGGGTTATGGCCCAAGTCCGCGACCAGCTGGTCGCGGACTTGGGCCGTGACCCACTTAATATTTGGCGTGACCATATTTATTATCACACTAAATTATCGAGGCTCTAGAAGTGGTCACGAACTTGGGCTGTGACCAGGTCGTGACCATCTTAGCGCCAAACTCGCGCAAAAATTCCCTCCAAGCTTGGTCACGGACTTGGGCCGTGACCATAGGCATGACGAAGCACAAAACACACACATTGGGGGTCACGGCTGGGGGCCATGACCATTTCTTGGCATGGGTCACGGCTATGGGCCGTGACCATATGCAGTTTGATGGGTCTTTTGGTTTCGATGGTGTTTCTTCTGGTGGGTCACGGCTGAGAGCCGTGACCAGGTTCAATCTTAAAAAAAACAAAACGCTGCATTGCTTTTCTCATTCAGTAGCCTTCGTTTCTTTCATTTCCCCCCAATGAAATAGCCCCGCCAAAAAAAAACCTTATCGATGGGACTGTGGTTTTTCCAGCGAACCAAAGTTCAAGACCGCCGGCGGTAATGACTAACGACGACGGTGGTGGACTGTGGCTTATTTCTTTGGTGAGATGTTTCATCAATTCTCATCTCTCCTTTCCCATTTCTGTCTCATGATATGTTGTTTCACTACAAAGTAAACAAAGTTGTGTATATATATGTTGTGGTTTCTATGCTTTAATCTATTTTGATTTCTCTGCTTCACTTTATGATTTTGTGGTTAATTTGATGTTGGATACAAACTGACTATTGTACCGAATTAATTTTTGAAGCAGAGTGGTATACAACTCTTTTACTTCTATGGGGATTAATTTTTTGGAAAAAGTCAGAGGGTCCACAAATTGTTGGTTACACTTCTAAAGTAATGCTCCTATTAGGCTATCATAGATATTTTTTTGAAGAGAAGAAACCAATTTTTTACTTTTATGGGGATTAAATTTTTTAGAAAATTATTCCACCCGACATCGAATTTGCGAGTTATTGAATTGAGGTTCCAAATTTATTGATAGAAATGCGTATTTCAAGTTTAAGTAAAAGGATTAATTTGGTGTTCTTTTTTTGTATTTTCGGGGGATTTTTGTTGAGTATTATCATGTTATACCTTTCCTTCTTCTACCTTCACTGTAATTTCAAAAGAGGGTACACAGATTATTGGTTAAATGGAAAGCGGGGTTCAACTAACGACGACGGTGGTGGACTATAGGGTTTCTTTCATTTCGATTGTTGTAAATGGTCTCAGAAATAGAAATAAGACGGTAGGGTTCTTTCACCCATACATTAACGACGACGGTGGAGGAGAGAGAGTTCTTTGGTGTGCAGTGAAAGCCATACAAGAAGAAAGTCTGATTTGGTGCCATACAGGAAGAGTTCTTAAACAATAGGATCTCGATTGCGTTGTGTACACGTGTGATGGCTCGAGCACTCGATCGCTTTGAGATAAATTTACCCTCCTCAGGTACCCCCATCTCTCTAAACAAGCACGTATCAGTTTCTTTTGTTTTTTTAATTTAATAGCTAAATAAACTGGTAATATTACTGTTTAACACTATAATTTTAAAACAGGACACTCTCACACTTTAATATTAGGAGGGCTCCTGCTAAATAAAGAATCTTTCTCAGTTTTTTAACGTTAAGATGCGATTGATTATATACGTATAAAGTGAGGATGCAACCTAAAGTATGATAGCCTAAAGGTCAAGTGGAGGATCCAAGATTTTTGGTAGGGGGCTAAAGTTTTGAGTGTTGTTGGGTTAATTCGAGTTTTATACAAAAGATACCTTTTGTTTTTATGATTTATTACAATTAGTTCCCAAGTGTTTGAGTAAATACCTCAAAGTTTGAAGGTTTTCAAAATTGCTTACTTACATATTTCTTATCATTGAAGCATTATGCCTATTCGCAAAGATAAGTGATGTTCTGTATTTTTGTAGAGTCAAATTACACTAATTCATTTTGAAAGTGGGCATATATACGCATATATCCAATGTTCTGCATTTTTTTAATTCATGTCCTGCAATATCAAATGCGTATTTGCTCGGTTTAGATTTATTAAAGTGGGAGACTGACTAGACACTCTCGCTTTGCTGATATGACTTGGGTTTAATCGGGTATTGTTCGAGACTTATTTATTCGTGAAAGTATAACTATAAGTTTTTTAAAGCAAGT
The DNA here is from genome assembly GCA_949130495.1 of Sambucus nigra. Lineage (NCBI taxonomy): Eukaryota > Viridiplantae > Streptophyta > Magnoliopsida > Dipsacales > Adoxaceae > Sambucus > Sambucus nigra. The sequence continues at coordinate 277,397,148 of OX422207.1, read as the reverse complement.
AAATGAGTTTTATTTTTATTTTTTATGTACTATATGAGTATTTAGGCTTTCAGTAGTTATATATTCTCATCTTTTATATCTGATTTTGTCCCACTTTGTAGGTTATCAATTTGACTATGTATTTGATTGGACTATATTGAAGTATCCTCAGATTGGTGCCAGTTCTAGAGGACGAGTCAGTGTTTGTATAATTTTCTTTCGTGTTTTTTTCTTCTTCCAAGAATGTTACTTATTTAATGCTTTTGTTTTCAAAATTCCAATGGAAATGTAGGTTTAAATGGAGGACCATCTGCGAAAAGGACCTTAGGTACTCTCTCTAAGCATATTCAGATTCATCCATGAAATGTCATGTCTTTATATAATTATTCAATTTAGTGTTGTGAGTCTAATTTGAACTTTGCGGAATGGCTATGTTCCTAATTCAACCAAGATTGTAGTTTTACTGGAATGGCTTTTTTGGATTTCGTTAGATTTTTTTTTAATAAAGCTAACTATGTTTCTGGGGAATATATTGTATATTTTATTGGGACTCATTTTAGTATCAATGTGCTATCTCCAATTTATATTTCTAAAAAATCTTGTGTTATGCATGCTAGACGGACAGTAAAAAACATTCCCAAGTATGCTCCAGCACAGTTCTACATTAAGAATGTGTTGTTTCGGATCAAGGAGAAGAACATTCCCTATTGCTATTGTTGCAGGTTAGATATGATATGCTTTACTTTAACAAAAGTAGTTATATAATTGATATGCATTATCTATTAAATCTTTTAGATGATAGAAGGAGTACGGGATAATTATTGGTTTTGTTTGGTTTGGCTGTTGGATAATTATTGGTTGTTGCATGTTGTTGGATAGTATGTTAGAAGGAGTATGGGATAATTAGAAGGAGTACGGGATAATTATTAGATAATATGATGAAAATATTTTAGACTCCCGTTTTGAGAATACGACGATAATTTGAAAATGTGTAGACTTAAGCTTAAAAGCATGGCGTTGGAAGGGAGAAACCCGAAACATCCCCCAAACGGTCCCGTTAGAAGCATCAACACCTTGCACGACACCAATGTAACTCGTACGAATAGGCCACACAATCACGGGACTCCCGGTTTGAGAATACAAGGATAACTTTGCATATATCAGAACTTAGGTTTAAAAACATGGCGTTAGAGGGCGAAAACTGGAAACAACCCTCGTACGGTCCCGTGAGAGGCACCAACACCTCTAACGGGACCAATGTAACACGTTGAAACTGACCGCTCGATAACGGGACTCCCGATTTGAGAATACGACGATAATTTCAAAATATGAGGACTTAAGCTTGAAAAGAAGGTGTTAAAGGGTGAAAACTCGAAACAACCCCTGTCCGGTCCCGTGAGAGGCACCAACACCTCTCACAGGACCAATGTAACAAGTAAGAACTGATCGTGCGATAACGGGACTCCCGGTTTGAGAATATAGAGATAATTTGAAAATATGAGAACTTAAGCTTAAAAACAAGGCGTTAGAAGGGAAAAACACAAAATAACCCCCGTACTGCCCCGTGAGAGACACCAACACCTCTCACGGGACCAATGTAACTCATAGGAACTGACCACGTGATAACGGGACTCCCAGTTTGAGAATACGACGATAATTTGAAAGTATGAGTACTTAAGCTTGAAAACAAGGCGTTAGAGGGAGGAAAACACGAAACAGCCCCCGTACGGTCTTGTGAGAGGAACCAACACCTCTCACGGGACCAATATAACACGTAGGAACTAACCGCGTGATCACGGGAATCCCGGTTTGAGAATACGATGATAATTTGCATATTTCTAGAGTTAGGCTTAAAAACATGGCGTTAGAGGGTGAGAACTAGAAACAGCCCCCGAACGTCCCCGTGGGTGGCACCAACACCTGCCACGGGACCAATGTAACTCGTAGGAACTGACCCCGCAGCTGCAGGACTCTCGTATTGAGAATATGACTATAATTTGCATATTTCTAGACTTAGGCTTAAAAATATTGCGTTAGAGGGTGAGAACTCGAAACAGCCCCCGAACGTCCCCGTGGGTGGTATTAACACCTCCCACGGGACCAATGTAACTCGTACGAACAGACCCCGCGGCCGCGGGACTCCAAGTTTGAGAATACGACGGTAATTTGCATATTTCTAGACTTAAGTAAAACATGGCATTAGAGGGTGAAAACTCGAAACTGCCCCTGAACGTCCCAATGGGTGGCACCAATACCTCCCACGGGACCAATATAACTAGTAGTAACTGACCCCGAAGCCGCCACACTCCCGATTTGAGAAAACGACGGTAATTTGCATATTTTTAGACATAGGCTTAAAAACATGGCGTTAGAGGGTGAGAACTAGAAACAACCCCCAAACGTCCCCGTGGGTGGCACCAACACCACCCACGGGACCAATGCAACTCGTAGGAACTGCTCCCTCAGCCGCGGGACTCCCGGTTTGAGAATACGATGATAATTTGCATATTTCTAGACGTAGGCTTAAAAACATGGCATTAGAGGGAGAGAACTAGAAACAACCCACGAACTTCCCCGTGGGTGGCACCAACACCTCCCACGGGACCAATGTAACTCGTAGGAACTGACCCCGCGGCCGCGGGACTCTCGGTTTGAGAATACGATGGTAATTTACATATTTCTAGACTTATGCTTAAAAACAAGGCGTTAGAGGCTGAAAACTCGAAATAGCCCTCTAACGGCCCCGTGAGTGGCACCAACACCTCCCACGGGACCAATATAACTCGTAGGAACTGACCCCGTAGCCGCGGGACTCCCGATTTGAGAATATGACAGTAATTTGCATATTTCTAGACTTACGCTTAAAAACATGGCATTATAGGGTGATAACTAGAAATAGCCCCCGAATTTCCCCGTGGGTGGCACCAACACCTCCCACAGAACCAATTTAACTCGTAGGACTTGACCCCGCAGACGCAGGACTCCCGGTTTGAGAATACGACGGTAATTTACATATTTCTAGACTTGGGCTTAAAAACATGTCGTTAGAGGGTGAGAAATCGAAACAGCCCACGAACATCCCCGTGGGTGGCACCAACACCTCCCACGGGACCAATGTAACTCATAGGAACTAACCCTGCTGCCGCAGGACTCCCGGTATGAGAGTACGACGGTAATTTGCATATTTCTAGACTTAGGCTTAAAAACATGGCGTTAGAGGGTGAGAACTAGAAACATCCCACAAACGTCCCCGTGGGTGGCACCAACACCTCCCACAGGACCAATGTAACTTGTTGGAACTGACCCCACAGCCGGGGGACTCCCGATTTGAGAATATGATGGTAATTTGCATATTTCTAGACCTAGGCATAAAAACTTGGCGTTAGAGGGTGAGAACTCAAAACAGCCCTCGAACGTCCCCGTGGGTGGCACCAACACCACCCACAGGACCAATGTAACTCGTAGGAACTGACCTCGCAGCCGCGGGACTCCTTGTTTGAGAATACGACGGTAATTTGCATATTTCTAAACTTAAGCCAAACATGGCGTTAGAGGGTGAAAACTCAAAACAGCCACCGAACGTCCCCGTTGGTGGAACCAACACCTCCCACGAAACCAATGTAACTCGTAGGAACTTACCCCGCATTCGCGGGACTCCCGGTTTGAGAATACAACGATAATTGTATATTTTTAGACTTAGGCTTAAAGACATGGCGTTAGAGGGTGAAAACTTGAAACAACCTGCTACTGACCCCGTGGGTGGCACCAACACCTCCCATGGGACAAATGTAACTCGTAGGAACAGACCCTGTAGCCGCGGGACTCCCGGTTTGATAATACGACGATAATTCGCATATTTCTAGACTTAGGCTTAAAACCATGGCGTTAGATAGTGAGAAGTAGAAACATCCCCCAAATGTCCCCATGGGTGTCACCAACACCTCCCACGGTACCAATGTAACTCATAGGAACTGACCCCGCAGCTGCGGGACTCCCGGTTTGAAAATACGACCATAATTTGCATATTTTTAGACTTTGGTTTAAAAATATGGCGTTAGAGGGTGAAAACTCTAAATAGCCCACTAACGTCCCCGTGGGTGGCACCAACACCTCCCACGGGACCAATATAACTCATAGGAACTGACCCCATAGCAGCGGGACTGTCGGTTTGAGAATACGACGGTAATTTGCATATTTCTGGACTTAGGATTAAGAACATGGCATTAGAGGGTGAGAACTCGAAACAGCCCCCGAACATCTCTGTGGGTTGCACCAACACCTCCCACGGGACCAATATAACTCGTAGGAACTGACCCCACAGCCGCAGGACTCCTGATTTGAGAATACGACTGTAATTTGTAGATTTCTAGACTTGGTCTTAAAAACATGGCGTTAGAGGGTGAGAACTCAAAACAGCCCATGAACATCCCCGTAGGTGGCACCAATACCTCCCACGGGACCAATGTAACTCGTAGGAATGGACCCCGCTGCCGCGGGACTCCCGGTTTGAGAGTATGATGGTAATTTGCATATTTCTAGACTTAGGCTTAAAAACATGGCATTAGAGGGTGAGAACTAGAAACAACCAACAAACGTCGCCATGGGTGGCACCAACACCTCCCACGGGACCAATGTAACTCGTAGGAACTGACCCCGCAGCCGCGGGACTCCCGGTTGGAGAATATGATGGTAATTTGCATATTTCTAAACATAGGCATAAAAACATGACGTTAGAGGGTGAGAACTCGAAACAGCCCCTAACGTCCCCGTGGGTGGCACCAACACCAACCACGGGACCAATGCAACTCGTAGGAACTGTCCCCACAGCCGCGGGACTCCCGGTTTGAGAATACGACTGTCATTTGCATATTTTTAGACTTAAGCCAAACATGTCGTTAGAGGATGAAAACTCGAAACTACCCCCGAACGTCCCCGTGGGTGGGACCAACACCTCCCACGGGACCAATGTAACTCGTAGGAACGGACCCCGCATCCGCGGGACTCCCGGTTTGAGAATACGATGGAAATTTGCATATTTCTAGACTTAGGCTTAAAAACATGGCATTAGAGGGTGAGAACTCGAAACATCCCCCGAACATCCCCGTGGGTGGCTCTAACACCACCCATGGGACCAATGTAACTCCTAGGAACTGACCCCGCAGGCGCGGGAATCCCGGTTTAAGAATACGACCGTAATTTGCATATTTATAGACATAACCAAAATATGGCGTTAGAGGGTGAAAACTCGAAACTGCCCCCGAACGTCCCCGTGGGTGGCACCAACACCTACCACGGCACCAATGTAACTCGTAGGAACTGACCCCGCAGCCGCGGAACTCCCGGTTTGAGAATACGACGATAATATGCATATTTTAAGACTTAGGCTTAAAAACATGGCGTTAGAGGGTGAAAACTCGAAACAGCCGCCTAACGGCCCCGTGGGTGGCACCAACACCTCCCACGGGACTAATGTAGCTCGTAGGAACTGACCCCGCATCCGCGGAACTCTCGATTTGAGAATACGACGATAATTTATATATTTATAGACTTAGCGTTAAAAACATGGCGTTAGAGGGTGAGAACTAGAAACATCCCCCGAACGTCCCCGTGGGTGGCACCAACACCTCCCATGGGACCAATGTAACTCGTAGGAACTGACCCCACCGCCGTTGGACTCCCGGTTTGAGAGTACGATGATAATTTGCTTATTTCTAGACTTTGGCTTAAAAACATGGCGTTAGAGGATGATAGCTCGAAACAGCCCAAGAACTTCCCCGTGGGAGGCACCAACACCTCCAACGGGACCAATGTAATTCGTAGGAACTGACCCCGCTACCGCGGGACTCCCATCTTGAGAGTACGAAGATGATTTGCATATTCCAGGACTTAAGCAAAACATGGCGTTAGAGGGTGAAAATAGGAAACAGCCCGCTAACGTCCCCGTGGGTGGCACCAACACCTCCCAGCCGCAGGACTCCTGATTTGAGAGTACGACGGTCATTTGCATATTTCTAGGCTTAACCTTAAAAATATGGCATTAGAGGGTGAGAACTAGTAACATACCCCAAACGTCCCCGTGGGTGGCACCAATACCTCCCACGGGACCAATGTAAGTCGTAGCAACTGACCCCGCAGCCGCGGGTCTCCCGGTTTGAAAATACGACGGTAATTTGAATATTTCTAGACTTAAGGAAAACATGGCGTTAGAGGGTGAAAACTCGAAACTTCCCCCGAACGCCCCCGTGGGTGGCACCAACACCTCCCACGGGACCAATGTAACTCGTAGGAACTGACTCCGCAGCCGCGGGACTCCCGGCTTGAGAATACGTCAATAATTTATGTATTTCTAGAGTTAGGATTAAAACACATGGCGTTAGAGGGTGAGAACTAGAAACACTCCCCGAACGTCCCCGTGGGTGGCACCAACACCTCCCAATGGACCAATGTAATTCGTAGGAATTGACCCCGCTGCCGCGGGACTCCTGGTTTGAGAGTACGACGGTAATTTGCATATTTCTAGACTTAGACTTAACAACATGGCGTTAGAGGGTGAGAACTAGTAATAGCCCCCCAAACGTCCCCGTGGGTGGCACCAACACCTCCCACAGGACCAATGTAACTCGTAGGAACAGACCACGTAGTCGCGGTACTCCCTGTTTGAGAATAGGACGGTAATTTTCATATTTCTAGACTTAAGGAAAACACTGCGTTAGAGGGTGAAAACTCGAAATAGCCTCCGAACGTCCCCGTGGGTGGCACTAACACCTCCCAAGGGACCAATGTAACTCGGAGGAACTGACCCCGCAGCCGCGGGACTCTCGGTTTGAGAATATGACGATAATTTGCATATTTTTAGACTCAGGCTTAAAAACATGGAGTTAGAGGGTGAAAACTCGAAATAGCCTCCTAACGGCCCCGTGGGTGGCACCAACACCTCCCACGAAACTAATGTACCTCGTAGGACCTGACCCTGCAGCCGAGGGACTCTCGGTTTGAGAGTATGACGATAATTTGCATATTTCTAGACTTAGGCTTAAAAACATGGCATTAGAGGATGAGAACTCGAAACATCCCCCGAACGTCCCCGTGGGTGGAACCAACACCTCCCAAGCGACCAATGTAATTCGTAGGAACTGACCCCGCTGCCGCGGGACTCCCAGTTTGAGAGTATGACAGTAATTTTCATATTTCTAGACTTAGGCTTAAAAACATGGCGTTAGAGGGTGAGAACAATTAACAGCCCCCGAACGTCCCCGTGGGTGGCACCAACACCTCCCACGGGACCAATGTACTTCGTAGGAACTGACCCCGCAGCCGCGGTACTCTCAGTTTGAGAATATGATGATAATTTGTATATTTTTTTACTCAGGCTTAAAAACAAGGAGTTAGAGGGTAAAAACTCAAAACAGCCCCCTAACGGCCCTGTGGGTGGCACCAACACCTCCCACGGAACTAATGTACCTCGTAGGACCTGACCCCGCAGCCGAGGGACTCCCGATTTGAGAATACGATGATAATTTGCATATTTTTCGACTTTGGCTTAAAAATATAGCGTTAGAGGGGGAGAACTAGAAATAGCCCCCGAACGTCCCTGTGGGTGGCACCAACACCTCTCACGGGATCAATGTAACTCGTAGGAATTGACGCAACAGCCGCGGGACACCCGATTTGAGAATACGGTAATAATTTTCATATTTCAGGACTTACGCTTAAAAATATGGCGTTAGAGGGTGAGAACTAAAAACAGCCACCAAATGTCCATGTGGGTGACACCAACTCCTCCCACGGGACCAATGAAACTCGTAGGACCTGACCCCACAGCCGAGGGACTCCAGATTTGAGAATACGACGATAATTTATACATTTCTAGACTTAGGCTTAAAAATATAGCGTTAGAGGGGGAGAACTAGAAATAGCCCCCGAGCGTCCCCGTGGGTGGCACCAACACCTCTCACGAGACCAATGTAACTCGTAGGAACTGACCCAGCAGCCACGGGACACCCGATTTGAGAGAACGATGATAATTTTCATATTTCTAGTCTTACGCTTAAAAATATGGCATTAGAGGGTGAGAACTAAAAACAGCCCCCGAACGTCCCCGTGGGTGGCACCAACACCTCCCACGGGACCAATGTAACTCGTAGGAACTGACCCCGCAGTCGTGGGACTCCTGGTTTGAGAATACGATGATAATTTGCATATTTCTAGACTTAGGCTTAAAAACATGACGTTAGAGGGTGAAAACTCGAAACATCCCCCGAACGGCCCCTTGGGTGGCACCAACACCTCCCACGGGACCAATGTAACTCGTAGGAACTAACCCTCAGCCGCGGGACTCTCAGTTTGAGAATATGATGATAATTTACATATTTCTAGACTTAGGCTTAAAAACATGGCGTTAGCGGGTGAGAACTCGAAACATCCCCCGAACGTCCCCGTGGGTGGCACCAACACCTCCTAAGGGACCAATGTAATTCGTAGGAACTGACCCCGCTGCCGCGGGACTCCCGGTTTGAGAGTACGACAGTAATTTGCATATTTCTAGACTTAGGCTTAAAAACATGGCGTTAGAGGGTGAGAACTAGTAACAGCCCCCGAATGTCCCCGTGGGTGGCACCAACACCTCCCACGGGACCAATGTAACTCGTAGGAACTGACCCCGCAGCCGCGGTACTCTCAGTTTGAGAATATGATGATAATTTGTATATTTTTTTACTCAAGCTTAAAAACATGGAGTTAGAGGGTAAAAACTCGAAACAGCCCCCTAACGGCCCCGTGGGTGGCACCAACACCTCCCACGGAACTAGTGTAACTCGTAGGACCTGACCCCGCAGCCGAGGGACTCCCGATTTGAGAATACGATGATAATTTGCATATTTTTAGACTTTGGCTTAAAAATATAGCATTAGAGGGGGAGAACTAGAAATAGCCCCCGAACGTCCCCGTGGGTGGCACCAACACCTCTCACGGGACCAATGTAACTGGTAGGAATTGACCCAGCAGCCGCGGGACACCCGATTTGAGAATACGGTGATAATTTTCATATTTCTGGACTTACGCTTAAAAATATGGCGTTAGAGGGTGAGAACTAAAAACAGCCACAAAATGTCCATGTGGGTGACACCAACTCCTCCCACGGGACCAATGTAACTCTTAGGAACTGACCCCGCAGCCGAGGGACTCCAAATTTGAGAATACGACGATAATTTACATATTTCTAGACTTAGTCATAAAAACATGGCGTTAAAGGGTGAGAACTAGAAACAACCCCCGAACGTCCCCTTGGGTTGCACCAACACCTACCACGGGACCAATGTAACTCGTAGGAACTGACGCCGTAGCCACGGGACTCCCGGTTTGAGAATACGATGATAATTTGCATATTTCTACACTTAGGCTTAAAAACATGGCGTTAGAGGGTGAGAACTCGAAACATCCCCCGAACGTCCCCGTGGGTGGCACCAACACCTCCCACGAGACCAATGTAACTCATAGGAAGTGACCCCGCAGCCGTGGGACTCCCGGTTTGAGAATACGACGGTAATTTGCATATTTCTATATTTAAGAAAAACATGAAGTTAGAGTGTGAAAACTCGAAACTGCCCCTGAACGTCCCTGTGGGTGGCACCAACATCTCCCATGGGACCAATGTAACTCGTAGGAACTGACCCCGCAGTCGTGGGACTCCCGGTTTGAGAGTACAATTTAATTTGCATATCTCTAGACTAACGCTTAAAAATATGGCGTTAGAGGGGGAGAACTCGAAACAGACCCCGAACGTCCCCGTGGGTGGCCCCAACACGTCCCACGGGACCAATGTAACTCGTTGGAACTGACCCGAAGCCGCGGGACTTCCGGTTTCAGAATACGAAAATAAATTTTACATTTTTAGACTTAGGCTTAAAAACATGACGTTAGAGGGTGAGAACTAAAAACTGACCCCGAACGTCCCCGTGGGTCGCACCAACACCTCCCACGGGACCAATGTAACTCGTAGGAACTGGCCCCGCAGCCGCGGGACTCCCGGTTTGAGAATACGACGATAATTTGCATATTTCTATAATTACTCTTAAAAACATGGCATTAGAGGGTGAGAACTAAAAACACCCCCCGAACGTCCCCGAGGGTGGGACCAACACCTCCCACGGGACCAATGTGACTCGTAGGAACAGACCCCGCAGCCACGGGACTCCCGGTTTGAGAATACGATGCATATTTCTAGACTTAGGCTTAAAAACATGGCGTTAGAGGGTGAGAACTTGAAACAGCCCCCGAACGTCCCCGTGGGTGGCACCAACACCTCCCACGGGACCAATGTAACTCGTAGGGACTGACCCCATAGCCGCGTGACTCCCGGTTTGAGAATACGACGGTAATTTGCATATTTCTATATTTAAGCAAAACATGGCGTTAGAGGGTGAAAACTCAAAACTGCCCCCGAACGTCCCCGTGGATGGCACCAACACCTCCCACGGGACCAATGTAACTCGTAGGAACTGACCCCGCAGTCGCGGGACTCCCGGTTTGAGAATACAACGGTAATTTGCATATTTCTAGATTTAAGCAAAACATGGCGTTAGAGGGTGAAAACTCAAAACATCCCCCGAACGTCCCCGTGGGTGGCACCAACACCTCCCACGGGACAATTGTAAATCGTAGGAACTGACCCCGCAACCGCGGGACTCATGGTTTGAGAATACGACAAGAATTCACACATTTTTAGACTTAGGCTTAAAAACAAGGCGTTAGAGGGTGAAAACTCAAAACTACCCCCGAACGTCCCCATGGGTGGCACCAACACCTCCCACGGGAACAATGTAATTCGTAGGAACTGACCCCGCATCTGCGGGACTCCCGGTTTGAGAAGACGATGATAATTTGCATATTTCTAGCCTTAGGCTTAAAAACATGGCGTTAGAGGGTCAGAACTAGAAACAGCCCCCGAACGTCCCCGTGGGTTGAACCAACACCACCCACGGGACCAATGTAACTCGTAGGAACTGACCCCGCTGCCGCGGGACTCCCGATTTGAGAATACGATGATAATTTTCATATTTCTATACCTAGGCTTTAAAACATGGCGTTAGAGGGTGAAAACTAGTAAGAGCCGCCGAACGTCCCCGTGGGTGGCACCAACACCACCCACGGGACCAATGTAACTCGTAGGAAGTGACCCCGCAGCCGTGGGACTCCCGGTTTGAGAATACGACGGTAATTTGCATATTTCTAGATTTAAGCAAAACATGGCGTTAGAGGGTAAAAACTCGAAACTGCCCCCGAACGTCCCCGTGGGTGGCACCAACACCTCCTACAGGACCAATGTAACACGTAGGAACAGACCCCGCAGCCGCAGAACTCTCGGTTTGAGAATACGATGTTAATTTGCATATTTCTAGACTTAGTCTAACAATCATGGCGTTAGAGGGTGAGAACTCGAAACAGCCCCCGAACGTCCACGTGGGTGGCCCCAACACAGGCCACGGGACCAATGTAATTTGTAGGAACTGACCCCGCTGCCGCGGGACTCCCGGTTTGAGAGTACGGTGGTAATTTGCATATTTCTAGACTTAGGTTTAAAAACATGGCGTTAGAGGGTGAGAACTAGTAACAGCCCCCAAACGACCCCATGGATGGCACCAACACCTTCCACTGGACCAATGTAACTTGTAGGAACTAACCCCGCAGCCGCGGGACTCCCGGTTTGAAAATACGATGGGAATTTGCATATTTCTAGACTTAAGTAAAACATGGCGTTAGAGGGTGAAAACTCGAAACTGCCCCTGAATGTCCCCATGGGTGGCCCCAACACCGCCCACGGGACCAATGTAATTTGTAGGAACTGACCCCGCTGCCGCGGGACTCCCGGTTTGAGAGTAATACGGTAGTTTGCATATTTCTAGACTTAGTCTTAAAAATATGGCGTTAGAGGGTGAGAACTAGTAACATCCCCTCAACGTCCCCGTGGGTTGCATCAACACCTCCCACGGGACCAATGTAACTCGTAGGAACTGACCCCGCAGCCGCGGGACTCCCGATTTCAGAATACAACGGTAATTTGCATATTTCTAGACTCAGGCTTAAAAACATGGCGTTAGAGGATGAGAACTCGAAACAGCCCCCGAACGTCCCCGTGGGTGGCCCCAACACCTCCCTCGGGACCAATGTAAATCGTAGGAACTGACCCCGCAGCCGAAGGACTCCCGATTTAAGAATATGACAATAATTTGTACATTTTTAGACTTAGGCTTAAAAACAAGGCGTTAGAGGGTGAAAACTCGAAACTGCCCCAGAACGTCCCCGTGGGTGGCACCAACACCTCCCACGGGACCAATGTAACTGATAGGAACTGACCCCGCAGCCGCGGGACACCCGGTTTGAGAGTACGACGGTAATTTGCTTATTTTTATACTTTGGCTTAAAAACATGGCGTTAGAGGGTGAGAACTCGAAACATCCCACGACCGTCCCCGTGGGTGGCCCCAACACGTCCCACGGGACAAATGTAATTCGTAGGAACTGACCCCGCTTCCGCGGGACTCCCGGTTTGAGAATATGACGATAATTTGCACATTTTTAGACTTAGGCTTAAAAATAAGGCATTAGTGGGAGAAAAGTCGAAACATCCCGCTAACAGCCCCGTGGGTGGCACCAACACCTCCCACGGGACCAATGTAACTCGTAGGAACTGACCCCACAGCCGCAGAACTCCCGGTTTGAGAATACAATGTTAATTTGCATATTTATAGACTTAGTCTAACAAACATGGCGTTAGAGGGTGAGAACTCGAAACAGCCCCCGAACGTCCCCGTGGGTGGCCAAAACACCGCCCACGGGACCAATGTAATTTGTAGGAACTGACCCCGCTGCCGCGGGACTCCCGGTTAGGGAGTACGATGGTAAATTGCATATTTTTAGACTTAAGCTTAAAAACATGGCGTTAGAGGGTGAGAACTAGTAACAACACTCGAACGTCCCCATGGGTGGCACCAACACCTCCCACGGGACCAATGTAACTCGTAGGGACTGACCCCACAGCCGCGGGACTCCCGGTTTGAGAATACGATGGTAATTTGCATATTTCTATATTTAAGCAAAACATGGCGTTAGAGGGTGAAAACTCGAAACTGCAACCGAACATCCCCGTGGGTGGCACCAACACCTCCCACGGGACCAATGTAACTCGTAGGAACTGACCCCGTAGCCGCGGAACTCCCGGTTTGAGAATACGACGGTAATTTGCATATTTCTAAATTTAAGCAAAACATGGCGTTAGAGGGTGAAAACTCAATAAATCCCACGAACGTCCCCGTGGGTTGCACCAACACCTCCCACGGGACAATTGTAAATCGTAGGAACTGACCCCGCAGCCGCGGGACTCACGGTTTGATAATACGACAAGAATTCACACATTTTTAGACTTAGGCTTAAAAATAAGGCGTTAGAGGGTGAAAACTCGAAACTGCCCCCGAACATCCCCGTGGGTGGCACCAACACCACCCACGGGACCAATGTAACTCCTAGGAATTGATCCCGTAGCCGCGGGACTCCCAGTTTGAGAATACGACGGTAATTTGCATATTTCTAGATTTAAGTAAAACATGGCGTTAGAGGGTGAAAACTCCAAACTGCCCCCGAACGTCCCCGTGGATGGCACCAACACCTCCCACGGGACCAATGTAACACGTAGGAACGGACCCCGCAGTCGCGGAACTCTCGGTTTGAGAATACGATGTTAATTTGCATATTTCTAGACTTAGTCTAACAATCATGGCGTTAGAGGGTGAGAACTCGAAACAGCCCCCGAACGTCCCCGTGGGTGGCCCCAACACCGGCCACGGGACCAATGTAATTTGTAGGAACTGAACCCGCTGCCGCGGGACTCCCGGTTTGAGAGTACGACGGTAATTTGCATATTTCTAGACTTAGGTTTAAAAACATGGCATTAGAGGGTGAGAACTAGTAACAGCCCCCGAACATCCCCATGGGTGGCACCAACACCTCCCACGGGACCAATGTAACTTGTAGGAACTAACCCCGCAGTCGCGGGACTCCCGGTTTGAAAATATGATGGTAATTTGCATATTTCTAGACTTAAGTAAAACATGGCGTTAGAGGGTGAAAACTCGAAACTTCCCCTGAATGTCCCCATGGGTGGCCCCAAGACCGCCCACGGGGCCAATGTAATTTGTAGGAACTGACCCCGCTACCGCGGGACTCCCGGTTTGAGAGTAATACGGTAATTTGCATATTTCTAGACTTAGTCTTAAAAATATGGCGTTAGTGGGTCAGAACTAGTAACAGCCCCTCAACGTCCCCGTGGGTTGCATCAACACCTCCCACGGGACCAATGTAACTCGTAGGAACTGACCCCGCAGCCGCGGGACTCCCGATTTGAGAATACGACGGTAATTTTCATATTTCTAGACTCAGGCTTAAAAACATGGCGTTAGAGGGTGAGAACTCAAAACAGCCCCCGAACGTCCCCGTGGGTGGCCCCAACACCTCCCTCGGGACCAATGTAAATCGTAGGAACTGACCCCGTAGCCGAGGGACTCCCGATTTGAGAATACGACAATAATTTTGACATTTTTAGACTTAGGCTTAAAAACAAGGCGTTAGAGGGTGAAAACTCGAAACTGCCCCTGAACATCCCCGTGGGTGGCACCAACACCTCCCACGGGACCAATGTAACTCATAGGAACTGACCCCGCAGCCGCGGGACACCCGGTTTGAGAGTACGACGGTAATTTGCATATTTCTAAACTTAGGCTTAAAAACATGGCGTTAGAGGGTGAGAACTCGAAACATCCCACGACCGTCCCCGTGGGTGACCCAACACCTCCCACGGGACCAATATAATTCGTAGGAACTAACCCCGCTTCCGCGGGACTCCCGGTTTGAGAATACGACGATAATTTGCACATTTTTAGGCTTAGGCTTAAAAATAAGGCGTTCGTGGGAGAAAAGTCGAAACATCCCGCTAACAGCCCCGTGGGTGGCACCAACACCTCCCACGGGACCAATGTAACTCGTAGGAACTGACCCCACAGCCGCGGAACTCCCGGTTTGAGAATACAATGTTAATTTGCATATTTATAGACTTAGTCTAACAAACAATTCATTAGAGGGTGAGAACTCGAAACAGCCCCTGAACGTCCCCGTGGGTGGCCCAAACACCGCCCACGGGACCAATGTAATTTGTAGGAACTGACCCCGCTGCCGCGGGACTCCCGGTTTGGGAGTACAACAATAATTTGAATATTTCTAGACTTACGCTTAAAAACATGGCGTTAGATGGTGAGAATTAGTAACAGCACTCGAACGTCCCCATGGGTGGCACCAACACCTCCCACGGGACCAATGTAACTTGTAGGAATTGACCCCGCAGCCGCATGACTCTTGGTTTGAAAATACGACGGTAATTTGCATATTTCTAGACTTAAGTAAAACATGGCGTTAGAGGGTGAAAACTCGAAACTACCCCTGAACGACCCCGTGGCTGGCACCAACACCTCGCACGGGACCAATGTAACTCGTAGGAACTGACCCCGCAGCCACGGGACTCACGGTTTGAGAATACGATGATAATTTACATATTTCTAGACTTACGCTTAAAAACATGGCGTTAGAGGGTGATAACTAGAAATAGCCCCCGAACGTCCCCGTGGGTGGAACCAACACCACAAACAAGACCAATGTAACACGTAGGAATTGACCCCGCAGCTGCGGGTCTCCCGGTTTAAGAATACGACGGTAGTTTTCATATTTCTAGACATACTCTTAAAATCATGCCGTGTGAGGGTGAGAACTAAAAAGAGCCCCTGAATGTCCCCGTAGGTGGCACCAACACCTCCCACGGGACCAATGTAACTCATAGGAACTGACCCCGCAGCCGCGGGACTCCCAGTTTGAGAATACGACAGTAATTTGCATATTTCTAGACTTAGGCATAAAAACACGGCGTTAGAGGGTGAGAACTTGAAACAGCCCCCGAATGTCCCCGTGGGTGGCACCAACACCTCCCACAGGACCAATGTAACACGTAGGAACTGACCCCGCATCCGCGGGACTCCCGGTTTGAGAATACGACGGTAGTTTTCATATTTCTAGACTTACTCTTAAAATCATGCCGTGAGAGGGTGAGAACTAAAAAAAGCCCCTGAACGTCCCCGTGGGTGGCACTAACACCTCCCACGGGACCAATGTAACACATAGGAACTGACCCCGCACCCGCGGGACTCCTAGATTGAGAATGCGACAGTAATTTGCATATTTCTAGACTTAGGCATAAAAACACGGCGTTAGAGGGTGAGAACTTGAAACAACCCCCGAATGTCCCCATGGGTGACACCAACACCTCCCTCGGGACCAATGTAACTCGTAGGAACTGACTCCGCAGCCGCGGGACTCCCGGTTTAAGAATACGACGGTAATTTGCATATTTCTAGATTTAACCAAAACATGGTGTTAGAGGGTCAAAACTCAAAACATCCCCCGAACGTCCCCGTGGGTGGCACCAACACCTCCCACAGGACCAATGTAACTCGTAGGAACTGACCCCGAGGCCGCGGGACCCCCTCTTTGAGAATACGACAATAATTTGCACATTTTTTTACTTAGGCTTAAAAATAAGGCGTTAGAGGGTGAAAACTCAAAACTGCTCCCGAACGTCCCCATGCATGGGACCAACACCTCCCACAGGACCAATGTAACTAGTAGGAACTGACCCCGCAGGCGCGGGACTGCCAGTTTGAGAGTACGAAGGTAATTTGAATATTTCTAGACTTAGGTTTAAAACAAGGCGTTAGAGGGTGAGAACTAGTAACAGCCCCCGAACGTCCTCGTGGGTGGCACCAACAAAACCCACCGGATCAATGTAACTCGTAGGAACTGACCCCGCAGCCGCGGGACTCCCCGGTTTGAGACTACGATGGTAATTTGCATATTTCTAGATTTAAGCAAAACATGGCTTTAGAGGGTGAAAACTCGTAACTGCCCCCGAACGTCCCTGCGGGTGACACCAACACCTTCCACGGGACCAATGTAACTCGTAGGAACTGACCCCGCAGTCGCGGGACTCCCGATTTGAGAATATGACAATAATTTGCACATTTTTAGACATAGGCTTAAAAATGAGGCGTTAGAGGGTGAAAACTCAAAACTGCACCCGAACATCCCCGTGGGTGGCACCAACACCTCCCATGGGACCAATGTAACACGAAGTAACTGATCCCGCAGCCGCGGGACTCCCGATTTGAGAGTACGATGGTAATTTGTATATTTCTATACTTAGGCTTAAAAACATGGCGTTAGAGGGTGAGAACTCGAAACTGCCCTCGAACATCCCCGTGGGTAGCCCCAACACCTCCCACGGGACCAATGTAATTCGTAGGAACCGACCCATCTGCCGCGGGACTCCCGGTTTGAGAATACGACGATCATTTGCACATTTTTAGACTTAGCCTTAAAAACAAGGCGTTAGAGGGTGAAAACTCGAAACTGCACCCGAACGTCCCCGTGGGTGGCACCAACACCTCCCCCGGGACCAATGTAACTCGTAGGAACTGACCCCACAGCCGCGGGACTCCCGTTTTGAGAATACGACCGTAATTTGCATATTTCTAGACTTAGGCTTAAAAACATGGCGTTAGAGGGTGGGAACTTGAAACAGCCCCCGAACGTCCCGCGGGTGGCACCACCACCTCCCACGAGACCAATGTACCTCGTAGGAACTGACCCCGCAGCCGCGGGACTCCCGGTTTGAGAAAACGATGGTAGTTTTCATATTTCAAGATTTAAGCAAAACATGGCGTTAGAGGGTGAAAACTCGAAACTGCCCCCGATTGTCCTTGTGGGTGGCACTAACACCTCCCACGGGACCAATGTAACTCGTAGGAACTGACCCCACAGCCGCGGGACTCCCGGTTTGAGAATACGACAATAATTTGCACATTTTTAGACTTAGGCTTAATAGGAAGGTCGTTAGAGGGTGAAAACTCAAAACTGCCCCCGAACGTCCCCGTGGGTGGCACCAACACCTCCCACGGGACCAATGTAACTCAGAGGAACTGACCCCACAGCCACGGGACTCCCGATTTGAGAGTACGACGGTAATTTTCATATTTCTATACTTAGGCTTAAAAACATGGGGTTAGAGAGTGAGAACTCGAAACAACCCCCGAACGTCCCCGTGGGTGGACCCAACACCTCCCACGGGACCAATGTAATTCGTAGGAACTGACCCCGCTGCCGAGGCACTCCCGATTTGAGAGTACGACGGTAATTTGCATATTTCTAGACATAGGCATAAAAACACGGCGTTAGAGGGTGAGAACTTGAAACAGCCCCCGAATGTCCCCGTGGGTGGCACCAACACCTCCCACAGGACCAATGTAACACGTAGGAACTGACCCCGCATCCGCGGGACTCCCGGTTTGAGAATACGACGGTAGTTTTCATATTTCTAGACTTACTCTTAAAATCATGCCGTGAGAGGGTGAGAACTAAAAAAAGCCCCTGAACGTCCCCGTGGGTGGCACTAACACCTCCCACGGGACCAATGTAACTCATAGGAACTGACCCCGCACCCGCGGGACTCCCAGATTGAGAATGCGACAGTAATTTGCATATTTCTAGACTTAGGCATAAAAACACGGTGTTAGAGGGTGAGAACTTGAAACAACCCCCGAATGTCCCCATGGGTGACACCAACACCTCCCTCGGGACCAATGTAACTCGTAGGAACTGACTCCGCAGCCGCGGGACTCCCGGTTTAAGAATACGACGGTAATTTGCATATTTCTAGATTTAACCAAAACATGGTGTTAGAGGGTCAAAACTCAAAACATCCCCCGAACGTCCCCGTGGGTGGCACCAACACCTCCCACAGGACCAATGTAACTCGTAGGAACTGACCCCGAGGCCGCGGGACCCCCTCTTTGAGAATACGATAATAATTTGCACATTTTTAGACTTAGGCTTAAAAATAAGGCGTTAGAGGGTGAAAACTCAAAACTGCTCCCGAACGTCCCCATGCATGGGACCAACACCTCCCACAGGACCAATGTAACTAGTAGGAACTGACCCCGCAGGCGCGGGACTGCCAGTTTGAGAGTACGACGGTAATTTGAATATTTCTACACTTAGGTTTAAAACAAGGCGTTACAGGGTGAGAACTAGTAACAGCCCCCGAACGTCCTCGTGGGTGGCACCAACAAAACCCACTGGATCAATGTAACTCGTAGGAACTGACCCCGCAGCCGCGGGACTCCCCGGTTTGAGACTACGATGGTAATTTGCATATTTCTAGATTTAAGCAAAACATGGCTTTAGAGGGTGAAAACTCGTAACTGCCCCCGAACGTCCCTGCGGGTGGCACCAACACCTCCCGCGGGACCAATGTAACTCGTAGGAACTGACCCCGCAGTCGCGGGACTCCCGATTTGAGAATATGACAATAATTTGCACATTTTTAGACTTAGGCTTAAAAATGAGGCGTTAGAGGGTGAAAACTCAAAACTGCACCCGAACATCCCCGTGGGTGGCACCAACACCTCCCATGGGACCAATGTAACACGAAGTAACTGATCCCGCAGCCGCGGGACTCCCGATTTGAGAGTACGATGGTAATTTGTATATTTCTATACTTAGGCTTAAAAACATGGCGTTAGAGGGTGAGAACTCGAAACTGCCCTCGAACATCCCCGTGGGTAGCCCCAACACCTCCCACGGGACCAATGTAATTCGTAGGAACCGACCCCTCTGCCGCGGGACTCCCGGTTTGAGAATACGACGATCATTTGCACATTTTTAGACTTAGCCTTAAAAACAAGGCGTTAGAGGGTGAAAACTTGAAACTGCACCCGAACGTCCCCGTGGGTGGCACCAACACCTCCCCCGGGACCAATGTAACTCGTAGGAACTGACCCCACAGCCGCGGGACTCCCGTTTTGAGAATACGACAATAATTTGCACATTTTTAGACTTAGGCTTAAAAACAAGGTCGTTAGAGGGTGAAAACTCAAAACTGCCCCCGAACGTCCCCGTGGGTGGCACCAACACCTCCCACGGGACCAATGTAACTCAGAGGAACTGACCCCGCAGCCACGGGACTCCCGATTTGAGAGTATGACGGTAATTTTCATATTTCTATACTTAGGCTTAAAAACATGGGGTTAGAGAGTGAGAACTCGAAACAACCCCCGAACGTCCCCGTGGGTGGACCCAACACCTCCCACGGGACCAATGTAATTCGTAGCAACTGACCCCGCTGCCGAGGGACTCCCGATTTGAGAGTACGACGGTAATTTGCATATTTCTAGACTTAGGCTTAAAAACATGGCGTTAGAGGGTGAGAACTAGAAACTGCCCACAAACGTCGCCGTGGGTGAAACCAACACCTCCCACGGGACCAATGTAACTCGTAGGAACTGACCCCGCATCCGCGGGACTCCCGAATTGAGAATACGATGGAAATTTTCATATTTCTAGACTTAGGATTAAAAACATGGCATTAGAGGGTGAGAACTCGAAAAATCCCCCTAACGTCCCCATGGGTGGCACTAACACCACCCACGGGACCAATGCAACTCGTAGGAACTGACCCCACAGCCGCGGGACTCCCGGTTTGAGAATACGACTGTAATTTGCATATTTATAGACTTAAGCCAAACATGTCGTTAGAGGTTGAAAACTCAAAACTACCCCCGAACGTCCCCGTGGGTGGGACCAACACCTCCCACGGGACCAATGTAACTCGTAGGAACTGTCCCCGCATCCGCGGGACTCCCGATTTGAGAATACGATGGAAATTTGCATATTTCTAGACTTAGGATTAAAAACATGACATTAGAGGGTGAGAACTCGAAACATCCCCCGAACATCCCCGTGGGTGGCTCTAACACCACCCATGGGACCAATGTAACTCGTAGGAACTGACCCCGCAGCCGCGGGAATCCCGGTTTAAGAATACGACCGTAATTTGCATTTTTCTAGACATAACCAAAATATGTCGTTAGAGGGTGAAAACTCAAAACTACCCCCGAACGTCCCCGTGGGTGGCACCAACACCTACCACGGAACCAATGTAACTCGTAGGAACTGACCCCGCAGCCGCGAAACTCCCGGTTTGAGAATACGATGATAATATGCATATTTTAAGACTTAGGCTTAAAAACATGGCGTTAGAGGGTGAAAACTCGAAACAGCCGCCTAACGGCCCCGTGGGTGGCACCAACACCTCCCACGGGACTAATGTAGCTCGTAGGAACTGACCCCGCAGCCGCGGAACTCTCGATTTGAGAATACGACGATAATTTATATATTTCTAGACTTAGCGTTAAAAACATTGCGTTACAGGGTGAGAACTAGAAACATCCCCCGAACGTCCCCGTGGGTGGCACCAACACCTCCCACGGGACCAATGTAACTCGTAGGAACTGACCCCGCTGCCGTTGGACTCCCGGTTTGAGAGTACGACGATAATTTTCATATTTCTAGACTTTGGCTTAAAAACATGGCGTTAGAGGGTGACAGCTCGAAACAGCCCAAGAACGTCCCCGTGGGTGGCACCAACACCTCCCACGGGACCATTGTAATTCGTAGGAACTGACCCTGCTACCGCGGGACTCCATTCTTGAGAGTACGACGATGATTTTCATATTCCAGGACTTAAGCAAAACATGGCGTTAGAGGGTGAAAACATGAAACAGCCCGCAAAAGTCCCCGTGGGTGGCACCAACACCTCCCAGCCGCGGGACTCCTGATTTGAGAGTACGACGGTAATTTGCATATTTCTAGGCTTAAGCTTAAAAATATGGCGTTAGAGGGTTAGAACTAGTAACAGACCCCGAACGTACCTGTGGGTGGCACCAATACCTCCCACGGGACCAATGTAAGTCGTAGGAACTAACCCCGCAGCCGCGGGTCTCCCGGTTTGAGAATACGACGGTAATTTGCATATTTCTAGACTTAAGGAAAACATGGCGTTAGAGGGTGAAAACTCGAAACTTACCCCGAACGCCCCCGTGGGTTGCACCAACACCTCCCACGGGACCAATGTAACTCGTAGGAACTGACCCCGCAGCCGCGGGACTCCCGGTTTGAGAATACGACAATAATTTATATATTTCTAGAGTTAGGATTAAAACACATGGCGCTAGAGGGTGAGAACTAGAAACAGCCCCCGAACGTCCCCGTGGGTGGCACAAACACCTCCCAAGGGACCAATGTAATTCGTAAGAATTGACCCCGCTGCCGCGGGACTCCCGGTTTGAGAGTACGACGGTAATTTGCATATTTCTAGACTTAGACTTAACAACATGGCGTTAGAGGGTGAGAACTAGTAATAGCCCCCCGAACGTCCCCGTGGGTGGCACCAACACCTCCCACGGGACCAATGTAACTCGTAGGAACAGACCCCATAGTCGCGGTACTCCCGGTTTGAGAATACGACGGTAATTTGCATATTTCTAGACTTAAGGAAAACATGGCGTTAGAGGGTGAAAACTCGAAATAGCCGCCGAATGTCCCCGTGGGTGGCACCAACACCTCCCACGGGACCAATATAACTCCTAGGAACTGGCCCCGCAGCCGCGGGACTCTCATTTTGAGAATATGACGATAATTTGCATATTTTTTGACTCCGGCTTAAAAACATGGAGTTAGAGGGTGAAAACTCGAAACAGCCCCCTAACGGCCCCGTGGGTGGCACCAACACCTCCCACGGAACTAATGTAACTCGTAGGACCTGACCCCGCAGCCGAGGGACTCCCAATTTGAGAATACGACGATAATGTGCATATTTTTAGACTTTGGCTTAAAAATATAGTGTTAGAGGGGGAGAACTAGAAATAGCCCCCGAACGTCCCCGTGGGTGGCACCAACACCTCTCACGGGACCAATGTAACTCGTAGGAACTGACCCAGCAGCCGCGGGAGACCCGATTTGAGAATACGGTGATAATTTTCATATTTTTGGACTTACGCTTAAAAATATGGCGTTGGAGGGTGAGAACTAAAAACAGCCGCCAAACGTCCACGTGGGTGGCACCAACACCTCCCACGGGACCAATGTAACTCGTAGGAACTGACCCCGCAGTCGTGGGACTCCCGATTTGAGAATACGACGATAATTTGCATATTTCTAGACTTAGGCTTAAAAACATGACGTTAGAGGGTGAAAACTCGAAACATCCCCCGAACGGCCCCGTCGGTGGCACCAAAACCTCCCACGGGACCAATCTAACTCGTAGGAACTGACCCTCAGCCGCGGGACTCTCGGTTTGAGAATATGATGATAATTTACATATTTCTAGAGTTAGGCTTAAAAACATGGCGTTAGAGGGTGAGAACTCGAAACATCCCCCGAACGTCCCCGTGGGTGGCACCAACACCTCCCAAGGGACCAATGTAATTCGTAGGAACTGACCCCGCTGCCGCGGGACTCCCGGTTTGAGAGTATGATAGTAATTTGCATATTTCTAGACTTAGGCTGAAAAACATGGCGTTAGAGGGTGAAAACTAGTAACAGCCCCCGAATGTCCCCGTGGGTGGCACCAACACCTCCCACGGGACCAATATAACTCCTAGGAACTGGCCCCGCAGCCGCGGGACTCTCATTTTGAGAATATGACGATAATTTGCATATTTTTTGACTCAGGCTTAAAAACATGGAGTTAGAGGGTGAAAACTCGAAACAGCCCCCTAACGGCCCCGTGGGTGGCACCAACACCTCCCACGGAACTAATGTAACTCGTAGGACCTGACCCCGCAGCCGAGGGACTCCCAATTTGAGAATACGACGATAATGTGCATATTTTTAGACTTTGGCTTAAAAATATAGTGTTAGGGGGGGAGAACTAGAAATAGCCCCCGAACGTCCCCGTGGGTGGCACCAACACCTCTCACGGGACCAATGTAACTCGTAGGAACTGACCCAGCAGCCGCGGGAGACCCGATTTGAGAATACGGTGATAATTTTCATATTTCTGGACTTACGCTTAAAAATATGGCGTTGGAGGGTGAGAACTAAAAACAGCCGCCAAACGTCCACGTGGGTGGCACCAACTCCTCCCACGGGACCAATGTAACTCGTAGGAACTGACGCCGCAGCCGTGGGACTCCAGATTTGAGAATACGATCATAATTTACATATTTCTAGACTCAGGCTTAAAAATATGGCATTAAAGGTTGAGAACTAGAAACAACCCCCGAACGTCCCCGTGGGTTGCACCAACACCTGCCACGGGACCAATGTAACTCGTAGGAACTGACCCCGTAGCCACGGGACTCCCGGTTTGAGAATACGATGATAATTTGCATATTTCTAGACTTAGGCTTAAAAACATGGCATTAGAGGGTGAGAACTCAAAATATCCCACGAACGTCCCCGTGGGTGGCTCCAACACCTCCCACGAGACCAATGTAACTCATAGGAAGTGACCACGCAGCCACGGGACTCCCAGTTTGAGAATACAACGGTAATTTGCATATTTCTATATTTAAGCAAAACATGAAGTTAGATTGTGAAAACTCGAAACTGCCCCCGAACGTCCCCGTGGGTGGCACCAACATCTCCCATGGGACCAATGTAACTCGTAGGAACTGATCCCGCAGCTGTGGGACTCCCGGTTTGAGAGTACGATGTAATTTGCATATTTCTAGACTAACGCTTAAAAACATGGCGTTAGAGGGGGAGAACTCGAAACAGCCCCCAAACGTCCCCGTGGGTGGCCCCAACATGTCCCACGGGACCAATGTAACTCGTAGTAACTGACCCGCAGCCGCGGGACTCCTGGTTTGAGAATACGACAATAATTTGTACATTTTTAGACTTAGGCTTAAAAACATGACGTTAGAGGGTGAGAACTAGAAACTGGCTCCGAACGTCCCCGTGGGTCGCACCAACACCTCCCACGGGACCAATGTAACTCGTAGGAACTGGGCCCCCAGCCGCGGGACTCCCGGTTTGAGAATACGACGATAATCTGCATATTTCTAGAATTACTCTTAAAAACACGGCGTTAGAGGGTAAGAACTAAAAACACCCCCCGAACATCCCCGTGGGTGGCACCAACACCTCCCACGGGACCAATGTGACTCGTAGGAACAGACCCACAGCCACGGGACTCCCGGTTTGAGAATACGATGCATATTTCTAGACTTAGGCTTAAAAACATGGCGTTAGAGGGTGAGAACTTGAAACAGCCCCCGAACGTCCCCGTGGGTGGCACCAACACCTCCCACGGGACCAATGTAACTCGTAGGGACTGACCCCACAGCCGCGGGACTCCCGGTTTGAGAATACGAAGGTAATTTGCATATTTCTATATTTAAGCAAAACATGGCGTTAGAGGGTGAAAACTCGAAACTGCCCCCGAACGTCCCCGTGGGTGGCACCAACACCTCCCACGGGACCAATGTAACTCGTAGGAACTGACCCCGCAGCCGGGGGACCCCCGCTTTGAGAATACGACAATAATTTGCACATTTTTAGACTGAGGCTTAAAAATAAGGCGTTAGAGGGTGAAAACTCGAAACTGCCCCCGAACGTCCCCGTGGGTGGCACCAACACCTCCCACGGGACCAATGTAACTCGTAGGAACTGACCCCGCAGCCGAGGGACTCCCTATATGAGAATACGACGGTAATTTGCATATTTCTAGATTTAAGCAAAACATGGCGTTAGAGGGTGAAAACTCGAAACAACCCCCGAACGTCCCCGTGGGTGGCACCAACACCTCCCACGGGACAATTGTAAATCGTAGGAACTGACCCCGCAGCCGCGGGACTCACGGTTTGAGAATACTACAAGAATTCGCACATTTTTAGGCTTAGGCTTAAAAATAAGGCGTTAGAGGGTGAAAAATCAAAACTGCCACCGAACGTCCCCGTGGGTGGCACCAACACCTCCCACGGGACCAATGTAATTCGTAGGAACTGACCCCGCAGCCGCGGGACTCCTGGTTTGAGAAGACGATGATAATTTGCATATTTCTAGACTGAGGCTTAAAAACACGGCGTTAGAGGGTCAGAACTAGAAACAACCCCCGAACGTCCTCGTGGGTGGCACCAACACCACCCGGGGGACAAATGTAACTCGTAGGAACTGACCCCACTGGCGCGGGACTCCCGATTTGAGAATACGATGATAATTTTCATATTTTTATACCTAGGCTTTAAAACATGGCGTTAGAGGGTGAAAACTAGTACGATCCTCCGAACGTCCCCATGGGTGGCACTAACACCACCCACGGGACAAATGTAACTCGTAGGAACTGACCCCGCAGCCGCGGGTCTCCCGATTTGAGAATACGACGGTAATTTGTATATTTCTAGATTTAAGCAAAACATGGCGTTAGAGGGTGAAAACTCGAAACTGCCCCCGAACGTCCCCGTGGGTGGCACCAACACCTCCCACGGGACCAATGTAACTCGTAGGAACGGACCCCGCAGCCGCGGAACTCTCGGTTTGAGAATATGATGTTAATTAGCATATTTCTAGACTTAGTCTAACAAACATGGCGTTAGAGGGTGAGAACTAGAAACTGGCCCCGAACGTCCCCGTGGGTCGTACCAACACCTCCCACGGGACCGATGTAACTCGTAGGAACTGGCTTCGCAGCCGCGGGACTCACGGTTTGAGAATACGACGATAATTTGCATAATTCTAGAATTACTCTTAAAAACATGGCGTTAGAGGGTGAGAACTAAAAACACCCTCTGAACGTCCCCGTGGGTGGCACCAACACCTCCCACGGGACCAATGTGACTCGTAGGAACTGACCCCGCAGCCACGGGACTCCCGGTTTGAGAATACGACGCATATTTCTAGACTTAGGCTTAAAAACATGGCGTTAGAGGGTGAGAACTTGAAACTGCCCCCGAATGTCCCCGTGGGTGGCACCAACACCTCCCACGGGACCAATGTAACTCGTAGGGACTGACCCCACAGCCACGGGACTCCCGGTTTGAGAATACGAGTGTAATTTGCATATTTCTATATTTAAGCAAAATATGGCGTTAGAGGGTGAAAACTCGAAACTGCCCCCGAACATCCCCGTGGGTGGCACCAACACCTCCCACGGGACCAATGTAACTCGTAGGAACTGACCCCGTCGCCGCGGAACTCTCGGTTTGAGAATACGACGATAATTTGCATATTTCTAGATTTAAGCAAAACATGGCGTTAGAAGGTGAAAACTCAAAAAATCCCACGAACGTCTCCGTGGGTTGCACCAACACCTCCCACGGGACAATTGTAAATCGGAGGAATTGACCCCGCAGGGGCGGGACTCACGGTTTGATAATACGACAAGAATTCGCACATTTTTAGACTTAGGCTTAAAAACAAGGCGTTAGAGGGTGAAAACTCGAAACTGCCCCCGAACGTCCTTGTGGGTGGCACCAACACCTCCCATGGGACCAATGTAATTCGTAGGAACTGACCCCGCAGTCGCGGGACTCCCGGTTTGAGAATACGATGATAATTTGCATATTTCTAAACTTAGGCTTAAAAACATGGCGTTAGAGGGTCAGAACTAGAAACAGCCCCCGAACGTCCCCGTGGGTGGCACCAACACCACCCACGGGACCAATGTAACTCGTAGGAACTGACCCCGCTGCCGCGGGACTCCCGATTTGAGAATACGATGATAATTTTTATATTTCTATACCTAGGCTTAAAAACATGGCATTAGAGTGTAAAAACTAGTAAGAGCCCCCGAACGTCCCCGTGGGTGGCACCAACACCACCCATGGGACCAATGTAACTCGTAGGAACTGACCCCACAGCCGCGGGACTCCCGGTTTGAGAATACGGCGTTAATTTGCATATTTCTAGATTTAAGTAAAACATGGCGTTAGAGGGTAAAAACTCGAAACTGCCCACCGAACGTCCCCGTGGGTGGCACCAACACCTCCCACGGGACCAATGTAACACGTAGGATCGGACCCCGCATCCGCGGAACTCTCGGTTTGAGAATACGATGTTAATTTGCATATTTCTAGACTTAGTCTAACAATCATGGCGTTAGAGGGTGAGAACTCGAAATAGCCCCCGAACGTCCCATTGGGTGGCCCCAACACCGGCCACGGGACCAATGTAATTTGTAGGAACTGACCCCGCTGCCGCGGGACTCCCGGTATGAGAGTACGACAGTAATTTGCATATTTCTAGACTTTGGTTTAAAAACATGGCGTTAGAGGATGAGAACTAGTAACAACACCCAAACGTCCCCATGGGTGGCACCAACACCTCCCACGGGACCAATGTAACTTGTAGGAACTGACCCCGGAGTCGCGGGACTCCCGGTTTGAAAATACGATGATAATTTGCATATTTCTACACCTAAGTAAAACATGGCGTTAGAGTGTGGAAACTCGAAACTACCCCGGAATGTCCCCATGGGTGGCCCCAACACCGCCCACGGGACCAATGTAATTTGTAGGAACTGACCTCGCTGCCGCGGCACTCCCGGTTTGAGAGTAATACGGTAATTTGCATATTTCTAGACTTAGTCTTAAAAATATGGCGTTAGAGGGTGAGAACTTGTAACAGCCCCAGTACGACCCCGTGGGTTGTATCAACACCTCCCACGGGACCAATGTATAACTCGTAGGAACTGACCCCGCAGCCGCGGGACTCCCGATTTGAGAATACGACGGTAATTTGCATATTTCAAGACTCAGGCTTAAAAACATGGCGTTAAAGGGTGAGAACTCGAAACATCCCCCGAACGTCCCCGTGGGTGGCCCCAACACCTCCCTCGGGACCAATGTAAATCGTAGGAACTGACCCCGCTGCCGAGGGACTCCCGATTTGAGAATACGACAATAATTTGCATATTTTTAGACTTTGGCTTAAAAATATAGCGTTAGAGGGGGAGAACTAGAAATAGCCCCCGAACGTCCCCGTGGGTGGCACCAACACCTCTCACGGGACCAATGTAACTCGTAGGAACTGACCCAGCAGCCGCGGGACACCCGATTTGAGAATACGGTGATAATTTTCATATTTCGGGACTTACGCTTAAAAATATGGCGTTAGAGGGTGAGAACTAAAAGCAGCCGCCAAACGTCCACGTGGGTGGCACCAACTCCTCCCATGGGACAAATGTAACTCGTAGGAACTGACCCCGCAGCCGTGGGACACCCGGTTTGAGAGTACGACGGTAATTTTCATATTTATAGACTTAGTCTAAAAAACATGGCGTTAGAGGGTGAGAACTCGAACCAGCCCCCGAACGTCCCTGTGGGTGGCCCAAACACCGCCCACGAGACCAATGTAATTTGTAGGAACTGACCCCACTGCCGCGGGACTCACGATTTGGGAGTACGACGGTAATTTGCATATTTCTAGACTTAGGTTTAAAAACATGGCGTTAGAGGGTGAGAACTAGTAACAGCACTCGAACGTCCCCATGGGTGGCACCAACACCTCCCACGGGACCAATGTAACTTGTAGGAATTGACCCCGCACCCGCGGGACTCCCTGTTTGAAAATACGACGGTAATTTTCATATTTCTAGACCTAAGTAAAGCATGGCGTTAGAGGGTGAGAACTCGAAACTGCCCCCGAACGTCCCCGTGGGTGGACCAAACACCGCCCACGAGACCAATGTAATTTGTAGGAACTGACCCCGCTGCCGCGGGACTCCCGGCTTGGGAGTACGACTGTAATTTGCATATTTCTAGACTTAGTCTTTAAAACATGGCGTTAGAGGGTGAGAACTAGTAACAGCACTCGAACATCCCCATGGGTGGCACCAACACCTCCCACGGGACCAATGTAACTTGTAGGAATTGACCCCGCAGCCGCGGGACTCCCGGTTTGAAAATACGACGGTAATTTGTATATTTCTAGACTTAAGTAAAACATGGCGTTAGATGGTGAAAACTCGAAACTGCCCCTGAACGTGCCCGTGGGTGGCACCAACACCTCGCATGGGACCAATGTAACTCGTAGGAACTGACCCCGCAGCCACGGGACTCACGGTTTGAGAATACGACGATAATTTACATATTTCAAGACTTACGCTTAAAAACATGGCGTTAGAGGGTGATAACTAGAAATAGCCCCCGAACGTCCCCGTGGGTGGCACCAACACCTCCCACAGGGCCAATGTAACACGTAGGAAGTGACCCCGCAGCCGCAGGATTCCCGGTTTGTGAATACGACGTTAGTTTTCATATTTCTAGACTTACTCTTAAAATCATGCCGTGTGAGGGTGAGAACTAAAAACAGCCCATGAACGTCCCTGTGGGTGGCACCAACACCTCCCACGAGACCAATGTAACTCATAGGAACTGACCCGCAGCTGCGGGACTCCCAGTTTGAGAATACGACAGTAATTTGCATATTTCTAGACATAGGCATAAAAACACGGCGTTAGAGGGTGATAACTTGAAACAGCCCCCGAATGTCCCCGTTGGTGGCACCAACACCTCCCACAGGACCAATGTAACACGTAGGAACTGACCCCGCAGCCGCGGGACTCCCGGTTTGAGAATACGACGGTAGTTTTCATATTTCTAGACTTACTCTTAAAATCATGCCGTGAGAGGGTGACAGCCCCTGAACGTCCCCGTGGGTGGCACTAACACCTCCCACGGGACCAATGTAACTCATAGGAACAGACCCCGCAGCCGCCGGACTCCCAGTTTGAGAATACGACGATAATTTGCATATTTCTAGACATAGGCATAAAAACACGGTGTTAGAGGGTGAGAACTTGAAACAGCCCCCGAATATCCCCGTGGGTGGCACCAACACCTCCCACGGGACTAATGTAACTCGTAGGAACTGACCCCGCAGCCACGGGACACCCGGTTTAAGAATACGACGGTAATTTGCATATTTCTAGATTTAAGCAAAACATGGCGTTAGAGGGTGAAAACTCAAAACATCCCCCGAACGTGCCCATGGGTGGCACCAACACCTCCCACGGGACCAATGTAACTCGTAGGAACTGACCCCGCAGCCGGGGGACCCCCGCTTTGAGAATACGACAATAATTTGCACATTTTTAGACTGAGGCTTAAAAATAAGGCGTTAGAGGGTAAAAACTCGAAACTGCTCCCGAACGTCCCCATGCATGGTACCAACACCTCCTACAGGACCAATGTAACTAGTAGGAACTGACCCCGCAGGCGCGGGACTGCCTGTTTGAGAGTACGACGGTAATTTGCATATTTCTAGACTTAGGTTTAAAACATGGCGTTAGAGGGTGAGAACTAGAAACAACCCCCGACCGTCCCCGTGGGTTGCCCTAACACCTCTTACGGGACCAACGTAATTCGTAGGAACTGACCCCACTACCGCGGGACTCCCGGTTTGAGAATACGACAATAATTTGCACATTTTTAGACTTAGGCTTAAAAACAAGGCATTAGAGGCTGAAAACTTGAAACATCCTGCTAACGGCCCCGTGAGTGGCACCAACACCTTCCACGGGACCAATGTAACTCGTAGTAACTAACCCCGCAGTCGCGGGACTCCCGGTTTGAGAATACGATGATAATTTGCACATTTCTAGACTTAGTCTTAAAAACAAGGCGTTAGAGGGTGAGAACTAGAAACAGCCCCCGAACGTCCTCGTGGGTGGCACCAACACCACCCACCGGACCAATGTAACTCGTAGGAACTGACCCCGCAGTCGCGGGACTCCCGGTTTGAGACTACGATGGTAATATGCATATTTCTAGATTTAAGCAAAACATGGCTTTAGAGGGTGAAAACTCGTAACTTCCCCCGAACGTCCCTGTGGGTGGCACCAACACCTCCCACGGGACCAATGTAACTCGTAGGAACTGACCCCGCAGCCGCGGGATTCCTGATTTGAGAATATGACAATAATTTGCACATTTTTAGACTTAGGCTTAAAAATGAGGCGTTAGAGTGTGAAAACTCGAAACTGCCCCCGAACGTCCCCGTGGGTGGCACCAACACCTCCCACGGGAACTTTGTAACACGAAGGAACTGATCCCGCAGCCGCGGGACTCCCGGTTTGAGAGTACGATGATAATTTGCATATTTCTATACTTAGGCTTAAAAACATGGCGTTAGAGGGTGAGAACTCGAAACTGCCCTAGAACATCCCCGTGGGTAGCACCAACACCTCCCTCTGGACCAATGTAACTGGTAGGAACTGACCCCGCAGCCGCGGGACTCCCGGTTTGAGAATACGATGGTAATTTGCATATTTCTAGACTTAGGCTTAAAAACATGGCGTTAGAGGGTGAGAACTTGAAACAGCCCCCGAATGTCCCGCGGGTGGCACCACCACCTCCCACGAGACCAATGTAACTCGTAGGAACTGACCCCGCAGCCGCGGGACTCCCGGTTTGAGAATACGATGGTAGTTTGCATATTTCAAGATTTAAGCAAAACTTGGGGTTAGAGGGTGAAAACTCGAAACTGCCCCCGAACGTCCTTGTGGGTGGCACCAACACCTCCCACGGGACCAATGTAACTCGTAGGAACTGACCCCGTAGCCGCGGGACTCCCGGTTTGAGAATACGACAATAATTTGCACATTTTTAGACTTAGGCTTAAAAACAAGGGCGTTAGAGGGTGAAAAATCAAAACTGCCCACGAACGTCCCCGTGGGTGGCACCAACACCTCCGACGGGACAATTGTATCTCCTAGGAACTGACCCCGCAGCCACGGGACTCCCGATTTCAGAGTACGATGGTAATTTGCATATTTCTATACTTAGGCTTAAAAACATGGGGTTAGAGAGTGAGAACTCGAAACAGCCCCCGAACGTCCCCGTGGGTGGCCCCAACACCTCCGACGGGACCAATGTAATTCGTAGGAACTGACCCCACTGCCGAGGGACTCCCGATTTGAGAGTACGACGGTAATTTGCATATTTCTAGACTTAGGCTTAAAAACATGGCGTTAGAGGGTGGGAACTAGTAACAACCCCCGAACGTCCCCGTGGGTGGCACCAACACCTCCCACGGGACCAATGTAACTCGTAGGAACTGACCCCGCAGCCGCGGGACTCCCATTTTGAGAATACGACGGTAATTTGCATATTTCTATACTCAAGCAAAACATGGCGTTAGAGGGTAAAAACTCGAAATTGCCCCTGAACGTCCCCGTGGGTGGCACCAACACCTCGCACGGGACCAATGTAACTCGTAGGAACTGACCCCGCAGCCACGAGACTCCCGGTTTGAGAACACGACGATAATTTGCAAATTTCTAGACTTATGCTTAAAAAGATGGCGTTAGAGGGTGAGAACTAGAAACAACCCCCGAACGTCCCCGTGGGTAGCACCAACACCTCCCACGGGACAAATGTAACTCGTAGGAAGTGACCCCGCATGACTCCCGATTTGAGAATACGACGGTAATTTGCATATTTCTAGACTTAGGATTAAAAACATGGCGTTAGAGGGTGAGAACTCGAAACCGCCGTGAACGTCCCCGTGGGTGGCACCAACACCTCCCACGGGACTAATATAATTTGTAGGAACTGACCCCGCTGCCGCGGGACTACCGGTTTAAGAGTATGATGGTAATTTGTATATTTCTAGACTTAGGCTTAAAAACATGGCGTTAGAGGGTGAGAACTGTAAGGACACAAATTTCCAATTGAGTCCATATATAGTTTTCGCTCAATTCCGGACAAAAAGATTTATTCATAGGATAGTATTTAATTGTAATATTCTGAAGCCTATGAAGTGTTTGTTGAAGACGTAGTGGCAAAAAGTATAAAGCTTCATCAAATATACCGGTTTGCGTGCCTCGTTTCAACGTCATCAACCCTAGTTACATGATCCCAAGGTATGAATGCAATATTATATATATAGGAGCTTGGAACAAGTTTATTGGGTGTTAGGTTTTATAAAAACTGCGTTTTTTTTAAGAAAGAATTAAATAAAACTTTAAATAAATGTTTATAAAGTTTTCTGGGCTTAAACAAGAATATTCAAACTTTCTGGTTTTTTGTTCGATAGAGTCGTTCGCACAAGATTGTCGTTCGAACGAAAATGTCGTTCGAACGAACCTGCCAACAAGTTACCATATTAGGCCACTGGAATGTCGTTCAATATGTCGTTCGAACGAACCTGTGTTCGAACGAGATATCCAACGAGACTTCTAACGAGTTCCCTCTTTAAACATTCTGGAACTTCGTTAGAAATCTTGTTCGAACGAGATTTCGTTCGAACGAAATGTCGTTCGAACGAGATTTTGTTCGAACGAAATGTCGTTCGAACGAGATTTTGTTCGAACGAAATGTCGTTCGAACGAGATTTGGCGGGAACAGTTAAATGGCAGTTTTTTGGCAGTTTTTACCCATTTTCCCACTAGTTTACCCCACTATCTTTTTGCTGAATATGTATGTGTGGGAAACCATTTTTCTAATCGAACTTTTCCATTCCATTCCATCTCTTAGAGAGAGTTTAAGAGCTAAAATTGTTTAAGGAAAATGTTCAAGTTTTGAGTGCTATTTTTCAAGAGAAAATATTTTATCACTCTAGTTTTACACCCATATTGTTTATCCAAGTTCATATATATACATATCAATTGCTTGGAGTTTGGCACCGGTTTATCTGTTCCGTTTCAAAGAGAAGTTTTGGTTTGCTTCTACATCCATCAAAGAAGAAGACGTTTTGTTGCGATTCTACCCACTTGGAGAAAGGCTCCTTGCTCGGGTGACGGTGACCATATAGAGTCCTATCGGTGGATTCCGAGACTGCGGTGGTGTTCCAAGGTTATCCGCTAGGAAGAGGTGTCTACAAGAAGAAGCGTCGAGGCTTGAAAGGGATCGTGTCGTGTGTTGTAAGTCTTTCTGTCTTGTACTTGTAATTCCGTATCTAGTGGATTTGTGGCTAGGGTCGTCCGAGGTTATTTCCCGTCTTGGGTTTTTCCTCGTACACGCAGCGTAGTGTGATTGATTTATTTTATCTTGCAAAATAACGTAGAACGCATGTTTAGAATAATTCAAGATAAAATTTGGTTTAAATGTTCACACTCATTTAATTTGGTGCTAAATTAAATATTGGGTAAAGTTTATTTAATTCAAGACATTTGCTAAAATTTGGTTTCGACTGATTTGCTAATATTGATAAATATGACTTAGGCAAATTCTAGGACATGGATTAATTAATTGGTTTAAGTGAATATATTAATTGATTAATTTTACTTCACTTGGTGTAATTTTAATTTGTTTAAGAAATTAAAATTTGTTGTTTTAAAGTTGAACCATCACACCGCTTCCGCATCGAGTTTACATAAAAAGGAAATAATAAATTAGAATTGGGGGCCTCGCACTCCAACAAGTGGTATCAGAGTCGGGGCGCTAAGTTATCGCGTTAAAGATCCGTTTTTCGGCTTTTGTGTTTCCTTACCTTTTTAGGTGGTTCAAATTTGACTCACTCTCAATTTTTGTTTTATATATCTCGATGGGACGTCTTAATGAAAATTTGTCCAATTTTATTGAAAATGAAATTTTTAATTTTCGAGAGGAATTAAATGGGCTTAATAAATGTAATGAAAATTTAAAGGAATTAAATTTGAGATTTGCAAAAAGAATTTAATTTCTTGAAGATGAAAATTCTTGTTTTAAGGCTAAAATTGAACGTTTGCAAACCTTGCTATCTCAGAAAGATATATTTCGTGAAAAGCTTATGGACATAAATCACAATTATAATAGTTTGAAAATGTCCAAGAAAGAGAGTGAGAATCGAGAAAAGACTCTTAGGGACAAGTTTGCTCACATTGAGGGGGAGCGTGATATCCTTCTAGGTGTTATTGAAAATTTAAAGAAGGAGTCCCATAAATTTGAGGAGTCTAAATCATTACTCG
This sequence comes from Sambucus nigra, assembly GCA_949130495.1. NCBI lineage: Eukaryota > Viridiplantae > Streptophyta > Magnoliopsida > Dipsacales > Adoxaceae > Sambucus > Sambucus nigra. The sequence goes on along the minus strand of OX422207.1, from coordinate 277,361,349 downwards.
AGTCCGATATTTTGAAAATGAAAAATGACTTACAAGACTCGAGTAGTAGTTGTGATGGTTCTAGCTCTTTTTGTTCAAATACTTCCGTAGCTAAAGCTAAAACCATTGTTTGTTTTAGATGGTCTACTTTATCCAAAGACTTTAGGAAAGGTCACACCTTAGGTAACATTTCTCGTGTTTTCACATGTTTGCATTGTGGTAGGAAAGGTCACCGTAGGTCATTTTGTTTTGATCTTAAAAGAAGTCCTAGGAAGTCGATATCTAGTATTTCATTAGTTCCCAAATCCCATCATTTGAAATATACATCTATATGGATTCGAAAATTATTTTTAGACGCGCTAGATATTAGATTTGTTGATTCTCATTTACTATCACATGAAACCTCCCTTGCTAAATTTAAAGGTTGAATGTGTTAGTGTTTTATGCATACTCTAGCTTTTTGTGCTTCATATTATATATCATTGCTAGATGTATGCATGTTTAGTCATTGCCTTATTTCATATCACATACTAGAAATTATGACTTGTTTATCTTTTTGTATTATATTTTGTATTTGAATTAATTGAACAATATAATAAGATTTTTATTTATCATTTATGTTTTATTTATTTCATTTAAGCTTAATGAAAAATACAAATGATTTTTGTTTATTCTTTTGAGTATATATCTTTATTTTTGGTTAAAAATGTCAAAAACTCAAAAAGATTTTATTTTATGTGTATTTTAGTTTGACACACTTTATGTGGCATATATTTGTGTTTGAATCCCATCTTTTACGCTCCCACATGGCTAGAACTTTTGGTTTAGATTTTCAATCCTTAAAATGTTCTTTACCATGTTTTATATGGAGCAGTTGGATTTTGTATTGTTTAAATGGATTCTATTTTTATATGCCTCTTTTCACACATGCACGAGCTCTTTGAAATCTTAATGTCACATGTTATATTTGAGCTTTTTGAGGTGTTCTCCTACCAATATAGTCATCTACATATCTATGACCTAGGAGGACTAGTGCATGTCACAATCCGTTGCACGTGAGCTTTGTGACATAAAAAATTATATATCTAAATGTGCACGGGGAAGGGCTCCGAAAGGATGAATTAAATCCTTTGCGATAGTAAGCCACCGTTTATTGGATCTAAAAGAAATACGTGATCCAAAGGCCTAAAAACAGAATATTTGGCATTAAAAAGAAATAATTGCCAAGGTCTATGTTTGTTTGATATATTCATTCAAAAGCAAAAGAATATATATGCTTATTGAGGGAGAATTGGATGTTATATCAACGGTTTGCACAATGTCCGTTTATCCTAGTTGTCTTTAATGTCATGACTCTATTTGGTTTGTAGAATCATCATCATGCTAGGCTTGTATGCATTGTGTATGTTTGTTCATTGAGTTCAATCTTCATATTGTCACATGAGGTTATATTTAAATGTGATAAAGTTTGCAATCAAATGAGAACTCCGTGAATGTTTATTAAGTGTTTGGGTCTAAATTTAATTGTTGCTAGTTCGCACCCCAACACTTACGTTTCCATATGACACATTTTTGCCATACGAGTGTGCAAACTTATTGTATTTTGTGTTATATGTGTGTTTATATCTATATATATATATGCAAGTGCTTCATTGGTATATTTCTAGTTTATATATATATATATATGATATTTGTTTGTCTTTGCCTTGATTTCTAGTCCTTCTATGCTTATACTTCATTTTTAGTATCTATAATGGATTAGTTATGCTTTTGTTGCTAATATGTTTTCACGTCTTATCACTTTAAGCTTCACTGTGTTTATTAGTTCTATATCCTTTGCCGATTCCTGAACAAAAAGGGGGAGAATGATAGGGGAGAAATGGTATCTAATCCTATTGTAATCGTACCTTAATTTAGGAGATTTAACTTAGGGGAAGTCGCGACCTTCTTTGGTAGATTGTTTTGATAAAGGGGAGAATTAATTGTGGGGGAATATTTAATTTAATTGAATTTAATACTTTGATATTCCCTATGCGTTTGATAGTTTGCTTAAGTGTGCAGGAATTCTTCTAAAGCGGCATCTTTCAATGGCAAAGCGTTTGATCCTTGGGTTGAGTCATGTTTGGGTGGGTTATGTTTTGAGTCTAGTGAGCTTGACGGCCCTTTAGGATTTTTGTTTGGTTTTTGTCCCGGAATAGCCAAAGGGGGAGATTTGTAAGGACACAAATTTCCAATTGAGTCCATATATAGTTTTGGCTCAATTCCGGACAAAAACATTTATTCATAGGATAGTATTTAATTGTAATATTCTCAAGCCTATGAAGTGTTTGTTGAAGACGTAGTGGAAAAGAGTATAAAGCTTCATCAAATATGCCGGTTTGCGTGCCTCGTTTCTACATCATCAACCATAGTTCCAAGCTCCCAAGGTATGAATGCAATATTATATATATAGGAGTTTGGAACAAGTTTATTGGGTGTTAGGTTTTATAAAAACCGCGTTATGCTTTAAGAAAGAATTAATTAAAACTTTAAATAAATGTCTATAAAGTTTTCTGGGCTTAAACAAGAATATTCAAACTTTCTGGTTTTTCGTTCTATAGAGTCGTTTGCATGAGATTGTCATTCGAACGAAAATGTCATTCGAACGAACCTGCCAACGAGTTCCTATATTAGGCCACTGGAATGTCGTTCGATATGTCGTTCGAACGAACCTGTGTTCGAACGAGATATCCAACGAGACTTCTAACGAGTTCCCTCTTTAAACATTCTGGAACTTCGTTAGAAATCTCGTTCGAACGAGATTTCGTTCGAACGAAAATGTCGTTCGAACGAGATTTGGCGGGAACAGTTAAATGGTAGTTTTTTGGCAGTTTTTACCCATTTTCCCACTAGTTTACCCCACTATCTTTTTGCTGAATATGTATGTGCGGGAAACCATTTTTCTAATCGAACTTTTCCATTCCATTCCATCTCTTAGAGAGAGTTTGAGAGCTAAAATTGTTTAAGGAAAATGTTCAAGTTTTGAGTGCTATTTTTCAAGAGAAAATATTTTATCACTCTTGTTTTACACCCATATTGTTTATCCAAGTTCACATATATACATATCAATTTCTTGGAGTTTGGCACCGGTTTATCTGTTCCGTTTCAAAGAGATGTTTTGGTTTGCTTCTACATCCATCAAAAAAGAAGACGTTTTGTTGCGATTCTACCCACTTGGATAAAGGCTCCTTTCTCGGGTGACGGTGACCATATAAAGTCCTATCGGTGGATTCTGAGACCGCGGTGGTGTTCCAAGGTTATCCGCTAGGAAGAGCTGTCTACAAGAAGAAGCGTCGAGGCTTGAAAGGGATCGATTTGTGTGTTGTAAGTCTTTCTATCTTGTACTTGTAATTCCGTATCTAGTGGATTTGTGGCTAGGGCCGTCCGAGGTTGTTTCCCGTCCTGGGTTTTTCCTCGTACATCACGGCGTAGTGTGATTGATTTATTTTATCTTGCAAAATAATGTAGAACTCATGTTTAGAATAATTCAAGATAAAATTTGGTTTAAATCATCACACTCATTTAATTTGGTGCTAAATTAAATATTGGGTAAAGTTTATTTAATTCAAGTCATTTGCTAAATTTTGGTTTTGCCTAATTTGCTCATATTGATAAATATGACTTAGGCAAATTCTAGGACTTGGATTAATTAATTGGTTTAAGTGAATATATTAATTGAGTAATTTTACTTCACTTGGTGTAATTTTAATTTGTTTAAGAAATTAAAATTTGTTGTTTTAAAGTTGAACCATCACACCGCTTCCGCATCGAGTTTACATAAAAAGGAAATAATAAATTAGAATTGGGGGCCTCGCGCTCCAACAAGTGGTATCAGAGTCGGGGCGCTAAGTTATCGCGTTAAAGATCCGTTTTTCGGCTTTTGTGTTTCCTTACCTTTTTAGGTGGTTCAAATTTGACTCACTCTCAATTTTTGTTTTATATATCTCGATGGGACGTCTTAATGAAAATTTGTCCAATTTTATTGAAAATGAAATTTTTAATTTTCGAGAGGAATTAAATGGGCTTAATAAATGTAATGAAAATTTAAAGGAATTAAATTTGAGATTTGCAAAAAGAATTAAATTTCTTGAAGATGAAAATTCTTGTTTTAAGGCTAAAATTGAACTTTTGCAAACCTTGCTATCTCAAAAAGATATATTTCGTGAAAAGTCATGGACATAAATCACAATTATAATAGTTTGAAAATGTCCAAGAAAGAGAGTGATAATCGAGAAAAGACTCTTAGGGACAAGTTTGCTCACATTGAGGGGGAGCGTGATATCCTTCTAGGTGTTATTGAAAATTTAAAGAAGGAGTCCCATAAATTTGAGGAGTCTAATTTATTACTCGAGTCCGATATTTTGAAAATGAAAAATGACTTACAAGGCTCGAGTAGTAGTTGTGATGGTTCTAGCTCTTTTTGTTCAAATACTTCCGTAGCTAAAGCTAAAACCATTGTTTGTTTTAGATGGTCTACTTTATCCAAAGACTTTAGGAAAGGTCACACCGTAGGTAACATTTCTCTTGTTTTCACATGTTTGCATTGTGGTAGGAAAGGTCACCGTAGGTCATTTTGTTTTGATCTTAAAAGAAGTCCTAGGAAGTCGATATCTAGTATTTCATTAGTTCCCAAATCCCATCATTTGAAATATACATCTATATGGATTCGAAAATTATTTTTTGACGCGCTAGATATTAGATTTGTTGATTCTCATTTACTATCACATGAAACCTCCCTTGCTAAATTTAAAGGTTGAATGTGTTAGTGTTTAATGCATACTCTAGCTTTTTGTGCTTCATATTATATATCATTGCTAGATGTATGCATGTTTAGTCATTTTCTAGTCATTGCCTTATTTCATATCACATACTAGAAATTATGACTTGTTTATCTTTTTGTATTATATTTTGTATTTGAATTAATTGAAAAATATAATAAGATCACCGTGGGTGGCACCAACACCTCCCACGGGACCAATGTAACTCGTAGGAACTGACCCCGCTGCCGCGGGACTCCCGGTTTGAGAATATGATGATAATTTGCATATTTTATGACTACGGCTTAAAAACATGGCGTTAGAGGGTGAAAACTCAAAACATCATGCTAACGGCCCCGTGGGTGGCAACAACACCTCCCACGGTACCAATGTAATTCATAGGAACTGACCACGCTTTCGCGGGACTCCCGATTTGAAAGTATGACGATAATTTTCATATTTCTAGACATAGGCTTAGAAACATGGCATTAGAGGGTGAGAACTAGTAACAGCCCCGAACGTCCCCATGTGTGGCACCAACACCTCCCACGGGACCAATGTAATTCGTAGGAACTGACCCTGCTACCGCGGGACTCCCGGTTTGAGAATACGACGGTAATTTGCATATTTTTAGACTTAAGCAAAATATGGCTTTAGAGGGTGAAAACTCGAAATAGCCTTCCAACGGCCCCATGGGTGGCACCAACTCCTCCCACAGGACCAATGTAACTTGTAGCAATAGACCCCGCAGCCGCGGGACTCCCGGTTTCAGAATACGACGATAATTTGCATATTTCTAGAATTAGGATTAAAAACATGGCATTAGAGGGTGAGAACTAGATACAACCCCCGAACGTCCTCGTGGGTAGCACAAACACCTCCTACGGGACCAATGTAGATCGTAGGAATTTCCCTCGCAGCCGCGAGTCTCCCAGTTTGAGTGTACGACTGTAATTTGCATATTTTTAGACTTAAGCAAAACATGGCGTTAGAGCGAGAAAACTAAAAACATCCCCTGAACGGACCCGTGGGTGGCACCAACACCTCCCACGGGACCAATTTAACTCGTAGGAACTGACCCCATAGCCACGGGACCCCTGGTTTGAGAATACAATGATAATTTGCATATTTTTAGACTTAGGCTTAAAAACATGGCGTTAGAGGGTGAGAACTAGTTACAGCCCCCGAACATCACCATGGGTGGCACCAACACCTCCCACGGGACCAATGTAACTCGTAGGAACTGACCCCGCTGCCGCGGGACTCCCGGTTTGAGAATACGATGATAATTTACATGTTTTTTGACTTAGGATTTAAAAACATGGCGTTAGAGGGTGAGAACTTGTAACAGCCCCTAAAACATCACCGTGGGTGGCACCAACACCTCCCACGGGACCAATGTAACTCGTAGGAACTGACCCCGCAGCCGTGGGACTCCCGGTTTGAGAATACGACGGTAATTTGCATATTTTTAGACTTAGGCTTAAAATCAGGTCTTTAGAGGGTGAGAACTTGAAATAGACCCCGAACGTACCTGTGGGTGGAACCAACACCTCCCACAGGACAAATTTAATTCGTAGGAACTGACCCCGCTGCCGCGGGACTCTCGATTTGAGAGTACGACGGTAATTTGCATATTTATAGACTTAGGCTTAAAAACATGGGGTTAGAGGGTGAGAACTAGTAACAGCCCCCGAACGTCCCCGTTGGTGGCACCAACACCTCCCACGAGACCAATGTAACTCGTAGGAACTGACCCCACAGCCGCGGGACTCCCGGTTTGAGAATACGACGGTAATTTGCATATTTTTATACTTAAGCGAAACATGGCATTAGATGGTGAAAACTTGAAACAGCCACCGAACGTCCCCGTGGGTGGCACCAACACCTCCCATGAGACCAATGTAACTCGTAGGAACTGACCCCGCAGTTGCGGGACTCCCGGTTTGAGAATACGACGGTAATTTGCATGTTTTTAGACATAAGCAAAACATGGCGTTAGAGGGTGAAAACTCAAAACTGCCCCCGAACGTTCCCGTGGATGGCACCAACACTTCCCACGGGACCAATGTAACTCGTAGGAACTGACCTTGCAGCCGTGGGACTTTCAGTTTTAGAATACGACGATAATATGCATATTTCTAGACTTACCCTTAAAAACATGGCGTTAGAGGGTGAGAACGAGAAACAACCCCCGAACGTCCCCGTGGGTGGCACCAACACCTCCCACGAGACCAATGTAACTCATAGGAACTGACCCCGCAGCCGCGGGACTCCCGGTTTGAGAATACGGCGGTAATTTGCATATTTCTAGACACCGGCTTAAAAACATGGCGTTAGAGGGTGAGAACTCGAAATAGCCCCCGAACGTCCCCGTGGGTGGCACCAACACCTTCCACGAGACCAATGTAATTCGTAGGAATTGACCCCGCTTTCGCGGGACTCCCAGTTTCAGAGTACGACGGTAATTTGCATATTTCTAGACATAGGCTCAAAAACATAGCGTTAGAGGGTGAAAACTAGTAACAGCCCCCGAACGTCCCCGTTGGTGGCACCAATACCTCCCACGAGACCAATGTAACTCATAGGAACTGACCCCACAGCCGCGGGACTCCGGGTTTGAGAATACGACGGTAATTTGCATATTTCTAGACTTAAGCAAAACATGGCGTTTGAGGGTGAAAACTCGAAACTGCCACCGAACGGCCCTATGGGTGGCACCAACACCTCCCACAGGACTAATGTAACTCGTTGGCACTGACCCCGCACCCGTAGGACTTCCAGTTTGAGAATACGACGTTAATTTGCATATTTCTAGACTTACGCTTAAAAACATGGCGTTAGAGGGTGAGAACTAGAAACATCCCCCGAACATCCCCGTGGGTGGCACCAACACCTCCCACGGGACCAATGTAACTCGTAGGAACTGACCCCGCAGCCGCGAGACTCTTGGTTTGAGAATACGATGATAATTTACATATTTCTAGACAAAGTCTTACAAACATGGCGTTAGAGGGTGAGAACTAGAAACAACCCACGAATGTCCCCGTGGGTGGCACCAACACCTCCCACGGGACCAATGTAACACGTAGGAACTGACCCCACAGCTGCGGGACTCCCGGTTTGAGAATATGACGGCAATTTGCATATATCTAGACTTAGAGTTAAAAACATGACGTTAGAGGGTGAGAACTTGAAACAGCCCCCGAACGTCCCCGTGGGTGGCACCAACACCTCCCACGGGACCAATGTAATTCGTAGGAACTAAGCCCTCTACCGCGGGACTCCTGGTTTGAGAGTACGGCGGTAATTTGCATGTTTCTAGACATAGGCTTAAAAATATAGCATTAGAGGGTGAGAACTAGTAACAGCCCCCAAACGTCCCCGTGGGTGGCACCAACACCTCCCACGTTACCAATGGAACTCGTAGGAAATGACCCCGTAGCCGCGGCACCCCCGGTTTGAGAATACGACGATAATTTGCATATTTTTTTATGCAGGCTTAAAAACATGGAGTTAGAGGCTGAAAACTCTAAACAGCCTCCTAACGGCCCCGTGGGTGGGACCAACACCTCCCACGGAACTAATGTAACTCGTAGGAACTGACCCCGCAGTCGAGGGACTCCCGATTTGAGAATACGATGATAATTTGTATATTTCTAGACTTTGGATTAAAAACATGGCGTTAGAGGGTGAGAACTAGAAACAGCCCCCGAACGTCCCCGTGGGTTGCACCAACACCTCCCATGGGACCAATGTAACTCGTAGGAACTGACCCCACAGCCGCGGGACTCCCGGTTTGAGAATACGATGGTAATTTGCATATTTCTAGATTTAACCAAAACATGGCGTTAGAGGGTTAAAACTTGAAACATCCCCCGAACATCCCCATGGGTGGCACCAACACCTCCCACGGGACCGGTGTAACTCGTAGGAACTGACCCCGCAGCCGCGGGACTCCCGGTTTGAGAATACCACAATAATTTGCACATTTTTAGACTTAGGCTTAAAAACAAGGCATTCGAGGGTGAAAACTCGAAACATCCCGCTAACGGCCCTGTGGGTGTCACCAACACCTCCCACGGGACAAATGTAACTCGTAGGAACTGACCCCGCAGCCGCGGGACTCCCGGTTTGAGAGTACGACGGTAATTTTCATATTTCTAGACTTAGGCTTAAAAACATGGCGTTATAGGGTGAGAACTCGAAATAGCCCCTCAACGTCCCCGTGGGTGGCCCCCACACCTCACACGGGACCAATGAAATTTGTAGGAACTGACCCTGCAGCCGCGGGACTCCCGTTTTGAGAATACGACGATAATTTGCTTATTTTTAGGATCAGGCTTAAAAACATTGCGTTAGAGGGTGAAAACTCAAAACAACCCCGTAATGGCCCCGTGGGTGGCACCAACACCTCCCACGGAACCAATGTAACTCGTAGCAACTATCCCCACAGTCGCGGGACTCCCGTTTTGAGAATATGATGATAATTTTCATATTTATAGACATACGCTTAAAAACATGGCGTTAGAGGCTGAGAACTAAAAACATCCCCCGATCGTCCCCGCGGGTGGCACCAACACCTCCCACGGGACCAATGTAACTCGTAGGAACTGACCCCGCAGCTGCGGGACTCCCGGTTTGAGAATACGATGGTAATTGGCATATTTCTAGACTTAGGCTTAAAAACAGGGCGTTAGAGGGTGAGAACTTAAAACAGCCCCCTAACGTCCCCGTGGGTGGCACCATCACCTCCCACGGGACCAATGTAACACGTAGGAACTGACCCCGGTTTGAGAATACGACGATAATTTGCATATTTCTAAACTTACGCTTAAAAACATGGCGTTAGAGGGTGAGAACTAAAAACAGCCCCCGAACGTCCCCGTGGGTGGCACCAACACCTCCCACGAGACCAATGTAACTCGTAGAAACTGACCCCGCAGCCGCGGGACTCCCGGTTTGAGAATACCAAAATAATTTGCACATTTTTAGACTTAGGCTTAAAAACAAGGCGTTAGAGGGTGAACACTCGAAACATCCCGCTAACGGCCCCGTGGGTGGCACCAAGACCTCCCACGGGACCAATGTAACTCGTAGGAACTGACCCCGCAGCCGCGGGACTCTCGGTTTTAGAGTACGACGGTAATTTACATATTTCAAGAATTAGGCTTAAAAACATGGCGTTATAGGGTGAGAACTTGAAATAGCCCCCGAACGTCCCCGTGGGTGGCCCTAACACCTCCCACGGGACCAATGTAATTTGAAGGAACTGACCTCTCTGCCGTGGGACTCCCGATTTGAGAGTACGACGGTAATTTGAATATTTCTAGACTAATGTTTAAAAACATGGCGTTAGAGGGTGAGAACTAGTAACAGCCCCCGAACATCCCCGTGGGTGTCACCAACACCTCCCTCGTGACCAATGTAACTCGTCGAAACTGACCCCGCAACCGCGGGACTCACGGTATGAGAATACGCGGTAATTTTCATATTTCTAGACTTAATCAAAACATGGCGTTAGAGGGTGAAAACTCGAAACTGCCCCCAAACGTCCCCGTGGGTGGCACCAACACCTCGCACGGGACCAATGTAACTCATAGGAACTGACCCCGCAGCCGCGGGACTCCCGATTTGAGAATACGATGATAATTTCCATATTTCTAGACTTACGCTTAAAAACATGGCGTTAGAGGGTGAGAACTAGAAACAGCCCCCGAACGTCCCCGTGGGTGGCACCAACACCTCCCACGGGACCAATGTAACTCGTAGGAACTGACCCTGCTACCGCGGGACTCCCGATTTGAGAATACAAAGGTAATTTTCATATTTTTAGACTCAGGCTTAAAAACATGGCGTTAGAGGGTGAAAACTCAAAACAGCCCCCTAACGGCCCCGTGGGTGGCACCAACACCTCCGACGGAACTTATGTAACTCGTAGGAACTGACCCCACAGCCAAGGGACTCTCGATTTGAGAATACGGCAAGAATTTACGTTTTTTTAGACTTAGGCTTAAAAGCATGGCGTTAGAGGGTGAGAACTTGAAACAGCCCCCGAACGCCCCGCGGGTGGCACCAACACTCCCACGAGACCAATGTAACTCGTAGGAACTGACCCCGCCGTCGTGGGACTCCCGATTTGAGAATACGATGGTAATTTGCATATTTCCAGACTGAAGCAAAACATGGCGTTAGAGGGAGAAAACTTGAAACTGCCCCCGAACGTCCCCGTGGGTGGCACCGACACCTGCCACGGGACCAATGCGACTCGTAGGAACTGACCCCACAGCCGCGGGACTGCTGGTTTGAGAGTACAATGGTAATTTGCATATTTCTAGACTTAGGCTTAAAAACATGGCGTTAGAGGGTGAGAACTCGAAATTGCCCCCGAAGTCCCCGTGGGTGGACCCAACACCTCCCACGGGAGAAATGTAATCCATAGGAACTGACCCCACTGCCGCGGGACTCCCGGTTTGAGAATACGATGATAATTTGCATATTTCTAGACTTAGTCTTAAAAACATGGCGTTAGAGGGTGAGAACTAGAAACAACCCCCGATCGTCCCCTTGGGTGGCACCAACACCACCCACAGGACCAATGTAACTCGTAGGAACTGACCCCGCAGCCGCGGGACTCCCGGTTTGAGGATACGACGATAATTTGCATATTTTTAGACTTGGGTTTAAAAATATGGCATTAGAGGGTGAAAACTCGAAACAGCCCACTAACGTCCCCGTGGGTGGCCCAAACACCTCCCACGGGACCAATATAACTCGTAGGAACTGACCCTCTAACCGCGGTACTATCGATTTGAGAATAAGACTGTAATTTGCATATTTCTAGACATAAGCAAAACATTGCGTTAGAGGGTGAGAACTCGAAAAAGCGATCGAACATCTCCGTGGGTGGAACCAACACCACCCACGGGACCAATGTAACTCGTAGGAACTGACCCCGCAGTCGCGGGACTCCAGGTTTAAGAATAAGACGGTAATTTGCATATTTCAAGACTTTAGCAAAACATGGCGTTAGAGGGTGAAAACTCGAAACAGCCTTCCAACAGCCCCATGGGTGGCGCCAACTCCTCCCACAGGACCAATGTAACTCGTAGCAACTGACCCCGCATCCGCGGGACTCCCGGTTTTAGAATACGACGATAATTTGCATATTTCTAGAGTTAGGACTAAAAACATGGCGTTAGAGGGTGAGAACTAGATACAGCCCCCGAAAGTCCCCCTGGGTGGCACCAACACCTCCCACGGGACCAATGTAACTCGTAGGAATTACCCTCCCAGCCGCGAGTCTCCCGGTTTGAGTGTACGACGGTAATTTGCATATTTCTAGACTTAAGCAAAACATGGTGTAAGAGGGAGAAAACTCAAAACATCCCCTGAACGGACCCGTGGGTGGCACCAACACCTCCCGCGGGACCAATGTAACTCGTAGGAACTGACCCCGTAGACGCGGGACCCCTGGTTTGAGAATACGACGATAATTTGCATATTTTTATACTTAGGCTTAAAAACATGGCGTTAGAGGGTGAGAACTAGTAACAGCCCCCGAACATCACCATGGGTGGCACCAACACCTCCCACGTGACCAATGTAACTCGTAAGAACTGACCCCGCTGCCGCGGGACTTCCGGTTTGAGAATATGATGATAATTTGCATATTTTTTGACTCATGCTTAAAAACATGGCGTTAGAGGGTGAGAACTAGTAACAGCCCCCGAACATCACCGTGGGTGGCAACAACACTTCCCACAGGACCAATGTAACTCGTAGGAACTGACCCCGCTGCCGTGGGACTCCTGGTTTGAGAATACCAAAATAATTTGCATATTTATAGACTTAGGCTTAAAAACAAGGCGTTAGAGGGTGAAAACTTGAAACATCCCGCTAACGGCACCGTGGGTGGCAACAACACCTCCCACGGGACCAATGCAATTCGTAGGAACTGACCACGCTTTCGCGGGACTCCCGGTTTGAAAGTATGACGGTAATTTTCATATTTCTAGACATAGGCTTAAAAACATGGCGTTTGAAGGTGAGAACTAGTAACAGCCCCCGAACGTCCCCATGGGTGGCACCAACACCTCCCACGGGACCAATGTAATTCGTAGGAACTGACCCCGCTGCCGCGGGACTCCCGGTTTGAGAATACGACGGTAATTTGCATATTTCTAGACTTAAGCAAAACATGGCTTTAGATGGTGAAAACTCGAAACAGCCTTCCAATAGCCCCATGGGTGACACCAAATCGTCCCACAGGACCAATGTAACTCGTAGCAACTGACCCCGCAGCCGAGGGACTCCCGCTTTCAGAATATGACGATAATTTGCATATTTCTAGAGTTAGGATTAAAAACATGGCGTTAGAGGGTGCGAACTAGATACAGCCCCCGAACGTCCTCTTGAGTGCCACCAACACCTCCCACGGGACCAATGTAACTCGTAGGAATTTCCCTCGCAGCCGCGAGTCTCCCGGTTTGAGTGTACGACGGTAATTTGCATATTTCTAAAGTAAATCAAAACATGGCGTTAGAGGGAGAAAACTAAAAACATCCCCTGAACGGACCCGTGGGTGGCACCAACACCTCCCACGGGACGAATTTAACTCGTAGGAATTGACCCCGCAGCCGCGGGACCCCTGGTTTGAGAATACGACGATAATTTGTATATTTTTAGACTTAGGCTTAAAAACATGGCGTTAGAGGGTGAGAACTAGTAACAGCCCCCGAACATCACCGTGGGTGGCACCAACACCTCCCACGGGACCAATATAACTCGTAGGAACTGACTCCCCTGCCGCGGGACTCCCGGTTTGAGAATACGATGATAATTTGCATATTTTATGACTCAGGCTTAAAAACATGGCGTTAGAGGGTGAAAACTCGAAACATCCCGCTAACGGCCGCTTTAGTGGCAACAACACCTCCCACGGGACCAATGTAACTCGTAGGAACTGACCCCGCAGCCGTGGGACTCCCGGTTTGAGAATACGACGGTAATTTGGATATTTCTAGACTTAGGCTTAAAAGCATGGCGTTAGAGGGTGAGAAATTGAAATAGCCCCCGAACGTCCCTGTGGGTGGCACCAACACCTCCCACAGGACTAATGTAATTTGCAGGAACTGACCCTGCTGCCACGGGACTCCCGGTTTGAGAGTACGGCGGTAATTTTCATATTTCTAGACATAGGCTTAAAAATATGGCGTTAGAGGGTGAGAACTAGTAACAGCCCCCGAACGTCCCCGTTGGTGGCACCAACACCTCCCACGAGACCAATGTAACTCATAGGAACATACCCCGTAGCCGCGGGACTCCCGGTTTGAGAATACGACTGTAATTTGCATATTTCTAGACTTAAGCAAAACATGGCTTTAGATGGTGAAAACTTGAAACATCCACCGAACGTCCCCGTGGGTGGCACCAACACCTCCCACGAGACCAATGTAACTCGTAGGAACTGACCCCGCAGCCGTGGGACTCCCGGTTTGAGAATACGACAGTAATTTGCATGTTTTTATACTTAAGAAAAACATGGCGTTAGCAGGTGAAAACTCGAAACTGCCCCCGAACGTCAATGTGGGTGGCACCAACACCTCCCCCGGGACCAATGTAACTCGTTGGAATTGACCCCGCAGCCCTGGGACTTCCAGTTTTAGAATACGACGATAATATGCATATTTCTAGACTTACGCTTAAAAACATGGCGTTAGAGGGTGAGAACTAGAAACAGCCACCGAACATCCCCGTGGGTGGCACCTTCACCTCCCACGGGACCAATATAACTCGTAGGAACTGACCCCGCAGTCGAGAGTCTCCCGGTTTGAGTGTACGACGGTAATTTGCATATTTCTAGACATAGGCTTAAAAACATGGCGTTAGAGGGTGAGAACTCGAAATAGCCCCCGAACGTCCCCGTGCATGGCACCAACACCTCCCACGGGACCAATGTAATTCGTAGGAACTGACCACGCTTTCGCGGGACTCCCGGTTTGAGAGTACAACGGTAATTTGCATATTTCTATATATAGGCTTAAAAACATGGCGTTAGAGGTTGAGAACTAGTAAGAGCCCCCGAACGTCCCCATGGGTGGCACCAATACCTCCCACGGGACCAATGTAATTCGTAGGAACTGACCCCGCTGCCGCGGGACTCTCAGTTTGAGAATACGACGATAATTTGCATATTTTTAGACTTAAGCAAAACATAGATTTAGAGGGTGAACACTTGAAACAGCCACCGAACGTCCCCGTGGGTGGCACCAACACCTCCCACGGGACCAATGTAACTCGTAGGAACTGACCCCGCTGCCGCGACACTCCCAGTTTGAGAGTCCGACGGTAATTTGCATATTTCAAGACTTAAGCAAAACATGGCGTTAGAGGGTGAAAACTCGAAACAGCCTTCCAACAGCCCCATGGGTGGCACCAACTCCTCCCACAGGACCAATCTAACTCGTAGCAATTGACCCCGCAGTCGCGGGACTCCCGGTTTTAGAATAGGACGATAATTTTCATATTTTTAGAGTTAGGATTAAAAACATGGCGTTAGAGGGTGAGAACTAGATACAGCCCCCGAACGTCCCCGTGGGTGGCACCAACACCTCCCCCGGGACCAATGTAACTCATAGGAATTGCCCTCCCAGCCGCGAGTCTCCCGGTTTGAGTGTACGACGGTAATTTGCATATTTCTAGACTTAAGCAAAATATGGTGTCAGAGGTAGAAAACTCAAAACATCCCCTGAACGGACCCGTGGGTGGCACCAACACCTCCCGCGGGACCAATGTAACTCCTAGGAACTGACCCCGCATCCGCAGGACTCCCGATTTCAGAATACGACGATAATTTGCATAATTCTGGAGTTGGGATTAAAAACATGGTGTTAGAGGGTGAGAACTAGATACAGCCCCAGAACGTCCTCGTGAGTGGCACCAACACCGCCCACGGGACCAATGTAACTCGTAGGAATTTCCCTCGCAGCCGCGAGTCTCCCGATTTGAGTGTATGACGGTAATTTTCATATTTCTAAACTTAAGCAAAACACGGAGTTAGAGGGAGAAAACTAAAAACATCCCCTGAACGGACCCGTGGGTGGAACCAACACCTCCCACGGGACCAATTTAACTCGTAGGAACTGACCCCGCAGCCGCGGGACCCCTGGTTTGAGAATACGACGATAATTTGTATATTTTTTGACTTAGGCTTAAAAACATGGCGTTAGAGGGTGAGAACTAGTAACAGCCCCCGAACATCACCGTGGGTGGCACCAACACCTCCCACGGGACCAATATAACTCGTAGGAACTGACCCCCCTGCCGCGGGACTCCCGGTTTGAGAATATGATGATAATTTGCATATTTTATGACTCAGGCTTAAAAACATGGCGTTAGAGGGTGAAAACTCGAAACATCCCGCTAACAGCAACGTGGGTGGCACCAACACCTCCCACAGGACCAATGTAATTCGTAGGAACTGACCCCGCTGCCGCGGGACTCCCGGTTTGAGAGTACGACGGTAATTTGCCTATTTCTAGACTTAGGCTTAAAAATATGGCGTTAGAGGGTGAGAACTAGTAACAGCCCCCGAACGTCCCCGTTGGTGGCACCAACACCTCCCACGAGACCAATGTAACTCGTAGGAACTGACCCCGCAGACGCGGGACTCCCGGTTTGAGAATACGACAGAAATTTGCATATTTCTAGACTTAGGCAGAATATGGCTTTAGATGGTGAAAACTTGAAACATCCACCGAACATCCCCGTGGGTGGCACCAACACCTCCCACGAGACCAATGTAACTCGTAGGAACTGACCCCGCAGTCGCGGGACTCGCGGTTTGAGAATACGACGGTAATTTTCATGTTTTAGACTTGAGCAAAACATGGCGTTAGAGGGTGAAAACTCAAAACTGCCCCCGAACGTCAACGTGGGTGGCACCAACACCTCCCACGGGACCAATGTAACTCATTGGAACTGACCCCACAGCCGTGGGACTTCCACTTTTAGAATACGACGATAATATGCATATTTCTAGACTTACGCTTAAAAACATGGCGTTAGAGGGTGAGAACTAGAAACAGCCCCCGAACGTCCCCGTGGGTGGCACTAACACCTCCCACAGGACCAATGTAACTCGTAGGAACTGACCCCCCAGCCGCGGGACTCCCGGTTTGGGAATACGACAGTAATTTTTATATTTCTAGACATAGGCTTAAAAACATGGCGTTAGAGGGTGAGAACTCGAAATAGCCCCCGAACGTCCCCGTGGGTGGCACCAGCACCTCCCACGGGACCAATGTTATTCGTAGGAACTGACCCCGCTTTCGCGGGACTCCCGGTTTGAGAGTACAACGGTAATTTGCATATTTCTTGACATATGCTGAAAAGCATAGCGTTAGAGGGTGAGAACTCGAAATAGCCCTCGAACGTCCCCGTGGGTGGCACCAACACCTCCCACGGGACCAATGTAATTCGTAGGAACTGACCACGCTTTCGCGGGACTCCCGATTTGAGAGTACAACGGTAATTTGCATATTTCTAGACATAGTCTTAAAAACGTGGCGTTAGAGGTTGAGAACTAGTAACAACCCCCGAACGTCCCCATGGGTGGCACCAATACCTCCCACGGGACCAATGTAATTCGTAGGAACTGACCCTCTGCCGCGGGACTCTCAGTTTGAGAATACGACGATAATTTGCATATTTTTAGACTTAAGCAAAACATAGCTTTAGAGGGTGAACACTTGAAACAGCCACCGAACGTCCCCGTGGGTGGCACCAACACCTCCCATGGGACCAATGTAACTCGTAGGAACTGACCCCGCTGCCGCGACACTCCCAGTTTGAGAGTACGACGGTAATTTGCATATTTCAAGACTTAAGCAAAACATGGCGTTAGAGGGTGAAAACTCGAAATAGCCTTCCAACAGCCCCATGGGTGGCACCAACTCCTCCCACAGGACCAATCTAACTCGTAGCAATTGACCCCGCAGTCGCGGGACTCCCGGTTTTAGAATAGGACGATAATTTTCATATTTTTAGAGTTAGGATTAAAAACATGGCGTTAGAGGGTGAGAACTAGATACAGCCCCCGAACGTCCCCGTGGGTGGCACCAACACCTCCCCCGGGACCAATGTAACTCATAGGAATTGCCCTCCCAGCCGCGAGTCTCCCGGTTTGAGTGTACGACGGTAATTTGCATATTTCTAGACTTAAGCAAAATATGGTGTCAGAGGTAGAAAACTCAAAACATCCCCTGAACGGACCCATGGGTGGCACCAACACCTCCCGCGGGACCAATGTAACTCCTAGGAACTGACCCCGCAGCCGCAGGACTCCCGATTTCAGAATACGACGATAATTTGCATATTTCTGGAGTTGGGATTAAAAACATGGTGTTAGAGGGTGAGAACTAGATACAGCCCCAGAACGTCCTCGTGAGTGGCACCAACACCGCCCACGGGACCAATGTAACTCGTAGGAATTTCCCTCGCAGCCGCGAGTCTCCCGATTTGAGTGTATGACGGTAATTTTCATATTTCTAAACTTAAGCAAAACACGGAGTTAGAGGGAGAAAACTAAAAACATCCCCTGAACGGACCCGTGGGTGGAACCAACACCTCCCACGGGACCAATTTAACTCGTAGGAACTGACCCCGCAGCCGCGGGACCCCTGGTTTGAGAATACGACGATAATTTGTATATTTTTTGACTTAGGCTTAAAAACATGGCGTTAGAGGGTGAGAACTAGTAACAGCCCCCGAACATCACCGTGGGTGGCACCAACACCTCCCACGGGACCAATATAACTCGTAGGAACTGACCCGCCTGCCGCGGGACTCCCGGTTTGAGAATATGATGATAATTTGCATATTTTATGACTCAGGCTTAAAAACATGGCGTTAGAGGGTGAAAACTCGAAACATCCCGCTAACAGCAACGTGGGTGGCACCAACACCTCCCACAGGACCAATGTAATTCGTAGGAACTGACCCCGCTGCCGCGGGACTCCCGGTTTGAGAGTACGACGGTAATTTGCCTATTTCTAGACTTAGGCTTAAAAATATGGCGTTAGAGGGTGAGAACTAGTAACAGCCCCCGAACGTCCCCGTTGGTGGCACCAACACCTCCCACGAGACCAATGTAACTCGTAGGAACTGACCCCGCAGACGCGGGACTCCCGGTTTGAGAATACGACAGAAATTTGCATATTTCTAGAATTAGGCAGAATATGGCTTTAGATGGTGAAAACTTGAAACATCCACCGAACATCCCCGTGGGTGGCACCAACACCTCCCACGAGACCAATGTAACTCGTAGGAACTGACCCCGCAGCCGCGGGACTCGCGGTTTGAGAATACGACGGTAATTTTCATGTTTTAGACTTGAGCAAAACATGGCGTTAGAGGGTGAAAACTCAAAACTGCCCCCGAACGTCAACGTGGGTGGCACCAACACCTCCCACGGGACCAATGTAACTCATTGGAACTGACCCCACAGCCGTGGGACTTCCACTTTTAGAATACGACGATAATATGCATATTTCTAGACTTACGCTTAAAAACATGGCGTTAGAGGGTGAGAACTAGAAACAGCCCCCGAACGTCCCCGTGGGTGGCACTAACACCTCCCACAGGACCAATGTAACTCGTAGGAACTGACCCCCCAGCCGCGGGACTCCCGGTTTGGGAATACGACAGTAATTTTTATATTTCTAGACATAGGCTTAAAAACATGGCGTTAGAGGGTGAGAACTCGAAATAGCCCCCGAACGTCCCCGTGGGTGGCACCAGCACCTCCCACGGGACCAATGTTATTCGTAGGAACTGACCCCGCTTTCGCGGGACTCCCGGTTTGAGAGTACAACGGTAATTTGCATATTTCTTGACATATGCTGAAAAGCATAGCGTTAGAGGGTGAGAACTCGAAATAGCCCTCGAACGTCCCCGTGGGTGGCACCAACACCTCCCACGGGACCAATGTAATTCGTAGGAACTGACCACGCTTTCGCGGGACTCCCGATTTGAGAGTACAACGGTAATTTGCATATTTCTAGACATAGTCTTAAAAACGTGGCGTTAGAGGTTGAGAACTAGTAACAACCCCCGAACGTCCCCATGGGTGGCACCAATACCTCCCACGGGACCAATGTAATTCGTAGGAACTGACCCTCTGCCGCGGGACTCTCAGTTTGAGAATACGACGATAATTTGCATATTTTTAGACTTAAGCAAAACATAGCTTTAGAGGGTGAACACTTGAAACAGCCACCGAACGTCCCCGTGGGTGGCACCAACACCTCCCATGGGACCAATGTAACTCGTAGGAACTGACCCCGCTGCCGCGACACTCCCAGTTTGAGAGTACGACGGTAATTTGCATATTTCAAGACTTAAGCAAAACATGGCGTTAGAGGGTGAAAACTCGAAACAGCCTTCCAACAGCCCCATGGGTGGCACCAACTCCTCCCACAGGACAAATCTAACTCGTAGCAACTGACCCCGCAGTCGCGGGACTCCCGGTTTTAGAATACGACGATAATTTTCATATTTCTAGAGTTAGGATTAAAAACATGGCGTTAGAGGGTGAGAACTAGATACAGCCCCCGAACGTCCTCGTGGGTGGCACCAACACCTCCCCCGGGACCAATGTAACTCGTAGGAATTGCCCTCCCAGCCGCGAGTCTCCCGGTTTGAGTGTACGACGGTAATTTTCATATTTCTAGACTTAAGCAAAATATGGTGTTAGAGGGAGAAAACTCAAAACATCCCCTGAACGGACCCGTGGGTGGCACCAACACCTCCCGCGGGATCAATGTAACTCCTAGGAACTGACCCCGCAGCCGCAGGACTCCCGATTTTAGAAGACGACGATAATTTGTATATTTCTAGAGTTGGGATTAAAAACATGGCGTTAGAGGGTGAGAACTAGATACAGCCCCAGAACGTCCTCGTGAGTGGCACCAACACCGCCCACGGGACCAATGTAACTTGTAGGAATTTCCCTCGCAGCCGCGAGTCTCCCGATTTGAGTGTATGACGGTAATTTTCATATTTCTAAACTTAAGCAAAACACGGATTTAGAGGGAGAAAACTAAAAACATCCCCTGAACGGACCCGTGGGTGGCACCAACACCTCCCACGGGACCAATTTAACTCGTAGGAACTGACCCCGCAGCCGCGGGACCCCTGGTTTGAGAATACGACGATAATTTGTATATTTTTTTACTTAGGCTTAAAAACATGGCGTTAGAGGGTGAGAACTAGTAACAGCCCCCGAACATCACCGTGGGTGGCACCAACACCTCCCACGGGACCAATGTAACTCGTAGTAACTGACCCCCCGGCCGCGGGACTCCCGGTTTGAGAATACGATGATAATTTGCATATTTTATGACTCAAGATTAAAAACATGGCATTAGAGGGTGAAAACTCGAAATATCCCGCTAACGGCAACGTGGGTGGCAACAACACCTCCCACGGGACCAATGTAACTCGTAGGAACTGACCCCACAGCCGTGGGACTCCCGGTTTGAGAATACGACGGTAATTTGCATAAATCTAGACTTAGGCTTAAAATCATGGCGTTAGAGGGTGAGAACTCGAAATAGCCCCCGAACGTCCCTGTGGGTGGCACCAACACCTCCCACAGGACCAATGTAATTCGTAGGAACTAACCCCGCTGCCGCGGGACTCCCGGTTTGAGAGTACGATGGTAATTTGCATATTTTTAGACTTAGGCTTAAAAATATGGCGTTAGAGGGTGAGAACTAGTAATAGCCCCCGAATGTCCCCGTTGGTGGCACCAACACCTCCCACGAGACCAATGTAACTCGTAGGAACAGACCCCGCAGCCGCGGGACTCCCGATTTGAGAATATGACGGTAATTTGCATATTTCTAGACTTAAGCAAAACATGGCTTTAGATGGTGAAAACTTGAAACAGCCACCGAACGTCCCCGTGGGTGGCACCAACACCTCCCACGAGACCAATGTAACTCGTAGGAACTGAACCCGCAGCCGCGGGACTCCCGGTTTGAGAAAACGATGGTAATTTGCATGTTTTTAGACTTAAGCAAAACATGGCGTTAGCGGGTGAAAACTCGAAAATGCCCCTGAACGTCAACTTGGGTGGCACCAACACCTCCCACGGGACCAATGTAACTCGTTGGAACTGACCCCGCAGCCGTGGGACTTCCAGCCTTAGAATACGACGATAATATGCATATTTCAAGATTTACGCTTAAAAACATGGCGTTAGAGGGTGAGAACTAGAAACAGCCCCCGAACATCCCCGTGGGTGGCACCAACACCTCTCACGGTATCAATGTAACTCGTAGGAACTAACCCCTCAGCCGCGGGACTCCCGGTTTGAGAATACGACGGTAATTTGCATATTTCTAGACATAGGCTTAAAAACTTAGCGTTAAAGGGTGAGAACTCGAAATAGCCCCCGAACGTCCCCGTGGGTGGCACCAACACCTCCCACGGGACCAATGTAATTCGTAGGAACTGACCACGCTTTCGCGGGACTCCCGATTTGAGAGTACGGCGGTAATTTTCATATTTCTAGACATAGGATTAAAAACATGGCGTTAGAGGTTGAGAACTAGTAACAGCCCCCGAACGTCCCCATGGGTGGAACCAACACCTCCCACAGGACCAATGTAATTCGTAGGAACCGACCCCGCGGCCGCGGGACTCTCGGTTTGAGAATACAACGATAATTTGCATATTTTTAGACTTAAGCAAAACATGGCTTTAGAGGGTGAAAACTTGAAACACTCACCGAACGTCCCCATGCGTGGCACCAACACCTCCCACGGGACCAGTATAACTCGTAGGAACTGACCTCGCTGCCGCGACACTCCCGGTTTGAGAGCACGACGGTAATTTGCATATTTCAAGACTTAAGCAAAACATGGCGTTAGAGGGTGAACTCGAAACAGCCTTCCAACAGCCCCATGGGTGGCACCAACTCCTCCCACAGGACCAATGTAACTCGTAGCAACTGACCCCATAGTGCGGGACTCCCGGTTTTAGAATACGATAATAATTTGCATATTTCTAGAGTTAGGATTAAAACATGGCGTTAGAGGGTGAGAACTAGATACTGCCCCCCGAACGTCCCCGTGGGTGGCACCAACACCTCCCACGGGACCAATGTAACTCGTAGGAATTGCCCTCCCAGCCGCGAGTCTCCCGGTTTGAGTGTACGAAGGTAATTTGCATATTTCTAGACTTAAGAAAAATATGGTGTTAGAGGGAGAAAACTCAAAACATCCCCTGAACGGACCCGTGGGTGGCACCAACACCTCCCGCGGAACCAATGTAACTCATAGGAACTGACCCCGCAGCTGCAGGACTCCCGGTTTCAGAATACGACGATAATTTGCATATTTCTAGAGTTAGGATTAAAAAGATGGCATTAGAGGGTGAGAACTAGATACAACCCCAGAACGTCCTCGTGACTGGCACCAACACCGCCCACGGGACCAATGTAACTCGTAAGAATTTCCCTCGCAGCCGCGAGTCTCTCGGTTTGAGTGTACGTTGGTAATTTGCATATTTCTAAACTTAAGCAAAACATAGCGTTAGAGGGAGAAAACTAAAAACATCCCCTGAACGGACCCGTGGGTGGCACCAACACCTCCCACGGGACCAATGTAATTCGTAGGAACTGACCCCGCAGTCGCGGGACCCCTGGTTTGAGAATACGACGATAATTTGTATATTTTTAGACTTAGGCATAAAAATATGGCGTTAGAGGGTGAGAACTAGTAACAGCCCCCAAACATCACCGTAGGTGGCACCAACACCTCCCACGGGACCAATTTAACTCGTAGGAACTGACCCCGCTGCCGCGGGACTCCCGGTTTGAGAATACGATGATAATTTGTATATTTTATGACTTAAGCTTAAAAACATGGCGTTAGAGGGTGAAAACTCGAAACATCCCTCTAACGGCAACGTGGGTCGCAACAACACCTCCCAAGGGACCAATGTAACTCGTAGGAACTGACCTCGCAGCCGTGGGACTCCCGGTTTGCGAATACGCATGTAATTTGCATATTTCTAGACTTAGGCTTAAAATCATGGCGTTAGAGGGTGAGAACTCGAAATAGCCCCCGAACGTCCTTGTGGGTGGCACCAACACCTCCCACAGGACCAATGTAATTCGTAGGAACTGACCCCGCTGCCGCGGGACTCCCGGTTTGAGAGTACGACGCTAATTTGCATATTTCTAGACTTAGGCTTAAAAATATGGCGTTAGAAGGTGAGAACTAGTAACAGCCCTCAAACATCCCCGTTGGTGGCACCAACACCTCCCACGAGACCAATGTAACTCGTAGGAACTGACCCCGCTGCCGCGGGACTCCCGGTTTGAGAATACGACGGTAATTTGCATATTTCTAGACTTAGGCTTAACATGGCTTTAGATGGTGAAAACTTGAAACAGCCACCGAACGTCCCCTTGGGTGGCACCAACACCTCCCACGAGACCAATGTAACTCGTAGGAACTAACCCCGCACCCGCGGGACTCCCGGTTTGATAATATGACGGTAACTTGCATGTTTTAGACTTGAGCAAAACATGGCGTTAGAGGGTGAAAACTCAAAACTGCCCCCAAACGTCAACGTGGGTGGCACCATCACCTCCCACGGGACCAATGTAACTCATTGGAACTGACCCCGCAGCCGTGGGACTTCCACTTTTAGAATACGACGATAATATGCATATTTCTAGACTTACGCTTAAAAACATGGCGTCAGAGGGTGAGAACTAGAAACAGCCCCCGAACGTCCCCGTGGGTGGCACCAACACCTCCCACGGGACCAATGTAACTCGTAGGAACTGACCCCGCAGCCGCGGGACTCCCGGTTTGGGAATACGACGGTAGTTTGTATATTTCTAGACATATGCTTAAAAACATGGCTTTAGAGGGTGAGTACTCGAAATAGCCCCCGAACGTCCCCGTGGGTGGCACCAACACCTCCCACGGGACCAATGTAATTCGTATGAACTGGACCCGCTTTCGCGGGACTCCCGATTTGAGTGTACGACAGTAATTTGCATATTTCTAGACATAGGCTAAAAAACATAGCGTTAGAGGGTGAGAACTAGTAACAGCCCCCGAACGTCCCCATGGGTGGCCCCAACACCTCCCACGGGACCAATCTAACTCGTAGGAATAGACCCCACCAGTGCGGGACTCCCGATTTGACAATACGACGATAATTTGCATATTTTTAGACTCAGGCTTAAAAACATGGCGTTAGAGGGTGAAAACTCAAAACTGCCCCCGAACGACCCCATGGGTGGCACCAACACCTCCCACGGAACAATTGTAATTCGTAGGAACTGACCCCGCTGCCACGGGACTCCCGGTTTGAGAGTACGACGATAATTTGCATATTTCTAGACTTAGGTTTAAAAACATGGCGTTAGGGGGTGAGAACAAGTAACAGCCCCCGAACGTCCCCGTGGGTTACACCAACACCTCCCATGGGACCAATGTACCTCGTAGGAACTGACCCCGCTGCCGCGGGACTCCCAGTTTGAGAGTATGATGGTAATTTGCATATTTCTAGAATTAGGCTTAAAAACATGGCGTTAGAGGGTGAGAACTAGATACAGCCCCCGAACATCCCCGTGGGTGGCACCAACACGTCCCACAGGACCAATGTAACTCGTAGGAATTGCCCTCCCAGCCGCGAGTCTCCCGGTTTGAGTGTACGACGGTAATTTGCATATTTCTAGACTTAAGCAAAATATGGTTTTCGAGGGAGAAAACTCAAAACATCCCCTGAACAGACACGTGGGTGGCACCAACACCTCCCGCGGGACAAATGTAACTCGTAGGAACTGACCCCGCTGCCGCGGGACTCCCGGTTTGAGAATACGACGGTAATTTGCATATTTCTAGACTTAGGCTTAACATGGCTTTAGATGGTGAAAACTTGAAACAGCCACCGAACGTCCCCTTGGGTGGCACCAACACCTCCCACGAGACCAATGTAACTCGTAGGAACTAACCCCGCACCCGCGGGACTCCCGGTTTGATAATATGACGGTAACTTGCATGTTTTAGACTTGAGCAAAACATGGCGTTAGAGGGTGAAAACTCAAAACTGCCCCCAAACGTCAACGTGGGTGGCACCATCACCTCCCACGGGACCAATGTAACTCATTGGAACTGACCCCGCAGCCGTGGGACTTCCACTTTTAGAATACGACGATAATATGCATATTTCTAGACTTACGCTTAAAAACATGGCGTCAGAGGGTGAGAACTAGAAACAGCCCCCGAACGTCCCCGTGGGTGGCACCAACACCTCCCACGGGACCAATGTAACTCGTAGGAACTGACCCCGCAGCCGCGGGACTCCCGGTTTGGGAATACGACGGTAGTTTGTATATTTCTAGACATATGCTTAAAAACATGGCTTTAGAGGGTGAGTACTCGAAATAGCCCCCGAACGTCCCCGTGGGTGGCACCAACACCTCCCACGGGACCAATGTAATTCGTATGAACTGGACCCGCTTTCGCGGGACTCCCGATTTGAGTGTACGACAGTAATTTGCATATTTCTAGACATAGGCTAAAAAACATAGCGTTAGAGGGTGAGAACTAGTAACAGCCCCCGAACGTCCCCATGGGTGGCCCCAACACCTCCCACGGGACCAATCTAACTCGTAGGAATAGACCCCACCAGTGCGGGACTCCCGATTTGACAATACGACGATAATTTGCATATTTTTAGACTCAGGCTTAAAAACATGGCGTTAGAGGGTGAAAACTCAAAACTGCCCCCGAACGACCCCATGGGTGGCACCAACACCTCCCACGGAACAATTGTAATTCGTAGGAACTGACCCCGCTGCCACGGGACTCCCGGTTTGAGAGTACGACGATAATTTGCATATTTCTAGACTTAGGTTTAAAAACATGGCGTTAGGGGGTGAGAACAAGTAACAGCCCCCGAACGTCCCCGTGGGTTACACCAACACCTCCCATGGGACCAATGTACCTCGTAGGAACTGACCCCGCTGCCGCGGGACTCCCAGTTTGAGAGTATGATGGTAATTTGCATATTTCTAGAATTAGGCTTAAAAACATGGCGTTAGAGGGTGAGAACTAGATACAGCCCCCGAACATCCCCGTGGGTGGCACCAACACGTCCCACAGGACCAATGTAACTCGTAGGAATTGCCCTCCCAGCCGCGAGTCTCCCGGTTTGAGTGTACGACGGTAATTTGCATATTTCTAGACTTAAGCAAAATATGGTTTTCGAGGGAGAAAACTCAAAACATCCCCTGAACAGACACGTGGGTGGCACCAACACCTCCCGCGGGACAAATGTAACTCGTAGGAACTGACCCCGCAGCCGCAGGACTCCCGCTTTCATAATACGACGATAATTTGCATATTTCTAGAGTTAGGATTAAAAACATGGAGTTAGAGGGTGAGAACTAGATACAGCCCCCGAACGTCCCCGTGGGTGGCACCAACACCTCCCACGGGACCAATTTAACTCTTGAGAACTGACCCCGTTTTCGCGGGACTCCCGGTTTGAGAATACGACGGTAATTTGCATATTTGTAGACATAGGCTTAAAAACATGGCGTTAGAGGGTGAGAACTCGAAATAGCCCTCCGAATGTCCCAGTGGGTGGAACCAACACCTCCCACGGGACAAATGTGACTCGTAGGAACTGACCCCGCAGCCGCGGGACTCCCGATTTGAGAATACGACAGTAATTTGCATATTTCTAGACTTAGGCTTAAAAATATGGCATTAGAGGGTGAGAACTAGAAACAGCACCCGAACATCCCCGTGGGTGGAACCAACACCTCCCACGGGACCAATATAACTTGTAGGAACTGACCCCACAGCCGCGGGACTCCCGGTTTGAGAATACGATGATAATTTGCATATTTATAGACTTGGCTTAAAAACATGGCGTTAGAGGGTGATTACTAGAAATAGACCCCGAACGTCCCCGTGGGTGGCACAAACACCTCCCACGGGACCAATGTAACTCGTAGGAACTGACCCCGCAGTCGCGGGACTCCCGGTTTGAGAATACGACTGTAATTTGCAAATTTCTAGAGATAGGCTTAAAAACAAGGCGTTAGAGGGTGAAAACTCGAAACAGCCCCTGAACGGCCCCGTGGGTGGCACCAACACCTCCCACGGTACCAATGTTACTCGAAATAACGGACCCCGCAGCCACGGGATGCCCAGTTTAAGAATATGACAATAATTTGCATATTTTTAGACTTAGGAATAAAAACAAGGCGTTAGAGGATGAAAACTCTAAAAAGCCCTCTAACGGCCACGTGGGTGGCACCAACACCTCCCACGGGACCAATGTAACTCGTAAGAACTGACCCCGCAACCACGGTACTCCCGATTTGAGAATACGATGATAATTTTAATATTTCTAGACTTAGGCTTAAGAACATGGCGTTAGAGGGTGAGAACTAGAAACATCCCCCGAACATCCCCGTGAGTGGCACCAACACCTCCCTCAGGACCAATGCAACTCATAGGAACTGACCCTGCAGCCATGAGACTCCCGATTTGATAATACGACGGTAATTTGCATATTTCTAGACTTAAACAAAACATGGCGTTAGAAGGTGAAAACTCGAAACAGCCCCCTAACGGCCCCGTGGGTGGCACCAACACCTCTCACGGGACCAATGTAACTCGTAGGAACTAACCCCGTAGCCGCGGGACTCCCAGTTTGAGAATACGACTATATTTTAAATATATCTCGACTTAGGCTTAAAAACATGGCGTTAGAGGGTGCGATCTAGAAACAACCCCCGAACGTCCTCGTGGGTGGCACCAACACCTCCCACGGGACCAATGTAACTCGTAGGAACCGACCCCGCAGCCGCGGGACTCCCGATTTGAGAATACGACAATAATTTGCATATTTCTAGACCTAGGCTTAAAAACATGGCGTTAGAGGGTGAGAACTAGTAAGAGCCCCCGAACGTCCCCGTGGGTGGCACCAACACCTCACACGGGACCTATGTAACTCGTAGGAACTGACCCCACAGCCGCGGGACTCCCGGTTTGAGAATACGATGGTAATTTGCATGTTTCTAGACTTCGGCAAAACATGGCGTTAGAGGGTGAAAACTCGAAAATAACCCCGAACGTTCCCCGGGGTGGAACCAACACCTCCCACGGGACCAATGTAACTCGTAGGAACTGACCCCGCAGCCACGAGTCTCCCGGTTTGAGAATACGATGGTAATTTGCATATTTCTAGAGTTAAGCAAAACATGACGTTAGTGGCAGCAACACCTCCCACAGGACCAATGTTACTCGTAGGAACTGACCCCGCTGTCGCGGGACTCCCGGTTTGAGAATACGACGATAATTTGCATATTTTTAGACTTAGGTTTAAAAACAAGGCGTTAGAGGGTGAAAACTCAAAACAGCCCGCTAACGGCCCCGTGGACGGAACCAAAACACCACGGGACCAATGTAACTCGTAGGAACTGACCCCGCAGCCGCGGGACTCTCAGTTTGAGAATACGACGATAATTTGCATACTTCTAGACTTACTCTTAAAAACATGGCGTTAGAGGGTGAGAACTAGAAACAGCCCCCAAAAGTCCCCGTGGGTGGCACCAACACCACCCACGGGACCAATGTAACTCATAAGAACTAACCCCGCAACCGTGGGAGTCCTGGTTTGAGAATACGACGGTAATTTGCATATTTCTAGACGTAAGCAAAACATGGCGTTAGAGGGTGAAAAATCGAAACTTCCCCCGAACGTCCCCGTGGGTGGCACCAACACCTCCCACGGGTCCAATGTAACTTGTAGGAACTGATCCCGGAGCCGCGGGACTCCCAGTTTGAGAATACGATGATAATTTCCATATTTCTAGACTTACACTTAAGAACAAGGCGCTAGAGGGCGAAAACTCAAAACAACCCGCTAATGGCCCCATGGGTGCCACCAACACCTCCCACGGGACCAATGTAACTCGTAGGAACTGACCCCGTAGCCGCGAGACTCCCGGTTTGAGAATATGATGATAATTTCCATATTTCTAGACTTAGTCTTAAGAACAAGGTGCTAGAGGGTGAAAACTCGAAACAACCCGCTAATGGCCCGGTGGGTGCCACCAACACCTCCCACGGGACCAATGTAACTCGTAGGAACTAACCCTGCAGCCGCGGGACTCCGAGTTTGACAATACGATGATAATTTGCATATTTATAGACTTAGGCTTAAAAATATGGCGTTAGAGGGTGAGAACTAGAAACAGCCCCCGAACGTCCCCGTGAGTGGCACCAACACCTCCCACGGGACAATTGTAACTCGTAAGAACTGACCCAGTAGTCGCGGGACTCCCGATTTGAGAATACGACGGTAATTTGCATATTTCTAGACTTAGGCTTAAAAATATGGCGTTAGAGGCTGAGAACAAGATACAACCCCCGAACGTCCCCGTGGGTGGCACCAACACCTCCCACGGGACCAATGTAACTCGTAGGAACAGACCCCGCAGCCGCGGGACTCCCGGTTTGAGAATACGACTATAATTTGCATATTTCTAGACCTAGGCTTAAAAACATGGCGTTAGAGGGTCAGAATTAGTAAGAGCCCCCGAACGTCCCTGTGGGTGGCACCAACACCTCACACGGGACCAATGTAACTTGTAGGAACTGACCCCGCAGCCGCAGGACTCCCGATTTAAGAATACGACGGTAATTTGCATGTTTTTAGACTTAAGCAAAACATGGCGTTTGAGGGTGAAAACTCGAAACTGCCCCCGAACGTTCCCGTGGGTGGCACCAACACCTCCCATGGGACCAACGTAACTCGTAAGGACTGACCCCGCAGTCGCGGGTCTCCCGGTTTGAGAATACGGCGGTAATTTGCATATTTCTAGACTTAAGCTAAACATGACGTTAGAGGGAGAAAACTCGAAACAGCCACTGAACGGCTCCGTGCGTGGCACCAACACCTCCCACAGGACCAATATAACTCGTAGGAACTGACCCCGCAGCCGCGGGACTCCCGGTTTGAGAATACGACGATAATTTGCATATTTTTAGACTTAGGTTTAAAAATAAGGCGTTAGAGGGTGAAAACTCAACACAGCCCGCTAACGGCCCCGTGGGTGGGAACAACACACCACGGGACCAATGTAACTCGTAGGAACTGACCCCGCAGCCGCGGGACTCCCAGTTTGAGATTACGACGATAATTTGCATATTTCTAGAGTTACTCTTAAAAACATGGCGTTAGAGGGTGAGAACTAGAAATATCCCCCGAAAGTCCACGTGGGTGGCACCAACACCACTCACGGGACCAATGTAAATTGTAAGAACTGACCCCGCAGCTGCGGGACTCCCGGTTTGAGAATACGATGGTAATTTGCATATTTCTAGACTTAAGTAAAACATGGCGTTAGAGGGTGAAAACTCAAAAATGCCCCCGAACGTCCCCGTGGGTGTCACCAACACCTCCCACGGGACCAATGTAACTTTTAGGAACTGACCTCGCAGCCGCGGGACTCCCAGTTTGTGAATACGACGATAATTTGCGTATTTTTAGGCTTAGGCTTAAAGACAGGGCGTTAGAGGGTGAAAACTGGAAATAGCACTCTAACGGCCACGTGAGTGGCACCAACACCTTCCACGGGACCAATGTAACTCGTAGGAAATGATCCCGCAGTCGCGGGACTCCCGATTTTAGAATAGGACGGTAATTTGTATATTTTTAGACTTAGTCTTAAAAACATGGCGTTAGAGGGTGATAGCTCGAAACAGCCCCCGAACGTCCCTGTGGGTGGCACCAACACATCCCATGGGACCAATGTAATTCCTAGGAACTGACCCCGCAGCCGTGGGACTCCTGGTTTGATAGTACGACGGTAATTTGTATATTTCTAGACTTACGCTTAAAAACATGGCGTTAGAGGGAGAAAACTCGAAACAGCTCCTGAACGGCCCCGTGGGTGGCACCAACACCTCCCACGGGACCAATGTTACTCGAAAGAACGGACCCCGTAGCCACGGGATGCCCAGTTTGAGAATATGACAATAATTTGCATATTTTTAGACTTAGGAATAAAAACAAGGCGTCAGAGGATGAAAACTCGAAAAAGCCCTCTAACGGCCACGTGGGTGGCACCAACACCTCCCACGGGACCAATGTAACTCGTAAGAACTGACCCCGCAGCCACGAGACTCCCGATTTGAGAATACGACGATAATTTTAATATTTCTAGACTTAGGCTTCAGAACATGGCGTTAGAGGGTGAGAACTAGAAACATCCCCCGAACATCCCCGTGAGTGGCACCAACACCTCCCTCAGGACCAATGCAACTCATAGGAACTGACCCTGCAGCCGTGAGACTCCCGATTTGATAATACGACGGTAATTTACAAATTTCTAGACTTAAACAAAACATGGCGTTAGAAGGTGAAAACTCGAAACAGCCCCCTAACAGACCCGTGGGTGGCACCAACACCTCTCACGGGACCAATGTAACTCGTAGGAACTAACCCCGTAGCGGCGGGACTCCCGGTTTGAGAATACGATGATAATTTAAATATATCTCGACTTAGGCTTAAAAACATGGCGTTAGAGGGTGCGATCTAGAAACAACCCCCGAACGTCCTCGTGGGTGGCACCAACACCTCCCACGGGACCAATGTAACTCGTAGGAACCGACCCCGCAGCCGCGGGACTCCCGGTTTGAGAACACGACAATTATTTGCATATTTCTAGACCTAGGCTTAAAAACATGGCGTTAGAGGGTGAGAACTATTAAGATCCCCCGAACGTCCTCGTGGGTGGCACCAACACCTCACACGGGACCTATGTAACTCGTAGGAACTGACCCCGCAGCCGCGAGACTCCCGATTTGAGAATATGATGATAATTTCCATATTTCTAGACTTAGGCTTAAGAACAAGGTGCTAGAGGGTGAAAACTCGAAATAACCCGCTAATGGCCTCGTGGGTGCCACCAACACCTCCCACGGGACCAATGTAACTCGTAGGAACTAACCCTGCAGCCGCGGGACTCCGAGTTTGACAATACGATGATAATTTGCATATTTCTAGACTTAGGCTTAAAAATATGGCGTTAGAGGGTGAGAACTAGAAACAGCCCCCGAACGTCCCCGTGAGTGGCACCAACACCTCCCACGGGACAATTGTAACTCGTAAGAACTGACCCAGCAGTCGCGGGACTCCCAATTTAAGAATACGACGGTAATTTGCATATTTCTAGACTTAGGCTTAAAAATATGGCGTTAGAGGCTGAGAACAAGATACAACCCCCGAACGTCCCCGTGGCTGGCACCATCACCTCCCACGGGACCAATGTAACTCGTAGGGACAGACCCCGCAGCCGCGGGACTCCCGGTTTGAGAATACGACTATAATTTGCATATTTCTAGACCTAGGCTTAAAAACATGGCGTTAGACGGTCAGAACTAGTAAGAGCCCCCGAACGTCCCTGTGGGTGGCACCAACACCTCACACGGGACCAATGTAACTTGTAGGAACTAACCCCGCAGCCGCGGGACTCCCGGTTTAAGAATACGACGGTAATTTGCATGTTTTTAGACTTAAGCAAAACATGGCGTTAGAGGGTGAAAGCTCGAAACTGCCCCCGAACGTTCCCGTGGGTGGCACCAACACCTCCCACGGGACCAACGTAACTCGTAAGAACTAACCCCGTAGTCGCGGGTCTGCCGGTTTGAGAATACGACGATAATTTGCATATTTCTAGACTTATGCAAAACATGACGTTAGAGGGAGAAAACTCGAAACAGCCACTGAACGGCTCCGTGCGTGGCACCAACACCTCCCACAGGACAAATGTAACTCATAGGAACTGACCTCGCAGCCGCGGGACTCCCGGTTTGAGAATACGACGATAATTTGCATATTTTTAGACTTAGGTCTAAAAGCAAGGCGTTAGAGGTTGAAAACTCAAAACAGCCCGCTAACGGCCCCGTGGGTGGGACCAACACACCACGGGACCAATGTAACTCGTAGGAACTGACCCCGCAGCCGCGGGACTCCCAGTTTGAGAATACGACGATAATTTGCATATTTCTAGACTTACTCTTAAAAACATGGCGTTAGAGGGTGAGAACTAGAAACAACCCCCGAAAGTCCCCGTGGGTGGCACCAACACCACCCACGGGACCAATGTAAATCGTAAGAACTGACCCCGCAGCTGCGGGACTCCCCGTTTCAGAATACGATGGTAATTTGCATATTTCTAGACTTAAGTAAAACATGGCGTTAGAGGGTGAAAACTCGAAAATGCCCCCAAACGTCCCCGTGGGTGGCACCAACACCTCCCACGGGACCAATGTAACTTTTAGGAACTGACCTCGCAGTCGCGGGACTCCCATTTTGAGAATATGATGATAATTTGCATATTTTTAGACTTAGGCTTAAAAACAAGGCGTTAGAGGATGAAAACTCGAAAAATCCCTCTAACGGCCACGTGGGTGGCACCAACACCTCCCACGGGACCAATGTAACTCATAGGAAATGACCCCGCAGCCGCGGGACTCCCGGTTTGAGAATACGATGATAATTTTCATATTTCAATACTTAGGCTTTAAAACATGGCGTTAGAGGGTGAGAACTAGAAACAGCCCCCGAACGTCCCCGTGAGTGGCACCAACACCTCCCTCGGGACCAATGTAACTCGTAGGAACTAACCCTACAGCCGCGAGACTCTCGATTTGATAATACGATGGTAGTTTGTATTTTTCTAGACTTAAACAAAACATGGCATTAGAGGGTGAAAACTCAAAATCGACCCCTAACGGCCCCGTGGGTGGCACCAACACCTCCCACGGGACCAATGTAAATTTTAGGAACTGACCCCGCAGCCGCGGGCCTCCCAGTTTGTGTATACAACGATAATTTGCATATTTTTAGAGTTAGGCTTAAAGACAAGGCGTTAGAGGGTGAAAACTCGAAATAGCACTCTAACGGCCACGTAGGTGGCACCAACACCTTTCACGGGACCAATGTAACTCGTAGGAACTGACCCCGCAGCCGCGGGGCTCCCGGTTTGAGAATACGATGATAATTTGCATATTTTTAGACTTAGGCTTAAAAACAAGAAGCTAGAGGGTGAAAACTCGAAACAACCCGCTAACTGCCCAGTGGGTGCCACCAACACCTCCCACGGGACCAATGTAACTCGAAGGTACTGACTCTACTGCCGCGGGACTCCCGATTTGAGAATACGATGATAATTTGCATATTTCTAGACTTAGGCTTAAAAACATGGCGTTAGAGGGTGAGAACTAGAAACAGCCACCGGACGTCCCCGTGCGTGGCACCAACACCTCCCACGGGACAAATGTAAATCATAGGAACTGACCCAGCAGCAGTGGGACTCCAGATTTTAGAATACGATGGTAATTTGCATATTTCTAGACATAGACTTAAAAATATGGCGTTAGAGGGTGAGAATAAGAAACAGCTCCCGAACATCCCTGTGTGTGGCACCAACACCTCCTACGGGACCAATATAACTCGTAGGAACTAACCCCACAGCCGCGGGATTCCCGGTCTGAGAATACGAGGATAATTTGTATATTTCTAGACTTAGGCTTTAAAACATGGACATAGAGGGTGAGAATAAGTAAACGCCCCTGAACGTCCCCGTGAGTGGCACCAACACCTCCCACGGGACCAATGTAACTCGTAGGAACTGACCCTGCAGCCACGGGACTCCCGATTTGAGAATACGACGGTAATTTGTATATTTCTCGACTTAGGCTTAAAAACATGGCGTTAGAGGGTGAAAACTCGAAACAGCCCCCGAACGTCCCCGTGGGTGGCACCAACACCTCCCACGGGACCAATGTAACTCGTAAGAATGGACCCCGCAGCCGTGGGACTCCCAGTTTGAGAATATGACGATAATTTGCATATTTTAGACTTAGGCTTACAAACAAGTCGTTAGAGGATGAAAACTCGAAAAATCCCTCTAACGGCCACGTGGGTGGCACCAACACCTCCCACGGGACCAATGTAACTCATAGGAAATGACCCCGCAGCCGCGGGACTCCCGGTTTGAGAATATGATGATAATTTTCATATTTTAATACTTAGGCTTAAAAACATGGCGTTAGAGGGTGAGAACTAGAAACAGCCCCCGAACGTCCCCATGAGTGGCACCAACAGCTCCCTCGGGACCAATGTAACTCTTAGGAACTGACCCTGCAGCCGCGAGACTCCCGATTTGATAATACGACGGTAATTTGTATTTTTATAGACTTCAATAAAACATGGCATTAGAGGGTGAAAACTCAAAATCGCCCTCTAACGGCCCCGTGGGTGGCACCAACACCTCCCACGGGACAAATGTAACTCGTAGGAACTGACCCTACAATCACGGGACACCCGGTTTGAGAATACGACGATAATTTGCATATTTCTAGACTTAAGCTTAAAAACATGGAGTTAGAGGGTGAGAACTAGAAACAACCCCCGAATGCCCCCGTGGGTGGAACTAACACCTCCCACGGGAGCAATGTAGCTCGTAAGAACTGACCCCGCTGCCGCGGGACTCCCGGTTTAAGAATACGACAATAATTTGCATATTTCTTGACTTAGGCTTAAAAACATGGCGTTAGAGGGTGAAAACTAGTAAGAGCCCCCGAACGTCCCCGTGGGTGGCACCAACACCTCCCACGGGACCAATGTAAGTCGTAGGAACTGACCCCGCAGCCGTGGGTCTCTCGGTTTGAGAATACGACGGTAATTTGCATATTTTTATACTTTAGCAAAACATGACGTTAGAGGGCAAAAACTCGAAACAGCCCCTGAACGGCCCCGTGCGTGGCACCAACACCTCCCACAAGACAAATGTAACTCGTAGGAACTGACCCCGCAGCCGTGGGACTCCCGGTTTGAGAATACGACGATAATTTGCATATTTCTAGACTTAGTCTTAAAAACATGGCGTTAGAGGGTGAGAACAAGAAACAGACCTCGAACATCCCCGTGGGTGGAACCAACACCACCCACGGGACCAATGTAACTCATAGGAACTGACCCCGCAGCCGCGGGACTCCCGGTTTGAAAATACGACCGTAATTTGCATATTTCTAGACTTAATCAAAACATGGCGTTAGTGGGTGAAAACTCGAAACTTCCCCCGAACGTCCCCGTGGGTGGCACCAACACCTCCCACGGGACCAATGTGACTCTTTGGAACTGGCCCCGCAGCCACGGGACTACGAGTTTGAGACTACGATGATAATTTGCATATTTTTAGACTCATTCTTAAAAACATCGCATTAGAGGGTGAAAACTCGAAACAGCCTCGTAACGGTCCCGTGGGTGACACCAACACCTCCCACGAAACTAGTGTAACTCGTAGGAACTGTCCTCGTAGTAGAGGGACCCAAGGTTTGATAATACGATGATAATTTGTATATTTTTAGACTTAGGCTTAAAAACAGGGCATTATAGGGTGAAAACAAGAAACATCCCCTGAACGCCCCCGTGGGTGGCACCAAGACCTCCCACGGGACCAATGTAACTCGTAGGAACTGAACCCGCAGCCGTGGGACTCCCGGTTTGAGAATACGATGGTAATTTTCATATTTCTAGGCTTAGGCATAAAAATATGGTGTTAGAGGGTGAGAACTCGAAACAGGCCCCGAACGTCCCCGTGGGTGGCACCAACACCTCCCACGGGACCAATGTAATTCGTAGGAACCGACCTCGCTGCCGCGGGACTCTCGGTTTGAGAGTACGACGGTAATTTGCATATTTCTAGACTTAGGCTTAAAAACATGGCGTTAGAGGGTGAGAACTAGTAACAGCCCCCGAACGTGCCCGCCAGTGGCACCAATACCTCCCACGGGACCAATGTAACTCGTAGGAACTGACCCCGCAGCCGCGGGACTCTCGGTTTGAAAATACGATGTTAATTTTCATATTTTTAGACTTAATCAAAACAAGGCGATAGAGGGTGAAAACTCGAAACTTCCCCCGAACGTCCCCGTGGGTGGCACCAACACCTCCCACGGGACCAATGTGACTCGTAGGAACTCGCCCCGCAGCCACGGGACTCCGAGTTTGAGACTACGATGATAATTTGCATATTTTTAGACTCAGTCTTAAAAACATGGCGTTAGAGGGTGAAAACTCGAAACAGCCTCCTAACGGCCCCGTGGGTGACACCAACACCTCCCACGGAACTAGTGTAACTCGTAGGAACTATCCTCACAGCCGAGGGACCCCCGATTTGATAATACGACGATAATTTGCATATTTTTAAACTTAGTCTTAAAAACATGGCGTTAGAGGGTGAGAACTAGAAACATCCCCCGAACGCCCCCGTGGGTGGCACCAACACCTCCCACGGGACCAATGTAACTCGTAGGAACTGACCCCGCAGCCGTGGGACTCCCGGTTTGAAAATACGACGGTAATTTGCATATTTCTAGGCTTAGGCTTAAAAATATGATGTTAGAGGGTGAGAACTCGAAACAGGCCCCAAATGTCCCCGTGGGTGGCACCAACACCTCCCACGGGACCAATGTAACTCGTAGAAACTGACCCCGCTGCCGCGGGACTCCCGGTTTGAGAGTACGACGGTAATTTGCATATTTCTAGACTTAAGATTAAAAACATGGCGTTAGAGGGTGAGAACTAGAAACAACCCCCAAACGTCCCCGCCGGTGGCACCAACACCTCCCACAGAACCAATGTAACTCGTACGAACTGACCCCACAGCCGCGGCACTCTCGGTTTGGGAATACGACGATAATTTGCATATTTCTAGACTTTAGCAAAACATGGCGTTAGAGGGTGAAAACTCAAAACTTCCACCGAACGTCCCCGTGGGTGGCACCAACACCTCCCACGGGACTAATGTAACTCGTAGGAACTGACCTCGCGGTCGCGGGTGTCCTGGTTTGAGAATACGATGGTAATATTCATATTTCTAGACTTAATTAAAACATGACGTTAGAAGGTGAGAACTCGAAGCATCCCCTAAACGGACCCATGGGTTGCACTAACACCTCCCACAGGACCAATGTAACTCGTAGGAACTGACCCCGCAGCCGCGGGACTCCCGGTTTGAGAAGACGATGATAATTCTCATATTTCTAGAGTTAGGATTAAAAACACGACGTTAGAGGTTGAGAACTAGATACAGCCCCTGAACGTCCCCGTAGGTGGCACCAACACCCCAACGGGACCAATGTAACTCGTAGGTGACCCCGCAGCTGCGGGACTCTCGGTTTGAGAATATGACGATAATTGGCATATTTTTAGACTTAGTCTTAAAAACAAGGCATTAGAGGATGAAAACTCGAAACAACCCTCTAATGGCCACGTGGGTGGCACCAACACCTCCCACAGGACCAATGTAACTCATAGGAACTGACCCCACAGCCGCTGGACTCCTGGTTTGAGAATACGACGATAATTTGCATATTTCAAGACTTAGGCATAAAAACATGGTATTAGAGGGTGAGAACTAGAAATATCCCCCGAATGTCCCCGTGGGTGGCACCAACTCCTCCCACGGGACCAATGTAACTAGAAGGAACTAACCCCGCAGCCGCGGTTCTCTCGATTTGAGTGTACGACGGTAATTTGCATATTTCTAGACTTAAGCAAAACATTGCGATAGATGGAGAAAACTCGAAACAGCCCCTGAACGGTCCCGTAGGTGGCACCAACACCTCCCACGGGAGAAATGTAACTCATAGGAACTGACCCTACATCCGCGGGATTCCCGATCTGAGAATACGACGATAATTTGCATATTTCTATACCTAGGCTTAAAAACTTGGCGTTAGAGGGTGAAAACTCGAAACAGCCTTCTAACGGCCACGTGGGTGGCACCAACACCTCCCACGGGACATATGTAACTCGTAGGTACTGACCCCGCAGTCGCGGGACTCCTGGTTTAAGAATACAACGGAAATTTCTATATTTCTAGACTTAGGCTTAAAAACATGGCGTTAGAGGGTGAAAACTCAAAACATCCCCCGAACGTCCCCGTGGGTGGCACCAACAACTCCCACGGGACCAATGTAACTCGTAGGAACTGACCCCGCAGCCACGGGACTCCCGGTTTGAGCATACGATGGTAATTTGTATATTTCTAGACTAACGCTTAAAAACATGGCGTTAGAGGGTGAGAACTAGAAACATCCCCAGAACGTCCCCGTGGGTGGCACCAACACCTCCCAAGGGACCAATTTAACTCGTAGGAACTGACCCCGCAGCCGCAGGACTCCCGATTTGAGAATACGACGGTAATTTTCATATTTCTAGACTTACGCTTAAAAATATGGCGTTAGAGGGTGAGAACAAGAAATAGCCCTCGAACTACCCCGTGGGTGGCACCAACACCTCCCACGGGAAGAATGTAACTCGTAGGAACTGACCCCGCAGCCGCAGGAATCCCGGTTTGAGAGTACGACGGTAATTTGTATATTTCTAGACTTAGGTTTAAAAACATGGCGTTAGAGGGTGAGAACTCGAAACAGCCCCCGAACGTCCCTGTGGGTGTCACCAAACCTACCAGGGAACCAATGTAACTAGTAGGAACTGACCCCGCAGCCGCGGGACTCCCGGTTTGAGAATATGTCGATAATTTGCATATTTCTAGACTAACGCTTAAAAATAAGGCGTTAGAGAGTGAGAATTAGAAACATCCCCCGAACGTCCCCGTGGGTGGCACCAACACCTCCCACGGGACCAGTGTAATTCGTAGGAACAGACCCCGCTGCCACAGGACTCCCGGTTTGAGAATACGACCGTAAATATTTCTAGACTTAGGCTTAAAAACATGGCGTTAGAGGATGAGAACTCAAAACAGCCCCTGAACATCCCCGTGCGTGGCACCAACACCTCCCACGGGACCAATGTAACTCGTAGGAACTGACCCCGCAGTCGCGGGACGCCCTATTTTAGAGTACGACATAATTTGCATATTTCTAGACTAACGCTTAAAAACATACTGTTAGAGGGTGAGAACAAGAAACAGAGCCCGAATGTCCTCGTGGGTGGCACCAACACCTCCCACGGGACCAATGCAATTCGTAGGAACTGACCCCGCTGCCACGGGACTCCCGGTTTGAGAGTACGTCGGTAATTTACATATTTCGAGACTTAAGGAAAACATGGGGTTAGAGGGAGAAAACTTGAAACAGCCTCTGGACGTCCTCGTAGGTGGCACCAACACCTTCCACGGGACCAATGTAACTCGTAGGAACTGACCCCGCAGCCGCGGGACTCCCGATATGAGAATACGACGATAATTTGCATATTTTTAGACCTAGGCTTAAAAACAAGGCGTTAGAGGATGAAAACTCGAAATAGCCCTCTAACAACAGCTCCCACGGGACCAATGTAACTCGTAGGAACGGACCCCGCAGCCGTTGGACTCCCAGTTTGAGAATACGATGATAATGTGCATATTTCGAGACTTAGGCTTAAAAACATGGCGTTAGAGGGTGAGAACTAGAAACAGACCCCGAACGTCCCCGTGGGTGGCACCAACACCTCCCACGGGACCAATGTAACTCGTAGGAACTGACCTTGCAGCCGCGGGACTCCCGATTTGATAATACGATGGTAATTTTCATATTTCTAGACTTAAACAAAACATGGCGTTAGAGGGTGAAAACTCGAAACAGCACCCTAACGGCCTCGTGGGTGGAACCAACACCTCCCACGGGACCAATGTAACTTGTAGGAACTGACCCCGCAGTCACAGGACTCCCGGTTTGACAATACGACGATAATTTGCATATTTCAAGACTAAAGCAAAAACATGGAGTTAGATGGAGAAAACTCGAAAGATCCCTGAACGGCCCCGTGGGTGGCACCAACACCTCCCACGGGAACAATGTAACTCATAGGAACTGACCCCGCAGCCGCAGTACTCCCGGTTTGAGAATACAACGATAATTTGCATATTTTTAGACTTAGGCTTAAAGACAAGGTGTTAGAGGGTGAAATCTCGAAACAGACTTCTAACTGCCACGTGGTCGGCACCAACACCTCCCACGGGACCAATGTAACTCGTAGAAACTGACCCCATAGCCGTGGGACTCTCGATATGAGAATACGATGATAATTTGCATATTTCTAGACTTAGGCTTAAAAAACATGGCGTTCGAGGGTGAGAACTAGAAATCGCCCCCGAACGTCCCCGTGGGTGGCACCAACACCACCCACAGGACCAATGTAACTCGTAGGAACTGACCCCGCAGCCGCGGGACTCCCGATTTGAGAATACGACGATAATTTGCATATTTCTATACCTAGGCTTAAAAACATGGCGTTAGAGGGTGAAAACTAGTAAGAGCCCCCAAACGTCCCCATGGGTGGCACCAACACCTCCCGCGAGACCAATGTAACTCATAGGAACTGACCCCGCATCCGCGGGACTCCCAATTTATGAATACGATGGTAATTTCTATATTTCTAGACTTAGGCTTAAAAACATGGCGTTAGAGGGTGAGAACTAGAAACAGCCCCCGAATGTCCCCGTGGGTGTCACCAACACCTCCCACGGGACCAATGTAACTCGTAAGAACTAACCCCGCAGCCGCGGGACTCCCGGTTTGAGAATACGATGATAATTTGTATATTTCTAGAGTTACGTTTAAAAACATGGCATTAGAGGGTGAGAACTAGAAATAACCCCCGAACGTCCCCGTGGGTGGCACCAACACCTCTCACGGGACCAATGTAACTCGTTGGAACTGAGTCCGCAACCGCGGGACTCCCGGTTTGAGAATACTATGCTAATTTGCATATTTCTATACTTAGGCTTAAAAACATGGCGTTAGAGGGTGAGAACTCGAAACTTCCCCCGAACGTCCCCGTGGGTGGCACCAACACCTCCCACGGGACCAATGTGACTCGTAGGAACTGGCCCCGCAGCCTCGGGACTCCCGGTTTGGGAATACGACGGTAATTTGCATATTTCTAGACTTTAGCAAAACATGCCGTTAGAGGGTGAAAACTCGAAACTGCCCCCGAACGTCCCCGTGGGTGGCACCAACACCTCCCACGGGACTAATGTAACTCGTAGGAACTGACCTCGCGGTCGCGGGTGTCCCGGTTTGAGAATACGATGGTAATATTCATATTTCTAGACTTAAGTAAAACATGACGTTAGAGGGTGAAAACTTCAAGCATCCCCTGAACGGACCCGTGGGTTGC
Organism: Sambucus nigra; assembly: GCA_949130495.1. Classification (NCBI taxonomy): domain Eukaryota; kingdom Viridiplantae; phylum Streptophyta; class Magnoliopsida; order Dipsacales; family Adoxaceae; genus Sambucus; species Sambucus nigra. The sequence continues at coordinate 277,318,318 of OX422207.1, read as the reverse complement.
ACCAACACCTCCCACGGGACCAATGTAACTCGTAGGAACTGACCCCGCAGGCGCGGGACTCTAGGTTTGAGAATACGATGATAATTCTCATATTTCTGGAGTTAGGATTAAAAACATGACGTTAGAGGTTGAGAACTAGATACATCCCCCAACCGTCCCCGTGGGTGGCACCAACACCTCCCACGGGACCAATGTAACTAGAAGGAACTAACCTCGCAGCCGCGGGTCTCCCGATTTGAGTGTACGACGGTAATTTGCATATTTTTAGACTTAAGCAAAACATGGCGATAGATGGAGAAAACTCGAAAGAGCCCCTGAACGGTCCCGTAGGTGGCACCAACACCTCCCACGGGAGCAATGTAACTCATAGGAACTGACCCCGCATCCGCGGGACTCCCGATCTGAGAATACGACGATAATTTGCATATTTCTATACCTAGGCTTAAAAACATGGCGTTAGAGGGTGAAAACTCGAAACAGCCTTCTAACGGCCACGTGGGTGGCACCAACACCTCCCACGGGACATATGTAACTCGTAGGTACTGACCCCGCAGCCGCGGGACTCCTGGTTTGAGAATACGACGGTAATTTTCATATTTCTAGACTAACGCTTAAAAACATGGCGTTAGAGGGTGAAAACTAGAAACAGCCTCCGAACGTCACCGTGGGTGGCACCAACACCTCCCATGGGACCAATTTAACTCGTACGAACTGACCCGCAGCCGCAGGACTCCCAATTTGAGAATACGACGGTAATTTTCATATTTCTAGACTTACGCTTAAAAATATGGCGTTAGAGGGTGAGAACAAGAAACATCCCACGAACGTCCCCGTGGGTGGCACCAACACCTCCCATGGGACCAATGTAACTCGTAGGAACTGACCCCGCAGCCGCGGGAATCCCGGTTTGAGAATACGACGGTAATTTGTATATTTCTAGACTTAGGCTTAAAAACATGGCGTTAGAGGGTGAGAACTCGAAACAGCCCCCGAATGTCCCTGTGGGTGTCACCAACACCTACCACAGGACCAATGTAACTAGTAGGAACTGACCCCGTAGCCGCGGGACTCCCGGTTTGAGAATATGACGATAATTTGCATATTTCTAGACTAACGCTTAAAAATAAGGCGTTAGAGGGTGAGAATTAGAAACAGCCCCCGAACGTCCCCGTGGGTGGCACCAACACCTCCCACGGGACCAATGTAACTCGTAGGAACTGACCCCGCTGCCACAGGACTCCCGGTTTGAGAATACGACGGTAATTTGTATATTTCTAGACTTAGGCTTAAAAACATGGCGTTAGAGGATGAGAACTCAAAACAGCCCCCGAACATCCCCGTGGGTGGCACCAACACCTCCCACGGGACCAATGTAACTCGTAGGAACTGACCACGCAGTCGCGGGACGCCCTGTTTTACAGTACGACATAATTTGAATATTTCTATACTAACGCTTAAAAACATACTGTTAGAGGGTGAGAACTAGAAACAGAACCCCAACGTCCCCGTGGGTGGCACCAACACCTCCCACGGGACCAATGTAATTCGTAGGAACTGACCCCGATGCCGCGGGAGTCCCGGTTTGAGAGTACGACGGTAATTTATATATTTCTAGACTTAAGGAAAACATGGGGTTAGAGGAAGAAAACATGAAACAGCCCCTGAACGTCCTCGTAGGTGGCACCAAATCCTTCCACGGGACCAATGTAACTCGTAGGAACTGACCCCGTAGCCGCTGGACTCCCGATTTGAGAATACGATGATAATTTGCATATTTAGAGACTTAGGCTTAAAAACATGGCGTTAGAGGGTGAGAACTAGAAACAACCCCCGAACGTCCCCGTGGGTGGCACCAACACCTCCCACGGGACCAATGTAACTCGTAGCAACTGACCCCGCAGCCGTGGGACTCCCGATTTGAGAATACGAAGATAATTTGCATATTTCTAAACTTAAGGAAAAACATGGCGTTAGATGGAGAAAACTCGAAAGATCCCCTGAACGGCCCCGTGGGTGGCACTAACACCTCCCACGGGAACAATGTAACTCATAGGAACTGACCCTGCAGCCGCGGTACTCCCGGTTTGAGAATACGATGATAATTTGCATATTTTTAGACTTAGGCTTAAAGGCAAGGTGTTAGAGGGTGAAATCTCGAAACAGCCTTCTAACGGCCACGTAGGTGGCACCAACACCTCCCATGGGACCAATGTAACTCGTAGGAACTGACCCCGCAGCCGTGGGACTCCCGATATAAGAATACGATGATAATTTGCATATTTCTAGACTTAGGCTTAAAAACATGGCGTTAGAGGGTGAGAACTAGAAACAGCCCCCGAACGTCCCCGTGGGTGGCACCAACACCACCCACGGGACCAATGTAACTCGTAGGAACTGACCCCGCAGCCGCGGGACTCCCAATTTGAGAATACGACGATAATTTTCATATTTCTATACTTAGGCTTAAAAACATGGCGTTAGAGGGACTAGTAAGAGCCCCCGAACGTCCCCATGGGTGGCACCAACACCTCCCGCGGGACTAATGTAACTCGTAGGAACTGACCCCGCATCCGCAGGACTCCCAATTTGAGAATACGATGGTAATTTCTATATTTCTAGACTTAGGCTTAAAAACATGGCGTTAGAGGGTGAGAACTATAAACGGCCCCCGAATGTCCCCATAGGTGTCACCAACACCTCCCACGGGACCAATGTAACTCTTAGGAACTGACCCCGCAGCCGCGGGACTCCCGGTTTGAGAATACGATGATAATTTGTATATTTCTAGACTTACGCTTAAAAACATGGCATTAGAGGGTGAGAAATAGAAACAGCCCCCGAACGTCCCCGTGGGTGGCACCAACACCTCCCACGACACCAATGTAACTCGTTGGAACTGATTCCGCAACCGCGGGACTCCCGGTTTGAGAATACTACGCTAATTTGCATATTTCTATACTTAGGCTTAAAAACATGGCGTTAGAGGGAGAGAACTCGAAATTGCCCCCGAACGTCCCCCTGAGTGGCACCAACACCTCCCACGGGACCAATGTAACTCGTAGGAACTGACCCCGCATCCGCGGGACTCCCGGTTTGAAAGTACGATAGTAATTTGCATATTTCTAGACTAACGCTTATAAACATGGCCTTAGAGGGTGAAAATTAGAAACAGCCCCCGAACATCCCCGTGGGTGGCACCAACACCTCCCACGGGACCAATGTAATTCGTAGGAACTGACCCCGCTACCGCGGGACTCCCGGTTTGAGAGTACGACGGTAATTTACAGATTTCTAGACTTAAGGAAAACATGGCGTTAGGGGGAGAAAACTCGAAACAGCCCCTGAACATCCCCGAAGGTGGCACCAACACCCCCACGGGACCAATGTAACTCGTAGGAACTGACCTCGCAGCCGCGGGACTGCCGGTTTGAGAATACGACGATAATTTGCAAATTTCTATACCTTGGCTTAAAAACATGGCGTTAGAGGGTGAAAACTCGAAACAGCCTTCTAACGACCATGTGGGTGGCACCAACACCTCCCACGGGACCAATGTAACTCGTAGGTACTGACCCCGCAGCCGCGGGACTCCCAATTTGAGAATACGGCGGTAATTTCCATAATTCTGGACTTAGGCTTAAAAAGATGACGTTAGAGTGTGAGAACTAGAAACAGCCCCCGAACGACCCCGTGGGTGTCACCCACACCTCCCACGGGACCAATGTAACTCGTAGAACTGACCCCGCAGTCGCGGGACTCCCGGTTTGAGAATACGACGATAATTTTCATATTTTTAGACTTAGGTTTAAAAACAAGGCGTTAGAGGGTGAAAACTCAAAACAGCCCGCTAACGGCCCCGTGGGTGGCACCAACACCTCCCACGGGACCAATTGTAACTCGTAGGAACTGACCCCGCAGCCGCAGGACTCCCGATTTGAGAATACGATGGTAATTTTCATATTTCTAGACTTACACTTAAAAACATGGCGTTAGAGGGTGAGAACTAGAAACAGTCCTCGAATGTCCCCGTGGGTGGCACCAACACCTCCTTCGGGACCAATGTAACTCGTAGGAACTGACCCCGCAGCCGCGGGACTCCCGGTTTGAGAATATGATGGTAATTTGTATATTTCTAGACTTAGGCTTAAAAACACGGCGTTAGAGGGTGAGAACTCGAAACAGCCCCCGAACGTCCCTGTGGGTGTCACCAACACCTCCCACGGGACCAATGTAACTAGTAGGAACTGACCCCGCAGTTGCGGGACTCCCGGTTTGAGAATATGACGATAATTTTCATATTTCTATACTAATGCTTAAAAAAAAGGCGTTAGAGGGTGAGAATTAGAAACAACCCCCGAACGTGCCCGTGGGTGGCACCAACACCTCCCACGGGACCAATGCAACTCGTAGGAACTGACCCCGTTGCCACAGGACTCCCGGTTTGAGAATACGACGGTAATTCGCATATTTCTAGACTTAGGCTTAAAAACATGTTGTTATAGGATGAGAACTCGAAACATCCCCCGAACATCCCCGTGGGTGGCACCAACACCTCCCACGGGACCAATGTAACTCGTAGGAACTGACCCCGCAATCGCGGGATGCCCTGTTTTAGAGTACGACGTAATTTGCATATTTCTAGAGTAACGATTAAAAACATACTGTTAGAGGGTGAGAACTAGAAAAAGTACCCGAACGTCCCTGTGGGTGGCACCAACACCTCCCACGGGACCAATGTAATTCGTTCGAACTGAGCCATCTACCGCGGGACTCCCGGTTTGATAATACGACGGTAATTTTCATATTTCTAGCTTAAACATAACATTGTGTTAGAGGGTGAAAACTCGAAACAGCGCCCTAACGGCCTCGTGGGTGGCACCAACACCTCCCACGGGACCAATGTAACTCGTAAGAACTGACCCCGCAGCCGCGGGACTCCCGATTTGAGAATACGATGATAATTTGCATATTTCTAGACTTAGGCTTAAAAACATGGCGTTAGAGGGTGAGAACTAGAAACAGCCCCCGAACGTCCCCGTGGGTGTAACCAAAACCTCCCACAGGACCAATGTAACTCGTAGGAACTGACCCCGCTGCCATGGGACTCCCGATTTGAGAATACGACGATAATTTGCATATTTCTAGACTTACGCTTTAAAACATGGCGTTAGAGGGTGAGAACTAGAAATAGCCCCCGAACGTCCCCGTGGGTGGCACCAACACCTCCCACGGGATCAATGTAACTCCAAGGAACTAACCCTGCAGCCGCCGAACTTCCGATTTGATAATACGACAGAAATTTTCATATTTCTAGACTTAAACAAAACATGGCGTTAGAGGGTGAAAACTCAAAACAGCCCCCTAACGGCCTCGTGGGTGGCACCAGCACCTCCCACGGGACCAATGTAACTCGTAGGAACTGACCTCGCAGCCGCGGGACTCCCGGTTTGAGAATACGTCGATAATTTTCATATTTCTAGACTTACGCTTAAAAACATGGCGTTAGAGGGTGAGAACTAGAAACAGCCCCCGAACGTCCCCGTGGGTGTCCCCAACACCTCCCACAGGACCAATGTAACTCGTAGGAACTGACCCCGCTGCCGCGGGACTCAGGGTTTGAGAATACGACGATAATTTTCATATTTCTAAACTTACGCTTAAAAACATGGCTTTAGAGGGTCAGAACTAGAAATAGCCCACGAACGTCCCCGTGGGTGGCACCAACACCTCCCACGGGACGAATGTAACTCGTAGGAACTGACCCCGTAGCCGCGGGACTCCCGATTTGATAGTACAAAGGTAATTTTCATATTTTTAGACTTAAACAAAACATGGCGTTAGAGGGTGAAAACTCGAAACAGCCCCCTAACGGCCTCGTGGGTGGCACCAACACCTCCCACGGGACTAATGTACCTCGTAGGAACTGACCCCGTAGTCGCGGGACTCCCGATTTGAGAATACGTTTATAATTTACAAATTTCTATACCTAGGCTTGGAAACATGGCCTTAGAGGGCGAAAACTCGAAACAGCATTCTAACGACCACGTGGGTGGCACCAACACCTCCCACGGGACCAATGTAACTCGTAGGAACTTACTCCGCAGCCGCAGGACTCCCGATTTTAGAATACGACGATAATTTGCATATTTTTATACCTAGGCTTAAAAACATGGCGTTAGAGGGTGAAAACTGGAAAGAGCCCCTAAACGTCCCCATTGTGGCACCAACACCTCCCGCGGGACCAATGTAACTCGCAGGAACTGACCAAGCAGCCGTGGGACTCCCAATTAGAGAATACGATGGTAATTTCTATATTTCTAGACTTAGTATTAAAAACAAGGCGTTAGAGGGTGAGAACTAGAAATAGCCCCCGAATGTCCCCGTGGGTGTCACCAACACCTCCCACGGGACCAATGTAACTCGTAGGAACTGACCCCGCCGCCGCGTGACTCCCGGTTTGAGAATACGATGATAATTTGCATATTTATAGACTTACACTTAAAAACATGGCATTAGAGGGTGAGAACTAGAAACAGCCCCCGAACGTCCCCGTGGGTGGCACCAACACCTCCCACGGGACCAATGTAACTCGTTGGAACTGAGCCCGCAGCCGCGGGACTCCCGGTTTGAGAATACTACGCTAATTTTCATATTTCCATACTTAGGCTTAAAAACATGGCGTTAGAGGGTAAGAACTCGATACAGCCCCCGAACGTCCCCGTGAGTGGCACCAACACCTCCCACGGGACCAATGTAACTCATAAGAATTGACCCCGCAGTCGCGGGACTCCCGGTTTGAGAGTACGTTGATAATTTGCATATTTCTAGACTAACGCTTAAAAACATGGAGTTAGAGGGTGAGAATTAGAAACAGCCCCCGAACATCCCCGTGGGTGGCTCCAACACCTCCCACGGGACCAATGTAATTCATAGGAACTGAACCCACTATCGCGAGACTCCCGATTTGAGAGTACGACGATAATTTGAAGATTTCTAGACTTAAGGAAAACATAGCGTTAGGGGGAGAAAACTCGAAACAGCCCCTGAACGTCCCCGTAGGTGGCACCAACACCCCAACGGGACCAATGTAACTCGTAGGTGACCCCGCAGCTGCGGGACTCTCGGTTTGAGAATATGACGATAATTGGCATATTTTTAGACTTTGTCTTAAAAACAAGGCGTTAGAGGATGAAAACTCGAAACAACCCTCAAATGGCCACGTGGGTGGCACCAACACCTCCCACAGGACCAATGTAACTTGTAGGAACTGACCCCGCAGCCGCTGGACTCCTGGTTTGAGAATACGACGATAATTTGCATATTTCAAGACTTAGGCATAAAAACATGGCGTTAGAGGGTGAGAACTAGAAATAGCCCCCGAACGTCCCCTTGGGTGGAACCAACACCTCCCACGGGACCAATGTAACTCAAAGGAACTAACCCCGCAGCCGCGGGTCTCCCGATTTGAGTCTACGACGGTAATTTGCATATTTCTAGACTTAAGCAAAACATGGTGTTAGATGGAGAAAACTCAGAAGAGCCCCTGAACGGCCCCATAGGTGGCTCCAACACCTCCCACGGGAGCAATGTAACTCATAGGAACTGACCCCGCAGCCGTGGGACTCCCGATTTGAGAATACGACGATAATTTAAAATTTTCTATACCTAGGCTAAAAACATGGCGTTAGAGGGTGAAAACTCGAAACAGCCTTCTAACGACCACGTGGGTGGCACCAACACCTCCCACGGGACCAATCTAACTCGTAGGTACTGACCCCGCAGCCGCGTGACTCCCAATTTGAGAATACGACGGTAATTTCCATAATTCTAGACTTAGTCATAAAAACATGACGTTAGAGGGTGAGAACTAGAAACAGCCCCCGAACGACCCCGTGGGTGGCACCAACACCTCCCACGGGACCAATGTAACTCGTAGGAACTGACCCCGCAGCTGCAGGACTCCCGGTTTGAGAATACGACGGTAATTTTAATTTTTCTAGACTTAGGCTTAAACACATGGCGTTAGAGGGTGAGCACTCGAAACAGCTCCCGAACGTTCCCGTGGGTGTCACCTACACCTCCCACGGGACCAATGTAACTCGTAGGAACTGACCCTGCAGTCGCGGGACATCCCATTTTAGAATGCAATGGTAATTTGCATATTTCTAGACTAACGCTTAAAAACATGGCGTTACAGGGTGAGAACTAGAAATAGCCCCCGAACGTCCCCGTGGGTGGCACCAACACCTCCCACGGGACCAATGTAACTCGTAGGAATTGACCCTGCCGCCGCTGAACTCCCGGTTTGATAATACGACAGAAATTTTCATATTTCTAGACTTAAAGAAAACATGGCGTTATAGGGTGAAAACTCGAAACCGCGACCTAACGGCCTCGTGGGTGGCACCAACACCTCCCACGGGACCAATGTAACTCGTAGGAACTGACCTCGCAGCCGCGGGACTCCCAGTTTGAGAATACGAAGATAATTTGCATATTTCTAGCCTTACGCTTAAAAACATGGCGTTAGAGGGTGAGAACTAGAAACAGCCCCCGAACGTCCCCGTGGGTGTCACCAACACCTCCCACAGGACCAATGTAACTCGTAGGAACTGACCCCGCTGCCGCGGGACTCCCGGTTTGAGAATACGATGATAATTTTCATATTTCTAAACTTACGCTTAAAAACATGGAGTTAGGGGGTGAGAACTAGAAATAGCCCACGAACGTCCCCGTGGGTGGCACCAACACCTCCCACGGGACAAATGTAACTCGTAGGAACTGACCCCGCAGCCGCGGGACTCCCGATTTGATAGTACAACGGTAATTTTCATATTTTTAGACTTAAACAAAACATGGCGTTAGAGGGTGAAAACTCGAAACAGCCCCCTAACGGCCTCGTGGGTGGCACCAACACCTCCCACGGGACTAATGTACCTCGTAGGAACTGACCCCGTAGTCGCGGGACTCCCGATTTGAGAATACGTTGATAATTTTCAAATTTCTATACCTAGGCTTAGAAACATGGCCTTAGAGGGTGAAAACTCGAAACAGCATTCTAACGACCACGTGGGCGGCACCAACACCTCCCACGGGACCAATGTAACTCGTAGGAACTTACCCCGCAGTCGCGGGACTCCCGATTTTAGAATACGATGATAATTTTCATATTTCTATACCTAGGCTTAAAAACATGGCGTTAGAGGGTGAAAACTGGAAAGAGCCCCTGAACGTCCCCATTGTGGCACCAACACCTCCCGCGGGACCAATGTAACTCGCAGGAACTGACCAAGCATCCGCGGGACTCCCAATTAGAGAATACGATGGTAATTTATATATTTCTAGACTTAGTCTTAAAAATAAGGCGTTAGAGGGTGAGAACTAGAAATAGTCCCCGAATGTCCCCGTGGGTACCACCAACACCTCCCACGGGACCAATGTAACTTGTAGGAACTGACCCCACAGCCCGCGGGACTCCCGGTTTGAGAATACGATGATAATTTGCATATTTCTAGACTTACGCTTAAAAACATGGCATTAGAGGGTGAGAACTAGAAACAACCCCCGAACGTCCCCGTGGGTGGTACCAACACCTCCCACGGGACAAATGTAATTCGTTGGAACTGAGCCCGCAGCCGCGGGACTCCCGGTTTGAGAATACTACGCTAATTTGCATATTTCCATACTTAGGCTTAAAAACATGGCGTTAGAGGGTAAGAACTTGAAACAGCCCCCGAACGTCCCTGTGAGTGGCACCAACACCTCCCACGGGACCAATGTAACTCGTAGGAATTGACCCCGTAGTCGCGGGACTCCCGGTTTGAGAGTACGTTGATAATTTGCATATTTCTAGACTAACGCTTAAAAACATGGAGTTAGAGGGTGAGAATTAGAAATAGCCCCCGAACATCCCCGTGGGTGGCACCAACACCTCCCACGGGACCAATGTAATTCGTAGGAACTGAACCCGCTATCGCGAGACTCCCGGTTTGAGAGTACGACGGTAATTTGAAGATTTCTAGACTTAAGGAAAACATGGTGTTAGGGGGAGAAAACTCGAAACAGCCCCTGAACGTCCCCGTAGGTGGCACCAACACCCCAACGGGACCAATGTAACTCGTAGGTGACCCCGCAGCTGCGGGACTCTCGGTTTGAGAATATGACGATAATTGGCAAATTTTTAGACTTAGTCTTAAAAACAAGGCGTTAGAGGATGAAAACTCGAAACAACCCTCTAATGGCCACGTGGGTGGCACTAACACCTCCCACAGGACCAATGTAACTCATAGGAACTGACCCCACAGCCGCTGGACTCCTGGTTTGAGAATACGACGATAATTTGCATATTTCAAGACTTAGGCATAAAAACATTGCATTAGAGGGTGAGAACTAGAAATATCCCCCGAATGTCCCCGTGGGTGGCACCAACACCTCCCACGGGACCAATGTAACTCAAAGGAACTAACCCCGCAGCCGCGGGTCTCCCAATTTGAGTCTACGACGGTAATTTGCATATTTCTAGACTTAAGCAAAACATGGCGTTAGATGGAGAAAACTCGAAAGAGCCCCTGAACGGCCCCGTAGGTGGCTCCAACACCTCCCACGGGAGCAATGTAACTCATAGGAACTGACCCCGCAGCCGTGGGACTCCCGATTTGAGAATATGACGATAATTTAAAATTTTCTATACCTAGGCTTAAAAACATGGCGTTAGAGGGTGAAAACTCGAAACAGCCTTCTAACGACCACGTGGGTGGCACCAACACCTCCCACATGACCAATGTAACTCGTAGGTACTGACCCCGCAGCCGCATGACTCCCAATTTGAGAATACGACAGTAATTTCCATAATTCTAGACTTAGGCATAAAAACATGACGTTAGAGGGTGAGAACTAGAAACAGCCCCCGAACGACCCCATGGGTGGCACCAACACCTCCCACGGGACCAATGTAACTCGTAGGAACTGACCCCGCAGCTGCAGGACTCCCGGTTTGAGAATACGACGATAATTTTAATTTTTCTAGACTTAGGCTTAAAAACATGGCGTCAGAGGGTGAGCACTCGAAACAGCCCCCGAACGTCCCCGTGGGTGTCACCTACACCTCCCACGGGACCAATGTAACTCGTAGGAACTGACCCTGCAGTCGCGGGACTTCCCATTTTAGAATGCAATGGTAATTTGCATATTTCTAGGCTAACGCTTAAAAACATGGCGTTACAGGGTGAGAACTAGAAATAGCCCCTGAACGTCCCCGTGGGTGGCACCAACACCTCCCCCGGGACCAATGTAACTCGTAGGAATTGATCCCACAGCCGCAGGACTCCCGGTTTGAGAATACGACCATAATTTTCATTTTTCTAGACTTAAACAAAACATGGCGTTAGAGGGTGAAAACTCGAAACAGCCCCCTAACGGCCTCGTGGGTGGCACCAACACCTCCCACGGGACCAATGTAACTCGTAGGAACTGACCTCGCAGCCGCGGGACTCCCGGTTTGAGAATACGATGATAATTTGCATATTTCTAGACTTACGCTTAAAAACATGTCGTTAGAGGGTGAGAACTAGAAACAGCCCCCGAACGTCCCCGTGGGTGTCACCAACACCTCCCACAGGACCAATGTAACTCGTAGGAACTGACCCCGCTCCCGCGGGACTCCCGGTTTGAGAATACGACGATAATTTTCATATTTCTAAACTTACGCTTAAAAACATGGCGTTAGGGGGTGAGAACTAGAAATAGCCCACGAACGTCCCCGTGGGTGGCACCAACACCTCCCACGGGACGAATGTAACTCGTAGGAACTGACCCCGCAGCCGCGGGACTCCCGATTTGATAGTACAACGGTAATTTTCATATTTTTAGACTTAAACAAAAAATGGCGTTAGAGGGTGAAAACTCGAAACAGCCCCCTAACGGCCTCGTGGGTGGCACCAACACCTCCCACGGGACTAATGTACCTCGTAGGAACTGACCCCGTAGTCGCGGGACTCCCGATTTGAGAATACATTTATAATTTACAAATTTCTATACCTAAGCTTAGAAACATGGCCTTAGAGGGTGAAAACTCGAAACAGCATTCTAACGACCACGTGGGTGGCACCAACACCTCCCACGGGACCAATGTAACTCGTAGGAACTTACCCCGCAGCCGCGGGACTCCCGATTTTAGAATACGATGATAATTTGCATATTTCTATTCCTAGGCTTAAAAACATGGCGTTAGAGGGTGAAAACTGGAAAGAGCCCCTGAACGTCCCCATTGTGGCACCAACACCTCCCGCGGCACCAATGTAACTCGCAGGAACTGACCAAGCATCCGCGGGACTCCCAATTAGAGAATACGATGGTAATTTCTATATTTCCAGACTTAGTCTTAAAAACAAGGCGTTAGAGGGTGAGACCTAGAAGTAGCCCCCGAATGTCCCCGTGGGTGTCACCAACACCTCCCACGGGACCAATGTAACTCGTAGGAACTGACCCCGCAGCCGCGGGACTCCCGGTTTGAGAATACGATGATAATTTGCATATTTCTAGACTTACGCTTAAAAACATGGCATTAGAGGGTGAGAACTAGAAACAGCCCCCGAACGTCCCCGTGGGTGGCACCAACACCTCCCACGGGACAAATGTAATTCGTTGGCACTGAGCCCGCAGCCGCGGGACTCCCGGTTTGAGAATACTACGCTAATTTGCATATTTCCATACTTAGGCTTAAAAACATGGCGTTAGAGGGTAAGAACTCGAAACAGCCCCCGAACGTCCCTGTGAGTGGCACCAACACCTCCCACGGGACCAATGTAACTCGTAGGAATTGACCCCGCAGTCGCGGGACTCCCGGTTTGAGAGTACGTTGATAATTTGCATATTTCTAGACTAACGCTTAAAAACATGGAGTTAGAGGGTGAGAATTAGAAACAGCCCCCGAACATCCCCGTGGGTGGCACCAACACCTCCCACGGGACCAATGTAATTCGTAGGAACTGAACCCGCTATCGCGAGACTCCCGGTTTGAGAGTACGACGGTAATTTGAAGATTTCTAGACTTAAGGAAAACATGGCGTTAGGGGGAGAAAACTCGAAACAACCCCTGAACATCCCCGTAGGTGGCACCAACACCCCAACGGGACCAATGTAACTCGTAGGTGACCCCGCAGCTGCGGGACTCTCGGTTTGAGAATATGACGATAATTGGCATATTTTTAGACTTAGTCTTAAAAACAAGGCATTAGAGGATGAAAACTCGAAACAACCCTCTAATGGCCACGTGGGTGGCACCAACACCTCCCACAGGACCAATGTAACTCATAGGAACTGACCCCACAGCCGCTGGACTCCTGGTTTGAGAATACGATGATAATTTGCATATTTCAAGACTTAGGCATAAAAACATGGCATTAGAGGGTGAGAACTAGAAATATCCCCCGAACGTCCCCGTGGGTGGCACCAACACCTCCCACGGGACCAATGTAACTCAAAGGAACTAACCCCGCAGCCGCGGGTCTCCCAATTTGAGTCTACGACGGTAATTTGCATATTTCTAGACTTAAGCAAAACATGGCGTTAGATGGAGAAAACTCGAAAGAGCCCCTGAACGGCCCCGTAGGTGGCTCCAACACCTCCCACGGGAGCAATGTAACTCATAGGAACTGACCCCGCAGCCGTGGGACTCCCGATTTGAGAATATGACGATAATTTAAAATTTTCTATACCTAGGCTTAAAAACATGGCGTTAGAGGGTGAAAACTCGAAACAGCCTTCTAACGACCACGTGGGTGGCACCAACACCTCCCACATGACCAATGTAACTCGTAGGTACTGACCCCGCAGCCGCATGACTCCCAATTTGAGAATACGACAGTAATTTCCATAATTCTAGACTTAGGCATAAAAACATGACGTTAGAGGGTGAGAACTAGAAATAGCCCCCGAACGACCCCGTGGGTGGCACCAACACCTCCCACGGGACCAATGTAACTCGTAGGAACTGACCCCGCAGCTGCAGGACTCCCGGTTTGAGAATACGACGATAATTTTAATTTTTCTAGACTTAGGCTTAAAAACATGGCGTCAGAGGGTGAGCACTCGAAACAGCCCCCGAACGTCCGCGTGGGTGTCACCTACACCTCCCACGGGACCAATGTAACTCGTAGGAACTGACCCTGCAGTCGCGGGACTTCCCATTTTAGAATGCAATGGTAATTTGCATATTTCTAGGCTAACGCTTAAAAACATGGCGTTACAGGGTGAGAACTAGAAATAGCCCCTGAACGTCCCCGTGGGTGGCACCAACACCTCCCACGGGACCAATGTAACTCGTAGGAATTGACCCCGCAGCCGCAGGACTCCCGGTTTGAGAATACGACCATAATTTTCATTTTTCTAGACTTAAACAAAACATGGCATTAGAGGGTGAAAACTCGAAACAGCCCCCTAACGGCCTCGTGGGTGGCACCAACACCTCCCACGGGACCAATGTAACTCGTAGGAACTGACCTCGCAGCCGCGGGACTCCCGGTTTGAGAATACGATGATAATTTGCATATTTCTAGACTTACGCTTAAAAACATGTCGTTAGAGGGTGAGAACTAGAAACAGCCCCCGAACGTCCCCGTGGGTGTCACCAACACCTCCCACAGGACCAATGTAACTCGTAGGAACTGACCCCGCTCCCGCGGGACTCCCGGTTTGAGAATACGACGATAATTTTCATATTTCTAAACTTACGCTTAAAAACATGGCGTTGGGGGGTGAGAACTAGAAATAGCCCACGAACGTCCCCGTGGGTGGCACCAACACCTCCCACGGGACGAATGTAACTCGTAGGAACTGACCCCGCAGCCGCGGGACTCCCGATTTGATAGTACAACAGTAATTTTCATATTTTTAGACTTAAACAAAAAATGGCGTTAGAGGGTGAAAACTCGAAACAGCCCCCTAACGGCCTCGTGGGTGGCACCAACACCTCCCACGGGACTAATGTACCTCGTAGGAACTGACCCCGTAGTCGCGGGACTCCCGATTTGAGAATACATTTATAATTTACAAATTTCTATACCTAAGCTTAGAAACATGGCCTTAGAGGGTGAAAACTCGAAACAACATTCTAACGACCACGTGGGTGGCACCAACACCTCCCACGGGACCAATGTAACTCGTAGGAACTTACCCGGCAGCCGCGGGACTCCCGATTTTAGAATACGATGATAATTTGCATATTTCTATTCCTAGGCTTAAAAACATGGCGTTAGAGGGTGAAAACTGGAAAGAGCCCCTGAACGTCCCCATTGTGGCACCAACACCTCCCGCGGCACCAATGTAACTCGCAGGAACTGACCAAGCATCCGCGGGACTCCCAATTAGAGAATACGATGGTAATTTCTATATTTCCAGACTTAGTCTTAAAAACAAGGCGTTAGAGGGTGAGACCTAGAAGTAGCCCCCGAATGTCCCCGTGGGTGTCACCAACACCTCCCACGGGACCAATGTAACTCGTAGGAACTGACCCCGCAGCCGCGGGACTCCCGGTTTGAGAATACGATGATAATTTGCATATTTCTAGACTTATGCTTAAAAACATGGCATTAGAGGGTGAGAACTAGAAACAGCCCCCGAACGTCCCCGTGGGTGGCACCAACACCTCCCACGGGACAAATGTAATTCGTTGGAACTGAGCCCGCAGCCGCGGGACTCCCGGTTTGAGAATACTACGCTAATTTGCATATTTACATACTTAGGCTTAAAAACATGGCGTTAGAGGGTAAGAACTCGAAACAGCCCCCGAACGTCCCTGTGAGTGGCACCAACACCTCCCACGGGACCAATGTAACTCGTAGGAATTGACCCCGCAGTCGCGGGACTCCCGGTTTGAGAGTACGTTGATAATTTGCATATTTCTACTAACGCTTAAAAACATGGAGTTAGAGGGTGAGAATTAGAAACAGCCCCCGAACATCCCCGTGGGTGGCACCAACACCTCCCACGGGACCAATGTAATTCGTAGGAACTGAACCCGCTATCGCGAGACTCCCGGTTTGAGAGTACGACGGTAATTTGAAGATTTCTAGACTTAAGGAAAACATGGCGTTAGGGGGAGAAAACTCGAAACAGCCCCTGAACATCCCCGTAGGTGGCACCAACACCCCAACGGGACCAATGTAACTCGTAGGTGACCCCGCAGCTGCGGGACTCTCGGTTTGAGAATATGACGATAATTGGCATATTTTTAGACTTAGTCTTAAAAACAAGGCATTAGAGGATGAAAACTCGAAACAACCCTCTAATGGCCACGTGGGTGGCACCAACACCTCCCACAGGACCAATGTAACTCATAGGAACTGACCCCACAGCCGCTGGACTCCTGGTTTGAGAATACGATGATAATTTGCATATTTCAAGACTTAGGCATAAAAACATGGCATTAGAGGGTGAGAACTAGAAATATCCCCCGAACGTCCCCGTGGGTGGCACCAACACCTCCCACGGGACCAATGTAACTCAAAGGAACTAACCCCGCAGCCGCGGGTCTCCCAATTTGAGTCTACGACGGTAATTTGCATATTTCTAGACTTAAGCAAAACATGGCGTTAGATGGAGAAAACTCGAAAGAGCCCCTGAACGGCCCCGTAGGTGGCTCCAACACCTCCCACGGGAGCAATGTAACTCATAGGAACTGACCCCGCAGCCGTGGGACTCCCGATTTGAGAATATGACGATAATTTAAAATTTTCTATACCTAGGCTTAAAAACATGGCGTTAGAGGGTGAAAACTCGAAACAGCCTTCTAACGACCACGTGGGTGGCACCAACACCTCCCACATGACCAATGTAACTCGTAGGTACTGACCCCGCAGCCGCATGACTCCCAATTTGAGAATACGACAGTAATTTCCATAATTCTAGACTTAGGCATAAAAACATGACGTTAGAGGGTGAGAACTAGAAATAGCCCCCGAACGACCCCGTGGGTGGCACCAACACCTCCCACGGGACCAATGTAACTCGTAGGAACTGACCCCGCAGCTGCAGGACTCCCGGTTTGAGAATACGACGATAATTTTAATTTTTCTAGACTTAGGCTTAAAAACATGGCGTCAGAGGGTGAGCACTCGAAACAGCCCCCGAACGTCCCCGTGGGTGTCACCTACACCTCCCACGGGACCAATGTAACTCGTAGGAACTGACCCTGCAGTCGCGGGACTTCCCATTTTAGAATGCAATGGTAATTTGCATATTTCTAGGCTAACGCTTAAAAACATGGCGTTACAGGGTGAGAACTAGAAATAGCCCCTGAACGTCCCCGTGGGTGGCACCAACACCTCCCACGGGACCAATGTAACTCGTAGGAATTGACCCCGCAGCCGCAGGACTCCCGGTTTGAGAATACGACCATAATTTTCATTTTTCTAGACTTAAACAAAACATGGCATTAGAGGGTGAAAACTCGAAACAGCCCCCTAACGGCCTCGTGGGTGGCACCAACACCTCCCACGGGACCAATGTAACTCGTAGGAACTGACCTCGCAGCCGCGGGACTCCCGGTTTGAGAATACGATGATAATTTGCATATTTCTAGACTTACGCTTAAAAACATGTCGTTAGAGGGTGAGAACTAGAAACAGCCCCCGAACGTCCCCGTGGGTGTCACCAACACCTCCCACAGGACCAATGTAACTCGTAGGAACTGACCCCGCTCCCGCGGGACTCCCGGTTTGAGAATACGACGATAATTTTCATATTTCTAAACTTACGCTTAAAAACATGGCGTTGGGGGGTGAGAACTAGAAATAGCCCACGAACGTCCCCGTGGGTGGCACCAACACCTCCCACGGGACGAATGTAACTCGTAGGAACTGACCCCGCAGCCGCGGGACTCCCGATTTGATAGTACAACAGTAATTTTCATATTTTTAGACTTAAACAAAAAATGGCGTTAGAGGGTGAAAACTCGAAACAGCCCCCTAACGGCCTCGTGGGTGGCACCAACACCTCCCACGGGACTAATGTACCTCGTAGGAACTGACCCCGTAGTCGCGGGACTCCCGATTTGAGAATACATTTATAATTTACAAATTTCTATACCTAAGCTTAGAAACATGGCCTTAGAGGGTGAAAACTCGAAACAACATTCTAACGACCACGTGGGTGGCACCAACACCTCCCACGGGACCAATGTAACTCGTAGGAACTTACCCGGCAGCCGCGGGACTCCCGATTTTAGAATACGATGATAATTTGCATATTTCTATTCCTAGGCTTAAAAACATGGCGTTAGAGGGTGAAAACTGGAAAGAGCCCCTGAACGTCCCCATTGTGGCACCAACACCTCCCGCGGCACCAATGTAACTCGCAGGAACTGACCAAGCATCCGCGGGACTCCCAATTAGAGAATACGATGGTAATTTCTATATTTCCAGACTTAGTCTTAAAAACAAGGCGTTAGAGGGTGAGACCTAGAAGTAGCCCCCGAATGTCCCCGTGGGTGTCACCAACACCTCCCACGGGACCAATGTAACTCGTAGGAACTGACCCCGCAGCCGCGGGACTCCCGGTTTGAGAATACGATGATAATTTGCATATTTCTAGACTTACGCTTAAAAACATGGCATTAGAGGGTGAGAACTAGAAACAGCCCCCGAACGTCCCCGTGGGTGGCACCAACACCTCCCACGGGACAAATGTAATTCGTTGGAACTGAGCCCGCAGCCGCGGGACTCCCGGTTTGAGAATACTACGCTAATTTGCATATTTACATACTTAGGCTTAAAAACATGGCGTTAGAGGGTAAGAACTCGAAACAGCCCCCGAACGTCCCTGTGAGTGGCACCAACACCTCCCACGGGACCAATGTAACTCGTAGGAATTGACCCCGCAGTCGCGGGACTCCCGGTTTGAGAGTACGTTGATAATTTGCATATTTCTACTAACGCTTAAAAACATGGAGTTAGAGGGTGAGAATTAGAAACAGCCCCCGAACATCCCCGTGGGTGGCACCAACACCTCCCACGGGACCAATGTAATTCGTAGGAACTGAACCCGCTATCGCGAGACTCCCGGTTTGAGAGTACGACGGTAATTTGAAGATTTCTAGACTTAAGGAAAACATGGCGTTAGGGGGAGAAAACTCGAAACAGCCCCTGAACATCCCCGTAGGTGGCACCAACACCCCAACGGGACCAATGTAACTCGTAGGTGACCCCGCAGCTGCGGGACTCTCGGTTTGAGAATATGACGATAATTGGCATATTTTTAGACTTAGTCTTAAAAACAAGGCATTAGAGGATGAAAACTCGAAACAACCCTCTAATGGCCACGTGGGTGGCACCAACACCTCCCACAGGACCAATGTAACTCATAGGAACTGACCCCACAGCCGCTGGACTCCTGGTTTGAGAATACGATGATAATTTGCATATTTCAAGACTTAGGCATAAAAACATGGCATTAGAGGGTGAGAACTAGAAATATCCCCCGAACGTCCCCGTGGGTGGCACCAACACCTCCCACGGGACCAATGTAACTCAAAGGAACTAACCCCGCAGCCGCGGGTCTCCCAATTTGAGTCTACGACGGTAATTTGCATATTTCTAGACTTAAGCAAAACATGGCGTTAGATGGAGAAAACTCGAAAGAGCCCCTGAACGGCCCCGTAGGTGGCTCCAACACCTCCCACGGGAGCAATGTAACTCATAGGAACTGACCCCGCAGCCGTGGGACTCCCGATTTGAGAATACGACGATAATTTAAAATTTTCTATACCTAGGCTTAAAAATATGGCGTTAGTGGGTGAAAACTCGAAACAGCCTTCTAACGACCACGTGGGTGGCACCAACACCTCCCACAGGACCAATGTAACTCGTAGGTACTGACCCCGCAGCCGCGTGACTCCCAATTTGAGAATACGACGGTAATTTTCATTATTCTAGACTTAGGCATAAAAACATGACGTTAGAGGGTGAGAACTAGAAACAGCCCCCGAACGACCCCGTGGGTGGCACAAACACCTCCCACGGGACCAATGTAACTCGTAGGAACTGACCCCGCAGCTGCAGGACTCCCGGTTTGAGAATACGACGATAATTTTAATTTTTCTAGACTTAGGCTTAAAAACATGGCGTTAGAGGGTGAGCACTCGAAACAGCCCCCGAACGTCCCCGTGGGTGTCACCTACACCTCCCACGGGACCAATGTAACTCGTAGGAACTGACCCTGCAGTCGCGGGACTTCCCATTTTAGAATGCAATGGTAATTTGTATATTTCTAGACTAACGCTTAAAAACATGGCGTTACAGGGTGAGAACTAGAAATAGCCCCTGAACGTCCCCGTGGGTGGCACCAACACCTCCCACGGGACCAATGTAACTCGTAGGAATTGACCCCGTAGCCGGAGGACTCCCGGTTTGAGAATACGATCATAATTTTCATTTTTTTAGACTTAAACAAAACATGGCGTTAGAGGGTGAAAACTCGAAACAGCCCCCTAACGGCCTCGTGGGTGGCACCAACACCTCCCACGGGACCAATGTAACTCGTAGGAACTGACCTCGCAGCCGCGGGACTCCCGGTTTGAGAATACGATGATAATTTGCATATTTCTAGACTTACGCTTAAAAACATGTCGTTAGAGGGTGAGAACTAGAAACAGCCCCCGAACGTCCCTGTGGGTGTCACCAACACCTCCCACAGGACCAATGTAACTCGTAGGAACTGACCCCGCTCCCGCGGGACTCCCGGTTTGAGAATACGACGATAATTTTCATATTTCTAAACTTACGCTTAAAAACATGGCGTTAGGGGGTGAGAACTAGAAATAGCCCACGAACGTCCCCGTGGGTGGCACCAACACCTCCCACGAGACGAATGTAACTCGTAGGAACTGACCCCGCAGCCGCGGGACTCCTGATTTGATAGTACAACGATAATTTTCATATTTTTAGACTTAAACAAAACATGGCGTTAGAGGGTGAAAACTCGAAACAGCCCCCTAACGGCCTCGTGGGTGGCACCAACACCTCCCACGGGACTAATGTACCTCGTAGGAACTGACCCCGTAGTCGCGGGACTCCCGATTTGAGAATACATTTATAATTTACAAATTTCTATACCTAAGCTTAGAAACATGGCCTTAGAGGGTGAAAACTCGAAACAGCATTCTAACGACCACGTGGGTGGCACCAACACCTCCCACGGGACCAATGTAACTCGTAGGAACTTACCCCGCAGCCGCGGGACTCCCGATTTTAGAATACGATGATAATTTGCATATTTCTATTCCTAGGCTTAAAAACATGGCGTTAGAGGGTGAAAACTGGAAAGAGCCCCTGAACGTCCCCATTGTGGCACCAACACCTCCCGCGGGACCAATGTAACTCGCAGGAACTGACCAAGCATCCGCGGGACTCCCAATTAGAGAATACGATGGTAATTTCTATATTTCTAGACTTAGTATTAAAAACAAGGCGTTAGAGGGTGAGACCTAGAAATAGCCCCCGAATGTCCCCGTGGGCGTCACCAACACCTCCCACGGGACCAATGTAACTCGTAGGAACTGACCCCGCAGCCGCGGGACTCCCGGTTTGAGAATACGATGATAATTTGCATATTTCTAGACTTACACTTAAAAACATGGCATTAGAGGGTGAGAACTAGAAACAGCCCCCGAACGTCCCCGTGGGTGGCACCAACACCTCCCACGGGACCAATGTAACTCGTTGGAACTGAGACCGCAGCCGCGGGACTCCCGATTTGAGAATACTACGCTAATTTGCATATTTCCATACTTAGGCTTAAAAACATGGCGTTAGAGGGTAAGAACTCGAAACAGCCCCCGAACGTCCCTGTGAGTGGCACCAACACCTCCCACGGGACCAATGTAACTCGTAGGAATTGACCCCGCAGCCGCGGGACTCCCGGTTTGAGAGTACGTTGATAATTTGCATATTTCTAGACTAACGCTTAAAAACATGGAGTTAGAGGGTGAGAATTAGAAGTAGCCCCCGAACATCCCCGTGGGTGGCACCAACACCTCCCACGGGACCAATGTAATTCGTAGGAACTGAACCCGCTATCGCGAGACTCCCGGTTTGAAAGTACGACGGTAATTTGCAGATTTCTAAACTTAAGGAAAACATGGCGTTAGGAGGAGAAAACTCGAAACCACACCTGAACGTCCCCGTAGGTGGCACCAACACCCCAACGGGACCAATGTAACTCGTAGGTGACCCCGCAGCTGCGGGACTCTCGGTTTGAGAATATGAAGATAATTGGCATATTTTTAGACTTAGTCTTAAAAACAAGGCGTTAGAGGATGAAAACTCGAAAAAACCCTCTAATGGCCACGTGGGTGGCACCAACACCTCCCACAGGACCAATGTAACTCGTAGGAACTGACCCCGCAGCCGCTGGACTCCCGGTTTGAGAATACGACGATAATTTGCATATTTCAAGACTTAGGCATAAAAACATGGCGTTAGAGGGTGAGAACTAGAAATAGTCCCCGAATGTCCCCGTGGGTGGCACCAACACCTCCCACGGGACCAATGTAACTCAAAGGAACTAACCCCGCAACCGCGGGTCTCCCGATTTGAGTCTACGACGATAATTTGCATATTTCTAGACTTAAGCAAAACATGGCATTAGATGGAGAAAACTCGAAAGAGCCCCTGAACGGCCCCGTAGGTGGCACCAACACCTCCCACGGGAGAAATGTAATTCATAGGAACTGACCCCGCAGCCATAGGACTCCCGATTTGAGAATACGACGATAATTTAAAATTTTCAATACCTAGGCTTAAAAACATGGCGTTAGAGGGTGAAAACTCAAAACAGCCTTATAACGACCACGTGGGTGGCACCAAAACCTCCCACGGGACCAATGTAACTCGTAGGTACTGACCCCGCAGTCGCGTGACTCCCAATTTGAGAATACGACGGTAATTTCCATAATTCTAAACTTAGGCATAAAAACATGACGTTAGAGGGTGAGAACTAGAAACAGCCCCCGAACGACCCCATGGGTGGCACCAACACCTCCCACGGGACCAATGTAACTCGTAGGAACTGTCCCCGCAGCTGCAGGACTCCCGGTTTGAGAATACGACGGTAATTTTAATTTTTCTAGACTTAGGCTTAAAAACATGGCGTTAGAGGGTGAGCACTCGAAATAGCTCCCGAACGTCCCTGTGGGTGTGACCTACACCTCCCACGGGACCAATGTAACTCGTAGGAACTGACCCTGCAGTCGCGGGACTCCCCATTTTAGAATGCAATGGTAATTTGCATATTTCTAGACTAATGCTTAAAAACATGGCGTTGCAGGGTGAGAACTACAAATAGCCCCCGAACGTCCTCGTGGGTGGAACCAACACCTCCCACGGGACCAATGTAACTCGTAGGAATTGACCCCGCAACCGCAGGACTCCCGGTTTGAGAATACGACGATAATTTTCATTTTTCTAGACATAGGCCTAAAAACACGGCGTTAGAGGGTGAGCACTCGAAACAGCACCCGAACGTCCCCGTGGGAGTCACCTACACCTCCCACGGGACCAATGTAACTCGTAGGAACTAACCCTGCAGTCGCGGGACTCTCGGTTTTAGAATGCAATGGTAATTTCTATATTTCTAGACTAACGCTTAAAAACATGGCGTTAGAGGGTGAGAACTAGAAACAGCACCCGAACGTCCCCGTGGGTTGCACCAACACCTCCCACGGGACCAATGTAACTCGTAGGAACTGACCCCGCAGCCGCAGGACTCCCGGTTTGAGAATACGACGGTAATTCACATATTTCTAAACTTACGCTTAAAAACATGGCGTTAGAGGGTGAGAATAAGAAACAACCCCCGAACGTTCCCGTGGGTGGAACCAACACCTCCCACGGGACCAATGTAACTCGTAGGAACTGACCCCGCAGCCGCGGGACTTCCTGTTTGAGAATACGACGATAATTTGGATATTTCTAGACTTAGGCTTAAAAACAAGGCGTTCGAGGGTGAGAACTCAAAACAGCCCCGAACGTCCCCGTGGGAGTCACCAACACATCCCATGGGACCAATTTAACTCATAGGAACTGACCTCGTAGCCGCGGGACTCCCGGTTTGAGAATACGACGGTAATTTGCATATTTCTAGACTAATGCTTAAAAACATGGCGTTAGAGGGTGAGAACTAGAAACAACCCCCAAGCGTCCCCGTGGGTGGCACCAACACCTCCCACGGGACCAATGTAACTCGTAGGAAGTGACCCCGCAGCCGCAGGACTCCCGATTTGAGAATACGATGGTAATTTGCATATTTCTAGACTTAGGATCAAAAACATGGCGTTAGTGGGTGAGAACTCGAAATAGACCCCGAACGTCCCCGTGGGTGGCACCAACACCTCCCACGGCACCAATGTAACTCGTAGGAACTGACCCCATAGCCGCGGGACTCCCGGTTTGAGAGTACGACGTAATTTTCATATTTCTAGACTAACGCTTAAAAACATGGCGTTAGAGGGTGACAACTAGAAACATCCCCCAAACGTCTCCGTGGGTGGCACCCACACCTCCCACGGGACCAATGTAATTCGTAGGAACTTACCCCGCTTTCGCGGGACTCCCAGTTTGAGAGTACGACGGTAATTTGCATATTTCTAGACTTAAGGAAAACATGGCGTTATAGGAAAAAAACTCGAAATAGCCCCGGAACATCCCCGTAGGTGGCACCAACACCTTCCACGGGACCAATGTAACTCGTAGGAACTGACCCCGCAGCCGCGGGACTCTCGGTTTGAGAATACGGCGATAATTTGCATATTTTTAGAGTTAGGCTTAAAAACAAGGCTTTAGAGGATGAAAACTCGAAATAGCAATCTAACGGCCACGTGGGTGGCATCAACACCTCCCACGGGACCAATGTAACTCATAGAACTGACCCCGCAGTATCGGGTCTCCCGATTTGAGAATACGACGATAATTTGCATATTTTTAGACTTAGGCTTAAAGACAAGGCGTTAGAGGATGAAAACTCGAAATATCCCTCTAACAACAACTCCCACGGGACCAATGTTATTCGTAGGAACTGACCCCCCAATCGCTAGACTCCCGGTTTGAGAATACGATGATAATTTGCATGTTTATAGACTTGTCTTAAAAACATGGCGTTAGAGGGTGAGAACTAGAAATAGCCCCCGAACATCCCCGTGGGTGGCACCAACACCTCCCACGGGACCAATGTAACTCGTAGGAACTGACCCCGAAGCCGCGGGACTCCTGATTTGAGAATACGATGATAATTTTCTTATTTTTAGACTTAGGCTTAAAGACAAGGCGTTAGAGGGTGAAAACTTAAAACCATCATTCTAACGACCACGTGGGTGGCACCATCACCTCCCACGGGACCAATGTAACTCGTAGGAACTGACCCCGCAGTCTCGGAACTCCCGGTTTGAGAATACGATGATAATTTGCATATTTCTAGTCTTACGCTTAAAAACAAGACGGTAGAGGGTGAGAACAAGCAACAGCCCCCGAACGTCCCCGTGGGTGGCACAATCACCTCCCATGGGACCAATGTAACTCGTAGGAAGTGACCCCGCTGCTGCCGGACTCCCGGTTTGAGAATACGACGGTAATTTTCATTTTTCTAGACTTAGGCTTAAAAACATGGCGTTAGAGGGAGAGCACTCGACACAGCCCCCGAACGTCCCCGTGGGTGTCACCTACACCTCCCACGGGACCAATGTAACTCGTAGGAACTGACCCTGCAGTCGCGGGACTCCCGATTTTAGAATGCAATGGTAATTTGCATATTTCTATACAAATGCTTAAAAACATGGCGTTAGAGGGTGAGAAATAGAAACAGCCCCCGAACGTCCCCGTGGGTGGCACCAACACCTCCCACGGGACCAATGTAACTCGTAGGAACTGACCCCGCAGCCGCAGGACTCCCGGTTTGAGAATACGACGGTAATTTGGATATTTCTAGACTTAGCCATAAAAACATGGCGTTTGATGGTGAGAACTCGAAACAGCCCCGAACGTCCCCGTGGGAGTCACCAACACCTCCCACGGGACCAATGTAACTCGTAGGAACTGACCCCGCAGCCGCGGGACTCTCGGTTTGAGAATACGAAGGTAATTTGCATATTTCTAGACTAATGCTTAAAAACATGGCGTTAGAGGGTGAGAACTAGAAACAACCCACAAGCGTCCCCGTGGGTGGCACCAACACCTTCCACGGGACCAATGTAACTCGTAGGAAGTGACCCCGCAGCCGCAGGACACCCGATTTGAGAATACGACTGTAATTTGCATATTTCTAGACTTAGGCTTAAAAACATGGCGTTAGTGGGTGAGAACTCGAAACAACCCCCGAACGTCCCCGTGGGTGGCACCAACACCTCCCACGGCACCAATGTAACTCGTAGGAACTGACCCCACAGCCTCCGGACTCCCGGTTTGAGAGTACGACGTGATTTGCATATTTCTAGACTAACGCTTAAAAACATGGCATTAGAGGGTGAGAACTAGAAACAGCCCTCGAACGTCTCCATGGGTGGCACCAACACCTCCCACGGGACCAATGTAATTTGTAGGAACTGACCCCGCTTCCGCGGGACTCCCGGTTTGAGAATACGAAGATAATTTGCGTATTTCTAGACTTAGGCTTAAAATCATGGCGTTAGAGGATGAGAACTAGAAACAACCCCCGAACGTCCCCGTGGGTGGTACCAACACCTCCCACGGGACCAATGTAACTCGTAGGAACTGACCCCGCAGCCGTGGGTCTCCCGATTTGAGAATACAACGATAATTTACATATTTCTTGAATTAAGCAAAACATGGCGTTAGATGGAGAAAACTCGAAAGAGCCCCTGAACGGCCCCGTGGGTGGCCCTAACACCTCCCATGGGAACAATGTAACTCATAGGAACTGACCTCGCAGCCACGGGACTCCCGGTTTGACAATACGACGTTAATTTGCATATTTCTAGACTTACTCTTAAAAACATGGCGTTAGAGGGTGAGAACTAGAAACAGCCCCCGAACGTCCCCGTGGGTGTCACCAACACCTCCCACGGGACCAATGTAACTCGTAGGAACTCACCCCGCTTGCCGCGGGACTCCCGGTTTGAGAATATGACGATAATTTTGTTATTTCTAGACTTACGCTTTAAAACATGGCGTTAGAGGGTGAGAACTAGAAACAGCCCCCGAACGTCCCCTTGGGTGGCACCAACACCTCCCACGGGATCAATGTAACTCGTAGGAACTGACCCTGCAGCCACGGGACTCCCGATTTGATAATACTACTGTAATTTTCATATTTCTAGACTTAAACAAAACATGGCGTTAGAGGGTGAGAACTAGAAACAACCACCGAACGTCCCCGTGGGTGGCACCAACACCTACCACATGACCAATGTAACTCGTAGGAACTGACCCCGCAGCCATGGGACTCCCGATTTGAGAATACGACGACAATTTTCATATTTCTAAACTTAAGAAAAACATGGCGTTAGATGGAGAAAACTCGAAAGATCCCCTGAACGGCCCCGTGGGTGGCACCAACACCTCCCACGGGAACAATGTAACTCATAGGAACTGACCCCGCAACCGCGGGACTCCCGGTTTGAGAATACGACGATAATTTGCATATCTTGAGACTTAGGCTTAAAGGCAAGGCGTTAGAGGGTGAAAACTCGAAAGATCCTTCTAACGGCCACGTGGGTGGCACCAACACCTCCCACGGGACCAATGTAACTCGTAGGAACAGACCACGTAGTCGCAGTACTCCCGGTTTGAGAATACGACGGTAATTTGCATATTTTTAGACTTAAGGAAAACATTGCGTTAGAGGGTGAAAACTCGAAATAGCCCCCGAACGTCCCCGTGGGTGGCACTAACACCTCCCAAGGGACCAATGTAACACGTAGGAACTGACCCCGCAGCCGCGGGACTCTCGGTTTGAGAACATGACGATAATTTGCATATTTTAAGACTCAGGCTTAAAAACATGGAGTTAGAGGGTGAAAACTCGAAAATGCCCCCTAACGGCCCCGTGGGTGGCACCAACACCTCCCACGAAACTAATGTACCTCTTAGGACCTGACCCCGCAGCCGAGGGACTCCCGATTTGAGAATACGATAATAATTTGTATATTTCTAGACTTAAGCTTAAAAATATAGCGTTAGAGGGGGAGAACTAGAAATAGCCCCCGAACGTCCCCAAGGGTGGCACCAACACCTCCCGCGGGACCAATGTAACTCTTAGGAACTGACCCCACATCCGCGGGACTCCCAATTTGAGAATAAGATGGTTATTTCTATATTTCTAGACTTACACTTAAAAACATGGCGTTGGAGGGTGAGAACTAGAAACAGCCCCCGAACGTCCCCGTGGGTGGAACCAACACCTCCCACGGGACCAATGTAACTCGTAGGAACTGACCCCACACCCGCGCGACTTCCGGTTTGAGAATACGACGGTAATTTGGATATTTCTAGACTTAGGATTAAAAACATGGTGTTTGAGGGTGAGAACTCGAAACAGCCCCGAACGTCCCCGTGGGAGTCACCAACACCTCCCACGGGACTAATGTAACTCATATGAACTGACCTCGCAGTCGCGGGACTCCCGGTTTGAGAATACGACGATAATTTTCTTATTTCTAGACTTATGCTTTAAAACAAGGCGTTAGAGGGTGAGAACTCAAAACGGCCCCGAACGTCCCCGTAGGTGGCACCAACAC
The DNA here is from genome assembly GCA_949130495.1 of Sambucus nigra. NCBI lineage: Eukaryota > Viridiplantae > Streptophyta > Magnoliopsida > Dipsacales > Adoxaceae > Sambucus > Sambucus nigra. The sequence goes on along the minus strand of OX422207.1, from coordinate 277,289,580 downwards.
CCCCATGGGACCAATGTAACTCGTAGCTGACCCCGCAGCCGCGGGACTCCCGGTTTGAGAATATGATGATAATTGGCATATTTTTAGACTTAGGCTTAAAAACAAGGCGTTAGAGGATGAAAACTCGAAACAGCCCTCTAACGGCCACGTGGGTGGCACCAACACCTCCCACAGGACCAATGTAACTCGTAGGAACTGACGCCGCAGCCGCTGGACTCCCGGTTTGAGAATACGATGATAATTTGCATATTTCAAGACTTAGGCATAAAAACATAGCGTTAGAGGGTGAGAACTAGAAACAGCCCCCGAACGTCCCCGTGGGTGTCACCAACACCTCCCATGGGACCAAAGTAACTCAAAGGAACTAACCCCGCAGCTGCGGGTCTCCCGGTTTGAGTCTACGAAGGTAATTTGCATATTTCTAGACTTAAGCAGAACATGGCGTTAGATGGAGAAAACTCGAAAGAGCCCCTGAACGGCCCCGTAGGTGGCACCAACACCTCCCACGGGGGCAATGTAACTCATAGGAACTGATCCCGCAGCCGCGGGACTCCCGATTTGAGAATACGACGATAATTTACAAATTTCTATACCTAGTCTTAAAAACATTGCCTTAGAGGGTGAAAACTCGAAACAGCATTCTAACGACCACGTGGGTGGCACGAACACCTCCCACGGGACTAATGTAACTCGTAGCGACTGACCCCGCAGCCACGTGACTCCCAATTTGAGAATACGACGGTAATTTCCATAATTCTGGACTTAGGCATAAAAACATGAAGTTAGAGGGTGAGAACTTGAAACAGCCCCCGAACGACCCCGTGGGTGTCACCGACACCTCCCACGGGACCAATGTAACTCGTAGGAACTGACCCCACAGTCGCGGGACTCCCGGTTTGAGAATACGATGATAATTTGCATATTTCTAGATTTACGCTTAAAAACATGACGTTAGAGGGTGAGAACTAGAAACAGCCCCCGAACGTCCCCGTGGGTTGCACCAACACGTCCCACGGGACCAATGTAACTCGTAGGAACTGACCCCGCAGCTGCAGGACTCCCGGTTTGAGAATACGACGGTAATTTTCATTTTTCTAGACTTAGGCTTAAAAACATGGCGTTAGAGGGTGAGGACTCGAAACAGCCCCCGAACGTCCCCGTGCGTGTCACCTGCACCTCCCACGGGACCAATGTTACTCGTAGGAACTGACCCTGCAGTCGCGGGACTCAGCGTTTTAGAATGCAATGGTAATTTGCATATTTCTAGACTAACGCTTAAAAACATGGCGTTAGAGGGTGAGAACTAGAAACAGCCCCCGAACGTCCCCGTGGGTGTCACCAATATCTCCCACGGGACCATTGTAACTCGTAGGAACTTACCCCGCAGCCGCAGGACTCCCGATTTGAGAATACGACGGTAATTTTCATTTTTCTAGACTTAGGCTTAAAAACATGGCGTTAGAGGGTGAGCACTTGAAACAGCCCCCGAACGTCCCCGTGGGTGTCACCTACACCTCCCACGGGACCAATGTAACTCGTAGGAACTGACCCTATAGTCGCGGGACTCCCGGTTTTAGAATGCAATGGTAATTTTCATAATTCTAGACTAACGCTTAAAAACATGGCGTTAGAGGGTGAGAACTAGAAACAGCCCCCGAACGTCCCCGTGGGTGGTACCAACACCTCCCACGGGACCAATGTAACTCGTAGGAACTGACCCCGCAGCCGCAGGACTCCCGGTTTGAGAATACGACGGTAATTTGCATATTTCTAGACTTACGCTTAAAAACATGGCGTTAGAGGGTGAGAACAAGAAACAGCCCCGAACGTCCCCGTGGGTGGAACCAACACCTCCCACAGGACCAATGTAACTCGTAGGAACTGACCACGCAGTCACGGGACTTCCGGTTTGATAATACGACGGTAATTTGTATATTTCTAGACTTAGTCTTAAAAACATGGCGTTTGAGGATGAGAACTCGAAACAGCCCCGAACGTCCCCGTGGGATTCACCAACACCACCCACGGGACCAATGTAACTCATAGGAACTGACCTCGCAGCCGCGGGACTCCCGGTTTGAGAATACGACGGTAATTTGCATATTTCTAGACTAATGCTTAAAAACATGGCGTTAGAGGGTGAGAACTAGAAACAACCCCCAAGCGTCCCCGTGGGTGGCACCAACACCTCCCACGGGACCAATGTAACTCGTAGGAAGTGACCCCGCAGCCGCAGGACTCCCGATTTGAGAATACCACGGTAATTTGCATATTTCTAGACTTAGGCTTAAAAACATGGCGTTAGTGGGTGAGAACTCGAAACAGCCCCCGAACGTCCCCGTGGGTGGCACCAACACCTCCCATGGCACCAATGTAACTCGTAGGAACTGACCCCACAGCCGCGGGACTCCCGGTTTGAGAGTACGACTTAATTTTCATATTTCTAGACTAACGCTTAAAAACATGTCGTTAGAGGGTGAGAACTAGAAATAGCCCCCGAACGTCTCCGTGGGTGGCACCAACACCTCCCACGGGACCAATGTAATTCGTAGGAACTGACCCCGCTTCCGCTGGACTCCCAGTTTGAGAGTACGACGGTAATTTGCATTTTTCTAGACTTAAGGAAAACATGGCGTTAGAGGGAGAAAGCTCGAAATAGCCCCGAAACATCCCCGTAGGTGGCACCAACACCTTCCACTGGACCAATGTAACTCGTAGGAACTGAACGCGCAGCCGCGGGACTCCCGGTTTGAGAATATGATGATAATTTGCATATTTATAGACTTGGCTTAAAAACATGGCGTTAGAGGGTGAGAACTAGAAACAACCCCCGAACGTCCTCGTGGGTGGCACAAACACCTCCCACGGGACCAATGTAACTCGTAGGAACTGACCCCGAAGCCGCGGGACTCTTGATTTGAGAATACGACAATAATTTGCATATTTTTAGACTTAGTCTTAAAGACAAGGCGTTAGAGGGTGAAAACTCAAAACACCCTTCCAACGGCCACGTGGGTGGCACCAATACCTCCCACGGGACCTATGTAACTCGTAGGAACTGACACCGCAGTCGCGGGACTCCCGGTTTGAGAATACGACGATAATTTGCATATTTCTAGACTTAGGCTTAAAATCATGGCGTTAGAGGATGAGAACTAGAAACAACCCCCGAACGTCCCCGTGGGTGGCACCAACACCTCCCATGGGACCAATGTAACTCATAGGAACTGACCCCGCAGCTGTGGGACTCCCGATTTGAGAATATAACGATAATTTGCATATTTCTTGAATTAAGTAAAACATGGGGTTTGATGGAGAAAACTCGAAAGTGCCCCTGAACGGCCCCGTGGGTGGCCCCAACACCTCCCACGGGAACAATGTAACTTATAGGAACAGACCACGCAGCCACGGGACTCCCGGTTTGAGAATACGACGTTAATTTGCATATTTCTAGACTTACGCTTAAAAACATGGCGTTAGAGGGTGAGAACTTGAAACAGCCCCCGAACGTCCCCGTGGGTGTCACCAACACCTCCCACGGGACCAATTTAACTCGTAGGAACTGACCCCGCAGCCGCGGAACTCCCAGTTTGAGCATATGACGATAATTTTCTTATTTCTAGACTTATGCTTTAAAACATGGCGTTAGAGGGTGAGAACTAGAAACATCCCTCGAACGTCCCCTTGGGTGGCACCAACACCTCCCACGGGATCAATGTAACTCGTAGGAACGGACCCTGCAGCCACGGGACTCCCGATTTGATAATACGACTGTAATTTTCATATTTCTAGACTTAAACAAAACATGGCGTTAGAGGGTGAGAACTAGAAACAACTACCGAACGTTCCCGTGGGTGGCACCCACACCTCCCACGGGACCAATGTAACTCGTAGGAACTGACCCTGCAGCCATGGGACTCCCGATTTGAGAATACGACGACAACTTTCATATTTCTAAACATAAACAAAACATGGCGTTAGATGGAGAAAACTCGAAAGATCCCCCGAACAACCCCGTGGGTGGCACCAACACCTCCGACAGGAACAATGTAACTCATAGGAACTGACCCCGCAACCGCGGGACTCCCGGTTTGAGAATACGACGAAAATTCGCATATCTTGAGACTTAGGCTTAAAAACATGGCGTTAGAGGGTGAAAACTCGAAACATCCTTCTAACTGCCACGTGGGTGGCACCAACACCTCCCACGGGACCAATGTAACTCGTAGGAACTGACCCGGCAGCCGCGGGACTCCCGGTTTGAGAATACGATGATAATTTGCATATTTCTAGACTTAGGCTTAAAAACATGGCGATAGTGGGTGAGAACTGGAAACAGCCCCCGAACGTCCCCGGGGGTGGCACTAACACCTCCCACGGCACCAATGTAACTCGTAGGAACTGACCCCATAGCCGCGGGACTTCCGGCTTGAGAGTACGACATAATTTTCATATTTCTAGACTAACGCTTAAAAACATGGCGTTAGAGGGTGAGAACTAGAAACAGCCCCGAAACGTCCCCATGGGTGGCGCCAACACCTCCCGCGGGACCAATGTAACTCTTAGGAACTGACCCCGCATCCGCGGGACTCCCAATTTGAGAATAAGATGGTAATTTCTATATTTCTAGACTTAGGCTTAAAAACATGACGTTAGAGGGTGAGAACTAGAACTATCCCCCGAATGTCCCTGTGGGTGTCACCAACACCTCCCACGGAACCAATGTAACTCGTAGGAACTGACCCCGCAGTCGCGGGACTCCCGGTTTGAGAATACGAAGATAATTTGCATATTTCTAGACTTACGCTTAAAAACATGGCGTTAGAGGGTGAGAACTAGAAATAGCCCCCGAACGTCCCCGTGGGTGGCACCAACACCTCCCATGGGACAAATGTAACTCGTTGGAACTTTACCCGCAGCCGCGGGACCCCCGGTTTGAGAATACGACGCTAATTTGCATATTTCTATACTTAGGCTTAAAAACATGGCGTTAGAGGGTGAGAACTCGAAACAGCCCCGAACGTCCCTGTGGGAGTCACCAACACCTCCCACGGGACCAATGTAACTCATAGGAACTGGCCTCGCAGCCGCGGGACTCCCGATTTGAGAATACGACGGTAATTTGCATATTTCTAGACTAATGCTTAAAAACATGGCGTTAGAGGGTGAGAACAAGAAACAACCCCCAAGCATCCCCATGGGTGGCACCAACACCTCCCACGGGACCAATGTAACTCGTAGGAAGTGACCCCGCAGTCGCAGGACTCCTGATTTGAGAATACGACGGTAATATGCATATTTCTAGACTTAGGCTTAAAAACATGGCGTTAGTGGGTGGGAACTCGAAACAGCCCCCGAACGTCCCCGTGGGTGGCACCAACACCTCCCATGGCACCAATGTAACTCGTAGGAACTGACCCCACAGCCGCGGGACTCCCGGTTTGAAAGTACGATGTAATTTGCATATTTCTAGACTAACGCTTAAAAACATGGCGTTAGAGGGTGAGAACTAGAAACAGCCCCCGAACGTCTCCGTGGGTGGCACCAACACCTCCCACGGGACCAATGTAATTCGTAGGAACTGACCCCGCTTCCGCGGGACTCCCAGTTTGAGAGTACGACGGTAATTTGCATATTTGTAGACTTAAGGAAAACATGTCGTTAGAGGGAGAAAGCTCGAAATAGCACCTGAACATCCCCGTAGGTGGCACCAACACCTTCCACGGGACCAATGTAACTCGTAGGAACTGACCCCGCAGCCGCGGGACTCCCGGTTTGATAATACGATGATAATTTGCATATTTTTAGACTTAGGCTTAAAAATAAGGCGTTAGAGGATGAAAACTCGAAATAGCCATCTAACGGCCACGTGGGTGGCACCAACACCTCCCACGGGACCAATGTAACTCGTAGGAACTGACCCCGCAACCACTGGTCTCCCGATTAGAGAATACGATAATAATTTGCATATTTTTAGACTTAGGCTTAAAGACAAGGCGTTAGAGGATGAAAACTCGAAATATCCCTCTGACAACACCTCCCACCGGACAAATGTTACTCGTAGGAACTGACCCCGCAGTCGTTGGACTCCCGATTTGAGAATATGATGATAATTTGCATATTTATAGACTTGGCCTAAAAACACAGAGTTAAAGGGTGAGAACTAGAAACAACCCCCGAACGTCCCCGTGGGTGGCAGCAACACCTCCCATGGGACCAATGTAACGCGTAGGAACTGACCCCGAAGTTGCGGGACTCCTGATTTGAGAATACGACGATAATTTGCATATTTTTAGACTTAGGCTTAAAGACAAGGCGTTAGAGGGTGAAAACTCAAAACAGCCTTCTAACGGCCACGTGGGTGGCACCAACACCTCCCACGGGACCAATGTAACTCGTAGGAACTGACCCCGCAGCCGCGGGACTCCCGGTTTGAGAATACGACGATAATTTGCATATTTCTAGACTTAGGCTTAAAATCAAGGCGTTAGAGGATGAGAACTGGAAACAGCCCCCGAACGTCTCCGTGGGTGGCACCAACACCTCCCACGGGACCAATGAAATTCGTAGGAACTTACCCGCTTCGGCGGGACTCCCAGTTTGAGAGTACAACGGTAATTTGCATATTTCTAGACTAATGCTTAAAAACATGGCGTTAGAGGGTGAGAACTAGAAACAACCCCCAAGCGTCCCCGTGGGTGGCACCAACACCTCCCACGGGAACAATGTAACTCATAGGAACAGACCCCGCAGCCACGGGACTCCCCGTTTGAGAATACGACGTTAATTTGCATATTTCTAGACTTACGCTTAAAAACATGGCGTTAGAGGGTGAGAACTAGAAACAGCCCCCGAACGTCCCCGTGGGTGTCACCAACACCTCCCACGGGACCAATGTAACTCGTAGGAACTGACCCCGCAGCCGCGGGACACCCGGTTTGAGAATACGACGATAATTTACTTATTTCTAGACTTACGCTTTAAAACATGGTGTTAGAGGGTGAGAACTAGAAACAGCCACCGGACGTCCCCTTGGGTGGCACCAACACCTCCCACGGGATCAATGTAACTCGTATGAACTGACCCTGCAGCCACGGGACTCCCGATTTGATAATACGACTGTAATTTTCATATTTTTAGACTTAAACAGAACATGGCGTTAGAGGGTGAGAACTAGAAACAAGCACCGAACGTCCCCGTGGGTGGCACCAACACCTCCCACAGGACTAATGTAACTCATAGGAACTGACCCCGCAACCGCGGGACTCCCGATTTGAGAATACGACGATAATTTGCATATCTTGAGACTTAGGCTTAAAGACAAGGCGTTAGAGGGTGAAAACTCGAAACATCCTTCTAATGGCCACGTGGGTGGCACCAACACCTCTCACGGGACCAATGTAACTCGTAGGAACTGACCCCGCAGCCGCGGGACTCCCGATTTGAGAATACGATGATAATTTGCATATTTCTAGACTTATGCTTAAAAACATGGCGTTAGTGGGTGAGAACTGGAAACAGCCCCCGAACGTCCCCGTGGGTGGCACCAACACCTCCCACGGCACCAATGTAACTCGTAGGAACTGACCCCATAGCCGCGGGACTCCCGGTTTGAGAGTACGACGTAATTTGCATATTTCTAGACAAACGCTTAAAAACATGGCGTTAGAGGGTGAGAACTAGAAACAGCCCCCGAACGTCCCCGTGGGTGGCACCAACACCTCCCATGGGACCAATGTAACTCGTAGGAACTGACCCCGCAGCTGCAGGACTCCCGGTTTGAGAATACGACGGTAATTTTCATTTTTCTAGACTTAGGCTTAAAAACATGGCGTTAGAGGGTGAGCACTAGAAACAGCCCCCGAACGTCCCCGTGGGTGTCACCTACACCTCCCACGGGACCAATGTAACTCGTAGGAACTGACCCAGCAGTCGCGGGACTCCCGCTTTTAGAATGCAATGGTAATTTTCATATTTCTAGACTAACGCTTAAAAACATGGAGTTAGAGGGTGAGAACTAGAAACAGCCCCCGAACGTCCCCGTGGGTGGCACCAACACCTCCCACGGGACCAATGTAACTCGTAGGAACTAACCCCGTAGCCGCAGGACTCCCGATTTGAGAATACGACGGTAATTTGCATATTTATAGACTTTCGCTTAAAAACATGGCGTTAGAGGGTGAGAACAAGAAATAGCTCCCGAACGTCTCCGTGGGTGGAACCAACACCTCCCACGGGACGAATGTAACTCGTAGGAACTGACCCCGCAGTCGCGGGACTTCCGGTTTGAGAATACGATGGTAATGTGGATATTTCTAGACTTAGGCTTAAAAACATGGCGTTTGAGGGTGAGAACTGGAAACAGCCCCGAACGTCCCCGTGGGAGTCACCAACACGTCCCACGGGACCAATGTAACTCATAGGAAATGACCTCGCAGCCGCGGGACTCCTGGTTTGAGAATACGATTTTAATTTGCATATTTCTAGACTAATGCTTAAAAAGATAGCGTTAGAGGGTGAGAACTAGAAACAACCCCCAAGCGTCCCCGTGGGTGGCACCAACACCTCCCACGGCACCAATGTAACTCGTAGGAACTAACCCCACAGCCGCGAGACTCCCGATTTGAGAGTACGACATAATTTTCATATTTCTAGACTAACGCTTAAAAACATGGCGTTAGAGGGTGAGAACTAGAAACAGCCCCCGAACGTCTCCGTGGGTGGCACCAACACCTCCCACGGGACCAATGTAATTCCTAGGAACTGACCCCGCTTCCGCGGGACTCCCAGTTTGAGAGTACGACGGTAATTTGCATATTTCTAGACATAAGGAAAACATGGCGTTAGAGGGAGAAAGCTCGAAATAGCCCCTGAACATCCCGTAGGTGGCACCAACACCATCAACGGGACCAATGTAACTCGTAGGAACTGACCCCGCAGCCGCGGGACTCCCGATTTGAGAATACGACGATAATTTGCATATTATTAGACTTAGGTTTAAAAACAAGGCGTTAGAGGATGAAAACTCGAAATAGCCATCTAACGGCCACGTGGGTGGCACCAACACCTCCCACGGGACCAATGTAACTCGTAGGAACTGACCCCGTAGCCACGGGTCTCCCGATTTGAGAATACGACGATAATTTGCATATTTTTAGACTTAGGCTTAAAGACAAGGCGTTAGAGCATGAAAACTCGAAATATCCCTCTAACAACACCTCCCATGGGACCAAAAACTACTCGTAGGAACTGACCCCGCAGTCGCTGGACTCCCGGTTTGAGAATACGATGATAATTTGCATATTTATAGACTTGGCTTAAAAACATAGCGTTAGAGGGTGAGAACTAGAAACAGCCCCCAGACGTCCCCGTGGGTGGCACCAACACCTCCCACGGGACCAATGTAACTCGTAGGAACTGACCCCGAAGACGTAGGACTCTTGATTTGAGAATACGACGATAATTTGCATATTTTTAGACTTAGGCTTAAAGACAAGGCGTTAGAGGGTGAAAACTCAAAACAGCCTTCTAACGGCCACGAGGGTGGCACCAACACCTCCCACGGGACCCATGTAACTCGTAGGAACTGACCCCGCCGCCGCGGGACTCCCGGTTTGAAAATACAACGATAATTTACATATTTCTAGACTTAGGCTTAAAATCATGGCGTTAGAGGATGAGAACTAGAAATAACCCCCGAACGTGCCCGTGGGTGGCACCAACACCTCCCACGGGACCAATGTAACTCGTAGGAACTAACCCCGCAGCCGTGGGACTCCCGATTTCAGAATACAACGATAATTTGCATATATCTTGAATTAAGCAAAACATGGCGTTAGATGGAGAAAACTCGAAAGAGCCCTTGAACGGCCCCGTGGGTGGCCCCAACACCTCCCACAGGAAGAATGTAACTCATAGGAACAGACCCCGCAGCCACGGGACTCCCGGTTTCAGAATACGACGTTAATTTGCATATTTCTAGACTTACGCTTAAAAACATGGCGTTAGAGGATGAGAACTAGAAACAGCCCCCGAACGTCCCCGTGGGTGTCACCAACACCTCCCACGGGACCAATGTAACTCGTAGGAACGGACCCCACAGCCGCGGGACTCCCGGTTTGAGAATATGACGATAATTTACTTATTTCTAGACTTACGCTTTAAAACATGGCATTAGAGGGTGAGAACTAGAAACAGCCCCCGAACGTCCCCTTGGGTGGAACCAACACCTCCCACGGGATCAATGTAACTCGTAGGAAGTGACCCTGCCGCCACGGGACTCCCGATTTGTTAATACGACTGTAATTTTCATATTTCTAGACTTAACCAAAACATGGCGTTAGAGGGTGAGAACTAGAAACAACCACCGAACGTCCCCGTGGGTGGCACCAACACCTCCCACAGGACCAATGTAACTCGTAAGAACTGACCCCGCAGCCATGGGACTCCCTATTTGAGAATACGACGACAATTTTCATATTTCTAAACTTAAGCAAAACATGGCGTTAGATGGAGAAAACTCGAAAGATCCCCTGAACGGGCCGGTGGGTGGCACCAACACCTCCCACGGGAACAATGTAACTCATAGGAACTGACCTCGCAACCGCGGGACTCCCGGTTTGAGAATACGACGATAGTTTGCATATCTTGAGACTTAGGCTTAAAGACAAGGCGTTAGAGGGTGAAAACTCTAAACATCCGTCTAACGTCCACGTGGGTGGCATCAACACCTCCCACGAACCAATATAACTCGTAGGAACTGACCCCGCAGCCGCGGGACTCCCGGTTTGAGAATACGATGATAATTTTCATATATCTAGACTTAGGCTTAAAAACATGGCGTTAGTGGGTGAGAACTGGAAACAGCCCGCGAACGTCCCCGTGGGTGGCACCAACACCTCCCACGGGACCAATGTAACTCGTAGGAACTGACCCCATAGCAGCGGGACTCCCGATTTGAGAATACGACGATAATTTACATATTTCTAGACTAACGCTTAAAAACATGGCGTTAGAGGGTGAGAACTAGAAACAGCCCCCAAACGTCCCCATGGGTGGCACCAACACCTCCTGCGGTACCCATGTAACTCTTAGGAACTGACCCCGCATCCGCGGGACTCCCAATTTGAGAATAAGATGGTAATTTCTATATTTCTAGACTTAGGCTTAAAAACATGGCGTTAGAGGGTGAGAACTAGAATCATCCCCTGAATGTCCCCGTGGGTGTCACCAACACCTCCCACGGGACCAATGTAACTCGTAGGAACTGACCCCGCAGTCGCGGGACTCTCGGTTTGAGAATACGACGGTAATTTGTATATTTCTAGACTTACGCTTAAAAACATGGCGTTAGAGGGTGAGAACAAGAAACAGCCCCGGAACGTCCCCGTGGGTGGAACCAACACCTCCCACGGAACCAATGTAACTCGTAGGAACTTACCCTGCAGCCGCGGGACTTTCGGTTTTAGAATATGATAGTAATTTGGATATTTCTAGACTTAGGCATAAAAACATGGCGTTTGAGGGTGAGAACTTGAAACTGCCCCGAACGTCCTCGTGGGAGTCACCAACACCTCCCTCGGGACCAATGTAACTCATAGGAACTGACCTCGCAGCCGCGGGACTCCCGGTTTGAGAATACGACGGTAATTTACATATTTCTAGACTAATGCTTAAAAACATGGCGTTAGAGGGTGAGAACTAGAAACAACCCCCAAGCGTCCCCGTGGGTGGCACCAACACCTCCCACGGGACCAATGTAACTCGTAGGAAGTGACCCCGCAGCCGCAGGACTCTCGATTTGAGAATACGACGGTAATTTTCATATTTCTTGACTTAGGCTTAAAAACATGGCGTTAGTGGGTGAGAACTCGAAACATCCCCCGAACGTCCCCGTGGGTGGCACCAACACCTCCCATGGCACCAATGTAACTCGTAGGAACTGACCCCACAGCCGCAGGACTCCCGGTTTGAGAGTACGACGTAATTTGCATATTTCTAGACTAACGATTATAAACATGGCGTTATAGGGTGAGAAATGAAACATCCCCCGAACGTCTCCGTGGGTGGCACCAACACCTCCCACGGGACCAATGTAATTCGTAGGAACTGACCCCGCTTTCGCGGGACTCCCAGTTTGAGAGTACGACGGTAATTTGCATATTTCTAGACTTAAGGAAAACATGGCGTTAGAGGGAGAAAGCTCAAAATAGCCCCTGAACATCCACGTAGGTGGCACCAACACCTTCCACGGGACCAATGTAACTCGCAGGAACTGACCCCGCAGCCGCGGGACTCCCGATTTGAGAATACGACGATAATTTGTATATTATTAGACTTAGGCTTAAAACAAGGCGTTAGAGGATGAAAACTCGAAATAGCCATCTAACGGCCACGTGGGTGGCACCAACACCTCCCACAAGACCAATGTAACTCGTAGGAACTCACCCCGCAGCCACGGGTCTCCCGATTTGAGAATACGATGATAATTTACATATTATTAAACTTAGGCTTAAAGACAAGTCGTTAGAGGATGAAAACTCGAAATATCCCTTTAACAACACCTCCCACAGGACCAATGTTACTCGTAGGAACTGACCCCGCAGTCGCTGGACTCCCGGTTTGAGAATACGATGATAATTTTCATATTTATATACTTGGCGTAAAAACATTGCGTTAGAGGGTGAGAACTAGAAACAGCCCCCGAACGTCCCCGTGGGTGGCACCAACACCTCCCATGGGACCAATATAACTCGTAGGAACCGACCCTGAAGCCGCGGGACTCTTGATTCGAGAATACGACGATAATTTGCATATTTTTAGACTTAGGCTTAAAAACAAGGCGTTAGAGGGTGAATTCTAACGGCCACATGGGTGGCACTAACACCTCCCACGGGACCAATGTAACTCGTAGGAACTGTCCCCGCCACCGCGGGACTTCCAGTTTGAGAATACGACAATAATTTTCATATTTCTAGACTTAGGCTTAAAATCATGGCGTTAGAGGATGAGAACTAGAAACAACCCCCGAACGTGCCCGTGGGTGGCTCCAACACCTCCCACGGGACCAATGTAACTTGTAGGAACTGACCCCGCAGCCGTGGGACTCCCGATTTGAGAATACAACGATAATTTGCACATTTCTTGAATTAAGCAAAACATGGTGTTAGATGGAGAAAACTCGAAAGAGCCCCTGAACGGCCCCGTGGGTGGCCCCAATACCTCCCACGGGAACAATGTAACTCATAGGAACAGACCCCGCAGCCACGGGACTCCCGGTTTGAGAATACGATGTTAATTTGCATATTTCTAGACTTAAGCTTAAAAACATGGCGTTAGAGGGTGAGAACTAGAAACAGACCCCGAACATCCCCGTGGGTGTCACCAACACCTCCCACGGGACCAATGTAACTCGTAGGGACTGACCCCACAGCCGCGGGACGCCCGTTTTGAGAATACGATGATAATTTCTTATTTCTAGACTTACGCTTTAAAACATGGCGTTTGAGGGTGAGAACTAGAAACAGCCCCCGAACGTCCCCTTGGGTGGCACCAACACCTCACACGGGATCAATGTAACTCGTAGGAACTGACCCTGTAGCCACGGGACTCCCGATTTGATAATACGACTATAATTCTCATATTTCTAGACTTAAACAAAACATGGCATTAGAGGGTTAGAACTATAAACAACCACCGAACATCCCCGTGGGTGGCATCAACACCTCCCACAGGACCAATGTAACTCGTAGGATCTGGCCCCGCAGCCATGGGACTCCCGATATGAGAATACAATGTCAATTTTCATATTTCTAAACTTAAGCAAAACATGGCGTTAGATGGAGAAAACTCGAAAGATCCCCTGAACGGCCCCATGGGTGGCACCAACACCTCCCACAGGAACAATGTAACTCATAGGAACTGACCCCGCAACCGCGGGACTCCCGGTTTGAGAATACGACGATATTTTGCATATCTTGAGACTTAGGCTTAAAGACAAGGCGTTAGAGGGTGAAAACTCGAAACATCCTTCAAACGGCCACGTGGGTGGCACCAACACCTCCCACGGGACCAATGTAACTCGTAGGAACTGACCCCGCAGCCGCGGGACTCCCGGTTTGAGAATACGATGATAATTTGCATATTTCTAGACTTAGGCTTAAAAACATGGCGGTAGTGGGTGAGAACTGGAAACAGCCCCCGAACGTCCCCGTGGGTGGCACCAACACCTCCCACGGCAACAATGTAACTCGTAGGAACTGACCCCATAGCCGCGGGACTCCCGGTTTGAGAGTACGACGTAATTTGCATATTTCTAGACTAACGCTTAAAAACATGGCGTTAGAGGGTGAGAACTAGAAACAGCCCCCGAACGTCCCCATGGGTGGTACCAACACCTCCCGCGGGACCAATGTAACTCTTAGGAACTGACCCCGCATCCGCGAGACTCCCAATTTGAGAATAAGATGGTAATTTCTATATTTCTAGACTTAGGCTTAAAAACATGGCGTTAGAGGGTGAGAACTAGAAACATCCCCCGAATGTCCCCGTGGGTGTCACCAACACCTCCCACGGGACCAATGTAACTCGTAGGAACTGACCCCGCAGTCGCGGGACTCCCGGTTTGAGAATACGATGATAATTTACATATTTCTAGACTTACGCTTAAAAACATGGCGTTAGAGGGTGAGAACTAGAAACAGCCCCCGAAGGTCCCCGTGGGTGGCACCAACACCTCCCACGGGACCAATGTAACTCGTTGGAACTGAGCCCGCAGCCGCGGGACTCCCGGTTTGAGAATACGACGCTAATTTGCTTATTTCTATACTTAGGCTTACAAACATGGCGTTAGAGGGTGAGAACTCGAAACAGCCCCGAACGTCCCCGTGGGAGTCACCAACACATCCCACGGGACCAATGTAACTCGTAGGAACTGACCTCGCAGCCGCGGGACTCCCGGTTTGAGAATACGACGGTAATTTGCATATTTCTAGACTAATGCTAAAAAACATGGCGTTAGAGGGTGAGAACTAGAAACAACCCCCAAGCGTCCCCATGGGTGGCACCAACACCTCCCACGGGACCAATGTAACTCGTAGGAAGTGACCCCGCAGCCGCAGGACTCCCGATTTGAGAATACGACGGTAATTTGCATATTTCTAGACTTAGGCTTAAAAACATGGCGTTAGTGGGTGAGAACTCGAAACAGCCCCCGAACGTCCCCGTGGGTGGCACCAACACCTCCCACGGCACCAATGTAACTCGTAGGAACTGACCCCACAGCCGCGGGACTCCCGGTTTGTGAGTACGACGTAATTTTCATATTTCTAGACTAACGCATAAAAACATGGCGTTAGAGGGTGAGAACTAGAAACAGCCCCCGAACGTCTCCGTGGGTGGCACCAACACCTCCCACGGGACCAATGTAATTCGTAGGAACTGACCCCGCTTTCGCGGGATTCCCAGTTTGATAGTACGACGGTAATTTGCATATTTCTAGACTTAAGGAAGACATGGCGTTAGAGGGAGAAAACTCGAAATTGCCCCTGAACATCCCCGTAGGTGGCACCAACACCTTCCACGGGACCAATGTAACTCGTAGGAACTGACCGCGCAGCCGCGGGACTCCCGGTTTGATAATACGATGAAAATTTGCATATTTTTAGACTTAGGCTTAAAAATAAGGCGTTAGAGGATGAAAACTCGAAATAGCCATCTAACGGCCACGTGGGTGGCACCAACACCTCTCACGGGACCAATGTAACTCGTAGGAACTGACTCCGAAGCCACGGGTCTCCCAATTTGAGAATACGACGAGAATTTGCATATTTTTAGACCTAGGCTTAAAGACAAGGCATTAAAGGATGAAAACTCGAAATATCCCTCAAACCACACCTCCCACGGGGCCAATGTTAATCGTAGGAACTGACCCCGCAGTCGCTGGACTCCCGGTTTGAGAATACGATGATAATTTGCATATTTATAGACTTGGCTTAAAAACATGGCGTTAGAGGGTGAGAACTAGAAACAGCACCCCAACGTCCCCGTGGGTGGCACCAACACCTCCCACGGGACCAATGTAACTCGTAGGAACTGACCCCGAAGCCGCGGGACTCTTGATTTGAGAATACGACGATAATTTCCATATTTTTAGACTTAGGCTTCATGATAAGGCGTTAGAGGGTGAAAACTCAAAACAGCCTTCTAACGGCCACGTGGGTGGCACCAACACCTCCCATGGGACCAATGTAACTCGTAGGAACTGACCCCGCAGCCGCGGGACTCCCGGTTTGAGAATACGATGATAATTTGCATATTTCTAGAGTTAAGCTTAAAATCATGGCGTTAGAGGATGAGAACTAGAAATAACCCCCGAACATCCCCATGGGTGGCACCAACACCTCCCACGGGACCAATGTAACTCTTAGGAACAGACCCCGCTGCCGTGGGACTCCCGATTTGAGAATACAACGATAATTTGCCTATTTCTTGAATTAAGCAAAACATGGCGTTAGATGGAGAAAACTCGAAAGAGACCCTGAATGGCCCCGTGGGTGGCCCCAACACCTCCCACGGGAATAATGTAACTCATAGGAACAGACCCCGCAGCCACGGGACTCCCGGTTTGAGAATACGACGATAATTTGCTTAATTCTAGACTTAAGCTTAAAAACATGGCGTTAGAGGGTGAGAACTAGAAACAGCCCCGAACGTCCCCATGGGTGTCACCACCACCTCCCACGGGACCAATGTAACTCGTAGGAACTGACCCCGCAGCCGCGGGACTCCCGGTTTGAGAATACGACGATAATTTTCTTATTTCTAGACTTACGCTTTAAAACATAGCGTTAGAGGGTGAGAACTAGAAACAGCCCCCGAACGTCCCCTTGGGTGGCACCAACACCTCCCACGGGATCCGTGTAACTCGTAGGAACTGACCCTCCAGCCACGGGACTCCCGATTTAATAATACGACTGTAATTTTCATATTTCTAGACTTAAACAAAACATGGCGTTAGAGGGTGAGAACTAGAAACAACCACCGAACGTCCCCGTGGGTGGCACCACCACCTCCCACAGGACCAATGTAACTCTTAGGAACTGACCCCGCAGCCATGGGACTACCGATTTGAGAATATGATGACAATTTTCATAGTTCTAAACTTAAGGAAAACATGTCGTTAGATGGAGAAAACTCGAAAGATCCCCTGAACGGCCCCGTGGGTGGAACCAAAACCTCCCACGGGAACAATGTAACTCATAGGAACTGACCCCGCAACCGTGGGACTCCCGGTTTGGGAATACGACGATATTTTGTATATCTTGACACTTAGGCTTAAAGACAAGGCGTTAGAGGGTGAAAACTTGAAACATCCTTCTAAGGGCCACGTGGGTGGCACCAACACCTCCCACGGGACCAATGTAACTCGTATGAACTGACCCCGCAGTCGCGGGACTCCCGGTTTGAGAATACGATGATAATTTGCATATTTCAAGACTTAGGCTTAAAATCATGGCGTTAGAGGATGAGAACTAGAAACAACCCCCGAACGTCCCCGTGGGTGGTACCAACACCTCCCACGGGACCAATGTAACTCGTAGGAACTGACCCCGCAGCCGTGGGACTCCCGATTTGAGAATACAACGATAATTTGCATATTTCTTGAATTAAGCAAAACATGGCGTTAGATGGAGAAAACTCGAAAGAGCCCCTGAACGGCCCCGTGGGTGGCCCCAACACCTCCCACGGGAACAATGTAAATCATAGGAACAGACCCCGCAGCCACGAGACTCCCGGTTTGAGAATACGACGTTAATTAGCATATTTCTATACTTATGCTTAAAAACATGGCGTTAGAGGGTGAGAACTAGAAACAGGCCCCGAACGTCCCCGTGGGTGTCACCAACACCTCCCACGGGACCAATGTAACTCGTAGGAACTGACCCCGCAGCCGCGGGACTCCCGGTTTGAGAATACGACGATAATTTGCTTATTTCAAGACTTACGCTTTAAAACATGCCGTTAGAGGGTGAGAACTAGAAACAACTCCCGAACGTCCCCTTGGGTGGCACCAACACGTCCCACGGGATCAATGTAACTCGTAGGAACTGACCCTGCAACCACGGGACTCCCGATTTGATAATACGACTGTAATTTTCATATTTGTAGACTTAAACAAAACATGGCGTTAGAGGGTGAGAACTAGAAACAACCACCGAACGGCCCCGTGGGTGGCACCAACACCTCCCACGGGAACAATGTAACTCATAGGAACTGACCCCGCAACCGCGGGACTCCAGGTTTGAGAATACGATGATTATTTGCATATCTGGAGACTTAGGCTTAAAGACAAGGCGTTAGAGGGTGAAAACTCGAAACATCCTTCTAACGGCCACGTGGGTGGCACCAACACCTCCCACGGGACCAATGTAACTCGTAGGAACTGACCCCGCAGCCGTGGGACTCCCGGTTTGAGAATACGATTATAATTTGCATATTTCTAGACATAGGCTTAAAAACATGGCGTTAGTGGGTGAGAATTGGAAACAGCCCCCGAACGTCCCCGTGGGTGGCACCAACACCTCCCACGGCACCAATGTAACTCGTAGGAACTGACCCCATAGCCGCGGGACTCCCAGTTTGAGAGTACGATGTAATTTGCATATTTCTAGACTAACGCTTAAAAACATAGCGTTAGAGGGTGAGAACTAGAAACAGCCCCCGAACGTCCCCATGGGTGGCACCAACACCTCCCGCGGGACCAATGCAACTCTTAGGAACTTACCCCGCATCCGCGGGACTCCCAATTTGAGAATAAGATGGTAATTTCTATATTTCTAGACTTAGGCTTAAAAACATGGCGTTAGAGGGTGAGAACTAGAAACATCCCCCGAATGTCCCCATGGGTGTCACCAACACCTCTCACGGGACCAATGTAACTCGTAGAAACTGACCCCGCAGCCGCGGGACTCCCGGTTTGGGAATACGATGATAATTTGCATATTTCTAGACATACGATTAAAAACATGGCGTTAGAGGGTGAGAACTAGAAACAGCCCCCGAACGTCCCTGTGGGTGGCACCAACACCTCCCACGGGACCAATGTAACTCGTTGGAACTGAGCCCGCAGCCGCGGGACTCCCGGTTTGAGAATACGATGCTAATTTGCATATTTCTATACTTTGGCTTAAAAACATGGCGTTAGAGGGTGGGAACTCAAAACAGCCCCGAACGTCCCCGTGGGAGTCACCAACACCTCCCACGGGACCAATGTAACTCATAGGAACTGACCTCGCAGCCGCGGGACTCCCGATTTGAGAATACGACGGTAATTTGCATATTTCTAGACTAATGCTTAAAAACATGGCGTTAGAGGGTGAGAACTAGAAACGACCCCCAAACGTCCTCGTGGGTGACACCAACACCTCCTACGGGACCAATGTAACTCGTAGGAACTGACCCCGCAGCCGCGGGACTCCCGGTTTGAGAGTTCGACGGTAATTTGCATATTTCTAGACTAACGCTTAAAAACATGGCGTTAGAGGGTGAGAACTAAAAACAGCCCCCGAACGTCCCCGTGTGTGGCACCAACACCTCCCACGGCACCAATGTAACTCGTAGGAACTGACCCCACAGCCGCGGGACTCCTAGTTTGAGAGTACGACGTAATTTGCATATTTCTAGACTAACGCTTAAAAACATGGCGTTAGAGGGTGAGAACTAGAAACAACCCCCGAACGTCTCCATGGGTGGCACCAACACCTCCCACGGGATCAATGTAATTCGTAGGAACTGACCCCGCTTCCGCGGGACTCCCAGTTTGATAGTACGACGGTAATTTGCATATTTCTAGACTTAAGGAAAACATGGCGTTAGAGGGAGAAAACTCGAAATAGCCCCTGAACATCCCCGTTGGTGGCACCAACACCTTCGACGGGACCAATGAAACTCGTAGGAATTGACCCCGCAGCCGCGGGACTCCCGGTTTGAGAATACGACGATAATTTGCATATTTTTAAACTTAAGCTTAAAAACAAGGCGTTAGAGGATGAAAACTCGAAATAGCCATCTAACGGCCAAGTGGGTGGAACCAACACCTCCCACGGGACCAATGTAACTCGTAGGAACTGACCCCGCAGCCACGGGTCTCCCGATTTGAGAATACGACGACAATTTGCATATTTCTCGACTTAGGCTTAAAATCATGTTGTTAGAGGGTGAGAACTAGAAACAACCCCAGAACGTCCCCGTGGGGGCACCAACACCTCCCACGGGACCAATGTAACTCGTAGGAACTGACCCCACAGCCGTGGGACTCCCGATTTGAGAATACAACGATAATTTGCATATTTCTTGAATTAAGAAAAACATGGCGTTAGATGGAGAAAACACGAAACAGCACCTGAACGGCCCCGTTGGTGGCCCCAACACCTCCCATGGGAACAATGTAACTCATAGGAACTGACCCCGTAGCCACGGGACTCCCGGTTTGAGAATACGATGATAATTTGCATATTTCTAGACTTACGCTTAAAAACAAGGCGTTAGAGGGTGAGAACTAGAAACAGCCCCCGAACATCCCCGTGGGTGTCACCAAAACCTCCCACGGGACCAATGTAACTCGTAGGAACCGACCCCGCAGCCGCGGGACTCCCGGTTTGAGAATATGATGATAATTTGCTTATTTCTAGACTTACGCTTTAAAACATGGCGTTAGAGGGTGAGAATTAGAAACAACCCCCGAACGTCCACGTGGGTGGCACCAACACCTCCCATGGGACCAATGCAACTCGTAGGAACTGACCCCGCAGCCATGGGACTCCCGGTTTGAGAATACGACGACAATTTGCATATTTCTAGATTTAAGCTTAAAAACATGGCGTTAGTGGGTGAGAACTCGAAACAGCCCCGAACGTCCCAGTGGGAGCCACCAACACCTCCCACGGGACCAACGTAACTCATAGGAACTGACCTCGCAGCTGTGGGACTCCCGGTTTGAGAATACGACGGTAATTTGCATATTTCTAGACTAATGCTTAAAAACATGGCGTTAGAGGGTGAGAACTAGAAACAGCCCCCGAACGTCCCCATGGGTGGCACCAACACCTCCCGCGGGACCAATGTAACTCGTAGGAACTGACCCTGCATCTGCAGGACTCCCAATTTGAGAATACGATGGTAGTTTCTATATTTCTAGACTTAGGCTTAAAAACATGGCGTTAGAGGGTGGGGACTAGAAACATCCCCCGTATGTCCCCGTGGGTGTCACCAACACCTCCCACGGGACCATTGTAACTCGTAGGAACTGACCCCGCAGCCGCGGGACTCCCAGTTTGAGAATACGATGATAATTTGCATATTTCTAGACTTACCCTTAAAAACATGGCGTTAGAGGGTGAGAACTAGAAACAGCCCCCGAACGTCCCCGTGGGTGGCACCAACAGCTCCCACGGGACCAATGTAACTCATTGGAACTGAGCCCGCAGCCGCGGGACTCTCAGTTTGAGAATGCGACGCTAATATGCATATTTCTATACTTAGGCTTAAAAACATGGCGTTAGAGGGTGAGAACTCGAAACAGCCCCCGAACGTGCCCGTGAGTGGCACCAACACCTCCCACGGGACCAATGTAACTCGTAGGAACTGACCCCGCAGCCGCGGGACTCCCGGTTTGAGAATACGATGATAATTTGCATATTTATAGACTTACGCTTAAAAACATGGCGTTAGAGGGTGAGACCTAGAAACAGCCCCCGAACTTCCCCGTGGTTGGCACCAACACCTCCCACGGGACCAATGTAACTCGTTGGAACTGAGCCCGCAGCCGCGGGAATCTCGGTTTGATAATACGATGCTAATTTTCATATTTCTATACTTAGGCTTAAAAACATGGAGGTAGAGGGTGAGAACTCGAAACAACCCACTAACGACCTCGTGGGTGGCACCAACACCTCCCACGGGACCAATGTAACTCGTAGGAAGTGACCCCGTAGTGGCGGGACTCCCGGTTTGAGAATACGATGATAATTTGCATATTTCTAGACTTAGTCTTAAAATCATGGCGTTAGAGGGTGAGAATTATAAACAACCCCCGAACGTCCACGTGGGTGGCACCAACACCTCCCACGGGACCAATGTAACTCGTAGGAACTGACCCCGTAGCCACGGGTCACCCGATTTTGAGAATACGACGATAATTTGCATATTTTTAGACTTAGGCTTAAAGACAAGGTGTTAGAGGATGAAAACTCGAAATATCCCTCTAACAACACCTCCCACGGGACCAATGTAACTCGTAGGAACTGACCCCGCATTCGCGGGACTCCCAATTTGAGAATACGATGATAATTTGCATATTTATAGACTTAGGCTTAAAAACATGGCGTTAGAGGGTGAGAACTAGAAACAGCCCCCGAACGTCCACGTGGGTGGCACCAACACCTCCCACGGGACCAATGCAACTCGTAGGAACTAACCCCGCAGCCACGGGACTCCCCGTTTGAGAATACGACAACAATTTGCATATTTTTAGACTTAAGCTTAAAAACATGGCGTTAGTGGGTGAGAACTTGAAACAGCCCCGAACGTCCCCGTGGGAGTCACCAACACCACCCACGGGACCAACGTAACTCATAGGAAGTGACCTCGCAGCCGCGGGACTCCCGGTTTGAGAATACGACGGTAATTTACATATTTCTAGACTAATCCTTAAAAACATGGCGTTAGAGGGTGAGAACTAGAAACAGGCCCCGAACGTCCTCATGGGTGGCACCAACACCTCCCGCGGGACAAATGTAACTCGTAGGAACTGACCCTGCATCTGCGGGACTCCCAATTTGAGAATACGATGGTAGTTTCTATATTTCTAGACTTAGGCTTAAAAACATGGCGTTAGAGGGTGGGGACTAGAAACATCCCCCGTATGTCCCCGTGGGTGTCACCAACACCTCCCACGGGTCCAATGTAACTCGTAGGAACTGACCCCGCAGCCGCGGGACTCCTGGTTTGAGAATACGATGATAATTTGTATATTTTTAGACTTACCCTTAAAAAAATGGCGTTAGAGGGTGAGAACTAGAAACAGCCCCCGAACGTCCCCGTGGGTGGCACCAACACCTCCCACGGGACCCATGTAACTCATTGGAACTGAGCCCGCAGCCGCGAGACTCCCGGTTGGAGAATGCGACGCTAATATGCATATTTCAATACTTAGGCTTAAAAACATGGCGTTAGAGGGTGAGAACTCGAAACAGCACCCGAACGTGCCCGTGAGTGGCACCAACTCCTCCCACGGGACCAATGTAACTCGTAGGAACTGACCCCACAGCCGCGGGACTCCCGGTTTTAGAATACGATGATAATTTGCATATTTATAGACTTACGCTTAAAAACATGGCGTTAGAGGGTGAGAACTAGAAACACTCCCTGAACGTCCCCGTGGGTGGCACCAACACCTCCCACGGGCCCCATGTAACTCATTGGAACTGAGCCCGCAGCCGCGGGACTCCCGGTTTGAGAATGCGACGCTAATATGCATATTTCAATACTTAGGCTTAAAAACATGGCGTTAGAGGGTGAGAACTCGAAACAGCCCCCGAACGTGCCCGTGAGTGGCACCAACACCTGCCACGGGACCAATGTAACTCGTAGGAACTGACCACGCTGCCGCGGGACTCCCAGTTTGAGAATACGATGATAATTTGCATATTTATAGACTGACCCTTAAAAACATGGCGTTAGAGGGTGAGAACTAGAAACAGCCCCCGAACGTCCCCGTGGGTGGCACCAACACCTCCCACGGGACCAATGTAACTCATTGGAACTGAGCCCGTAGCCGCGGGACTCTCGGTTTGAGAATGCGACGCTAATATGCATATTTCTATACTTAGGCTTAAAAACATGGCGTTAGACGGTGAGAACTCGAAACAGCCCCCGAACGTGCCCGTGAGTAACACCAACACTTCCCACGGGACCAATGTAACTCGTAGGAACTGGCCCCGCAGCCGCGGGACTCCCGGTTTGAGAATACGATGATAATTTGCATATTTATAGACTTACGCTTAAAAACATGGCGTTAGAGGGTGAGACCTTGAAACAGCCCCCGAACTTCCCCGTGGGTGGCACCAACACCTCCCACGGGACCAATGTAACTCGTTGGAACTGAGCCCGCAGCCGCGGGAATCTCGGTTTGATAATACGATGCTAATTTTCATATTTCTATACTTAGGCTTAAAAACATGGCGGTAGGGGGTGAGAACTCGAAACAACCCACTAACGACCTCGTGGGTGGCACCAACACCTCCCACGGGACCAATGTAACTCGTAGGAAGTGACCCCGTAGTCGCGGGACTCCTGGTTTGAGAATACGATGATAATTTACATATTTCTAGACTTAGTCTTAAAATCATGGCGTTAGAGGGTGAGAATTATAAACAACCCCCGAACGTCCACGTGGGTGGCACCAACACCTCCCACGGAACCAATGTAACTCGTAGGAACTGACCCCGCAGCCACGGGTCACACGATTTTGAGAATACGACGATAATTTGCATATTTTTAGACTTAGGCTTAAAGACAAGGTGTTAGAGGATGAAAACTCAAAATATCCCTCTAACAACACCTCCCACGGGACCAATGTAACTCGTAGGAACTGACCCCGCATTCGCGGGACTCCCAATTTGAGAATACGATGATAATTTGCATATTTATAGACTTAGGCTTAAAAACATGGCGTTAGAGGGTGAGAACTAGAAACAGCCCCCGAACGTCCCCGTGGGTGGCACCAACACCTCCCACGGGACCAATGTAACTCATTGGAACTGAGACCGCAGCCGCGGGACTCCCGGTTTGAGAATGCGACGCTAATATGCATATTTCTATACTTAGGGTTAAAAACATGGCGTTAGAGGGTGAGAACTCGAAACAGCCCCCGAACGTGCCCGTGAGTGGCACCAACACCTCCCGCGGGACCAATGTAACACGTAAGAACTGACCCCGCAGCCGCGGGATACCCGGTTTGAGAATACGACGATAATTTGCTTATTTCTAGACTTACGCTTTAAAACTTGGCGTTAGAGGGTGAGAACTAGGAACAGCCACCGAACGTCCCCGTGGGTGGCACCAACACCTCCCACCGGATCAATGTAACTCATAGGAACAGACCCTGCAGCCGCGGGACTCCCAATTTGATAATACGACTGTAATTTTCATATTTCTATACTTAAACAAAACATGGCGTTAGAGGGTGAAAACTCGAAACAGCCCACTAACGACCTCGTGGGTGGCACCAACACCTCCCACGGGACCAATGTAACTCGTAGGAAGTGACCCCGAAGTCGCGGGACTCCCGGTTTGAGAATACGACGATAATTTGGATATTTCTAGACTTAGTGTTAAAATCATGGCGTTAGAGGGTGAGAATTAGAAACAACCCCCGAACGTCCACGTGGGTGACACCAACACCTCCCACGGGACCAATGCAACTCGTAGGAACTGACCCCGCAGCCACGGGACTCCCGGTTTGAGAATACGACAACAATTTGCATATTTCTAGACTTAAGCTTAAAAACATGGCGTTAGTGGGTGAGAACTTGAACCAGCCCCGAACGTCCCAGTGGGAGTCACCAACACCTCCCACGGGACCAACGTAACTCATAGGAACTGACCTCGCAGCCGCAGGACTCCCGGTTTGAGAATACGACGGTAATTTACATATTTCTAGACTAATGCTTAAAAACATGGCGTTAGAGGGTGAGAACTGGAAACAGCCCCCGAACGTACCCATGGGTGGCACCAACACCTCCCGCGGGACCAATGTAACTCGTAGGAACTGACCATGCATCTGCGGGACTCCCAATTTGATAATACGATGGTAGTTTCTATATTTCTAGACTTAGGCTTAAAAACATGGCGTTAGAGGGTGGGGACTAGAAACATCCCCCGTATGTCCCCGTGGGTGTCACCAACACCTCCCACGGGACCAATGTAACTCGTAGGAACTGACCCCGCAGCCGCGGGACTCCCGGTTTGAGAATACGATGATAATTTGCACATTTCTAGACTTACCCTTAAAAAAATGGCGTTAGAGGGTGAGAACTAGAAACAGCCCCCGAACGTCCCCGTGGGTGGCACCAACACCTCCCACGGGACCCATGTAACTCATTGGAACTGAGCCCGCAGCCGCGGGACTCCCGGTTTGAGAATGCGACGCTAATATGCATATTTCAATACTTAGGCTTAAAAACATGGCGTTAGAGGGTGAGAACTCGAAACAGCCCCCGAACGTGCCCGTGAGTGGCACCAACACCTCCCACGGGACCAATGTAACTCGTAGGAACTGACCCCGTAGCCGCGGGACTCCTGGTTTGAGAATACGATGATAATTTGCATATTTATTGACTTACGCTTAAAAACATGGCGTTAGAGGGTGGGGACTAGAAACATCCCCCGTATGACCCCGTGGGTGGCACCAACACCTCCCATGGGACCAATGTAACTCGTAGGAACTGACCCCGCAGCCGTGGGACTCCCGATTTGAGAATACAACGATAATTTGCATATTTCTTGAATTAAGAAAAACATGGCGTTAGATGGAGAAAACACGAAACAGCCCCTGAACGGCCCCGTTGGTGGCCCCAACACCTCCCACGGGAACAATGTAACTCATAGGAACTGACCCCGTAGCCACGGGACTCCCGGTTTGAGAATACGATGATAATTTGCACATTTCTAGACTTACCCTTAAAAAAATGGCGTTAGAGGGTGAGAACTAGAAACAGCCCCCGAACGTCCCCGTGGGTGGCACCAACACCTCCCACGGGACCCATGTAACTCATTGGAACTGAGCCCGCAGCCGCGGGACTCCCGGTTTGAGAATGCGACGCTAATATGCATATTTCAATACTTAGGCTTAAAAACATGGCGTTAGAGGGTGAGAACTCGAAACAGCCCCCGAACGTGCCCGTGAGTGGCACCAACACCTCCCACGGGACCAATGTAACTCGTAGGAACTGACCCCGCAGCCGCGGGACTCCCAGTTTGAGAGTACGACGGTAATTTGCATATTTATTGACTTACGCTTAAAAACATGGCGTTAGAGGGTGAGACCTAGAAACAGCCCCCGAACGTCCCCGTGGGTGGCACCAACACCTCCCACGGGTCCAATGTAACCCGTTGGAACTGAGCCCGCAGCCGCGGGAATATCAGTTTGATAATACGATGCTAATTTTCATATTTCTATACTTAGGCTTATAAACATGGCGTTAGAGGGTGAGAACTCGAAACAGCCCACTAACGACCTCGTGGGTGGCACCAACACCTCCCACGGGACCAATGTAACTCATAGGAAGTGACCCCGCAGTCGCGGGACTCCCGGTTCGAGAATACGACGATAATTTGCATATTTCTAGACTTAGTCTTAAAATCATGGCGTTAGAGGGTGAGAATTAGAAACAACCCCCGAACGTCCATGTGGGTGGCACCAACATCTCCCACGGGACCAATGTAACTCGTAGGAACTGACCCCGCAGCCACGGGTCTCCCGATTTTGAGAATACAACGATAAAATTGTATATTTTTAGACTTAGGCTTAAAGACAAGGTGTTAGAGGATGAAAACTCGAAATATTCCTCTAACAACACCTCCCACAGGACCAATGTAACTCGTAGGAACTGACCCCGCATCCGCGGGACTCCTAATTGGAGAATACGATGATAATTTTCATATTTATATACTTAGGCTTAAAAACATGGCATTAGAGGGTGAGAACTAGTCACAGCCCCCGAACATCCCCGTGGGTGGCACCAACACCTCCCACGGGACCAATGTAACTCCTAGGAACTGACCCCGAAGCCGCGGGACTCCCGATTTGAGAATACGACGATAATTTGCATATTTTTAGACTTAGGCTTAAAGATAAGGCGTTAGAGGGTGAAAACTCAAAACCTCCTTCTAACAGCCACGTGGATGGCACCAACACCTCCAACGGGACCAATGTAACTCGTAGGAACTGACCCCGCAACCGCGGGACTCCCGGTTTGAGAATACGACGATAATTTGCATATTTCTAGACTTAGGCTTAAAATCATGGCGTTAGAGGGTGAGAACTAGAAACAACCCCCGAACGTCCCCGTGGGTGTCACCAACACCTCCCACGGGACCAATGTAACTCGTAGAAACTGACCCCGCAGCCATGGGACTCCCGATTTGAGAATACAACGATGATAATTTGCATATTTCTAGACTTACCCTTAAAAACGTGGCGTTAGAGGGTGAGAACTAGAAATAGCCCCCGAACGTCCCCGTGGGTGGCACCAACACCTCCCATGGGACCAATGTAACTCGTAGGAACTGACCCCGCAGCCGTGGGACTCCCGATTTGAGAATACAACGATAATTTGCATATTTCTTGAATTAAGAAAAACATGGCGTTAGATGGAGAAAACACGAAACAGCCCCTGAACGGCCCCGTTGGTGGCCCCAACACCTCCCACGGGAACAATGTAACTCATAGGAACTGACCCCGTAGCCACGGGACTCCCGGTTTGAGAATACGATGATAATTTGCATATTTCTAGACTTACGCTTAAAAACAAGGCGTTAGAGGGTGAGAACTAGAAACAGCCCCCGAACGTCCCCATCGGTGTCACCAACACCTCCCACGGGACCAATGTAACACGTAGGAACTGACCCCGCAGCCGCGGGACTCCCGGTTTGAGAATACGACGATAATTTGCTTATTTATAGACTTACGCTTTAAAACATGGCGTTAGAGGGTGAGAACTAGGAACAGCCCCCGAACGTCCCCATGGGTGGCACCAACACCTCCCACGGGATCAATGTAACTCATAGGAACTGACCCTGCAGCCGCGGGACTCCCAATTTGATAATACGACTGTAATTTTCATATTTCTATACTTAAACAAAACATGGCGTTAGAGGGTGAAAACTCGAAACAGCCCACTAACGACCTCGTGGGTGGCACCAACACCTCCCACGGGACCAATGTAACTCGTAGGAAGTGACCCCGCAGTCGCAGAACTCTCGGTTCGAGAATACGACGATAATTTGCATATTTCTAGACTTAGTCTTAAAATCATGGCGTTAGAGGGTGAGAATTAGAAACAACCCCCGAACGTCCACGTGGGTGGCACCAACATCTCCCACGGGACCAATGTAACTCGTAGGAACTGACCCCGCAGCCACGGGTCTCCCGATTTTGAGAATACGATGATAAAATTGTATATTTTTAGACTTAGGCTTAAAGACAAGGTGTTAGAGGATGAAAACTCGAAATATCCCTCTAACAACACCTCCCACAGGACCAATGTAACTCGTAGGAACTGACCCCGCATCTGCGGGACTCCTAATTGGAGAATACGATGATAATTTCTATATTTCTAGATTTAGGCATAAAAACAAGGCGTTAGAGGGTGAGAACTAGAAACATCCCACGCATGTCCCCATGGCTGGCACCAACACCTCCCACGGGACCAATGTAACTCGTAGGAACTGACCCCGCAGCCGTGGGACTCCCGATTTGAGAATACAACGATAATTTGCATATTTCTTGAATTAAGAAAAACATGGCGTTAGATGGAGAAAACACGAAACAGCCCCTGAATGGCCCCGTGGGTGGCCCCAACACCTCCCACGGGAACAATGTAACTCATAGGAACTGACCCCGCAGCCACGGGACTCCCGGTTTGAGAATACGATGATAATTTGCATATTTCTAGACTTACGCTTAAAAACAAGGCGTTAGAGGGTGAGAACTAGAAACAGCCCCCGAACGTCCCCATCGGTGTCACCAACACCTCCCATGGGACCAATGTAACACGTAGGAACTGACCCCGCAGCCGCGGGACTCCCGATTTGAGAATACGACGATAATTTGCTTATTTCTAGACTTACGCTTTAAAACATGGCGTTAGAGGGTGAGAACTAGGAACAGCCCCCGAACGTCCCCATGGGTGGCACCAACACCTCCCACGGGATCAATGTAACTCATAGCAACTGACCCTGCAGCCGCGGGACTCCCAATTTGATAATACGACTGTAATTTTCATATTTCTATACTTAAACAAAACATGGCGTTAGAGGGTGAAAACTCGAAATAACCCACTAACGACCTCGTGGGTGGCACCAACACCTCCCACGGGACCAATGTAACTCGTAGGAAGTGACCCCGCAGTCACGGGACTCCCGGTTTGAGAATATGATGATAATTTGCATATTTCTAGACTTAGTCTTAAAATCATGGCGTCAGAGGGTGAGAATTAGAACCAACCCCCGAACGTCCACGTGGGTGGCACCAACACCTCCCACGGGACCAATGCAACTCGTAGGAACTAACCCCGCAGCCACGAGACTCCCGGTTTGAGAATACGACGACAATTTGAATATTTCTAGACTTAAGCTTAAAAACATGGCGTTTGTGGGTGAGAACTCGAAACAGCCCCGAACGTCCCCGTGGGAGTCACCAACACCTCCCACGGGACCAACGTAACTCATAGGAACTGACCTCGCTGCCGCGGGACTCCCGGTTTGAGAATACGACGGTAATTTGCATATTTCTAGACTAATGCTTAAAAACATGGCGTTAGAGGGTGAGAACTAGAAACAGCCCCCGAACGTCCCCATGGGTGACATCAACACCTCCCGCGGGACCAATGTAACTCGTAGGAACTGACCCTGCATCTGCGGGACTCCCAATTTGAGAATACGATGGTAGTTTCAACATTTCTAGAGTTAGGCTTAAAAACATGGCGTTAGAGGGTGGGGACTAGAAACATCCCCCGTATGACCCCGTGGGTGTCACCAACACCTCCCACGGGACCAATGTAACTCGTAGGAACTGACCCCGCAGCCATGGGACTCCCGATTTGAGAATACAACGATGATAATTTGCATATTTCTAGACTTACCCTTAAAAACATGGCGTTAGAGGGTGAGAACTAGAAACAGCCCCCGAACGTCCCCGTGGGTGGCACCAACACCTCCCACGGGACCAATGTAACTAGTTGGAACTGAGCCCGCAGCCACGGGACTCTCGGTTTGAGAATGCGACGCTAATATGCATATTTCTATAATTTGGCTTAAAAACATGGCGTTAGAGGGTGAGACCTAGAAACAGCCCCCGAACGTCCCCGTGGGTGGCACCAACACCTCCCACGGGACCAATGTAACTCGTTGGAACTGACCCCGCAGCCGCGGGACTCCCGGTTGGATAATACGATGCTAATTTTCATATTTCTATACTTTGGCTTACAAACATGGCGTTAGAGGGTGAGAACTTGAAACAGCCCCCGAACGTGCCCGTTAGTGGCACCAACACCTCCCACGGGACCAATGTAACTCGTAGGAACTGACCCCGCAGCCGCGTGACTCCCGGTTTGAGAGTACGATGGTAATTTGCATATTTCTAGACTAACGCTTAAAAACATGGCATTAGAGAGTGATAATTAGAAACATCCTCCGAAAATCCCCGTGGGTGGCACCAACACCTCCCACGGGACCAATGAAATTCGTCGGCACTGACCCCGCTACCGCGGGACTCCAGGTTTGAGAGTACGACGGTAATTTGCAGATTTCTAAACTTAAGGAAAACATGGCGTTAGTGGGAGAAAACTCGAAACAGCCCCTGAACGTCCCCGTAGGTGGCGCCAACACCCCCACGGGACCAATGTAACTCGTAGGAACTGACCCCGCAGCCACAGGACTCCCGGTTTGAGAATACGACGATAATTTGCATATTTTTAGACTTAGGCTTAAAAGTAAGGCATTAGAGGATGAAAACTCGAAACAGCCCTCTAACGGCCATGTGGGTGGCACCAACACTTCCCACAGGACCAATGTAACTCGTAGGAACTGACCCCGCAGCCGCGGGACACCCGGTTTGAGAATACGACGATAATTTGCATATTTCAAGACTTAGGCATAAAAACATGGCGTTAGAGATGGAGAACTAGAAACATCCCCCGAACGTCCCCGTGGGTGGCACCAACACCTCCCACGGGACCAATGTAACTCGAAGGAACTGACCCCGCAGCCGCGGGTCTCCCGGTTTGAGTGTACGATGGTAATTTGCATATTTCTAGACTTAAGCAATACATGGCATTAGATGGAGAAAACTAGAAAGAATCCCTGAACGGCCCCGTTGGTGGTACCAACACCTCCCACGGGAGCAATGTAACTCATTGGAACTGACCCCGAAGCCGCGGGACTCCCGATTTCAGAATACGACGATAATTTGCAGATTTCTATACCTAGGCTTAAAAACATGGCGTTAGAGGGCGAAAACTCAAAACAGCCTTCTAACGACCACGTGGGTGGCACCAACACCTCCCACGGGACCAATGTAACTCGTAAGTACTGACCCCGCAGCCGAGGGACTACCAATTTGAGAATACGATGGTAATTTCCATAATTCTAGACTTAGGCTTAAAAACATGACGTTAGAGGGTGAGAACTAGAAACATCCCCCGAACGTCCCCGTGGGTGGCACCAACACCACCCACGGGACCAATGTAACTCGTAGGAACTGACCCCACAGCCGCAGGACTCCCGGTTTGAGAATACGACGGTAATTTGCATATTTCTAGACTTAGGCTTAACAACATGGCGTTAGAGGGTGAGAACTCGAAACAGCACCCGAACGTCCCCGTGGTTGTCACCAACACCTCCCATGAGACCAATGTAACTCGTAGGAACTGACCCCGCAGCCGTGGGACTCCCGGTTTGAGAATACGACGGTAATTGCATATTTCTAGGCTTAGGCTTAAAAATATGGTGTTAGAGGGTGAGAACTCGAAACAGGACCCGAACGTCCCCGTGGGTGGCACCAACACCTCCCACGGGACCAATGTAATTCGTAGGAACTGACCCCGCTGCCACGGGACTCCCGGTTTGAGAGTACGATGATAATTTGCATATTTCTAGACTTAGGATTAAAAACATGGCGTTAGTGGGTGAGAACTCGAAACATCCCCTAACGTCCCCGCGGGAGTCACCAACACCTCCCACGGGACCAATGTAACTCATAGGAACTGACCTCGCAGCCGCGGGACTCCCGGTTTGAGAATACGATGATAATTTGCATATTTCTAGACTTAGGCTTAAAAACATGGCGTTAGTGGGTGAGAACTCGAAACAGCCACGAACGTCCCCATGGGTGGCACCAACACCTCCCGCGGGACCAATGTAACTCGTAGGAACTGACCCCGCATCCGCGGGACTTCCAATTTGAGAATACGATGGTAATTTCTATATTTCTAGATTTAGGCATAAAAACAAGGCGTTAGAGGGTGAGAACTAGAAACATCCCACGCATGTCCCTGTGGGTGTCACCAACACCTCCCATGGGACCAATGTAACTCATAGGAACTGACCCCGCAGCCGTGGGACTCCCGGTTTGAGAATACGATGAGAATTTGCATATTTCTAGACTTACGCTTAAAAACATGGTGTTAGAGGGTGAGAACTAGAAACAGCCCCCGAACGTCCCTGTGGGTGGCACCAACACCTCCCACGGGACTAATGTAACTCGTTGGAACTGAGCCCGCAGCCGCGGGACTCCCGGTTTTAGAATGCGACACTAATTTTCATATTTCTATACATAGGCTTAAAAACATGGCGTTAGAGGATGAGAACTCGAAACAGCCCCCGAACGTGCCCGTGAGTGGCACCAACACCTCCCACGGGACCAATGTAACTCGTAGGAACTGACCCCGCAGCCGCAGGACTCCCGGTTTGAGAATACGATGATAATTTGCATATTTATAGACTTACGTTAAAAACATGGCATTAGAGGGTGAGATCTAGAAACAGCCCCCGAACGTCCCCGTGGGTGGCACCAACACCTCCCACGGGACCAATGTAACTCGTTGGAGCTGAGCCCGCAGCCGCGGGACTCCCGGTTTGAGAATACGATGCTAATTTGCATATTTCTATTCTTAGGCTTAAAAACATGGCGTTAGAGGGTGAGAACACGAAACAACCCCCGAACGTGCACGTGAGTGGCACCAACACCTCCCACGGGACCAATGTAACTCGAAGGAACTGACCCTGCAGCCGCGTGACTCCTGGTTTGAGAGTACGGCGGAAATTTGCATATTTATAGACTAACGCTTAAAAACATGGCGTTAGAGGGTGAGAATTTGAAATAGCCCCCGAAAATCCCCATGGGTGGCACCAACACCTCCCACGGGACCAATGTAATTCGTAGGAACTGACCCCGCTACCGAGGGACTCCCGGTTTGAGAGTACGACGGTAATTTGCAGATTTCTAAACTTACGGAAAACATGGCGTTAGGGGAGAAAACTCGAAACAGCCCCTAAGCGTCCCCGTAGGTGGCGCCAACACCCCCATGGGACCAATGTAACTCGTAGGAACTGACCCCGCAGCCACGGGACTCCCGGTTGGATAATACGATGCTAATTTGCACATTTTTAGACTTAGGCTTAAAAACAAGGCGTTAGAAGATGAAAACTTGAAACAACCCTCTAACGGCCATGTGGGTGGCACCAACACCTCCCACAGGACCAATGTAACTCGTAGGAACTGACCCCGCAGCCGCTGGACACCCGGTTTGAGAATACGACGATAATTTGCATATTTCAAGACTTAGGCATAAAAAACATGGCGTTAGAGGGGGAGAACTAGAAACAGCCCCCGAACGTCCCCGTGGGTGGCACCAACACCTCCCACGGGACCAATGTAACTAGAAGGAACTAACCCCGCAGCCGCGGGTCTCCCGGTTTGAGTGTACGACGGTAATTTGCATATTTCTAGACTTAAGCAAAACATGGCATTATATGGAGAAAACTCGAAAGAGCCCCTGAACGGCCCCGTAGGTGGTACCAACACCTCCCACGGGAGCAATGTAACTCATAGGAACTGACCCCAAAGCCGCGGGACTCCCGATTTCAGAATACGATGATAATTTGCAAATTTCTATACCTAGGCTTAAAAACATAGCGTTAGAGGGTGAAAACTCAAAACAGCCTTCTAACAACCACGTGGGTGGCACCAACACCTCCCACGGAACCAATGTAACTCGTAAGTACTGACCCCGCAGCCGAGGGACTACCAATTTGAGAATACGACGGTAATTTCCATAATTCTAGACTTAGGCTTAAAAACATGACGTTAGAGGGTGAGAACTAGAAACATCCCCCGAACATCCCCGTGGGTGGCACCAACACCTCCCACAGGACCAATGTAACTCGTAGGAACTGACCCCACAGCCGCAGGACTCCCAGTTTGAGAATACGACGGTAATTTGCATATTTCTAGACTTAGGCTTAACAACATGGCGTTAGAGGGTGAGCACTCGAAACGGCACCCGAACGTCCCCGTGGTTGTCACCAACACCTCCAATGGGACCAATGTAACTCGTAGGAACTGACCCCGCAGCCATGGGACTCCCGGTTTGAGAATACGACGGTAATTGCATATTTCTAGGCTTAGGCTTAAAAATATGGTGATAGAGGGTGAGAACTCGAAACAGGACCCGAACGCCCCCGTGGGTGGCACCAACACCTCCCACGGGACCAATGTAACTCGTAGGAACTGACCCCGCAGCCGTGGGACTCCCGGCTTGAGAATACGTCAATAATTTATGTATTTCTAGAGTTAGGATTAAAACACATGGCGTTAGAGGGTGAGAACTAGAAACACTCCCCGAACGTCCCCGTGGGTGGCACCAACACCTCCCACGGGACCAATGTAATTCGTAGGAACTGACCCCGCTGCCACGGGACTCCCGGTTTGAGAGTACGATGGTAATTTGCATATTTCTAGACTTGGGATTAAAAACATGGCGTTAGTGGATGAGAACTCGAAACATCCCCTAACGTCCCTGTGGGAGTCACCAACACCTCCCACGGGACCAATGTAACTCATAGGAACTGACCTCGCAGCCGCGGGACTCCCGGTTTGAGAATACGATGATAATTAGCATATTTCTAGACTTAGGCTTAAAAACATGGCGTTAGTGGGTGAGAACTCGAAACAGCCCCGAACGTCCCCGTGGGAGTCACCAACACCTCCCACGGGACCAATGTAACTCATAGGAACTGACCTCGCAGCCGCGGGACTCCCGGTTTGAGAATACGACGGTAATTTGCATATTTCTAGGCTAATGCTTAAAAACATGGCGTTAGAGGGTGAGAACTAGAAACAGCCCTAGATAGTCCCCATGGGTGGCACCAACACCTCCCGCGGGACCAATGTAACTCGTAGGAACTGACCCCGCATCCGCGGGACTCCCAATTTGAGAATACGATGGTAATTTCTATTTTTCTAGATTTAGGCATAAAAACATGGCGTTAGAGGGTGAGAACTAGAAACATCCCCCGTATGTCCCCGTGGGTGTCACCAACACCTCCCATGGCACCAATGTAACTCGTAGGAACTGACCCCGCAGCCGTGGGACTCCCGGTTTGAGAATACGATGATAATTTGCATATTTCTAGACTTACGCTTAAAAATATGGCGTTAGAGGGTGAGAACTAGAAACAGCCCCCGAACGTCCCTGTGGGTGGCACCAACACCTCCCACGGGACTAATGTAACTCGTTGGAACTGAGCCCGCAGCCGCGGGACTCCCGGTTATAGAATGCGACGCTAATTTTCATATTTCTATAGATAGGCTTAAAAACATGGCGTTAGAGGGTGAGAACACGAAACAGCCCCCGAACGTGCCCGTGAGTGGCACCAACACCTCCCCCGGGACCAATGTAACTCGTAGGAACTGACCCCGCAGCCGCGGGACTCCCGGTTTGAGAATACGATGATAATTTGCATATTTATAGGCTTACGCTTAAAAACATGGCATTAGAGGGTGAGATCTAGAAACAGCCCCCGAACGTCCCCGTGGGTGGCACCAACACCTCCCACGGGACCAATGTAACTCGTTGGAACTGAGCCCGCAGCCGCGGGACTCCCGGTTTGAGAATACGATGCTAATTTTCATATTTTTATTCTTAGGCTTAAAAACATGGCGTTAGAGGGTGAGAACACGAAACAGCCCCCGAACGTGCCCGTGAGTGCCACCAACACCTCCCACGAGACCAATGTAACTCGAAGGAACTGACCCCGCAGCCGCGTGACTCCCAGTTTGAGAGTACGGCGGTAATTTGCATATTTCTAGACTAACACTTAAAAATATGGCGTTAGAGGGTGAGAATTTGAAATAGCCCCCGAAAATCACCATGGGTGGCACCAACACCTCCCACGGGACCAATGAAATTCGTAGGCACTGACCCCACAGCCGCAGGACTCTCGGCTTGAGAATACGACGCTAATTTGCATATTTCTAGACTTAGGCTTAAAAACATGGCGTTAGAGGGTGAGAACTCGAAACGGCACCCGAACGTCCCCGTGGGTGTCACCAATACCTCCCACGGCACCAATGTAACTCGTAGGAACTGACGCTGCAGCCGTGGGACTCCCGGTTTTAGAATGCGATGGTTATTTGCATATTTCTAGACTAACACTTAAAAACATGGCGTTAGAGGGTGAGAACTAGAAACAACACCCGAATGTCCCCGTGGGTGGCACCAACACCTCCCACGGGACCAATGTAACTCATAGGAACTGACCCCACTGCCGCAGGACTCCCGGTTTGAGAATACGACGGTAATTTGCATATTTCTAGAATTATCCTTAAAAACCTGGCGTTAGAGAGTGAGAACAAGAAATAGCCCCTGAACGTCCTCGTGGGTGGAACCAATACCTCCCACGGGACCAATGTAACTCGTAGGAACTGACCCTGCAGTCGCGGGACTTTCGGTTTGAGAATACGACTGTAAATTGCATATTTCTAAACTTTGTCTTAAAAACATGGCGTTAGAGGGTGAGAACTTGAAATAGCTCCGAACGTCCCCGTGGGAGTCACCAACACCTCCCACGGGACCAATGTAACTCGTAGGAACTGACCTCGTAGCCGCAGGACTCCCGATTTGAGAATACGACGGTAATTTGCATATTTCTGGACTAATGCTTAAAAACATGGCGTTAGAGGGTGAGAACTGGAAACAGCACCCAAACGTCCCCGTGGGTGGCACCAACACCTCCCACGGGACCAATGTAACTCGTAGGAAGTGACCCCGCAGCCGCAGGACTCCCGATCTGAGAATACGACGGTAATTTGCATATTTCTAGACTTAGGATTAAAAACATGGCGTTAGTGGGCGAGAACTCGAAACATCCCCCGAACGTCCCCGTGGGTGGCACCAACACCTCCCACGGCACCAATGTAACTCGTAGGAATTGACCCCAAAGCCGCGGGCTCCCGGTTTGAAAGTACGACGTAATTTGCATATTTCCAGACTAACGCTTAAAAACATGGCGTTAGAGGGTGAGAACTAGAAACAACCCCCGAACGTCCCCGTGGGTGGCACCAACACCTCCCACGGGACCAATGTAACACGTAGGAACTGACCCCGCTTTCGCGGGACTTCCAGTTTGAGAGTACGACGGTAATTTGCATATTTATAGACTTAAGGAAAACATGTCGTTAGAGGGTGAAAACTCGAAATATCCCCTGAACATCCCCGTAGGTGGCACCAGCACCTTCCACGGGACCAATGTAACTCGTAGGAACTGACCCCGCAGTCGCGGGACTCCCGGTTTGAGAATACGACAACAATTTGTATATTTTTAGACTTAGGCTTAAAAATAAGGAGTTAGAGGATGAAAACTCGAAATAGCCCTCTAACGGCCACGTGGTTGGCACCAACACCTCCCACGGGACCAATGTAACTCGTAGGAACTAACCCCGCAGCCGCGGGACTCCCGGTTTGAGAATACGACGATAATTTTCATATTTTTAGACTTAGGCTTAAAATCATGGCGTTAGAGGGTGAGAACTAGAAGCAATCCCCGAACGTCTCCGTGGGTGGCACCAACACCTCCCACGGGACCAATGTAACTCGTAGGAACTAACCCCACAGCTGCGGTACTCCCGATTTGAGAATACGACGGTAATTTTCATATTTCTAGACTTAACCAAAACATGGCGTTAGATGGACAAAACTCGAAAGAGCCCCTGAACGGTCCCGTTAGTGGCACCAACACCTCCCACGGGAACAATGTAACTCATAGGAACTGACCCCGCAGCCATGGGACTCCCGATTTGAGAATACGACCATAATTTTCATATTTTTAGACTTAAGCTTAAAGACAAGGCGTTAGAGGGTGAAAACTCAAAACATCCTTCTAACGGCCACGTGGGTGGCACCAACACCTCCCACGGGACCAATGTAACTTGTAGGAACTGACCCCACAGCCGCGGGACTCCCGGTTTGAGAATACGATGATAATTTACATATTTCTAGACTTAGGCTTAAAAGCATGGCGTTAGAGGGTGAGAACTTGAAACAGCCCCCTAACGGCCTCGTGGGTGACACCAACACCTCCCACGGGATCAGTGTAACTCGTAGGAACTGACCCCGCAGCCGCGGGACTCCCGGTTCGAGGATACGACGATAATTTTCATATTTCTATACTTAGGCTTAAAATCATGGCGTTAAAGGGTGAGAACTAGAAACAACCCCGGAACGTCCCCGTGGGTGGCACCAACACGTCCCACGGGACCAATGTAACTCGTAGGAACTGACCCCGCAGCCACGGGACTCCCGATTTGAGAATACGACGATAATTTGTTTATTTCTAGACCTAGGCTTAAAAACATGGCATTAGATGGTGAGAACTAGTAAGAGCCCTCGAACGTCCCTATGGGTGGCACCAACACCTCCCACGGGACCAATGTAACTCATAGGAACTGACTCCGTGTCTGCGGGACTCCCGGTTTAAGAATACGATGGTAATTTGCATGTTTCTAGACTTAAGCAAAACATGGCGTTAGAGGGTGAACCCCTGAACGTGCCCGTGGGTGTTACCAACACCTCCCACGGGACCAATGTTACTCGTAGGAACAGACCCCGCAGCCGCGGGACTCACTGTTTGAGAATACGACGGTAATTTGCATATTTCTAGACTTAAGAAAAACATGGCGTTAGAGGGTGAAAACTCGAAACTGCCCCCGAACATTCCCGTGGCTAGCACCAACACCTCCCACGGGACCAATGTTACTCGTAGGAACTGACCCCGCAGCCGCTGGACTCCCGGTTTGAGAATACGACGATAATTTTTAGATTTAAAGACTTAGGCATAAAAACATGGCGTTTGAGGGGGACAACTAGAAACAGCCCCGAACGTCCCCGTGGGTGGCACCAACACCTCCCACGGGACCAATGTAACTCGAAGGAACTAACCCCGCAGTCGCGGGTCTCCCGGTTTGAGTGTACGACGGTCATTTGCATATTTCTAGACTTAAGCAAAACATGGCATTAGATGGAGAAAACTCGAAAGAGCCCCTTAACGGCCCCGTAGGTGGTACCAACACCTCCCACAGGAGCAATGTAACTTATAGGAACTGACCCCGAAGCCGCGGGACTCCCGATTTCAGAATACGACAAAAATTTGCAAATTTCTATACCTAGGCTTAAAAACATGGCGTTAGAGGGTGAAAACTCGAAAAAGCCTTTTAACGACCACGTGGGTGGCACCAACACCTCCCACGGGACCAATGTAACTCGTAAGTACTAACCCAGCAGCCGAGGGACTACCAATTTGAGAATACGATGGTAATTGCCATAATTAAAGACTTAGGCTTAAAAACATGACGTTAGAGGGTTAGAACTAGAAACAGCCACCGAACGACCCCGTGGGTGGCACCAACACCTCCCACGGGACCAATGTAACTCGTAGGAACTTAAC
This sequence comes from Sambucus nigra, assembly GCA_949130495.1. Lineage (NCBI taxonomy): Eukaryota > Viridiplantae > Streptophyta > Magnoliopsida > Dipsacales > Adoxaceae > Sambucus > Sambucus nigra. The sequence continues at coordinate 277,248,798 of OX422207.1, read as the reverse complement.
CCGCAGTCACGGGACTCCCGGTTTGAGAATACGACGATAATCTGCATATTTCTAGACTTACGCTTAAAAACTTGACGTTTGAGGGTGAGAACTAGAAACAGCCCCCGAACGTTCCCGTGGGTGGCTCCAACACCTCCCACGGGACCAATGTAACTCGTAGGAACTGACCCCACAGCCGCAGGACTCCCGGTTTGAGAATACGACGGTAATTTGCATATTTCTAGACTTAGGCAGAAAAGCATGGCGTTAGAGGGTGAGCACTCGAAACAGCCCCCGAACGTCCCCGTGGGTGTCACCAACACCTCCCACAGGACCAATGTTACTCGTAGGAACTGACCCCGCAGCCGCTGGACTGCCAGTTTGAGAATACGACGATAATTTAAATATTTCAATACTTAGGCATAAAAACATGGCGTTTGAGGGGGACAACTAGAAACAGCCCCCGAACGTCCCCGTGGGTGGCACCAACACCTCCCACGGGACCAATGTAACTCGAAGGAACTAACCCCGGAGCCGCGGGTCTCCCGGTTTGAGTGTACGACGGTAATTTGCAAATTTTTAGAGTTAAGCAAAACATGGCATTAGATGGAGAAAACTCGAACGAGCCCCTTAACGGCCCCGTAGGTGTTACCAACACCTCCCACGGGAGCAATGTAACTTATAGGAACTCACCCCGAAGACGCGGGACTCCCGATTTCAGAATACGACGATAATTTGCAAATTTCTATACCTAGGCTTAAAAACATGGCTCTAGAGGGTGAAAACTCGAAACAGCCTTTTAACGACCACGTGGGTGGCACCAACACCTCCCACGGGACCAATGTAACTCGTAAGTACTGACCCTGCAGCCGAGGGACTACCAATTTGAGAATACGATGGTAATTGCCATAATTCTAGACTTAGGCTTAAAAACATGACGTTAGAGGGTGCGAACTAGAAACAGCCACCGAACGACCCCGTGGGTGGCACCAACACCTCCCACGGGACCAATGTAACTCGTAGGAACTGAACCTGCAGTCACGGGACTCCCGGTTTGAGAATACGACGATAATTTGCATATTTCTAGACTTACGCTTAAAAACATGACGTTAGAGGGTGAGAACTAGAAACAGCCCCCCGAACGTCCCCGTGGGTGGCTCCAACACCTCCCACGGGACCAATGTAACTCGTAGGAACTGACCCCACAGCCGCAGGACTCCCGGTTTGAGAATACGACGGTAATTTGCATATTTCTAGACTTAGGCTTAAAAACATGGCGTTAGAGAGTGAGCACTCGAAACAACCCCCGAACGTCCCCGTGGGTGTCACCAACACCTCCCACGGGACCAATGTAACTCGTAGGAACTGACTCCGCAGCCCTGGGACTCCCGGTTTTAGAATGCGATGGTTATTTGCATATTTCTAGACTAACACTTAAAAATATGGCAGTATAGGGTGAGAACTAGAAACAACCACCGAACGTCCCCTTGGGTGGCACCAACACCTCCCACGGGACCAATGTAACTCGTAGGAACTGACCCCACTGCCGCAGGACTCTCGGTTTGAGAATACGACGGTAATTTTCATATTTCTTGAATTACGCTTAAAAACATGACGTTAGAGAGTGAGAACAAGAAACAGCTTCCGAACGTCCTCGTGGGTGGAACCAACACCTCCCACGGGACCAATGTTACTCGTAGGAACTGACCTCGCAGCCGCAGGACTTCCGGTTTGAGAATACGACGGTAATTTCCATATTTCTAGACTTAGGCTTAAAAACATGGCGTTAGAGGGTGAGAACTCGAAACATCTCCGAACGTCCCCGTGGGAGTCACCAACACCTTCCACGGGACCAATGTAACTCGGAGGAACTGACCTAGGAGCCGCAGGACTCCCGGTTTGAGAATATGACGGTAATTTGCATATTTCTAGACTAATTCTTAAAAACATGGCGTTAGAGGGTGAGATCTAGAAACAGCACCCAAACGTCCCCGTGGGTGGCACCAACACCTCCCACGGGACCAATGTAACTCGTAGGAAGTGACCCCGCAGCCGCAGGACTCCCGATTTGAGAATACGACGGTAATTTGCATATTTCTAGACTTAGGCTTGAAAACATGACGTTAGTGGGTGAGAACTCGAAACAGCCCCCGAACGTCCCCATGGGTGGCACCAACACCTCCCACAGCACCAATGTAACTCGTAGGAACTGACCCCAAAGCCGCGGGACTCCCGGTTTGAAAGTACGACGTATTTTGCATATTTCTTGACTAACGCTTAAAAACATGGCGTTAGAGGGTGAGAACTAGAAACAGCCCCCGAACGTCCTCGTGGGTGGCACCAACACCTCCCACGGGACCAATGTAATTCGTAGGAACTGACCCCGCTTCCGCGAGACTCCCAGTTTGAGAGTAAGACGGTAATTTGCATATTTCTAGACTTAAGGAAAACATGGCATTAGAGGGAGAAAACTCGAAATAGCCCCTGAACATCCCCGTAGGTGGCACCAACACCTTCCACGGGACCAATGTAACTCGTAGGAACTGACCCCGCAGTCGCGGGACTCCCGGTTTGAGAATACGACGATAATTTACATATTTTTAGACTTAGGCTTAAAAATAAGGCGTTAGAGGATGAAAACTCGAAAAAACCCTCTAACGGCCACGTGGGTGGCACCAACACCTCCCACGGGACCAATGCAACTCGTAGGAACTGACCCCGCAGCCGCGAGACTCCCGATTGGAGAATACGATGATAATTTGCACATTTATAGACTTAGGTTTAAAAACATGGCGTTAGAGTGTGGGAACTAAAAACAGCCCCCGAACGTCCCCGTGGGTGGCACAAACACCTCCCACGCGACCAATGTAACTCGTAGGAACTGACCCTGCAACCGCGGGACTCCCGATTTGATAATACGACTATAATTCTCATATTTCTAGACTTAAACAAAACATGGCGTTAGAGGGTGAAAACTCGAAACAACCCCCTAACGGCCTCGTGGGTGGCCCCAACACCTCCCACGGGACCAATGTAACTCGTAGGAACTGACCCCGCAGCTGCGGGACTCCTGGTTTGAGAATACGACGGTAATTTGTATATTTCTAGACTTAAGCAAAACATGGCGTTTGATGGAGAAAACTCGAAAGAGCCCCTGAACAGCCCCGTGGGTGGCACCAACACCTCTCACGGGAACAATGTAACTAATAGGAACTGACCCCGCAGCCACGGGACTCCCGATTTGAGAATACGACGATAATTTGCACATTTTTAGACTTAGGCTTAAAGAAAAGGCGTTAGAGGGTGAAAACTCAAAACAGCCTTCTAACGGCCACGTGGGTGGCACCAACACCTCCCACGGGACCAATGTCACTCGTAGGAACTGACCCCGCAGCCGCGGGACTCCCGGTTTGAGAATACGATGATAATTTGCATATTTCTAGACTTAGGCTTAAAAGCATGGCGTTAGAGGGTGAGAACTCGAACCAGCCCCCTAAGGGCCTTGTGGGTGACACCGACACCTCCCACGGGACCAATGTAACTCGTAGGAACGGACCCCGCAGCCGCGGGACTCCCGGTTCGAGGATACGACGATAATTTTCATATTTCTATACTTAGGCTTAAAATCATGGCGTTAGAGGGTGAGAACTAGAAACAACCTCTGAACGTCCCCATGTGTGGCACCAACACGTCGCACGGGACCAATGTAACTCGTAGGAACTGACCCCACAGCCGCGGGACTCCCGATTTGAGAATACAACGGTAATTTTCATATTTCTAGACTTAACCAAAACATGGCGTTAGATGGAGAAAACTCGAAAAAGCCCCTGAACGGCCCTGTGGGTGGCACCAACACCTCCTACGGGAACAATGTAACTCATAGGAACTGACCTTGCAGCCACGGGACTCCCGATTGGAGAATACGACGATAATTTGCATATTTTTCGACTTAGGCTTAAAGACAAGGCGTTAGAGGGTGAAAACTCAAAACATCCTTCTAACGGCCACATGGGTGGCACCAACATCTCCCACGGGACCAATGTAACTCGTAGGAACTGACCCCGCAGCCGCGGGACTCCCGATTTGAGAATACGACGGTAATTTTCATATTTCTAGACTTAACCAAAACATGGCGTTAGATGGAGAAAATCGAAAGAGCCCCTGAACGGCCCTGTGGGTGGCACCAACACCTCCCACGGGAACAATGTAACTCATAGGAACCGACCCCGCAGCCACGGGACTCCCGATTTTAGAATACGACGATAATTTGCATATTTTTCGACTTAGGCTTAAAGACAAGGCGTTAGAGGGTGAAAACTCAAAACATCCTTCTAACGGCCACATGGGTGGCACCAACACCTCCCACGGTACCAATGTAACTCGTAGGAACTGACCCCGCAGCCGCGGGACTCCCGGTTTGAGAATACGATGATAATTTGCATATTTCTAGACTTAGGCTTAAAAGCATGGCGTTAGAGGGTGAGAACTCGAAACAGCCCCTAATGGCCTCGTGGGTGACACCAACACCTCCCACGGGACCAATGTAACTCGTAGGAACGGACCCCGTAGCCGTGGGACTCCCGGTTTGAGGATACGATGATAATTTTCATATTTCTTTACTTAGGCTTAGAATCATAGCGTTAGAGGGTGAGAACTAGAAACAACCCCTGAACGTCCCCATGTGTGGCACCAACACGTCCCACGGGACCAATATAACTCATAGGAACTGACCCCACAGCCGCGGGACTCCCGATTTGAGAATACAACAGTAATTTTCATATTTCTAGACTTAACAAAAACATGGCGTTAGATGGAGAAAACTCAAAAGAGCCCCTGAACGGCCCTGTGGGTGGCACCAACACCTCCCACGGGAACAATGTAACTCATAGGAACTGACCCCGCAGCCACGGGACTCCCGATTTGAGAATACGACGATAATTTGCATATTTTTCGACTTAGGCTTAAAGACATGTCGTTAGAGGGTGAAAACTCAAAACATCCTTCTAACGGCCACATGGGTGGCACCAACACCTCCCACGGGACCAATGTAACTCGTAGGAACTGACCCCGCAGTCGCGGGACTCCCGGTTTGAGAATACGATGATAATTTGCATATCTCTAGACTTAGGCTTAAAAGCATGGCGTTAGAGGGTGAGAACTCGAAATAGCACCCTAAAGGCCTCGTGGGTGACACCAACACCTCCCACGGGACCAATGTAACTCGTAGGAACTGACCCCGCAGCCGCGGGACTCCCGGTTCGAGGATACGACGATAATTTTCATATTTCTATACTTAGGCTTAACATCATGGCGTTAGAGGGTGAGAACTAGAAACAACCCCGTAACGTCCCCGTGGGTGGCACCAACACGTCCCACGGGACCAATGTAACTCGTAGGAACTGACCCCGCAGTCGCGGGACTCCCGATTTGAGAATACGACGATAATTTGTATATTTCTAGACCTAGGCTTAAAAATATGGCGTTAGATGGTGAGAACTAGTAAGAGCCCTCGAACGTCCCTGTGGGTGGCACCAACACCTCCCACGGGACCAATGTAACTCGTAGGAGCTGACCCCGCAGCCGCGAGACTCCCGGTTTGAGAATACTATGGTAATTTGCATGTTTCTAGACTTAAGCAAAACATGGCGTTAGAGGGTGAAAACTCGAAACTTCCCCTGAACATTCCCGTGGGTGGCACCAACACCTCCCACGGGACCAATGTTACTCGTAGGAACAGACCCCGCAGCCGCGGGACTCCCTGTTTGAGAATACGACGGTAATTTGCATATTTCTAGACTTAAGCAAAACATGGCGTTAGAGGGGGAAAACTTGAAACTGCCCCCGAACGTTCCCGTGGGTGGCACCAACACCTCCCACGGGACCAATGTTACTCGTAGGAACTGACCTCGCAGCCGCTGGACTCCCGGTTTGAGCATACGACGATAATTTGCATATTTCAAGACTTAGGCATAAAAACATGGCGTTTGAGGGGGAAAACTAGAAACAGCCCCCGAACGTCCCCGTGGGTGGCACCAAGACCTCCCACGGGACCAATGTAACTCGAAGGAACTAATCCCGCGGCCGCGGGTCTCCCGGTTTGAGTGTACGACGGTAATTTGCATATTTCTAGACTTAAGTAAAACATGGCATTAAATGGAGAAAACTCGAAAGAGCCCCTTAACGGCCCCGTAGGTGGTACCAACACCTCCCACGGGAGCAATGTAACTTATAGGAACTGACCCCGAAGCCGCGGGACTCCCGATTTCAGAATACGACGATAATTTGCAAATTTCTATACCTAGGCTTAAAAACATGGCATTAGAGGGTGAAAACTCGAAACAGCCTTTTAACGACCACGTGGGTGGCACCAACACCTCCCACGGGACCAATGTAACTCGTAAGTACTGACCCTGCAGCCGAGGGACTACCAATTTGAGAATACGACGGTAACTTCCATTATTCTAGACTTAGGCTTAAAAACATGACGTTAGAGGGCAAGAACTAGAAACAGCCACCGAACGACCCCGTGGGTGGCACCAACACCTCCCACGAGACCGATGTAACCCGTAGGAACTGAACCCGCAGTCGCGGGACTCCCGATTTGTGAATACGATGATAATTTGCATATTTCTAGACTTACGCTTAAAAACATGACGTTAGAGAGTGAGAACTAGAAACAGCCCCCCGAACGTCCCCGTGGGTGGCTCTAACACCTCCCACGGGACCAATGTAACTCGTAGGAACTGACCCCACAGCCGCAGGACTCCCGGTTTGAGAATACGACGGTAATTTTCATATTTCTAGACTTAGGCTTAAAAACATGGCGTTAGAGGATGAAAACTCGAAATAGCCATCTAACGGCCACGTGGGTGGAACCAACACCTCCCACGGGACCAATGTAACTCGTAGGAACTGACTCCGCAGCCGCGGGACTCCCGGATTTAGAATGCGATGGTTATTTGCATATTTCTAGACTAACACTTAAAAACATGGCGTTAGAGGGTGAGAACTAGAAACAACCCCCGAACGTCCCCTTGGGTGGCACCAACACCTCCCACGGGACGAATGTAACTCGTAGGAACTGACCCCACTGCCGCAGGACTCCCGATTTGAGAATACGACTGTAATTTGCATATTTCTTAAATTACGCTTAAAAACATGACGTTAGAGAGTGAGAACAAGAAACAGCCCCCGAACGTCCTCGTGGGTGGAACAAAGACCTCCCACGGGACCAATGTTACTCGTAGGAACAGACCCCGCAGCCGCGGGACTTTCGGTTTCAGAATACGACGGTAATTTGCATTTTTCTAGACTTAGGCTTAAAAACATGGCGTTAGAGGGTGAGAACTCGAAACAGGTCCGAACGTCCCCGTGGGAGTCACCAACACCTTCCACGGGACCAATGTAACTTGTAGGAACTGACCTAGCAGCCACAGGACTCCCGGTTTGAGAATACGACGGTAATTTGCATATTTCTATACTAATGCTTAAAAACATGGCGTTAGAGGGTGAGAACTGGAAACAGCACCCAAACGTCCCCGTGGGTGGCACCAACACCTCCCACGGGACCAATGTAACTCATAGGAAGTGACCCCACAGCCGCAGGACTCCCGATTTGATAATACGACGGTAATTTGCATATTTCTACACTTAGGCTTAAAAACATGGCGTTAGTGGGTGAGAACTCGAAACAGCCCCCGAACGTCCCCATGGGTGGCACCAACACCTCCCACGGCACCAATGTAACTCGTAGGAACTGACCCCAAAGCCGCGGGACTCCCGATTTGAAAGTACGATGTAATTTGCATATTTCTAGACTAACGCTTAAAAACATGGCGTTAGAGGGTGAGAACAAGAAACAGCCCCCGAACGACCCCGTGGGTGGCACCAACACCTCCCACGGGACCAATGTAATTCGTAGGAACTGACCCCGCTTCCGCGAGACTCCCAGTTTGAGAGTACGACGGTAATTTGCATATTTCTAGACTTAAGGAAAACATGGCGTTAGAGGGAGAAAACTCAAAATAGCCCCTGAACATCCCCGTAGGTGGAACCAACACCTTCCTCAGGACCAATGTAACTCGTAGGAACTGACCCCGCAGTCGCGGGACTCTCGGTTTGAGAATACGATGATAATTTGCATATTTTTAGACTTAAGCTTGAAAATAAGGCGTTAGAGGATGAAAACTGGAAATAACCCTCTAACGGCCACGTGGGTGGCACCAACACGTCCCACGGGACCAATGCAACTCGTAGGAACTGACCCCGCAGCCGCGAGACTCCCGATTTGAGAATACGACGATAATTTGCATATTTCTAGACTTAGGCTTAAAATCATGGCGTTAGAGGGTGCGAACTAGAAACAACCCCCGAACGTCTCCGTGGGTGGCACGAAAACCTCCCACGGGACCAATGTAACTCGTAGGAACTGACCCCACAGCCGCGGGACTCCCGATTTGAGAATACGACGGTAATTTGCATATTTCTAGACTTAAGCAAAACATGGCGTTAGATGGAGAAAACTCGAAAGAGCCCCTGAACGGCCCAGTGGGTGGCACCAACACCTCCCACGGGAACAATGTAACTAATAGGAACTGACCCCGCAGCCACGGGACTCCCGATTTGAGAATACGACGATAATTTGCATATTTTTAGACTTAGGCTTAAAGACAAGGCGTTAGAGGGTGAAAACTCAAAACAGCCTTCTAACGGCCACGTGGGTGGCACCAACACCTCCCGCGGGACCAATGTAACTCGTAGGAACTGACCCCGCAGCCGCGGGACTCCCGGTTTGAGAATACGATGATAATTTGCATATTTCTAGACTTAGGCTTAAAATCATGGCGTTAGAGGGTGAGAACTCGAAACAGCCCCCTAACGGCCTCGTGGGTGACACCAACACCTCCCACGGGACCAATGTAACTCGTAGGAACGGACCCCGCAGCCGCGGGACTCCCGGTTCGAGGATACGACGATAATTTTCATATTTCTATACTTAGGCTTAAAATCATGGCGTTAGAGGGTGAGAACTAGAAACAACCCCTGAACGTCCCCATGGGTGGCACCAACACGTCCCACGGGACCAATGTAACTCGTAGGAACTGACCCCGCAGCCGCGGGACTCCCGATTTGAGAATACGACGATAATTTGTATATTTATAGACCTAGGCTTAAAAACATGGCGTTAGATGGTGAGAACTAGTAAGAGCCCTCGAACGTCCCTGTGGGTGGCACCCACACCTCCCACGGGACCAATGTAACTCCTAGGAACTGACCCCGTAGCCGCGGGACTCCCGGTTTGAGAATACGGAGGTAATTTGCATGTTTCTAGACTTAAGCAAATCATGGCGTTTGAGGGTGAAAACTCGAAACTGCCCCTGAACGTTCCCGTGGGTGGCACCAACACCTCCCACGGGACCAATGTTACTCGTAGGAACTGACCCCACCGCCGCGGGACTCCCTGTTTGAGAATATGACGGTAATTTGCATATTTTTAGACTTAAGCAAAACATGGCGTTAGAGGGTGAAAACTCGAAACTGCCCCCGAACGTTCCCATGGGTAGCACCAACACCTCCCATGGGACCAATGTAACTCGTAGGAACTGACCCCGCAGTCGCAGGTCTTCCGGTTTGAGAATACGACGGTAATTTACATATTTCTAGACTTAAGCAAAACTTGACGTTAGAGGGTGAAAACTCAAAACAGCCCCTGAATGGCCCCATTGGTGGCACCAACACCTCCCACGGGACCAATGTAACTCGTAGGAACTGACCCCGCAGCCGCGGGACTCCCGGTTTGAGAATACAACAATAATTTGGATATTTCTACTTGGTTACTGATAATTTTAATTCATATATGCAATTTTTCAGCTTGATTAATTTTTTTGTAAAACTACTTGGTTACTGATATGTTTTTTATATATCCCATCATTTGTAGGATTTTTGCACGCGGAACCAACGAATGAGGCAATGGTCTACAGCATGAAGATTGTTTATATGTTGTGGACATTCAGTATTTTTTTTTTGTTACAGCCGTGCGGGCTTTTATTGTTTAGTTTGATGGCCGTGCGGGCTTTTATAATTTGATTGTTGAATTTTATGGCCGTGAGGGCTTTATAATAAGCAGGTTTTACATTTACAAGTTTTGGAATGTAAAGAAAATAGAGGGAACTCTGCCCAATTTTTTTTGGTCTGTGAATTATTAAGACGTGTAATATTTATAAGTTTGTATATATATTTGTTAATTAACAACATTCTCGATTTGTAATTTGTGATTTTTTTTATTGTTTTGCCAATAATAAATATTTGTAACACCTCGTACGCATCCAACATTTCACGTAGCAACCGACGGTGCACTCACAGGATCCCCAATTTTAGGATTGGACCAAATATATATATATATATATATATATATATATATATATATATATATATTTATTTTAAATTATAGTTAAATATGGTCATGGACTTTGTCCATGACCATTTTAATTTTTTCGTCGCGCATAAAAATGGTCGCGGCCAAAGTTCGCGACCATTTTTTTTTATTATTTTTGTCACGGTTATGGATCGCGGACTTTGGCCGCGACTAATTTGTCACTGTTGTGGGTCACGGATGAGGGCCGCGACCAATTTTTTTTTTTATTTTTTTGTCACGGACGTGGGTCGCGGACTTTGGTCGCGATCAATTTGTCACGGTTGTGGGTCACGGATTAGGGCCGTGACCTGTCACGGTATGGGTCACGGCCCAAGTCTGCGACCATCTTCCGTGACTCCTCTCGGCCGTGACCAAATTTTGGTCACGGACTTAGGCCGCAACCCACGAAAATGGTCACGCCCGAAATGGTCACGGCCCAAGTCTGCGACCCATAATTTTGGTCAGGGATTTTGGCCGTGACAAATCGCCAGTTTTGGTGTAGTGACATAGCCATTCATAATTTTCTTACCAATCCATTGAGGAACCAAGTGTGACTTTAGCAACTCCTCCTATGGTCGTCTTCTTATCGGCTATGATCGAGGGACAGTTTTATGAGAGGTTCCCAAGTGGGTCCCCAGCCATTGAGATTATTGACATGGACGATGAATATGAGGCCAGGGAACCACCCGATTATTACTATGCCCATACCTTTCCTTCCACCGATACAGAGGGTGATCTTCTATTTCGGACGCATGCATATGGGACAAAATCCAACATATTGATGAGAGTACCGGACAAGGATAAGAAAGCTTATAGCGAATGAGATGGTATGATCACCATTTATAACTAAATGTTTAGGGTCAACTTTTGTGTCCCTATTCATACTTCACTACGACCCATTCTTGTCGACTTGGGACTTGCCCCAGATTAACTGGCACCAAATTCTTGGAGGATCATCTTTGGCTTCATATCTTGATGGAAGTCGACTTACACAGATGACACTCAACTTAATGTATTCAAATCTTGCTATAACATTTCCATCACCAAGGCTCAGTCATCTTACTATCATATGGGGCTAGGAGACCTTGGAAGAAAATCCTCCACGTCAACCAAACCTCTGACTATTTTTTAGAAGTCGAGGTACTTCTTTATTTTCGGTGCCTGGGAATTTGTAGCTGATGCAGAGCATGCTGAAGATGAGCCAAGAGTTCACTATCAATGGGAAAATCCCTCTATGTCCCCAAAGATAGACATCTTCCTCAACGTAGCTGGTAAGGAGAAGGTTGAGATGCCGAGAGGCTAAGGGAAGGAGGGGAATTTTTCCAGAGTTGAAGATTTGATGACCCGTAAGTTGCTTAGAAAATTAGGTCTTAGGGTGTCCCTTTTGGACGAGTTGTGTGAGTTTTTTTCTTCATGTTTACGTGTATTTTCTCGTCTTTTACTGTTTTTACTAACCGTTGTCTTTTCCTCTTTCTATATCTTCCTCCCAATACCTCAAATAAAGCTTGGAATATAACATCTCCAAGTCTTCAGGCTACTTCCGGGAATAAGGGAAATAAGCACCCCTTAAAAAACATGACTTTTGATGGTCCTGTCCGAGCCGAGGTAGGGTAAAAAAGAAATGAGTTGGTCGGTGGAGGAGACCTTCCCCACTAAAGGGAGATGAGGCTCAAGACCAATACCCTAGATTCGATGCCTTTTTCCTTTATCTCGAAGTCATTTGAGGTGATTTGGGCATAAAATATTGCCCAACTTAAGTTGAGCCCTGCCTCGCTCACCCCTTCATTCTCGAGGGCAAAAAAGGGATCACTTTATTTTCCCTTTGAGGTTGACTATCGGTTCTTGGGGAAGACAGGCCCTTGCAAAGTCTATGAATTTGGACTTCACCAGTTAGCCTAGGTAATTTTAATCTTTAAGTCAACTTCACTTTTTACTTTTTGATTTTTTCATCGTCTCATACTAACTTCTGATTTTTATACTTTTGCAGTCCATGTATGCCTTCGCCTCAGCCACCAAGTGGATGACTGAGAAATATCCCCATATACAAGAGGCCAAAAGATCCCTCAAAGTCGAGGTAAAGTTTAAGGGGAAACTGAAGTCCTAGAAGGCCGGCCACCAAAAGTCCATTGATTCCTGAAGCAGGAGCATACCAATGCTCTGGATGCTCTAAGGAAATAGAAGGATGATGCATTGACTGCCCTATCCACCAAGCATATGAACGATCTAATTGTGAACATCCAAAAGGCAAAGGATAAGTCCTCTTATGAGGCAGTGAAGGCGTATAAACAATCAGACCAATTTGGTGACTCTAGTTGCTAATACCTCGAAATAACTATTAATATGGCCTCCCGATGGGCCATGTTGAAGTTTCCCGAGGTCGTCTCGTCAATTCGACCAAATTTAAAGGCCCTAATATGGGAGATCCTCTGTTCGAAAATGTTTTAGCTGATGTTGAAGCATCAGTTGTAGCCAAGAATACAGTTAAAAGGTGGATATTGTTGATGTTGTTGGTGGTGGTGATAGATCGGTCGAGATGGGCATTGAAGGAACAGTCGTCCTCAACGAGCCAGCTGCTTAGGGTGGTCGCATGCGACCCATACCCTCACCCTTTTGTATTATTTCTGTTTGAACACTTCGTCTCTTTTGTTATATTTGACATGTTGTACTTAACTAATCATTTTTATTTAAAATGAAAATTATACGTTTGACAAGTGTTGTATCATACTTATTGATGATTCCTTTACCATACGAGTGATTTTTACCATATGAATGATTTTAACCACAAGTTCTCTCTCATAATTTCTGAGAATATAAGCACGACGCACAATTAAGTACATTCAAAGAGATCAAATTAATGGTGTTGGAAATAATAGTAATCAAATGGCTTTAATGTGAGACCAGTAAACTAATGATGTACATCCTAAACCCTCTCTTGTTTTCATCCGAGAGAGATAACATAATAGAATTAATGATTTTTAATAGGAGACCACCAAATTAATGATGGTAATTCTGAAGTCTTCTCTCATCTTCAGCCAAGGGAGATAACCAAATTAATGGTTATAGGAGACCACCAAATAAATGATGTTAATCTCAAGTTAACTCCCACCCTTGGCCTAAAGAGATAACGAAATGAATGTTTTTAATTTTACACCACCAAATTAAAGATGTAAATCTCAAGTCTATTACCATCCTTAGCCGAGAAAGATAACCAAATAAATGATTGTTAATTAAATACCATCAAATTAATGATGTAAATCTCAAGTCTACTCCCATCCTTAGCTGAGAGAGAGAACCAAATAAATGATTTTTAATTAGACACCACCAAATTAATGATGTAAATCTCCAAGTCCCCACTCGTCATTTTTAGTAGTGTATGGACGAGTATCACGTCTTCATACACTCTCTTCTTTGCTGAGGGAGGCTAAATGAAATGCTACCAAGTTAATGATGTTTAAGAAAACCATAATAAAATGATTTTAATAGGGTTTTTGTATTGTTCACCACCGTAGTGATGTTATCACACCATTCCCCCCTCTCGATATTATTGAGAGTTCATTGACAAGATGAGTTTCCCATGATATGTCGTATCACCGAGAGTGAAGTTAAAATATTTATCGATCTAAATGGTGTTATTTAGCTTGGAACAATTCAAACCATGCACTTGGATAAACGTACAAGAAATATATGAGGAAACACTTATGATTTTTTCATTCTTTACTTTGAGATCTTCAAATACAAAGAGGATTTTACATAAATTTTACACAAGTCTACATATAGTAATTTTTTAAGTGGTTTGCATTCCACGAATTGGAGAAAGGTTATCCCTCTATGTTCTCCAACCGATAGGTCCCCATGGAGACCTCTTCAGTGACCCTATATAGGCTATGACAATTCAAGTGAGACTGATTTGACTTCTGCCAAACCTTCTTCAAAACCAAGTCCCCCACAGTTATCAACCTAGATTTGACTCGCTTGTTGTATAACTTGGCCATTATATATTGATACACTACTTGTCTAACCTCGGTATCTTCCATTCCTTCCTCTATCAAATCTAAGTCCAGCCTTCTCTCTTTGTTGTTTGTCTCTGAATTGTAAGTTTGTACTTTGTGGCTGGCTAGGTGGAGTTTAGTTAGGATCACAACATCTGATCCATAAGTCAGCATGAAGGGGGTCTCCCCTATAGGTGTCCCTTTCATCATCCTATAATCCCACAATACGACATGCACCACTTCTATCCATAAGCCTTTGGAATCTTCTAACTTTTTCTTGATCCCATCTAGAATTATTCTTTTAGTGAATATTGTCTGTCCATTTTCTTGGGGTCAGTCGGGTACTGATTAGAACTATTTGATGTCGACCCTTTTGTAATAAGCCTCCGATGACTTTTTCTTAAATTGTTTTCTATTATCTAAGATCAGAGTGTGAGGTTGATCATATCTACAGATAATGTTCCTCCAATAAATTTAAATGTCTTATTGTTCATTATAAAGATTATGGCTTTTGCCTCCATCCACTTTGAAAAGTAGTCGATCTCCACTATCAGGTATCTGTAGTTGCACGCAACCCTGGGTAGAGGTCCTACCAAGTCAATCCGCCATATTATGAACGACTAATGGGCTATACTAAATAGTAGGAGTTGATGAGGCTGATGGGGGATGCAGGCATATATTTGGTACTTATCATACATTTTTGCATGGTCGGTTACATCCTTGGCGAGGTTTGACCACCAATATTCCTGTCTCACTATCCGTTTCGCCAAAGATCATCCCCCGATATGACTGGAGCATGATCCTTCATGTAGGTCTTTCAAGACATATTTAGCCTTAGAGGGGTTGACACATTGTAATAGGGGAGAAGATATCCCTTCTTGTATAGGGCATACCCTTTAATAGTGAATGTTTATGCCCTGTACCGTAATTACTTCCTTTCGGCCTTTGTCTTTGAGATCTCCCCATCTATACTTGATAATAGGATCCATCCATGAATCTCCAAGGTTCAAATTGAATAAAAACTCAAGTTTACTGTCATTTGTGTCTATACTTGGTTTGTGTAAATTCTTAACTAGGACAGTTGTCCTAATCTTCATCCTTATAGCAGATGCTAACCTCGCCAGTTCATTATCTTGACTGTATGTAAGATGACTTACTCTCTTTATTTTCACCTCTCTGATGTTTATCAAGACCCTTTTCACCCTAGCCAAGTATTTATCCATTTTCTCGTCTTTAGCCTCGAAGATCCCCAAGATCAGGTTCACTACTAGTTGGGAGTCGCTATGACTATAATATGGCCGACATTTAGTACCTTGGATAAGGATAGGCCTACCAATAAAGTTTCATACTTGTATTTATTATTTGAGGCCTTGAAGATGAATCTCAATAAATATTCAATGTCAGTCCCATTTAGAACCGACGGTATAATCCCTGACCCACTACCACTTTCATTTGAGGAGCCATCCACAAATAAACTCCATAATGGGTTGTCGGTCGACAAAAACCATTTATTTTCTATCACATTTTCGAACAAAATACACTTCTTATTAGGGTCGACTGTTGCATTATCGGCTATGGTCGGACCCATAGTTTCCTTTCTAGCAATACTGCAATCTCGTCTTTTTTGGCACCAGACTCATCCCTAGTAAACTTAGCCATAAATTCAGTTAATGTTTGCCCTTTAATTAAACTCAGTGGCTGACATATTATGTCCAACTCCCCTAACTCCATTGACCAAGCCATCGGCCTACTTGATTTCTTGGGTATATAATTGATTTTCCTCAAAGGAGTGTCAGTGACCACCACCAAAGTTTGGGCTGGAAAGTGAGGATTCACCTTTCTTAAAGCATGTATCAAGGCATATGCTAACTGACACATCTTTAGATATTTCAACTCGTCCCTTTGAAGAGTCTTACTATTTCAGTACACCGTCTTCTCAACCCCTTCATCATTTTGGATGATAGTTGCACTAAGTGTCTACTCTGATACTCCTAAATAGAGAAACAACTTATCTCCTTAGACGGGACAAGATAAGATAATTGGAGAACTCAGATAAGCTTTTAGTTCTTAAAAATCTCTCTCACACTCTTCATTCCACTCAAATACTTTTCTCAAAATTTTGAAGAAGTGAAAACACTAATTTGTGGCCCTTGAGATGAATCTATTGAGAGAGGCGACTCATCATGTCAGTCTCTGCACATCTTTTATCATCTTCCGCATATTCATCTCTATTGGTGACTTCATTTTCTCTGGGTTCGCTTCAATACCTCTATGGTTGACTATGAAGTCGAGCAATTTTCCTTCACCCATGTTGAATACACAGTTAGTTGGATTTAGTTTCATCTAGTAAAGGCCCATTGTGTCAAATGTCCTCTCGAGATAGGCCACTTGGTCCTCATCCTTGAGGCTCTTCGTTAGCATGTCATCTATATTGACCTCCATAGTCTTTCCGATCTGATCTTCTAACATCTTATTAACCAACCTTTTGTGGGTTGACCCTACATTATTAAGGTGAAAAGGCATGACCTTATAGCACTAGGTTCCTTTATCAGTGATAAAGGAAGTCTTTTCTGCATCACCTTCGTCCATGAAGATCTGGTTGTATCCTGAGTACGCGTTTAAAAAACTCATTAACTCATGCGCGGTTGTGGCATCAACCAGCTAATCTATACGAGGTAGAGGAAATATGTCTTTAGGATAAGCTTTGTTTAGATCAGTGAAGTCAACATACATTCTCCACTTTCCATTGGCCTTTGGGACTATTACGACATTAGAAAAATACTCTCGATAGTGCACCTCCCTAACGAATTCATAATATTGGAGTTTCTTGACTTCTTCTTAGATGAACCCATACTTTTCTATTGTATATGTCCTTATTCTTTGTTTCATCGACTTTCCTTTTCATTAATATTCAGCTTATGGCAGATAACCTTCGGGTCTATTCCTGGAATGTCTTTATGGCTCCACACAAAAATGCTTTGCATCTTCCTTAGCAACTCTATCAACATTTCCTTGACCTCTTTTTTCAGCGATGAGGTGATTTAGATGATCTTTTTCGAATTAATTCTACCACCTCTATGGTCTCACCCTTATTTAGTTTCCTCTTGTCCCTGAGGTCAAGAGTATCAATGTTGTAGGAGGTGGTGATTTTTTATGGGCCACTTTTTTCTCGGACGAGCTAAAGTAACACTCCCTAGCCTCTACGTGATCACCTTGGACTTCCCCTACTCCATAAGGAGTTAGGAATTTTACTAATTTGGTGAACAGTGGAGGGTGCTGCTTCAAACTCACTGAGGGCCACACGTCCGAGGATTATGTTGTAGGCCAAAAACACATTTTCATCCATTACAAAGAAGCTAAGTTTATTTCTTAGGCACCTCAGCCAGGTGCCCATGCAAACATCCATTTTAAACACTCTAAGAGTGTGCACTTTTCTCCCCAGAACCCTATCAAGGGTTGATGATAAGAATTATGGATCTTCTTACTGAGCTTCAGTGCTTTCAATCGTTCCCTAAACGTGACGTCGATTGAGCTGCCATCGTCCACTAGAATTCTTGACACATCATACCCATGAACCCTAGTGCTGATGACCATAGGGCTATCATGAGAGGCCAATATGACCTTAAAATCCAACTGTGAGAATCCCATGATTAAAGTGTCCATATAAACCTTTTTTATCTTATCCATCTCAGTCTATGAAGCTGCCAAGTTTACTTTTGTCTGCTTGGAAGCTGACTTGGCCTCTACGACGTGTGCCTTGTGGTCGGATAACTCTGTCCCTTTGTAATCCATACCCCACTAATAATTTTCACATAAAAAGAAATCATATTGTAATGTACCTTTGGCTCTGGGATCTTTGGTGGAAGGTTAGGAATGCCTTCATCGTCATCATCAAATTGATCATCCTTCTTATGGGCCTGATATCTCGGCCTATCATCTTTTGACTCGCCATATTTCTTTTTGGCCTCATCTTTAGAACCGCTACGGTTAATGTACTTTTGCATCTATCCTTATTTAACTTCTTATCGATCTCATTTTTTTAAGAGAAAAACACTTATTGGTGGTATGGCCATCATCTTGGGGAAAATCACACCATTTTTGTTTCTCCCTTTCGTGGGGAGGGAACCTAATCTTTTCAGGACATCTCATATCTCTATCATCTTTAATCTCATTTAAAATCAAGTCTGGGCTTACTTTTAATAGAGTGTAGTAGACAAAATTATCGTTAGTCGACCTTTTCTTGCCATCCTTTCCCTTTGATTTTTAAGATTTACTCCCACTGACTTCACTCTCATCCTCTCCTTTAGCCACCATGGCCTCCTACGTGTTCATGACTCTCTCAGCCGTAGCCAAAAGTCCTGCCATGATCTTTGGAGGATCTTTGGCCAGTTTCCAAAGTAGTTTTTCTTTTTGTAGTCCACCCATGAGGGTTGTCATGGAAATATATTATCCTCATAATTATCAACCTCAAACATTTTTTAATGAAATGGGAGAGATAGTCTCTTAGAGACTCATTCTTCCCTTACTTTATGTACAAAATATGGGTAACCTTCTTCTGGGGTTTCATGTCGAAGAAGAAGTTGTGAATGAATTTTTTGACCAGTTGCTTGAAATTTTCTATTTAGTTTTTAGGAAGAGAGGTATACCATATATGAGCTTCACCGGTTAGAGTATTGTAGAATGTTCGACATCTCTTCTTATCAGAAACAGAGTAGATATCGATCATAGATTAATACATCTCTGTATGATGAATAGGGTTTGTACTCCCATCGTACTTGGGCATGATATCCACTATTTTGAACTTGGATGGAGTTGGTTAGTTCACAATCCTTTCTACAAAGTGATACCCTTCCATATACCCCCTTTCAATGGGGTCTCAGCTTTTCCGAAGGTCATCGATTTTATCTTCCATCCTTTAGATGGAACCATTCTATGGTTTCTCGACTATCATGGCATTATATGCGTCTCCTTCCCCATCAGCTAAGTTATCCATAGGCTCTCTGCCAACCGTTATCCATTGGCTATTTACCTCCCTTTGCTCTTACTTTCGACCTTATTGATGTCGATGATTGGAATAACTTACATTCCCTATAGAGGCCTCAATGCTTCGTGATCTATAGAGTCAGTCTTGTACTCTCCAATTAGGTCAAGTTAGTCAAACGATGACCATCTGCTCAATCTGTCAAATTCCAAAGCCTTGGGTAGGACTTCTTGGGTCGACTTACCACTTCTTCCTTTGTTAGTTGGTGGTGGATGAACCATGTTGCCAAAAATTTCATACAGTTCCCAGTAGTCATTCTCATAACATTTAAGGTCATCTGGACCTTCCTACACTTGCTTTCCCACATTGAGTCTCTTGGGTTTTGCCGCGTCTCTGCATCTCGAACGATGTTGCGTCTCCTTGTGGGGGTTCGGGGGTGGTCCCCGAATCACCCTATCTACACCATCTCCGGTGGTCAGAGTTATCCTCTATGCTATAACACATGTAGGTCTGGCCATCATATTCTGGCTAAAAACAATAAGCTCTTATTGCATTTTCTATTGGCTAGCCACCAACGAGCATAGAGTCCCCGCCACCTCATCCATTTTTTATTAAGGAGGAGCCTGTCTAGAGCTAGTTCCAATGCCATGATGCAAATCGAAGGTCATTCTCTATGGCAAGTGAACAGAAAAATAGGGTGAGCTCCAAAAAAGCTTAAACAACCTAACAAGAGCTCTTTAATGGTGATACAGATCCAACCAAAGGTGGAAGTGGATCACCATTAGAGAATCTTGTTAGAAATAGGGTGAAAATGAAGAAGAAGAAGAAGAAGAAGAAGAGGAAGAAGAAGAAGAAGAAGAAGAAGATGAGCCTTTATTCCCACTAACGGTACCAATATGTTGATGCTAAGAAATAACCATTTAAATTTATACAAGTAGCTCAAGCTATGAAAATAAGATAACGAGCTTAGGAGAAGAAGAAGAACACCAATATGTAAGTGGCTCAGTTTTTCAGCCTACTCCACTGTGTAGGGATGTGAGTTTTTCACTATGTAAAAGAGGCTCTAATGGACTTATTTATAAAACACTCGAGTTGTCTCTCTCTATTGAAAGTTAAATTGAGTTTGCCTAGGGTTTACGATTTCTGGATCCCTTTCCACTAGGGAAGAAGATGGGTTTATATAGTACTGGGGTATGCATTGTACCCCTAGGAATGTATAAAGCATGTGCATGGTAAATCTTGAACTAGGGTGTGGACACAGTTCCCTGGCACAAGTTTGTAATGATGATGCAATATTACCTCACGTTAGGAGGAGATCTTATTATAATGGTCTGTCCATGTGTGCCAGCGAGACATAACCCATGCACAAAATTCCACACGTTCTCTATCACACGCACCCTACTAGGTGTCAGTGGTTGGTCCTACTTATCCAGGCCGAGACCGAGTCATTAGATCAATCCTATACTGGAATGATCGTCGGTGTACTGAACTAAGGCTGCATAGGATCCTCAGCCTACATGTCATGGAAGAGGCTAAGGGAATAGGGAATATGGAAAGGAGTTGAGGTCACTGATGATTATTTCATGTGACTGAGTTAGGGTCGAGGATGAGGCCCCTTGTAATGGAACCATGGTCAAGTTGTTGCATATATAATCTGATGGGTTGCTAAGGTTGGCCTTGGCTGAGTGGATCCCAGCTTGGGAGGAGATTAAACTTGGGAATATCACTAGCCTTGGATGGGGATTGGTATCTAAGAAGTGGGAGAGGACATACTATATATAAAGAGGTTAGTTAAAGTGGAAGTCTAGACTCGACTTCGGATCTGCATCTAGCCTCGACCTTGGCCTTGCGAATCTCCCTAAGTAACCTCTCCCTCAAATGTGGGTATTGCTCACATAATTCGTAAAACCTTTTGTACGTTCAAATAGAAAAAGGTTTGACCTAAGTTGACTAAAATATCAAAAGGGAAATTTTAATAGTTTTCAAGGAAAGAACCAGTCAAGAACAAATATGAATTCCATCGGAGAAGATAATAAAAGGATCATCGAAAAATTAAACGAGTGAGAAAAAAGTAACCTCTTACCTAACTAACTTCTATAAACCCTCTATAACTTAAAAACCATGCCTAGATCGCTGAGTAAACCCAAAAATGGCAACAACTAGTGCTAAAAAACACAAACCTCATCGAGAAAAATATCAAATCAAAAAAATGCAAAAGAAAGAAGATCGAACGAAATAAAGAAGGGAAAAGGGTTGTCAGGGTGCTGGAGAAAATTATGGTATGAAAAATAAGCACGAAGCTTACTTCAAATAGTGTGGTTTGAAGAGAGACACAAAGAGAGAATGGAGGTTTTTGCTCTTTTACAAAAGGTGAGAGAATAATTTTTTGGAGAAGAAAGAGGAAAGGGTTGAATTTTTGGTATTTAAAAATGTCAATGATTACATGGAATTTTCAAGACATGCATCACTAGGTCATGAGCTCCCAAGAAGGCATGTTGCTGACACTCCTTGGCAAACATGTAAAGCCACCTATTTTCTAACATGTGTCAATTCAAGGGCACTCAAACATTATGTCTGACTAGGATACAAAAGGGACATTCTTAACATTTGAATAATTCATTCACGTCTCCAAAGTAGTCTGGCACTGAGGGGTGACATCATCATAGGGTGTAGAATGACTATACCCCTTAGCCTTCCGTTCACGTTAAAGACTATGGTGTAGGGGGTGATTAATATAAATAAGTGTGGCCACATCATGGATGATACTCTGCCCGGATTCACGACCCCTGCCCAGTGTTAATCAGACTCATTAACATATAGGCCCACAACATAGAGGCCCATGTCAACTAGACTCAGCCTTTAAGTCCTCACCCTCAAAATAGTTGCAATCACACATGAAGGCTTACTCTACGATCATAGCTGACCCAATGTCTCGACTTCTCCATGTGTTAGCCTCATACGACACTAAAAAGCTGATACCTCCCTGTAGTTCCTGGAAAAATTCCACGGTCTCAAAGTGGTTCACCTATAAGACTAGTTCAATAGTCTCGGCCTGGTTGAGACTATCGTAGCTGATTTCATTATTTCACACAAAACATGTGACTTACGTGTCACCAAGCCATGATAACCAAACTGTGTTAGAAATTTAACGACCCACGTGAGGGAATATTTCATCATCATGATGTACATGTACATAAAACACCTGACTCTCTTTTATTCGTGCATCTACCTCATGCATGACTTGTGCATGTTTGGGGGTGGCACTATGTAACCCTTATACTATAAAATCCAACTTCATCCTTATTGCAGGGATAAAAAATCGAAAACCCTACTAAAACTCTGCTACTTTTTATACTTAGAGAGACAAAGCTCGAGTATGTACTTTTAGATCCATTTGAGCCTTATTACAGTAAAGACACCTTATACTTTGCACAGTGGAGTAGTTCAAGGTTGAACCACTTACAACTCTGTGTCCTCTTTCTCTCTCTCACCTCATTCTTTGCATATTTACTGTGATTTTTCCAATTTTTGATATATCTATACCTAGAGTTGACATCATTGATATGTTGATTCCTAGCATCATCGGATGATTAAGATTGGGGATATTCAGAAGATAACATTCATGATGAGATTCAGTAATTACGAATTATTAGTGATGGCATTCGGGTTAATGAACACACTTGAAATGTTTATGGATTTGATGAATCAGATTTACCACCCGTACCTATATAAGCTTCATGTGGTATTTGTTAGTGATATCCTAATCTACTCATTTAAGTGTGGATTATGAGTAACACCTTCGCATGACCTTGAAAGTTCTTCCTAAAAATCAGATGTATGTCAAATTCAGCAAGTGCAAGTTCTAGATGGACAAGGTCAGGTTTCTTAACCTTGTAATATCATGAAAAGGGATTTCAGTAGATCCACTTGAGGTGACCCCGGCAATGCGGGTCGATGCGCAAAGACTTTATATGCGGAAGTAAACTTATTGTTGAGTAAACACCTTAAACCTACGAGTTTATATGAATGATGCAAAGGGGACCAAATTAAACTTTTACTTAATTTGATTAACTTTTAAGAAAATAATTTTAATTTTCAAAGTTAATTATAGTCCAAAACAGATTCAATTTTTAGGCGAGTTTCTAATTATTTAGACCTACCTTTTCGTGTGAGGTGAAATGCGAAAAATGTACAACACACAATATTTATTTAACGTCACAAAAACCCTTCCCCGAAAAAAACGACGAACTCCTCTAGGAGTTACCTAATCTACTTCCACTAAAATAATAAATTAGCAGGAACGATTTACAAACAACAAACTTAACAAATAAAGAAGAAAGATCTAGCTATTACCCCACTCGACCAAGTCTCTAGCCTGGTTTCTTATTCCGTTCTCTCTTTAAACTGTTCTTGCTTGTTTTTGTGTTCTTCATTTCTCAGCCTCCCCTCTAACGTCTTTAAGCGCAGGCTGGCTCAGTGCCTATTATTTATTTTCTAGTGAAGTGACAGTGTGTGATGCAACAGACTATATCACCTATATCTTTGCAAGTCTTATGTTATTCAAATCAAGTCATCTTGACTTTGAATACACTTTTGAAAATCTTTCTTTTCTCTTTCTTTAAATCTCGAACACTAGACTTGTTCAGATATTACACAAACAAAGATGTGTCTACGTGAATACAACGTGAGTGATTATATGTGAGTGATATGAGATGAAAGCAATTTCTGAAAATCACTAACACAATCAAGTAATCATGTTCACAGAATATGACTGAAAATATATTCAATAAAAACAGACAGTCAAATATTCACAATCTTGTTTTTCAGAAAACAAATATTAGATTAAATCAGATTTTAATCTAAAATCTTATCAAGACTATTTCCACAAATATTTCAGATTAAATCAAAACAGTCTTAAACACAAAAGCAAATAATATTCAGTCAAGATATATTAAATCTTCACAAATCATATCTTAAAAATCTTAGGTTTAACTTTCTAAACCTCAAACAATACAACTCTGAATATTACCAAATATTTTCTGAAAAATCTGTTTTAAAACAAAACGTTTTAAAAACATACAAGATCTCACAATCAAGTCACAAACAGAATATTCACATACACAAATTAAATTCGTGAATAGTGTGTGTTGTGTACAAATCTTAGATCTAAAGACTGATCTAAAAATACACACAAGAATGAGAGAACTCACTTACAAAAATAATGTACTCTTGAAAAATCGTAAGTGCAGATTTTACAATGGGAGAAGTCCAGTCTTCATTTTTGTTTTGACAGAAATCAACACTTGAAGATGACACAAAAATATTTCTGGTTTAATCTCTCTCTCTCTCTCTAGAAATTTTGACAAAGTTCTGCTACAAAATTATTTTTGAGCTCTGTAAAAATGAATACCCAAAGGGTTCTATTTATAGAGTGCACAAGTGTGTGAAGATTGGTGTAAAAAGGAATCACATGGATCACAAAAGAAATACACACAACCGTAGATAAAATGTAATCTGAGGGCTCACAAAGAAACACAAAGTATAGTGTTAAAAATGTGACACGTGTTGTGCAAGAGTTACACACTAACTGAACAAGAAACAATTCGTTTTATAAAACTGAACGCCAGCTGTTAAAACAGTAGCGTAATGAAAAGGCCAAAAAAGATATTACCGTTGATAGATAAAAGCCATGTGACGTCGATTTAAAAGGTAAAACATTTTTCGTTTTAAACTTAAAACATTACCATTTAAAAAAAATGATACCGACGTCGTTTTATAACATAAAATCAAATACCGTTTCTGATAAAGAAAAATACCGTGGGCGTATTAAACAGGACTGAGATCCAGCTTTAAAGCAATTACGAAAATTACCGTTATAAAGAATTATGCGACATCGTTTTAGAAAAAAACAGTTTTCGTATTTAAGAGAAAAACGGTGAGTGTAAAAAATATAACGACGTCGTTTATACTCAAAATCATTTTTTTTATAACAAAACTGTGGGCGGTTTCGAGAGAAACTAGGGGCGGTAAACTCAGTAATAGTCTGATAAGGCTATAACCTGCCTCGGTCAAATCAGTACACAAAGAGGTGTACAAGCAAGCAGTTAAAAACAATATATATATATATATATATATATATATATTATCATTCATGAGCCAACTTATTTTTGTTCATTCTCTTTCACCACCATGCTTGGTACTCAGGCAAATCATTTGGAATCTTCCTTACCGGAGGGGGGCAGATGTGGGAGAGCCCTTCCACCTCTGACTACTAGTAACTCAAAGGAGGAAGAAGATCTTCTCCTAAGAAGTACAAAAAAACAAAAAGACAGCCATGAAATCCTTGTGGACATGGAACTGGAAACCTATGAGAATACCAACACTAATATGGTTGACATTCCAAATATGGCTGAGATTAATACAAATATGATGTTGGATGATTGACCAACCATGACAACTCAAACAACTACGAAACAAGGCTGTGAGGCTACTGAACAACCTAAAAAGGCTTTATCCTATAAGGAAGTGGTGAGTAAGAAACAAAATTCAGACATATTTTTTTACGGTGAAAACTGCTCGTGGTCTGACGATAATATGGAGGAAGCACATGAAAATACCTCTAGCCCCATAGACCTCAATTCCAAACTGGGGGAAGATGAGGAGGATCCATTGTGTCCTGTGATCTCTATCCCATAGAAGCATGTGGAAAAACTAAGGAAAAAGTGGAATGACAGTGTAATTGTTAGCCTCCTTGGTAGAAATATTGGTTTTAAAGTGCTGAATGCCAGGGTTCCCTCACTATGGAATCTACAAGGTGACTATGAAATTGTGGACTTGGAGGAGGGACACATCCTTTTCAAGTTTATGATGAAATAGGATTACTATAATGTATTGGCAGGTGGCCCATGGGTGATAAACAACCATTACTTAATTGTCCGGAAATGGGTACCAAACTTTAATCCTCTTGAAGAAAACCATGTCACTACAGCCCTGTGGGTTAGATTGCCCCGCCTCCCTATTGAATGGTTTGATGAAAGAGCTCTATATCAAATTGGCAGTAAACTGGGAAGACCAATCAAAACAGACTTCAACTCTGTTTCCTCAACCAGGGGGAAATATGCAAGAATTTGTATCGAAGTGGATCTTGCGAAACCACTAATCCCATGTTATATGCTAGATGGCAGAAAATATAGAGTGGAATATGAATTCCTACCGTATATATGCTTTAAGTGTGGCAAAATAGGGCACAAAATTGAATTTTGCCCATTACATGCACCTAAACAGGCTCCAATGAACACATCAGAAAAACTGACGATCGGAAACCATGGAGATGCACCGGACAAGCAACTGATAACGGCTATTCACAAAGAAAACCAAATGGAGAAAACCATGATAGCAACGTTGCTGACATGGAAAAAAATAAGGAACATTTTTGCACATGGATGTTAGTGCAACAAAATAAAAAATATGGGAACGAGAGGAACAAAGTGAGTTCAAATGGAACTAAGGACAATTTGGGAAGGAACAACAACAGGTTTGCTGCTCTCTGCAGTGATGGAAATGACAAGTTACAATACCAAAATTTCAGAACAAATGGAAAAGAAAACACAAGTACTAAAAGCCTGCAATGGAAGGGAACGGGGGCGCCATCTGTAGCTGATAATAGTACAGCATTAAATGGAATTGACGCAAGGAAATTTAATGGTGGAAACAATGGCTTAACACGTGACCCGATATCAAAGAGGAAACTATTAGCACAATACAATGGGAATACCAGCTACACGTCACTGGCACAGGATAGTCATAAGTCCAGCGCAGGACTGACGTTAAATAGTCGCCTAGGGAGAAACCAATCCATCACGTCCACTAGCCTCAGCACAGACAAATCAAAGTCATCTACAGAGATGAGTAGTCTTACGGTAGGTGTTCTCCATAAAATATGTGACCCATCGCATGTTGAAACGCAGAACCAAAGTGTAAAAAATTTTAAAAGCGATACTACAGCCATAAAAACCACTGACGACCAGGAGCAAAGACCTACAAACCAAACCGAAAATGATCCTTCCATTTCCTCTCGCCTTTTTAGGGGATGTGCAAATCCAAAACCTATATTTGACAGAGGGGGAAGTCTTAACCAATTTGATAGAGAATGTAGAGGAAGCAGTCATCTGCCAAGTGAATTGGAAAATATCCAAAACCAAGGTCATAATCAACACCTTAGACCAGGAATGGGGAACCGGGAAGATATTCACAATGATTGTAGAGGAGAAGCACAAAGACACACAGGTACACCAAGAAATTGCTAATTCGTGTATGTGGAAGATCAGTGATGTAGACTCTCTCATTCAAAATATACCGTCAATGATTGCTATTATTTGGAATTGTCGTGGGGCTGGTAAACCCCTCTTTAAACCTACTATTATGGAACTGAAAAGGATCTACAATCCAGATATTGTAGTTATTCTTGAAACACATATACCTATTGGGAATCTGGTTGGATTTTTCGACAGTCTTGGTCTTACAAATAGGGAAGTTTCTGAACCAGAAGGTAGGTCTGGGGGTATCTGGGTTACTTGGAACCCAAACTCTATTAACATGGAGACCCTTTCCATAACTAAATAAGCCATTCATCTGTTGGTTACCAAAAATAACTACGAGGAGTGGGTCTTTTCTGCGATCTATGCGAGCCCACTTCCGCGTCTGCGCAGAAAATTGTGGGATAACCTATTTGATATTTCTGAGAATATTAATCTTCCATGGCTGGTTGCGGGTGATTTCAATGACCACGTGGATGAATCTGAAAAGAGAATCTTTGGGAAGCAAAAGCAGGATAATAAAACCAACATCTTCCTGGAAAATATGAATAAATGTAACCTTATTGATATGGGATGCTCGGGACCTAAATTGACCTGGACCAACAACAGGAAGGGTTTAGAAAATACTTTCATCAAGCATGACAGAGGTCTGGCCAATGCGGAGTGGAACCTCTTACATCCCGATGCGAGTGTTGAGAACGTACCTCGGACCGCATCAGGACACTGCCCTATAATTATCAGAACAGAAGGTATGTCTAAACATCTCACTATACCAAAGCCTTTCAGATTTCTAGGATGTTGGTTTGATAGGGACGACTTCAATAATATTGTTAATAGTAATTAGGTCAATAATGCTAATCTTTTTTTGAATATTCAGATATGCACTGAAAATATTAAAAATTGGAATGAGAACATTTTTGGTAATATTTTCAGAAATAAAAAGCGTACCCTTAGACGTCTAAGTGGCATCCAGAAGGCCCAAGAGAGGTGCTACTCCCATAACCTTACCATACTTGAAAACAGTCTACGGAATGAGTTTAACAACTTACTTAGACAAGAGGAATGTTTTTGGAAACAAAAGTCAAGAATTCAATGGATTAATGAAGGTGATAGAAATACTAAATTTTTTCATACATCTACTATTATAAGAAGAAGGAGGAACTGTATTAAAAAATTAAATATTAATGGGGATTGGATTGATACTGAAGAGATCATCTCAAACCATATAAACAACTATTATAAGGAATTATTCAAAGCCGAATTTAGTTATGATATTCAAAGTCAATTGCGAAACTTGGAAATTTTGAGCTTAGTGGAAGACGACAACATGTTCTTAACTACTCCAATTTCATTGGGAGAGGTTAGGAAAGCTACTTTTAGTATAAAAGCCCTTAAAGCTCCTGGACCGGATGGTGTCCAACGGATCTTTTACCAACATTTTTGGAAAACCATTGCTACAAACCTTTTTGACTTTTGCCAAAAATGTTTTAGGGAGAAATATTTACCAAAGGATCTTAATAACAGCTTTATTACTCTTATCCCCAAAGTGGATAATCCTAAAAATATATCTCAGTTTAGACCTATTACACTCTGCAATGTTTCCTATAAAATCCTCGCTAAAATTATTGTAGGTAGACTTAGACCGATTCTTAGCCATAACATTAGCCCCCACCAAGCGAGATTTCTCCCTGGGAGACAAGCATCTAACAATGTTAGTGTCCCTCAGGAAATTATCCACACTTTAATGAATACTAAAGGCAACCTGGGGGGTTATATTATAAAAATTGATCTGGAAAAAGCCTATGACAGAGTGGACTGGGACTTTCTTGAAGGATTCCTAAACTGGTTTAATATTGACAAAGATTTATGCAGCCTTATCATGAGTTGCATCAAAAATACAACAACGTCTATACTATGGAATGGCGCTCCCCTCCCTAGTTTCAATCCGACTAGAGGCCTCCGACAGGGAGACCCTCTCTCCCCCTACCTATTCGTTATGTGTATGGAATATTTGTCTACTATGATATTAGATAAAGTTAAATGTAATAAGTGGTTGGGTATTAGGGCCTCACCTAGAGGTCCCCGAATTACCCACCTACTATTTGCTGACGACATCATTCTTTTCACGGAAAATGATAAACTTTCATGTGAAACGGTCATTGATACTCTAGAGAAATTTTGTCATGTTTCTGGACAAAAAACAAGTTATTCTAAATCTAAAGTCTATACGTCCCCTAATATCTCTGAGGGGGAGGCACAAAACATTAGTCATTTTCTTGGCATGAGCCTTACTAATGATTTAGGAACTTACCTTAGTAATAGATTAATCCATGGTAGAAAAAAGGAATCCCATTTTAAGGACATCGTTAATAAGATCCAAAAAAGACTTTCGAGATGGAAATCCAAACTCCTCTCCCTAGCAGGTAGGAAATCTCTCATCCAAACTGTTACCTCTACCATCCCAAACTATAATATGCAAAACATCATGCTTTCGGTAAAAACTTGTAATGAGATTAACAGACTTAACAGAAACTTCCTATGGGGAACAAATGATAATGAAAAGGGTAAAGTTCACATAGTTAGCTGGAATAAAGTGTGTAGTCCTAAAATTAATGGATTTCTTGGCCTAAGAAAGAGTACGTTAAATAACTAAGCTAATGTAATGAAATTGGGATGGAAAATTGTGAACAACGACAAGTCTTTATGGGCGGATGTATTAAGAAATAAATATAAAATTAACCAAAACCCTAGATTGTGGAAGAAATGTAATAAGTCATCTCATACTTGGAAAAGTATCCTTAAATGTCGTGGAACACTTGTGAAAAATATTAAATGGAATGTCGGGAATGGTAAGAGTATTAACATACTTAATGATTGGTGGGTGGGCAAGTGTCTACTCAATCCTGTGGAACAACCGGGAAATTGTATTAATGAAAATGTTGACATGCTTATTGGTGAGAACGGGAAATGGGATGGTACTATTATTGATAACAATTTTAACTTAAACACTAAGAACGATATTTTAAACATCCCTCTCCCCCGTATTGGCCATCGTGATGACAAGCCGTCTTGGTCGTTAAGTAATAAGGGAGTTTTCACAATTGGTTTGTGCTATCATTACCTTGCTACCAAAAATTTGGAAACCAACCCTGGGAAGTTTGGAAAAAGTTGTGGAAATTAAATGTCCCACCAAATATATGCACGTTTTTGTGGACCTTAATCCATGGAAAAATACTTACAAATGCGCAACGTATGCGAAGATGCTTTACGACAAATGGTGACTGCCCACGGTGTGGGTTGCTTGAGGACATTGAACACCTATTTAGGGACTGCATCCACACTAGGGAGATTTGGCACATACTTGGCTTCGAGCACTCTTTTGATCTTAACCAATCAGGTAATGTTAATGATTGGATTAACCGTAACATTTAGGGTGATTCAAATAACAAAAGGTACACATGCTTCATTATTACTTTATGGTATATTTGGAAATCAAGGAATAATTAAATTTTTAATAATATTGATGATTCTCCACAAACAGTTGCCCGCATAGCTATGAATTTTACTAAGAATGTTTTAGAAGCTTGTAAATCCAAACAGGCAAAGGTTTGTGGGGAAAACCATAGTATACTAACTCCTGATTCGTATACCGTTATAGGTCGATACATCATTCATACTGACGGTGGTTTTGATTATGGGAGTGGTATGGGCTCATTCGGTGGATTGGTTAGAAATGAAGATGGTGATTGGATCCTAGGCTTTACCGGGAAACTTCAAGGAACTGCCAGCCCTCTGTGGGCGGAACTAGAGGGGATTTTTCATGGATTGAATCTTGCACTCAGAAAGAAATGGAGGAATGTGTGTCTGAAGAATGATTGTCTTGAAGCCATAAACCTCATCAAACAAGAGACTACTCACAACCACATCTTGGCTAATATCATTGAAGATTGCAAGGAGCTGATAAAAGACTTGAAAATCAATATCGTGCACATCCCTAGAGCAAGAAATTTTATGGCGGATTTTATGGTAAAAATTGCGAGGGATATGGATGATATATACAAAGAGTATGACCAAGCACCGGAAGAATTCCTGAGGATGCTAGATGAGGAGATGAAGGAAGATGGGTTCTAGTTTGTGTTGTTGTTTTCTAATTTCCTGTTTTCACCAAAATATATATATATATATATATATATATATATATATATATATATATATATATATATATATATATATATTATCATACACACGCCAACATCAAAGGCAAATTTAAAGGCTATCACATCTTTATGATAAAAACACTATACAAGTAAAATGACATGCTAAGGTCAAATCTGCCAACCTATATGTAGTCAATTCGAGCAGGTCATGGGAATTCACACAAGGCTCCAAGCCATATATGCTAACATACCCACATACATATAATGGGAACCCATACATATATATATCTACATACATACACATATATGCGGTTCAAAAATATATATACAATAGTTAAAAGATCTTAGGAGACACGCATATAACATATATATATATATATATAAACATGGGTACACACGCATACATAAACTGTAAAAATATATAACACGCACATGCACAGTTAACATTAAATAACAAAATGTATTTTCGACTTCAAAAAAAATGTTTTGCAATTTTTATAAAAAAATATTTACTGTCAACTTATTTTTACCAAAAAAATATTTTTCTTATAAAAATTTCAAATTAAAATTTTTGATCCCAAAAATAATTTTATTATGACAAAACAGAATATTATCATAAGATATGATAAAAATGCAAATGTAACGTGTTGTCGTGTCCTACATGTCAGAAATTCCTATGAGCCATAAAAATTTACCTTTCTCTGAGATGGCGGACTGAATGGAGTGCATATTTGATGTAGATGGACAAGGAGAGCTTGGAGTCGATATGGGGACACACAAACCTAAATTACAAAAATATTTTGTCAAAATTCTAGTCCAACTAGATGAAGTCCAATATAGCTAAAGCACGAAAAGAAAATCCTAGGTGTGCTCTATATAGGGCCTTCAAACTCCCCCATTGGACTAATTTTGACAAAATCCTTGAGTACATCAAGTGATATACTAAGGAAAAATAAATCCTAATATGTCCTACACAAAAAATATCTATCTACCCACCCATCCTAGAAAAGAAAAAGACACAACAAGGATCGGATGCACGGTTAATAAAAACTTGCAAAACATAAATACACAATCTGCCAAGAAATCAAGTTAGTAGCATTTGCTCTACCAAAATATTAAAATGACAGAATTAAATGTGCAGGAATTATAAGACATGATATGTATGAAAAATATCAACAACAGAAGACTAGAATATGTACTCAATTCTCCCCCATTTTGTCTAAATTAGACAGTGGTAAGAAAAAAAATAAGTGTTCATAATCTGCAAAACAAGCGTCTCCTACATTACACATGGCTTTAAGAGATACCGGTTATTAGTAGGTACCTTCATCCTAAAACCTCAGAGATCTAGTAATCAAAGTATGCAGTTTAAACATAAGCAAAACAGTCAAGTACAATCTTTCCAATCAAATGTTGAAGTTACTTCAAAACAAGAGTTATCTTAAGGTATATAAACCATATCATCAAGCTAAAAATCACTTGCAATAGAAGGAACAACCCTAATTTTTTAAGAGTTTTTGGAGCATAAAACTGGTACGAATATATATTAGCATCGCAATACATGGTAACTTCATTTTGGTAAAACTCACCTCCCCCATCATTGAACAAATCTAAGGGTGTGGTGGACTTTAAGTCCTTAACCTTCTCGTGAGGAGACTTAATGATTTTCTCACACTCGCAAGCGTCACATACATTAGTTGGACATTTCTTAGACTTTAAAAAATCCATTTGAGGTCTCAAATCACAAGTCCTAATCCAAATAGGCCGGGTTTTCAAATGTTTTTGTGCCTTTTGGAATTTAGGAAAAGATTTATTTTTCGAAAATCTGTTCTTGTTAACATGAGGCCTAGACTTTTTGAAGAAATGATTCCTATTAATATTAGTGCGCTGCCTAGGAAAATTTGTAAATCGCTTCACATTAGGGTTATGACTTTTAAAATGAGCACCTTTCTTGTGATTACCAAGGCATTCCCAGATTGGGTGACCAAAAACATCACACCTAGTACAAAATTTACTAGAAGTAGGTAGATCAGATTTGCGGTGTTTTTCTTCTACATGTTTGACAGATTCATTGCAAATAAATGTTTTAGGAGGTCTATAGAGTCTCTTGGCCGGAGGACAATATTTAGATGTAGATGCCTCAACAAAATTTTCAATGAAAGTATCAATGTCATTTTCAAAATCACTTTCAATTAAGACTTGTTTTCCTTTATCCTTTTCAGACAACTTACTTTCCAACGGAAGAGCCATTTCTTCTTGGGCTTTCACAAAGGGGACAGGTTTAGTAAAATCATCAGTTTTTGAAATAGGACCATCATAACCAAACCCTCTAGTATAACCCTTATATTGTTGCTCAGCAAGCAATTTGTCAAGGTCAAAACATGTTATATCACGACTACGACACATTTTGAAAGTTGTTTCACAAACTTGTTTGGATTTTTCAACTTGTAAAAGCGCTTCATTATATTTTTCTTCAAAAGAAGATAAATTTTCTTTTAAAGTCGTAATCTGAATTTTAAAATCAAGTGATTGTTTTTCAAAATCAGTTTTGACATTGTTCATTTCAATGGAATTTTATTGAATAATCTTATATTGGTTCTCTAAGGTCTCACCAAGCATTTTTACCAAATTCGATAATTCTTGTCTATTTTGCAAAGTCCTTACATACAATTCCGAGTAATCATCATAGCCAACAAAATTTTCATTCTTATTAGTGTCTGTGTGTGAATTGTTGCTATCATCAAATTCAGTATCACACAAGGCACGTTTAGCATCAAACGGAGCAGTTATTTCAAGCATAGAAGGCTGACTAGCTAATAATGATTTAGCAGCATTAATTAAATCAAGCACTTCATCAGAATCAGAATCATCTTCAGAATCAGACATTCCAGCAAGATATACATCTCCACAACAGTCATAAACTTCTCCTAAAAATGCAAGGTAATTTGATGTAGAATTTCCTTGGTTTTCTTCTGATTCAGAATCAGAGGAGTCATCCCAAGTTTTTGTAATGTTTGCGTTGAGATTTTTAGGATACTTTGACTGTGGTTTGGATCTACTTTCAGCAATGAAATGTCCAAGTTTACCACAATTGCGATAAGCCATTTTCGATTTATCAACCTTACTAGTAGAACTATCATGATCAGAAATTCCCTTTGATGTTCTTTTATGGTGTCGAGTGATCGGACTAGATTGATTATTCACTTGCGTATGTCCCTTAGCAATAGCATTTCTTTGCTCTAAAAGTTTCTTAAATTGAGAGGACATAATAGCAAGTTGATTGCCAATCTTATCAAGATCATCCTATTCCACATCAGAATCATCATCAGAGGAGGATTGTTGTTTAACTACCTTATACTTATTTTTAATAGGATAGGCAGTTTTAAAAGCAACTCTAGAAGTATTGGTCGACTCTTTCTTAGCATAAGA
Source organism: Sambucus nigra (assembly GCA_949130495.1). Lineage (NCBI taxonomy): Eukaryota > Viridiplantae > Streptophyta > Magnoliopsida > Dipsacales > Adoxaceae > Sambucus > Sambucus nigra. Next base: position 277,213,534 of record OX422207.1, on the reverse strand, counting down.
TGTGAGAGTCTTCCTAAAGGCTATTTCAAGTTCCATAGTTCTCAATTTAGAGCTGAGCAATTCAGGTGTGAGAGAAGGATCGTTCATTTCTTCAATAATATAACGTTTATGGTCAAACCTAGGTGCAAGAGATCTCAAAATTTTAGCACACACATCATTATCAGAATATACAATACCATTCGCATGCAATTGGGTAATGATATCAGTCAAACACATATAAAAATCATCAAATGGTTCATTATCGTTCATAACAAGCATATTATATTGTTGAACCAACATTTGTGTTTTACATTGCTTTACTCTATCGTCACCCTCGTGTGCAATAACTAAAGTATCCCAAGCATCCTTACTAGAAGTGCAATGACATATACGTTTCAATTCATTTTCACTCACACTCACGAAAATCGCATTTCAGCCCTTATTATTGAAATTGCTTATCTTTTTCTGATCAGCACTTAATTCATTAATTTTCAGCTTTCTAAAATCAGTGCTACCTTCTGCTATAGGAGTAGTGGGGTGCCTATAACCATTTTCAATCAAGTCCCACACATCATCTCCTAAAGTTCCTTGAATAAATGCAACCATTCTGATTTTCCAGTATGAAAAGTTTGAGCCATCAAAAATAGGAGGTTTACTAAAATTACCAAGCCTAAGAAATTGACTTGAATCATCCATTAAAACAAGGTAAAAAGTGTTTAACAAAAGTTTTGAAAACGATCTTTAAAAGTCTAGCTCTGATACCACTTGAGGTGACCCCGACAATGCGGGTCGATGCGCAAAGACTTTATATGCGGAAGTAAACTTATTGTTGAGTAAACACCTTAAACCTACGAGTTTATATGAATGATGAAAAGGGGACCAAATTAAACTTTTACTTAATTTGATTAACTTTGAAGAAAATAATTTTAATTTTCAAAGTTAATTATAGTCCAAAACTGATTCAATTTTTAGGCGAGTTTCTAATTATTTAGACCTACCTTTTCGTGTGAGGTGAAATGCGAAAAATGTACAACACACAATATTTATTTAACGTCACAAAAACCCTTCCCCGAAAAAAACGACGAACTCCTCTAGGAGTTACCTAATCTACTTCCACTAAAACAATAAATTAGCAGGAACGATTTACAAACAACAAACTTAACAAATAAAGAAGAAAGATCTAGCTATTACCCCACTCGACCAAGTCTCTAGCCTGGTTTCTTATTCCGTTCTCTCTTTAAACTGTTCTTGCTTGTTTTTGTGTTCTTCATTTCTCAGCCTCCCCTTTAACGTCTTTAAGTGCAGGCTGGCTCAGTGCCTATTATTTATTTTCTAGTGAAGTGACAGTGTGTGATGCAACAGACTATATCACCTATATCTTTGTAAGTCTTATGTTATTCAAATCAAGTCATCTTGACTTTGAATACACTTTTGAAAAGCTTTCTTTTCTCTTCCTTTAAATCTCGAACACTAGACTTGTTCAGATATTACACAAACAAAGATGTGTCTACGTGAATACAACGTGAGTGATTATATGTGAGTGATATGAGATGAAAGCAATTTCTGAAAATCACTAACACAATCAAGTAATCATGTTCACAGAATATGACTGAAAATATATTCAATAAAAACAGACAGTCAAATATTCACAATCTTGTTTTTCAGAAAACAAATATTAGATTAAATCAGATTTTAATCTAAAATCTTATCAAGACTATTTCCACAAATATTTCAGATTAAATCAAAACAGTCTTAAACACAAAAGCAAATAATATTCAGTCAAGATATATTAAATCTTCACAAATCATATCTTAAAAATCTTAGGTTTAACTTTCTAAACCTCAAACAATACAACTCTGAATATTACCAAATATTTTCTGAAAAATCTGTTTTAAAACAAAACGTTTTAAAAACATACAAGATCTCACAATCAAGTCACAAACAGAATATTCACATACACAAATTAAATTCGTGAATTGTGTGTGTTGTGTACAAATCTTAGATCTAAAGACTGATCTAAAAATACACACAAGAATGAGAGAACTCACTTACAAAAATAATGTACTCTTGAAAAATCGTAAGTGCAGATTTTACAATGGGAGAAGTCCAGTCTTCATTTTTGTTTTGACAGAAATCAACACTTGAAGATGACACAAAAATATTTCTGGTTTAATCTCTCTCTCTCTCTCTAGAAATTTTGACAAAGTTCTGCTACAAAATTATTTTTTGAGCTCTGTAAAAATGAATACCCAAAGGGTTCTATTTATAGAGTGCACAAGTGTGTGAAGATTGGTGTAAAAAGGAATCACATGGATCACAAAAGAAATACACACAACCGTAGATAAAATGTAATCTGAGGGCTCACAAAGAAACACAAAGTATAGTGTTAAAAATGTGACACGTGTTGTGCAAGAGTTACACACTAACTGAACAAGAAACAATTCGTTTTATAAAACTGAACGCCAGCTGTTAAAACAGTAGCGTAATGAAAAGGCCAAAAAAGATATTACCGTTGATAGATAAAAGCCATGTGACGTCGATTTAAAAGGTAAAACATTTTTCGTTTTAAACTTAAAACATTACCATTTAAAAAAAATGATACCGACGTCGTTTTATAACATAAAATCAAATACCGTTTCTGATAAAGAAAAATACCGTGGGCGTATTAAACAGGACTGAGATCCAGCTTTAAAGCAATTACGAAAATTACCGTTATAAAGAATTATGCGACATCGTTTTAGAAAAAAACAGTTTTCGTATTTAAGAGAAAAACGGTGAGTGTAAAAAATATAACGACGTCGTTTATACTCAAAATCATTTTTTTTATAACAAAACTGTGGGCGGTTTCGAGAGAAACTAGGGGCGATAAACTCAGTAATAGTCTGATAAGGCTATAACCTGCCTCGGTCAAATCAGTACACAAAGAGGTGTACAAGCAAGCAGTTAAAAACGATATATATATATATATATATATATTATCATACACATGCCAACTTCAAAGGCAAATTTAAAGGCTATCACATCTTTATGATAAAAACACTATACAAGTAAAATGACATGCTAAGGTCAAATCTGCCAACCTATATGTAGTCAATTCGAGCAGGTCATGGGAATTCACACAAGGCTCCAAGCCATATATGCTAACATACCCACGTGCATATAATGGGCACCCATACATATATCTATATCTACATACATACACATATATGTGGTTCAAAAAAAATATATACAATAGTTAAAAGATCTTAGGAGACACGCATATAACATATATATATATATATATATATATATATATATATATATATATATATATATATATATATATATATATATATAAACATGGGTACACACGCATACATAAACTGTAAAAATATATAACACACACATGCACAGTTAACATAAAATAACAAATTGTATTTTCGACTTCAAAAAAAATGTTTTGCAATTTTTATAAAAAAAATATTTAGTGTCAACTTATTTTTACCAAAAAAAATATTTTTCTTATAAAAATTTCAAATTAAAATTTTTGATCCCAAAAATAATTTTATTATGACAAAACAGAACAATATCATAAGATATGATAAAAATGCAAATGTAACATGGTGTCGTGTCCTACGTGACATAAATTCCTATGAGCCATAAAAATTTACCTTTCTCTGAGATGGCGGACTGAATGGAGTGCACATTTGATGTAGATGGACAAGGAGAGCTTGGAGTCGATATGGGGACACACAAACCTAAATTACAAAAATATTTTGTCAAAATTCTAGTCCAACTGGATGAAGTCCTATATAGCTAAAGCACGAAAAGCAAATCATAGGTGTGCTCTATATAGGGCCTTCACCATCAAAGGTTAAAGTAGTGGTGAACTATGAATAACCAAAGAAAGTCAGAAAGGTGAGTAGTTTCTTGGAACTCTTAGGGTATTATATGCATTTTATCCAAGTGTTCTTATAAATTTCTTCTAAGTTCACTAGGTTGACACATAATAATGTTAACTTTGAGTGGACAGATAACTGTGAGACAACCTTCTAAGAGTTGAAGACTAGACTGATTTCTGCATTGAAACCTATAGTGGGGAAGGTTTGGGCTCAGTATTGATGCAAGGAAAGAATGTGGTAGCTTATGCGTGCTGGAAGTGAAAGGTTCACAGGAAGAACTACCCAACGCATGACCTAAAGCCTTGAGAAGTTGTCTTTGGCCTTAAGATTTTGAGATATTACCTATACGTGGAATGTGTCATGGTTTACTCGGATAACAAAAGCCTCCAACATATTTTCAATAAAAATATCTAAATCTCAGTTAGGGACGATGGATGGATCTCATGGAAGATTACGACTCCGTTCTCCATTACCACCCAGGTAAACCCAATGTTATAGCCAACGTATTGAGTACGAAATGAAGAATATTTTTGGAGGAAATGAAATGATATCATCATGGGATGATGTAAGAACTTTAGAGATACGAATTGAGGGTTAAATGGGAAGATAATCATGCCTACATCTACGGTGTGGTGTCAAGACTAGTTATAAAGAAAAATATTCTTGATGCACAGGCTTGTGGTGACATTTTGATGCACATTCGAAATTGGATTTTGGTAGGAGATCCAATTTAGGACTTATCACTCGATAATAATAACGATGCTTGGTTTTGGGGGAGTTTGGTAAACCAAAGTATTGAGGATCTCAGGAAAGAAGTCATGGCAAAAACGCATCAGTCTCATTTCAGCATTCTCCTTTGTCGTACAAAGATGTATAGAGATTTGTGCAGAGACTACTGATGGTCAGGAACAAAAAGGAATGTCACATTTTTTTTTTTGGAAAAGTGTCTCACTTGTCAGCAGGTAAAAGCCGAGCACCAGAAGCTAATAGGGTTACTACAACCATTACTCGTAGAATAATGGAAGTGGGAACACATAATAATGGAGTTCTTCACAGCCTTGCCTAGGACTCAAGATGGGCAGGATGAAGTATGGTTTGTGGTTGATCGAGTTACCACTAGAAGATGTGTTATGAACTTGCGCTACAGACTTTTAGGTAGTTAAGAGGATCATCTACCATTATTAGTATTCACCTATAACTTTCAAGCTAGTATTGGGACGACACCATTTGAATATTTATACGAGCAACCTTTTCGTTCGATAGTTTTTTGGGCAGAAGTCATCAGGAAGCACATCTTGGGGTCAGTGATTGAAGAGGCCACTAAAACAGTCCAAGTCATTGTGCTAGACTTAAAACTACTCAGAGTCGTCAAAAGAACTCTGCTGATGTACATCATTTTGATTTAGAGTTCAGTGTGGGTGATTACATATTTATAAAGATCAAGGCTAAACCCGGCGTTATACGGTTTGGCAAGAAGAAAAAGTTGGCACTAAGGAACACAAGACCATTTGAGATTTTGGATAGGATTTGTCTAGTATCTCACGGTTAGGCTTTATTTCCCCAGTTAGTTAATGTTCATAACGTTTTTCACATGTCGATGTTATGGAAGTATATTCTGGATCCATCTCATATAATCAATTGGGGTCAGTTAGATCTCAAAGACAATGTTTCCTTCAGGACTAGGTCAATGGAAATAGTAGACCATAAATCGAAGATGCTTCGTAAGAAGACGATTCCCCTCGTTAAGGTTGTCTGGTATAACGTTGTTGAAGGAGAAACTTGGGAATTAGAATCTACGATGAAAAAGGAGCATCTCAATTTGCTTACTTAGAAATGTTTAATTATTTAATTTTGGGGATGAACATTTCAAAGGTTGGAAGGTTTTATAGCCCGAATTTTTATAAATTAATTAAAAATTACATTATGATAAATTATGTGATTACTTTTATTAGAATGATCTTATAATTGAAATTAAGAAAAATCCAAAAAAAATCACGTACCATGCTAAATTGAGCTACGCTTTTAAATAAAAAATGATTGTACAAAATAAATTATATAATCACACTTGTAATTAAGTTATAATATCATAAGGATAAAAGAAGGAAATTCAAATATAAATAACAATAGTGATAAAAATAAATAAAAAACTGGGTTTTTCGTCAAAAAATAAAAATGCCCAAAAAATTATGAAAACCTCTTGAAAGATGTAAAATTTAATTGTGAACAACTTTTGTGCTTTACATTTTCTCAAAAAAAGTAATGTAGTGACCTTTTTGGGGAATTTTTAATTCTGGCAGAATGCTTATTTTTGTATGCTATCAAGTATGCAACTTTCTGGGGTTGTTTTTGGATGGCTAACCTTGGGTTTGGAAGACCTTCTCTCCATCTTTGGACCCTTTAGGTTGTAGGCTGGTAACCCTAATGGATAATGTCCATAGGAGATGGATAGGAGGCATGTGGGGCAGCATGTATTATGGCTATATACCCCATTTCATCACTTATATACTGAGTGAAAATTTTCATTTAGTCCAATCCTAAAATATAAATCATCTTCTCCATTTTAACTCGGTAAGAGGTTTTTTGTTCTCTTTATAGTTTACGCATACTATCCCACACAATTATCCTTCCATAATTCTCGAGTCCTAGTCAAAGATGATGAAATTATGGAAAGATGGAAAAGCTACTTTGAGAGGTTATTAAATGGAGATAATGGGAGTAGATTAGATATAGAGGAACTTAGGGAGACTCGAGAAGATATATTTTTTCGTAGAATTAGGACAACAGAGGTCAGGATTGCTCTAAAAAAGATGAAAACAGGGAAGGCTTTAGGACTAGATGGTATCCCTATTGAGGTTTGGAAGTGCTTAGGGGAGGATGGAGTATCATGGCTTACCAAATTATTTAATAGAATTTTAATGACTAATAGGATGCCCGATGAATGGAGAAAAAGTATTTTAGTACCTATTTATAAAAATAAAGGGGACATACAAAGTTGTTCAAATTATCGTGGTATTAAGTTAATGAGTCATACAATGAAACTTTGGGAGAGAGTGATTGAATATAGATTGAGATTGAAGACAACAGTATCTGAGAATCAATTTGGGTTTATGCCTGGGAGGTCAACAATGGAAGCAATTTATTTATTGAGGAGATTAATGGAGAGGTATAGAGAGAAAAAGAAGGATCTTCATATGATTTTTATAGATTTAGAGAAGGCGTATGATAGGATACCCAGAGATATAATATGGTGGGTTCTACATAAAAGAGGAGTGACTCGCAGATATATTGACGTGATCAAGGATATGTATGATGGTGCGATGACTACAGTAAGAACATCAGTTGGAGAAAGTAGTGAATTTTCAATTACGGTAGGGCTACACCAAGGTTCAGCATTAAGTCCTTACCTCTTTGCTCTTATTATGGATGAGTTGACTGGACAAATACAAGATGAGGTGCCATGGTGTATGCTATTTGCAGATGATATTGTTTTAGTCGATGAGACTAAGATGGGGATAAACGCTAGGTTGGAATTGTGGAGAGAAACTTTAGAAACAAGAGGATTTAAAATAAGCAGAACTAAAACAGAATATGTGGAGTGTAATTTTAGTAGTAATAGGAGGACAAATGGAGATGTGGTGAAATTGGAGGGTCAAGAAATACCTAGAAATGATCATTTTCGTTATTTAGGATCGATTATACAAAAAGATGGAGATATTAGTGATGATGTTACGCATAGGATTAGAGCAGGCTGGGTTAAGTGGAGAAGTGCGACCGGCGTTCTGTGTGATAGGCGTATACCTTTGAAGTTAAAAGGAAAATTTTATAGGACGGCCATTAGACCCGCCATGTTATATGGGACAGAGTGTTGGGCAACCAAGAAACAAAATGTGCAGAAAATGAGTGTGGCGGAGATGCGAATGCTAAGATGGATTTGTGGTAAAACTCGAAAGGATAAAATTAAAAATGAACAAATTCGTAAAACGGTGAAAGTAGCTCCTATAGAAGATAAATTGAGAGAAAATCGACTTCGATGGTTTGGACACGTCAAGCGTAGACCAATGGATGCTCCTGTAAGGAAGAGTGATTTAGTTAGTATTGATGGTAACCCAAGGGGTAGAGGTAGGCCTACATTAACTTGGTGGGATATTATAAAAAAGGACATGATATCATGTGGTGTAACCGAAGATATTGCACTGGACAGAATGGAATGGAAAAATAGGATTCATGTAGCCGACCCCAAATAATTGGGAAAAGGCTTTGTTGAGTTGAGTTGAGTTAATAAAGGGTTTCGAAGTGTTACAGAGGTGTTATTTTGGGTGTAAAAGAGGATTACCAAAAGAACTAAAATTCAAAAAGTTTGGAGCGTATTGGGTTTTCTTTTCAACATCTTCTCCAAAGTTATTATTTTCAAGAGGCAGTGGTTCTATACTATTTTTAATTTTAGAATCAAACTTGCTAGTTATATGTATTTATATGTATGATTTAGATGACTATTTATGCTTATTATCACTATATATAAATATATGATTAAAATTACAAAAGATTGAATTTTTAATAAAGTTAAAAATTCAGACTGCTTAAGGAAGTTATTCCATATGAAAGTCATGTTTAAACTAGTTATTTCATGACATGTGATAAGATAGATTTGGTTAAGAAATGTAGGATGCATATATGGGTTTATCTTGTATAAATCCTTTTATTCATGAACAAAATCATATGTAGTTATGGAAAATGGGTTTAATATGTTGGAAATACATTTTAACAAGCCTTGGAATATAAAATAATAATTTTGAAGAAAGTTTAAGAAGTTTATAACTTAAGTTACTAAAAGTGAAATTAGTACGGTATTGAGGTTAAAACAGTAAAAATAGTAATATTTACACATAAAAAGACAAAGATACAAAGTCTAAAATGAAAGGTTCTCAATTTGTAAGCATGTTTTGAAATGTTAAAAGAGTAGTTTTTAGACCAAAAGTGTCATTTTATGAAAATTATGGATTTAATAGTAATCTTTGCAAACATGAGTGTTATTTTGGAAAGAAAGTTTTAAATGGAATAGCATAAACACATAAAAGAACAAGAGTTAACAAATTGGAAATATAAGTGTTGAAATGACAAAAGTAATGTTTTAATACAAAAGTGCCATTTTATGTAAAATGTGGAGGGAACTCATATTTTATAAAGAAAAGATGACACTTTTGTGAGTAAACTTATATTTTGTAGGAAAATCATATTTTGTAAAATGGTTATTCAAAATACCCACTTTATGAAAAATGGGTATTCATGCAAAATACCCATTTTTACACTTTTGTGCATGAATAGTGAAAATGCATAAAAAGTGTAAAAATGGGTATTTGGAATTCAAAGGTTAAGTTTCATAAGAAATAATAAATAAAGTTATTCTCAAAGATGAAATATCAACTTAAAGGTAGAATAAAAAAGGACTTTTGATAAAGTGTGAAACTTACAAATTAACTGTCAGGACTAGTCTCGTCCCGGGTATTTAGTCTCATCGGCTGTAAAAAGGGAAATAACGGAAAATGGCTTAAAAATGGACAAAAATAAAATAAAGTAAAAAAAGTTTCAAAGACATAGAAAGTAAAAGACACTCATAGGTAATCGAAAAATGGAGATCTCGAAGCCCTAGGGTGGGACATAATGCTTAGGTGCAAAAACACTGATCATTAGCATATTCTAGCATGATGGGAGTCGATGAAAGGAAGTATAACATTCATGGATTGGTACCCCGATGAATTAAGTATAAAAGATGATTTTGATCACAACTCTCATTAATGTAAAGTTAAGTTTATGAAAAAAAATTGAGAGATAGGACACCACGTTAATGGTATATTTAATGGGATATGGGTGGTATTAAAATAAAGATTAATTGTGAGTGGGCTCATCGTCATGGGATATGGGTGGTATTAAAATAAAGATTAAGTGTGAATGGGCTCACTGCCTGGGTTACATGGTCAAAACATCAACTTCGTATCACATTTCATTTTGCATGAGACCATTAAATCAAATAATTAATTATTTTAAAATTGCTAAATATACTTTATATTTATCAATATTCTTTGTATATATAACTCTACTAGTATTTCTCCTACTCGGTGCACGTTCATACCCCCACCATTTTCCAAATCCCCCAGATACTTCAAGGAAAGATGAAGGCGGGGAAATTACAAGAGGCAATGAAGGATTTAAGTCTAATAGAGCTTCGTTTACTATTTTCTTTAAACGTGTAACTTAAATGGTAATTTTATTTGGTTAGAATTTTTTGTAAGTGTTTTATTTTTGATTTGTAATAAGACAAAATGACTTGGACATTCTTAAATTATTATGTACTCTTTGGAATTTTTGACACTCTTTTATTTTAAGTGTCGGTATAAGTTTTATAAGCTAGCCATTATTTCATTAATTAACTCAAATGAATTTTTCGACAAAAATGTAGGAGCGGGATTTTACTTTAAAAGGAGTATTTTCTTTAATGAAACCATAGTATAAATAGGTTTTCTACATATGACCCCCGAAAATGGGGAGTCATAATTTTAACCCGAGGTCATCAAATCTCAGATATCTTTCCCTTTATGCATTTGCACACCAAAAACCTTACACTACATATATGTGGTTCTCTTCCAAACCATAACTTAGTCACCAAGATATGACAAAAGACCAAACTACCCATGCACAAATGTGTAAATTCCCATAAAGTAGTTCATCAAATTAAAAAGGCCATTTAACTAATTTAATTTACATTAAATTTCTAAAAATTACTTAAAGTCAACATTCATCATTTAATAAAATTTCTTCCATAATAAAATCTAATTAAATAATTTATTATGGAAGATTTTCAAATCATGTATCCCTAAAAAATAATTGAACATCTAATTAAATCATTTAGTTTACTAATTAAAATTTAGGGTATTACATGGGATCTCACGAAAATTTTCACCCAAGAACGCTAGCCTTTCAGGATGTCCCCTAACACTCCCACTATTATATGGCACCAGTTGTTATAAAATATAAGTGACACATGTTACTAATTATCAATAATTTTCCCACTGCCACTAGGTAATGCCTTAACAATATGAGGCTGTATTTCCTCCTATATGGGTGGTGTAGTAACAACGGTAATATGATGCTCATTTTTGTAAGTAGTTTATTCATGGGTAAGTAGTTTATTATACAATCCTCTTTCAACAATCGGGCATTGATACAATCAATTATCGTCTTGCACTTAGGAGTATTATATTTATTACCTTTATAAACTTTGGGATGACCAACAAAAAGACATAATTTTAGCATTGATCCCAACTACCTTGGCTCCTTCCATAGGAAGAGTGTTGGGTACCACCAAATCCGAACATGACCTAGAATGAGCTTATGACCATTCTAATGTTCAATGGAAGTTGAAGAGACCGATTTAAAATGTATATGTCCAATTTTTAATTGGAAAAATTCCCAAAACGAATGTTGTGGTCCAGAACAACTAACCATGGACCTTATCATATCTAAAATAACTCATACCTTCCTTCCCTCTACATCATTACGAAATGTAATTCCAAATGTATATGACTACTATATAATCCCCACTTCCAATAAATGATTCATAAAATCTCCCAAGTGGTACACACCCTCACGATTAGATCGTTGGGATTGTTTTAGTGTATCTTATGTATGCTCAACCTTAGCCTTACACACTTTGAACTAATTAAAGGCTCCAAACTTGTGGTAAATAAGGTGAGCACATCCAAACCTTGAGTAATCATCAATGAAATCGATGAATAACTTAAAACCACATCTTGATCAGATAATAATGGGACCACATAAATAGAAATAAACCATTGTCCAACAAATGTTTTTATTCTTGTAGATTTTGGGCCTCGAAGGCATTTTTGGTCATTTTAACTTCTAAATATGATTCACAGACTAGAGGTGACCCCACTTCCAATGAACTCAATTGTCAATTTAAAACTAGTCTTTGAATTAATTTTAAAAAGAAGTAACTTAAGAGTAAGTTCCAAAATTGTGTTTCGTTCAACCCAAGAAGGAGAGTTTTTCTTAATGATTTATCCAATAATGTTGTTCATATTAGTGTTTGGAAGTATTGGTGAGATAAACCTTACAATGTATAAATTAGTTTCCAATGCTCCAGAACAAATAAGAGATTTTCGAACTTAAATAAAATTTATTTATTAAAATGATCAAATATCTATTCAAAACCAATTTAGAAACCAAAACCAACTTTCCTTTTAAATACAAGTACATTAGATATTTTTCGTACATTATCTTTATGTTTTCACCATAATTTAAAATTAATCCTACTCATAATGTCATTGTCTTATTTTTATTCCCCGTTAATAGAAACACCGATCCTTTAAGTAGTTGAACGATTACCTAGAACCCGTAGACATGACCGTAAATAATGCATCTAGTTTTTTAAGAGAAAAAAACTATTACCGTGTCTTTTTCCCTATAAAGCTATGAAAAAGATGGATATATTGCTATCAATGTTGTAACTACCTATAATATGTTGGGAAAAATAACTTGGTATTGACAATTAAAATGAAAAAAAACTTTAGCCCTATTGGTCTTTGATTAATCATACATTGAAAATAAAACAAGAGCCAGGTTTGAAGATTAAACCTAGGGTTTTAAAACTTCACACCATAACTAATCTTATTATGATTCGTATGAGGAGACAAATGTAGATGATGATGAAATAATTCCTTCCCTCAAAGTATCCAAAAAACCTTGATTAAACCTTTTGTATGCTAGGATATTCAAATGTATTATCCTCCCCAAATTCAAGTAGGTGGGTGGATACATTTTGAGATAAAAACCCTTCATTACGAGTGAGATATGGTGGTCTATCTCTATGAATTTTACAAAAACGTGAATAACATTTTCTTTCACCCCTCTTAAACCATAAAGATCAATAATAATCATTAAAACCCCTTCCCATGCCTTTATATACAAGTACAAAAGATGGGCTTTACCCAAACTAGGTATCTTGAGAGTATGGGCCCAACTACTTGGGTATATGGACTACACTAAGGATGCAAGACAAATAATTAAACTATCTCCAAGTAAATACTCAAAAATTCCAATTATCATAATTATTTCCTTTTTCATTTAATTGTGAATTAATTTCACTAAATAATCAGGACTACACTCTAATTTAATTATCTCATAAATCATTGGGATATAATGAGGCTTATTTACAAAGTTGATTATGGTAGATAATCTGATTTCCCATGTTAAGTGTCGGATACCCTCATGGTCAAATTAATTTAATGCTAATCGACTTTAATGAACATCTAATAAATTCATTTATCCTATGACTTAACTTTTTTGCTACTCCACCAAGATTATAAAATAATCCAACGACTCGATTTTACTTGGTGGAACAAAACGTATAAGTCTATCAAGGAGGTATCACAATTCATGGTATCCCCTAGACATGGATTCCCCCAAAATATGATCTCAGGCCTACTTACACAATTGTTACCCAATACTCGGATATCATTTGACCCAATATAAATCAGATCACACCCATAGCAATCAAAGTGACATTGCACTTTCATTTCAATCCTCATCATTCTAGAAATTTTGAATATATGCACCCTTTGAAAATGTGACACCTCGCATAATAAAATACCGGACGATCACTCCTATATCAAATAAAACACGAGTCGCATATGGATCATTCTCAGCATCACTGTCGAAAACACAATTAATTACTATTAACCTATTAGGCTGGCGTCAAAATTTTATTTAAATAATCTTTTTAAAAGAACTATACAATTAAAACATTCACACAGTTTATATAAATGAAATTGGAAAGAGATAAAATAACCAAACACTCGGTTCAAATATAATACAACCAAATTGAATGCTGCACTAAAAGGCGGTGAAAGAGTAAGTAAATAAATACAATTGGGCTTTCGTCCCGAAAGTAACTACAAGGCTTCCTATCTAGATCACAAGAAAAGAAGCGTCTAAATCAAAACTTCAAGCATCCACAACTGCTGCAGCAGACGTCTGACTCAAAAGGACATCATCCAGGCGTCCCTGTGTCTGGACACCGATATATATATATATATATATATATATATATATAGTAAGAGAGGAAAAGCAGATAAGCGGGTAAGAGACCGAGTTGTGAAAATATTTAGCAAGTGCATAAATGCTTTATTTTTAAAAATATGTTTATCTCATATTTAAAGTGGTATCGCACTCCCATGAGATACCCCTCACATTTCTTCTAATAGTGCACACCTAGCGCATCCCTCTAAACATCCTAGTCAAACTATGCTGCCTAACTAATCTGTCACCCCCAAACACTAGAAATCCTAAGCAACCCAAGTACTAAGGGCTAAACTTCACCCCAGTCTTGACTCTATGCCATGTTCGTGCATGGGGTGTCTCGCAAAGCGAAATCCAAACAAGGAACCCCCCGATACACTACTACTTGGCTAGGTCGATCGTCGAGATCCATTAAACCCTCAATACACAATGTACCTATATATACTTATATAAGAAAATCGAAAACTAGAGCACTAAGATTTAAACTTCTCCCCACTCTCAACACTAAGCCATGTTCGTGCGTGGGGTGTCTCGCAAAGCGAAATCCAAATAAGGAACCCCCCGATACACTACTACTTGGCAAGGTCGATCGTCGAGATCCATTAGACCCTCATTACTCAACTTATATATATACTCATATAAATGTATACATTATCATACTCACTTTTATATGCACATCATATTACACTTTCGGATATAATCTCTCGAAATGAGAATTAATCCTTTTTCATTTATATTCAATTTATCTCTTTACTCTCATAGAGATAAAATATCTTGTTCTCATACACAAGTAATGTACTATACACACAAGTACAATAACCATCCCAACAAGTTATAACTCGAGGATGCAGTCTCTCAATGCTATCATCTTCCAGGGCATCACTCACATACCATCCTGGGGACCAGCGGTGGGACTCAATATCACCGACATCGCGGTCGACACACACAATGTCTGTGAAGCGGTCATAGTTCTTCCCCGAAAGTGAGACGAAACATACCCACCACGTCTCACCCCTAATAAGAATCACACAATATAAAAATCGACGCTATGACGTGGGGACTATACGCTCCCTGCTCCTCAAGCCAGGGGCCTCACCCACATCGCGCAGCTTCCCATGATAGAATTATAGGGCGGGTGCTTCACATATATATATACCATCCACACACACACACACACACACATATATATATATATATATATATATATATATATATATATATACATATCCGTATCATATAATATATACTTTAATCACATAGTATATATATATATATATATATATATATATATATATATATATATATATATATTACGCATTATTCCTCAAACAAATATAAATGGCCATAATTGCCAATCACACAAAACGATGACCAATAATCCAAAAGATTCTCACCATTAATAATATTCGAGTATTCACACATTCTCGATTCTAGACTCAAAAGTATTCCCTCAATTGATAAATAACTTATACCTTATTCCCAATTAAGGATTTATATCATTTCTCCAACTATACCAATTCACATAAAGTAATTATGCAATTTCCCTATTTCATCCTATTAGTCTCACAGGATATAGTCACTCATAGTCGATGTAATTATGTTTTCCACACGCATAATTATATAGGCCTAAATGCCCACTAAAATTATCCCAAAAATATTCGTCACTAAACACCCTTAATTTAAATAGGTCGTGGATTCCATTTCCACGAACCCAAGGACTACATTTAGTCCAATTAATAATTTAGTGGTCCCCACTATATTTTTGGGAAACCCTAAATCTCTAATTCCTCACTTTAATTATTTCCTCGAAAATATAGTTTCTAGTGTCGCACACTTAAGACACTCTCGTAACCCCCATAAATTTTCTCAATTTGATAAATATATCTTCCTTAATTAAGTCTATTTATTTCCTCAATTAAATAGGCTCGAAATCCTTAATTAAATAAGCTAAAATCATATTTTTGTGATTTTATCCCATATAAACATCACAAGTCGAAATTTCAAAAATCCCTACTCGATCGATCGATCGACCGTCAATCGATCGATCAAGCCTGGCAGCTTCTTCTCCGGCCCCTATTTCGGCCATTAACAAACCTCCAAACCTTATTTCCTTTTATCCCACCAACATATTACCACACCCAACTATATACACACCAAGGAAATCAGTTCTAAACATCCTAAAACCAAGAATCAACTATTAATTTCTATAATTTTGTAAGTTTCTCCAATTTGCCATTTTTTGGTTTTTCAACCGTTAAACTTCCGAAAATCCCGTTTAACCCATGAAATCCAACCCAAAATCTTTAGGGTTTGTTATTACCAATTATGATATGATATTTATGCTCCAAATTAAATAAAGCAAGTAAACACTTGCCCGGAGGATAAAATCCGATGACCCCGAGTCGAATTCGGCGGGGTTTGGTCCGAAAATACTTTTTCTCTATTCTTTCTCCCTTATTCCTTTCTTCTATTCTTCTTTATCTCTTTTTATTTCTTTTCTCCCACTCTCCCGTGTCTTATAGGGCAACAACAGAGGGTTTATCCCTTTAAACCCAAAAATGACTCGTTTACTCAATTGCGAGTCCTTATTAATCTAGCAATTCCCGAAACTCAATTACGAGCCCCGAATACTCTATTCTGACTATATCGGCCATTCTAAGACCAACCGCACACTCGAAATCTCCATCCTGGGTACTTGACCGCAACTCACTAATTTAACCCCGCACAACTTAATACACTATTCCCATTAAAATATTATCCTCTGTCGCTTATCCCAGCTGCGAGATATAATTAAAATACTTTGACTTATTTACATAACCCCAAAAGTAAATATAACACCCATTGAAAATCACCTAATCCTTGAAAACTCCAAAAATTTACTATTCATGCTAATTCTTAAATTCCCAAATTACACTTAATTATTAAATTTAATTTACCATAAAAGTGCGGGGCATTACATACTTCCCCCCTTACAACGAAATTTCGTCCTCGAAATTCAAATATAACCGATACTACCAACACTAACCTAGGATCATGAATCACTCCACTCCCTAATGCCTCAAAGTGAAAGGTACTATCCAATAGCTCTTAATTGTATACTTAATAAGCACTCACCTCTATCAAGGTTTAAACTATATCTTCAACTCTATATACTACATCCCTTCTATCTTAGGCGGTATATAAAACCAACTTACTAAGATGCTCATACACCTTTTTAACCCGTGACTCTCCGTACAACGGTCACAAACGGTCCGATACGTACACACTCTCAAAAAAATGGACCCTATTTCCTCGACATAATACTCATATATGGGTTTTCCCAACCCGCCAAATCCCATTCTTCTCAAGGTTAACCAACCAATGTTTCTATATCGGTGCCACTAACTCCTCTGGCTTCACTGCCCAAAATTCTAAGATCGAAGCGTTCCTACCTACGTTAAATA
This sequence comes from Sambucus nigra, assembly GCA_949130495.1. Taxonomy (NCBI): domain Eukaryota; kingdom Viridiplantae; phylum Streptophyta; class Magnoliopsida; order Dipsacales; family Adoxaceae; genus Sambucus; species Sambucus nigra. The sequence continues at coordinate 277,196,139 of OX422207.1, read as the reverse complement.
TTACTATCCTAAATTGTGTCCCTAGTGCCCAAGATCTTTCTCAACTCCTGACATTTTCTCGGTTTCATGCATGGGACATCTCGCAAAATGAAATCTAAATAAGGAACCCTCCCGTTACACTACTCCCTCGCGTCGTCGATCATCGAGATATAACGGCCTAAGACACACAAGCGAGATGTCCTAAATCTTCCATCGCTAACCTATTAATGCATTTCTACTATTCTATCCTTACACCTAAGCAAAAAGGAAAGTCTAACTAATCTCGGTGCCAACTCTCTACAAAAGTGTTATGAACATCATACCCAAAACATACTTCTTTAAAAATTTGCCTTTTCATTAAGGCTTGGCTATAATCCTCAAATAAATCTCTCCAACTCCTGATTTAACCACCTACTTGCGGTGAGAGGAACATTTTAGTGCTTCCCCACAGCACAATATTTCCATAAGCATACCATCATCATACGGCTCACAGTCTATAGTGTTTCCTCCAAATTATATGACTTATCGACAAAACCAACATCCTTGCATCCTATAACATCTATCCACTCCCGATGTCGTTAAGGTTAATGCGTGGAGCATCTCGTAAGCGAAATCCAAACAAGGAACCCCTTCAATACACTACTACTTAACTTTGTCAGTCGTGGAGGTCCGTTAACTTCAAATACGAAACTGAAATAACCTTATCCCCTCTTTCAATAAAATATGGGTTGAACTCCTATCTCTATCCAGGAGCCACACCACTAAGCACTCGCACTACACTCAGTCCTTGCTCAATCAATAATGAGCTTAAACTCACATCTCAACAATTAGCCCTACATACCCTAAATCACACCTATAAGGTCGCCACACACTGGAATCATGATAATGAAACATCTTCTCATCGAAGTTCCATCTATGCACATAATAAAGGAAAACTCAGCCTGTATCCAGGTGAGATATCGCAACAACATCATGTTCCACCCTGGAACCGCGAACACGATAGTCTTTCAATCATTAGCCTGATATTTCTCCGAACAATGAATATCATATTCTACTCGATATAACACCATACTCGTATAACACACAAAAAATGAGTAATACCAATCTGATATAGACTTAAAATTCTAACACCCTCTCTTCTCAGCGAATGAAAGAAAATAAATTTCTTCTATCGCAAAAAAACACATAAACATATACTACATAACGTTATCGATACTATTTGTAAACTCGTATCACACACATGAATCTAGGGCTAATAAAACACTGTGACTCAATCTTGTCACACGGAACATACCTCCTTTAATTGAGGTGAAACTCGTAACAACAACTTCAACTATCTCCCTAGCTACTCAAAAAGGTTCCCGAACTTAATACACTTTCCGTAACTGAACCAAAAATTACTGTAATCAACGCCCCATCTGGGCACCTTACTCGTGCCCCTTTAACTCCCACTAGGCAATGACTAATCGTATGGTTCTACACTCCACATTACAACATTCCCCATCTCGGGTCACCCTTACCCTTTCAAGGTTATCCGTATCTTGGACTCCATCATCGTGATCCTGACAATCACTATACTAGTTCCCCTTAACTTCTTCATGAAAAGTAAATTCCACTACCGGCCTCGGAAACCATGTTTCAATGAATTCCCTGAGTGTATGTCCATGAATGGGGTCCTCGAACACACACATTCTCCATAAGTGTGATCAACACTTCTCTAATGAGCCTATTATTCCTCGAAAGGGCTCTCTCTTCATTGTACTTACCTTGATTCAGCACCAAGTTCACTTATCCATAACTCTCTTTATTCACTGTCGGCCTCTGACCGATCCTTACATGAATAATCAAAACGATATTTTTTCCATTCCTTCTAAATCATGGGGACTCACTGTTAAAAACTATCCGTAAGATCCCTTTAGGGGAAAAACATCCTGCTCCCCCGAATATGGTTATCACCATTCCAATATTACTCGTACGAGTGAAACATTTTCCTCTAATTTTCACATATGGGTATTTCCACACCCTGCTTTAAGTTAAAGCTTCTGAGCCTTCTACTTCCACTGAGTAATGCTACACTGCCTTCGCATGAATTAATTTCAATGTATGGTCCTTATGAAAGACCCCTTTCGAACCCTTAGCTTCACCAGGTAATTCAACTTTAGTACCACTCTTTACTACAGCTGTACTGGAATACTCATAACTACTATTCTTTAGTAGTCGTTGCAATAATCTTAGCAAATGCCATAAGGAGAATGACCTCTACTACGGTCCTAGTCTCCGACTTCAACTCATAGCTCCAACTAAGCCTCACCTCTTGTCACCTTCCTTAATCACCCATCGTCGATCAGCACATGAATCTTGAACGAGCGCGCAAAGGATTTGCTATAATCTCACAATATGGTAGGAGAACGAAATCTCACAAGAGGAATCAACAATCCTAATCATAAGGCTCTATAACAAATCGAGAGCAATGCTGAAAGCGTAGTACGTCCGCATATATTCCTAAGGACACTAGAACTTGATGGTCTGATACCATCTATGACACCCCGCCTAATAAAATACCGAGCGATCACTCCTGTATCAAATTAAAATAGAAGTCACATATGGATCATTCTCACCATCACTGTCGAAAACCAAATTAATTACTAATAACCTATTAGGTGTAATAATCCTTACTTTTGAGTAATTCATTTTATATTAATTTTCCATGGGAGGTAATTATATAAAATGTTGGTAAATGGGATAAATATAGTTTTAAGTGAATTAAAAGATAATATTTACTAAGTTGTGCCTATTTACTGTTATGTGAATGTAAGTGGCATTTCGTTATGATTAATGGTGTTGGTTTGTTTTAAACGACATTTATGGTTTAAATGAAGTTCGAACTTGAAATGAATTATATTACTTTGGATGCCAATTTATAGGGCGCGGTGAGTCCCGAAATAGTCGAGATATTCGAAATAAGTGTCATATTGTATTTTTGGGTTCCGGACACTTTTAATAGGTTATAACTAAATTCTGTAGTTATGAGTTATTTTAAGGGTGCATTAACATTTAAAATAGGGGAATTGATGCTTAAGGCACGTATAAGTCTTCCAACCCACTTTTATTTCTCCCATACACATTCCAAACCCTAGAGAGAAAGAGAAAGAAATAGAAGTGTGCAGAAAAGAGATAAAAAGGAAAGAAATTGAAGATTTGGGCTATGGATTTGTTACTACCGGAAGGAGATCCGAGACTACAACCCTAAGGAAAGTTTTTACTTGCAACATATGACTTTTTATGGATAAATTGCAATGGTAGTTGTGTATTTGGAAGATTTGGGCAAATGTTAGGCTTTGATATATATATATATTGATGTTTAACCATGAAATCTTGTTGTATATATGATTTAAATTGGTTATGTGGGTTTGTTGAGGTGTAGAAATGGTGTAGGTATGTTGTATATTGATGAGAATGTAAGAGAGGTAAGAATAAGGAGTTTAGGCTTTAGGGTTTAGCTTTGTAGAAGAAGAGGGATTCTTGGATCTGCTAAGCGCGATCGACTGCGGTCCCAGGACCGGTCGACCGGGTTTTCGGGGGAGAGTCTACTACTTTCCCACATAAGTATAAATTTTGAGTGTGGTCGACCTTGGTCTCATGACCGGTCGACCGGACCCTCCGAATTCAGATTTTTGCATTTCTTCTTAGGCTAAATCCATGAGAAGCGGTCGACTACGGTCTCATGACCGGTCGACCGGTTCCCTATTTTTCACTCTCCAAATCATATTTCTTTCTAGCTTCTTTCTTTTATGATAGGGAGCTAGGAATCTTCTTAATGGAAGTAAAATTATAGTATTAGAGTCTAGCTAAGGTGTATTTAGAAACCTAAGTTAGAATGAGAGTTGGAGTTTAAGTTAGGGATAATTTGATTAGGTAATTTAGAGGGAGATAAATGATTCTCTTATAGAATGAAATAGTTTAGACCTGGGAAGGATTAACAGGACTTGATGGGGATATCTAGGATTGGAGGGAAGAATATCTTTTCATAATGGGTTATGGAAGGTATGTTATTCATGGATATTTCTATTGAGAGATAATTATACGTTGAGACTTAATGAAGATATTAAACATTTAGGGCTCCGAATAAAATGTGATGCATATTTTAAAAATGAGATTTAAAATTGTGAATGATAAATTGGTATATACACACCTCTCTAAATGCTATCATAGGGGATGTACGCGTATGAGATAAAGTCCCTTGGCTAGTGAATGGAGGGTGAATATAGTCCTCGGCCATAGGACCGGTTATTATGTATTTTGTGATTATTGTTCGAAGTGAGGTAATTTCTGGTGTGGTTATGACTCACTGTCGAAGGTATAAGGCCACTTCCCGACGTTGCATTGTAGGATGCCCTGGTTGTCTTGTGCGATAGGCCCTGGAAGATGATAGCTATTTAGGAGCACGTCCAGTGGGGAAACTCGGAAGGATGGTCTTAGAATCGTTATATATTGTGTAATATAACTATTCTTATTAAAGTGTAACCTTATTGAAGATACCGCACTTTATGAGATAAATTGATTTGAATACATTTCCTAATGAGATATGGAAAGGTGAAATGAAATTGGGTACAAAGGAAATGGAATCTCTTAAATAATACTTTCTTTATATACTCCATCATAAATTATTATGTTCATGGTTGTTATAATTATGTAGATTATGCTTTTAGATTAAGAGATAAGGTCCCTTATCATTATTACGGTGATAGAAATAAACATATTCATGATGATTAAATTGTCCATATTTGTCTTGCCCTTTATTCACTTGGTAATCATTTTAAACCGGGCCCTGACCTTTTTCTATATCTATGTTTTGTATGAATCTTATATTCGCTCAGGTGTTCCACCGCAAGGATGCCCGTATTGATTTTTCCACTCCAGCATTCTCAAAGATGTAACTCATTGCGGAGGTTATAGGGCATTGAATTTAGACGCATCTATCTTTTGTATCTTAGCTAGGATCATCTACACACTCGAGCGAGTTTCCCCAATTTTGTAATTGTGTTATATTATGTGATATTCTATTGTAAATCTTTGATCGTCCATAGGATAGTACGCGTGAGGTCCGTGTGTGAGTACTTGTTGTAATTATGACTAGTGATCAACTTGAATAATTTTTTTTAGGATACGTGCTCACTTACTATCTTTTAAGATGGTGATTTAATGAGACATGGACTCTGGGAGGGAACAAGGTCCAAGCATTTTAGGAGACCGCCATCTAGGTGCAACTATCGTAGTTTCATCGCCCACCAGTAGGTGAGAGCATCAATGTTTAACTCAATGATTTAGTTGACTTTTAGTTCTTTAGAGGGAGGAAAGACACATACATTTGTTGTGCATTATCAACTTTTTATATTGTCGCTCTTATGGCTGTAAAGAAGTTGGTATAAGTTATATCCCACCCTCTAGTACCACTGAGTTGTTAGTACCACTTGCGTGTGTAATTGTATTAAGTTGTTTCTAACGTGGAAGGGTAGGGATTTAGATATGTCATACCTCAAAATGATGTGGTCCAATTGTTGTTGTGACGTTTTCCTGAGAACGTATTATCGCGCTCCACCCGAGATGGACAGACTGCTGAGGCATTCGATGACGTATTAATTAGTGAATGATTAACGAAGTAAGTCTTGTGGTAATAAGAGTATATGATTTCTCATGAACATGTAAAGGAAGGGTTGTTATTTGGGAGAGGACAACTCCAAATCAGTGTATGTCCCACCCCGTCAAAGGATGACCTGAGTCCAATTTTGGTGTACATAAGAGTGTTATTGTACTTGTGAAAATCACGAACTAGATTCAACCATTTGATAATGTTCAATGGGAAATTCATGAGCCTAAATCAGGAATGGATAAGTGATTATCCTTTAAATATTGTGTTGGTATCAGGGAAGTTTGGTAGGCATGTAAACCTACACGTTGTCCACACAAGCGATATATGTCGTATTGGGGTGGCATAGTGAGAAACCTTTAGGTGAGGGATCGTTGATCGCCCAGATTGCAACTTTGTTGGTGTTGTCTTATTCGAGAGAGTATGAACCTTGCTGATATTATTTACCTAAGTCCAAACTTGGAAAGATGGAACAATATTTGTAAGTGCATAGAAGTTGTATGCCTATGCACATGTGCAAACTTAGTGGATCATAAGGGCTTCCATATCACTTGACTCACCATCAATTTAAGTGAAAGGCAAGTGTTATTGACAACTCGGAGTAGAGTTGGTTTCTGAGCTTTCAGTATCATCCATTTGTTATGGTATCTGATGTCTGGGATTGCGACTCACGGTGTATCTAGGGCAACATTGTTAATCGATTCTGAGTTGATTGTCGAGGCATGATTTATGGATAGTGACATTTGTATTGAATAGGCGAAGTTGGATTATTTGTTGTGTGATGAATATTTGAGTCCAGAGATAAGTGGATAGATGATTCTTGTATCACTAGGGGTCTGGAGTTGACAAATTCTTTATCTTGACAAGCTGACAGTAGTGTATCAGAGGGGTTCCTTGTTTGGATTTTTCTTATGAGACACTTCATGCACGAAACTTAGCGAGTTGGGACTTGGGGGTATTGATTTATGGATCAGTTTCGTAATTCAGTTATGTTAGGCTTCATGGTGAGAGTTCAGTTGTACAGTTAGAAATTGGAAAGTATCTCCATGAATTTCATTGTTGGGTTGCCAAGATCCCAGCACGATCATGATTTGATTTGGGTCATCGTTGACAGACTGAAAAACGTGCTTATTTCTTTCTAGGGAGGACGTTTTATACGGTAGCACAGTATGCCACGGTGTTTATTAATTAGACTGTGAAGTTGCATGGGGTACCGCATGATATCATATCCGATCGTCGTAGTGCCTTCATCTCGCACTTTTGGGGAGATCTTTAGGAGGCGATGGGAGTTCAGCTGAGTTTGAGTAGTGCGTTCCACCCTCAGTTTGATGGTCAGATGGAGCGGGTAAACCAAATTTTGGAGGACATGTTATAATTTATGTGTTGGACTTCAAAGGTGTTTGGCATACACATTTTTCACTGGTGGAGTTCGCATACAATAATAATTATCAGCAAGCTATTGGCATGGCACCATACGAGGCTTTTTACGGTAGGCCTTGTCGATCCCCTACATGTTGGTTAGAGTTCAGAGAGCACCGAATGCTGGGTCCAGATATTGTTAGGGAGACCTCAGAGAAGGTAGACTTGATTCGTGCATAGATAAAGATCGCGCAAGATTGCTAAAAGACTTATAAAGACATAAGGCAGAGGAAGTTTGAGTTCGCAATTGGGGACCAAGTGTTGTTGAGGGTCTCATCCATGAGAGGCGTTGTTCTTTTTGGTACCAAAGGGAAGCTTTCATCTCGATACATGGGCCTGTTTACAGTATTGGACAGCGTGGGGTCCGTTGACTACCGTTTAGCCCTACCCGACCAGCTCCAGCGGGCACACGATATTCTTCATGTATCCATGTTGAGGAAGTTCTTTCATCCTGAGGACTCACACCTACACATAGATTTAGGCAGGGTTGAGCTTCAGCCCAATGGGAGCTACGAGGAGAGGCCGGTTAGGCTCCTAGATCATCGTGAGCAGCAGTTGAGATCAAAAGTCAATCCTCTTATTCGTGTTATGTGGAGTAATCATGATGAGTCTGAGGCCACTAGGGAGAGAGATGATGACTTGCGAATTAGTCATCCACATCTCTTCATGGAAGGTACGTGAAAAAATACCTTACTTGAATTGAATTGATTTGTTTTATTTTGGATTTCGAGGATAAAATCTCGTTCGTAGAGGAGTAGAATGTAAAACCCCGCATTTTTTATTGAATTGAAATTGAAAAAGAAAATATGCCATTATATATATTCGAAATGTTTGGAAATGAAACTATGTCAGTATATATATTCGAAATGTTTGTAAATGAAAAGTTAAAATGAATTCATTGAGATACGAATGTGCTACTTAAATATTAGAAGCGAATTGATGCGTAAAAGGTTTGAGAGGGTTAAATTTGGGGCAATATCATTTTTGTAAATAAACTAACCCTAGGTATAAATAGAAAAGAAGAGAAGAAGTATTCATTTTATGATTTCACAAAAGGGGGGCTAAGGTTTGGTAGGGAGAGAGAAGAGTAAGAAGAGAAGAGGATTTCAAGAGGATTAAATTTCTCCATACAATCAAATGGGAAGTTAATAACCTATATGTGTATAATATGTATCTATAATAAAATTTCACATGAACATGTATTGGATCCCTAAATTAATATGAAATTGATGTTAAAAATGATATGTAGTGTATCAAGATCATCCTCCATGTAGATTCAAATGCAATAACATCACTATAGGGATTGAGTTGTAGAACAACCTCTTGAATTTAAGAAATCTATGAAATTGAGTAAATCGTTATATTAAAAACTGTTTTGATCTGTTTGGGTTCCAAAAATGGATGTTTCGTCAGCATAAATCGGTAGAAAATCACATTCTGGACAACTTTGTAGTTTTAAGTTTTTCCAAAAACGGATCGGAAAATCCTCGAATATGCGTTTTACATTTTTGCACAGAAAGTTGTTGTGAAATGTATATGTTAGTTTTGGGTCTGTTTTAAGCAGACTATGGTAGCGTACTCGCGTTCCATTATAGAAAATCACGTTCCTAACAACTTTGTAGTTTTAAGGTTTCCCAAAAACGGATCGAAAAAGCCTCAAATTGGCGTTTTACAATTCTGGGTAGAAAGTTGTTGAAACAGGGGAGAATATTATATGTTAGTTTCGGGTCTGTTTTAGGTCGGTTATTGTAGTATGCTCGCGCGTCCTTGTTGAAAATCATGTTCTGAACAACTTTGTAGTTTTAAGTTTTTCCAAAATGGATCAAACGAGCCTCGAATCTGCATTTTAAATTCTGGGCAGCATGTCGTTGAAATAAGAAGGGTGTTCATGTTTTTAGAAAGATAATTGTGGTGTTGTGCCTAATATCCTAACTTGATCACATACTTATGGTTATTAAGGATATATAACCTTGAAATGATTTGATGGTGAATTAGTAAATTAATGCTTAAAATTACTTTATATTGTAAATAATGACTATTGTATAACTCGAGTAAGAAAGTTGACATGATTGTATATATACATAAGTGTAAAATTATTTTATATCTATATTGTCGAGTATATACTAGACTAGTCCTCCGGTGGACGTAGGCTCATGTTGAATGCAATTTTTTTGGGATTGATCCGGTTAGGTTCCTCTCGAGTGCCGTGTCGGAGATAAACCATCAGAACCGGACACATGGTTGTAATGCGGGTCGGATAGAAAAACCTTGTAACTCCATGTGATTTAGGACTTAGTATGATTGCCCTTGCCACGTAATATTGGAGAATATTCATGTGTAGGCCTAGTTTTACGACTTGTTCCCCCGGTAACGATAGTGACCCGATATGACTTGTTATGTGAGATATTATGCTTGTGTCTTAAAGTAATATCCTGAATCGATGCATTTGATATTATACTTGAAGGAAATATTTTGATACATTAAATACTGAAATGAGATCAACAATGATTAATAATGATACGATATGAGACTACACGTTACTCGAGCTTGGGTTAGCTAGTCACGACATAGGAACATTGGTTGGGTAATTGAACAACTTTATTACTGGAGGCGAGTAATGACTAGTGTGCTTTCATTATAAGTACATCTTATTATCTTATAGCTTGTTTCCTTTCTTTGGCGTTCGTCTATCTTGCTTCTGTAATACCGCGTATTTTCATGACTTTTAATTTTGGGTATTTATTAAATTTAATTAAAGATATTAATTTAATATTAATCCAAGAAATCATTTAAATACTTACTAGCGTGATGAGAGTTAGTAATTATTGGAATTTTGTTGTAAGTTACTTTATGGGTAAAGTAAGAGGTGTTATTGTATTTAGTAAAATTATCATAAGAATCTAATTTGATAATTTTGGAAATTTATCGGGATGCGCTTGTGTCGTGTCGAGATTGAATTCGAACTATTAAAAGTGAATAAATTATAAGTCACTCGTATGATCATTTTGAGTACGTCAATGTGTCCGGAAGGGTCGAGATAGTCAAAATAATGTACCCGGGGGTTTAGTTTGGGTCTCGGGGCGTTTCTAGGCCTAATTAACATCCCGGGAGGGCGTTTTAGACATTTCTTATTTTAGGGCATGGAAACCAACGAATTTCTAATGCTTTATCATATGTTAGGGATTGTCTTCTAGGGTTAGCATAACCAGGAACTAAAGACGGACATTGGAGAGGAAAAGGAGAAGATTTCCAAGGAATTCTAGGCCAAGAACTCCACCGTTTGCACCGCCGTCGCACCCAAACTTTAGATCGCGCAACGAGGATCACAACCACACCAATCATTTCCATAAATCTGAGCCAAAAATTCCCAGGAAAGTATCTATATTTCTCTATATTAGTTAATGCTTCAATGATATTAGCCTAGGATTGATTAGAACTAGTTTTTGTGGAAGAAAACATATTTTGGAGACTCGAATTTGCATGATGTATAGATAAAAGACGTGTTCTGGAAATCGAATTCATATGTAGAGGTTGAACCACGAAATTCATTAAGTTAGGAGTAGAAAATATGGGAAAAGAATGGGAAGAACTAAGTAAAAGAAATTATTAGGGTTCTTGTAATTTTTTTGGATTTAACCCTTTTAATTCGTTATAATTGATGAAAACTCGCATGTCTTACGTAAAATATTCATTATTTGGGGATATAACACTTGTGGTATAATTTGTTGGATGTTTGGAAATCAAATATGATGATTTTAATGATTTTGGAATAGCATCCCCGTAACTGGAAATTTTGCAGTTTCTCCATACCTGCTTGATCAATCGATCGACACATCAATCGATCGACCCCTCCTGGAAAACTCAAATTCCTCTTTTTAAATAGCTTGTTCCAACTTAAATGAATAGAAATTCTTGGACATTATTTTTAGAACATTTTGGGATATAAATAAGACCAGTAGGACTTTATAAAAATGGAACCTTTAATGTAAGACGAGATTAACATTTAACGGAGGTGTTTTACACTTAAGGAACAATGGGAACGTGTGTCTAAAGGGTGAGACTCGTAAGGAAGTTACATCGTAAAGTAAAAGAGTACCTACTGAAATTACACTTAGGGAGATAAGATTTCACTAGTGTTACGAAGAAGGTTTAGAATAATTCCATAAATAAGAATAAGAGACGAACCGTTATACGGGATAATCTAGTAATGTGCAATAAGAATAAATATCATAAGTATGGGTCATGGGTGTACCTAAATTTGAAATGGGAATGGTAGTATACATATATGAGTGTGTTTGTACATATACTATATACGTTTAAAAATCACGCCCGCGCTACTTGCTATCACTAAGGTTGGTGCGCTGGGATAGTCTTATCTCAATGGGACCTTTATGGGGGATATTGACTTGTACCCTAGAATATAGGAATCCTTGATACACGCTATCAGATCGATAGTCAGACGGTCCTAAGAGACGTGAGGGTATGTGCTGACCTCTTAGTGACTTGGAACTATGCTTCGCCTCAATTTGTATGTGTTTTGTGTTAATACAGTTTGAGAGTGATTCCGAACTAGTATTTCCCTTAGTACGAGTAATACGGGAATTTGATAGCAGAGTATGCCAGCACCATAACTTTTATGTGGGATGCCGATAGAATATATATATTATATGAGTGATTAATTAATATATATATATATATATATAAACTTGAAATTTGGGAACTATCTATTGTGACTAAAGGTAGGTAAGTAATGAATAATTATTTCAACTTGGATATAAGTGTTTGAAAAATTTGAGGCAATACTGGGAAACTTTATAATCAAATGAGGTTTATGTGAGAACATTGCTTTTAAAAAAATTAATTTTCGTAATACTAGAAATTGTCGGCATGAAACCTGGTGAATAACTTAAGATAAGCTAAAATGTTGGGAGTAGTAGTGCGGTTGGTGTGAACATTAGAAGAGAGGTGAGAATTTCTCAAGAGAGTGTCGCACACTAATATGATTGTTGTATTAGCCGATAAGCATTTTAAATACTTGCTAAACTAAATTTTAAACTGTTTTACAATCGGGCTCTGACCCGTTTCCTATTTTCTCTTCTCTCTTGTATATATATGTATATATTACAGGTGCCCAGCCACAGGGGCGTCTTACATAGGATCCTTTGGAAGGAACGTGCAACAAATTAGGTGGGATTGCATGCCTTTTGCTTAAACGCCCTCATTATTGATTCCACTTCTACTTCTATTTCATCCAGATGGGCATGTGTCGCCCTTTTTCTATTAATCAGTTTGTTTTATCAGAGATTGTAATTCGTTTACTTCCAGTATTTATACTTTGGGATTGTTATTGTCGGGATGTTTTTCCTTTGAAGTTTTAAAGTTGGAATTATATAGTTGAATGCTTAAATTGCTTGGATTATCTTTTCCAGTCTAGTTGATGTGTGATTTCTAAACCATGGATTATGAAAGGTTTTAAATGTTGGTTTAAAATTAAATATGGGATTGATGTCTTAAAAATAGTTTTGATACGTAGCTTAATTATTTAGGGGTTTAAAATGAAAAGTTATTTTGCGACAGTGATGCTAAGAATGAACCAACCGTTCACCTTGGTTATAATTTATTAAAGGACTGATCACTCGGTATTTAATTAGGCGGGGTGTCACAGCTTCTTGATCCTCTCCTATATATATAATATATGGCAGGTCCTCGTCCCGCTGGACAATAGAATATGGACCTTGATGAGATCATATCAATCTTAGGATTCTTGTAGCCGTGGAGTTATTCTATTTTAATTTATGTCGTTTGTTTCCCTTTTCTTATGGGTGGTATTAGAGATTAATATCACTTTGTTTATAATTGGGATTTGAGAGAATTGTTGTATTAAGCTTTCCCATTTTGTGTTGGGGCGTATGCACTTGCATTTTATATTTTTAGTTTGACATTACTAATGGATTATTACAGTTAATAGTTATGAATTGGTTTCACTTGTTATAGTTGTTATGATGTGATATGGTTACACGTATGAATGTGTACATGTTTACTTCACTACGTTTATTTAAATTTTGTTTCTAATGTCAACATATTTACGCACCACTTTAATTTAATTAGGCCTAGCTAACCCAATTAGATATAAAAATCAGGGTAGTCACAGTTGGTAATCGAATTAGATATAAAAAGAAGGGTTGTCACAGTTGGTATCAGAGCACGGTTTTAGAGCCTTTAGGGATCTGAGGGCGTCCGTTACGTTTTCCGCGCATCGTTTCCTTGATATGTAGAGCCTTACGATTAGGTCTTGTATTCGATGACATGGAAGACCTTCACGCTATGATTTTGAAGGGAGATTCGGAGCTAGCCTCGTATATAGGGAGGGTTTCTTGTTTGGATTTCATTCGTGAGACGTCCCACGCATGAGGTAAATCTTCGATCTACCATACGATAGTACGCGTGAGGTCCGTGTGTGAGTACTTCTTGTAATTATGACTAGTGCTCCACTTGAATAATTTTTTTTAGGATACATGTTCACTTACTATCTTTTAAGATGGTGATTTGATGATACATGGACTTTGGGGGGGCATAGGGTCCAAGCATTTTAGGAGACCGCAATTTATGTGCAACTATCGTAGTTTCATCGCCCACAAGTAGGTGAGAGCATCAATGTTGAACTCAATGATTGAGTTGACTTTTAGTTCTTTAGGGGGAGGAAACACACATATATTTGTTGTGCCTTGTCAACTTTCTATATCATTGCTCTTATGGTTGTAAAGAAGTTGGTATAAGTTATAGCCCACCCTCTAGTACCACTGAGTTATTAGTACCATTTGCGTGTGTAATTGTATGAAGTTTTTTCTAAGGTGGAAGGGTAGGGATTTAGATATGGCATACCTCAAAATTATGTGGTCCAATTGTTGTTGTGACGTTTTCCTGAGAACGCATTATCGCGCTCCACCCTAGATGGACAGACTGTTGAGGCATTTGATGATGTATTAATTAGTGAATGGTTAATGAAGTAAGTCTTATGGTAATAAGAGTATATTATTACTCATGAACATGTAAAGGAAGGATTGTTATTTGGGAGAGGACTACTCCAAATAGGTGTATGTCCCACCCCGTCAAAGGATGACCTGAGGGGTCCAATTTTGGTGTACACAAGAGTGTTATTGTACTTGTGAAAATCACGAACTAGATTCATCCATTTGATAATGTTCAATGGGAAATTCATGAGCCTAAATAAGGAATGGATAAGTGATTATCCTTTAAATATTGTGTTGGTATCAGGGAAGTTTGGTAGGCATGTAAACCTACACGTTGTCCACACAAGCGATATATGTCATATTGGGGTGGCATAGTGCGAAACCTTTAGGTGAGGGATCGTTGATCGCCCAGATTGCAACTTTGTTGGTGTTGTCTTGTTCGAGAGAGTATGAACCTTGCTGATATTATTTACCTATGTCCAAACTTGGAAAGATGGAACAATATTTGTAGGTTCATAGAAGTTGTATGCTTATGCACATGTGCAACCTTAGTGGATCATATGGGTTTCCATATCGCTTGACTCACCATCAATTTAAGTGCAAGGCAAGTGTTATTGACAACTCAGAGTAGAGTTGGGTTTTGAGCTTTCAGTATCATCTGTTTGATATGGTATGTGATATCTGGGATTGTGACTCACAGTGTAGCTGGGGCAACACTGTTAGTCGATTCTGAGTTGAGTATCGAGGCATGATTGATGAATAGTGACATCTGTATTGAATAGGCGAAGTTGGATTATTTGTTGTGTGATGAATCGTTGAGTCGAGAGGTAAGTGGTTTTTGGAGTTAGATGATTCTTGTATCACTGGGGGTCTTGAGTTGACGAATTCTTTATCTCGACAAGATGACAGTAGTGTATCGGAGGGGTTACTTGTTTGGATTTTTCTTACGAGACACTCCACACACAAATCTTAGCGAGTCGGGACTTGGGGTATTAATTTTTGGATCAGCTTCGTAGTTCAGTTATGTTCGTCTTCGTGGTGAGAGTTCATTTGTACAGTTAGAAATGGGAAAGTATCTCCATGAATTTCATTGTTGGGTTGCCAAGATCCCAGCGCGATCAATATTCGATTTGGGTCATCATCGACAGACTGACAAGGGTGATTATTTCTTTCCAGTGAGGACGGATTATATGGAAGCGCAGTACGCCACAGTGTTTATTAATGAGAATTTGAAGTTGCATGGGGTACTGTGTGATACGTATTCGACCGTGGCAGTGCCTTCATCTCGCACTTTTGGGGAGATCTTTAGGAGGCGATGAGAGTTCAGTTGAGTTTGAGTACGGCGTTCCACCCTCAGTTTGATGGTCAGACGGAGCGAGTAAACCAAATTTTGGAGGACATGTTACGATTTGTGTGTTGGACTTCAAAGGTGGTTGGGATACAAATTTTTCACTGGTGGAGTTCACATACAATAATAGTTATCAACAAACTATTGGCATGGCACCATACGAGGCTTTTTACGGTAGGCCTTATCGATCCCCTACATATTGGTTGGAGTTTGGAGAGCACCTAATGCTTGGTCCGGATATTGTTAGGGAGACCTCAGAGAAGGTAGACTTGATTCGTGCACAGATGAAGACCGTGCAAGATTGTCAGAAGACTTATGCAGGCATAAGGCGGAGGAAGTTTGAGTTCGCCATTGGGGACCAAGTGTTGTTGAGGGTCTCACCCATGAGAAGCGTTGTTCTTTTTGGTGCCAAAGGAATCTTTCACCGCGATACAGGGTCCATTTACAGTGTTGGATAGGGTGGGGTCGGTTGCCTACCATTTAGCCCTACCCGACCAGCTCCAGCGGGTACACGATATTCTTCATGTATCCATGTTGAGGAAGTTCTTACGTCCCGAGGACACACACCTACACATAGATTTAGACGGGTTTGAGCTTCAACCCAATGGGAGCTACGAGGAGAGGCCGATTAGGATCCTAGATTGTCGTGAGCTGCAGTTGAGGTCAAAAGTCATTCCTCTTGTTCGTGTTATGTGGAGTAATCATGATGAGTCTGAGTCCATTTAGGAGAGAGATGATGACTTGTGAATTAGTCACCCATATCTCTTCATGGAAGGTACATGCAAAACTACCTTACTTGACTTGAATTAATTTGTTTTATTTTGGATTTCGAGGATAAAATCTCGTTTGTAGAGGAGGAGAATGTAATACCCCGCATTTTTGATTGAATTGAAATTGAAAAAAAAAAACTATGCCATTATATATATTCGAAATGTTTGGAAATGAAACTATGTCAGTATATATATTCGAAATGTTTGGAAATGAAAAGATAAATTGAATTCATTGAGGTATGAATGTGCGACTTAAATAGTAGAAACGAATTGATGCGTAAAAGGATCGAGAGGGTTAAATTTGGGGCAATGGCTTTTTTTGTAAATAAAGTAACCCTAGGTATAAATAGAAAAGAAGAGAAGAAGTCTTCATTTTATGATTTCACAAAAGGGGGCTAGGGTTTGGTATAGAGAGAAGCGTAAGAAGAGAAGAGGATTCAATTTCTCCATACAATCCAAGGCAAGTTAATAACCTATATGTTTATAATATGTATCTATAATGAAATTTCACATGAACATGTTTTTGGATCCCTAAATTAATATAAAATTGATGTTAAAAATGATATGCAATGTATCATGATCATCCTCCATGTAGATTCAAATGCAATAACATCATTATAGGGATTGAGTTGTAGAACAACCTCTTAAATTTGAGAAATCAATGCAATTGAATAAATCATCATATTAAAAAGTGTTTTGAGTTGTTTGGGTTCCGAAAATGGATCTTTTGTCCACGCTTCTCGGCAGAAAATCATATTCTGGACAACTTTGTAGTTTTAAGTTTTTCCAAAAACGGATCGAAAAATCCTCGAATATGCGTTTTACAGTTCTGTGCAGAAAGTTATCGTGAATAGGTTCAAACTGTATATGTTAGTTTCGGTTCTATTTTAAACAGGCTATGGTAGCGTGCACATGATTTCTTATAGAAAATCATCTTCCGAACAACTTTGTAGTTTTAAGGTTTTCCAAAAACGGATCGAAAAAGCCTCAAATCGGCATTTTACAATTCTGGGTAGAAAGTTGTCGAAACAGGGGCGAATATTATATGTTAGTTTTAGGTATGTTTTAGGCCGGCTATTGTAGCGTGCCCGCTTGTACTTGTAGATAATCACATTTCGAACAACTTTTTAGTTTTAAGTTTCTCCAAAAACGGATCGAACGAGCCTCAAATCTGCATTTTAAATTCTGGGGAACATGTTGGTGAAATAAGAGCGCTAAGGGTGTTCATGTTTTTAGACAGATAATTGTGGTGTTGTGCCTAATATCCTAACTTGATCACATACTTATGGTTATTAGGGATATATATTACCTTGAAATGATTTGATGTTTAATTAGTAAATTAATGCTTAAAATTATGTTATATTGTAAATAATGAATATTGTATAACTCGAGTAAGAGAGTTGACACGATTGTATATATACATAAGCGTAAAATTGTTTTACATGCATATTGTCGAGTATACACTAGACTAGTCCTCCTGTGGACTTAGGCACATGTTGAATGCAATTTGTTTTATGATTGATCCGATTAGGTTTCGCTCGAGTGCCATGTCGGAGATGAACCATCGGAACCGGACACAGGTTTGTAATGCCGGTCGGATAGAAAGACCTTGTAACTCCATGTGATTTAGGACATAGTATGATTTCACTTACCACGTAATATTGGGTAATATTCGTGTGTAGTCCTAGTGTTACGACTTGTTCCTCCGGGTAATGATAGTGACCCGATATGACTTGTTATGTGAGATATTATGCTTGTGTCTTAAAGTAATATCTCGAATCGATGAATTTGATATTATACTTGAAGTAAATATTTTGATACATTAACTACTGAAATGATATTAATAATGATTAATCATGATACGATATGAGACTACACGTTACTCAAGTTTGGGTTGGATAGTCACGACATAGGAACATTGGTTGGGTAATTGAACAACTTAATTACTGGAGACGAGTAATGACTAGTGTGCTTTCATTATAAGTACATCTTATAATCTAATAGCTTGTTTTCTTGCTTTGACGTTCGTCTATCTTGCTTCTTTCTCCTCTCCTATATATATAATATATATGGCAGGTCATCGTCCCGTTGAACAATAGACTATGGAGCTTGATGAGATCATAAAAATCTTAGGATTCTTGTAGCCTTGGAGCTATTCTATTTTAATTTATGTTGTTTATTTGCCTTTTATTAAGGGTTGTATCACAGATTTATATCACTTTGTTTATACTTGGGATTTGAGAGAATTGTTGTATTACGCTTTCCCGTTTTGTGTTAGGCCGCATGTATTAGCATTTTATATTTTCAGTTTGAGATTACTGATGGATTATTACAGCTAATAGTTATGAGTTAGTTTCACTTGTTATAGTTGTTATGATGTGATATGGTTACACGTATGAAAGTGTACATGTTTACTTTACTGCGTTTATTTAAATTCTATTTCTAATGCCAACATATTGACGCCCTGCTGTAATTTAATTAGGCCTAGCTAACCGAATTAGATTTAAAAAGCAGGTTTGTCACAGTTATGCTTCCACCAGCCCAGCCAGCGCCGCCAACCATTGAGGTTAAGTTCCCACTCATGGGCATATGGGTCGTGTATTGTTTGATACGGGTGCGACACACTCGTTTATTCCTAGAAGTTTTGCCCAGTCTACGGAGCTAATTAAAAGAGCAGAAAGTACTTTCACTAGTGTTGAATCTTCTATGGGTGACGTCTCACTTATTTTTTTTGTTTGTAAAATAATAGAAATAAATCTTGGTAATTTGTGTTTTGAGGCCGATTTGCTCGTCTTGGATATGGTCGGGTATGATGTAATTCTGGATATGGGTTGGCTAGTGAAGTATCGTGCGATAGTCAACTGTTATGGTAAGAGTATTGTTTTTTCCATTCCGGGGCAAGAGATGTTTTTAGTGGCTATGCTAGAACTTATTTGTATTGTATTGCAGAGGAGACTTCTCAGGATGTATTCGTTTCCTTAGATTCGTTTTCGATTGTTAGAGACTTCAGAGATGTTTTTCGAGAAATACCGGGTTTAACTCCAAGTCGAGAGATTAAGTTTGTGATTGATTTAGCACCGGGAACACAACCGATTACTTGAGCTCCATATCGTATGGCTCCTGTTGAGATGAGAGAAGTAAGAGATCAGATTCAGAAGTTGTTAGAACAGGGGTTTAGTAGGCGTAGTACGCCACCATGGGGAGCTCCTATGTTTTTTGTAAAGAAGAGAGATGGTTCTCTCCGGTTGTGTGTCGATTACAGGGCGTTGAATAAAGTTACCATCAGGAACAAATACCCACTACCTGGGATTGATGATTTATTCGATCAACTTAGGGGAGTGTCTTAATTCTCTAAAATAGACTTAAGATTGGGGTATCATCAGTTACGGATACGGGAATAAAATGTGTCCAAAATAGGATTCCTGACTAGATATGGGTTCTATGAATTCTTGGTTATTCCTTTTGGACTAACTAATGCACCTGCAGTTTTTATGGACCTCATGAATAGAGTGTTTAGAGACTTCCTGAACCAGTTTGTTATCGTGTTTATTGATGACATCCTTGTGTATTCTCAAATGGAGGCCGATCATGCTAAGCACTTACAGTTGGTCCTGCAGGCGTTGAGGGATCATCAATTGTATGCTAAGTTTGAGAAGTGTGGCTTCTAGTTACAGTAAGAACAGTTTTTGGGTCACATTGTGACAGCTCAGGGTATTTTCGTTAACCCAAGTAAAGTTATTGCGGTGAGGGTATGGGGTCAGCCCACGACACCTACCGATATTCATAGTTTGCTGGATTTGGCTGGCTATTACCGCAGATTTATCAAGGTTTTTTCTAAAATCACTAGCCCTTTGATAAATTTAACCCAAAAAGGGGTGAGGTTTGTTTGGAATGATTCTTGTCAGTTAGCTTTTGATGATCTGAAAGATAAGTTGACTTCTGCTCTAGTACTTGCGTTACCAAGGCCAGGATTTGAATATTTGGTCTTTAGTGACGCATCTCTGCAAGGGTTGGGAGGTGTACTACAACAAGAGCAGCGGGCTATTTCTTAAGCTTATCTCAAGCGAAATCCCCATGAAAATAATTATCCGATTCATGATTTGGAACTTGCGTCAGTAGTTTTTGCCTTGAGGATTTGGAGACATTACCTCCTGGGGGAGAAATTTAGTCTTTTCACGGACCACAAATCGTTGCAATATTTATTTTCACAGAAGGATTTGAATATGCAACAACGTCAGTGGTTAGAGTTTGTGAAGGACTACCAATTTGATATTCATTATCACCCAGGTAAGGAGATTGTAGTAGCCAATGCGTTGAGTTGGAATCCCGAGGGGGAGTTAGCATAGGTAAGGAAGGCTAAGTTGAAGGAGCTTCGCCAGGAGGATACTGTTGCTAGGGCACTGATGTCAATGTTGATCGTTATGCCTACGATAGTGGCAAAGGTTGTTGAATCTCAAGGAAGGGACAAAAGTTGTCAAGACCGTATATACAAATTGTTGACCGAGGGAGCAGAATCCTACTTTATAAGTTTTGAGGGGAGGTTACGTTTCCATGAGAGACTTGTTGTCTCAGATGAAGGGGATTTGTGATGGTCCGTAATGACAGAATCTCACGGGTCTAAATTTGTAGTGCATCCGGGTGGGTACAAAATGTACCAAGACATGCACCGTCAGTATTGGTGGACAGGCATGAAACAAGACATTTCTGAAATTATTTCCCAAAGCACTACTTGTCAACTGGTGAAGGTACATCATTAAAGACCAACGGGTTTGTTACATCCATTGGAAATACCAGTGTGGAAGTGGGAAAGTATCTCGATGTACTTCATCACGGGATTACCAACATCGTAGAGCGGTCATGATTTTATTTGGGTTATTGTTGATCGTCTAACTAAGTCGACACATTTACGTACAGACTACAATACTTCTCGTTATGCTTGACTATTTATTGCGGAGGTTGTTAGACTTCACGGGGTGCCCATTAATATAGTCTCTGATTCAGACAAAATTTTTGTTTCCCATTTTTGGCGAAGTTTCCAAGAAGCTATAGAAACCGAGTTGAAATTGAGTACCTCTTATCACCCTCAAATAGATGGGCAGACAGAAAGAGTCAACCAAATGTTGGAGAATATGCTCAGAATGTGTGTACTTGATTTCAAAGGAGGTTGGGAAAAACACCTTCCCTTGGTCGAATTCGCTTATAATAATTCATACCAATTCACAATCGGGATGGAACCCTATGAAGCACTTTATGTCAGACCGTGTAGATCACCTACTTGTTGGTTGGAAGTAGGGGATAATAAATTTCTTGGACCTAAAATGATCCAAGATACTTCTTCGAAGATTGAACTCATTCGAAATCGCATTCAAATAGCTCAAGATCGTCAAAAGAGTTATGCTGATGCTAATAGAAGGCCTGTAGAATTGGAGGTAGGAGATCATGTTTTGGTGCGAGTATCGCCAATGAAAGGTATAAAGCGATTTGGGAAGAAAGGAAAGCTTGCATCGCGTTACGTAGGCCCTTTTCCCATTATTGCTAAGGTAGGCCCAGTAACATATCAACTTTCCTTACCGGAACACTTACAACAGATTCATGATGTGTTTCATGTTTCACCTCTGAAAAAGTACAAGAGGTGTGAAGGAGCTCATTGCCATATTCCCTTGGATGATATCGAATTGCAACCTGATATTTCATACGAAGATCAACCAGTTGCAATCCTAGATCACGGGGAGCATAGACTGAGATATCGAGTGGTGCCCTTGGTTCGGGTTCAATGGGGTCATCACAATGTAGAGGAATCGACTTGGGAGCGTGAGTATGATATGCGAGAAAAGTATCCACATCTCTTTCTACAAGGTATTCCTGAATTTTGAGGGCAAAATTCCCTTATAAGGGGGGGGGGGAGGGGGAGAGTGTAATAATCCTTACTTTTGAGTAATTCATTTTATATTAATTTGCCATAGGAGGTAATTATATAAAATGTTGGTAAATGGGTTAAATATTGTTTTAAGTGAATTAAAAGATAATATTTACTAAGTTGTGCCTATTTACTGTTATGTGAATGTAAGTGGAATTTCGTTATGATTAATGGTGTTGGTTTGTTTTAAACGACATTTATGGTTTAAATGAAGTTCGAACTTGAAATGAATTATATTACTCTGAATGCCAATTTAGAGGGCGCGATTAGTCCCGAAATAGTTGAGATAGTCAAAATAAGTGTCATATTGTATTTTTAGGTTCCGGGCACTTTTAACAGGTTATAACTAAATTATGTAGTTATGAGTTATTTTAAGGGTGCATTAACTTTTAAAAGAGGGGAATTGATGCTTAAGGCACGTATAAGTCTTCCAACCCACTTTTATTTCTCCCATACACATTCCAAACCCTAGAGAGAAAGAGAAAGAAATAGAAGTGTGCAGAAAAGAGAGAAAAAAGAAAGAAATTGAAGATTTGGGCTATGGATTTGTTACTACCGGAAGGAGATCCGAGACTACAACCCTAAGTCAAGTTTTTACTTGCAAACATATGACTTTTTATGGATAAATTGCAATGGTAGTTGTGTATTTGGAAGATTTGGGCAAATGTTAGGTTTTGATATATATATATATATATTGATGTTTAACCATTAGATCTTGTTGTATATATGATTTAAATTGGTTATGTGGGTTTGTTGAGGTGTAGAAATGGTGTAGGTATGTTGTAGATTGATGAGAATGTAAGAGAGGTAAGAATAAGGAGTTTAGGCTTTGGGTTTTAGCTTTGTAGAATAAGAGGGATTCTTGGATCTGCTAAGCGCGGTCAACTGTGATCCTAGGACCGGTCGACCAGGCCTTTCGGGGGAGAGTCTAATGCTTTCCCACATAAGTATAAATTTTGAGCGTGGTCGACAGTGGTCTCATGATCGGTCGACCGGGCCCTCCGAATTCAGCTTTCTGCATTTCTTCCTAGGCTAAATCCTTGAGATGCGATCGACCGCGGTCTCATAACCGGTCGATCGGTCCCCTGTTTTTCATTCTCCAAATCCTATTTCTTTCTAGCTTCTTTCTTTTATGATATGGAACTAGGAATCTTCTTAATGGAAGTAAAATTAGAGTATTAGAGTCTAGCTAAGGTGTATTTAGATACCTAAGTTAGAATGAGAGTTGGAGTTTAAGTTAGGGATAATTTGATTAGGTAATTTAGAGGGAGATAAATGATCTCTTATAGAATGAAATAGTTTAGACCTAGTAAGGATTAGCAGGACTTCATAGGGATCTCTAGGATTAGAGGGAAGAATATCTTTTCAGAACGGGTTATAGAAGGTATGTTATTCATGGATATTTCTATTGAGAGATAATTATACGTTGAGACTTAATGAAGATATTAAACATTTAGGGCTCCGAATAAAATGTGATGCATATTTTAAAAATGAGATTTAAAATTGTGAATGATAAATTGGTATATACACACCTCTCTAAATGCTATCATAGGGGATGTACGCGTATGAGATAAAGTCCCTTGGCTAGTGAATGGAGGGTGAATATAGTCCTCGGCCATAGGACCGGTTATTATGTATTTTGTGATTATTGTTCGAAGTGAGGTAATTTCTGGTGTGGTTATGACTCACTATCGAAGGTATATGGCCACTTCCCGATGTTGCATTGTAGGATGCCCAGGTTTTCTTGTGCGATAGGCCCTGGAAGATGATAGCTATTTAGGGGAGCGTCCAGTGGGGAAACTCGGAAGGACGGTCTTAGAATCGTTATATGTTGTGTAATATAATTATTCTTATTAAAGTGGAACCTTATTGAAGATTCCGCACTTTATGAGATAAATTGATTTGAATACGTTTCCTAATGAGATAAGGAAAGGTGAAATGAAATTGGGTACAAAGGAAATGGAATCTCTTAAATAATACTTTCTTTATATTCTCCACTATAAATTATTATGTTCATGGTCATTATAATTTTGTAGATTATGCTTTTAGATTAAGAGATAAGATCCCTTATCATTATTACGGTGATAGAAATAAACATATTCATAATGATTAAATTGTCCATAACTGTCTTGCACTTTATTCACTTGGTAGCCATATTAAATCGGGCCCTGGCCCGTTTCTATATCTCTGTTTTATATGAATCTTATATTCGCTCAGGTGTTCCACCGTAAGGACGCCCCTATTGATTTTTCCACTCCATCATTCTCGAAGCTGTAACTCATTGCGGAGGTTATAGGGCATTGAATTTAGACGCATGTATCTTTTGTATCTTAGCTAGGATCATCTACACACTCGAGTGTGTTGCCTCGGTTTTGTAATTGTGTTATATCATGTGATATTCTATTGTAATACTCGGTGTAACTAAATTGTATGATCTATTAACCGACAGCCTATTTGGTTAATTTATTGTGTAGGGTTACTGTTTTATTATCTATCTTTATTTTGCATCCACTTCTTTTCAATTAGATTGTTTAAATGCTTTTCATTATCTTACAAAACAAAAATTTTGACAATCCATTTTTCTAAAATATTGGGTGGTTATCTCGTATACTTATTATATTATTGTGATGCTAAGAATGGACCATTTGGGATTCCTATAATTATTGGAGTATCGAGCTGACCAACTCTATTTTAATAAGCGGTGTGTCACCTTAGGTTGGCGTCAAAATTTTATTTAAGTAATCTTTTTAAACGAACTATACAATTAAAACATTCACAAATTTTATATAAATGAAACTGGAAAGAGATAAAATAACTGAACACTCGGTTCAAATATAATACAACCAAATCGAATTCCGCACTAAAAGGCGGTGAAAGAGTAAATAAATACAATTGGGCTTTCGGCCCGAAATTAACTACAATGCTTCCTATCTAGATCGTAAGAAAAGAAGCGTCTAAATCAAACCTGCATGCATCAACAACTGCTGCAGCAAACGTCTGATTGGAAAGGATCATCATCCAGGCATCCCTGTGTCTGGACACCTATATATATATATATATAGCAAGAGAGGAAAAGTAGATAAAAGGGTCAGAGACCAAGTTGTGAAAATATTTAGCAAGTGCATAAAGGCTTTATTTTTAAAAATATGTTTATCTCATATTTAAAGTCGTCTGGCACTCCCAAGAGATACCCCTCACCTCTCTTCTAATAGTGCACACCTAGCACATCCCTCTAAACATCCTAGTCAAGATACGCTGCCAAACTAATTCGTCATCCCCAAACTCTAGAAATCCTAATCAACCCAAGTACTAAGGGCTAAACTTCTCCCCAGTCTCGACGATATGCCATGTTTGTGCATGGGGTGTCTCGTAAAGAGAAATCCAAACAAGGAACCCCCCCGATACACTACTACTTGGCAAGGTCGATCATCGACATACATTAGACCCTCAGTACACAATGTACATATATATACTTACATAAGAAAACCCAAAACTAGACCACTAAGGGTTAAACTTTTCCCCAGTCTCAACACTAAGCCATGTTCGTGCGTGGGGTGTCTCGCAAAGCTAAATCCAAACAAGGAGCCCCCCCCCCCCCCGATACACTACTAGATGGCAAGGTCGATCGTCGAGATCCATTAGACCCTCAGTACTCAACTTATATATATACTCATATAATTATATACATTATCATTCTCACTTTTATATGAAGATCATATTGCACTTCCGAATATAATCTTTCGGAATGGGAATTAATCCTTTTTCATTTCATATTTAATTTATCTCTTTACTCTCATAGAGATATAATATCTTGTTCTCATGCACAAGTTATGTACTATACACACAAGTACAATAACCATCCTAACAAGATATAAGTTGAGGATGCGGTCTCTCAATGCTATCATCCTCTAGGGCATCGCTCACATACCATCCTGGGGACCAGCGGTCGGACTCAATATCATCACGGTCAACACACACAAGATCCGGAAAGCTGATTATTCATAAATTCTTCACATTTATCCCCTTAATTTCGATATTTTTATGATCCTGTGCAGTGTAAATAGCTTGGATTTGTCTCATATCTATGCTACTAACCCTTTTAGGCAAGTATTTCGTATTTTGTGTATCTCTTACGTGTTTTACAGGTATTTCATGCAAGAAAGATGGAAAAGAGAACTCAAAGTAGTGAAAGAAACCAAGAATCGGGGAGTTGAAGGGCATTTTCGTAATTTTGCAGCCTTAGTCCGGAGGTGGGGCCAACTAGAAAGTTGAAGAGCCTTCAATTACAAGAACACTAGAAAAAAAGACACCTCAATCCGAGCTACGGTGAACAAAGTTATGCCAATTTGAAGTTGAGAAGAAATCCAAGAAAAAAGCTGTTAAATCCAAACCGAACCGAAGCTGAGGAAAAAGAACCGGTCCGCCCATTTGTCACGCACCAGATCCGTTATGAAATTAGTCATGCTCCATATCCATTACAAAATTAGTCACGCTTTCTAAGTGTGACAAATTGGTAGATACGAGATTTTTATTTTGTGCTTATCTTTTAGCCGAAAGAGTTTTATGTTTTGGGGACTCTTCTAAACGACCTCTAGCCTATATATTTAGTCATTAGGACTCCTTTTATTCAGATTTCATTTATGTAAAATCTCCATAACAAGTAGGAACATCTAGGAGAAGAATTTACATATTTTGCACCTTTAATTCAAGAGCTTTTCAAGTTTTTCTTCAACCTTTGATTTCTTCTTGCATGTTCTTGTTCTTCAATCTTGGTAACTTTTATTTCCATCACTTTTATTATTATTTCTCATGTTAGGCTAGATTTTTAAAGGTCATGATACATGAACCCAGCCTGATGTGTTAATTGCATGTGTATAACATTAATCCTCTGAATTTAGTGATTGATTACGACCGTATTGCGTAGGAACACAACAATTGTAGATCTTTATATCTCGTTTGCCTCTGGGTAATCGGGATGATTTAGAATGCAATTCGAGTGTCACTATCGTGATACCGATTTACTCGTCCTCAGATTAAGTATGATGCGGTCTTGAACCTCATATACGTAATGCTTGGGAGTACTAAATTTTGGGTCGAATTAATCAGTTAAATTTACGATTAATATTATAACTGCAATACACTAGGGTTGGGGGATTGTGTCTCTACCTTAATTCTTAGAAGTTAGTTTTAGTTAACTTCTTTATTTTTCCCTTTTTCCTTTCTCACTCAATCATCATTATTTTACACTTTATTTTTTGAATTAATAAATCAATTAAAATCTATCAAACATTCCTTGTGGATTCGATACCCATACTCGCCATTATACTCCACAAGAGTGTAGTTAAAGTTTAGATTTTTTTTTTGTATTGTGGTTGGAAGTCGATAACAACGACTAGCGTATTTACACAAACGCTCGGTTTTCCACTCGATCAAAATGGCGCCGTTGACGGGGAGTGTTTTGTTATAGATTATAATTGATTTACTATTTTGCAAGATATTTTTTTCTTTCTTTTAATTTTATCTTGCAGGCTTGCACAATTGAGCGCCAAGAAACATTGAATCCTTAGCTGCACACCTCTTTACGTGGATTATCCGTTTACAAACTATTCGATAATCATGTCTTTTTATAGTGAGTTCGGTAATTATAATGGTTCATATGGCAATAATTTTCAATCTTTTTATTTTCAAGAATCTCCGCCTCGACCTATTAAAATGGGTGAGTGTCTTTTAATTCATGAATATGAAAGGCTTGAAAACAAATATCGGGAAAAAAATCATTTTTGGGAGAAAGAGTTGGATGCATTATTCGAATCCAATGACGACTTTTCTTCCGAGGTTATAGAGCCAATGAATCCTACTTTGGAAGAAATAATGCTTTTTCTAATCAAACAAGTACTCGATTTTCTTTCCACCCAAAGTGAAATGGATGTTGGTCTTGTTACGAAAATGATCTCACTTTGCGATGAGATGCGTTCTAATTTGGAAAACAAAAAGGAGGTTGAGACTTGTGTGTCACCTCAAATTTTTGAAGAACATCTCATTGAAAGTGAGTCTTTCTCCCTTGAAATTCAATCTCTAAGTGATGAAGAATCACTTGAGATTGAGTTTATTTCATCACCATTTTCATTCACCGTTATTGAACCATTAGATGTACCGCTAGATTCCTATGAGTCAGTTGAAAATTCTGAAACGTTTACACCTTTTACCGACAAAGACACTTTGTTAGAATTGTTTTATAATATGGAATCTTCCTTTTTGTGTACCCCTCTCCCCATACTAATTGAAAAATATTTGGGAGGTGATTATATTTTTCTTGGATCTCAATTGTATTTGTCCCTCCTAGCATCCAAACCACCCATCATCCTGTTAAATTTTGAAATTGGTGATGGTTTATTTTTTCCATCTCACACATGCCTTCCGTTGTTCAAATGGAATCCTTATATTTCGGGAGGCATGCATCCTAGTGAGGGTACACCATTAATCCATCAAAGCCATATTGTATTTTGAGTGGACCCTCAAATTTTTCGACTTCTAGTGTATAACTTATTAGAATTTAAAAATCGTAGGTTGTATAATAGTTAGCTTATTTTTTTTTTTTAGTTTAGAGTTTTTGTTATTCTTTTTGCTATGCTTGGTTCTAACATGTTTTGTAGATTCAATGGACTCGTACTTTTCGAGGATCGCTCCATTTTGGGTAATATCTTTCTTTTCCTCTCTTTATGTTGTGTTCTTGATTCACATTGAGGACAATGCAACATTTAAGATATGGGGTGTGGGATATTCTTCCCGTTTATTGTTTAGATTCATTGATTCGATCACATGTTATTTCCAAGAGCGTTTTTTGGAAAATTAAAAAAAAAAAGCCAAAAATTTTGAAAAAAGCCAAAAATATTTTTCTTCAAAATAAATAAAGATTGGAATTTAAAAGCTTCAAAAATGTCACAAATATTTTGCCTCAAGTTGTAAAAATCAAATGCACAAAGCCGAAATTGACCAAAGATGGAAATTGTGCGAAAATTGACGACTTAACGAATAAGTGAGGAGATTAACAAAACCCGGTGAGATTTCGAGCCTATCGATTTTTTTGAGTTTTTAAATCAATCCGAGTTAATGGTTAACTCATAGTTCTAATTCAGCATTTTACAAAAGTCGTTGATGATCTCTATTTTATTGTTTTGATCGGTTATGGAAAAGGGAATATTGTCTCGAAACGCGCGCTACAACTGTCTAAATTAAATTAATCTCGAGACGCATATGGTAAATTAATAAGTAATTTGGACAATGAAGTAGGCCATC
Organism: Sambucus nigra; assembly: GCA_949130495.1. Lineage (NCBI taxonomy): Eukaryota > Viridiplantae > Streptophyta > Magnoliopsida > Dipsacales > Adoxaceae > Sambucus > Sambucus nigra. The sequence goes on along the minus strand of OX422207.1, from coordinate 277,166,792 downwards.
GTTTGTTACCCAAAAATATTTGCCATAAAAAGATGTGAAAAATTATCCCTTTGATAACCTAATTGAGCCGAATAAAATTTATCCTTTTCGTTTGGTAACCCGAATAACCCAAATAGCCCGAAAATGTGAAAAATGGAAAAAGTCACAATTTAAGTTCGAAAAGTACAACAAAAAGGGGCAAGAAAAAAATAGAAGAATGCTCAACAAAAGTTAGCAAGAAAAGAAAAGTGTGAAAAAAATAGAAAAAGAAGAGAAAATGAGCAATAGCCCAAAAAAAAAGCACTAACAAACATCATAAGAAAAATTTCCAATTCCGAATTTTCCAACCATTTCCATGTTACCCAATTACACCTTAACCTCGAAAAAGTCCTAATCGAGTCCGAATTATGAAATTGGTTACCGCATGGGGAGTTAAAACACAAAAAGATAATAAAAGAGATTACATGGCATGAAAAAGAGTTGATGGTTCCCGTTTCCCTATGACCGTATTCCGATGAAGAGATGTTTCCACCCAAAAATTTTCGTCTTTCAATTTGTGTGCGTGACTTTGCGTCCATTATATTTACTCTTTATAAATCATGCATACCGAGAGAATAGCCACATTCCGAGAGATTCATTTGAGAGATCATTCTGTGAGCATTTGAATCAAAACGAATTTTTAAAAAGTAACGTAATGATCAATCGGTGGAAGTTAGCGGTTCAATTTTTGGCTTCACACACACACACTATGACTTGAGACTCCTAAATAAGAATTTAAGGTGACCATTTTTGGGGAGTTTAAATTTTACAATTTTTAAGTATTTTGATTTTTTCTTTGAGTCAATAACGAATTTTGTGGGTATATTCACTGCAAACCCTCATGAGACACCACTCGTCCTACTAGGGTAACCTAGGGGTTTAAAGGCTTGTTGCAAACGCTAAATGCAATCGCTTGCCTAAGAAAGAGGTATTATATCCCAATAAAGTGTTTAGAAGAATTGTTGACTTTATTCTTTCTCTTTTACACTGCCCGAGACGTGCAAAGTTCTAAGTTAGGGGGTTTGATTATGCATAAATTCTTCACATTTATCCCCATAATTTCAGTATTTTTATGATCCTGTGCAGTGTAAATAGCTTGGATTTGTCTCATATCTATGCTACTAACCCTTCTTGGCAAGTATTTCGTATTTTGTGTATCTCTTATGTGTTTTACAGGTATTTCATGCAAGAAAGAAGGAAAAGAGAACTCAAAATAGTGAAAGAAACCAAGAATCGGGGAGTTGAAGGGCATTTTCGTAATTTTTCAACCTTAGTCCGAAGGTGGGGCCAACTGGAAAGTTGAAGAGCCTTCAATTACAATAACACTAGAAAAAACGACACCTCAATCCGAGCTACGGTGAACAAAGTTATGCCAATTTGAAGTTGAGAAGAAATCCAAGAAAAAAGCTGTCAAATCCAAACCGAACCGAAGCTGAGGAAAAAGAACCGGTCCGCCCATTTGTCATGCACCAGATCCGTTATGAAATTAGGCACGCTCCATATCCATTACAAAATTAGTCACGCTTTCTAAGTGTGACAAATTGGCAGATACGGAATTTTTATTTTGTGCTTATCTTTTAGCCGAAAGAGTTTTATGTTTTGGGGACTCTTCTAAACGACCTTTAGCCTATATATTTAGTCATTAGGACTATTTTTATTCAGATTTCATTTATGTAAAATCTCCATAACAAGTAGGAACATCTAGGAGAAGAACTTACTTATTTTGCACCTTTAATTCAAGAGCTTTTCAAGTTTTTCTTCAACCTTTGATTTCTTCTTGCATGTTCTTGTTCTTCAATCTTGGTAACTTTTACTTCCATCACTTTTATTATTATTTCTCATGTTAGGCTAGATTTTTAAAGGTCAGGATACATGAACCCAGCCTAATGTGTTAATTGCATGTGTATAACATTAATCCTCTGAATTTAGTGATTGATTACGACCGTATTGCGTAGGAACACAACCATTGTAGATCTTTATATATCGTTTGCCTCTGGGTAATCGAGATGATTTAGAATGCAATTCGAGTGTCACTATCGCGATATCGATTTACTCGTCCTCAGATTAAGTATGATGCGGGCTTGAACCTCATATACGTAATGCTTGGGAGTACTAAATTTTGGGTCGAATTAATCAGTTAAATTTACGATTAATATTATAATTGCAATACACTACGGTTGGAGGATTGTGCCTCTACCTTAATTTTTCCAATTAGTTTTAGTTAACTTATTTATTTTTCCCTTTTTCCTTTCTCACTCAATCATCATCTTTTACACTTTATTTTTTGAAGTAATAAATCAATTAAAATCTATCAAACATTCCATGTGGATTCGATACCCAGAATCACCACTATACTCCGCAAGAGTGTAGTTAAAGTTTAGTTTTTTTTGTATTACCGATAACAACGACTAGCGTATTTACACGAACGCTTGGTTTTCCACTCGATCAGAAGCGTTCATAGTTCATCCCCAAAAGTGAGACGAAGCATACCCACCACGTCTCACCCCTAATAATAATCACACAATATAAAAATGGACGCTATGACCTCGGGACTATACGCTCCCTGCTCCTCAAGCCAGGGGCCTCACCCACATCGTGCAACTTCCCATGATAGCATTAGAGGGGGTATGCTTCACATATATATGTACCATCCACACAATGATATTTATACATATCCGTATCATACAATATATATAATTTAATCACACACACACACACACACACATATATATATATATATATATATATATATATATATATATATATATATATATATATATATATATTACACATTGTTCCTCAAACAAATATAAATGGACGTAATTGCCAATCACACATAGCGATGACGAATAATCCCAAAGATTCTCACCATTAATAATATTCGAGTATTCTCACTCTCGATACTAGACTCAAAAGTATTCCCTCGCTTGATAAATAACTTGTACTTTATTCCCATTTAAGGATTTATATCATTTATCCAACTATACCAATTCACACTAAGAAATTACGCAATTTCCCAAATTCATCCTATTAGTCTCATAGGATATAGTCACTCATAGTCGATGTAATAATGTTTTCCACGCGCATAATTATATAGGACTAAATGCCCACTAAAATTATCCCAAAAATATTTGTCACCAAACACCCTTAATTTAAATAGGTCGTGGATTCCATTTCCACGAACCCAAAGACTACATTTAGTCCAATTAATAATTTATAGGTCCCCACTCTATTTTTGGGAAACCCCAACTCTCTAATTCTTCACTTTAATTATTTCCTAAAAAATATAGTTTCTAGTGTCGCACTCTTAAGGCACTCTCGTAACCCCCATAAATTTTCTCAATTTGATAAATATATCTTCCTTAATTAAGTCTATTTATTTCTTCAATTAAATAGGCTTGAACTCCATAATTAAATAAGCTAAAATCATATTTTTGTTACTTTATCCCATATAAACATCACAAGCCGAAATTTCCAAATTCCATGCTCGATCATTTGATCGACCCTTGGCCATAGATCGATTGATCACGCCTGGCAGCTTCTTCCCTGGCCCCTGTTTCGGCCATTAACAAACCTCCAAATCTTATTTCCTTTTATCCACCCAACATATAACCACACCCAACTATATATCACCAAGGAAATCAGTTCTAAACATCCTAAAACCAAGAATCAACTATTAATTTCTATAATTTTCTAAGTTTCTCCAATTTGCTATTTTTCGATTTTTCAACCGTTAAACTTTCGAAAATCCTGTTTAACCCACGAAAATCTAACCCAAAATCTTTAGGGTTCGTTATTACAAATTATGATATGAGATTTATGCTCAAAATTAAATAAAGCAAGTAAAGACTTGCCTGGAGGATAAAATTCGACGACCCCGATTTGAATCCGATGAAGTTTGGCCCGAAAATCCTTTTTCTCTCTTCTTTCTCCCCTTCTTCCTTTCTTCTCTTCTTCTTTCTCTATTTTTCCTTCTTTTCTCCCACTCTCCCGTGTCTTATAGGGCAAGAAAATAAGGTTTATCCCTTTAAACCCAACAATGACTCGTTTACTCAATTGTGAGTCCCTATTAATCCAGAAAATTCCCGAAACTCAATTACGACCCTCGGATACTCTATTCTGACTATCTCGACCATTCCGAGACCAATCGCACACTCAAAATCTCCATCCAAGGTACTTGATCGCAACTCACTAATTTAACCCCATAAAACTTAATGCGGTATTCCCATTAAAATATTATTCTCTATCGCTTTACCCTACTGCGACATATAATTAAAATACTCCGACTTATTTACTTAACCCCAAAAGTAAATATAACACCCATCGAAAATGACCTAATCCTTGAAAAGTCCAAAAATTTACTATTCATGATAATTCTTAAATTCCCAAATTACACTTAATTATTGAATTTAATTTCCCATCAAAGTGCAGGGTATTACAGAAAATAATATGAGATATCTTGAGTCTAATACAGGTACGCCTTAGACTCAAACCTCATAGGTGGCTATGTTCAATACATTCCTAGATGTACCGATCATAATTCTCAGATTGAATTATCGAACAAGTTATTGAACCATCGTACATGTTCCTGTAGTTTAATAAAAACTACTGACATTTCATCTTAACCATTCGGATAGGCTGTCAACTACCTATATAGGTTGTGAACATTTAAATAGTGCTAGAATCGAAACTCTGAACTCCTAGTGAACAACTTGAAGCTGATTCACCGACATTCTAACCGTGCTCTATTGACCAACATGTCTATAATATATTTAAACAAAATATAAGGCATTCTTGTAAAAAAGATTTTTATTTTATAATGAACTGACACGCCTTTCCACAAAGGTAACCATCATAAATGCATTAAGAATAAAAGCCGTATAATATCTCACTTAATCTTAAATCCATGTATCCAAATACATGATAGTTTGTTGCCTATCGACGGAAGTATTAATCGGGTGTTATCTAATAAAACTTTGTGGTAAACTTAACCATTCCATTTTATCTCTCAAACATAGTAATACCTACACTAAATGTGATGAACCCTTTTATGGGTTACAAGTTCTCTCGAACTTGTACAGTACCACTATTTCACTTAAAAGTGTAATCGCTAATTGCACTTGAAGGAATCTCACTTAAATTACTTAGGAAGTAACTGATCCACATAGCCTTTTATTTGTCTCTAAAGTCATAACAATCTTCTCTTCACACATGGAGTTATCAATCCAAGATTTCTTTACACTCTAGATTATAGCTCAACCTCCTTGGGTAAATTCATATTCTGAGGTAGAAAACATGGAATGATATCTCAATAAAAACCTAGTCTTTGTACCTAAAAGTTACAAGACTATTAGACTGAAACTTATGGTCCATAACAAAGGCATGACATATTTTGGTCTAATAAACAATATAGAATGCCTGAGACTGACCACCCACGAAGCCTTATGTATATACCTCATTCCTTCCATCTTCATCATGTGTCCTAGGACATTGATTCGAAGACAAAATGTTTCCATACTTGAGAAAAACTCTTTTCATGGAATTTCCATGTTAAACTTAAGAATAAAATATTGATACAATCAACTTGGGATGAGCTCAACATCCTTTGAAATAGATTTAGAAAAATTTTGATCATAAAAATGTGTCTGGCTTGTCCTAAGTGCTTTATATGGAATATCTGAACAACAACACTCCTATGTAATATAATACTCCGACCTCGCTATCAATAAAAAAATAGTATCCATAAATTATACTAGAAATACCACCACGTTTCCACCATGCCTCTTATACAAAAAAGTGCTTTTTGAACATAGATTAAAACCAAAACTTGATTAATTGATCAAACCGAATGACCTAAGAACTTTATGTTAGCTTAAATCCATAAAATGAATGTCACAAGCTTACATAGCTTTGGTTTTCCCGACTTCTTACTATGTACATGTAAATACAATCATTCAAGAACGTAGTCTTAATGTTAAAAGAACTCCAACAGACTTTAGCATGTTGTCGCGAGAATTTTTTCTCATCGTCAATCATTTTCTTTATGATTAAACCCTTTCTTAAGCCTCGCCTTAAAGATTTGTACATTTCCATCCATCGTCATTTTACCTTCTTAAAGTTTCACTTGTTCTCGACGGGATTTAGCCCATAAACAAGTCTATGAGTCCTAAAACTTGATTCGAATACATCGAATCCTTTTTTGTATCTATAATCATAAATCACAGAAAAAATCCTTGTAATCTAATGCCTCATTGTAGTTCACGAGACCTGATTCACATTTGCCTAAGATCTCATTGAAACGATCACCCAGAATGATTAACCACTCAAGATGACTCCTGATGCTTCCACTCTAACGTGGCACCACTTGTTATCTAGTATAAGTGACACATGTATCCTAATCATATACAATTCTTCCACTAGGACAAGCTAGTGTATTTTTAATATTAAGTCATATTTAATACTGTATAGGTGGTCTAGAAACATTAGTAATATGATGTTTCATTATATCTTGTAAGTCCAATTTACACTTAAGCACATGGTTTATTGCATAATCCTTTTTCAATAACTTCACATTGATGCAATCAATGACCTTATTTTACATAGGGGTACGATAAAACTACATTTGTAACCTTTTGGGATAACCAAAGAAGATACATACTTCTTTCCTTAATTTCACCTTCATTGTCCACTTCCTCAATAAATTCACCTTCCTTGGATACTTCCTCAACACGAGTGCCAGGCACACTAAAATCCAAACATGTCCTAGAATAACCTTGCCCACACTCCAATGTTCAATGGGAGTTAAAGTGTATGATTATGAATATTCGTCTTTTACATAAAATGTCCAATAAGAATGTTGTAGCCCGGAATAACTAGCCATGGACCCTATCATTTCCAAAGGAGCCTTATTATTTAATTTTCTACTACACTATCTTGTAAAAGTATATATGGTTTAGACAACTGGGATATAATCCCACACCTTGAATAATGATTCCTTGATTTTTCCAAGAGGTAAAATCTTCTGCGATAAGATCATTGAATTTGGATTATTTTACCTCACCCTTTCTCCACCCTATTCTTGCATGTTTTTACACAATTGAAAGTTTGATACTTGTGTTGCATTAGGTATATACACCCATACCTTCGAGTATTTATCAACAAAATTAATGAAGCACTTAAAACCACATCTTGACTAGGTAGTCATCGAACCGATCAATCGAATTGAACCATTCATAATACATCTTTGGCACTCTATCTTTGAGCCGTGAAGTTCCCCTTAGTCATTTTTCCTTCTAAATGTGATTCAAGAGTGGAACCGCCTCGACATTCAATGAAACCAATTATATATTTTAAACCAGTTTTTGAATTCCTCTTAAAATAAAATAACCTTAGCATAAGTGTCAGTGATGTGTTTATATCTAGAAGGAAACTACCTCTGTAATGATCATATATATAAAATTATTCAATTCATTATCTAATAGTATTGTTGAGACAAATCTTATAATGTATAAAATATTTTCCAATGTACCAGAACAGATAAAAGATGTGTTATTTTGATAAAATAATTTTTTTAAATCAATCCAATATTTGTTCAACACAAATTTGGAAAACTGAAACCAACTTTTCTAAAATGAAGGTATATTAAATAATTTATCTATATTAACTTTAAATCTACAACAATATTCGATAGAATATTACACCGTTAATACCGTTGCGTTATTCAAATTGCCCATTACCTACTAACATCCCTCTTTAAGGTAATAGCTCGGTTACCAGAAACCTTTGTAATGAGTTGCAATCCAGATTAGTGGTTACCGAATATACATACCAGGTTGTCGTAGATCGAACCATAAATCATTCATTTATTTTAAGAGATAAACCATTACCATGTACTTTTCCTTATAAAGCAAGGTAAAATTGGACATTGATGCCATAAAAGTTTTAACTACTTGTAGTGAGAGTACATTCTTTTCAGCTATTTCACTACTACTGAGGAATATGAATCTTTCTTAACCCAAACCGTTGTACCTGAGATTTAGACTTATCCTCCTACCTCCCTTTCAGGAGAGAAGTAAATCTCTTCTCAAACAAAAAACACCAACCTTTGGATACCAATGATCTTTACTCCCGGATTACAAAATGGTACTGGGTTTCCCCACCATGTCCAATTCAAAGAATCCTTTGTTCAAAAAATTATAAAATTATTCTAAGAACATGATTCCCATTTTAGTGTCAAAAACTAATCATAGATCTCTAAAAATTCTCATCTATTAATTCTTTAAAATTAAAGAAGCACATATAAAACTTCCCCGTAGGGGGAATTAAACACATGTAACATTTACTTTTAAATGAATTACCATGGATATTAAAATATAGTGATTGGATGATTAAAACCATTTGTTTGGGGGGAGGGGGAGGTGGTCAATCTATATGACTCGAGGAGTTAATAACATCATAATTTTAAAATATTGATGAGAATTGTGGGCTATAGTAGTTTATTATCTCCTTAATTTAGAACAAATTCTAATTACTTTACATTTATTAAGTTGAAGTCATTTTTGAAATCTTAGAATCATGAAATTGAAAAATAAATCTCCAATATAAAACACGCGAATTAATTCGATCAAAATTTAAAGTGGCATCCCTCAACTGTCAATTCTTAAAAATTAATATCGTTGGACATCCTAGTTCTTTTATGAGGTGATATTTCTCATGGGGAGCTTAAATCATAACATCTCGAACCAGACAGATTTTCATCTTTCAATATGTCATCCAGACAGTTCAGGACCCTATTGTGATAACTCGTAATTTCAATGCATTAATTAAATGATAAAGTTATAATTTATTATATAGAAATATATGTGCGTGCAGTGACATGTGATGTCACGGTTTATATTTTCATATGTGTTGTGTATACTATTCGAATTTGAAATAAAGCTTAGAGAACAATAATTATTTAAAATTTATTTAATAAATAATTGATTTTGAACTAGTACCGAGTAGAATATTAGGATGATAGTTAGGTACTTTTGGTTTGACATTTGAGGCATGTGGAATGCCCGACTATGAATTAAAATAATGTGTTTTAGATCTTATGGACTGGTATATTACATGGGCTTGGTTTTGGTCCATTTATAGATGTAGTTGGACTCATCTGGTTGGAGGTTATAATATGCCTAAGACTAATTTCGAAATTAATATCATAAAGGGACCAAAGTTTTTACACTAATTAATTTAAAATCTTTTGGATAGAAACCCTAGAGGTAGAAATCGGAGGCAACTTAGAAAAGAGGAGAATTAGGTCATTTGGGCATATATTTCACCCCTCTTAATCAAGCCAAGTTTACTTATTATTAACTTTTAATTATTTTTGTGTTATAATGTAATTATTCATTGGAATCGAAACATAATATTATTAAGAACTGATTTGGAGATTTATTAAATGAATTACTAATTAAATTATCTTGACAATTTAGATTACTATTCATGTTCTTGACATAGATTGAATTTAGTTAATTTTTTTATGAATTGAAGAGAGAATTGGTATGGATCTATTTAGATTATGTTAATTATTGTTAATCGATTAAAATTCCCTTAATGTCTTCTAGAATTTATATGAATCTGAGTTTAAGTTGGGAAAATGACAAACTTGGGTTCTTGAGATAAAATTGGAATTTCTACCATTAAATCTTATTATAACAATGTAAAAACCTTAATCATGGGGTAGAAATGATTTAGGTACATTTATATGTTATTATAATTTATTATTGTGATGATTTGGGATATTAGAAGTTCAAACATGGGTGGGTTTTGAGATTAATTCCTGTTAAGAAGATGGTGATAGGAATTCTAGGATGATCGACCCCTCTAGGTTAGGCCAAGAAATGGTGCGGATTTGTTTGGTTGGATTCAAAAATTGACATTGGTTTAGATAATTTATTTCTTAGTTATAAGAGAATAATTAACTTAATGAATTTAAATTTAAGACTTGAAGTCTTTATGTAATCAAGATGAAAAGTTTGGGTACTATGTGTAATGCGCATGTGACGGACACCATGTCAGTAGAGGCGGGCTTTACCCTGGTTAGGATTACGATGGAGACCATTTCGGTAGAGGAGAGCATTACCCTGGTCATGATTATGAAAAAGACCAATTCGATAGAGTTGTTCTTTACCCTATTCATGATTATAACGGAGACCATTTCGGTAGAGGCGAGCCTTACCCTGGTCATGATTAGGATGTAGACCTTTTCAGTTACCCAATAGATAGATACGGGTGTTACCCTGATCATGAAATGGACTTTTTATATGAGTACTAAGAAGTAACCATTTATAATGTACATGGCATGGACCGTACTTATGTGGATGTATACTTAGATATTATCTGTATACCTTGATATGTTCGTGTACTGGAGATTTCCTACATTCATTTGAGATTACACGAGGCGTATAAAATATTTTATAATAGAATGTTTACCTATATTCAACTGAGTTGGATAATACGTAATCATAGGGTTCACTTGGGTTTGGATGAAAAGACACGAGATATTTAGGAATGTATGGATTAGGATACTTAAAAGAAACTAAAATACGTGAGCAATATGCATAATTATATTCTATACCAAACTCAGTTATAATCTTATGATTTATAAACTTGACGTTAAATGTATTGTTGACTTTACATTTCATGACATTTGAAGTTGTTGTCACTTACACACTGATCTCATATATGTATCTCCATCAGTTATTGCTCACTTATGATGTAGGTGTCGGTCATGTGTGCTCACTCTCTTTAGTACTCTTTATATTCAGTTAAGTTGGATTTATGCAGTTGTATCATTTCAGTGGATTAGTACTGAGACAACTATAAAATTTGTAGTAGATTTTATTTTTATGAGCTATAGTATCAGATGCGTATAGGTTGGTTGGCTTACTTGGGAAATAATTTATTTATGCATTTAATTTTATTTATAGTCATGCTTAGAATGACATTTAATTATTTTAATTCTCAAAATTTTGTATTATACCCGATCAATCTATTGATGAATTTTACAGGTTTTCACATATTATATCCCACATAATAAATAGTCTACATCTTTTGGTCCAATAATTAACCTTCAAACTCTGTGAAATAGAACCCACTCATGAAGAACTTTGCCATGTGGGGAATCAAACTCACTAACATTCAAATTCTCCAATTATCGCTTAAGAGTTTTAATGAATCCTTCATACCCTGATTAATTCCATCTGTGGAGGGAACAAACTAACTAACATGAGGAATTTATCACATTTGATTTATAAAATACCGATGAAGACTGTGGGGTGTATGTTGAAACCCGACTCTGACATAGTATTCTAAAACATTTCCGGATTTTGAAAAACTATTTATTCAAATCTAAAAGCCTGAATTAAAATCCTTGGTAACTTTCCAATTTACTTGTACAAATTAAATTACATGATCTCACTATTTTAATTTTCAAAAAAAAAAACATTTTAATTAAAATAAAATCCAGAGATCAAAATATAATTTATACATTAAAAATTTTTCCTGATTTTAATTCAATTTAGAAAAGAATAAATAAAAACGCAATTTTTCTAGAGAAAACAGTGATCTAGGTTGGTCTCAAAATAATAATCCATGTTGTCCATAAAATCGAACGCGCCTAATTATTCAATTATCGAGCCAAATTATGCAACATAATTATAAAGAGACACGCATGGAAATTATTAAATAAATGCAGTAAGATAATGAAAAGACATAAATGTCCTTTCCATCATGTTTTTGATCTCTACTTTAAGTAAAAATCTTCAAGTCTAGGAGCCCTTAATGTATAAGACTTCAATATGTCCAACAGTCCAACTTGAAGTAGGATTCATAAAAACAATGAGTTCTTGAGGGTCTTGAACACTAGAAATTGATCCTTCATGTTCTGGAAACGTTCTTGAGAAGAACCACCGTGAACCACCACCGAAAAACATCCAAGAAGTAAAAATAAAAAATATTCATGCGCTAATTCGTAACGATCCCACCCAGATTTAGATCGATCCAACTTTTGTTTCGGATCCATCCAAGAGCCCTGAAAACTTCTTCCTCCTATCGTTTTTTCCATGAAAAATCCTCCATAGCCCATCCAAAACTTCATGAATCTCCGTGAAAGTTTTTCCAAACCTTAAACTCATGTATATACATGATTCTAATCATAAATAAACATTACAAATCTATTATAACACTCCAAATGCATCGATATTGAAATAATTAAATAAAATCTAATTATTATAGCCATATAGAATCAATAGCGAAAAGTAAATACAGAGAACTACCATAGGATCCAATCACACAAAATAAATATGCATGACCATGATTAAAGGGTTATAATCTTAGAATATATCCAAAACCATGTTAGTATAAATCAATACAAATTGAAAATCTTGGGTTTATTATTGGACTACATAGACCTTTTCAATAGACAATTAATCTCAAATAGGGTTTTGATACGAATTTTTTAGAAAACTAACTTGGGATTAATATTTAAAATGTGAAACAATTCAGCCCTATTGGTCTTTGATTAATCATGCATTGAAAATTAAACAAGAACTATATTTAAAGATTAAACCTAGGGTTTCAAGAATTCACACCGTATTGAAGCTTATTGTGATTCATATGAGCAGACAAATCTAGATGATGATGAAATTCTTGCTGCTCTCCAAGGTATCTGAAAACCTTGATTAAAACTATTCTATACTAATATCTTCTAGTGTATTATCCTCCCTAAATTCAAGTAGATGGGTGGATACCTTTTGATAAGAAAACCCTTCCTTGTTACTAAGATATATTCATCTCTCTATAGGCCTCTTCGCACAAACGTGAAAAATATTTTATCTCACCTTTCTTAAAGCCTAAATATTAATAATAATCATTAAAAACCCTTCCCACACCTTTATATACAAGTACAATAGGTGGGCTTAGGCCAAACTCGGTAACTTAAGAGTATGGGCCTTACTACTTTGGTATACGGACTACGCCAGGGAACCAAGACAAATAATTATGTTAGCTCCAAATAACTACTCAAAAATTACAAATACAATTAACGTAATTAATTGATTCATTTATTTAATCACGAATTAACTCAATAAATAATCATGATTGCACTCCAGTTTAATTGTCTTAGAAATCACTCTGATATAATGAGGTGTAATTTGAAAATTTGATTTTGGTACATAATATGATTCCGCGCATTCAGTGTCTAATGGTGTCTTAGTGAAATGAATTTACTACTAATTAACTTTAATAAACATATGATCAATTACCGAATCCCCAAACTTAATCCAATTTCTACCCCAATTGGATTATATAATAATCCACCGATCGGGTCTTACTTAGTGGAAACAAAATAGATAAGTCTATCAAGGGGTATAATAATCCATGGCATCTCCTAGACATGGATTCCTCTGAAATATGATCTCACACCTACGTACACAACTGTCACCAAATAGGCGAGGATCATTTGGCCCAATATAAATCATATTGCACCCATATAAATCCAAGTGGAATTTGAACAAGAATTCTAATCCTCATAATTCAGGGGACTAAGAATTTATGCACCTTTTCCAAATAGCCCAGGTCTAATCAAGACAACCCTTAGACTCAAATCTCACGGGTGACCCTATTCAGTACATTCCTAGCGTGTACTGATCATAATCCTTTGTAGAACTATCAAACGATTTCCCAAACCAACGTATAAGTCCTCGTAGTTTGAGTTAACTACTAGGATAGTATCACAACCGTTCCAAAAGGATATCTACTCCCTAACTAGTTTGTGAGAATTTCAATAATGCTAGAACTGAAATTCTGATCTCATATTAATCGACTTGAATCCGACTCACCAGAATTCCTACTGAGATTTATTAACATAAATGTCTTCAATATATTTAAACCAAATATAAGTCATTCTCCTAACCATGATTCTTATTTCATAATGAACTGACACGCCTTTGTACAAAAGTAATCATCATATGTGGTTTTATGAATAAAACCTCAATAAGAACACTAGACTTCAACCTTTTTCATTATTTTATAAAATTATGAACTTTCTCAACCCCAAACCATTCCATTTGAGACTTAGCCTTCTCTTTCTGCCTCCCTTTAGGGAAATAATTCAAGCACTTCTAAACAATTAACAATATGCCTTGACTTTTGATGATGCTCACTTCCAAATTACAAATGGTTCCGAGTTTCCCTACCATATCTAATCTAAAGAATCCTTTATTCAATAAATGATGAAAACTATTTTAAGAACATGATTCTTACTTGAGCATCATCAACCAACATCAGTGTTTACAAATTCCCATTGGTCATTTCTTTAAAATTAAATGTGTAAATATAGAACTTACTCGTTGGGGATTGAACGTACATAAAACCTAATCTATAAGAATTAACTTGCATTTTGAAAATACTGTGATTACAGGCTAAATTCCATCAGTTGGGGTACACAATTCTAACATGAGGAGTCAATGATATCAAAATTTTAAAATATTGATGGTAATTATGGGTTAAAGAAGTTATTATTTCTTTAAGTTAACAATGACAAATTACATTTCAATCCTTGAAATTTATTCAGGTCAACACTTTATCACTAAGAACGGTGAGTGAAAGTTCATATCATTTTAGAAATCTTAAAATCGTCATTGAAAATGTTAATTTTCAATTAAATATATGAGAATTAATTCGATTAGATTTTAAAGTGACATCACTTAATGACAAATAAAATAACCCCGTTGGGCACCATATTTCCCTTATGAAGTTATATTTCTTATTGGGAGCCTAAATTACCCCACCTTGAACTGGACAAATTTTTATATTTCAATTAGGCTCTCTAGATAATCCACGAATATTATGTCATATATAATTGACTAACCGAAGAGTTTTGGTCCCATAATTAATGAGAGTGACTTTGTTGGCGAGGATATCCTTAGTTTTTTAAAGTGTATACCATTGGTTCATTCTTCGAATTTGGATCCGCTCGTGTATAACTTCCATGTTGGGGGCTGGGGAACCACTCAAATTCAAACTCAAGGAACTATCACTTAAGTCTTAATAATATCGGATGTCATGATTAATCTCATTTATTGGGGGGGGGGGAGGGTGCAGACAAATTCGATGCAAGGAAGTAATCACATCACATTCTTAAAAACGATGGTGATAGTCGAGTTTATGTCTAAACCCCTCTCCCACTTAAAATTTTAAAATTGAGGGCAGTTTGGAAAAAAATTCATTCAATTCTAAATGATGGAATTAAATCCTTGGTAATTCCCATTTTACTTGTACAAATTAAATTTTGGATCTCACTATTTTAGTGTTGCAAAAATAAAATAATTTTTAAATTAAAATAAAACTCGATTATCACAATTTAATTTATAACTTTAAATTAATTACCCAATTAAATTCAAATTAGAAAAGAATAAATAAAAATGGATTTTACTAAAAACGTGATCTAGTCGGGTCACAATATAAAATCAATGTTGTCCATAATAATCTGGGATCCAAATCAAAACTCAATGATATATCATATAAGCAAGTCCTCATCAATTCCATCGATCATCATTTTCACTACAATGGGAGTTTTCCTTACTTATATCGCATTGAATTTCTATGTCCTATTAATTTATTAGTGCATCATAATTATCAACTTGAGTAAGGTGGAAGTATCAAAATAAAGTAGAATAATATGCAATCATAATTAAAATATGAATCAACTTCCCCTTTCAATAATGACCTAAAGTTCCTCTTGAAGTAAAACTCTTCAAAATCAAGAATCCTCCTTGAAGTAAACTTCTTCATAACCTGGAGTTATTTACGTGTTATGCTCCATTCTAGGTCAGGATAATTGGGACAAAGATTCGTTGCACAAACTGGTGAAAATAGTAAAAATGGACCAAAATGAAGAATCTACTAAGGGTCGGATCGGTCCTTTCTAGGGACAGGTTGATCTAATCTTAGACCATATCGATCTGATGAGGGTCTAGATCGAACCGGGACTATAGCCTTTAATCTTCATCTCGGGTTCATAATTTTCATTCAAAAACCTCCTTAACTTGTTCAAAACTTCACCAAACTCCATGAAACTTTGTCCAATGCCAAAATCTATGTAAATGAAGGATTATAACTAGTAAAAACAATACATCGATTAATGCAATAATTAAAAACAACCTAATTATTACATATAAATTGAATATATGAAGAAAATAACTATCGATACACCACTATAAGATCAATTCACATTAAACAACATTCATGTGACCATGATGGAAGGGGTATAAATATTAGAACCCTAGAAAACCATGCTAGTATGAAGAAACATACAAATATGTATTTTTTACAACATGCAAAACTAGGGTTTTCAAGATGGGCAACACGAGCCTTTCCAAAATATGTTCAATATTTAACCAGGGCTCTAATAACAATTGTTAGGGATATGATTGACATAAATTTGAAAACATTTTCATCCAAAACCTTGATCGATCATGCATTGAAAAGTAAAAACAAGATTTAGGTTTAAAGCATAAACCTAGGCTTTCGAATCACGATACCATTGTGGATATTATTAGTGATTAAATGAGGAGAAATATATTGATAGAGATGAAGATCTTGAAACCCTACCAAGGTATCCAAAAACCATTCTATAATCCACCTAAATACTCGAATATTCAAGTATATGATCCACCCACAACAAGACTTGTGTGTGGGAAGTACTAGAGCTGAAAACATGGTAATATGGGAGTAAAGTCATTTTTTATCTTCTTACACCTTCATAAAAATATGAATAGTGTGTGTCTCTCCTTCTCTAACCGTCCATAATGGACATGCAACTTAAACCCTAAATTACACCTCTATATATAGGTATAAAGCATGGGCTTAAGGTAAACTATGTTTTGAGATAGTCCAGGCCTACTATTTGGGTAATGGACTATAATAGGGACCCAAAGCTAAATAATAAATTTGTCTTCCAAATAAATACTCAAAAATCTCAAATTACATCCTCGTAATTTATTTCCTTTATTTATTTAATCATAATTAATTTCACTAAATAATCATGACTTCACTCCAACTTAACTATCTCAAAATAATGAGGTCTTATTTGAAAAGTTAGATGGTGCATAATATGATTCCCTTCACAATGCATATAATACCCTCTTGGTGAAATTAAATTATCTTCTAATTAATTTTTACCACAGTCTTATATATCCCTTAGTCTCAAACTGAATTTATTTAATACTCTAGCAAATTATAAAATCCACCGACAAGGTTATTGAAGAATCAAAACTTATAAGTTTAACAAGGGGTATCATAATCCTGGATATATCCCAGACATGGATTACTCCATAATATATTGTTAAACATATTCACACAACTATTGCCCAACTTCCAGACATTTAGATCAAATTAATTGGATTGCACCCAAAATAATAAAAGAGATAACTCGGTGAATATTCTAACCGTCATAATCATCAGCATTGATAATATATGCACCCTTTACAAACATTGTGAGATTTCCAAGTCTAATCTACTCATCACCTATACTTGAATGTCACTATTATTTCGTTAAATACATTCCTAATGTACTACATGATCCTCAATTAATTATCTGAAATGTTTATTAGATAAGTTTCTGTAGTCAAGATAAATAACTAAGATTGTACTTGTCGCTTTACCTCTGGAATGTAACCTCCCTATCTAGGCTATGAACTACTCAATTGAATAAGAACCAAAATTCAGATCTTCTATCATCAAACTCAAATCAACTCACCAAAATCCCTACTAAGTTTAAATGACCGACTTGTATGTAATATCTTAACTATAAGGCATTCTCAAAAACATGATTATTAGTTCAAAATGAACTGACACACCTTTATAAAAAATTAAATGACATATATGGTTTTAAGAATAAACCCCAATAGCTCCTTCCAATGTGTCTTTATTGATAAAATAACCATCGTTCTATCTGTTAGACTAAGATCAAAAGAGGTTACTAATGATCATTTTATGGTCAACACTATTTTATTACTGAGACTAGGGTCAATTCAATGTCTGAGGGGATAAAGGATGATCAATTAATCTTTCAATGTAGCCAGGTTGTTAAAATAATTATCATTCTATCAGTGATACAAGGATCAAAAGTGGTGACCAATGCTCATTATAGGGTGGCTAGGTTGTTTTGTTAATGAGTGTGGGTTCATTTTGATTTTACAAGGGATAAAGTATGATCAATTATACTTCTAGGGTAGCTAGGCTATCAAAACATCCATTGTTCCATTAGTGAGGATAAAAATGAGAGGGGTTGTAAAGGGAAACCATGCTTTGATTTGAGTTTAACTTCTTGAGTGACAAGTTTAGTTCAAGAGTAAAAAAATGATAGCGATAATGTTAGGGGGAAAATTTATATGATAATAAGTCTCGGGGATGAAGATAGACCTTGACTAGGTATATAAACAAATATGAGGCTTGGGTATTATGTTAAAGTATGTGTATACTCATGTACCCCACACATAACAAGATTGTTGTATTTTGTGTACAAAATAGATTTTTATGTGTTTTCTTAGTTCTTGAGTTCGTTTTGGCATAACACAACTAAGATACAATTGCTCCGGACTTGGTTCGAGTTATCAACTTGACATCCACGTGATAACGTATTGGTGTATCCACTAGGTTAAAGTATTTGGACTTCCTAAATAAATTTTTAATACATCATCACATTCACATTAATTCTTTGTGTGTGTGTGTTGGGGGGGGGGGGCTTTTGGTTTAGGTGATAAACATCTAAAAGTGTACTATTATTATAAATAAAACAAACTTTTTTAAGTTACTTTTTGCATAAGTATATCTCATAAATAATTGTGTAATGGTTCAACCATTCATGGCTTTTTTCCCTAAAATCTATAAAGTGGGTTTTCTCACTAGTATCTCATTGAAGCAAAGTATTTCTTCATTGAGGAAAACACATATCTTTTTGTGTCATAGTATTGACCATGTATTTTCTACCATTTTTGTTCAAGTTCCTCGTGAAATTCCTTCGTTGGTCTATCGTGTCAACAAGAAAATCCATTTGCCTCGGCGAAAATAATTTGTGATGGTCATGGTTTTGACCTGTGAACAAGATATTTATTAAATATCTTTTGGATAACATGAATACTTTTGTGGAAACAAAATCTTACCTAGACTCAAGTGCTTTGATCTCCTTATGATGTCATCTTCCACTTTCCTTAATCTTAACTTATACACATTATAGAGCTCAGGTTAAATTGTAATATGGACTTCATAATTTATGATCTTGTTTTCAAAAATACTATAGAAATATTATTGATAACATATCTTTTTAGAGAAAATACAATTGATCAAGAGGAATTTTTTTAAAAGATTTGTTTATGAGATTGATTATTCTAGATAGTTGAACCGTTGTTTATCTTCTTCACGCTTCTCCTTGTGTTCTTGAGGTGTTTGATTTTCAAACCGTGATCGCAAGTCATATTTAATCTTAAAACCTTCTACTTTGGTTCGTGAGCGAGAATACTTATATTCTTTCTGGAAAGACTATCAAAATACCTCAAAATTGTGAGGTTTGAGCAAGCCAAAATCAGTTAAACACTTTCAAAACCTTTAGGGAAACTTACATGCTCGAAAGTTGTATCGAAGAATTAGTGGCTTCTCAACAAAGATAGTCTTCTTATTCAAGAGGACTTTTTTATTCATGGAGAACCTTTGGAAGACATTGGACGAGCCCACTAGTGGCTATGTAGAATTCTAAAGTTTTTGGTGCTCTCTTCGGAGATTACGGTGAGAAAGAATCTATAATCGATCATTGCATTGTAGGATTCTCAGTCATTGTATTATGTTTTTAATACGCTACCATAGTGGATTTATTATTTTTCATGGCCCAAGTTTTTTTTATTATGGGTATTTCCTCATATGGCGTGGTACTGTGTGATTGTGTTACCTTATTTCTGCATTTATATTAAGTCACCTAACTTGAAGATAAATTTTGGTTTTATCTAATCGGCAAAATTTTAATCACTAATAAATTGTTTGTATTTTTGTACCTAAAAGGAAATAAAAGAAAATATCTATTTTATTACACAAATAGTTTTATATGGGTACTTTCATTTTGTTTAAGGTTTCGAGCACATGACATTTTCTCAACTGATATCAGAGCGGTCCTCATTTAATAAGTTTAATCATCTTGAGGTTTATAACATGTATATTTTTAATGGAGTTGTGATGGTATTTTTTGCCTAATTGGTGCACATAATACACTTGCATTCTATGGACTTGTAACATCTTTCAATTTTTGAATCACTCTATTGACATTAAAAATGTTGTTTCAGAAATAATAGTGATGATGGAGAAGATGGTTGATGTACTTTTTGTAAAAATCTTGTTTTGGAATAATTTTTTTTATTAATATCGAATTTAAACTTATTACGAAAGTAAAAATTTGGGGAAAGTAAAAATCTTTGAATAATAATGAAGATCATGCACTTTCCAATCTTTGAACCACTATTTTTAATGATCTCATACTTGTACTATAAGAAAATGAATTTCTTCAACTTGTAGAATCTCATGGCCATTTTCTTTACCCTATAACTAAAGCTCTTGATTTAGGCTTTAATGACTTTTTAGAATATCTTGACAAACAAGTTGATGATAAGAAGTTATTGTAACAACCCATAATTTTATTCGATAATTAATTAAATTAATTCAAGCTTCGAAAAGCTAGCTTCAAAGACTCCTAATATGAGTATATATAAGTCTTGGGTCATTTAGAAGAGTTCTCAAAACATAAAACTATCTAGGCAAAAAAATAGGGCCAAAATAAAAATCCTGCTTCAGATATTTGTCACGTCCTTAAACCATGAGTAACTATTTGTCACGGTTCTGGAGCATGACTAACAGATGAACTATTTTAGTTTTAATAGGATTCTAATGCCACTTAAATTCTCTAATCTTTCTCCACTTAAATTCATTTGGGGTTATGAATTTTCAAACATATTTTTCACAACCTCTAAGAGCATTAGACCCTTATAATTTTCATCTTCTTCCTCCTACAAAGCCTATCCCCATTTTACACAACTTTTAACTCAAGATTTTTCAAGATAAGTTGGGTTTTCTCAAGACGATTCAAGAACGAATCTTTGTCACATTTTCACGAGGAACACATCTTCAAAATCATATTTCTTCAAACAAATCCCAGGCAAGGTTACCTCCATTGCTTTCCCTTAGTATTATGAATAGTAATGATGGCCTACACGCTAAATACACGTTTTTTCTTAAAATAAATTAGAGATATTAATTAGGGAAAGTGGAATATAATTCGGGAATGTTTTTATGAATTTTTTTAATATGAATGAAGACTCAAAACCTTACATGTTAGAGTAAAGATCTGGGTGTCATAGATGTTACGGTATTCGCATGTAGATTTTTATATAGGAACATCATTTGATAAGTATTATGACGTTAAATAATGGAAATTTTATGGATGTTGCACGATAGTAAATTCTTTTTGTATAAATTTTGTAAACATGCATGTGATATTAAATAGAATAACTTGATGTGAAACTATGGTTTAATTAATTATATTATTAAGCGGGCATTAATTGTGTAATTAATGGGGTGTAGATTAAATTGGTGAAATTATTGTGATGAATGGAAATTAAAACTCATGAAATTTATTTATTTTTAATATGTTCGACACTGTGGGAACGACTAGGTTATGGGATATATGGGACACTGAGCTTTCTTTAGGTTACTTTATAGGTATGGGACTAGTTGGTAGACCTTTGGGTAGTTATCGTTTTCTAGGTATGGGACTAGATAGTGGTGACGGTTTACGGATATAAATTCTGGGGTGGGGCTGATTTTTATGTGGTTGCTTGGATTAACAAACCTAGGGGTGAGGCTAAATGGTTTTGGTGAGTTGGTTTTCTTCCTAGATGATATGCCAGAAAATAGTTGTGTGTTGGAGACCTTTAGGTCAGGACTAAGGGGGTTTTGAGGATTTTATGTCGATTATAAGGGTGGGGATAATTTGGGATAAATGAGAAAAACTTGATAAATTGAGGAATAATACCTAAGATTATAAAACATGTATTAAAATGTATTAGTGGCATGAGTAAGTGTAGATCTGGCAATTAAACAGGCCGACTGGCAATAGCGACGTGTGTGTGTGTGAGGGTTGACAGTTAAACGGGCTGACGGGCTATAATGATGTGTCGTGCGTGGAACCTCACGAGTGTATGCAGAGCTGACATTGAATCGAGTTGACTGGCCATAGTGAGGGGAATGGGTGTGGTTTAGAACTAGCGGAAGTACCATAACCAAGTAATGACAGACGATAAGCGGGAGTCCCGAAAATAAAATGATGTAAACTTAGTGGGAGTCCCACAACTATTATGGTGTACGACTTAAAAGCGGGAGTACCGCAACTAATGTTAACAAAATGAGAATGATAATAAATTTGAGAAAATAAATTAAATAAAAAAATAGGAAGTTGTTGGAAATTAAATATTGAGACTTGAATTTTGGGTAGACTTTTATATGGGTAGATTGTGCTTTGTTTTATTTATCGATTACTATATCTCGTTTAATTTAAAATATTCTATTGTCGTGTTTATTGCAAATAATTCTAATTTCTATGTTCAAGGACCCTATTTTAGAGGATTAGATGGTATCCATGCAGTGGGCTCTAGCTCATTAGGTTGACTAACATTTCAGGTATTAGCTTTGGAGTAGCTGCATAGCATTTATTGGAGATCATTTTGGAGGTGCAACTAAACTTCCATCTTAATTATTTTCTTTATTAGTATAGACTTATCTTATTTAGTCGCTTTATATTATGATACTCATTATGGATTTTATTGGGCCATTCGGTTCCAAAGTTGTTTATAGTTTTAAGCCGATGCTTTATTGGATTATTTCATTTGGATTTTTAATTACATTATGGATTTGGATTATTTTGGAGTTTAGCGCGGTGATGGGTTCTATTATTGCATGGATGATTATTTATCTTGTGGATAAAAAAAAATTATGTCTCACATCTGTGACATGCTAGGAATGGTATTTAATTTAGGGACACCCGACATAGTATTGGTGGCGGTCGACGCTAGAATTACGCGGGGTGTTACAGATGGTATCAAGGTAGGGACTTAGGTCTCGTAGGTTGTGAGTATATTTAGCTTCCGCGTTACTGATATTTGATCTCCTTTATCAATTCGTACTCTTAGAGGAAATGGGAATCACATACGTGTTAGATGTGTTTCGTGGAGATAGGAGTTGTGTTAAGGACATTGTAGGCATTGAGGTTAGAAGTAGTAATCTTGATGTGAGGATACTTAGAGTTTATTTGGGAAATGATATTTATTGGGAAGATCGTTATTGTAAATTTTGGGTATATCTAGTAGTGATGTAGTGGTGTGATTTGATTTGAGTATTTAGTCATCGTGAGGACTTTTGGAGATAGAATCAGGTGGTGATTCGTAGAAAAGCGTGATATGCCATTATTTTCATAGTTACGCATATATATGTGACACCCCGTCTAATTAAACTCCGGTTGATCATGCCTTTATTAAATTAAAATAGGTTACTCACATGGTTCATTCTTAGCACCACTGTTGAAAACATTTTAATTACTAACCACCTAAGTGAAATCAGACCGGTGCCAAATTTTATCTTTCTTTAAAACATATAAGATAACAATGCGGAAAACTAAATTAAACATTCACAATATAATAGAGTCCAATCATCACAATACATAAATGAATAAATCTTTGCCGAGTAAACCATCGGCTAAAAAATCCAAAAGCAAATACTCCAATAACAAAAGAACGGAAAGACTATCTACGGACAACATGTCCATACATGGAATGTAAAATTAGATCCTACACTACATCTCAAAGGAAGAATCATCCAATCTAATCATGTCAGCATACACAGTGCTACAGCTCCGAGTCCCTAGAATGAAATCACGTCTAGCATCCCTGTGGTTTGACACCTAAAAGGTTTTGAAAATATCTTTATAGCAAGTGTTAGAGCACAAAACATTTTGAAAATATTTACCAAGCGGTTATTATATTAAAATTCGGTTATTGATTACACATGTTCACGTACACTCTCTCTTGAGTTCTCCTCACCTCTCATCTATAGTGTACGCCTAACGTTCTATACTTAGCCTGCCTAGCGATGCTACCTAAGCTAACTAGACTAAAGTATTCAACCGAACTTATCTACACATCTAAGTTCCTGTACCGACCATATAGTACATTAATTTAGTAACATCTCTCATGTGTTAATTATCAACATAAGTAACATTCCTCACATGTTATCCTTTGAATCACTACATTAAATTTCTCGTACTTAATTATCATTTCGATGTCCACCATCACAATTAACATCCCCGTATGTTATTAGGTCAATTACAGTAAAGTTTATTGACTTAATTTTGTTTTTATTAGATATACACTATCTAACTGTCTGTTGTCTCACATAAGTAGATAAATTGCACGGTATATATTTCTCACACAGTATATACAAATAAATATACTTTTAACAATAAATCCTCGTATCACACATTAAGGATTCATTAATTCGGATGTTCCTTCGACCCCAATTTATCATGACATTCACATTAGTCCGGATATCCCTCGACCCCAATGTAAATGTCAATATATATATATATATATATATATATATATATATATATATATATATATATATATATATATATATATATGTGTGTGTGTGTGTGTGTGTGTGTGTGTGTGTGTGTGTGTGTATATGTCTGGATGTTTCATTGACCCTAATATTATTTATGTTCGATATTGGTCGGGATAGCCCTTGACCCCAAATCGAACTTTCATGTCTTGGTCCGGATATTCCCTCGACCCCAATACATTTAATATACTTTAGGTATTCACACAGCGTAAGTATTTATATGGTAGGTATTCACAAAAACTATGTATTCACACTTGTACGTAGTATATTCCTCTCGTATACTCGTCGTACTAATTTCTTTACGAATTATCCCACTTATCGTAATCATGAGTATTCACAAACCTCTAAGAGCCCTAGTTACCCCTATATAAATTTTAGTAGTTAAGACTAAATCACCCTATTAGTCTATTTCAACAATTCAATTCCCAAACTCCCCATAATTCATTATCTTTCTCTTTGACAATTTACGGCACAAAATCAACCCAATTTCGTTCTCATCTTAATCCTCTCAATAAGACCAAATCATACCCCCAGCATAAGGCTACTATAATATTTTACATATCTCAATATTACATTGCCAAAGTCCTCAAAAATATCACAACAACAATTTAGGGATTTAAGGAAAAAGGTAAATTTTCAATTTTCTGGGTAACCAAATCGATTCGCCCTAGGCCCATTCGATTCGAAATGGTTCAGATTTGGCTACTTCGTCTTCTTCATACATTTTTCACCATTAATATACCTCTAAACCTCATGAAACTTCACCAAAATTTAAACTTATCATTTCCAACCATTTCTACACGCATTAGGATCAATTCCAATGTGACTATTACACCAAATCATCACAATAATTAATCAAGAACAGATTAAATCATGAAATCCTCAAAAAATTAGATGTCCATGTTCTTCTACAATTTTTAACATAAACCCCAGGTTTAATTCATATTGATAATTACACATCTACTGATTATCAATCCTCTACATATATTAATCACCCTACATGAAATCCCTGCCCATGACATGCATCAAAAATAACTTTTTCTTCCAAGAATATGTATTATATCATCAATTCGTGAAACCCTCCTAACATGGGGATTATAACTTCAAAATAATTGCAATAAACAACTTGCCTCTAGGTTGTACATTCTGAATTCATGGTGTTATTGATGGATTTATGGTTCTCTCTTCAAATTCGTACTCTTTTGATGATTAGGATGCAAGTTTGGGTCCAATTCTTCAAGAACACCTCTTAAGCCTTGAAAATTGTTTTCTCTGTTCTCTCTAATGGATTCTTTTGGCTTTAACTATTTCTAACCCTAGATTCAAGTCTTAAACATCAAATATAATACTTAGAATTTCGTTGGTCGCTTAACCTCTATTTGCCAAATGACCAAAACGCCCTCAATAGGTTCCGGTTTGGTATAAATTTGACCCGGGACCCAAATAATACCCTCGGGTACACTTTTTCGACTGTTTAGACCCATTCAGAAACATCCGGGACCTCAAAATTATCATCCGAGTCACTTAAAATATTTTTCCTATTTGTACCTCAAGTTAGTCTACCCGCGACTCCCGGTTGAGATAAAATAAAGTACGCAAATATCACTCACTATGCCATATTACAATAATCAGTCATTATTTACCATTCACACTTAGTAAACATCATATGATAATATTAATCAGTATCAATATCTTGATTAATATTTAATAATCACATTTCTCATTTAATCATATTAAATTACTTCACTCACATAATTTAAATAAAACGCATTTTCTCAATTAATTCACAAATTAATTAAATTATAAATACGGCATAATTTAGACAAAATGTATTTTCTCAATTAATTCCTAAATTAATTAAATTAAAAATACGCAAAAATTCAGGGTATTACATACTTCCCCCTTTACAAAGGAATTTTGTCACCAAAATTAGGACATACCCGCGGTGAATAACTCTGGATACTTCTCTCTCATGTCATCCTCCCGCTCCCATGTCGACTCATCAGTATTGTGGTGTCCTCACTAAACTCACACTAGTGGCACCATCTTAGATCGCATCTTACGCTCGCTACAATCTAGAAGAGCCACGGGCATCTCCTCATATGAGACGTCTGGCTACAAATCAATCTCCTCAAGTGGAGCATGCCTGAAAGCTCCCTCGCTACTCATTTACTTCTTTAGTGATAACACACGGAACACGCCATGTATCCCCTGAATATGCTCTGGAAGTCCCAGTTTATACGCTACCGGTCCCACCCTCTCTATAATAGGAAATGGTCCCACACTTTTCGGTTCTAACTTCCCTCTCTTGCCAAATCATATAATCCCCTTCATAGTAGATACTCGAACCAACACCTGGTCGCCAACATCTAAATCCACATGTCTCTTATTGGTGTCGGAATAACTCTTCTGCCTATCCTCAGTTATCAGAATATGTCCTCGAATCAGCTTAATCTAGGGAGTAGTCTCCTGAATCATTTCGGGTCCTAA
This sequence comes from Sambucus nigra, assembly GCA_949130495.1. Taxonomy (NCBI): domain Eukaryota; kingdom Viridiplantae; phylum Streptophyta; class Magnoliopsida; order Dipsacales; family Adoxaceae; genus Sambucus; species Sambucus nigra. The sequence goes on along the minus strand of OX422207.1, from coordinate 277,139,528 downwards.
TAACTTGATGTCCCCTGCCTCAAACTAGCAAGCGAGGGAACGAGAAGGCCTCCTATATAATACCTTGAACGGTGCCATACCGATAGTAAATTGGAAAGAGTTTTTATACACAAACTCTACCAATGGGAGGTATCTCTCCCACTTTCCCCCAAAATCTAGGATGCACATCCTCAGCATATCCTCAAGAAGAAGATTCACCCTCTCAGTCTGCCCGTCTGTCTATAGGTGGTACGTTATAGTCAACCATAAGTCTGTGCCCATGGCTTCCTGAAAGCTCTGCCAGAAGTGTGACACAAAAATTTTGTCTCTATCAGACACAATATTAATTGGGACCCCATGTAGCTTAACAATATCTGAAATGAATAGCTACGTATATTGCATCGTCTCGTATTCTGTGCGGACCACTGACAAATGATCCACCTTGGTCAGCAGATCCACTATCACCCATATGGAATCGTGACCCTGCTATGACGTAGGTAGCTCAGTAATAAAGTCTATCGAGATGATCTCTAACTTCCACACGATAATCTCAAGTGGTTGTAACATCGCCGAAGGCCTCTGATGATCAACTTTCACAAGCTGACAAGTAATAAACATTGAGACAAACTCTACTATGTCTCTCTTCATATCGTCCCACCAGTACTGTCTCCTCATATCTTGGTACATATAATCCCCACCGGGATGTAACACATATCTGGAACTGTGAGACTCAGTCATAATTGCATGTCTCAAATCCTCATCCTCGGACACTACCAATCTTCTATTAAAGTGCAGGCCTCCTTCTGAGATGACTGAATAAGACTCTGTACCTTTAGCTAATAATTGTCGTACCCTGTCCTGACAGAACTGATCCTCTTCATGTGCCTTCTCTACCTGCATAACGATCTCGGGAGTGATAGTCATATCTGTCATGTACGCTTTGGCAGCCTTCTCTTCCTGTCGAAGATCACTCCACTTCACTTTCCACACCTTCGCTAAGTCTTTAGTATGTTATAGGCTTAACACGTCTGCAACTACATTAGCCTTACTAAGATGATTATTATATATCAAACTGGTAGTCCTTCATGAATTCTAGCTAGCTCCTTTGCCTCATGTTCAGATCCTTCTATGTGAAGAGATACTCAAGGGACTTATGATCCGTGAATAAAGTAAATTGTTCCCCAAATAGATAATGTCTCCATATCCTCAATGCAAAAACAATCGCTGCAAACTCGAGGTCGTGGGTAGGGTAATTCTTCTCGTGGGTCTTTATCTTTCGAGATGCATAATCTATAGCCCTCTCCTCCTTCTGTAACATAACCCCAAGTGCTTATAAGGATGCATCCGTGTAGACCCGATACTCCACCCCACACCTAGGCAATGCAGGTACGGGTGTTGATGTCGATATATCCTTCATCTCGTCAAAAGCTAACTGACATTGGTCGCTCCACACAAATGGTACTCCCTTATGAGTCCAATTCTTCAAAGTACCAGAAATCTTTGAAAACTCTTTAATGAAGCGATGGTAATATCCAACCAACCCCAAGAAGTTATGAATCTCGGTCGGTGTCATCGGCTCCCCCCACTCCCTCATTGATGATACCTTACTCAGATCAACAACAATACCCTTATTGAACACAATGTGACCATGAAACTGTACCTCCCAAAGCCGAAATCCACAATTACTAAATTTGGCATACAACTAATGGTCCCATAATGTCTGCAGAACCATACGTAAGTGCTCAGCGTGCTCCTCTTCTGTATGCAAGTAAACGAGGATATCATCGATGAATAATATCATAAACTGATCCAAAAAATCCTAGAATACTCTATTTATGAGGTCCATGAACACTGCAGGTGCATTGGTGATCCAAAATGGAATCACCCTAAACTCGTAGGATCTATAGTGTGACAGGAAAGCAGTCTTAGGAACATCCTCCTCCCGAATACACAATTGGTGATAGCCTGACCTCAAATCGATCTTTGAGAAGTACACAACCCCTCTTAGTTGATCAAATAAATCATCAATCCTAGGTAACGGATACTTATTCTGTATCGTCACCTTGTTCATCTCCCTGTAATCCAAGCACAAGAGGAGTGAACCATCCCTCTTCTTCACAAACAACACCGGGGCACCCCAAAGCGATGCAATCCACTGAATGAAAACTTTAACCAAGAGCTACTGAATCTTATCTCTCGGCTCCTTCATCTCTGAAGGAGCCACATGATACGGTGCTCTAGAAATTGGTTTCTTCCCCGGTGCTAAGTCATTATAAAACTATATTTCTCATCTTGGTGTCAGCCCGATTATGTCCTGAAATACCTTCTCAAACTCCCTCACTATTGGAATCAAATCTAAAGGTACCACTAACTTCTACGAGGTTTCCTCCCCAATGTTGTATATGTGAGTGCGCGATCCTCCCTCAGGAAGAGTCATCGCCACTAGGAACATATCTTGTCCTGGGATAGAGAACACTACAGCCCTTTCATAGCAATCTACCATCGCTCGATAACTTGCCAATCAATCCAATCCTGTAATCACATTGTACCCCTCCATATATAACACTAGGAGATTTGTCGCTAGACTTAGTCTCCCAATCAAAATATTAAATCCACTACAAATCGAATGTATCAGCGAACCACTACCCATTAGTGACTCGACACACATAAAAAGAGTAACGACTGACTCTAATAAACTAGCGGATCATGCAAAGCTAATCTTAATGAAAGAATGTGATGCCTTAATATCAAACAGAATTCTACCCTCAAGACCGTTAATAGGAAATGTACCCTTTACTACAGGCAGCGCCTGAGGTACTAGCGGCATCGATATATCCCGGACGTTGTATACACGCCCGTAGTGCATCTGACCCTACGGATGCTATTGGACTGGTGCTAGTGCTAGAGATATCAGAGCGTGTTGCCCCTGTTGGGTACCCTGTCGTTGTGCCCTGTCTCACTGTGGACAAAATGTACTATTGTCTCCCTGCTGGCCAGATGTGAAACACTAACCCTAGAACTGTCTTTGCCCTTGGCCCTGCTGGCCTTGGCCTTGCTGGCCTTAGCCCTGTTGGCCTCCCCTAATTACCTTTACCCTAATGGCCCTAACGAACATGTTGCTGTTAGGGACCCTGCTAGCCTTATATGTCTACTCTGTGCCCACTATATCTAAATTTCTTGGTAAAGTTCCCCTGTTAGGAATTCTGCCCCTGCTGGTCAGCTACCTGCTACTACTGAGGTGGTTCCCCACTACCAATATTCCCCCTAAATTTCCCTAATGGATAGTCTCTACTCCTCTCTTTCTTCCCTTCGTATGGAAGCGATAATCCTAACAGTGTAGAAGTGCGGCATTAACAACGTCAGTGTAAGTCATTAATGCAGGATTACCAATCAAATGTTACCGAATCCTCTAGGCCAACCCATCCATGAACTTAATCTTCTTCCTCTCCTCGTTGCTCATCTCGTCTGGCATAATGTTAGCCAGGCGGGTGAACTCATCCTCGTAGTCATCTACTAAGTGGTCACCCGAACATATCTCCTCTAACTCCTCCTCATCTCTGACTCAACTTCAGGCAGAAAGTACTTGCGGTCAAACTGAATCTAAAACTCTGAAATAGTCATAAAGTCTCTCTCCTCAGCGGTGGTCACTGACTCCCACCACTGAAGTTTTGCCCCTGCTAATCTAAAGGTGACTAGCATCTACCTCTGTACCTCATTGCAATCTAACATGCATAGATGGAACTGAATATTCTTCTTCTATTGGCATACCGCCACTATATCTATACTGCCCTGAAACTTGGTCTTGTCACCCTTCTAGAAGGTCCCCCTGATGCTATGCCAAGTAGGTTGCCTTACTGAGCCTTAATAGCAGGTGTTGTGGGTTGCTGGGCCTAAGGCTGAGGGAAGTGGGCTGCCATGCCCCTCATAGAGTCTCAACTGCTTATGCCACTATCACTTCCACCTGAGTAGAATAAATAATCTATGGTGGTGGTACCTGCTACTGCATAAGGTCCTCCTTATCCTCATCTCTAGTTGCTTCCCTCTCGGATCGCTCTCTCCTTAGTGGCATACTAAAATAGAATTAAACTGTATAAGTAAACAGTTTATACGAAAATATAATAGTCGAAGCATGATATCTCAAGCACACAAAGATAAAACAATAGTCCTAATAATAAGGCTCTATATCAAAATAACGATACGTTGAAACCGTAGTAAGCCGTATAGATCCTATGGACACTAGAACTTGATGCTCTAATACCATCTGTGACATCCTGTCTAATTAAATATCGATTGATCAGGCATTTATTAAATTAAAATAGGTTTCTCATATGGTTCATTCTTAGCATCACTATCAAAAACTTTTTAATTACTAACCACCTAAGTGAAATTAGACCGGTGCCAAATTTTAACTTTCATTAAAACGGATAAGAGAACAATGCGGAAAAATAAATTAAACATTCACAATATACTAGAGTCCAATCATCATAATATATAAATGAATAAAGCTTTGTCGAATAAACCATCGACTAAAAAATTCAAAAGCAAATACTCCAATAACAAAAGAAATGAAAAATTGAAAGACTGTTAACAAACAATATGTCCATACATGGAATGTAAAATGAGGTCACACACTATATTTGAAAGGAAGAATTGTCTAATAAAATCCTGTCAGTATCCACAATGCTATAACTTTGAGTCCCTGGAGTGAAGTAACGGCTGGCGTCCCTATGGTTGGACACCTAAAAGGTTTTGAAAATATTTTATATCAAGTGTTAGTACACAAAACATTTTGAAAATATTTAGCAAGCATTTATTACATTAAAATTCGATTATTGATTACACATGTTCACGTACACTCTGTCTTGAGTTTTCCTCACCTCTCATTTATAATGCACACCTAATGTTCTATACTTAGCCTACCTAGCTATGCGACCTAAGCTAACTAGACTAAAGTATTCAACCAAAATTACCTACACATCTAATTTCCCATACCACCCATACAGTACATTAATTTATTAACATCTCTCATGTATTAATTATCAACATAAGTAACATTCCTCACATATTATCCTTTGAATCACTACATTAAATTTCTCTTACTTAATTATCACTTTGATGTCCACAATCACAATTAACATGCTCGTATGTTATTATCTCAATCATAATTTAGTTTATCAACTTAATTTATTCTTATTAGATATACACTATCTAGCTGTCTGTTGTCTCATATAAGTAGATAAATTTCCCGCTATGTACTTCCCACACAATATATACAAATAAATATATTTTTCACTATAATATCCTCGTATCACACATTAAGGATTCATTAATTCGGATGTTCCTTATACCCCAATTTATCAAGATATTCACATTAGTCCGGATAGCCCTCGACCCCAATGTAAATGTTATATATATATATATATATATATATATATATATATATTGGTTCGGATGTTCCATCGACCCCAATATTATTTATGTGCAATATTGGTCCGGATAGCCCTCGTCCCCAAGTTGAACTTTCATGTATTGGTCGGGATATTCCCTCAACCCCAATACATTTAATATACTTTAGGTATTCACATCACGTAAGTATTTATATGATAAGTATTCACACAACCTAGGTACTCGCACTTATACGTAGTATATTACTATTGTATACTCGTCGTACTAATTTCTTTACGAATTATCCCACTTATCGTATTCACACAACTCTAAGAGTCCTAATTACCCCTTTATAAATTTCAGTAGTTAATCCTAATTCACCCTAATGGTTTACTTCATCAATTCAATTCCCAAACTCCCCGTTATTCATTATCTTTCTCTTGGATAATTTACGGCACAAAATCAACCCAATTTTGTTCTTGTCTTAATCCTCTCAATAAGACCAAATCATACCCCCATCATAAGCCTACTGTAATATTTTACATCTCTCAATATTACATTACCAAAGTCCTCAAAAATATCACAATAAAGATTTAGGGTTTTAAGGAAAAAAGGGAAATTTTCAATTTTCTGGGTAATCGAATCGATTCGGCAAGGGCGAATCAATTCGAAATGGTTCAAATTTGGCTACTTCGTCTTCTTCATGCGTTTTCACCATTAATATACCTGTAAGCCTCATGGAACTTCACCAAACTTTAAACTAATCATTCCCAACCATTTATACATGCATTAGGATCAATTCCAACGTGACTTTTACACCAAATCATGACAATAATTAATTAAGAACGGATTAAATCATGAAATCCTCAAAATCCAAGATTTCCATGTTCTTCTTCAATTTTCAACATAAAATCCAGTTTTAATTCATACTGATAATTACTCATCTACTGATTATCAATCCTCTACATGTATGAATCACACTACATGAAATCCCTACTCATAACATGCATCAAAAATAACTTTTCCTTCCAAGAATATGTATTATATCATCAATTCATGAAACCCTCCTAACATGGGTATTAGAACTTGAAAATAATTGCAATAAACCTCTTGCCTCTAGGTTCGTAGGGTCTGAATTCGTGTTGTTGTTGTTGGATTGATGGTTCCCTCTTCAAATCCATATTCGTTGGATGATTAGGATGCAAGATTTGGGTCCAATTCCTCAAGAACACTTCTTATGCCTTGAAAATTATTTTCTCTCTTCTCTCTAATGGCTTGTTTTAGGTATAACTGTTTCTAAACCTAGCCTCAAGTCTTAAAAATCCGATATAACACTTATAATTTCGTTGGTCCCTTAAAATCTATTTGCCAAATGACCAAAACGCCCTCAATAGTTTCCGGTTTGGTCTAAAGTTAACTCGGGACCCAAACAATACCCCCGAGTACACTTTCTCGACTATTTTGACCCATTCAGAAACATTCGTGACATCTAAATTATCATCCGAGTCACTTAAATATTTTTCCTATCTCGACCTCAAGTTAATCTACTTGTGACTCCCGGTTGAAATAAAATAGAATACGCACATATCACTTACTATGCGGTATTACAATAATCTGTAATTAATTACTATTCACACATAGTAAATTTCATACTATAATATTAATAAGTATATATATCTCGATTAATATTAAATAATCACATTTCTCATTAATCACGCTAAATTACTTCACTCACGAAATGTAAATAAAACGTATTTTCTCAATTAATTCCCGAATTAATTAAATTAAAAATATGCAGAAATACAACGTAATTTAAATAAAACGTATTTTCTCAATTAATTCCTGAATGAATTAAATTAAAAAAATGTAAAAATACGGGGTATTACAATATAGTTAGGGACATGTATTGTATCTTTAATCGTGGGGTATGTGCGTGTAGGATTGGGTGTATGGACGCTCAATTGTTGTATTTTTCAAGTAGGCATATGTGGGCCTTATTTCATTTTTGCGCATTTACACTCCGTCAAATTTCGAAGCCGAAATTCGTGTGCTGGTGGGGAAGTGTGTAACTACCCATAATTTTGTCCAAGAATTAATTAAATTAATTCGAAATTCAAAAAGCTAGCTTAAAAGACTCCTAATATAAGTATATATACATCTTGGGTCGTTTATAAGAGTCCTGAAAACATAAAACTCTCTAGGAAAAAAATAGAGCCAAAATAAAATTCCCGCTTAAGATATTTATCACGGCCTTAAACCGTGACTAACTGTTTGTCACGGTTTTGGAGCGTGACTAATAGGTGAACTGTTTTCGTTTTAATAAGATTCCAATGCCACTTAAATTCGCTAATCTTTCTCCACTTAAATTAATACAAGGTTATGACTTTTCAAACATATTTTCAAAACCTCTAAGAGCACCAGACCCTTATAATTTTCTTATTCTTTCTCCTACAAACCCTAGCCCCATTTTACACAACGTTCAACTCAAGATTTGTCAAGATAAACTGGGTTTTCTCAAGACGATTCAAGAACGAATCTTTGTCACCTTTTCACGAAGAACGCATATTCAAAATCAAATTGCTTTAAACAAATCTCAAGCATGGTTACATTTATAGCTTTCTCTTAGTATTATGTGTAGTAATTATGGCCTACACACTAAATACATGATTTTTCTTAAAATAGATTAGAGATATTAATTAGGGAAAGTGGAATATAATTCGGGACTAATTTAATGAAAAAATTTAATATGAATGAAGAGTCAAAACCTTACATGTTAGAGTAGAGATCTGGGTGTCATAGATGTTAAGGTATTCGCATGTATATTGTTACGTAGGAATGTCGCTTGATAAGTTTTATGACGTTAAATAATGGAAATTTTGTGGATGTCACACGATAGTAAATTCTTATTGTATAAATTCTATAAACATGCATGTGATATTAAATCGAATAATTTGATACGAAACTATGGTTTAATTAATTATATAATTAAACGAACATTAATCATCTATTAATAGGGTGTGGATTAAATTGGTGAAATTATTGTGATGAATGGAAATTTAATCTCATGAAATTTATTTATTTTTAATATGTTCCACACCGCGGGAATGACAGGGTTATGGGATAGATAGGACACTCATCTTTATTTAGGTTGCTTTCTAGGTATGGGACTAGTTATTAGACCTTTGGGTAGTTATCACTTTCTAGGTATGATACTAGATAGTGGTGACGGTTTACGGATATAATTCTAGGGTGGGGCTAATTTTTACGTTGTTCTTTAGAGTAGAAAACCTAGGGTTGCGGCTAAGTGATGTTAGTGAGTTGGTTTTCTTTCCAGATAATAGGCTGTAAAATACTTGTATGTTGGAGACCTTTAGGTATGGGACTAAGGATGTTTTGAGGATTTTATATCGATTGTAAGGGTGGGGCTAATTTGTGATAAATTAAAAAAACTTGATAAATTGAGAATGAATACCTAAGATGACAAAACGGGTATTAAAAAATATTGGCGACTCGAGTATGTGCAGGGCTAACAGTTAAATGGGTCGACTGGCTATAGGGACATGGGTGTATGTGGCATCACGAGTATGTGTCGGCTGGCAGTTAAAAGGGCTGACGGGCTATAGTGGCGTGTCGTGCGTGGAACCTCGCGAGTATGTGCATAGATGATATTAAACCGGGTTAACTAGCCATAGTGAGGGGAATGGTGGTGGTGTATAACTAGCGGGAGTACCATAACCAAATAATGAAAGACGATAAGAGGAAGTACTGCCAATAAAATTAGGTAAACTTAGTGGGAGTCCAACAACTATTATGGTGTAAGACTTTAAATGCGGGAGTACCGCAACTGATGTTAACAAAATGATAATGATAATAAATTTGAGTAAATAAATAAAATAAAAAATAGGAAGTTTTCGGAAATTAAATATTGAGACTTGAATTTTGGGTAGACTTTGCTATGGGTAGATCGTGATATATTTTATTTATCGATTAATATATCTCGTTTAATTTAAAATATTATATTATCGTGTTTATTGCGTATAATGCTATTATTTAGGTTCAAGGACCCTATTTGAGAGGAGTAGCTAGTATCCATGCGGTGGGATCTGACCTATTGCATTGACTAACATTTAAGGTATAAGCTTTGGAGTAGCCGCATAGGATTTATTGGAGATCATTTTGGAGGTGCAGCTAGAGTTCCATCTTAATTATTTTCTTTATTAGTACAGGCTTATCATATTCAGTCGCTTTATATTATGAGACTCATTATGGATTTTATTGGGCCATTTGGTTCCAATGTTGTTTATGGTTTTAAGCAGATGCTTTATTAGATTATTTCATTTGAAGTTTTAATTGCATTATGGATTTGGATTATTTTGGAGTTTAGCATGGTGATGGGTTTTATTATTGCATGGATGATTATTTAGTTAATTATTTATCTTGTCCATGAAATTTTTTATATGTCTCACATCTATCAAATGCTAAGAATGGTATTTAATTTAGTAAAGCCCGACATCATTTTGTTGGCGTCCGACGCCAGAATTACGCGGGTTGTTACAGTTACCTTTGGTTGAGTATGAATGTATGTCAACCTTGAAAAGAGAGATAGATGATATACTCGTTTCTTTGGATACTTTGACAGAAAATTTTCAAGGTTGTAAAGAATCCAATGCCAATCTTTTGAAAAATATTTGAACAATTTTTAATGGCTTGGAATCTAGCAAATAAGGAATTTCTAATGGAGTTCATTTAGTGGCAATGCTTCACTATCAAATGAATCACCTTTTTCAAGACTATTTCCAAATGTTTTCCAAATAAAAAGAAATACTGTGATGTTAATCATTTGAAGAAGAAGTATACTTTTACTCCAAAAATTGTGAAGATTGTTTTTGACATTCAATCGCATGTTTCTAGACCAAAACTACTTAAGGGTAATCATTATTACAAAGTAGTTCATGTTGGAAACTTTTTCTAGTTACTCAAACGGATTTTGTGTTCAATAAATGTTTGGAATAGTACGATTTTTGTTGGAAATAATTGGTAAGGTTTGCAAGGAAATAATTCTCGTCAAGTTAATTAAAAAAGGATAAATATATTCAAAATTCAGCCATCGTTCAACCTAAGCCCAAGTTTCCTTTCAAAAATCAAGTGTAGATTAGTAAGGATAGTATAAATAGTAAATATATAAAGACCTTGTAGGATACAAAGTTTGTTCCCTCAATCTTTACTAGATAGTGTGGTTTCTCGATATACATAGAACTCTTAGAATGCTTATCTCGTTCCTCATCTCCTCATATTCCTTGAATTTTGTTAGTTTATCAGCCTTTCTTATTTGTTTTAGGTACAAATGTTGACCGTGTTCTTGTAGGTTAATTGGTTCATAATGCTAGATAGTGCACAAACTCTTGCATATGATATTTCTATCTCAATTTAGTTTAAGTCTATATACTCTCGAAATGGAAATATGAATATTTAAAATGTTAGAACTCATAAGGTTGATCAATATGGAGTATATGATATAAATTCGATGCACTTCACACCGCACAATATTCTTAAGTATTCTTTGATTGAAAGATTAAAACGAAGCACTTTGATTTGTTCTTCATTGTTTTCCAGATGGTTGTGATTTAAAAAAATACTGTCATTTTAATGCCTTAATCATGTGAGATTTTTCTTCATTGTTGTAGTTGCAAAGAAAAATGCAATATAATTTACTACAATTTTGGTATATGTGTGATACCTTTAAAATTTTGGAAATCGTTCTCTAACCTTTGCACTTTTGTGAAAGATGCCACAGGCAAAAAAAAAATTAAAGTGATGTCTCAAATAATTTTATCGATCCAAATTAGTTAACAACAAAGAAAAATAAGACATTACATGATAAATATCTAAGTAGATTTTCCTAAGTTATATTCCATTGGACTTTAATTTTCGTATTATCAATCAAGGCTCAATCATGTCAATTTTTTTCTTCACATGAGTCATATGCATTAAATCCAATGATTCATCGAAATTACAAATATTTTAATCCTTTCATTTATTACTCATCTCAACTTTGATGTATGTTATATAACCATAACCATTAATTATGATATTTATAATGCTTATGTTATGATCATTAATCATGTATTTTGAGATATGGAGATCATTGTACCTAGAATGTCCTTTTGATTTGGAAATTCAATTTTTATGGTCCATGACGTGCCCCACAACATAAGTTGTCATTATAGCAAAACTATGCAACTCGTGAACACGCAGGTCATTGCAGCCAGCGAAATGAACAAAAAAAATTCTAGGCCTATGTGCGAGACGACAGTTTTCAGCCCCATTAATGAAGCCATTCGCGACCCACAAAGGCTTTGTTGCATTAGAGAATCGATTTATAAAAATAAGAAACCCATTTCTTTTTAGACTATTCACAGCAACAACCCTACATTTTCCCAACCCGAAAAATCTTCCACAGTCTATTGCTGTCCTATTTTTACTGAGTTACATGATTTCTACCAAGAATCAAGATCTGACTCACTTGTTCTTCAATAGGTATGCATATTTCTACTATAAAATATAGTTTTTTTTATCAAACTTCTAAATTTTGGGGACTTATGTTTTTTTGGTTAAAACAATTACCAATGATGGAATTTATTTTGATTCATGAGATATTTTCAGTTATCTAGAGTTAGTATCATGCATATATGATCGATTTCCATCACCAAAAGTGATTTCATGTCAAATAACTCTACTTAATTTGGGTGTTTTTGAGTTTATGATAACATTGCAACCCTAGGGTACCTAATTTTGAATATCTCGACCTATTCCGGACCATTCGTGCACTCAAAATACCATCCAAGTCACCTATCATCAATTTACAATCTTATTCCTTACACGACTCTACACGCGCATCCCCGAATAAGACCTAGTCAACTCGTTACTTTTCCTCCGTTACGACATAATATAAAATAATATAATTTCATTTACTTATCACACAAGTAAATATAATAGCACATAATTATTAATCCATTATTCGCTAATTAATGATTATTCACTTCATTTTAATTTTTTCAATTTAATTAAATTACTGTGATACGTGTAATTTAAATATTCCTAAAATTACGGGGTGTTGCAGTTTCTCACGACTTCCTTCTTAGGTCCATCGCATTAACGAAGATAATTTTCATCAATCACACCTATGACTTGCGAACTAGATATTTTTGACATATCTTTTGGGAAATATAAAAAATTTTATGGCAGTTAAATCTTCCCTAAACTCAAGTCTGATCTCTATATGATGTCATCTTCCAGAAGAATTAAGTTTGCCTTTTACACTTGGAAGATATAAATTAAATGGTAAAATTTACATCATAATTTATGATTTTTTTCTCAAAAACTCTAACGAAAAGTTACTCAAAAAATATTTTTAAGAGCGAAGACACTTGATCAAGACTAAAAAGCTTAAGAGAATTATTTTTGAATTTTATTACTCTAAAGAGTTAAACCATTTTTTAACCTCTTCATATTTCTTTTTGTGTTCTTAAGGTGTTTAATTTTCAAACTTTTATCACAAGTCATATTGATGCCTAAAACCTTCCACCTTTGTTCTTGATCCAGCATACTCGCCTTATTCTTGAAAGACTTGTGTGAATACCTCAAAACACATTGTGAGGTTTGAGTAAGTCGAAATAATTTTGAACACTTTCAAAACCTTTAGGAAAACACATATCCGAGAAAGTGATATCCAAGCATTGGTGGGTCAACAAAGTTAGTATTCTGGTTGAAGAGGTTTTTTCATTCATGGCATAGCTCCAAAAGACATTGGATGAATATGGTGGGAAAGAGTCTACAGTTGGTGAGTGCATTTCACGATTATAATTCATTATCTTATATCTGTAATACTCTACCATAGTGCATTTTTCATTTCGTTCGACTTGAGAATTTTTTTTTGTTGTGGGTTTTTGCTCATATAACTTGTTGTTATTGATTACCAATAAAATTTCTTGTTATTTATTTGGTAAAATTTTTATCGCATTGATTTAGGTTGTCTTTTTATAACTAAAAGTAATTAAAAGAAAATATCACTTATATTATGACAATAATTTGAATTCCGTATTTTCGCTTTATTTAAGGTTTCAAGCTCATGGTACTATCATAATAAGTAGAAGATTATGAGTTTCAGGGTGATAGATAAACAAAGATGAGGCTCGGGGCTAAAGATATATGATGAATTAGCTCAACGATGAAGATAAAATATGAAAACGCTTAAAGATGAAGATAAATGATGATGACCCTCTAGAACGAAGATTAATTTATATGAGGCTCGAGGCCAAAAATAGGTGTTGATAAGGCTTGGCTGTAATACCTTGTGATTTTGATCCGTATAATAATTTTATATAATTTGAATATCGAAAAAATATTATATTAGACATTTGTTTTTAAAGCATTTAAAAATGTTGGTATTTATATAAAATTCAAAAGGGTTTTAATTCGGTTTGAAATTGGGAGAAAAATAAGATTTTACTATCTTTTATATTAAATTGGCGAAGCTAAGCTGCCCCTAGGTGCCGAATCTATTCGACCCTAGGGGTGAATCGATTAGCAACGGGACAATTTGTGCGACTGGTACACATTGTGTGATTTTTTTTTCTTTTGTACTCGTTATTTTTCTCCCTTTAAAAGAATCAGGGTATGGACCTTTCCAACACTTTAAATAAATCTCTAAAAGTATTATCTGCCCAAGGTTTCTTCTCCCTCTTTTACAAAACCTAAACATCCATTAAAACAATGCTTTAACCTAGTTTTTGAAGTCTCAAATCAGGTTTTCTCAAGATGAATCGAGATTAGGATTTTATTATTTCACAAGATGATCGCAACTTCATAATCATATTTTTACATGACTTATATTTAGGCATGAATGTCTCTATTGTTACCCTTATGTATTATATGTTCTAAACGTTGCCTAAATGTTAAATAATCATTTTTTTAAAATAATTAGAAAGATTAATTGGGGAAAGTGAAATCAATTTGGGGCTATTTTTATTAAATCTGAGAATATGATTTAAGACTTTAAATATCACATGCTTAGATTAATTGTATCATGTTATCATAGATTAATAGGAGGAATCACATTAAAACTAAAATATGTAATTCAAATAATTTTTTGCTTGTAAGAATACGATGTTAATGAGTGTAATGTTAATTGCAGTTATTGGTTGTTAAACATTAATATTATGATTGTTGGTTTAGATTATATATTAAATTGATAAAATATCACTCGTATTGGAATTATGAAAATTGACAACTTATGTAACTATTTCATAGAACTGGATTTTTACATGATTAAATTAATACATGTATAATGGAATTAAATTTGTGGAGTTAATTGAGAAATTGTGACATTAAATTAAAAATATGATTTATGTAGAGATTGTTCGTGTTTATAATTAGATTCCATGGGAATGTTGGAATTTTGGGAGTAGTTATACGTTCACCCTTGTTTAGTAGTTTGCTTACTAGGTATGGGACTAGTAAATAGAGTTTAGTGTTATGGGTAGTTGTTAGGAATGGGACTAGTTGGTAAACTTTGTTGTCGTTGTGTCTTTATAGGTATGGGACTAGTAAGCGTGGTCTTGTATGGTTGGGTATTTTTCGTGGCTGGGGTTAGGTACTAAGAAATTACTTTATTCCTTTAGCCTAGGTGAGAGAATAGGTGATGATTTTGATTTAGGTATTTTTCCTAGGTGAAAAGATAGGTAATACTTATTGTTTGGTGATCTCTAGGTATGGGACTAGAGATGATTTTTTTATAATGTCCTATTTATGAGTGGGGGAATTAAAAGTATAAAGAACTTGAATAAGAAATTCTAATTAATGTCTAAGATAATAAACGGGTATTAAAACAGATTTCGATCACGGGGATGTGTAGGACTAATGAAAATGGGTCGATTGGATATAGTGGCGTGGGTGTGTGTTGGTGTCACGAGTATAGGCATGGACAAAAAAAATAGGCAACCTATCTATAGTGACTTTCATGCGTGGAACCTCACGAGTATGTGCAATGCTAACGAAATCGTGTAAACTAGCTATAATGAGGGGTGTGGGTGCAATGTGTTGTAATTGTTAGTGAAGCAGGAGTATGAGCACGTCCAACAGAAATATAAACTAACTATACTGGTATCACATTAATAAGATTGGATATATTTAATTTAGTTAATAATTTAAGATCTAATTCATCATTGAAAGAAACATAATTGGACTTGGTTAGTGAGGTGGCTTAGCATATGTGGGTAGTTATTATTATTTTACTGCACTCGATTCTTATCGTATTTAATATTAATGTAAAATATTATATTGTGAGATGTATCTAGTATGACACTTATGTCTACATTCACATATCCTATTTGGGGTAATTAGCTAGTATTCATGTGGTGGGACCTTACCCATTGCATTGACCAACATTTAAGTTTTAGTTACTGGAGTAGCTGCGTAGGATTTATTAGAGATTCGTGGAGTTTGCAGATCTAATTACTTTTTAATACTTTCGTAGTTTATTTTTCCATTTCCAGTCATACTTACTATGGGACAATCATTTATGGATTATTAGTGGTTCATTTGACTCCATGGTTGTTTACAATTTTCAGTTAGAGATTTGGAATGGGATTATTCATTTGAGTATTATTATCATTCAGAGTTGGTATTTATTTATTTGGTGTTAGCATGTCGATGGATTTTATTATCGTAGATGTTTTTATTCGTTCAATTATTTCAAATTCTATCTTTTTAAAAAATTATTTAATGTCTGATGTTTTTATCATATCCTAAGCATGGTATTTAATTTTTATCGTTCGACGTAGATTTGCAGTGGGGACCGACCACCTCGAATGCCAAAATATGAGGGGTGTTACAGATGGTATTAAAGCATGATCATAGGTCTCAAGGGTTATGGGTCCATTACAGCTTCCGCGTTGCCTATCTCTGAATCCTTTCACTGATTAGTACTCTTTAGGATTTTTGAGTCTAATGTTGTTTGTTCTTATCTTTTCAGATGGAGAACACTAGGAGATCTGGAGATATGATAAAGGGGTGGGTTTTTGGTCCCGCAGTTCAGAATATATAGTGTAAGTTTATTTTGGGTGCCAAAGAGTTAGTGGCTATCATTCGTGAGGCCACAACGATTTATATTGAGATTAGGAGACAGAGATTGGGAAACTAAGAGATGTCTCTATTAGGTGCACCCACTTCAGCTTGGGATATGGTGAGGAACATTTTATTCAAGGGAAATCCTACCACCTTTACTAGGGGATCTGACCCAATGGTCACATACTAGTGGAGGTGTGATACGGAGAGTCGTTGGAGGATGATGGACTTTACAGATGTTCGAAAGCAAATGTTATCTATATTTAAGTATATTGGAGATGCGTTATAGTGGTGGGAGAGTGTCACAACACTTCAGGATATGGGTCATCTGATTTATACGTATTTTTTGGGTGAATTTTAATGATAAGTATTTTCCTTATTCAATAGGAAGCGAAAAAGAAGGATTTCCTCGACTTATAAAAGAGTTGAATGTCAATTACTGAGTACGAACAAGAGTTTACTAATCAATCGTTGTTTGCACTTGTGGAGGTAAACACAAAAGAGATGAAGAAGGAATGTTTCATTAGGGGTCTGACATGGTCGCTTAAATAAATAGTTTTGGGGAATCTGACATACACGATTTACACTCAGGTGGTGGACGTATCATTATTGATATGGAAAGAGAAGGTGAATTAACAGAATAAGTTAGATAAAAGTAATGAGTCGAGTGGTAAAAACGGGAATAAGGAAAGTGAGGAGAATAAAGGTCGTAATGACCAACTTTGGAAGAAGCAGCGAATGGGGCAAGAGAATCAGGCCTTTCAGTAAGGCAACTTTGTCCCACAGGGCCCCCAAGATATATGGCAGGGACAACAGGGTGAGAGAGAACCAACTAGGAAGTTTGGACCTTTTAAGGGAGCATGTTACAATTGTGGGGAGATGGAACATCGAGCTGTCAAATGTTTCAAGAATTAGAATCAGTACTGTTGGGTGTGCTAGGATCGTTCATGTCGAGAGTTTATGAACTTACTGCTTTAGGATCTCATGCAGGGCAGGCTCTATAAAGCCAAATCATGGATAATAGTATATTTTATTTTTATAATCATGTTTGATATATATATATTTGTGATATACATAGTTAGTGTACTTATGGTGTCGATGCGCGCAGGATTTCGTGTATGGGCGCCCAATCATGGCATTCTAAAGGTTGTCATATGTAAGCCTTATTTTAATGGCATGAGTTTAAGTCACCACATTCGAATTTTGAGGAAAAAAATTGCGTGTTAGTGTGGAAGAATTTAATACCCCTGATTTTTTTTAAATGAAAAAAATATTTTGTTGGACGTAATTACTTTTTTGATATAAAACTCAAAAGTTTTTTAATTGAGTTTGAAATTGGGAGAAAATTTGGATTTTACTAACTTTTATTTTAAACTAGTGAAACTGGGTCGCTCCCAGGTGCTTCACTCGTGTGCAGTTTGGGAGAGCGCGACTCTTTGTGTGTGTTTGTTTTGGTTTTGGACTCTTTGTTTTTCTCTCTTTAAAAAGGCTCAAGGTTTAGACTTTTTAACGGTATAAACACCTCTTTAAAAGCAGTAGCGTATGAATCTTTATTCACCGTCTCCTATAAAACCTAAAGGTCCATTAAAACAAAGCTTCAACCCAATATTTGAAGGACCAAATAAAGTTTTCTCAAGATAAACCAAGAACGGAATTTCGTTATTTTCATAAGACGATCGCAAACACATAATTATATTTTTGAGATCACTTATATTCAAGTATGAATATCTCTATTTTCCCCCTTGAGTATTATATGTCTTAAATGTTTCCTAAACCTTAAATAATCATGTTTCCTTCATAAACCTTAAATAACCAAGTTTGTTATAAATAATTATAAATATTAATTAGGGAAAGTGAACTTAATTTGGGGATGTTTTTATTAAATATGATAATATGTTTAAGACTTTATATATTGCATCCTTAGATTAGTTGTACAGTGTTATTATATATTATTGTTATGATTCGCATTAAAAATTAAAATATGTAATTAGAATAATTTTTTGACTCGTGAGAATACGATATTAATGAGTATGATGTTGAATTAAGTTATTGATTACTAAACATTGTATTATGTTTGTTGGATTACATTATTTATCGAATTGATAACATATTAATAGTATTAGAATTATGGAAATTTACAACCTATGTAACTATTTCGCAGAACTTGGTTATTACATGATTAAATTGATGTAAGTAGAATGGAATTGGGTGATTAATTGAGAAATCATAATTTCAATGAAAAATATTATTTACGTAGAGACTATTCGTGTTAATAACTGGACTCCATGGGGACGTTGGGATTTTGGGAGTAGTTTCACTTTCGCCCTTATTTAGTAGGTTGCTTACTTGGTATGGGATAAGTAAATAAAATTTAGTGTTATGGGTAGTTGCTAGGTATAGGACTAGTAGGTAAACTTTGTTGTCATTGTCACTTTCTATGCATGGGATAAGTAAGCTTGCTCTTTTACGGTTGGGTATTTTTCCTGGGTTGGTCTTGGTAGAATATTGTTATAGTATTCCTTTAGCCTAGGTGCGAGACTGGATGATAATTTTGATTTAGGTATTATTCGACTAGGTAATACTTATGGTTTGGTGATCTCTAGATGTGGGATCAGGGATGAATTTAGTTGTGATGCCCGATTTACGGGTGGGGCTTATTGAAAATATAGAGAATTCGACTAGTAAATTATAATTAATGCCTAAGATAATAAGAGACCATTAAAATGAATTGCATCACAAGTATGTGCAAGACTAATGAAATTAGGTCGATTGGCTATTGTGACATGGGTATGTGTTTGGCTTCGCGAGTATGTACATGGCCAATGATATTGGGCAAAGTGGCTATAGTTTTGTATCATGCGTGGAACCTCATGAGTACGTGGAGTGCTAATGAAATTGGGCCAACTGACTATCGTGAGGGATGTGGGCATAATGTGTTGTAATTTTTAGCGCGCCAAGTGTATGTGTAGGACCAATAGAATGTTAAACTGGTTATACTGGTGTCGCATTAATAAGATTTGTTCTATTTTATTTAGTTAATAGTTTAATATCTAATTAACTTTTGAAATAAACATAATTGTACTTGGGTAGTTAAGTGGCTTAGTGTATGTGGGTAGTTAGTATTATTTTACTTTTATCGCTTTTTGTCATATTGAATCTTAATATAAATTATTCAGTTATGAGATTTGTATCGTATGATGCTTATGTCTGGATTCACTGATCATAATTAGGAGAAATAGTTGGTTTTAATACGGTGGGATCTAACCCATTGTGTTGACTAACACTTCAGGTTTAGTTGCTGGAGGAGTTGGGTAGGATTTAATGGAGATTCATGGAGTTTGCAATTGTAATTACCTTTTACTGATCTCTTAGTTTAGTTTTTCCTTTCCAACTGTACCAGTTATGAAACAGTCATTTATGCATTTTTAGTGGGTCATTCGACTCCACAGTTGTTAACAATTTTCAATTGGAGATTTGTATGGGGATTATTAATTTGAGTATTATTATCATTTTTAGTTGAGATTTATTTATTTGAAGTTAGCATGGTAGTGGATTTTACTATGGTGGATGTTTTTACTCGTTGGATTATTTCTATTATCTCATGGAAAAAAGTTTTAAATATCCCATATTTCGGTCACATTCTAGGAATGGTATTTAATTTTTAATGCCGGATACAGATTGGCAACGAGGACTGGCCACCTCTAATGCCGAAATATGTGGGGTGTTACATTAGGGGCACAGAAAAAGGAATAATAGGATTGGTTTTGAGTGTAGATATGGATCAAGGCTAAAGATAAATAATGGTGAGTCTTAGAGATAAAGATATATGATGATGAGGCTTCGGGCCGAATATGGATGATGAAAAGTATCGATAATAAATATAGGCAATGCAAGGCTCGGTGACAAGGATAGATGATGGCAAGGCTTGGGACCAAAAAATTCAACAAGGAAGCCCGAGGATGACGATAGGTGATGACAAGGCCCAGGGATAAAGAAAAATGATAATAAGGGTGGAAAATATAAATAAAGCTCTAGGATGAATATAAAGAAAAAGGGATCTTGGGGATGAATATGGGTGATGATAAGGCTCGACAATGAAGATAATTGATCATGAGGATTGGTGTTGGAGATAGATGACGATGAGGCTAGAGATGAGAATAGACAAGGATGAGGCTTTGGGCGGAACATGTAATAAGGACGATTCTTGTTAAAGTGTACATTTTAAGGAATCTCAGGGATGAAGAGTTTGATTTTTTTTAAAACCTTTTGCTAAAAGTTGATTTTTTGAATCATTAATTGGTATAAAATATGATTTTTTGAAATCCCTATGGGATGAGGTGAGACTTGGAGAATTTATTCAATCAAAGGAGGGGTTTTGAACAATTTGTTCAGCATGAGATTTCTATTAATTTGGGGAACTATGGAATATGTTATACCTTAATGATCGAAGAATCTATTTAATTTAGAGAAGAGTTTGTGGTGTTTATTATACCAAGATGATAGTGAAGCATCCTAAGACATATATTCAATATATGAGAGGCTTATGACGCACTCTGGATTTCTTTAATTAGCATATCCAGAATTGCTTTAAAGAAGTTATTTAGGGATGTGAGATCAAAGAAAAGAGATAGAAGTCTTTAATTTGGGAAAGGTCCAAGAAAGGTCTTAAAAAACAAATATTAATGTCGCAACACATGCACACATTAAAAGAGAAAATACATATGATTGAGGCAATGCAGTTTGCTATGACATATAATTTTTTTTTTAGTTTATGAATTGAACTTTACATACTAACACTAGGAAATCATAAATAGAGGGGAAAACGAAGTTTTTCAATGTAAGTGATGTTTTTTCTAATAATGAAATGTGTATATTTAACACCCCATATTTTCCACGAGTAGTTGGTCTAGATGACACATCGAAGATAAGGATGTTAATCAATTTATATCATTATCAGCATCAACAATAAATAAAATTGACAATAAATAAAAACTATCCACAACGTACTGATAATAATAAATGAAAATAATATATATAATTAATTTGAATAAAATAAAACTCCAATAAAATTGAATCTTCTACAGTGAGTTTCCTAAATGCAAAAGTCTCCAACTAAAATCAAATGAACTCTTGAATACAAATAACTATTAGAGTAAAAACGAAAATGAAATCAATTTCTACATTAAGGATGATAAACTGGATCTCTAATAGGAACTTTGACCGCTAAGTCCAATGCTAACTGCTCAGTCATGTTGATCCTTTATAACAATAATAATAGCTGGCGGAAAGGTCTTATAGATTTGGATCAGGGTTTAAAAGTTACAATAAAGATATATATTAATTAAATTTATTAAATATGACCCACTTATGACCCATGTTGTTACCTACTGATACTCATACAACAATATCTCTCGCCTCTCACCTATCCGGATACAGTTCTAACTAACCATACCTGTTGATGAAAAAAACTAGACTAGGCTAATTAATTGATCACAGATAAATAGAAATAAAAGAGACAAAAGATTTTTAAAGTGGTTTGGCTTGATGGAAGAGCCTACGTCCACTATTGTGTATTGCTTTGGGATTGTTAAATTGCCTCTCTTTTTTTGTCCCTTGGATATAGTGTTTATAATTTATTTATAGCCCCCAGGGGGTGTACAAGAGCTGGAATATCAAAGGATGGAATGCCTTTATATCATAGACATTTACATATGTACAATCATTAATGTATACAACTTCAGGTGTTTTCTTGTCATCGTTGGTCGGCATCCCTGGTGTTGGTCGGTATTTCATCCTTGATGACTAGAATTAATATTCCACTATACAACAAGTGTCAGTATCTGAATGGTCCACGTAGATGGACAATTTTTGGTATCAACAGAAGCCCCCAATATTTCATGCTTGAAGTTTTCACTAGACTATGGAGCATTTGGATCTTAAAGTTGCTCGGGCAATAATTTTAGGCCTGGTCGGTTGCCGACTTCCCATACTTGTTAAATATTATGGTTTAATTATGGAAATATAATGCGCGTGGCATTTTTGAATTTATCCACAACTTTAACGAATCATTTTTGGGAAAATCCATCTTTTCGGCTTTTAGACGCCACCAGTTCAGTCGATGCTGCCTTCTAACCATTATTTTTCCAATTTTTGAGGCAACCTATAAAGAGCGGGAAAGGCCAAGAATTTTTATTACCAAGAATTTTGAGTGTTTTTTGCTACAGTGTTTTCAAGATTTTTTTCTCTCTCTTGTGCGATCATTTTTTGTTCTTTAGTTCTTGTTGAATCCTTAATTCCTGTAAGAACTCTTTATATTCTTTTTTATTCTTCATCATGGTTTACTCTATTAATTATCTTGATGAATTTAGAAATGAATTTAAGATTCCCTCTTGGGTTGTTTTGGAACACGCTACTTGCTGATTTTTTTCTCACTTGCTGAGGGTCACTGGTTTCCCTCTATTTTTATAACTGAGTGTGGGTTTACCTTTCCTCCCAAACCCACTGTGCCTTGAATTTTTTCAGTAATTTGACGTTGTCCCTGCTAGGTTAGCCCCCAATACTTGGAGGGGCATAAATGGAGTGTTTAGGTTAAATCAAATTCATGGAACCCATCTTGGGATTCCATAAATAATGTTTTTTTATAAGTGGGTGACTAGTGACACCACTTTTTATTTAAAGAATAGGGTTGTAAATAAAGCGTTAGTAGTTAATCTTCCAGACTCAAATAGGGATTATTGTGAGCATGGAGTTGTTGTAAAAAATTAGCAGTACTACCCTTTGACTGGAAATGCTGAGTACCAGGGGCCTAGATGCCCTCCTTTTGGCAATGGGATAGTTTATTCCTCATTTAATTGTTTTACCCTCTATATATATGTTTAAATGTAACACTAATTGTTGCTTTTTAAATTTTGATTGCAATTGATCAGAAGAGAAGGTGTCCCAAGGAAAGTGAAATGAATCTTATGCATTTGAAGTTCATTTGGGGACTTCATCAAAGGATTGGCGAGGAGCACGTCAGGTCTGCATGTTATTTGCTGCAGTACAGGAACACAATTTCTTTCTTTGTTTCTTATCCTACTCCTTCCCCTATAATTGAACTTGAGCAAGAACCTCCCTATACTTCCTCAGCTACTGCATCTAGCAGTGGTCACCTTGCTGCCCTTTCCCCTTCTTTCTTAGGGAAGAGGAAGATTACTAAGATTTTGGGAGACATAGCTTCCAATCCCCCTTCTAAACAGGCTGACGAAGGGGTGAAAAATAAGGATGAGACTGGGAAGAAGCCCCCATATAAGAAAATTGAAGAGATCCATCTAAAAAGAATAAAGAGGGGGATGCCTTCTAAGTTAGCAGAAGATTCTTCTGCTCTTCCTGACCAACGTGAGTTGGTCGATATATATTTTTCTACCTCTCCAGTGGTCCTTAGCCCTGGATTGGTAAGACGACTAATAAAGTCTGGGACTTTGCCAGACTATAGGGGTGCTGCAGCTACATTACCTTGTTCTAAAAGTTCTGACACGGCTGCTTGAAGCCTTGCTCTAGTTTTTTTCTTTTGACTTATTTAATTTTCTTTCTCTTGATTTGTTTTTCATAATATTGACTTTCCTTGTTGTTCTTGTCCAGTTCCTCATTGACTTCAATAATGTGTTGGAGAAAGATGAGGCTTTGAGATCTTCTTCCTCTGGTAAAGTTGAATAAGCTTTTAATGAGCTAAAGAAAGTTATTGTTTGATTCCCAATAAGGATTGGATAATGAACAAAATAAATGGGAGGAGAATATGAAAGCTAGTGAAACTGCTTAGGGGTTGGCTGACAAGTTACAAAAAGACTTCGATGTTGAGAAAGTCAAGTTTGCCCCGCTACATAAAGACTTGGATGCTGAGAAGATGAAGAGGGCTGAGGCCAGAGAGGTTGGATTCAACAGAGGTTGGGATAAGTTCTTTGGAGAAGCTTATTCGCAAAATGAGTTTGGGAAGAAGAAATAATTCGAGGATAGATGGTTTGCTGCTCTGATGGAGGTCAGCACTCAAAAATATTTCGAGCTATTCTTGTGATATGATCTTGGGGCTCCTGCAAACCTAGATGAGGAAGTTGATGATGGGGGTTCTAGTGAATCCTGTGACACCCCGCCTAATTAAATACCGGGCGATCACTCCTTTATTAAATTAAATCAAGGTAAACAGTTGGTTCATTCTCAGCATCACTGTCGATAAAAATAATTTTTCCAATTTAACACCCTAAATAATTAAGCTAAGTGTCAAAAACATTTTTCCATACAAACTTCCAAATTTTAATTAAAGAAAAAGATTTATTTATTTAAAACAACATTTCTACAATTAAGAATCACACCACGATAAACCAAATAGTATAATACATTCGCCAATCGAATGTCAACATATGAAACGAGAATCACAAACCCATAATGAATAAATCCCAAAGAACAATACTGGAATGACTGAAATATAAATGTCCCAACAACAAATTAGATGATGAAAAGGGCGACACGTGCCCCATAAATGAGAGTACTAGGAGTGGAGTCAATAACAGATGCCGTCTACTCAAGTGACCTGCAACTCCCACCTAAGCTGCAGCTCGTTCTTCTCAAGGGATCCTAAGCAAGACGCCCCTGTGGCTGGGCACCTGAAAATATACATATATATACAAGAGAGAGAGAGAGAGAAAAAGAAACGGGTCAGAGCCCAAAAGTGTGTTTGATTTTAAAATACGTTTAGCAAGTATTTAAATTGATACATGCCAATGCAATAACATATTAGTGCGTCGCTCTCTTGAGAAATACTCACCTCTCTTCTAATGTGCACACCTATCGCACTAACCTTTCCATTGGTTTGTTCTTATCAATATAACGCACTAGTCTTTCTAAAAGATTTAACTTAACTTAGATTACTCGCAAGATTTTTAATTCACGACTCCATTTAAAAAGAATGTTCCAAACAGTAACCGAAGTCCTCCATTTTAACTTTATAAAATCAATAAAGTTTTCCAGTGAAATATTATATTTTCTCACAACAGGTATTCATAACTTAGTCCAGAATTATTCTTCACTTACTACGTTACAACAATAGTTTAAATCCCTCAATCCAGATATATATATATAAAGTACTCATATAATTTATATATATATTCTAACAGCACCAACATATAAACTATGGTGTAGGCATACTCTGCTTCATCAAAACAAGTATTTACAATTTTTAGTCATCAACCAAGTCCTACATATCAAATCACGGTAGGTAGTTCCAATTTCAGAATTTCATATATATATTAACTACTCGTATAATACATATTATAACAGCACCCCTAACTAGATTATGGTGCGGGCATACTCTACTATCCAAAGCCCCATATCACTCATATTAAGGGGAATGCATTCGGAATCACTCTCGAAATGTATTAACATACATACACAAACAATATTGAGGCGAAGAATAGATTCCAAGTCTCTAAGAGGATGGCACATACCTGCGTCTCTTAGGACCGTCTGAACTATCACGTCGATAGCCTGTACCAAGGACATCTATCTTTTAGGGTACAAGTCAATATCCCCCATAAAGGTCCCATCGAGATAAGACTTGTCCCAGCGCGGAAACCTCAGGGATAGCAAGTAGCGTGGGTATGATTTTCACATGCATATATTATATGTACACACAATCATATAAATATACCACTTTATCATATTAATATAGGTTCTTCTCATCACCCGTAATTATACCATTTATCCTAAATTTCACATTTATAGAAATACGTATAAGGTTTCGTTCCTAACCTTAACTCGAAGGGTTTTCTCACTTATTACCTAACACTCGTGGCTATATCCTCACAAATCTAAATTTCAGTAGGTGTCTTTATTAGGTTCCAACGTAACTCTCTTACGCACCTCACCCTTTAAATTCATAAATCTAACAACCTAAGGTAAATATCCCATAAATATCATTCTCGTTGAATATTAAAGGTTCCAACATTATTTCATATACCCTACTGGTCCTCAATGTCTCCCAAATCATTTTATTTAGAATGCCCAAGAATCATTTCACGATAAACTTAATTTAACTAATTAAACAAGGGAAATAGGAGTCTGCCAGGAGGGGTCGATCGATCGAAGCTTGGGGCTCGATCGATCGAACCTTCGATCGATCGAAGCTCTATGCTCGATCGATCGATCAAGCAGGTCTGGGCAAAAATTCTGCAGAAATTGCAGTGACGGGATTGATTAAAGTCCTACGTCAAAACTCATATTTTCCAACACTAACCGACCCAAAAAGTCTACTGCTAACATACTAACATAATTCCAGATATCTTTAACGTTCAGCATGCGTGTATACATCATTAAACATGGTTAAACAACCTAAAATCTCATCTAATCATCAAGAACCCTAAAGTTTTCTTAAATTTTGTTCTAATCAGTTTTCTCCAGAATTTGCTTCTAACAAATCATCACAAATTCGTGGGTTAATCATCTACTTCACATAATATTTCCAGAATATGGTTATAATGATTTCTACATGCAAATCCCTATCAAAATTGGGGTTTTCTTCCATTGATTATACTCCTAATCATTCCTATACTAATATGAATATTGCATCAACGAAAATACGCAAGTTAAACACTTGCCTTGGATTTCAGAGGTCTGGTTTCCTGCTGATATTGAAGTGGTTGCGTTCTCCTCCTCACGATCTACGCGTTGGTGGTGACGGCGGTGTAATCGGTGGTGTTTTGGGCCTTGAATCACCTTGAGAGCTCTCTCCTCTCTTCTCCAATGGCCGTTCTAGGGTTCTGAATGCTCTAACCCTAAAAGGCTGACTTAAAT
The DNA here is from genome assembly GCA_949130495.1 of Sambucus nigra. Classification (NCBI taxonomy): domain Eukaryota; kingdom Viridiplantae; phylum Streptophyta; class Magnoliopsida; order Dipsacales; family Adoxaceae; genus Sambucus; species Sambucus nigra. Next base: position 277,112,219 of record OX422207.1, on the reverse strand, counting down.
GGCTGCTAAGGATGGCTGAAATTCGTGGGTTTAATTACCCTATTTTGTAAAATGACCAAAATGCCCTCCCGGGTCACTAATTAGGCCTAAAAATACCCCGAGGCCCGAACTAAACCCCCGGGTACACTTTTCTGACTATCTCGACCCTTCCGGACGCGTTGGCGCACTCAAAACAACCATACGGACAACTTATAAAATATTCACTTTTTATTTAACAAAATAAGTCCCGACGTGACACGGGCACGTCCTTACTTAAATTTCCGAAATAGTCATTTAATTCACTTATGACATTCAATATAACCAATATAATATATTACTATGCTCATTAGTAATATTCAACAAGTTTCCCATAATTACTAACTCTAGTCACGTTAATAATTATAACATAATTAATTTCTGGATTTTTTATTAAATAAATCATCACATTAAATTTAATAAATCCCCAAATTAAATATAGCATAAAAATACGGGGTATTACATACTTCCCCCCTAATAACGGAATTTCGTCCCGAAATTCGGAAAATAAGGCATACCTGGTAAAAACAACTCTGGATAACTCTCGCGCATATCTGCCTCACGCTCCCAAGTGGATTCCTCCACATTATGATGCTCCCACTGGACTCGCACAAGTGGAACTACTTTCGACCTCAATCTCCTCTCACTATAGTCTAGAATAGCCACTGGTCTCTCTTCGTAAGAGCTATCCGACTGTAAGTCTATCTCATCTATCGCAATGTGCGTATGGGCCATATCATCCCGAAGATATCGTCTCAGCGACTAGATGTGGAATACATCGTGGATGCGATGTAAATGTTCTGGCAATCCCAACCTGTATGCTACCGGCCCAATCCTCTCGATGATGGGAAATGGTCCTACGTACCTCGGAGCCAACTTCCCCTTCTTCCCGAACCTCATCACTCCTTTCATAGGAGATACACGCAACAACACTTGATCTCCCACATTAAACTCCCGGAAGAACCGTTTCGCATCGGCGTAGATCTTCTGTCTGTCTTGGGCTACCCGAATACGACTCCTGATTATCTCAATCCTCGCGGAGGTCTCCTGAATCACTTCTGGTCCTAGCAACTTTTTGTCCCCCATCTCGAGCCAACAAGTTGGAGAACGACAAGGCCTTCCATACAAAGCCTCAAATGGAGCCATGCCAATCGTAAACTGATAGGAGTTATTATAAGCAAACTCTACTAGTGGAAGGTGTGTCTCCCAACCTCCTCCGAAATAGAGAACACACATGCGTAACATATCTTCCAACATCTGATTAGTACGCTCTGTCTGCCCATCTGTCTGTGGGTGGTAAGCTGAACTCAGTCTCAACTCTGTACCCATAGCCTCCTGAAAGCTTTCCCAGAAGCGTGACACAAAAATCTTGTCTCTATCTGACACAATATTCAGGGGCACCCCATGTAATCTGACAATCTCAGCGATGAACAACTGGGCATACTGACCCGTGGTATAATCTGTCCTCACTGGCAGAAAATGAGCCACCTTGGCCAAACGGTCTACAATCACCCAGATAGAATCGTGGCCCCGCTGTGATGTAGGCAACCCTATAATGAAATCCATGGAAATACTTTCCCACTTCCAAGCGGCTATCTCCAACGGCTGAAGTAATCCTGACAGTTTCTGGTGGTCCACCTTCACCAGTTGGCAAGTAGAGCACTTGGACACAAATTCAGCGATGTCCTTCTTCATCCCACTCCACCAGTACTGTCGTCTCATGTCCTGGTACATCTTATCGCCTCCCGGATGTACTGAAAATCGGGACCCATGAGAATGAGTCATCACTTCATGACGTAGCTCCGCTCCTTCTGGAACCACTAATCTCCCATTAAACCGCAACCTTCCATCAGAACTAACAGAATAGGACTCAGCACCCTCGGCTAGAAGTCGCACAATCTGCTCCTGACAAAACGGGTCTGTGGTCTGTGTCTGTATCACCCTCGTAACAATCTCGGGTGTGACTGTCATCACGGATATGAAAGAACGTACTACTGCGTCCTGGTAACCCAACTCCTTCCACTTTGCTTTCAGATGTCCGCTACATCGTCAACCGGTCTACGGCTCAACGCATCAGCAACTACGTTGGCTTTCCCGGATGATACTGTATATCAAACTGGTAATCTTTCACAAACTCTAACCATCTGTGCTGACGCATATTCAGCTCTCGCTGAGTGAACAGGTACTGCAGTGATTTATGGTCTGTGAACAAACGGAATTTCTCGCCCAATAAATAGTGCCTCCAAATTCCCAATGCAAAGACGACCGCAGCTAACTCCAGGTCGTGGGTGGGGTAATTCCTCTCATGCGGCTTAAGATTGCGGGAAGCAAAAGCTATAGCCTTCTCCTCCTGCTGAAGTACTCCCCCAAGTCCTCGTAAGGACGCATCTGTGTAAACCAGGTACTCTACACCCGGCTTCGGTAAAGCAAGGACTGGTGCCGAAGTAAGCTTGTCCTTCAGCTCGTCGAAAGCCAACTGACAAGCGTCATCCCAGACATATGGTACCCCCCTTGCGAGTCAGATTCGTCAATGGACCCGCTATTTTGGAGAATCCCCGAATGAACCTCCTGTAGTATCCGGCTAACCCCAAGAAACTACGCACTTCCGTCGGTGTCGTAGGCTGCCCCCACTCCCTCACCACTGACACTTTGCTCGGGTCAACTGCTATCCCTTGCTCAGAAACAACATGGCCCAAGAATTGTACCTCTCGCAACCAGAACCCACACTTCTCGTACTTAGCATACAACTGATGCTCTCGTAGAGTCTGAAGAACCTGCCTCAAGTGTTCGGCATGCTCCTCCTCGGAGTGTGAATATAACAAAATATCATCTATGAAGACGATGACGAACTGATCCAAGAACTCTCTGAATACTCGGTTCATCGAGTCCATGAAAATGGCTGGGGCATTTGCGAGTCCGAACGGCATCACTCTGAATTCATAGGACCCATATCTCGACAAGAAGGCAGTCTTTGAAACATCCTGCTCTCTAATTCATAACTGATGGTACCTCGACCTCAGATCTATCTTTGAAAAGAAAGTTGCTCCCCTCAACTGGTCGAATAGATCATCGATTCGAGGCAACGAATACTTATTCCGTATCGTGACCTTGTTCAACTCCCGGTAGTCCACGCACAATCTCAGTGAACCATCTCTCTTCTTTACAAATAAGACTGGAGCGCCCCAAGGTGAGGTACTCCTACGAATGAAGCCCTGACCTAATAGCTGCTCAATCTGATCTCCTAGCTCTCGCATCTCTGCCGGAGCCATACGGTACGGTATGGTGCGCGTGCTATAGGTCTCGTATCCGGCAATAAATCTATAACGAAGTCTATCTCACGACTGGGCGATAGGCCTGGTATCTCCTGAAACACATCGGAATACTCCCTAACAACTGGGATCGAATCCAAAGGAATCACAACCTCCTTAGAGGTATCCTCCTCAATGTAATACAAATGAGCGGTCGAACCTCCCTCTGGGCGAGGCATTGCCACTACAAACATTTCTTGCCCCGGAATGGAAAAAACAATACTTCCACCGAAGCAATCAATCATGGCTCTATAAGCTGCGAGCCAATCCATACCAATAATCACATCATGCTCGTGCATGTCTAAGACTAGCATGTCTGCAGGTAATACCAAGCTACCAATCTCTACCCCTACTCCCCGGCATATATAAAAAAAAGTGACTCACTCCCCAGTGGTGAGTCGACATACGCCACGGTGCTCTCTGCTGTGGCTAACAATCCTAAGGACTTCGCAAAATATATAGCTGTAAAAAAAAATGCGTTGCCCCAGTAAAAATAGAGTGACCCAAAGTTCCATGGATAGAAAACATACCTCAAATCGCGGGTGGTGCCTGTGGGGCTGTTGCCTGGTGGACATTAAAGGTATGTCTGTACTGTAACTGCCCCTGTTGCACTGGTGTTACTGAAAAGGTTGGTAGGTCTGGTACCTGAGCTGGTGTTGGGAGAGCGACTGGAAAAAGTGGCCCTTGCGGCTCATTATGAGCACCCTGCTGTTGTGGGGCCCTATTTCTCTCCGGACAATCCTGACGCCTATGGCCGTGCTTACCACATCCAAAGCATCGGCCTCCGAAGTTACTCCCCCTCCGGCCCTGCTGCTGTCGGTGTCGGTCTTGCTGATTTGGGACTTTATCCCTTTTTCGAAACTGCTTCATTTTACCACGTTGTTGACTAGAACTGATCCGGTCTTGGGTAGTTTGCTGTCGCAATTTCGGAGTCTTCGCACATTTGTTAGCTTTGGTCTCATGCATTTGTCTAACCTCTCTATGTATTTTGCCTTCTCTAAGTTGCATGCTGCGTTCTTGGTATTGTAAAACTGCAGTAGTGACTGCTTGTGCTACGATACCCGCTAACTCGGCGGTTGATATTCTCTCTGGGAACACCTGAGGTGCGAGTCGATTTTGCTCGTCGACTCCCTCAACCGTTTTAGCTAATTCTTCTCGATGGTCCATCTGAAAATTTAAATGAATTTGGATGAGTTCATCATTCAAATAAAAAAATCTCAGAAGCACGAATTCCCAATGTATAAAGGTGAACACAACATTCCTAGTATTAGGGCTCTATATCAAAGAAAGTAGCACTGAAAGCATAATAAGCTGCACAGATCCTAAAGGACACTAGAAACTGATGCTCTGATACCACCTGTGACACCCCGCCTAATTAAATACTGGGCGATCACTCCTTTATTAAATTAAATCAAGGTAAACAGTTGGTTCATTCTCAGCATCACTGTCGATAAAAATAATTTTTCCAATTTAACACCCTAAATAATTAAGCTAAGTGTCAAAAACATTTTTTCATACAAACTTCCAAATTTTAATTAAAGAAAAAGATTTATTTATTTAAAACAACATTTCTACAATTAAGAATCACACCACGATAAACCAAATAGTATAATACATTCGCCAATCGAATGTCAACATATGAAACGATAATCACAAACCCATAATGAATAAATCCCAAAGAACAATACTGGAATGACTGAAATATAAATGTCCCAACAACAAATTAGATGATGAAAAGGGCGACACGTGCCCCATAAATGAGAGTACTAGGAGTGGAGTCAATAACAGAAGTCGTCTACTCAAGTGACCTGCAACTCCCACCTAAGCTGCAGTTCGTTCTTCTCAAGGGATCCTAAGCAAGACGCCCCTGTGGCTGGGCACCTGAAAATATACATATATATACAAGAGAGAGAGAGAGAGAAAAAGAAACGGGTCAGAGCCCGAAAGTGTGTTTGATTTTAAAATACGTTTAGCAAGTATTTAAATTGATACATGCCAATGCAATAACATATTAGTGCGTCGCTCTCTTGAGAAATACTCACCTCTCTTCTAATGTGCACACCTATCGCACTAACCTTTCCATTGGTTTGTTCTTATCAATATAACGCACTAGTCTTTCTAAAAGATTTAACTTAACTTAGATAACTCGCAAGATTTTTAATTCACGACTCCATTTAAAAAGAATGTTCCAAACAGTAACCGAAGTCCTCCATTTTAACTTTATAAAATTAATAAAGTTTTCCAGTGAAATATTATATTTTCTCACAACAGGTATTCATAACTTAGTCCAGAATTATTCTTCACTTACTACATTACAACAATAGTTTAAATCCCTCAATCCAGATATATATATAAAGTACTCGTATAATTCATATATATATATTCTAACAGCACCAACATATAAACTATGGTGTAGGCATACTCTGCTTCATCAAAACAAGTATTTACAATTTTTAGTCATCAACCAAGTCCTACATATCAAATCACGGTAGGTAGTTCCAATTTCAGAATTTCATATATATATTAACTACTAGTATAATATATATTATAACAGCACCCCCAACTAGATTATGGTGCGGGCATACTCTACTATCCAAAGCCCCATATCACTCATATTAAGGGGAATACATTCGGAATCACTCTCGAAATGTATTAACATAGATACACAAACAATATTGAGGCGAAGAATAGATTCCAAGTCTCTAAGAGGATGGCACATACCTGCGTCTCTTAGGACCGTCTGAACTATCACGTCGATAGCCTGTACCAAGGACATCTATCTTCTAGGGTACAAGTCAATATCCCCCATAAAGGTCCCATCGAGATAAGACTTGTCCCAGCGCGGAAACCTCAGGGATAGCAAGTAGCGTGGGTATGATTTTCACATGCATATATTATATGTACACACAATCATATAAATATACCACTTTATCATATTAATATAGATTCTTCTCATCACCCGTAATTATACCATTTATCCTAAATTTCACATTTATAGAAATACGTATAAGGTTTCGTTCCTAACCTTAACTCGAAGGGTTTTCTCACTTATTACCTAATACTCGTGGCTATATCCTCACAAATCTAAATTTCAGTAGGTATCTTTATTAGGTTCCAACGTAACTCTCTTACGCACCTCACCCTTTAAATTCATAAATCTAACAACCTAAGGTAAATATCCCATAAATATCATTCTCGTTGAATATTAAAGGTTCCAACATTATTTCATATACCCTATTGGTCCTCAATGTCTCCCAAATCATTTTATTTAGAATGCCCAAGAATCATTTCACGATAAACTTAATTTAACTAATTAAATAAGGGAAATAGGAGTCTGCCAGGAGGGGTCGATCGATCGAAGCTTGGGGCTCGATCGATCGAACCTTCGATCGATCGAAGCTCTATGCTCGATCGATCGATCAAGCAGGTCTGGGCAAAAATTCTGCAGAAATTGCAGTGACGGGATTGATTAAAGTTCTACATCAAAACTCATATTTTCCAACACTAACCAACCCAAAAAGTCTACTGCTAACATACTAACATAATTCCATATATCTTTAACGTTCAGCATGCGTGTATACATCATTAAACATGGTTAAACAACCTAAAATCTCATCTAATCATCAAGAACCCTAAAGTTTTCTTAACTTTTGTTCTAATCAGTTTTCTCCAGAATTTCCTTCTAACAAATCATCAAAAATTCGTGGGTTAATCATCTACTTCACATAATATTTCCAGAATATGGTTATAATGATTTCTACATGCAAATCCCCATCAAAATTGGGGTTTTCTTCCATTGATTATACTCCTAATCATTCCTACACTAATATGAATATTACATCAATGAAAATACGCAAGTTAAACACTTGCCTTGGATTTCAGAGGTCTGGTTTCCTGCTAATATTGAAGTGGTTGCGTTCTCCTCCTCGCGATCTACGCGTTGGTGGTGACGGCGGTGTAATCGGTGGTGTTTTGGGCCTTGAATCACCTTGAGAGCTCTCTCCTCTCTTCTCCAATGGCCGTTCTAGGGTTCTGAATGCTCTAACCCTAAAAAGCTGACTTAAATGGCTACTAAGGATGGATGAAATTCGTGGGTTTAATTACCCTATTTTGTAAAATGACCAAAATGCCCTCCCGGGTCACTAATTAGGCCTAAAAACACCCCGAGGCCCGAACTAAACCCCCGGGTACACTTTTCTGTCTATCTCGACCCTTTCGGACGCGTTGGCGCACTCAAAACAACCATACGGACAACTTATAAAATATTCACTTTTTATTTAACAAAATAAGTTCCGACGTGACACGGGCACGTCCTTACTTAAATTTCCGAAATAGTCATTTAATTCACTTATGACATTCAATATAACCAATATAATATATTACTATGCTCATTAGTAATATTCAACAAGTTTCCCATAATTACTAACTCTAGTCACGTTAATAATTATAACATAATTAATTTTCGGATTTTTTATTAAATAAATCATCACATTAAATTTAATAAATCCCCAAATTAAATATAGCATAAAAATACGGGGTATTACAAATCCTTGATAGCCGTGGAGTCTGCCGATCAACACCACGATGTTGATTCTACTGTGCCCTCCAAAGTTAATCCTCCTAATCCTTCTTCTCCTACTTCTACTTCAACTAATCTTGAGGCAGATAAGAAGAAGGTGTAGAACCAAGCAACTTTTTATTTTCCTTTTTCAGTATTTGTACTTTTTCTTTTTTGAAGATGTATCTGTACTTCAATTTTTTATTAATAAAAAGAGAAATATTTTTGTTCCTTTGCTTGTGCTTTTCAATACTCTGTACCTTGTTGATTGGTGACTTTATTCTTCGTAATAGTTTATGGATAAATTGGAATGCTTCTCATTTACTGACTTTGAGCTACTCCAGAGGTGCAATGAGATTTTCAAAGTTGTTAGATTATCTCTTACTGATATTTACCTACTAAAGTTACTCGGGGAAGGGATATCCGAACGAGATAAAGAGGTCTATCTTCATTTGAAGTGTCTTCTTGATCTGGTAGTGGCCAACAACGTGGCCTATTATAAAATGATTGAAGAGATGCAGGAGGAGCATAATGAAGCTAGGGAACTTTTACATGAGTATTATGAGAAGACATTACAGGCCCTTAGTGAAGGATGGGGCTTTGAGAAAAAGTTGGATAAATTTGCTTCTCATTTTTGAAGACAAGAATTCCTGCTAAAACGTGAAGTGGGTGAAGCAATGGACATTGCAAAGCTTCTAGAGGAAGAGAATAACAACTTGAGAGATGAAATTTATGCCTTGTAGTCATCCATTGCTATTGTTACTACTACAGATGAGGGACATTCCTTATTGGAGTCTGAAAATGCAAGGTTGGGCGAGGATTTGCAGGCTCTAAAGAAAATAAAACCTGATTCTTTATCTTCCTGAGATAGAGTCAAACCTGGATGAGGTACTACATAGGAAGTCAGGACTCAACAGACCCTTACCAATCGAGCTGCACAATAAAATGCTAAAAATCAAACCATTACTGATATATCGCAGAAGTTACAGTCCTTGTCTGAGCAACTATCCACTCAATCTTCTCAGTTACAAGCTAAGGATGGGTTGTTGAAGAAAATGCATTATCAAGTTAACAGATTGACCTTTCAATTGCATAATCAAGAAAAATAAGTCTTGATGGACTGGTACAATGAAGCTTTGGGGCATTTTGATGATAAGCTTCAACATGCTAAGAATGAGGCCTATAAATGGGGTTAGATGAATGTTTTGACAATGATGAAGGTGGATCAAAACATCTCATTATGAGACTGGTATGATCCAGGCTTGCTTGATCTTTACAATCCCCTTTTTAAATTAAATGTTAATTGTATTCCAGTCCATCGTATTCCTTAATGCCTGATTTCAAAATACTTGTGGGATTATGAACTTCATGATGAATTAAAAATCATCCGACCTCCTCACCTTCTTGATCATCCTAGTAGAAGCAATACCAGAATGCTTCAGGATTGTAACTTGATCAATTCTCCTTCTACTTTAGATGATCCTCCTGCTGGAAGGAATCCTGTTTCAAAAACTGAATGGAAATGTCCTATAGAATGAAGCTTTGTATTTTGTTTTTTCAACACAGTCATGTAATTAATTTTATTGAATGAAATGGAAATTTTATCAACTTATCTTATGTTTAATGTTAACCATTTCTTTATCATTAATTCTATTGATACACTTTGATTAAGTTGAGTATCAATGATCAATGAGTGCAGATGTTATACTAGCATATTTAGATTAAAATCTAAATTTAGAGCTAGTTAGATAAATACATAGGTTCTACTATCATACTTCGATTAAAATATAAATTTAAAGCTATTTACCCATGTGTCTCCAAAGGTTTTACTAATGCACCCAAGTATTAGATTTTTGCATTAAATACCAGTGGTGTGATAGGGAGTTTGTGGAATATGTTCTTACATTCCTCTTGAGGAATCTTTGCAACGTTCTTCCTGTACTTTGCCTAGTAGGATAAAGATCTTATTTTATCCTTATGTTTGTGGACCAAGATTCTTGAGGATTTAACATCCTGTTGACTTGGACTTTGTGTATCAACGATCAAGTTTGTGACGGCCCGAGTAACTTATTGCTTCCGTCAAGAAACATTCAGGGAAATATTTTCTCAGCCGAGCAATAATTTTCTGAACCGAGTGACAATTTACAATTTTGTGTCAATCATCTAGAGTAGTGCGTAGCACTATTACTCCCAAAACAATTAACAACAAAAATGGAAATAATTGAAGAGTTTATTAATACTGCAAGTTGATTTCAAACTCTATGGGATGGAAAGCCTAGCTCGACAGGAATGACAGCTTCAGTCCCAAATGCTAACATTTATGGAGATTCTCCAGTTGTTGTTCGTAGTGTTGTTCGGTATGCCCACAAGACAGAGTATAGCTCGTGTATCTAATTTCCCTTGGCATCATCAAGCCTTTTCTTTAACCCGTTAAGTAAGGTTATGCTCGTGACTTCAGTTTGTCCATTACTCTAAGAATGTCCTAGAACTGAATGCAATTTTCGAATATTGGACTGAGCACAGTAGTTTGGAAATTCATCATTGCCAAATTGTGTTCCTTGGTCGGTAATGAAAACATAGGGAAACCCATACCTATAAATGATGTTTTTCCATATGAATTGGTAGACCTTTTCATAAGGCATGTCTATCAGAGGCTCTGCCTCAACCTATTTTATAAAATAATCCTCGGTGACAACCAAGTATTTAAATCTTCCTCAGGTGGTTGGCAGTGGTCCAATCAAGTCTATACCCCATAAGGCAAATGGCCATGGTGAAGTGAGAGCAGCTTGTGGAGTTTTGCGAATTATGGAGAATCTCTGACATTTATCGCACTTCTTGGAAAAAGTTGTACAGTCTGCTCGCATTGTTGGCCAGTAATATACTCGAGTACTGATTCTTTGCAGAAGTGTTCTCCCTACTATGTGAGCTCCACATGATCCTTCATGCACCTCCTGAATTACATCATGGACATCTGATGGATGCACACAGTGCTGCAAATTGACTGTTACTCCTCTCCTATACAAAACACATTTATCTAATACATACTAAACTGCTTTGTATTTTAACTTCTTTGATTTCGCCATATTTGTTGGTAAAGTTCCTTCTTCAATGTATGCTCTGATGGGGTCAATCCATGATGGTCCCATATCTATGGCAATAAAATTGATCATCAAATCTTCATCTATGCTCCTATTAGCCAAAATCTCAATAGGGATAGTTCGTCGGAGTTCAATTCTGGTAGCAGAGGCTAGTCGAGGAAGGGCATCAGCTCAGGAATTTTCCAACCTTAGGATTTTATTCATCTAAATAGCTGATAATTTTTCAATGACTTCCATCGCCTCGAATAAATACCTGGTTTTCAATTCTCCTTTAGCTCCATATAAATCCAGTGTTTGGTTTACTACCAACTGAGAGTCACTGAGTGCCACAACTTGCTCGGGATTCATTGATTGGGCTAAACTTAGGCCCATAATAAGTTCTTCGTACTCTGCTTCATTATTTGAAGCCTGGAAATAAAAATGTAGTGCATACTCAATATCAATACCATTAGGAGTGTTAAGTATTATACCTGCTCCACTGTCGGTTGAACAAGATGATCCATCAATATATAAGTTTTATATTGGGACACCGTTATCAAATGATTCCTATAGTGAATATTTTTCCCTTTGCCTCTTCATATTTCCTTGTCATCTACAGTGTTCAGGAAGAGGTATCTGCCAGGTCTGCATTTGTTTCTTTTGAAGAACGTTCTTCGGGAGCTTTCTTGTTAACATCACTTTCTCTTGATTCTTGTTTTGCCTGCTTACTTTGTTGCTCGAGGACCTCAGAGTAAGTGAACTACGCTATAAAATCTACCACTGCCTGGCCTTTCAAGGAAGACCTTGTCTTATATATGATATCATACTCCACCAATTCCATAGCCCAGTACATTAATCTACTAGATTTCTCTCGTTTATGCAAAGACTTCCTTAGAGGCATATTAGTGTAAACTATGAATGTATAGGCTTGGAAATAGGGTTTCATGTATTTTGATGATTCAATCAATGCCAATACTAATTTCTCCAAGAGAAGGTATCTTATTTTTGCTCTTCAAAAAGCCTTACTGGTATAGTAAGTGGGTTTTTGAACTCCATTTTCTTCTCAGATCAATGCAAAACTTACTGCCGATTCAGAAAAAGCAAAATACATGTATAATTTTGATCGGTGATTGGTCGGGAGAGTAATGAAGGTGACCCAAAATACTTTTTCTACTCCTCAAAAGATTTTCTACATTCTTCGTTCCATTCAAAGTTTCTCCTGATCCCTTTGAAGAACGTCATGCACCTATCTGTAGCTCGGGACACGAATATGTTCAAGGCTACTACTCGTCTAGTTAGTTTTTTCATGTCCATCTTGCAAGCTAGAGATTTCATTTCAATTAATGATTTGATCTTATCTGGATTTACTTTAATTACTCTTTGATTTACTATGTATCCAAGGAACATTCCCTCTTGCACTCCAAAAATGCATTTGGTCGGATTTAGCATCATCTAGTGCTTCTCAAGTTGATCAAAAGTCTGGATGAGGTCAGCAAGGTGATCGGATGCCTTTTTTCTTTTTGTTAGCATATCATCCATATAGACTTCCCTATTCTTGCCCATTTTCTCCTCGAATACCTTATTGACCACCCTTTGATATGTAGCACTTACATTTTTCAAATCAAAAGGCATAACATTATAACATTATGTTCCTCGAGGAGTGATAAAAGAAGTAATTTCCATGTCCTCAGGTTTCATTTTTATCTGGTTATAACTAGAATAAACATCCATAGAGCTGATTAACTCATGTCCTGATGTTGCATCCACGAGTTGATCTATTTAGGGCAAAGGAAAATGATCCTTTGGGCATGATTTATTTAAATATGTGAAGTCTACACACATTCTCTACTTGTTGTTTTTCTTTTTTATCATAACTACATTGGCTAATCAGTCTGGGTATTTCACTTCATTAATAAAAGATGCTTTCTGAATCTTTTCGACTTCTTCCTGTATGGCTTGTCTATTCTCGGGATTGAACACTCTTCGCATTTGTTTGACTGGTTTAGCTTCTTTGTTTATATTGAGCTTATGACAAAGGAAATTGGGATCTATCCCAGGAATATCTTCATGACTCCAGGTGAAGAGATGATTTCTCTGTTTAAGGAATCTCACCAGTTCCTAATTAAGAACAGGATCTAATGTTGTCCCTATTTGAGTGACGCGCTCCGGTTTGTCATCATCTAACACAAAGCTTTCAGTTGTTTCCACAATTTTTCACTTTACCAGTTATGTTTCCTCTCTTAGATCTAAGGTTTCCACCTCATATTTTTCATCAAGCTCAGGAGTATCCACTTGGTAGGTAGTGGTTTTCTTATTTATTTCTTCCAAATGTTCTTGCTCGGCATAAGAGTAGTAACACTCCCGAGCTACTTTCTGATGACCTTGCCAAATTCCCAAACAAAAGTTAGTGGGAATTTTAAGCATTGATGAACAGTGGATGGTACTTCTTTGAAATTCTTTAGCCCTACACTTCCTATGATTGTGTTGTAAGTTGAATGGATGTTTTTATCCATTACAAAGAAATGGATCTTCTTTGCTCGGCTAGTTGGCCAGGTTCCTATCATCACCTTTATTTTAATGCTTCCCAAAGGAAAGACTTTCTCACCTGCAAATCCTATTAGTGGTCGATGATGAGGCTTTAATTGGGTAAGTTTAAAATCCATGTTGCTATAACAAGGATAGAACATGATATCCGTCGAGATACCATTATCTACTAATACTCTAGAGACAATGATTTCTTCCTTTCTAACTTTGATTACTAATGGGTCGTCGTGAGGATATAGTACTCCTGAAAGGTCATTTTTAGAGAAACTAATTACCACTGTTCTAATAACCCCGCCTAGGATCCGCCTAGGCTTAAGGCTTGGGAGAAATGCCTCGCCTTACTCTTTTCACGCCTTATTCTTGGTAAAACCCTTAAGGCTTACTTTTTTCTAAAAGCAACAATGATTTAGTGAAACGATGTTTCCTTTTAAACAATTTGTTTACAAACCAGACCATTATCTCATCCAAAACAATCAAATAGTATTTTAATTTGCATATATTCAAACATATGTTTATGATCTGTGCAATTTTTGTATTTTAATAGACATGATATGGTTAAAAAATATTAAAATATATTAAGAAGTTCTAAACGCCTTTTCACGCCTTTTTATGCCTAGGCCCGTCTAGGCTTCTAAGGCTTAATGCTTGGCCTCCACGCCTCAATCACGCCCCGCGTTTTTTAGAACCTTGCTAATTACTAGTTTATCTTTGTTTTCTTTCCTTGGTCGATCTTCCTATGCAAACTTGATCCTCTGTATGTACGAGCAAGCTTATACCTCATTGAGGTAAGATTTTTGCTTTATTGTATGATCTCCTCCTCCTGCATCTCCACCTGTAATCATTTGGAAATCAAAGGAACCAAAATTGATATAAAACACCTCATGTTCTGGTTGTTGAGGTTTTTTAAGGAAATCGAGTTGATCATCCTGATCATCTTCATGAATTCTTTTCTTCTCCTCTCTGGGCTTGAAAGGAGATTTTGATCTACACTGACTTCCGTTGTTATTCGTTCGATCAATCAGTTTTCCTCTTCGAATGAAAGTTTCAATCTCATTTTGAAGATCTATGCATCGTTCCGTCATGTGACTGTGATCCTTATGGAATTCACAGTACTTAGTTTTATCTCTCTTAGTCGGGGAACTTCTCAACTTATTAGGCCATTGCACATATTTATTATGCTTGATTTCTTCAAAAACATGGTGAATTCCCATGGTTAACGGAGTATAGTCGTGGTCTCTCCAAAACTCCTTACTATTTTCATTCCTTATGTTCTCTGGGGTATTTATGATCTTTCTTATCATTTTTGCCTGAGCTATGCTTGGCTGCCATTGCCTCCTCGGCATTCATCATCTTTGCTGCTTTAGACATCAATGCTGCCATTATCTTCGAAGGATCCTTGGCAAGATTGTAATATCATTTTTTGAAGAGCAATCCACTCATGAGGGCAGTTATTGTAGTCTTGTCCTCATAATCTACTACTTCTAGTTTCTCGTTATTAAAATGAGTGATGTAATCTCTGGTGCTCTCTCCTTCTTTCTATCTCACACTAAGTGTTCCACCCTTTTTATAAGCTTTGCTCTAAAGTAAAAGTTGTTAATGAATAGCTCGGCCATTTAGTTAAGACTAGAAATTTCTTCCCAAGGAAGACCAGTGTACTAAATTTGGGCAGATCCAGTAATGGTTCCAGAAAATGATCTACACTTCATTTTGTTGGGGATGACATAAATATCAGTAGCTGCATAGTATTATTTTATATGGAGGACTCGATCAGTTTTTCCATCATATTTGGGTGTTACTACTGGAGCCTTGAACTTTACTACATTAGGGAAATCCACAATGGCTTGCATAGACGGAGATATTTTACAAAACTTCTTTGTAGTGGATTTCTTCTCTTCGCCATTTCTCCTAATCTATATTCCAATCTCTATATGGAGACTTTCCATGCATCATTAGCAACACCGGATTTATGCGTTGCAATTTTATTAGTTACTGAGTTTTCTTCCTGAAACTATTGCTCGGTTCGAGTAGCAGTTCACCGAGCGTTTGATTTAGATTGAGCTATGCTTTCCCTTTGATCAGATGGTCATCGGGTATTACCAGATATTTTCCTAGGAAGATTTATGTTCCCTGTGGGTCCCAAACGATCGAAAGTAGAAGCACAACTTAATCTCTCTAAGGAACTTGTCCTCTCGGGAGAATAAGACTATATGTGGAAAGATTTCGATGTCCTGAGTAATGAAGTTTACTTTGGATGGTAGAAGACATCTCTTGTAGATATTGAGTGGCTACGCTGACCACCTCTTGGTGGAGGTGGTGGCATATTTCTTTGAGCAGATAGAGGAGGTGCCCCAGCTTGAAGAGTTTGTGCAAGTTGTCTGATAGTATCTTTCATAGCCTCTTGGCCTCTTACAAGACTCGCGAGAATCCCAGTTAAATCATTTGCAGGTGGAGGATCAGAAGGGGTAGGAGGAATACCTTAGTTTTTTATACTTGATTCACGAATATCAGCCATTTAGATGTTTAATTGAATGAGATCGATTAAAAAAAATTATTCCCACAAACGGAGCCAATCTGTTGATAAAAAAAATTAGACTAGGCTAATTAATTGATCACAGATAAATAGAAATAAAAGAGACAAAAGATTTTTAAACAGGTTCGTCTTGATGGAAGAGCCTACGTCCACTATTGTGTATTGCTTTGGGATTGTTCAATTGCCTCTCTTTTCTTATCCCTTGGATGTAGAGTTTACAATGTATTTAGAGCCCCCAATGGGTGTAAAAGAGATGGAATATCAAAGGATGGAATCTCTTTATATCATAAATATTTACATCTGTACAATCATTAATGTGTACAACTATTGGTGTTTTCCTGTCATCATTGGTCGGCATCCCTGATGTTGGTCGGTATCCCTGGTGTTGGTTGGTGTTTCATCCTTGATGACTAAAATTAATCTTCCATTGTACAACACGTGTCAGTATCTGAATGGTCCACGTAGATGGACAATTTTTGGTATCAACAATACCGAACCCATAACTTACTACATTAAGGCTATACATCTACATAAGTACAATAGGAAATAAACTTATAGTCTAGTGTCTAATAATTTTTTAATTCCCAAATTTATCAATTTCCATGTGTGTGACATATCGCAAGCGATATCCAAACTAAGGAACCCCATATACACTTTCGCTTAGCTTAGTTGGTCACTAAGATCCGTTGTCCCAAGACTCAGTAATAAAAAAACATTAATATCCACATAAACCAATTCTCTATAACCTATAAGTCGTAAGGACCTCATACCCAATTACTCCTAACTCTTGGCCAAACTAGACTCCATGTGTGGATATCTCGCAGGAGAAATTCAAACAAGGAACCTACTGATACACTTTTGTCTAGTCGGATTGTTCGTCTGAGATAATGGTAAGAGGCTCCACAAGTAAATACCCAAATCCAATATTTTTATACACCATAAAATATATATAACACGTCGGCTGAAAGGAATAAACCATCCCAGACTGACCCACAACAAAGACTATTAACATAACTCACAACGTCTACCTTCAAACTAGTAGACCATTATAAGATTAATAAAAGGAACCTTGGAGTAATGAATAGAACGTCGCTAGAGATGCTCCTCCAATGAACATGGTCTACAGGAACCACCATAGACTAAGACCTATGAAGACATATATAATAACAACGTAAACAACAAGTCGATATAGAATAAGATTATAATCAAAACCAAGCCACGTTATATCTATACGCATTCCTCTCATCTCTTAGTGGAGTTTAAGTTATTGGTTACCCAACCCAACTATAACACCCCATAATTTTGAATAATTATGAATTTAATTGTTTTGATAATTTAAATTACATATGTGCAGTAATTTAGCAAAAACTAAATATTGTGTATTTAATGGATATTAATTTGTGGGAATAAGATTAATATTTATGTGGCAAATTTACTAAGTTTGTTTATAGTAAATAAAGTATGGTGAATTTTTAGTACGTCATAGGGAGTGAAAACGATGAGATTGTGATGATATCTCAATCGGGACTTGTGAG
Source organism: Sambucus nigra (assembly GCA_949130495.1). Taxonomy (NCBI): domain Eukaryota; kingdom Viridiplantae; phylum Streptophyta; class Magnoliopsida; order Dipsacales; family Adoxaceae; genus Sambucus; species Sambucus nigra. The sequence goes on along the minus strand of OX422207.1, from coordinate 277,094,652 downwards.
TAGATTATTCTAAGGTTGTGATATAAATTTATGTAGAGTCACTCATATGGTGATTTCGAGTTCACTATTGGTCCCGAATGGGTCGAAATAGGAAGAGTTGAGTATCGGGGGTAGTAATTAGGTTCTCAGGGATTTTTAGACTACACCGGGCTCACACGAGGTTGTTTAGGTCATTGGGGATTTGGTCCATTAGATTAGTTTCGGGATTTAAGACTATTTAATTAGGGTTAAGGTCTTGAGGCAGCCAAAACAAAATTATAAACCATAACCAAGTGAAGGAAGGGGGAAAAGTGAAGAAGGAAAAAGAGAAATAGAGTTTGGAGAGCCAATTTGAGTAGCAATTCATTTTCTCTAATGGAATTTATGACCCTGCGTATCGTATAAGGCAAGTGGTTATCTAGTTGTGAATTTTATGTGTGGAATTCATGTTCATATCATAGTAGGTGTACAAAACTATTTTGGGGAGGGTTTTCTCATACAAAAAGGGGATTTGGGGTTGAATCTATCTATTGCAATATTTAATTGATTTAAATGATGAATTGATGAATTTAGATGACTTATAACTATTGAAAAACTAACATCGATGAAATGTAGGGAGTGATTACATCAAAATTCATTTTTGTGGGTTTAACTTAGGGTTTGGTTGAGAAATTTGAAAATAAACCCATTTGATTGATTAAATCATTAATATTAGTCCAATCTCTAATGTTAGGATGATTTAGAAGTGTTAGAATCCTCATATTTTTGTTCCATTATCTTATATGTGTTTTAATAGAGTTTGGGTAACATATTGAAGAAGTTTGGATCGAATTTTGGAGAAAAGGGTTCATAGTTAAGTACAGCGAACTAGTTCGGATTTGGGGCGAATCAGGTTTAGTTAGTTGAGCGAACCGGTTTGGGTGTCTGGCCAAACCGGTTCGGACCACCTAACACTTCAATTTTTGCTCTTTAATTTAAGGATTAATTAGAAAGATTTCCAATAGAGATATTGAACTGTAAGGATGACAAAAACTTTGTTCTGTAATTTAGGCAGAATTATATGACCTCGGGTTGAGTGGGCAACTAAAATGAGAAATCATTATAATGTGAGAACAAATTAGTGATTAATTTTATTAATTAATTGGGTGGGTTAGTTTGTGATTTATTTGACATGCAGGCTGGTTGGGTAAGTCCAGGGATATAACGCAGTGATGCTACTAGTTGAAATATTTATAAATGAGAATTAATATATGTTCAAGAGTGTGGGATGCATACTCGTAGTAATTAGGCTAGTGCTTTGAGTGACAGGCACGGTTTAGCCACAATGGTACTAATATATATACGAGCATAGTGCCAGTGTATATATATATATATATATATATATATATATATATATATATATATATATATATAAAATATGAGAGGAGGGTGTTTTACTGTTCCAAAATATCAACGACCAAGATCAAATTTTTTGGAGCGATCTAAGGGTCTGAGATTGTGCCATGTCACCATTTAACCATTGTGACCTAGAAAATGAGACAAATGAACCCTTGCATCCAAGGCGTACCCCGTCTCATGCATTCTATCCCTCTTTAGTCATATGATGTTTGGCCCCAAAATCCTACCCTCTCCTCATTTTATCGCTCTCACACTCCTCCCCTCAACAGCTTCCCCCTCTTCCTCGCCACATCTCCCCATTCATCCTCTCCATCGCACCACTAGAGGTAATCTCCCCCTCTCTTAATTTCGTAATCTCCCATTTTTTATCTTGGTTTTGAGTTTTTGTTTGCATTTTTTCATCTAGCATTTATGATACCCCGCCTAATTATTTACCGGGTGAGAAGTCGTTAATTAATTAATTTCAGAATATCAAGTTGGTTCAGATAATGCATCACTGTCGAAAACTAAAATTTTAATTTAATAAAAACTAACCACCTAATATTTAAAAAGTTTGGTGTAAAAATTTTATCTTGTTATTAACCATCAGTATTAAAGGGTAATATCTAATCATCACCATACATCACAATAGTATAAGGTAAAAACTAACTGAATTTAAATAAAGAATTGGAATAAACACATCCAGTCAAAATCCCATATAATAATCCAATAGCATGAAATCAAAGTCTAATAATGAAATAAACAACTCTAAATCTCTGGATGTGAAATAGGAGGGACAATATGTGCAACAGAAATAAAAGAGTGATAGATAAGGAGAAATAGACTCAGAAGCGTCTACTCGCAATATCCCCTAGCTTCCACAACAGCTACAGCTCAACAAATTATTGGAACCTCCTAAGTCTGGTGTCCCTGTGGCTGAGTACCTAAAATAATAGAACAAGAAAAGATATTTACAGGAAAATGGGCCAGAGCTCGAGTAGAAAATAGTTTAAATATAGCAAGTGCTTAAATTGATTTAATTAGCACATATATTATCCATGTTAACTTAGCGTACTCACTTGATATTCTGACCTCTCATCTAATGTGCACACCTAGCGAGTCTAACAACCCGTACTAATCTCGTCCCACTACCTGACTATATGTAGGATAACCACTATGCCGGATACGATTTCTAAATAACCTGAAATCAATATATTACTATATTTTAGGAATAGGTTTAAGGATGTTATAACTCATTCTCGTAGCATTCTTTATTCCTAACTGGTGACCCAATAAGTATATACGTTAATAAAGTATCCAACATGAAACACAGAATAGGAACTCCGTATACATGTATAAAATCTCACTATGTATACATATAAATATATCAATACGGCACCCATGGTTAAGAAACCGGTGGTGCTAGGCATACTCAGCTATATAGTCCCATTGTGATGCTCACGTATAAAGGACAACAGGGTCAATCCCTCAAGAACGAATAAAACATATACACATATTAGAGGAAAACATAGTCCCAAGCCGATGGGCTACGCACATACATACGCATCCATATGACTGTCATCGCTATCATTCTCATAGATAGCCCGTACCTAGGTTCCATGCTCTAGTGGTACGACTCAAAATCCCCCAAAGGCACACAAGATATGGTCGTTCACAACGCGATAACCCCGGTTCGATAGCCAGTAGTTAGGTATGTCATACACATGATATTCCAAGTAATAATCATACACACAACTTATATACATTAATAGGTATTCACATAACCCAAATACTATAATCCGTAAGTAATATTAATTCCATTACTCTCCACGATATCCGTATATATAGCCTCTCTAGGACTTACATTCTCTCCTAGGTTTTCACAAAAATTCAATACCCCAAGGACCATTACCCCCTTAATTCCTTAAAACTTTGGAATTTAAGCCACCCGTTACTCACGTAGGTTAATACACTCGCTTGGATAACCCTATGATGGGTTTTAACTCGAACAGACCTAAAAACCCATTCTGGAATCTCGTTAGAAGTTCCAAGATTCTCGTTCGAATGATCTCATTCGAATGAAGTTCCCACTTCGAACGAACTCAGCAACTCGTTAGAAAGGTCATTGGAAGTCTCGTTAGAAAGTTCATTCGCATGAGGCCATTCGAACGACCTGAGCAAGTCTTCGAATGAGAATTTCGGACATACCTAGTTCTTCCAAATTTCAATTTTTCTCAACATTCCAAACCTCAAACTCAATCAAAATTTCGTCCAACATCAGTTTAAATGTTTCTAAACTAACCTTAATCATTATGGGGCAATTTTTAACACAAATTATTGTTCAAATCTTTTTGTTTTCAAAAGGTAAAACAATAATTTCTAAAATCTCTAAGAATCCTCAAATAATGAACCAAGCACTTTAGTTATTTCAAATCCTTAAATTCAATTCGTTATTTGTACATGAAATCTCCAAATTTAATAGTCTACAAATGGGGTAAATCCTCTACATGCAACCCATGACCAAAATCTAATGTTCCTCTACGATTAAACCTAATGAAACCCAAAATTCCATCAAATGATGTCTAAATCATTAACAAAGTTTAACAAGAACAATATATGCTAAATAAACTAGCAAGATAAACACTTTCCACGGAATAAATTTCTAATTCTCGGACTAAAATTGGTATGGGAACGATCCTCTTGACACAATCTACACGCTGGTGTAATTTTTGGTGTGAGAGCTTGAGTTTTTGACTTAGGGCTCCAATAGAGTCTTTTTCTTCCTTGGTTCTCCCTCTCTTTTTCTCTCTTTCTCACTTAAGTTGAAACTGACAGACCACTAACCCTCAATGCTTTTAATTAAACCTAATTTTCGTCCATTTAATTACCTAAAAAATCCCAAAAGACAAAAATACCCCTCAGGGGTGTCGTGTTGGGCTAAACTGCTCCGGACTCCAAATAAAATACCCGAGTATTTATTTTCTAACTATTTCGACCCTTCAAAATAGTCATTCGAGTTATATAAAAATAATTTACCTTTTTAATCCCCAAACACATACCAGTGATGCGACTCATATGCGCGTCCCAAATAATTATATCATGACTGCCGTGTATCTCATCCTGACCATAATATTATTTTCGATAACCACTAACTCTCGTCACGCTAGTAATTATTACCATTAAATCAGATTAATTAAAAAATTAAATTTTCTCCGTTTAAATTAATTAGTCCCCATTTTCCATAATTTCATAATAAAAATAATTATGCGTAAAACTACGGGGTATTACAGGGTTTGGGTGGGTTTTTGAGAAATTTGATATTCTTGGGTTCACACATCTCTCATATTCGAGTTTGTAGGTTTTATTCTATTTTTCTCTACGCTATGACATTGCTGTAGTACAACGGATTTGTGTGGCTTAAATGTGGTCTGTTTAAGTTTTACACACTCCTACAGGTACATACATATCAGTCTCTTATATCTGTGTAGATTCGAAATTAATAGTTTTTTTATGGTTTGGGTTGTTCATACTGTTGAAGGTTTGGGTTGTTCACGGGTACAAAGTGTTTTGATTTTGAAGATGTCATGTGTTTGAGTACTTCGTTTGAGTTCATATCCAGTATCTCGGTTGCAAAGTGAGTGTTTCTATGTTCTCTCTTTTCATTTATTTTTTTTCTTAGAGATTAGTTGTTTACCTCTGAATTTGATAGTCCAGTTTCCACCAATTTATTTTATTGCAAGAATGGGTTGATGCCTTTAGTATACAAATTTGGTATCCCTTTTCTAATTCACTATGGGTTGTTTAAACTAAAGGTAAGTATTGTATACTTAAGCACCCATGTTAGCCTATGAATAATGTTGGCTCCAATATATGGAAAAGAATGAGAAAGACTAGATAGGAGGTAGGAGCTCAAATTATTTGGTTAATTGGTAAGGGTGATATAAGTTTAGGTTAGGATAATGGTTCTGAGGATGGTTAGTTGGCTAATAAAGGCATTTATTTTGGTAAAAAAATCACCTAGAAGATTTATTTAATGAGCCAGGGGAGTGGGATTTTGAAAAGCTAGCATAATATTTTCCCTTACAACAGCAGTATAAATATAATTCTATCCAAAAATTGAACTCTCAATCTGAAGCTAAAATCATTTGGAAAGGTGATTACTCCTGCTCATTAACTTTAGCTTTTTCTTGGAATTTTAGAAGGCAAGTTAAAGTCTCTACTTGGTCTACAAGGTTTATTTGGGATGATGCCTTTATAAGGCAAGTTTGACAGTCTTTTAATGGAAAATGGTGGATTACCCCTCATAATCATTCAATTAAGGGTATATTAATCTTTTGGTGGTCTCAATCAAAGAATATTCTTCAAGGTCAATTTTTTTTTATTATTTCTTGCCGTCATATGTTAGGAGTTAGGTCAGATAAGGAATAATGATCTAAAACTTTTGTTCCCTCGATTATATATAATATTAATCATAATCTGTAGGTCCATGAAGTGTTTGTTAGTGGGAGGTAGTGTAATTTGAACAAGAAGGTATTGTATCTTGGTTTATTTGTAACCCCCCCCCCCCAGCGTAAGAGTTGAATTTTTTTTACAGATTATTTCCCATATTTGCATGCCATCGCTGATTTATGAGCAAATAGTGTTTTTTAATTTATGCTCGGGTTGGCAAATGTTTACATGAATTTGAGTTGTCTTTTGTTAATATAAATAGAGTTTTAATTTAATCATTAGTTTGGAAAGTGCACATATGTGTCTATGAGTACACATAAAATGTTTTGTAATGAATGAGGGGTAGTTAAGGCTCTTCTAGATTACATACTTAACAATCATTAAAGTGTTTTTTGCTATATTACACAAGCCCTTTATTTATTAGTTAATTTGATTATCTGTGAAGAAAAAATGTGTGTTTTTTCCAGAAAATATGTATCGATGTGAATGATTTATTTATACAGTTCACATGCATTATTTCTTTCAAATGAAATTCATTGATTCGAATTACTTAATTATGTTTCCAGTTATACACTTCACAGTTTTAACCATTGACAAGGTTCTTAGTGAAGAAGGATGCCACAGGATTGCAAGCTACTAAAATAGAAAATAAATTTGGGCTACAAATGGTTCCAAATGGAGATATTCTTCTAAAGAATGTTTTTATTCCTGGTGAAGATTATTCCTGGTGAAGACAAATTGTCTGCTTATTTAATATCTCTCAATATTCTTTTATCCTTATTTCTTTTTTATTTCTTATCTATTTTTATCGTCCCAATGGCAGTAGGTCTAGGGGATCCATGAACAGTCCAGGGGAGCCATGAACAGTATACCAGTGGGAGCTTTGGAAGGTTTACTTGAAACTTTGAGGGTTTTAAGGATTTTCAGGTCTAAGATGGAATTTTTTATCTATTTCTTTTAGTTCACTTTTTTTTTGAAGAATTCTTTTATTTCACTTTTATATATGAGAATGATGATAATATCTGTGTGTATGATATTTCTGTGAAACATACCACTCTAGTGCTATCAGTGGAGCTTGCGCAATGTGGGTGATACCCATGGCTAGTGAATGTAGGGTGGTTATAGTATCCAGGTCATAGCACCATGCATCTTCCCTCATGAGGATTGAAGTTCGAAGTAAGGTAATTACGAGTATGGTTATGACTCATTATTGAAGGATTGTGGCCATCTCCAATACGTTTGTGATTTTACTGAGTCAATGTGAGATTCCGACCATCGATGGTTAGGATGATGTGAATAAGCCACGGTGATGATAACATTGTAAAGAATGACCTCCGATGAGTTTTACTCGGGGGACCTCTGATGAGTTATTACTCATGGGCCCTCTGATGAGTTATTACTCGAGGGGTTATTATTATACGCGACATATGTGTGCTTGTTGTGGTATATCCTTTACTTATATAATGGTGTAGTAATTTATATATGGGTTTAACACATAAATAGTGATTATATGTAAAATTATTGCAATGTATCTACAGGTATATAAACGAGAGATAAAGTTATATCAATGATAACTGATTAGATAAATAAATGAGCTAACGAGAAAACTGGCTTGGTAATAAACGATAGAATGTACTCGGGTTAGAGTAGTGGGTTAGAAAATTTTGAAGCATTGCTAGTTAGCTATGGTAGTGTAACTAGGGGGGTTAAGACGTAGGCGCTAGGTGTGCACAATATATGAGAAGTGAGGGTTATCTCAAAAGAGTGCAAAATCATCTTAAATATGGAAAGTTTACTTCATATTTATTTATTGTATTTTAATCACTTGCAATTATTATCAAAATGTTTTTGTCTCTGACTCGTGTCAAAAATATTTTCCAAAAACATTTAGGTGTCCATCCACAAGTACGCCATGGATGATAATTCTTTCCAGAGATGCGTAGATACAATGGGTATAGAGGCTTGAAGAGTTTTAGTATAGCCGCTTCATTTATTATTTCCTTGACTAGGTTCCATCTCAGTTATCAGTTTGGCATGTTGCCCTTTTTCAGACATTAGTAATGTTTAGTTTATTTATTTCATTTTAGATATTTGTACTGAACTTATGTTGACCGATGGTTTATTCGGCACCCAGTTATTATTATGCATTTAGACTTCTATTGAATGTGATTTATCATTTAGTATGATTTCATATGGTTTATGTATAAATGGTTTCATGTTGCATGTAATAATAAGATAAAAATTGACACTGCTTGTTAAACTAATAAGTGGTTAGTAATTTAATTAACTTTTCGACAGTGATGCTAAGAATGATCCATATGAGACTACTGTTTTATTTTGGTAGTGGATTGGCCACCAATTATTTTGATAGGTGGGGTGTCACAGATGGTATCAGAGCATTAGGTTCTAGAGTCCTTAGGATTTGTGCGGACTTACTATGTTTTTAGCGTTACCTTTATTTGATATAGAGCCATATACTCAGGACTATTGATTCATATTGAGACTTACATTCTCCTTCTATTGAGTATAGTTGATGAGAAACATATATGAGTTTGGTTGGGATTCGTATACCTAACAAAATAGGTCGACCAGCGAGGCCTGTCAGTAGGACTGCAAGAGGAGAGGCTCAACCGAAGCCATAGAGTATTTTGGGAACACTGGCTGCGGTAGAAGTCACCATGACGTTGGGATAACAACTAGGGCACAGAAATTTCCCCAAGCACTATCATAGCAGACAGTGCCGCAAATTCAGACTCACCCAGTGTAGTCGATAAGGGGGAAAGTCGGAGGGGATCTTTCAATGGGCCTTCTGTAAGAGATAGATAGAGAGATAGGAAGTGTGATTGAACAATGGAAGGAGATCATCCAAAGGCAATTTCATATGGATGAGTGTAGTGACACTAAGGATTTAAATTTTGGGCAAAACATCTAGATCATAGGAGCAGCGTTGTCATGGTGGGAGTTAGCCACCACGTATAAGGAAATAGATAAGGTATTAATTAATAAATTTTGGGTGCGGTTTGATCGTAAGTCCTTTCATCTTCTGTTCAAATAGAGATACAAATGAAGTGTCTGGATTTATCATAGGAGGGGCGAGAAGAGGCCAATTGTGATAAAGAAATTACTTGATTAAGTGTACTTCATTCTGGTGAGATATGTAGGGAGGATAAAAGACTTTTTAAGTGTGATGATAGAGTCATGAGTAGAAGTTTCCAACACTTATAGTACATTTATCTTGGATGAATTATGCATATGGTGTTAGTGTCGTACTTTTAGAATGCTTCCATGTGAAGGGGGCTAAGAGAGTTGGAGAAATCTAGACAGAAGGGCAAGATTGGATTTAACGGTGCTAGTGAGGCACTACAGGAGGATTCCTAATAGGGGACCTATTTAAATTATTCAGATCAACGTAATTCCTACCAACTGATGGGGGATTGAGTCTGGGTCATCAGGTCCAGTAATGTGTTCCATAGGCTAGCAGAGCCAAAGGAATAACGAGGATATTAATTGGAGGAAGACATGGCTAGTGGGGTTACAGAAATGGGAATAACAAATAGAGGTGTATAATGTGTGGAGAGTAGGGTCACACATTTTTATCTTATCTGCAATAAGTTAGGGGACATGAGTGGGATATCAGTAGGGGAAACAGTTGCAGAATTTTTTGGTTTGATTTGGATGAGAGTATTATGTTCAAGAAATATTTTAACCTCTAGTGGTAATGAAAATTGAAGGAATGAGTTTTATTTATCGGCAAATGGGATAATATTTATATGACATGGGTGAGTAATAATAATTTCTTAGCACTAGATTCGTGCGTGAGACGAGTTTAGTGGGTATATCGTTAGTGTTACTACTGTATGTATATATTTCTTGTTGGATAACCGAACTCTCTTTGGTTCCATTTCCAGGGGAGAGGATGCAGTCATTGAGAGGATCTGATTTGGTGTATTTACTAATTTTAGAAAATGATATGCGAGTATGATATTATCCTAGGTATGGATAGGCTAACGATCATTGAGCGATGGTGGGCTATGACAGTAAGGCCATCTTGTTCGTTGTTCCAGGGAAGGATGTGTGATTTTTTGATGTCTCACTTGGAAGAGGGTCGAGCTCGCGTATATATTATATTATGGATGAGACTTCAGAGAGTATAGTTTTCTCATTATATTTGATCCCAGACTGTAGGGACTTTACTGATGTGATTGAGAGTACATCAGGTGTTCTATCGAGTAGAGAGATTTAGATTGTTATTGATTTAGCATTGGGGACTTAGTGGTAGTGAGAATGTAGAGTTACATGACTCCTTTAAATATGTGGGAGTTATGACTAGACTTATACGATGAGGGGGAGACATAATTTTAAGTGTCCTGATTATATGATTTGGGCCTACAGAACTCAATAATCGATCATTCTAGTGATAATATATCCGGGGAGTTCGTTATTTGAGCTTCGTTTGCGAGAAATTAAGATCGTAGAGAGTGAGGAGACGTTGCTGGATAATAGGGCATTAGTTTTGAATGTTAATCATTGAACATGTAGATAAAACACTTTGAGTTGGGAGCTCTTATACTATATACAACCGGTGGGGCCCATAGTGTTGTATAGAAAGCACTGGGGAACTTTTGCAATACTAGTATAGGTGGGGAAGTCTCGAGGAGAAATAATTCTCAATTAGTAGGGAAACTGAGTACAATATTACGGTATAGCCACGCTGAGAGTGTGGGGACCGAGCTTGAGATAAGTATGTTAATTATAGGAAATTAGCGATGATTGTGCAGGTGTGCACGAGATATAGGGAGTATGAGGGCCCTGGTTAGTTTGATTTTCAGAATCTTCCAGGATAAGAGGGTGTGGAAATAAATGTTTTAAATGTATGTCTGTATGGCAGTTAAAAACATAAGGAAAATGGTATGATGGACTGAACTTCGTTTGAGAAAAGGAGATATTCTGACTGTGTATATCAAGGAGAACTATCACAACCAAGGTGAGTTGGAAGACGATGGTGATACATGTAAAAGATATCCCTTAACAAGGGAGGACCCCGTAATTTTGGAAAGTAGAGTGGAGTCTTACCTAGTCAAATTCCTATAGTGGCTTTCACATAGATAAGATGTTGATTTCTACCAAATGAGAGAATCCAAGAAGTGGGAAAATTTGGAGCAGACGCACGGGCCATGGTTTTATTATATCAAAGAAAAGGGCAGTAAGATGTTGTAATACTCCACATTTTTATGATATTAAATAATTATGAGATTAATTATTATTATTGGATTAATTAAATTAAAAAGGTCGAGAAATTTAATTGTTAATTAATCCGAATTTAAAATAATTATTAACTAGCGTGACAAGGGTTAATACTTATTGATGAAAATCTTTGATTATTATTGTGGGTATATGTAATATGGAATTATATAATTTTTATAAATTGTCGGAGTGAGAAATACGACAGTTTGGTAGTTTGGTATTTTAAGTTAGGACGCGAGTGTGAGCCGTGTCGGGACTAATTGTATGATATAAAAAGATAAATTATTTTTGTATAACTCGTATGGTAATTTTGAGTCCACCATTGAGTTTGGAAGGGTCAAGTTAGTTGGAAAACTCTACCCGGTCATGTTATTTGGACTCTGGGGTAATTTTAGGCCTAACCGACACCCCATAGGGGTAGTTTTATCATTTGGATTTTTGGGGAATTAAAATGGACAAAAATTAGAATGCTTTAATATCCCTTATGAAGTTACAGTTAGGGTTTTATCTGTAAAAGAAAAAAGAGAGTCCCAGAGGAAGGAGAAGGAGAGGTTCCTATGAGTTGCAAGGCCAAATCCAGTTATCTTTCACCAAAAACATCGTCAACGTGTAGATCGGAGAGAGTAGAACACTTCTATATCAAATTCAAGCAACAAATCAAACCTTTATTGTTAGGCAAGTGTTTATTACTTTCTTTCCGTTAGCAATACTCATGTTCATGTTAGTATATGAATGAAACACCTATGTATTGTTAATAAAAGTGATGAAAATTGGAGATTTAATATACATGAATTGAATTTGAGATTAATTTAAGTTGGACCACTAATGTATGTAGATTAGAAATCGCGTTTAGATGATTTTCTGTGATGAACAAATCTGGAAATTTATGTTCTTCGATGATAATTAGAGGAATTAGGGTTTTATTAAATTAATTGGGGATTCCAGATTTCATTGATGATTAGAAATGAAATTATGATGTTATATTAGTGGAAATCATACATACATGTTAGGAAATTGATTTAGTATGATTGATCGGTGTTTGGGGAAGGATTCGTAGAGGTTATAGTTGTTAAATTTGTGAAAAGAACGTTTATGGTTTAATCTACGTCGAAAAGGGTAGCGGTCCGGACCGCCTTTCATAAAAGGTCTGGATCCTTTTAATTAAAAAGGTCTGGATCATTTGGTTTTAAAAAGGGTCCGGATTGCTTTCCTAGTGGGCCCAGATCGCCCTGTAAAATTTTCTAAAATTGATTTGTGGACCCTTAAGATGCCTTTCGGGACTGTAATGCTGGAATCCTAATGTAGTACACTGATATTTGAAGTAATATTATATTAAGATAAGTGAGATTTAAGCCTTGGGCATAAGTGGGATGAATTACCCTCAGAAAATTAGGAGGGGGATCATAATCATAATTATTAAAACGCCGAGAGTATTAAGTGAAAGTAATGATGCGAAAAAGACATGATACTTAATTGTATGAATACCTAGAGATTATAATAGGTTGAGTTTATACCTATGTACTTATTTATTATGTGTATAGAATACCTACGCTCCTTGCAATAGAGTGGAGATTTTGCGCAGTGGACAGTCTTATTCTGGGTAACCCGATGGGGGTGATATTGACTTGTACCATGAGCATATGAACTTGGATACGTACTATCTGTTACATAGGATAGTTTCGAAGGTTAAATGGGAGCGTAGGTATGTTCGTGACCCATTTAAAGGGTGAGTATGCTCGCCTCCAATATTTGTGTTATGAGATTTAAGGTTCTTAAGAGACCCCGAACCAATTGTCCTTTATGCACCGAGCGACCAAGTGGTCCTAACCAATGGGCGCAGGTTTATATATATATAGGGATGGTGTGACTATATGTGTGTATATATATAGCAATATACTTGAGAATGAATGATTCCAATGTGTGAAATTAGAAAAAATATAAATATGGATAAGTAAAGTAATTCCAGAGGATAAAAGAATTCTTACTAAAATAGTGAATATAAAATGGGTAACTGACATAAAAGAATATTATTGGCTTATTGTATGGGCGATACGGGTTACTCCCTTGAGATATATTTAGGAGTTCATGTATGTGCCTAGTTGGGAATATTATAGATGACTAGGTAGGGGTAGACGTACGCTAGGTGTTCACATTAGTGAAGTGGTGATAATCTCAAGTGAGTGTTCGGAACTAACATGTACATAATAATTGCATCTTTGCAGTTTTAAATACTTACTAAAACAAATATTTTTACAAATGAGGCTCTGACTCGTTTCCTGTTATTTCTCTTTTCTTTTGCTACATATGTATTATACCATGTGTCCAGCCACAAGGTCACTGCCAGACTTAGACGGGGATAATCCGACGAGCTGCAGCTATTGTGGAGGCTGTAGGTTATCGATATAAGATATTGCTATCTCTTTATTTTATTCCTAGTTTATATCTTTCATTTAGGGCAGGTGTCGCCTGCTTCTAAATTAATTATTTCAAGGATTTTATTTTTATTAGCATTTCCTTACTATTGGATGGAATATTATGATACTTTGATTTTAGACTTTGAACTGGAATGTTTTATCCAGTCTCATTTATTTCAGTATTTGATTCAAGTTTAGTATTTATTCTCATGGAATGGAATTTGCTTTTATATTAAAGTGTGGAATTTATTAATTGATTGATTGGGTATAATTAATTCGGGAAAATGTTTTGACACTTCGCTTAATTAATTATTAGGTGATTAATAATGAAAATTATTTTCGATAGTGATGCTAAGAATGAACCAACCGGACATTTTGATTTTTATTTAATGAAGGACTGATCACCTGGTATTTAATTAGGCAGGGTGTCACAGGTGGTATCAGAGCAGCAGGTTGTAGTATCCTTTTGGACTTGTACGTCTTAAAATGTTGTTCGCTTAACGTTCTTTGATATAGAGCCCTATCTTTAGGATTGTTGTACTCTTATTTATACGTTTACGTCTTCAGCTAATTGAGATTTAATAAAAAAAATTGGACTAATAAATCCCTTCTCATTTCGGATGCCTCCGAGAAGAGCCCCGAGAAACAGAAATGCCCAGCCAGAACACCCAACAGCTCAGGCTCAGGGAATGATTAACATAGATGACGTTGCCTCCATTGTTGCTCAGGCGGTAAATTCAGCTTTAGCAGTGGTACAGTAGGCCCTACCCCGGGTACAGGTTGGGGCGCTGAGTCCAACGCAGTTTCCCACTCCATGGGAGAGGGTCAAGGATTCCTTCTAGAGGGAACATCCCCCAGAGTTTTCGGACGATTCTGACATCATCATAGCGAGCAAATGGAAGAAAGATATATAGAGTCATCTCCGCATGTACGAGTGTATCGACATTTAGACGCAGTTACTGGCTTCCTACAAGCTAGTGGGGGCCTCTTTGTAATGGTGGGAATCCACACTACCTTGGAGGAGAGGGATAGCAATGACTATTTAGAGCTTTTGGCTGCGATTTGATAGCAAATATTTTCCCTCCGTCGTGCAGACAGAGATGAGGTGAAGACTACTGAATCTGAAGCAGGAGGGTATGACAGTGGCAGCTGCTTACTATAATACGATATGAGGCACCTACTGAAGAGAAGAAGATTATGTTGTTTATGGATGGATTGACCTGGAGGATTCGTTAGCACCTTATAGGTAATCTATCATTGGGTACTTTCACTGACGTACTCAACGCCTCTCTGTTGCATTTCCAGGACCATTGCTTCCATCATTAGGGGATAAAATGAGCAGGCGAGTCCAGCTAGTAGGTCTGAACTGGAGGTAGTAGTACCAATGGGGCACCATCAGCTCAGGGGAGGGTCCGTCAGGGTGAGCAGAGTTCCCACCAAGGGGACCCTGTTAAGCGATTTCGATCCGGAGATTCTAGGCAGGGATATGTGGGTTATAAATAGTGCTAAAAGGGCCAGTTTAGTCAGCATGGCCAGTAGGGTCAACATTGTTATTAATAGGGCCAGTAGCAGATCCAGCAGCAGGGCCAGTAGGCCCAATAGATGCATGAGCAAGGTCAGTAGGGCCAGTGGAGGGGCGACAATGGCCAGCAGGGACGAGGCCAAAAGGGGCAGAGGGGAGGTAAATTTAGCGATAGGTGTTTTTCTTATGACTAGACTGGCCATGGGATGCAGTATTGCCTCGACAAGGGTAGGTTTCTCCAGCAACAGGGTGCCCAACAAGGACCCTAGACACCCATCTTTCCCGCCACCCTACTAGCACCAGTGCAGGACCCAGCTTTGCCAGCACCCCCGATTCAACAGGGAAAGTTACAATATAGACGTGTTTATAATGTCCATCAGGCAGCACCGCAGCAGGCACCACCCGTGATTGAGGGTATGTTTCCTATCCATGGCACTATGGGTTGTGTTTTATTTGATACTCGTGCATCACACTTTTTTATAGCCACTAGCTTTGCACAGGCCACAAGGTTGTTAGCCACAACAGATAGTACAGTGACTAGTGTAGACTCGCCATTGGGTAGTGGGTCTTTGATTTTCTTTATATGCCGAGAGGTAGGGATAGATATTATGAGTTTAATTTTTCCTGCTGACATGCTAGTCCTAGATATGCACGAGCATGACGCCATTATAAGCATGGATTATCTTTATACTTATAGATCCATGATAGACTGTTACAGTAGGACTATTATTTTTGCAATACCGGGCCAGGAGATGTTTCTAGTGGTGATGCCTCGTCCTGAGGGAGGATCGTACTCTAATGAGGTGGTGATTCCTCTTTACTCGATTCCTGTTGTTCGAGAGTTTTCTGATGCATTTTAGGAGATATCGGAACTACCGCCTAGCCGAGAGATATAGTTCGTTATAGATTTGATGTCAGGCACACGAAAGATAGCCCGCGCACCATACCGTATGGCTCCAACTGAGATAAGGGAGTTACAGTATAAAATTGAGTAGTTGTTAGGACAGGGCTTCATCCATAGGAGTACCTCATCTTGGGTTTCTCCCATTCTATTTGTGAAGAAGAGGGATGGTTCGTTAAGGTTTCATGTGGACTACTGAGAGTGGAACAAAGCCACGATACGGAATAAGTATTTGTTTCCCCGAATCGTTGATTTATTCGACCAGTTGAGAGGATCTTCTTTCTTCTCCAAGATAAATTTGAGATCAGGATACCATCAGCTAAAGATTAGGGAGCAGGATGTGTCGAAGACTTCTTTCTTGACAAGATATGGGTCCAATAAGTTCAGAGTCATGTCGTTTGGGGTGACAAATGCTCCAGCAGTATTCATGGACTTGATGAACCGGGTGTTCAGAGAGTTCTTAGATCAGTTTTTCATCATATTCATAGATGACATACTGATTTACTCACAGACTGAGGATAAGCATGCCGAGCACTTAAGATAAGTTCTTATGACTCTACTAGAGCATAAGTTGTATGTTAAGTATGAAAAGTACGGATTCCGGTTATGGGAGTTATAGTTTTTGGGGCACATTGTGTCAAAATTGGGGATATCAGTGGACTCGAGCAGAGTGTTAGCATTGAGTGGGTGGGGACAGGCCACGACATCGATGGAAGCGCATGGCTTCTTGAGGTTAGCAGGATATTACAGGCGATTCATCAGGAGGTTCTCGAAGATTACGGGCCCATTGACAAATTTAACGCGCAAAGGGGTGAAGTTCATTTGCGACGATGCTTGACAGTTAGCTTTCGATGAGCTAATGGATAAGTTGAAATCAGAGCCAGTTCTTGCTTTACCCAGGCCAAGAGTGGAGTACTTGGTGTACACTCACTCCTCTCTACAAAGACATAGTGGAGTACTTCAGCAGGAGGAAGAGGCTATAGCGTATGCCTCCCGCAAGCTTAAGCCTCATGAGAGGAATTACCCTACCCACGACTTGGAGTTAGCAGCAGTCGTGTTTGCCCTACGGATTTGGAGACACTACTTGTTGGGGGAGAAATTTCACCACTTCACAGACCACAAGTCACTATAATTGATAAGCACCCAAAACTGTACATTTTATACCCCGAATAGACGTACTTTAGTTGCTAAGTCTCGGCAATATGGATCTTATGCGCTTAAATATTTATCTTGTAGGTAAAACATCCGTTTGCGTGTCAAAAGCTATATATCGAGGCAAATGCGCGTTTTATGGATCTAAATACCCTTGTACACTATCCTAGCCTACCCTAAACCGTCCATAAACCTACCCCAAACCATGTGTGTGTTTTGTTTGTCCCTTTTTATTATTTTTTATATTTTTAATTTGAATCAATTTTATTTTTAGGATTTATTTTAGATTTATTTAGTATTTTCTAGATTTTATTTTCTATTTTTCTATTTTATTTTTATTAGTATAATTTTATTTTATTTTGTTTTTTATTAGTTTTTAGTTTTATTAGGATTAGTTTTTAGGAGTTTATTTTTAGTTTACTAGATTTTAAATTTTTTTTTGGACTTTAGTTTTCATTTAGATTTTAAGTTTTTATTTCTTTTGTTTTATTTTAGTTTTTATATAAGCTTAGGGTTTTATTTTTTATTTTTATTATTATTATTTTTAGTTTGTTTTATTTTTAGTTAGATTTTATTTTTAGTTAGATTTTATTTTTTTATTTTAGTTGAGTCTTTTTATTATTTTAATAGGGTTCAAATTGACACACACACACCCTAATCCCATACACTTTCCTACACCCAAACATATCCTATACCCACACCATAACCCATACACCCTCACTCACACAATAATCCCCTACTCCATCTTCTACCTCCAACCACCTTCTCTCTCCTCTCACCTAACCTAACCTCCATTAACACAAACAACAAAACCTATTTATCTCTCCACAAACCCATCTCTCACCTCCATTAAACCCACAATCCCAACCTAACCTTACCTCGACCCATCTGCCTGTCAGCAGCACCCCTCAATCTCCGACCTCCTTGCAACATGCCAGGAGGCGAAGCCGCCCAGCCAACTCCAGGCGCGAAACTGCCAGTCACGACCACCAACCTTTTAGTTTCTGCCAACCTCCTTCTCCCTCGAAACCGCTGCAGACCCAAGCCACCAGACCTACCCCGCTCTAACCACACCGGTGGTGATCCAATAGAACCCGAACTTGTTTCAACTCAACCCGTAGTCGCCCAAACTGGGGCATACCCTGTGCGACCCGAGAACCCCCTGATCTGACCACTGCTCCAAACTGTGACCACCTTGACCCGAGCCATCCCGATTTCAAACCAAATCGGAAGAACCCATCTTCCATAGCCAAGACCCATTTCCCATGTAAGCCTTCCACGACTTCTACCACATGCATAAGTCAAAATGCAAACCAAAACTAAACACTAATACCCACATGTCTTAAAACCTCACTTATTCCTCCATTAAACCCATTTCCCCAAAGTACCCCCAACTAAACATTTTTTCCATATACCCCAAAACACCCTTGTACCAAATCAGATTTGTTATCTCTACCCATCCACATGACCTCACACCCCATTTCCATGCACATTAAACTTTCCCAAAAATCCCCCTTAGCCCCATGTGTGTCATGCATCTACTATAAAAGAAGACTCAAGACCCTATTTGAAGGGAGCTTTTGGATCATCAAATGGAGAGAGAAAAATAGAGAGTTGGGTTAGAAATAAATTAGGATAAACACCATTTTGTAAATAGTTTTTATTTTTCTTTTTTGAGATTATTGAGTGATAAATGTGTGAGGATTAATTTGATTGAAATTTTAATGTAATATTGTTTGGATCACTCAAGTTGATGTATTATGAATTTCAACTCATGGATTGAAGATCATTAAGCATCAAGAGATTGGGGTTTGATTGTTCATTTCTCATCTCATTTATTTTATGCCTTTAATTATTAATTTCTCATATTTCATATCATGTTATGCTAAATCCCCTTTCAAGGGGTGGGGTAAAACCCTTATTTGATGTTATTTTATTTTTATTAGTTTAGTTACTTGAAAAGTCCCTTTGAATGTTAATTTTGATCCCTCACCCTTAAATTTATTCCTCGAGAGAGGGTAAATGATTTTCGAGAGAAAATCAAAATTCTAGTTATAATACCCATTTTAGATTCGAACTAGAGATAGGGGTTTCTTAAGTGGGGTATTATAACTTGAATTTCTACTCTAAATTTATGTTCTAAGATTTACATAAATTTTAATCGATCCATCCTAGCGGGTGATTAATTAAAAGGAGTGTAGATCTATTTTATTAGAGTTGTGGGGTGTTAAACTTAATTTTCTAAAAGATTACTATTATAATTACACTTGCAACGAGAGTTGGTTTGTAATTTTGATATTAATTTGGGAGAATTCAAATAATTACATTATTAAATTAGAATTACTGAAATTTGTGGTGTAATCCCATTCCTTAATTGTTCTCATAATTATTTACCTCACTTTATCTCTTATTTTAGTGTTAGACTTTGTTTTCATTTTAGTCACTTTCTAGTTAGTTATTTTCATCTTAGTTTTGTTTAGTTTAAAACCTCACCTCACCCTATTGTTTTAATATTGAAAATGCTAAAAAAAATTAGAAAAGTGAAAAAGCACAAAAAGAAAATAAAAAGTGAATTACAATTGAATTTGTCTCTAGCTTACCCCCTTAGAAGTGGATTGATACCCTTACTTACTGATACACTTAAGATTGTTATATTTTGTAGGTATTTGAGATTTGGACTAACTTGGCTTTCAACAACATACGCAAAAAATCAAAGTTATCAAATGGCGCCGTTGCCATTCTTCGGAGCGTGAAGCACTCGGAACGGATTCAATTTTGTAGTTCATTTATTTTGTATATTTTTGCATTTTACTACCATTTTTATTTATTTTAGAAGGTGTGTATTAGGGCTTTATTATTGGCTTGTATTGCGGTACTTAGAGACACCTGTATTTTATTTTTCCTTTTAAAAACTGTAATAATCGAAGATAAGCGTGATAGGGAAACCGGACAAGGTAGAGAGAGGGCGTCCAAAGGCGAGGATTTAGAAGCCTCTCTACCTTGGGTCGGTAGAACTCCCCGGGACGACTGAGGTTGGCGTGGTCTCCCCCCCCCCCCCCCCCGGTCGACTCAAATTTTTTGGCACCCCACGGCTTAAAAACCGTGGGAGGTATATTTCTTGAACACTCGCGCCTATCCTGTTAGTGAGTCAATTATTGTGTGTACTTTGTGTGCTTTTATTTGATTTTATTCTCATATTTATTTTCGAATGGTGTGATGAATTAATTGACTAAGACCTACACCCGGTCACTTACGAGAAGGGATTTCATCACCCGACTCACTCGCTTACCATTGTGTGCTACCCTAGCCATCACTAAATTTAAAATCAATCAACTAGGTAGCCCACTAGGAGAAAATTTTGCAAAGGTGATCACAAAGATTTCCGTGATTTTTTTTATCACCCACGGACTTAATTAAAATTTGACTACCCTTTCACCTAATTTAAAAATAAAAATTGGCTATGTGCCAGTTAGGATTTATCCTTGACTTGTGTGTGTCCAGTTCAATTTTTTGGTAGTCGAGTTTTAGTGAGTTTGTGTAAATTCAAAGAGTCCACCTATTTTTCCCACTCTTTTCTTCCAAAAAAAAAATATCCAAAAATATTTTTTCCTTGGTTTTCTCCAAAAAGAATCCAAAAATATTTTCTTTCTTTCATTTTAGAAAAATCCAAAAATATTTTCTTCCTTTATTTTTCACAAAACACCAAAAATATTTTCTTTCTTTCCTTTTTAGAAAAATCCAAAAATATTTTCTTTTCTTTTGAAAAAATTTCAAAAAATCTAAAAAAATATTTTTCTCCTCATGGCCGAAGAACGTCCCTTACGGGATTACTTTGGTCATTTTCCATTGACACGCGACACGTGTGAGAGTGATCCCGAGCCGTCTCTTTATGATATTCTTAGTGGTTTCACATCTCTCACGAGTACCGTAGATACTCTTGACCCGTCCATGCACGCACCTCATTTTCCATCACCCTCGGTGTCAAGTGTCGACGTGTCTCAGCCTTTGTTGTGCACTCACTGTTATTATGTCGATCACATGTCCCATGAGTGTCCGTACTTGTCATATCCATCTGAACCCACCCTGGAACATGTGTATCCATATGACACTGTTCCGGAACCCACCTCGGCCTATTCTCCCGATACACCCAATCTCGATTTGTGTGAGTCCCCGAGTTCTTCATGGAGGCTTGATCACCCTTCCACGCAATACGAATCCCAACCCGATGTTGTGGATCCTCACACGTTCCAACAGTCGTCATGGCAACCTTGTGCACCCATTACCGATCAATCCCCTCACTACGCACCCAATGAGTTTCGACCATTTGTCCCTCACGAAAGCGATCCTTTCGTGTATGATGAACTTGTCCCCACTCCACCCACTTCATATGAGTATTCTCCATATAGTCCCGATTATAGCGAGTTGTGTCCACCTCACCCACCTCCACCACCCGTCACTCTACCACCACCATCATCTACCTCCGCTCTCGAAGGCCTCTTGCAAAAGTTCATACTCGAGCAAGAGCAAGCCACTCAAATTCAAACTCAAGCTCTCCAAAGGCTTGAACAACGTTTAAATGAATTGGAGTGTGAGCGAGAGTCGGCCATTCCCATGGATCCACCCATCGTTGCCACCGAGTGTGACGATGATGTGTCCTCTTGTGACACGTATTTTGAGTGTGACCAATCCTACCACCCCGAGAATCTCAAAGTTGAGACCATTCCATGGTTCGGGTCCCAAGTCGACAATTGTGTTGACTTACCTTTCATTAGTGAGACTGATCCAATCACACCATGTTCACATGAACCCCATTTTGAGGTTCATATTCCCATTCCCTTTCCCGTTGAATCCAAAGCAATGCCCGAGTCTACACCTATCGAGCTTCACCCTTATGTTCCCGAGGAACCAATTTATCCTAGGTCAGCTCCGGCTACGAGTGCTCATCATTTTCCCGAGATAGAATTCATGATAGTTCCTACCTATCCGGATATGGATGATGTTCCTCCATGCATGGCTCCCTTTGAGCCTGATATTTCTAGTGATTCCTCTATCTTAGATCTTGGTGCCTCGTCTCACCCACCCACCATAATTACCAATGCTACTCTTATGGAGAAGTTTATCACTCCATCTTTAGAAACCACACTCCATTGTGAGTATTCCTTTACTCCTTCCAATGACTGCGTGTCTCCCACACTTGATTTGGATCATCTTCCTCCACCATTTATCCCACCCGATACACCATTTATCCCACCCAACCCACCCGTTATTCCTTCCACCCTACCACCTGGTTTGGATCTTGATTTTACACATTTCATGTTTCCATCGACATTTTTAGATCCTCACCTGAAACCATCCTCCACCACCCATGAGAGTTTTTATGGTGTTACTCTCGACCGTGACACCGAGCTTGTTACTCTATGCACACCACTTCCTTCTGGTGTTGATTTTTCTTCTCAATAACTCCCTGGAGTGTCACGGCGTGACCATTATCATCGTCCATTCATAGAACGATCGTGTGATTTTTATGAGGCCCAACCCATTCCACTTTCTACACCATTTCTCCTCCCTCACCAACTAGAGAACCATGCTTATAGGGACTTAGTTGCCCTCACCTTTCTGCTCAATAAGGCCCGTGATCGATGCTTAATCACCCAGGCCTTTTTCACCATTACCCTGATCTCCACCCTCCCATGGTCCACCGATGCTTTGCATCGCATGATACACTTTTCCATACAAGTGCATTGACCCGTTTTAGCCTCTATCCAACAAGACTGATGCTTCAGTCTTGTTTGGGGGTGATTCTCTCATCACCCAATTTTGCTGCCACCCCGCGCTTTCCTAGTTGGTATCTTTAGGTTGAGAATGATTCGGTCTGGCTGAAGACATTAAACTTAGCGCTACCGGGAGGCAGCCTGCGTTTCTTGTACTAGTCTCATCCTATTTGGGGGTGGTGTTTTACATCACCCTATGTTTTGCCATGTTATAGACTTGTACATATTTTTTTCTCACTTCTTATTCAGGTTTATTCTTGGCTATGCATGTACACTTCATTAGCGGTTCATTCTGGTAATCTCTTTCCTACCTTAGGCTCTCAATTTTAAAAATCATTTCACCTAACATCGAGGACGATGTTCCTTTTTGTTTGGGGGTGGGGAATTTTATCAAAATCGTACCTATTTTGAAAAATTTTGATACTTTAAAACTGATTTTTTAAAATTTCGTGCAGTTTCTTTCATCTCAATCAATGATGTGAATTTTCAATCAATCTTTCAAAAGTCTAGGAATCAAGCTAGAGAATATTTTTTCTAAATAACTTATGTAATACGTAACAAGGCATGTTGCACCATGAATTTCTAGACTCAACAAAATTTGCGCACTTATCATGTCACTACGATTTAGAGTTGATGAGTACTACAATTCTAAAGAGAACCTTAAGGATCACTAGTAGAGACTTTAGCCCGTGAGATTCGTGTCTTTCACCTTTCAGAGTGTTTTACGCAATCTTCGAGTCATAACTTGATTCAACTTCGTTTGGGTCCGCACTTTAATAGTTGTATGATCTCATTATCTTTCATAAAATTTTGGCTTGATCACTGAGAATGGAATCACTTTCGAGTTGTAAGAAACGTGTGTCTTGAAGTTTGTCCCGATCATTAGATTTTCTCCCATACACTTCACTCATCAGACTCCCATGCTTTTCCATATCACATTTCCATTCACTCACCCATTACATTTCCATATATTTCCCCACACCATCACCTACCACCTCATCCATCATCATTTTCAAATAAAAGAGTGTGATTTCAAATGTAAATGTCTTCATTGTTGGTTTGAAAAGAGAGAGAAAAATAGAAAATATATAGGAAAAAAAAGAACAAATAGAGAAATAGCAAAAATAGAAAATAAAGAAAAAAAAAAGAGAGAAGAAAAGAAAGAGAGTTTGTAGTTAGTAATAAAGACATTTGTGCCTAAAGTATAGTACACTCTTCTCGCTCATCCATCATATATCCATCATTTCACACACCATTATCCATCATATCACTATCCTACCTACCTCATCCCATCCAACCTAACCATCATATCCTTATCATCCCATTTCGTTTCTCCTCACCCATAATCATCCATATATTCCCCCTAGGTGTTCGGGCAAATGAAAGTCGACGTGGTGAATAACTCGATGTTCTCACTATAGTGATTATCATTCTTTCATAAGATCATGATTCTTTCTTATTGTTCGTTCTTTCTTATGTGTGTGTAAGACGTTTGAATTTGCTTACATTTACTCACCTCCTCACACACAAGATCGATACACTAACCCTAATCTCGAGAGTTCGTTTAAGAGAGATATAATCCGTGAGATTTGAAGTTGAAGCGTTGATTCCGAAAAGGCAATCTATGAATTACTCTTGTGATGCTCGACCTGTTTTGACTAATTCACACTACACACGTTGAGTTCTAGGAAGGATGTGCCTTTTGCATTTACTTAGCTAAACTTTTTACACATTCTACCTTGTATTTCTGAAATCAAACATTTATCTCATGATTGATTGTGCGATTATTCTACGTCTAATAAGAGATTGACTGCCTTTCAATAAATTTTTGCAAATAAGATTTTGTGGGAATATTCCCTGCAAACCTTCATGAGACACAACTTGTCCTGTAGGGCAACCTATAGTTTTAAAGGCTTGTTGCACATGCTAAGTGCAATCGCAAGTGTCCGCGAAAGTGGTACACTTTTGGTTACTTATCTTTCTCTTTCTCTCTATCTTATTTCTCGAGGACTAGCAATGCTCTGTTTGGGAGTGGTGTGATAAGAACCCAAAATTGTACATTTTATACCCCGAATAGACGTACTTTAGTTGCTAATTCTCGGCAATATGGGTCTTATGCGCTTAAATGTTTATCTTGTAGGTCAAACGTCCGTTTGCGGTGTCAAAAGCTATATATCGAGGCAAATGCGCGTTTTATGGAGCTAAATACCCTGTACACTATCCTAGACTACCCTAAACCCTCCCTAAACCTACCCCAAACCATGTGTATGTTTTGTTTGTCCCTTTTTATTATTTTTTAGATTTTTAGTTTGAATCAATTTTATTTTTAGGATTTATTTTAGATTTATTTAGTATTTTCTAGATTTTATTTTCTATTTTTCTATTTTATTTTTATTAGTATAATTTTATTTTATTTTGATTTTTATTAGTTTTTAGTTTTATTAGGATTAGTTTTTAGGAGTTTATTTTTAGTTTATTAGATTTTATATTTTTTTAGGACTTTAGTTTTCATTTAGATTTTAAGTTTTTATTTCTTTTGTTTTATTTTAGTTTTTATATAAGCTTAGGGTTTTATTTTTTATTTTTATTATTATTATTTTTAGTTTGTTTTATTTTTAGTTAGATTTTATTTTTTTATTTTAGTTGAGTCTTTTTATTATTTTAATAGGGTTCAAATTGACACACACACAAACACCCTAATACCATACACTTTCCTATACCCAAACATATCATATACCCACACCTTAACCCATACACCCTCACACACACAATAACCCCCTACTCCATCTTCTACGTCCAACCACCTTCTCTCTCCTCTCACCTAACCTAACATCAATTAACACAAATAACAAAACCTATTTATCTCCACAAACCCATCTCTCACATCCATTAAACCCACAATCCCAACCTAACCTTACCTCGACCCATCTGCCCGCCGGCGGCATCCCTCAATCTCCGACCTCCCTGCAACCTGCCAGGCGGTGAATCCGCCCAGCCAACTCCAGGCACGAAATCGCCAGCCACGGCCACCAACCTATCAGTTCCTGCCGACCTCCTTTTCCCTCGAAACCGCTGCAGACCCAAGCCACCAGACCTACCCCTCTCCAACCACTCCGGTGGTGATCCAACAGAACCCGAACTTGTTTCAACTCTACCCGTAGTCGCCCAAACCCGTCCATACCCTGGGCGACCCGAGAACCCCCTGATCCGACCCCTGCTCCAAACCGTGATCACCTTGACCCGAGCCAACCCGATTTCAATCCAAATCGGAAGAACCCATCTTCCATAGCCAAGACCCATTTCCCATGTAAGCCTTCCACGACTTCTACCACCTGCATAAGTCAAAATTCAAACCAAAACTAAACACTAATACCCACATGTCTTAAAACCTCACTTATTCCCCCTTTAAACCCATTTCCCCAAATTACCCCCAACTAAAAAAAATTTCCATATACCCCAAAACACCCTTGTACCAAATCACATTTGTTATCTCTCCTCATCCACATGACCTCACACCCCATTTCCATGCACATTAAACATTCCCAAAAAGCCCCCTTAGCCCCATGTGTGCCATGAATGTACTATAAAAGAAGACTCAAGACCCTATTTGAAGGGAGCTTTTGGATCATCAAATAGAGAGAGAGAAATAAAGAGTTAGGTTAGAAATAAATTAGGATAAACACCATTTTGTTAATAGTTTTTATTTTTCTTTTTTGAGATTATTGAGTGATAAATCTGTGAGGATTAATTTGAGTGAAATTTTTATGTAATATTGTTTAGATCACTCAAGTTGATAAATTATGAATTTCAACTCATGGATTGAAGATCAATTAAGCATCAAGAGATTGGGGTTTGATTGTTCATTTCTCATCTCATTTATTTTATGCCTTTGATTATTAATTTGTCATATTTCATATCATGTTAGGCTAAATCCCCTTTCAAGGGGTGGGGTAAAACCCTTATTTGATGTTATTTTATTTTTATTAGTTTAATTACTTGAAAAGTCCCTTTGAATGTTAATTTTGATCCCTCACCCTTAAATTTACGCCTCGAGAGAGGGTAAATGATTTTCGAGAGAAAATCGAAATTCTAGTTATAATACCCATTTTAGATTCGAACTAGAGATAGGGGTTTCTTAAGTGGGGTATTATAACTTGAATTTCAACTCTATATTTATTTTCTAAGATTTACATAAATTTTAATCGATCCATCCTAGCGGGTGATTAATTAAAAGGAGTGTAGATCTATTTTACTAGAGTTGTGGGGTGTTAAACTTAATTTTCTAAAAGATTACTATTATAATTACACTTGCAACGAGAGTTGGTTTGTAATTTTGATATTAATTTGGGAGAATTCAAATAATTACATTATTAAATTAGAATAACTAAAATTTGTGGTGTAATCTCATTCCTTAATTGTTCTCATAATTATTTACCTCACTTTATCTCTTATTTTAGTGTTATACTTTGTTTTCATTTTAGTCACTTTCTAGTTAGTTATTTTCATCTTAGTTTAGTTTAGGTTAAAACCTCACCTCACCCTATTGTTTTAATATTGAAAAAGCTAAAAAAAAATTAGAAAAGTGAAAAAGCACAAAAAGAAAATAAAAAGTGAATTATAATTGAATTTATCTCTAGCTTACCCCCTTTAAAGTGGATTGATACCCTTACTTACCGCTACACTTATGATTGTTATATTTTGTAGGTATTTGAGGTTTTGACTAACTTGGCTTTCAACAATGGCATACGCAAAAAAGAAAAGTTATCAGTAATGCTTGTTCACTCAGCGGGAGTTGAACATGCGTCAGCGCAGGTAGATGTATTTTGTGAAAGATTACCAGTTTGAGATTCAATACCTCCCGGGGAAAGCCAACGTAGTTGCTGATGCATTGAGCCGAAGGATAGTAGGTGGGGTGGGGGAAGTGTGGAAGGAGAAGTGGAAAGAATTGGGACATCAAGAGGCAATGACTCGATCATTTATGTCTGTTATGATAGTTACTCCAGAGATTGTTATGAGAGTGATCCAAGCTCAGGATGCTGATTCGTTTTGCCAGGATAATTTTGTACGACTCCTAGCGGAGGGCACAGAGTCCTACTCAGTGAGCTCAGATGGGGGACTACAGTTTAATGGGAGATTAATGGTCCCAGAGGGAGAGGATTTATGTCATGCAGTGATGACAGAGTCTCATGGATCCAGATTTACGGTATATCCTGGAGGGTATAAATGTATGAGGATATGAGGCGACAGGACTGGTGGAGTGGGATGAACAAGGACATTGTGGAGTTCATATACAAGTGTGATACTTGTTAGCTGGTAAAGGTGGGTGATTAGAGGCCTCCAAGGTTACTTCAGCCGCTGGAGATACCTACGTGGAAATGGGAGAGCATTTCCATGGATTTCATTACTGGACTGCCTACTTCACATCAGTGTCATGATTTTATATGGGTGGTGGTGGATTGGTTGACCAAAGTAGCTCATTTTCTTTCGATATGTACGGATTATACTACGAGACAGTATTCCAGATATTTATTGTCGAGATAGTGAGATTGCATAGGGTACCCTTAAACACCGTGTCTGACAGAGATAAGACTTTTGTATCACGCTTCTGGGAGATCTTTTAGAAGGCTATGGGTACTGAACTGCAGTTGAGTACGGCTTATCACCCACAAACAGATGGGCAGACTGCGCGTACTAATCAGATGCTAGAGGATATGTTGTGCATGTGTGTCATTAACTTTGGAGGGATTTGGAATCCGTATCTTCCAATGGTGGAGTTCGCTTATAATAACTCCTATCAGTTTACGATAGGCATGACCCCATTCAAGGCATTGTACGGCATACCTTGTCGTTCTCCTACTTGTTGGATAGATGTGGGGGACAACAAGTTACTCGGGCCAGAGGTAATTCAGGAAACGTCGCCAGGGTTGAGATGATCAGGAACCGTATTCGGGTAGCCCAGGACAGGCAGAAAAGCTATGCCGACGCAAAGAGGTTCTTCAGGGAGTTCAACGTGGGGGATCAAGTATTGTTGCGGGTGTCTCCTATGAAACGGGTGATGAGGTTCAGTAAAAAGGGAAAATTGGCTCCGAGATACGTAGGACCATTTCCTATTATCAAGAGGATCGGACCGGTGGCATACATACTTGGGTTGCCGGAGAACTTCCACCGTATTCACGATGTGTTTCACATCTCATCATTGAGGTGGTTTCTTAGGGATGAGTTGGCCCACACCCACGTTGCGATTGAGAGGATTGATTTATAGCCCGACAGTTCATATGAAGAGAGGCCTGTGGCTATCCTAGACCGTAGTGAGAGGAAATTGAGGTCAAAGGTAGTTCCACTAGTGAGGGTTCAGTGGGAGCAACATAACGTAGAGGAGTCTACATGGGAGCGAGAGGAGGATATGCGCGAGAAATATTGATACTTATTCCTACCAGGTATGGTTTACTTTTTGAATTTCGGAGCGAAATTCCGTTATTAGGGGGGAGTATGTAATACCCCACATTTTTATGATATTAAATAATTATGAGATTGATTATTATTATTGGATTAATTAAATTAAAAAGGTCGAGAAATTTAATTGCTAATTAATCTGAATTTAAAACAATTATTAACTAGCGTGCCAACGGTTAATACTTATTAATGGAAATCTTTGATTATTACGGTGGGTATATGTAATATGGAATTATATAATTTTTATAAATTGTTGGAGTGCAAAATATGATAGTTTGGTATTTTAAGTCAGGACGCGAGTGTGAGTCGGTCGGGACTAATTGTATGCGATAAAAAGATAAGTTATTTTTGTATAACTCTTATGTTAATTTCGAGTCCTCCATTAAGTCCGAAAGGGTCGAGTTAGTCAGAAAACTCTACCCGAGCTTTTTTTTTGGACTTTGGGGGTAATTTTAGGCCAAACCGACACCCCGTAGGGGTAGTTTTGTCATTTGGATTTTTGGGGAATTAAAATGGACGACAATTAGAATGACTTAATATCCCTTACGAAGTTACAGTTAGGGTTTTATCTGTAAAAAAAAAAAAGAGTCCCAGAGGAAGGAGAAGGAGAGGTTCCTAGGAGTTGCAAGGCCAAATCCAGTTATCTTGTACCAAAAACATCATGAACGCGTAGATCAGAGAGAGAAGAACACTTCTATATCAAATTCAAGTGACGAATCAAACCTTCATTATCAGGAAAGGATTTATTACTTGCTTTTCGTTAGAAATACTCATGTTCATGTTAGTATAGGAATGAAACACCTATGTATTGTTAATGAAAGTGATAAAAATTAGAGATTTGATATAAATGGATTGAATCTGAGATTAATTTAGGTTGGACCACTAATGTATGTGGATTAGGAATCATGTTTAGATGATTTTTTGTGATCAACAAATATGGAAATTTATGTTCTTGGATGATAATTGGAAGAACTAGGGTTTTATTAAATTAATTGGGGATTCCAGATTTCATTGATGATTAGAAACATAATTATGATGTTATATTAGTGGAAATCATACATACATGTTAGGAAATTGATTTAGTATGATTGATCAGTGTTTGGGGAAGGATTCGTAGATGTTATAGTTGTTAAATTGGTGAAGAGAACGTTTCTGGGCTAATCTGCGTCGAAAAGGGTAGCGGTCCGGACCGCCTTTCATAAAAGGTCCGGACCATTTTTCAGAAAAAGGTCCAGATCGTTTTAATTAAAAAGGTCTGAATCGTTTATTTTTATTTTTAAAAAGGATCCGGTTCTCTTTCCTAGTGGGTCCGTATCGCCCTGTAAAATTTTCTAGAATTGATTTGTAGACCCTTAAGATGCCTTTCGGGACTTGTAATGCGGGAATCCTAATGTACTACATTGAGGTTTGAAGTGATGTTATATTAAGATAAGTGATATTTAAGCCTTGGGAATAAGTGGGATGAATTACCCTTACAAAATTAGGAGGGGGGTCATAATCATAATTATTAAAACGTCGAGAGTATTAAGTGAAAGTAATACTACGAATAAGACATGGTACTTAATTGTGTGAATAGCTAGAGATTATAATAGGCTGAGTGTATACCTATGTATTGATTTATTATGTGTATAGTATACCTACGCTGCTTACTATCGAGCATAGGTTTCGCACAGTGGACAGTCTTATCCTGGGTGACCCGATGGGGGGGATATTGACTTGTACCATGAGCATATGAACTTGGATATGTACTATCTGTTACGTAGGATAGTTTCGAAGGTTGAATGGGAGCGTAGGTATGTGCGTGACCCATTTAGCGGGTGAGTATGCTCGCCTCCAATATTTGTGTTATGAGATTTACAGTTCGTGAGAGACCCCGAACCAATTGTCCTTTATGCAGCAAGCGATGCACCGGGACACGATAGAAGAGTATGCATTACACCAAGTGGTCCTAACCGAGGGGCGCAGGTTTATATATATAGGGATGATTTGACTATATGTATGTATATATATTGCAATATACTAGAGAATGAATGATTTTAATGTGTGCAATTAGAAAATGTATAAATATGGATAAGTAAAGTAATTCCAGATGATAAAAGATTTCCTATTAAAAATGGTGAATATAAAATGGGTAACTGACATAAAAGAATATTATTGGATTATTATATGGGCGATACGAGTTACTCCCTTGAGATATATTTAGGAGTTCATGTTTGTGGCTAGTTGGGAATATTATAGATGACTAGGTCGGGGTAGACGTATGCTAGGTGTGCACATTAGTGGAGTGGTAAAAATATCAAGTGAGAGTTCGGAACTAACATGTACATAATAATTGCATCTTTGCGATTTTAAATACTTTGCTAAAATAAATATTTTTAGAAATCGGGCTTTGACTCGTTTCCTATTATTTCTCTTTTCTTTTGCTATATATGTATTATACCATGTGTCTAGCCACAAGGTCACCGCCAGACTTAGACGGTGATCATCCGATGAGTTGTAGCTATTATAGAAGATTTAGGTTATCGATATTAGACGCTGATATATCTTAATTCTATTCCTAGTTCAAATCTTTCATTTAGGGCAGGTGTCGACACGCGTGCTTCCAAATTAATTATTTCAGGGATTTTATTTTTATTAGCATTTCCTTACTGTTGCATGGAGTATTATGATACTTTGGTTTTGGACTTTGAATTGGAATGTTTTATCTAGTCTCATTTATATCGATATTTGATTCATGTTCAATTGTTATTCTTGTGGAATGGAATTGGCTTATATATTAAAGCATGGAATTTGTTAATGAATTGATTGGGTATAATTAATTTTGGAAAATGTTTTGACACATAACTTAATTAATTATTAGGTGATTAATAATGAAAATTATTTTCGACAATGATGATAAGAATGAACCAACCGGACACTTTGATTTTAATTTAATAAAGGACTGATCACTCGGTATTTTATTAAGCGGGGTATCACAGATGTGCCACATGATATGAAATGTTGAGCATGTGGATAGGTGTTGAGTGATACATAGTGAAGTTATCTCCAGGTGCACCACTCGTAGATGGGAACGGTTGGTCAGAGATTATTAACCAAGATTTTGTAATAGATTGATGATTCTGGGGATGGAATTGATATGTAGACTGATAAAGTTTATTATTAGGTTATCTAAATCATGGAGAGGTTATGTTTTCCTTCGGTTTAATGTAATAAATTGAACGAAATGGAATAATTGTTATTAATTTGGGGTTATACTATCAGACAATATTCCTAACATTACATTGTAAGAGAAAAAAATGAAACAACACAAGGTGCCACCCAATATTGTTCTGAATCAGGAGAAGACCCTTGAGAAGTGTCAAAAGGCGATGAGGACGGAGTTTCATTTTAAGCTAGATGTGTTACCCGTAGGCAAATGGATAGACAGAAGGTGACTAGGATAATGGTGAATGGGAGAAATGTGTATTATGTATTTTGGGTAATTGGGAGTATTAATTACCACTGATAGAGTTATGTGTGATACCTCATAGTAGTTTATTATCTGCATAACGTCCTTTGAGTCTTCATACAAAGATCTTATCATCCTCCATTTAATTAGTTGGAGGTAGAGGATAATAATCTTCTCAAACCCAAAGTGATTCATTGTTCGTCGGTAAGGATTGAGTTAATCTACGTAATTTTCATACAGTTTAGTAACGAAGTGAGGGTTACATCACTGTGAATCAAAGTTTAAAGTCTGACATGAGTGGTCAAGGGTTGTTGCGGGTGTTTTCCATGAAGGGAGTTACGTGTTTTGGTAACAAGCGATATTAACACCTATTGAAGTGGGGCCTTTTCCAACATTGAGATGATAGAGCTAGTGGAGTACAGTCTCATCTTGTTAAGTGTTGTTAGAGGATTCACGATAGCTTTTCGTGTCATTGTGGAAGTGAGACCTTAAGAATGAGGGAATATATCGGTATGTAAGAGTTTGAATGGACTCGTTGCTAATCTTGGGTTGTAGTGAATAGACATTCAGTCAAAATGGTACCATTATCATGTGTGTAGTGGAAACATTGAATTATTATGAGTTAACTTTGAATATGTGCGGATCCATTGAATGTAAGGATCCAAAGTTTTAGTATTGGGCAAATTTGAATTTCGAGGGCGAAATTCCTTTGCAAGGGGAAGTATGTAACACCCCGTAATTTTGAATAATTATGAATTTAATTATTTATGGTATTTTAAATTACATATGTGTAGTAATTTAATTAAAATGAAATACTGTGTATTCAATGGATATTAATTTGTAGGAATAAGATTAATATTTGTGTGGTAAATTTACTAAGTGTGTTTATAGTAAATAAAGTACAGTGAATTGTTAGTACGTTGTAGTGAGTGACAACGATGGGATTGTGATGATATCTCAACCGGAGTTTGTAAGTAGATTATTTTAAGATTGAGATAAGAAATTTATGTATAGTGACCTGTATGGCGATTTCGAGTTCACGGTTGGTCCCGAATGGGTTGAAATAGGTAGAATTGATTACCCGAGGTAATAATTGGACTGTAGGAGCTTTTCAGACTAGACATGGCTCACATGGGGGAGTTTAAATCATTTGGGCTTAGCCCATTAGAGTATTTTCGGGATTAAGACTATTTAATCCAGGTTTAAGGTTTGGAGGTAACCAAAACACAGCTCTAATCCCTAACCAAGTGAAGGAAGAGGGGGAAATGAAGAAGGAAGAAGAGAAAGAGAGTTTGGAGAACCAATTCGAGGAACAATTCATCTTCTCCAACGAAATTTCAAACCCTACAAACCGTATAAGGCAAATGGTTATCTTGCTATGCATTTTGATTGTGGAATTTGTATTCATATTATAATAAGTGTAGAATACTATTTTGGAGAGGGTTTTCTCATACAGAGAGGGGATTTGGGGGTTGAATCTATCTCCTGTGATTTCAATTGATTTAAATGATGAATTAATAAATTTAGATGACTTATAACTGCTTAAAAATTAAATTTGATTAGCTGTGGGGAGTGATTAAATCTAAATTAATATTTGTGGGTTTCAATTAGGGTTTTGGTTAAGAAATTTGAAAATAAACCCATTTGATTGATTAAATCAATAATATTAGTCCAATATCTAATGTTACGAGGATTTAGAAGTGTTAGAATAATCATATTTGTGTTCCATTATGTTGTATGTGTTTTAATGGAGGTTGAGTAACATATTAAAGAAGTTTGGGTCAAATTTTGGAGAAAAGGGTTCATAGTCAGGTTCAACAAACTGGTTCAGACTTGGGGGCGAACTGGTTCTGGTTGGTCGAATGAACCTGTTCATGTGCCTAGCCAAACCGAATCAGACCACTTGACACTTAACTTTTTGTTGTTTAATTTGAGGATTAATTTGTAGGGTTTCCAATAGAGATATTGACTCATAAGGATGAGAAAAACTTCATTGGGTAATTAAGGAAGAATTATATGACCTCGGGTTAAGTGGATAGTTAAAATGAGAAATAATTATAATGTGAGAAGAAATTAATGACTAATTTTATTAACCAATTGGGTGGATTAATTCGTGATTTATTTGACATACAGACTGGTTGGGTAAGTCCAGGGATATAGAGGAGTGATGCTACTAGTTGAAATATTTATGAATGAGAATTAATATATGTTCAAGAGTGGGGGATGCAAACTCATAGTAATTAGGGTAGTGCTTTGAGTGATAGGCACGGCTTAGCCAAAATGGTATGTGTGTGTGTGTGTGTGTGTCTATATATATATATATATATATATATATATATATATATATATATATATGAAAATGATGATAACCTCTGTGGGTATGATATTTCTGTAAAACAAACCCCTATAATATCTGTGTGTATGTGGGTGATCCTCTAGGCTAGTCAATGCAGGGTGAGTATACTCCCCAGGTCATAGCACCACGCATGTGCCCTCGTAAGGGTTGAAGTTCAAAGTGAGATAATTACGGTTATGATTATGACTCAATATCGAAGAACTATGGCCACCTCCAATACGTTTGCGATTTTGTCGAGTCGGTGTGAGATTCTAACCACTGGTAGCCGGGATGATGTGAATATGCCTCGGTGATGATAACATTATAGAGAAAGATCTATGATGAGTTTTACTCGAGGGACCTCTGCTGAGTTATTACTCGGGGAATTATTATTGTATGTGACATATTTGTGCTTGTTTTGGTATATCCTCTACATATATAATGGTATAGTAATTTATATCTGGTTTAACATTTAAAGAGTGATTATATGTGTAATCATTGAAATGTACCTACAGGTATATAATCGAATGATAAATTATATACAAGATTTAATACATTAAGTGTGAATTTAGAAGTAGTTGGAGTAAAGTTATATCAATGATAAATAAAGAGATAATTAAATATGCTAGCGAGAAAACTGACTTGCTAATGGATGATAGAATGTACTCGGGTTAGAAAGAATTTGCATCAGGGCTAGTTAGACAAGGTAATAAAACAAGGCGGGTTAAGACGTAGGCGCTAGGTGTGCACAATAGATGAGAGGCAAGGGGTATATCAAGAGTGTGCGACACCAGCTTAAATATGGAAATTTTATTGCATATTTATTTATTGCATTTTAATTTCTTGAAAATATTTTCAAAATATTTTGGTCTCTGACCCGTGTCAAAAATATTTTCCAAAAGCTTTTAGGTGTCCAACCATAGGGATTCGTAGCTTCAACGGATGTGGAGGCTTGCAGAGTTTGAGTTAGGGTTGTGTTTTTTTTTTCGATTTTTCGAATTCTGATCCGATTTTTTTTCGATTTTGGAAAGATTTTTTTATTGCCGATTTCTGATTTTTTTCGAAAAAAATCGGATCGAAAATCGATTTTTTTTTATTTTTCGAATTTCCGATTTTTGCGGATCCGAATTTTCGAAATTTGTTCCGATCCGAATTTCCGAATTATTTTCCGAAATATTATCCGAACTATTTTCCGATTGTTTTTCCGAAATATTTTCTGAACAATTTTCCAATTTTTCCACGAAATGTTTTCCAAACTGTTTTCCGAAATAATTTGCGAAGTATTTTTCTGGAAAATTGCCGAATTTTGCCGAAAATTCCGATTTTGTCGAAAATTCCGAATTCGGGAAAAAAAATATATTTCCGAAAAAAATCGGATTCGACACTCCGATTTTTTTGCCGATTTTTTCGAATTTTTTTCCGAAACATGCTTTTCTGATCCGATCCGGTCGAAACACAACCCTAGTTTGAGTATAGCCACTTCATTTATTGTTTCCTAGATTAGGTTCCATTTGAGTTATCAGTTTGGCATGTTGCCATTTTTCAGACATTAGTAATGTTCAGTTTTTTATCTCATTTCGGATATTTGTACTGGATTTATGGTGACCAAAGGTTTATTTGGAACCCAATTATTATTATGCATTTAGACTTATGTGGGATATGATTTATCCTTTAGTATTATTTCATATGGTTTATGTATGGATAGTTTCATGTTGCATGTAATAACAAGATTAAAATTGACACTGCTTGTAAACTAATAAGTGGTTAGTAATTTAATTACCTTTTTAACACTGATGCTAAGACTGAGCCATATGAGACTACCGTTTTATTTTGGTTGCGTGCTAGCTACCCATTGTTTTGATAGGCAGGGTGTCACACCAACAACATAAAATAACATGTGGTTATAAATCTTAAACCCATGTGTATCCCATGTGATTCAAGTTTTACCTCATAATTCTTTAATCTTTAGCAATACAATATTATGTTAGTCTCTTTCATTATGAATCACATTATATACTCATGTCTCAAACCTAAGTTATGTCTTAGTAAAACAACAAGCTTATATATCAAGTCCATTCATATTAGGCTATTTCACCCAAATAAAGCAATATCCACGTCTCTAGTATATGTATTGCACAAATCTGAGTCATAAGTATATAGGTAGGCATCCCTACTATAAGTCATATACATCTCTAGTATGGCAAAACATACTAGTACACCTATATATAGTACCATAACATATAGTCCCATAAGGTAGGATAAAGACAATATCTACGTCTGACATTCATACATAGGTATGGTCCTTGACAAGTATAAATAAATGGGCAACTCGTATTCCCGTACATAACAAAGGCCTATCTTTATCGCCTTCAGGGATCACTCACGCATACTTGGTGTAGTCTTAGATTGTCCCAAACCTAAGTCCTTATCACGACCGAGGGATAAATCGCTACACCTACCCTTCATTCGTATAACCTACCATGTAACAACCCACATTTTTTATTATTATTAAAAAATTAAGTTTAATGACTTAGTTATCAAAGTGACATCTTATCAAGTCGAAAAATGAATAATAATTTTTAACCAATTATTTTTTGAGTATACATTTTTAATAAATAAATACACGTATAAATATCTTGTATACTTAAATTAAATTTTTATATATACCAAATTACATTTAAACAAAACCCAAAATTTGTTTTAAGTCAAAATAAAAAGTTTAGGTATTGAAAACTTCAAGGGGTGTAAGTGGAAACTCCTAAATTAAAGTTTAGAGAATTAAAGTATAAAAACAGGAAAATGTCAAACGCCCTTATTTCTTTACCTGTTACGAGATTCACAAAAAAAAAAAATTAAAATTAAAATACAAACCGACCCAATTTAGAAGAAGACAAAAAAAGGAAGACAAATATAGAAAAACGAACCGCCCTTCTCTCTTACTTTTATAAATACCCAAACCAACATTTCCACAAAAAGATCTAACACGAGAAGGTATAGCACAAAACAGGAGAGAAAAAAACAAATAGAAATAAAGGAGAAGTACCACGAACAGGTATGGAGAAAAGAAAGAAAAGGGAGGAATCCATTTTTTTATATTCAGAATCAAAGAACCAATAAAAAGAACAAGCCCAAGAGAAAAACCCGACCAACCATCTTCCTCTTCTCCAACCGAGACCACCAGGGGAAGCTTAACTGGGTATGGCTTTTCTAGTTCCCCCTCTCTGTTTGATCCCTTGTATATATATGTATGTGTATATAAGGCTGGTCGGGTGTAGTTATTGATTTTTTCTTTTGAAAGTTTGTTGAGTAGCCATGGAAGTTGTGTGCTGCTGCTGTGTGTTATTATGTTTGTGTGCTTGTGTCCGTGTATATATATATGTGTGTGTGTGAGAGAGAGAGAGAGAGAGAGAGTGTGTTTTGGGCAGCCGCTTCCATGGCAGCAGGTGTTGTGTGTGCGTGTAATGGCAGGTTTGTGTGTGTGTATATATATATATATATATATATATATATATATATATAATGCTCTTGTATGGATTACTTCGCATTTTAAAATACGGATCGGACATGTGTCACCTGGTCGCCTAAATTATAAGCACACTCTCTCTCTTTTCTAGACCGTATTCTTAAAATGAGGCACAAGAGCGAGACTATATATATATGCTGATTTAAATATGTATATGTGTGGGATTATCTTAAAAAGAAAACACCCTTAATTACATGTACGCGAGTATATCCACGTGTGTGTTACCAAAATATGATAAAAACAACTTTTATTACATAAAAGTCCTATTATTGGCCATAAAATACTTTATGTCACGTATACACAATCGGAGTTTAATTGAAAAACGACAGGTGAACTTACAAACATACGCGAAACGTGCTAGTTTTGTCATCTTTATAAATTAATATCTTTTAAACCTTGCTCAGAAAAATACACGAAACGTATCGTTGGATTCGGAGTGTCGAAAAGAATAATTTCCTATAATTTCCTCTTTAAACATATTATAACCAACACTATTTTGTCGATGCTAAAATTAGGTCATTGTGTCAATTACGGGTTGTCACCGTAATAAAAAATTATTGTTTTCCCACTTGTACACTATAAATTTTTCTACCTTAATAATTGTGTTTTACAATCAGCCAAATTACTCGATTATCAATTTTGAAAGTCATCATTTTATGTTCTCACGAAATCTATTACGATGTATTGCGTCATTATAAAAAATTCAATATTAGATCCTACTGAAAAATGTGTATCAATATTAATGCACTACTTGAATTATTTTAGTCAATTTAATAAAACTTCGAGCCACGATGTGTATAACGTAGAATCTTGTCACCATATAAACAACTAGTGTATGTACAAATAGACTGATAAAATTAGTTGTTTGATATATCCGTAATAACCTTTGCATTAAAATCACAGCCAGAGACATCAAATACATATTGTATGAAGCCTGTCAAAAATCACCAAAACTATGATAGGTGATTCTATTTCAGTGTTACATTCGAGCTTATTCCTTTGAAATTACTGTAATGTTTATATCACAATGTGATAGCCCCTAAAATGATGTTCTCATTTATGAACTCTTTTGTGTAGTTGAACTTTACTATGAATATTGATTCAATATTTTATTCGATTAAACTCGAACGAGTCAAACCCTGACAACCTACGATTTTAGCAAAACCACTGATTTCAGCAAGTTATTTTACCCTAATTGCAGTACACCCCCACATCTTATTAAACCTTAATTTCTTTTATTATACTTGATTACAGCATAACTATAACACCCCATATTTTTTAGGATAAATAATTTAGCTAATTTGGAAAATTAGAATTTAAACTAAAGAAACTATTTAAATTGGAGAATTTATTTAAATTGGAAGATTCAATTTATTTGGATAATTGAGATTTAAATTAATTCGGGTTATTTCTTTTAAGAATACATGTGTTGTGATTTGAGATTTTAGTTAAGTAACTCGAATGATGATTCTGAGTGTACAGTTAAGTTCGAAAGCGTCGAGATAGTCAAAATAGAGTACATGGGGGTAGTAATTGAGTCTCAGGGCATTTTTAAGCATAATCAGACCTACATGGGAGTGATTGGGCCATTTTAATAAAGACCACAAGCCTAAAAACGGGATTGACATAATAAAATCAAAATATTAGAGGGTATGGCAGCCATAATTCATTTTAGAAAAACCCTAGTTGCAGAGGAGAAAAGAGGGATCTAGTGGGAGAGCTTTTGGGAGTCAAGCCAAGAGGAGATTGATGTGTTCTTAGTCAAAATCTCCATCTACATCAAAGGATCAGACTCTACAAAATTTCTATGCAAGTAGTTAAACTTGCTTTCATTTAAATTGCGGTATTGCGATTCATATCATGGTGGGTGGAATATTCTCGAGATGGTGATCACGATAGAAGTCACCATAATTATTGTTTACGATAGACGGCGTTACAATAAACACCAGGGTGCATTAGTTTTCCTAAACACCTTCGAAGAAAGCGGTGGTGCATATTCAGACTCACCCAGTGTATTCGGTAAATGGGTGGAATCAGGGGGAATTCCTTTGAAGAGCCATCCGTGAGGATTCGGGAAAGAGGGGGAGTTTAACGGGTTAATGGAAAGAGACAACCTAAAGGCAATTGAGTAGGGTGGAGTGCAGTGACACCCAGGGTTAAATTACAGGCACAATTTGGGATCATAGGAATGGCGTAGTAGTCGTGGGAGTCGGTCGCCACAACCATGTAGAGATACCATTGATAACGAGGAAATTGGGGTGTGGTTTAACCCCAAATCCCGTTATTAGTTGTTTAAACAGAGGGGTAAAGGAAATTCCAGTCCTACTCTAGAAGGGTAGGACAGTGGAAGAACATGAAGGAGAGTTTACTTGTTTATTGAATTTCATACCCAATGATGTGGATACGGAGAGTAAAAAAGAGGGTCCGTAAGTTGAAAATGGACTCGTAGTGAAAATACACAAGCGAGGATAGGGAAAATTCGGCTAGAACGACGGGTGTTATTGTAGATTCGCATGTGAAACGGTTTTAGTATAGGTATCGTAAATAAGACCATAGTGTGTGGTTATTCATCATTGAGTAGAGGGGCTCTATTTAGACCCATATGTAGGGGAGCTGGTGTGAACAGTGAGAGGATCTATATATTTTATGAGTCTATCTCATTTTGAGAGGTAATATTCGAGGTGTGGCTCTATCTTAAGTATGGACTTTTAAGCGATGGTGAGTGGTTACAACAAGCCTATCATGTTAGCTGTTCTGAGGTAGGATGGGTATTTTTATGATGTCTCACTTAAAAGAGGGTAGAGCTCGCGACGATAGTTTTATAGACTTCAGAGAGTACATAGGTCTAGTTATATTGGTTCCCGATGCATAGGGACTTTTACTAATGTGATTCAGGGTATGTCGAGTTTACCGTTGAGTGGAGAGATTTAACTTATTGTTGTGTAAGTGCTGAGAACTTAATGATAGTGAGAGCATAGCATCGTGTGACGCCTTGAGAGATATGGGCATAGATTATCTGATTTTTGTGTTGGGAGACAAAATTTGTGATATCTTAGTTATGTGCTTGGGATGCACGAATTTTGATGACCAACAATGCTAGGGGATAGTGCATTGGGGAAAGTTCTTTTGAACTTCGTTACTATAGGTTACACACATGGATTGTAATAAACGTTGGGAATATAAAGAAGTTATTGGATGCTAGTGCATCGATTTTAAATGTTAAATTATTAAACGAGTAGAGGAAACACTTTAAGATGAGAGTTAATACGGTATATGGCCAGTGGAACCAGGTAGTGCTACGAAGGATGCATTAAGATATTTTTTTGTACCACAAGTTAATGGGTGGGGCAGGGTCGAGAAGGACTTAATTTGCAAATTGGGGTAATCGAGATTACCCGTATGATATAGCCACGTCGAGAGTGCGGAGCTGAGATCGAGATAAATATATTACGTACGAAAAGTTATTAATAATTATACAGAAATGTTTGGGCTATAGTATATAGTATGGTGAGACTTTGTGTTCGATGTTATGAGATATGATTTACATGTGCTAGTTATCACCTGAAAGAGGGTTTAGTATATATATTTGTGTATATATGTTATCGTGTTTTGCATAATAGACTTATGAGGTATTGTTTGTATTATTACATTTGATCCCGGTAAGTAGGGATGTTTACTGATGAGATTCAGAGTGGATATGTTTAGTAACGAGCGAGGATATATAGCTTGTGATTGACTTGTGCTAAGATACCAATGATAGTAAGGGGTGCAAAATTATACGATGTCTTTGGTAACAT
This sequence comes from Sambucus nigra, assembly GCA_949130495.1. NCBI lineage: Eukaryota > Viridiplantae > Streptophyta > Magnoliopsida > Dipsacales > Adoxaceae > Sambucus > Sambucus nigra. The sequence goes on along the minus strand of OX422207.1, from coordinate 277,052,287 downwards.
GAAATGGTCAAGTATACTCTTATGTCAAGAGACGGGATTTGTGGGTACGTGCTATAGACTGAGAGACAAACGTATCTCATTAACCGACAATGCTAGGTAGTAGGATATCGGGGGGATTCCTTGTTTGGATTTCTCTTTGCGAGACATCCTACGCATGAAACTTAGCGCAACGTTGGAAGTGGGGAGATGTTTGGTCACTAGCACATAGTTTTGGTACCTTGGCTATTATGCATTCAGGTAGTTATAACTATAAATTGAAAGGTGTATTACAATTTAAGACTAGTGGAGCCGGGTAACCTTTGTGCAGTTATGCACGAGTATAGGGTGTATGGGCGCCCTGAACAATTAATGTAATTTTAATAAAATTTGCGATTAGATAGGGTAGAAATATGTGTAGTGATCTTAGAGACATGTGAGGAAGGAAGTATTCGTGGCTTGGAGTACTAGACTCATCTTAATTTCGAGGACGGAATTCCTTTGTAAAGGGGGAAGTATGTAACACCCCGTATTTTTGAGGATAAATAATTTACCTAATTTGGATAATTAAAATTTAAACTAAATTGACGATTTGGAGAAACTATTTAAATTGGAGAATTTATTTAAATTGGAAGATTCAATTTATTTGGAGAATTGAGATTTAAATTAATTCGGGTTATTTCTTTTAAAAATACATGTGTCGTAATTTGATATTTTAGTTAAGTAACTCGGATGATGATTCGGAGTGTATGGTTGAGTCCGAAAGGGTCGAGATAGTCAAAATATAGTTCCCTGGGGTAGTAATTGGGTCTAAGGGAGTTTTTAAGCATAATCGGACCCACACAGGAGTGAATGAGCCATTTTAATAAAGACCACAAGCCTAAAAATGGGATTGGCATAATAAAATCAAAATATGAGAGGGTATGGCAGCCATAATTCATTTTAGAAAAACTCTAGTTGCAGAGGAGAAAAGAGGGATCAAGTGGAGAGCTTTTGGGAGTCAAGCCAAGAAGAGATTGATGTGTTCTTAGTCAAAATCTCCATCTATATCAAAGGATCAGACTTTACAAAATTTCTAGGCAAGTAGTTAAACTTTCTTTCATATAAATTGCGGTATTCCGATTCATATCATGGTGGGTGTAAACCATATTCATTTTGGGATGATTTGTTATAGAAAAATTGGTTTTTGGAGGGTATCACATGTTAAATATAGGTTTTGGGGATTAAAGCATTAAGGGTTAAATTGATGTTTAATTGAAGTGAGAATAATATCATATGAGGCTAGAATATGATTTAGAATCCAAGATCTGTAGAAATTGTTGTTGAATTCGAATTAATGAATTGAATTGAGAATTGTTATTTAAGGGGTATTGAAAAAAACCCAATTTATGAACCCTAGAATTCTAATGAAAATCATTGAGGATTAATGTCATATATTATTTTTTGAACATGTTTATAGTTGAAATAAATAGGGGATAAAGTAATCGAGGTCTAGGATGAAGTTTTAAAGCTTCGGAGTTTAAAAATGGTGGAAAAAGCATTCGGGGAAGATGATTGATATCTGGTCGATCGATAGACCCAATTCGTCGATCGATCGACTCCTTCAGTTATTGTAAAACATGAGATTGTATATCTTTTCGTCACGGTCGCTTGGGCTCCGACCTCGTATTTCTCTGGTTTTTTTTGGATTTGATATAATTTTTCTACGATAGGGTGTGCGAGATGGACATCTTTAGGAAGAAATAAATTCGGGTTATATGGAGATGTCCGTAGATGAGTGAAGGACTTTAGAAAAATATAAAGGGACATTATTTTTTCCTTGGATTAGATAGAGATGATTCTGGGGTATGGATTTAGGAGTATTTATAATGAGCGACACTCGACAATATATGTCAAAAATATACAAACGTTTTCGAATAAGAATTTTGGACAAATTTAGCATACAGGCTAGTATCTCAAGGTGGAATTTAATTGATAGAAATTAAATGAAACCTAATACTTAGAGTTTTATGGGATGAGTATTAATGACTATTAAATTTAATAAGGGTGTTAAACTTATTAATCGAATTTGGTGACATGAATTCTAAAAGGTTAAAATACGGACCAATAAAGGGAGTCCGGACATTTTGGTTGAGTGATACCACTTGGATAAAAAATAATTGAGGTGATAGTAATTAAATTAAGGGTTGGGGTTTTGACTCTTATATTTCTCAGGCTAGTGCTACGGGAATTAGGCACAGATTAACTAGTTTAATTTATTATAGTGATATATAATAAATTATCGAATAGTGAATTTAACGAGAGGTGTTAACCTTAATAGTGCATTTTTGTGTAACAAATTCTAAAGGGTGAAGATACGGACTGTATGAGTTAGTCGGCGTAATGTAGTTGGGTACATTACTTTAATAAATTAATTAATGTGAAATTGATTAGATGAATCGGTGTAATTTGAAATGTAACGAATTCGGGGGATGATCGAACCTATGACTTAGATCAATAGGATATGACTGAATTACCTACTCAAATATTTTAAAGGCTAATTGGAACACTTCGAGTAGTGAGGGGTACTCGAAAATATACAATAAGAAGTGTAATTGGAATTAATAATATGTAGGATATTCGAAAGATATATATGTTGTGTATGGAATATATGATATAAGTTGTGTGTATACCTATGCTGATTTGTATGCTTTATTATGTGTATGACATACCTACCATACTTGCTATTATGGGAGGTTCATTTTCAAAAAAGGAACATCTAATCTTTGTGTGCCTTCGGGGGGGGGGGGGGGATTTAGATTGGTACCTTAAGGACATAGGACTGTGAATGACTTATTTGTGAGTTGATAAGTCAGCTGACTATGGGAGCGTAGGTATGTGCATGACCCATGGGTATGTGAACTATGTTCGCCTCCAATATGTGTGATTTGTATTGATACGGTTCTAGACTGATTCAGAATTTTTAGTCCTTTATACAGCGTGTGATGTACTGGGACTTGATAGCAGAGTATGCATGCACTGCAGGTCCCAACCTAGGGGTTTTGTATTGTATATATATAATTAGTGTGATATATATATATATATATAGTGGTGATTTATTTTACTACGTATGTTTGGTAGATGATGTACCAGGACATTATAGCATAATATACTCGGACCGCAACTCAACTTATGGGTGCAGTGTTAGTATATATATATATATATAACAAAGTGATATATGTATAGGTGTGATTTTATTCTACTGTGTGGGTTTAGTACAAGAGAAAGACAGTGCCATTAAAAATTTCTATATTATGGGGAGAAATAAACATATACTAAGAAATTTATAATCGGATAAAAGACATGAAAATTCGGTAACATATTGTATGGGTAATACAGGTGGGTACAATGAGTTAGTATGTAGAATGAGACTTGTTATGGCTAGTTGGGTGGGATAGCTTAACTAGGAAAGGTATAAGGCAAGCGTTAAGTGTGCACATTAGATGGGGAGTGAGCTATGTCTCAAGAGAGTGCGACACTAGCTTAAATATGAAAAGTGTGCATGAATATTTAATTATTGTTATTTAACTGCTTGCTAAATATTTTCAAAATATTTTACTTGGGCTCTGACCCTTGTCAAAATCTTTTCCAAAACATTTTAGGTATCCAGCCACAGGGTTGACCAGTTTGAGGATTCTATTCAGGAATGCGCAACTGCAGCTCATGTGGAAATTGCAGGACTTTGTTATAGACACTTCGTTCATTTACTCCTAGTGTAGGAACTTTTTAGTACTCATTCAGGCATGTCACCCTCAGATTTTGTATTGAGTTTACTTATCAGACTTAGTATATCTAGATTATTATTTCAGTTACTGTTGTATTTTACTATTGAACCGTTAGTTGATTCGTTTATCTTGATTTATGTTATTCATCTGTATGGGATTCAGTTATTAGCTGTGTTGATGGTTTTATTATTATTTATTTTTCGCATGTTGTTAATTAATGAAAGATAAAATTTGGCACTAGTCTAATTAAATCACTAGGTGGTTAGTAACTTAAAAAATTTCAACAATGATGCTAAGAATGAGCTATATGAGATCAATATTTTATTTTGATTACCAGCTAGCCACCCGGTATTTTAGTAGGCGAGGTGTCACAATAGCCTGCCATTTGATAACCATTGTCAGTGAAACCCCCAGTAGCATACCTAACGATCCAGATATTATACCCCGGTATACCACGACTGTTCTAATTAGCATGTAGGACTCCAATGTTGAGGGCCTAGTTTTTATTTGTTACATATGTATGAGTGCCACTCTAGTCAAGTATGCCAACCTATTTATTATTCCCCAACATTTTGAGATTGCCTTCCCAAGTACATATTATACTTTGGATGATATTGTAATGGTTTGTCTATGCATTTGCATCCCCTATAATGAATAATATATAGGGTATCTTATTATAGTCTGAACCCTTATAACCACCATACTATTCTTATATATATTACAGACTTCAATATACCCCTATATAGTACTGTTGATATTTTATTTTGCTTCAGACTAAAATAAACTGTGTTATGTTACTTGAATTTCAATCTCAGTCATGTTATTTAAATAGATTCACATATATATACCTTGTTATAGAAATAAAATTATCTTCTTGGAAATTTTTTGCTGATTATTAACTTCTAGTTATTTTGAATAGATACACTTATAGGCGATGATGAACAGTTCCAGCTAGAATGATCTAAGGCTCGGGAATAGTATTGATTAGAGAATAGTTATACATGAACAGTTGCTAGGAAAGAAATGAGGTATGTATATAACATTATCGAGTTGAAACTATGGGTTGTAAGATCGTGATTTAGTAAGACAATTTTAGCTTTTGAAAGAAATATTGGTTTCACTTATCGTTTAGTATTTATCACGATAAACCTCACTTTCGGGAAACAAGGATATGACAGCATAGTATCAGAGCTCAACCAGGTTAAGTAGTTTATGCGGGATGTAAGTTGAGCATTCGTATCAATTGAGTGCTTTAGATCATAATGATTGTGAGGATAAGATGTTTAGACTTAAGTAGGGAAATCGATCTCGATCTTGAAATTACATGTGAGATACCATGATTTTATTTAGGAACGGGTATAAATTGTCATTGTTAAGGTGAAGATATTTATATATGGATTACAAGAATAAATCCTTGAACTATAATTTGGAGATATAAGATTAATTCTGATATTCAAATTTTATGTGGTGAAGGAATCATTATGAATTTGGAATTGTCAACGAAGTGATTAAGGATTAGAGGCATACTAAGAATGTTATCTTAGGATATGATTATATACACTATACTCCCCAAGTCTATAATTACAACATTGTTCTTTTGTCTAAACTATTCAATTGATACTCCATTTGAAAATGACTTGCTTCATTTGGAATTACAAAAACTTTCATCTTTGAAAGTTATCACACTTATTTATTGACTTTTTGTTATCGTCTTCTGCGCATTGTACTCTTATTATATGGTATACTATTCCCATTAGATTATGAGAAGAATTACTTATGATTGGAATGGTACCTGTCCAAGATTTGATGAGAAGCTATTGAAAGAGTTCCTTAGCAAACATTAAAAGTTTCTCTAGAAAGAAGTTGAATGCATTAGACATATTACGATTGACCGTTCTACTCTATAAAACATAGTGGTGTTACTTACTGGATCGTACCCCGTGACTACAATTTTCCAAAATCCTACATGATCCTAGTTACAAATCCCGATTTTTAACAAATACCATATGCCATATAACCACCGTGACTTATTTTCCCAGTTTATCGTGATTCAAAATATTATTGAAAATTTAATATCACTGTGAACATTGCGAGCTCCATAGAAAATATAATATTAATCCCTAAAGAACTATGATTATCTTTATTAGATAAAACCTTGCCTAAACCATCTACATGACCATGATGTTACATATGCATTTCCCTGATAAACCCTTTATCTAAAGAAACTTTAATACAAGATCCAAATAATCTTGTTAATAGACAAGTTGTCTTTTTCTCCGATGGGTGAATAATAAACAACTTCCCTTGTTTTTATAAGCTGGAAAAATATGAATAACCCAAGTGAATACAAGTAACCCATGCTAATGATTTTTGTATTAACTACCAAGACTTCCTAAGTTCTTATCTGAAATAGTAGTTGTTTACTTTAATCAACCAGAGCTTTTATGGTACACCTTGCATTAGCTAAAACCCTTAGCCTCAGATTACATATTCCCTTCCTTATTATGCTACTATGAATACTCAGAAAAATTACTAATTAACAGTAATCCGATTTATAGACATTTAATCAAATCTGATGCTTTAATTATAAAGATACCATGACCACAACTGACAATTTACTTTCGATAACCTGGATTTCTGTTACGTTATAATGAATGTTACATTAGCCCGCTCTTTACTCCGTGTAGTTCAATTGCTTTCAACATATGTAAGATCCTTCGATAAATATTTGAATAATTGCCCTATTAGTTCTAGAACTGTATTTTAAGTATATCCACAAGGTTTCCCGGAATAATTATTCAAACATAGTACCTTTACAACCCTCTTAGAGTTATAAAGCACCGACAGATTAGGAATAACCATTAAAAAACATTTTACACTAGTAAAAGTTAAAATTGTTACAAGTTTCTTTCCATAATCCAACTTAAGGTAATCATCGATATAGACCCCATCCCATTTATCTACCTCCAACTTATTACCACTGTTGTAGAATCTAGTTAACACCCATCTAAGATTACTTCATGTTTCCCATATTTGTGCTACCTCTTAGATAAAGATAGGAAACCATAATCTTCTATTGGATGGTAAGGAATACCAAGTAACCTCAGGTCAACAAAGTTGAAATTCATGTTCACCCAATAGGATTTAAATTTGATACAAAAATATTGAATGGAATTTTGGGAGGATTAGAGATGAAATATATACTACCATCCAAAAAAATAAAAATTATGGCCAACTCCTTAAAGTGTAACCCTATTGGAAAAAATTAACAACCTGATTTCCTAGGATATTGATGCTACCATAAGAGCAATATGGTCTTTAGCAAACCCCGCCATTTCAAAATTCACCAATACCATCGCTTATCCCAATATGAGAAAGATAACCTTATAAAAACGAACTCAAAGATCCCTTTATGACGAAACACAAACCATAAGTGAGACCCAAGAATTATCGTACGATAGGAAACCAAATTTACAATTTAGAGATAGATTACATGTACCTAATGAATTGTCACTAGAATAAGAGATATCACAGGAAACTCATCATTCTAGATTCCTGATATACCCTAGAAGCTTAAGAATATATCATGTACGGAGGAATAGAGGTAGTATCCCAATATAAGAGTGATACCAAATAACTTTTTAAGAAGATGTCGTACTTATCACCAAATCCAAATAGTACACCAGTGTTCTAGTGGACTTCTATGACCCCTTTCGACATAGGAGTTGAAATGGGATCATATCACAACAGATTTTGTTAGAAGACTACCATATATGTCCCAATGATACAACTCAACATAAATAATAGTAGACCGACCCGTCAAATTTGCCCATTTTCTTAAATGTTGATTATTTCCAAAAATCTGGTACAAGGATTTATAGTAAGATAGTTAACATAAACAATCCAATATCTCATTAAACAGAAGAAATATACGTAACTAAAAGCTTAGATTACCTTGAATTTTAGGATAAGAACATGCACTTTTAGATTATATAAACCACCCTAAGTGAAAGAGTTCAACTTGAACCTTTTATGACTTAATGATATCCTACCTTGATTTCATAAATCACTTCTTGTAAGATTTCAACCATTAGTGACTACGATTTCATATACATCAATCTATACATCAGTTGAGTTTTGTATACTCTTATAAACATAATCCACACGATAATATCTTCATATGAAATGATATAAATGTCAGTGAATTCATTTACATTGTTATACAAACTACATTTAAGGAAACCCTTGTCATTCTTATTCGTACACTTTACACTACGTAAACCCCAACCGGTTAGCCGATCTAAAAAAATTATCCAAAATTTACAGTGTATATCTAGTATAGCCCCTGATGTACTTTAAATAACCTTATTGACTTTATATGTCTATGGTAGATTCCAGGAGATTATCTGTACAATATTAGAATTCATACATGTAGTAATCCTTGGTAAAACCATCGCAAACCTGAGAACTAATCAAAGCAACAAGCTTACTCGAAATACTCAAAAATATAAGATGTTACCTTTTGTCCAAATATTTGGCTTAATACATATCAAATCACATAGTTTCATTATTCTAGTAATCAGGAAATTAAGTAAGCTACACAACAAAATTCCAATTAAATTTTCCCTCCCTATGGGAGATTATAAATCCCTTTATGGAATTATTAACTGCAATAAACCACCGATGTTCACTCCCGATTAACTAACACTCGGCTCCACAGACATAGTAAGACCATTTAGTAGTTCTTGAAAGTGTACGCTATTAAAAAAATTCCAACAGAAGAAACAAGCATAAAGTACTTTACCACAATAATAGGTATTGGAATTAGTTTAGTAGACTTGCTAGTTTTAAATCGGGAAGGAATTTTCTTTTGATTCTCTTTGAGAATTTCGGTAATTTCAAAAAATATGAATTACGATTCAAATATCATCACCTTAATGTTAGTTGAATTTAGAAAGAGAACCTTTAACGATTTGAATATAAATGGTCGGCCTACATTTATCAGAAGAATTTATACTTTCGAATTACCCATTCTATAACCAAATGTAAAATACCTTTATTACGATACGTATTCAACCTATAATATTCTCCTACTAATACCTCTTTTTATAGCATGACGAAATACATTGTGTAAAACGAACTTCAGACAACTAGACTATACATAAAATCCCATTACCTAAACCTCCTTCACGTACATACAAAGCTTGTAAAAATGTCGATTAATTATTTGGAACCCCATTTTTATAATCCTAGTTATGTCAGTATTCGTTTTACGGTTGTGTTGCATAACATGAAAATTACAAAAGAAATAATGTGAGTAAAGTCATCATAGTTAAGTGATAAGCATACAAACCCCGAAATTAATGAGTTATCATTTTAAATACACTATATACTTAGACGGTGTGAGTACCACAAGAATTTAAAACTCTTATGAATATAGTAATTTCGAGGATGAAATTTTTTAATGTAAATAGATTGTAAAGACCCACATTTTTTATTATTATTAAAAATAAAAAGTTTAATGATTTAGTTATCAAAATGACATTTTATTTAAGTCATCAAATGAATAATAACTTTTAACCAATTAATTTTCGAGTATACATTTTTTAATGAATAAATTCACTTATAAATATTGTGTACATTTAAACTAAATTTTTATATATACAAAATTACATTTAAGCAAAACCCAAATTTTTTTTCAAGTCAAAATAAAAAGTTTATTTATTAAAAACTTCAAAGGGTGTAAGTGCAAACTCCTAAATTAAAATTTAGGGGATTCAAGTATTAAAATAAGAAAAGGTCAACCGCCCTTATTTCTCTACTTGTTACGAGATCACCAAAAAAAATATTTAAAAACACAACCGCCCCTGTTTAGAAGAAGTCAAAAAAAGGAAAAAAAATATATAAAAACAAACCGCCCTTCTCTCTTCCTTTTATAAATACCCAAACCAACATTTGCTAAGAAAGATCTCACACGAGCAGGTATAGCACAAAACAAAAGAGAGAGAAAAAATAGAATAAAAGGAGAAGAAACACTAGTGTTGGCAAATGGGAGGTTATAGGCGGGTCAAAAATGGATACGGATAAATTTGGACGGGTCAGGGACGGATCAAGCAGAATAATATGAGCAGATCAGATTGGGTCAAGTTTGAGATTATGACTTTGAAATTATTGTAATGACTATATCACTATGTGATTGCCCCTGAACTCATGTTCTCATTTATGAACTCTTTTGTGTTGTTCAACTTTACTCTGAGTATTGATTCAATTTTTTATTGGATTACACTTGAACCGGCCCAACCCTGACAGCCTATGATTTCAGTAAAACCACTGATTTCAAAAAATTATTTAACCCTGATTGTAGTATATCCGTGCATCTTAATAAGCCTTAATTTCAGTTATTATACCTGATTGTAGTAGAGCCTGCCATCTTATAACCATTATCAGTGAAAACGCTAGTAGTATACCTTACGATTCAGGGATTAGACCTTGGGATACCATGAAGTTCTTATTGGCCTATAGGACTATGATGTTGAGTTCCTAGTTTTTATTTTCTACATATGTATGAGTTCCACTCTTGCTAAGTATTCCAAGCTGTTTATTGTTCCCCGACATTTTTGGATTGGCAGTTCAAGTATGTATTATGCTTTGGACGATATTTTAATGGTATGTCTATACATTTGCAACCCCTATAATGGATAATATATGGGTCATCTTGGCCCATTTGCAACCCATTATCGAGGGTTGTATTTTGGTGTATGCTTTATATATAACGGTTCTTTTATATATCGCAGACTTCAACATTCCCCTATATAGTACTGTTGATATATCATTTTTCTTCAGATTGAAATAAACTGTGTTATATTACTAACATTTCAATCCCGCCCATGCTATTTAAATAAATTCGCATATATACGTTATTATAGAAATTAAATGATCTACTTGGCAAAGTTTTTCTTATTCTTTGGCTTCTAGTTATTTTAAATAGGTACCTATAGGCGATGATTAATATTTCCAGCTAGAATGATCTAAGGCTCGGGAACAATATTGATTAGAGAATAGTTATACGTCGAAAGTTGCAAAGCAGGAAATGAGGTATGTATATAACATTATCCAAGTGAAACTATGGGTTATAACACCGTGATTTATTAAGACAATTTTAGCTTTAGAAGAAATATTGCTTTCACTTATGGTTTTGTATTTATCAGGATAAACCTCACACTTAGGAAATCCGAATGCGACATACCATACGCAAGACAATACGATGAAATCTCCTCATGAAACCTCCTTGGGACATAGGTACTAGTCGTAGGACCCATGGTAAAAATATCTGTGGAAAAATCGTCTCCTTATCGAGGAACCAATGCGGTCGATATAACATGCAACCCATAGTGGAATACCTCCTAGTACGTTCACCATGAGCAGTAACTCGTGGTATGCATTGCACATTAAGCATCCAATAAAATACAACCCTCGATAACGGGTTTAATCAAATAAACATATATACATAGAGACCCAACGCTATCGGGTTTCATTTACAACCCCCACTAATGGTTTAAATCAACATAACATATATAAAGACCCATCAGGATCGAGTCCTCGGTAATAATCCAAAGTATTAAACGGGAAAACACTCATTATCCCTATTTTAATCTATATGTTACTAGCCCTGCTTCCCAAGGCCTTCCAAATTCTAGTTATAGTTTCACACACAACTTAGACAAAACATATGCACAATAACTATAGTTAATCTCATATAATCCTATACCAATCTCCCGAGGCTACATGTTTACGTATCAACCCTTCTAAACTTGCATTTTAAAACCCATCCCGCTCTCTAATGTTAAACTAATACATCCTACACAATTCAACCCCTATAAACCAACCGAGGTCCAAATACCCAAATAAGCTGAACCCGAACCCAATTTTTGAAACCTCAAACATTAGAATTCACTCTAGTCTATAAGTATAATAAACCTAAAGGTCAATCCATCATATCCTTAAGCCCCAAAATCCAACAATCCACACACAACAATAGGCCCAAACTAAAATCACCAACCTAGAATTTCATCCTTGCTCACTCTTGCTTAAATATTTATAATAAATATAAAAAATAATTAAAAAAAATATGAAACTAGTTCCCATGCATTCGTAGTTCAATTTTTTACAATCCTGGATGGTTGATCGATCAATGGTTAGGGTCGATCGATCGATACACCTATAGGTTGACACTTCCCCTGGTTACGGGATTCACCTTATTCAAACCCAACGTTTTTTCTCTAAAACTCCATTAATGAAATCAAAAGCATCATCCAAGACTCCAACCATCATCCTAACAATAAAAATTCTAATATAAACGACTGGAACCTATTTCTGACATAAAATCCCCAAGTTTATGTAAAGATCCAAAGGAAAACCCAATTTCTCATTCAAGAGCCCTAGATATACAAATTTCTTCAATTAGATTATGATTTCAATAAATTAATACACATAATCAAAAGGATTTTTATTAGTTTACAATAGAAAACACATTTGAATCATTATCTAACATTTTAATCCAAGTTCACGAGGAAATCAAACAACATAAGGGAAAATTAACCTAATTAATATCTTCATTAGATTAATTATGAAAAATAATTATTTAATCAACTAAAATCATATTTACATCATAATTAGTTTAAGATTTCAATTAATAGATATAATCTTAATGCACATGCAATCATAATCAAATTATATATAAACTTGCCTCAATTGATTTGTGGAGAAAACCATGCTAATATCCCCAAATCTTTTCTCTTCAAGTTCCTTGTCTCTTATCTCCATGATTTTCCCCAAATATGTTTTCTGACTTATGATATCCCCTAATGACTCATTAAAACCCTTAATCCCCGAAATTAGGCTTGGGCCCAAAATGGGCCTCACCTATAGGAGCCCAAAATCACTTGCAAATGACTTAAAACATCAATCAATCACTATACCCATCTAATAGGCTTAAAACCCAACATTTTAAGATAATAACGGACATTCTATGCACCCCAAAAGTCCAAAACAAATAATTAACAAGTAGGTTATTTAATAATTAATACGTATGAGTCCAGATATCAAATTATATAATTTATGAATTATCGTGTATTAAATCTGATTGCAAATCCGAATTAAATAATGCATAAAAATGTCTATAGTGACATCTCATGTTACAATCAAGTACACATAATTAATTTATACACATAAAAATACGGGGTAATACATTTTAATACACTTTATGGGAGTATAATGGCGAGTTCGGGTATCGAATCTGTAAGGACGTGTCTAGAATATAACTAATTTATTACTTCTTAAATAGAGTTGTGAAAGATGATTTTTTTTTTAAATATTGTTTTATTGTAATTAAAATTAGACAATTGAATTTAAAATAAGAAACAAACTCTAGATATAAAATAATTTACCCTGCCATTAAATTACTTAACATAAATGGTTACTTGAAAATTGTAGCATTTTCAAAGGTTAAAGCTTATTTGGACAAACAATCAAATACTTAAAGTGCCAGTCATCATCACATCTTAAATTTATCTTGTGTGAACAATGTGGTTGAAATTACATAAAAATTACAATCATAAAATATGTTTGGCATAATCTATGAAGGTTTTAAGGTGATATTTCGACACATATTTAATTAAACAATTCCAAACATAGTAAAATAGAAAAGAAAATAAATAACCCATGATGGTTTCATGAATCTTAACCTAGTTTAATTAAGATAAAAAATAACAAGGGGAGAGAGAGAGAGATTAAAAAACCAAGTTGCGTCCGTTGAAATGAGAATTAGGTTACAAAGTTGTAAACTCAACTAAAAAAATTAACAAAGAAGAGAGAGAGAGAGAGAGAGAGAGAGAGAGAGAGAGTACCATCAATATCATGCTAGAGAGATGTTGGAATGGATAGCTAAGTTGAGAGAGAAAGTAGTAAAACTCATTAGACATAAGCTCTCATAAATGTAAGGCAAACAAAAGGATGGTTACAAAAGAACCCCACTTAAAAATTTTTCACAAAAGGAAATTAGGGGAAAAGTAATTTAGCACATGAAATTTAACCCAATCAATCTTGTAATACTCAAAATAATTGAGGTCTCAATAATAAAATTTCTTTTATTGTTCGTAATGATCGGTTTTTACCCAAATTGATTAGGGTGTCTGACAGTTGCCACTCTGGACAAATAAGCTTAGAATGGTTATAACTTATTCATTTAGTCTCAAATTGGACCATTTTCAGAAGCCACGTGAATATAACTTGATAATATAAATTTTATTATTTTGATAGCATACAAATGATAAGAGTATGAAATGATTTAATTTTCTTCGACACTTGAGCATATGTTAAAACTTTTCCAAAACATGTCCAACTTCACGGGTTGCATCTCCAATACTTATAAAATCTCAAATAACCCTTGGAAAATATATCATCGTTGAAAATACACGTTAAAAATATATAAGCATAGAAGTGGGGATAAAGGGTCTTGGGATGCAACAATGAAAAGGTATTCTAAATGTAATAATTATTACTAATCACGCCCCCTAACTTACATATTGCTAGTCCTAAGCAATGAAGAGGGACGAAGATGGGGAATAGGACATTCCAAGCATAATAAATTTATGCAAAAATAATAAGAAGCCATGTTTGAGGGCGAATGGAATTGCATCTAATACATGAAATAAGTCATTCAACCCCTACGTTACACTATTGGGTGAGTGCTATCTCGCGAGGTTTATCAGAGATGAAACCCACAAAGACCAAGTTACCTCAAAACAGTTTCCCATGTACCAAACATAAACTCATGGGTATCAAAAAAATTTAACAAGGCATTAGCATATGAGACTTCTTAAAATAGAAATATTATAAAAAATACTTCATTATGGAGATCATCAAAGAATGTGGTGTGAAAAAAAATTGATTTTGTTATAACTCTAATAATCAGAATAAAATTTCAAGAGCACTTCAACTCAATTATCACAGATGATTAAGATCCTTAAATGAAACGATATAAAAGGCTATACAATTTAGGGTATGTGGACATAAAGAGTAATTCTATGAAAATCCAAGTCTATTCACTTGACTTTGATGAAAAAGATAAATTTTACTGGAAAAAGTATCCTCATTGCTATACTATATTGTAGAACATCTCCCAATCCAAAGACCTCAACCCTGACCAAATTGCTGCCAGTTAATAATCTCAACCCAATTAGAAGTTTGACTCATTTTCTACTTGAGTGGATGGCAGTAAGGTAGGGTGACAACATGTGACTTTGGCATCTAGCCAATAATGCTAGCCTAGCATGTCAGACGGACAATAGGTGCTAAACATTCCCTTAATGGGTAAAACCTTAAACAAATCCATGAGTGCTCCATTAGAAAATATGATTTTATCTGGCCCATGCTGGCCAACAACCCTTCCCTTATATGGGAACCCCTATAAAAGGATGGATACCTAATTAGGATCAAGGCAAGCAATTGTTCGGTCTATACGTTGACCTGCAAATATATACCTAACATTCTTATTATCCAAGACATAAATACTACACCATTTTGTACGAGTTCAATACTAAAGAAATAATACAACCGATGGACATAGGCTCATTCTTAATGGTTGAACTACATATTTCTTAGTTTTAATCTTCTTATCCTTACCCCATCTCTCTTCATTTACATTCACTACTTTTATATTTTTTATTATCTCCATTTGGGTTTTATCCAGCTAAGACAACCTAAAGTCCATTTTTTGATGATAGTCGCATGGCGCCGTTTGTGGGAAAGACTAAACCCTAGTTATTTCTCATCCAATTTCCAATTCCCGATTACAAAAAATCTAGTTTTTCCAATTAAAATCTTCGAAACTTTGTTAAATTCCCAAAGAGTTGGTTTCTTGCTTAAAATCCCGATTTTGCGGTTCCATTACAAAATTTTATGAAAATCGTAGCCAAACACTTTCATTTTTAGCCTAAAATGGTTCCCCCACTATCAAAATCCAAAGAATTCAACCACACCCAATTTTTTGGGGGCATCCTTGGAATAATGGCTGAACATACAAAAAGTAGTAAGGAAAAGGAGGATGCACCACCATCCACGCCCATTGGAATAGGGGATGTAGTTAGATTCATGCATAATTTAGTTAAAATCCTGGAAAATATGCAAGAAAATATGAGATAGCTCACCCAAAGTGTGATGGCCTCACAAAGACGACCACAACCATCTCCAATTACTGCAGCTTTTGAAAAAAGCATGGGTAAATTCATAGAATCCCCTCCTCTCGCCCCTATTGAGATAGGTGACAAGAGAGCCAAGGAAAAGCTTTTGAAAATCAAAAAAGACTAAATCAGGGATTTGAGATGAGCAGATCAACTCGAACATATGGGTTCGAACTCAAAGAATCCTCTTACTGATCAAATAGAACCTCCACAATAAGGTCAATTGGTGATGATGATGATGATGATTAAACATACTCAAACGAATGAATAAGTTCCTTTAAAGGGATTAGTAAAGTACCTATCTTTGATAAATTGGAAAGAGGAGGGGCATGAGCACATTAGCACCCCAAATAAGGCATAAAATGAACAAAATACAGGAGGCTGGATCCTAGAAGAGAGAATAGTTCAAGTTACAATACCAGGGCATTAAACAAGTATGAGCAAGTTAGCCTAAGAGAATAATGCTCGACTGAAAGTCACGGATAGGCTAATAAATTAGTTGAAGAAGATCAATCATAGAAGGGATCTATCAAGAGGATAGAGGATTGCCTAGGAAATTTCATCAAAAGAAAAATCCATTACAAAGAATTTTTGTTTAGGGATATCCATTCATAACCTCTATGATTAGTTATTCCAAAATTCCTTCCAGGTGTGATCATTCCCAGGTATGAAGGAAAATCAGACCATATTGTTCACGTTAATCAATATTAAGATGCATGTGACATATTATTTATACCCAGTGATATTCTTTATAGGTTTTTTTTCAAGCACTCTCATAAGAACAACTCAAATTTGGTATAGTGGATTACACAGGGGAGAGATCTCAGAGTTTAAGAATTTATTCGACCTCTTCATGAATAATAATTTCTTCGAAGAAAAATATGGTAAAAGGGTAGCTCACTTGTTACGCATCCGTCAACACGAGGATGAAATGATAAGAAAGTACATTACCAGGTTCAATACTAATAAATTAAAAAAGGTAGATTACAATGAAAAGGTGTCAATGACTGCGATCACGAGCAGCTTATTACCTGGGAAATAGTAGTGGACACTAGCCAAGGATCCTCTAAACCATATGGAAAAACTCTTAGCCAAGGCAAGAAATATCATGAATGTAGAGGAAGACATGGTTGCAAAAGAGTCCAGTCATAGAAAATTTGAAGAAACTAGCAGTTCTATAAAAAAGGAGAAGCCAAAAAATGGTCCAAAAAGGATGAGCGAGAAAAGACCTTACCAAAAGTTCTATGAATACACTCCCTTGATATTAATAGTACATCACATCCTCGAAGTGAGATGAAGTGGCCATAGAAGTTGAGAACCCCCGATGGAAGAATAGATAGGAGCAAATTTTGCAAATTCCACAAAGGTTACAAGTATGAAACCAATGACTTGTTATCCTTAAAGGATGGAATTGATGCCCTTATTAAAAGATGGAAACTCAATAAATATGTGGAGAAGAATGGTAGACCAACGCAAGACTGTGAAGACTAAAAGCTCATGAGGAAATCCAGATCACCCCATGCCGAGAGAAAAGACTAGAAAAGGGCTTAAGAAAATAAAGACGAAGAGGATCCCGACCTCGTAGCATGATCCAAAGAGCTCGTCAAAGCGTTGAATATGATCTCTTTTCAATCTAACTTCATTGCAGGAGGAGATGCTGGCATAAGTGATGAACCGGCTTAAAGGAAAAATTACCTCAATGAGGCAAGATCATGCATCAATAATAATGATATAAATATAGAAGGGGTGGTAGACACTCGACCTTGTAAGGTTACCAAAGATATGTGTAAAACTGAAATAGATGTGGTGTGTGATAATTGATTAAATTAATTCGCAAGTTTTCAATTAAACCTTATTTAATTAGAGTATATTTTTAAACCAAATCAATTCAGCCCCTAAATATGCAACTACGTATGTGCGCGTGTCAACCCATAAATAAATAAAGCATGAGACAAACAGTTAAGGAAAAATCCCCAAAGGGCAAAACCTTTTTATTTCTAGAACTCTGACAAGTTTACAAGACCATTGACTTACACACAATCTTGCTTTTGCCCACAAGAGTAACGCACGGTGTCTTCGACAAACCTCCCAAGCAACGGCTAGAAACAAAATAACAACGGTTCACACGCAGCTATACCACAAGGACCGCAATCCTAGAAACGGAGTCTTATTGGTGTAGGTTATCCTCCCCTAAAGAGTAAAAAACAACAAAGTGTGTTCTTCAAAAACCAAAATAATTCACTAAATCATATGGGAGTTTTGTGAATTGTAAACAAAAAGGGATTAACCCTAAAAGGAAGAAGCCAAAAAGAATTCTGCTTTCGTAGTTTTTCTGTTATGTAAAAGGCTAGGACTTCTTGAACAAAACAAAACCATAGAATGAGTTTTTATAGAAAAACACGCCGCCTAAAAAATAGTGCTCGTTCGAACGAGATCAGCATGTCGCTCGAACGAAGGACAACTGTCGCTCGAACGAGATCGCGTGATTTGCTATCTCTCGTGAACTACATTCCTATCTCGCGCGAACGACAATTGCATCAAAAAATTATTATTTTAATGTCCACTCCAACACTTAGAAAAAATACTCATTTTCAAATTTTGACGAAAAAGTCCGCTCCAACACTTAGAAAATATTTTGTCAAAATATCCCAAAAGCTCTAAGTGTAAAGTTAAGGTATTAAAAATATAACCTTACCAAAGTAAACTTCGCGGAGTTTTTTTGATGAAGAACATGATTAATTCGGATCTGTCTTGATGTGGATGGCTCTTGAATGCTCTTCGATGGTGTAGCAGTATATGACATAATACATTGATAACAGACTTATAAAAATATGTTCTTACAAATCTTCCCCTATGTCTATGCCGGTACATACATAAAAATATCCCAATTATCAAAAACCAAAATTCCTATACAAATCTACCCTCCCATAAATAAATTTACAAGTTCTCAAACTGTTCTTCAAAAATCTTCGTCAAATCTTCTCAAAGCTTTTCTCATCAGGGTGTGCAACATCATGATCTTCAATCTTTGTACCTACACACATGAGATAAAATAAAATACCTTCGTGACTCATCGAGTTTAAAATGATATAAGAATAAATCATTAGTAAATCAAATCTCCCACATAATGCAAAAACACCCCCATAACATGATAATTCTTTCTCCCCCTTTTATGATGTTCCCAAATAGACAGATAAGAAGAAATAATCAAAATATGGAGTGTCACGATAAAATTACGTATCAAATATGAATCAATCAACGCGCATGCAAAAGAGTATCCCACAAACACCCACAAACTATTTTTAGATTTTAAAATTTTTTCATACAAAAATAAGATACTAAAAATCACACCATGGATTTAAACTCAAGCAACCAAGTCATGGAAACGGAATGTATGGGTGTGAACACTTTCGATAGGTAAATAAACTCAATCAATCATATGTGCACGGTGAATATGTGTACCCCTAACGAATGGACATCAAAAACATCCTTTGGTGTAAAAATTTGTTAAATTTAAATGACATCGTCTTATGCAAATAAACAAATCAAAGTCAAAGTGATTTCCGCGCCAATAACGTCCAAAACTATTAAGCGCTTTTTCAAGATTTTCAAGGACGTGCAAACCCGTTTAAATCTCCAACCAAACTCCCTCATATATATTTTCTTTTAGAGGTGTTAAACTAAATTCTCAAACATTGGAGAATTGGTGCAAAAACCTAAATGGCCCATAATTGGCATAAATTTCTTTTTATTGCCTTTAAATTTTGTCGGGCTCTTTTAAACCTCTTTGGACCCCGAATAATAAAATTCCTCAATTTTTTAGGTCCAATTTAAACGGCAGCTTAATCGCAAAGGATAAAAAATAATCTTTCGTAGCCCTTGACCGTTTTCAAACAAAGCACACAAACTCACAAACGGCTCTTACATGCACAACTTTCTTATCAAGTTTTATCGCACTTGGTTCATTTTAAGGACATGATTGAAGTGAAAACACCCAACCAACATGTGATAAGACAAGAACAATAATAAAAAAAAATCCGTGCATGTGTGCAATAAAGGAAAACATGTAGGAAGTAACACTTAATTACATCTTAATGACTCCACACATTATAAAGAACATGGATGAATTGACATATTGTCTCAAAACAGTATCAAATAGTCACATGAAAAGATGAAATGATGTTGTGACTCGGTCATCCTAAGTGTTAATCCATAAACGGTGTAAACAAAATACAAAAATCTTTTTGGATTTTTTCAAAAATTTTAGAAAAAAATCTTTTTGTATTTTTCTGATTTTTTTTAAAAGGAAAAACATTCAAAAATGATACATACTAGCAATAGGCAAATAATGTCATCATGAAAAACAACATATGCTAGTAAATAAGTCAAACCTCAATCGTTAGGTGCAGAGGGGTTTTCCAAAGGTGGTGCCAACTTACGAAAAACTTCCATTAAATTTTGTGAAGTTTTGACCAAAAACTTAACTTGCTCACCTAAATCTGCAAACTCTCTCATGTAATCTCCAGGAGCATGTAAAGTATCATGTGTGGGTGCATGTGTGTCAGAAACACATGTAGAAGAAAAATGTGACACATAACCCAACTTAAAACAAAATTTCTTAAGGTGACCTCTCCTCTTGCAATGTGAACAAACATAAATAGGCCTAGGAACACCTCTCTCAAAAAATCTAGGACGCACTCTCCTAATAGGAATGGGACGCCTAGTTGGGTTAGGGTGAGACACACGTGAATCTAACACTAAAGTGGGAACCGGGTCGGGTGCTAATTGGGAAGTGGAAGCACTGTCATGACTTATTCCTAACTTATCACCTTTACCCTTAAGAACCACATTTTCCACCTTCTTAGGTGCGTTCTCAAAATTGACTTTGACCTCCCTGCCACGTTCGAGATCACTCTCGAGTTGGGATACACGTGTTGCCAGACTAGACAACGTGTTGGTCAAATCACACATCTCCTTTCTTAAAACCTCCTTCTATCTCTTCAAATCTAAAACCCAACGACCTAAATCTCTATTATATATCTCTTTTTTCAAGGTCTCGGTGTACAAATCTCTAAAGGCTTTTTAAATCTCACTTTAATCTCCACTCTCAAATTCACTCTCATCTCCACTAGAACCACTCAAATCCTCCTCCTCGTGGGTCTCACTAGAACTATTCCCCTCACCTGTATCCAAACTAGGTGTGCTAACCTGACTAGCTAAAAAGTCGACACACATACCGTGCTCTTTTTCATCACCCAAATAAAAAACCTCTATGTCGCTATCACTGAGTGTGGCAGGCATATCCACTTTCTTTCCTTATCTCATTAGTCTAGTGGCACACTTATACGCCTTATACCCTTTACCCTCACACTCAAAACACGTCAAATTTTCTAAATTTTCTTCACTCTCCTTTTATTTTTCTCTCTCCTTCTCTTCCTCACCGCTTTCTTTGGCCTTTTTATTTTTCTGAAAAAATATCTTATTGGAAGAGTTATTTTTGTTCATGTTGAGAAATTTTTTAAAATTTTTCGCAAACAAGGCCATATCTTTAAAATTAAAATCTTCCTCAGAATCGGACTCACAAACTTTTTTTTCCTTAAAATGAGTCTTTAAAGCAACGCCATTATCCTTAGCCTTAATGGTTTTGGGAAACATGTCAATATCATAGGTTTGAAGATCTCCTACAAGTTCTTCCAACTTAAGTGATTTCAAATTTCCCAAAGAATTCAAAACAGTGACTTTAGGAATAAAGCATTTTGGAAGAGATCTCAAAATCTTTTTAACGACGCGCGTGTTATCAATCACCTACCCAAATTAAAACATGTGTTAATAATGTCCGACAAACGTGCATAAAAATCATCAAAGCATTTAGACTCAAACATGGTGATAGTCTCAAATTGGGTGGCCAAATTTTATAATTTTGATTCATTAACCGCATTCGTACCCTTATGTGTCAATTTCAAAACATCCCATGCCTCTTTAGACGTAGTGCACCTCATAATTTGGCGGAACTCGTCGGTAGTGACGGCTCCAGAAATAGCACTCAAACCACAGGAATTAAAATTAGATATTTTATAATCATCTTTAGGCCAGGCTCACACGGGTTTTAAAGAGGAGATATCATCAACGGTGACCGTGGGAAGAGTCCACCCATTTTCACAAAGCAACCAAACACGCTCGTCAATGGCTTTTAAACTAGATTTCATGCGAGCTTTCCAATAGGCATAATTATTCCCATAAAAAATAAGCACCTTATTAAATGAACGTTCCATTGAAAAATTGCGATTTTTCACAAAGCTGATTTTTCAAAAAAAAATCAATATCACACAAATTTTGCGGAAAACAAAGATCACGCAATAAATTAGCGTAACCCGCTCTGATACCAATTTGTAAAACCAAAATAGATGCGGTGTGTGATAATTGATTAAATTAATTCGCAAGTTTCCAATTAAACCTTATTTAATTAGAGTCTATTTTTAAACCCAATCAATTCAGCCCCTAAACATGAAACTACGTGTGTGCGTGTGTCAACCCATGAATAAATAAAGCATGGGACACACAGTTAAGGGCAAATCTTCGAAGGGAAAAACCTTTTTATTTCTATAACTCTGACAAGTTTACAAGACCATTGACTTACATACAATCTTTCTTTCGCCCACACGAGTAACGCACGGTGCCTTCGACAAACCTCCAAAGCAACAACTAGAAACAAAACAACAATGGTTCACACGCAGCTATACCACAAGGACCTATCGGTGTAGGTTATCCTTCCCATAAGAGTAAACAACAGAAAAGTGTGTTCTTCAAACACCAAAATAATTCACTAAAGCATATGGGAGTTGTGTGAATTGTAAACAAAACGGGATTAAACCCTAAAAGGAAGAAGCCAAAAAGAATTCTGCTTTCACAGTTTTTCTGTTATGTAAAATGCTGGGACTTCTTGGACAAAACGAAACCATAGAATGAGTTTTTATAGAAAAACATGATGCCTTGAAAATAGTTCTCATTCAAACGAGATCAATATGTCGCTCAAACGAAGGACAACTGTCGCTCGAACGAGATCGCGCGACATGCCTATCTCACGTGAATGACATTGCTATCTCACGCGAACGATAATTGCATTAAAAAAATTATTATTTTAATGTTCACTTCAACACTTAGAAAAATACTCATTCTTAAATTTTGACGAAAAAGTCCGCTACAACACTTAGAAAATATTTTGTAAAAATATCCCAAAAGCTCTAAGTGTAAAGTTAAGGTATGAAAAACATAACATTACCAAAGTAAACTTCGTCGAGTCTTTTTGATGAAAAACATGATTAATTCGGATCCGTGTTGATGTGGATGACTCTTGAATTCTCTTCGACGGTATAGCAGTATATGACATAATACCTTGATAACGGACTTCTAAAAATATGTCCTTACAATATGCTGATCATAGGGTTCTTCAGGGATGACCTCTCAAGATTATTGTACCCCGATGACGATTCACTAGTAATAACCATGATGATCCACATCATAAATGTGAAAGTTATTTTTATGGATAATGGGAGCTCCATCGATGTGATGTTCTATGACATTTTTCAAAGGTTGACACAATCTGACAGGAACTTCATCCTCTGATTGGATTATCATGAGAAAAAGTGTATTCACTGGATATAATTGAATTGGAAGTAGTTATTGGGACTTGACCGACCAGCAGAAAAGAGAAGATGAGGTTATTCTTCCTTGACAAGAATGTCTCATCAACATACAACATCATCTTTAGAAGAGTGGGCTTAAATAAATTTAAATTTATAGACTTAAACGTTTACCAATGTATTAGGTTCCCCAGAAACTTTGGTGTGGGAGTGGTGAAAGGAAAATAAGTAGAAGAACCTGAGTACTATTACACCTTGGTCGATAAACAGGAAAAGTTCAAACCCATCATATCGAGACCTTAGATTTTTGAGATGAATATAGGTTGATAATTGGAGAAGCCATTGAAGAAATAAAGCCAGTGATATTGGAAGATGAGCACCCAGAGAAGACAACCCAAATATGCTCGTCCCTAGACCCCATTCTTAAGAAGTCGCTGATAGACTTCCTCCAAGATATAAAAATGTATTTCTTTGGAACCATGAAGATATGCCTAGACACTACCATTATCTACCACGATCTCAACATAATCAAACGAGCCAATCAAGTTGAATATAAATGACTTGTGTTCTCATAAGATACATATATAGCGATAAAAAAAAGAAGTGTACAAAGTAAAGAAATTCGATTTCATTAAAGATGTGATGTTTCATGATTGGTTGGAAAATGTGATCATAATGCCAAAGAAAAATGATAAGCGGAGGATGTGCACAAACTTTACAAGAAATCACAACATAAGGATGATTATCCTTTGCCATGGATAGACCAATTGGTGAATGCAATAGTTTGGAATTAGTTGTTGAGCATCATGAATTCATACTCTAGGTATAACAAGATAAAAATGAAGCTAAAAGATAAGGAAAAGACTACTTCCATCACTAACCAAGGTACATTTTCTATAATGTTATGACTTTTGGACTAAAAAATGAAGTTACCACTTACCAAAGTCTGGTGAACAAAGTATCTCAAAAATAAATAGGAAAAAATATGGAGGTTTATGTGGATGACATGCTAACCAAAAGCTTCGAAACAGAGTAACAAATAAGAGACCTTGAATAGACTTTCAACGAATTGGAAAAACACTAAATGAGGATGAATCCATCTAAATGTGTATTTGGAGTGAAGGATAGAAAATTTTTAGGCTTCATTATGAACCATAAGGGAATAGATGCTAAGCCTGAGAAGATTGAGGCGTTGATCAACATGCAGCCTCCCAAAAATAAGAAGGAAATACAAAGCCAAATAGGCCGAGTAGTACTTCCAATTTTTTTTTTATCCAAAGTTACGAATAAATCCATTCCATTCTTCAAACTCAACATAAACTCTTTTGAAAGGATGAAGGAATGTCAAATCATTTTCTTGGATCTAAAGATATACCTAGGAAGGGCCCCATTACTGTTAAGGCCAGTCTTAGGGGGAAAGTTTACCTATATCTAGTAGTTTTGGAGTTAGTAGTCAGTTCGACTCTAATCAGAAACGATGAAGGATTTCATAAGCCAGTATATTACACAAGCAAAGCCTTTGCTAGTGAAGAAATCAGATATTCTTGAATGAAAAAATGAGTCGTGACCTTGATTGTAGCATCCAAGAAGATAAGTCAATAATACAATCCCACTCTATAGTGGTCTACACTGATCTCCCACTCCGACAAACCATCCATAAATTTAAAATTTTGGCAGGTTGATGGCATGGACAATAGATTTTGGTGAATATGATTTTTCATATGAGCCAAGACTGGGATCAAAGGACAAGTTGTAGAAGATTACATTGAAAAATTCACTTTTAAGGAGAAATAAATTATTGAAACAACACCTGTTATTTAACCAAACAGGCCCAAGAACAAGCCGAACAAGTTATTAGACGAGCAGAACCAAAGCCCAAAAGATCAATATTTAAAAATAACCCTCCTAGTTGTAATAAATTTTTTATGACTAGACGGTTCAAGGACAGTTCTCTAATAAAAGAAGGTTTCCATGATGAGTTATCGATACAAAAAGTGTTTGTGGTATGATAGTCAATAAACCTGATAGAGGTGATGTAGAATATGCCCTACGATTTAAGTTTGACGAGTCCAATAATAAGGCAGGTATGAGGCTTTGATTGCTAGATTGGAGTTGGTTATATCACTTGGATTCAAGCAGATAAAATCTCGTAGTGATTCGTAGATAGTAGTGAACCAAATGTTGGGAGAATATGAAGCAAGATACAGGAGAATTAAACTTCTTATATCTAACCATGGTCCCATTCGGGATGGACCCAAGGGTCACGTACTTATAAGAAGGCATCCTTCCAGCTGACTAGAAGGAGGCCTATTTATAAAGATGCCAAATACATTATGGACAAGGGATTATTGTATAAGTGAGGTTTTACAGTCTTCATAATGAGATGTGTTCATCCAATGGAAGCCCAAAATCTAGTCAAAGAAGTACACAAAGGATCATACGAAGCTCATGCAACAGGATGGACGTTGGAAATAAGAATAGCCATCTTAGGATCTTATTGGAGAACGATGAGGAAACACTGTGAAGAATACACGTAGAAGTTTAAAAAATACCAAAGGTTTGGGATAATACGCATAACACCAGGAGATGAGCTACTACTAATCATATCACCTTGGCCATTTTCCATCAGGGGTATGGACTTGGTTGCCCCCCGCAAAAGACCAAGGTAAGGTCTAGAAATTTAGAAATAGTGGTGGGTTACTTCCTAAAATGGACAGAAGATGAAGCACTCATTGAGATGACCTATGCAAAAGTCTTACAATTTATATTGAATAATGTGATTAGAAGGTAAGACCATAGCACCCAGTTTGACAATGATGATTTCAAAAAATATTACGACAAGACCAAAATTAGGAAGTTGCATTCATAACCAGCTCATCCATAATGCAACAAACAAACACAGGTCACGAACCAAACTTTGTTGGATGTGATGAAAAAGAGGATTGAAGAAGCTAAAGTAAATTAGACAAATGAATCGTAAAGTGTGTTGTCGACTTACAAGATAACACCACAAACAACAATCGGAGAGATTCCTTACATGACGGCTTTTGGGAGTGAAGCCATTGTCCAAGTGGTAGTCGTCCTACCAAGTCACATGGTGTTAAATTTTGATTCTCCCAAAGGTGATTTTATGAGGATATTGAATCTAAACCTAGTAGACAAAGTCAGGGAGGTAGCTTCACTCAGAGCAGTAGCATACCAACAACGTAAAACAAAACTCTTCAATAAAAAAATCAAGTCTATCACACTCAAAGAAGGAGATTACATCTTGAATAAGGTTACACATAAGTCCAATAAATTGGAAGCAAAATGGTCTGGTCTCTACCGCGCTGCTAAACTAATATGATAGGAACATACCGTATTAAAACTTTAGAATGGGATCCATTAAAAAACCTTAGAATTTTGAGCACCTTAAAAAACACTATTATTGAAAAGTCTCATAGTGGAAAATTACCAAATTTGTACAAACAAGAGTTCATTATATGAATATGTTTTGTTAACCTTTTTTAGTTTTATTCTCATTAACATTTATTCAAATGTTAGTACCAGGTCAACCTTAGCCAATGCAATTGATAAATGTATGTCCTTGACTGCACACAACATTTTAGAAGTTTTTATATCAACAAGATTTGGTAACTACCATCCGTATTTGGGATAATGCACATCTTTGACTGCACCAAATGTTATAGATAAGTTCGTCCTTAGCCAACCTAATTGATCTATTACATGTCTTTGACTGTACAAAACATTTTGGAAGATGGTGTATCGATAAGATCCGATCACATACCATCTATATTTTGTCTAATGCACATCTTTGACAGCACCAAACATCAGATCAGCTCGGCCTTAGCCGAACCAATTGTTCTATGCACATCATCCTAAAAGGAACTAGTAATACAAGGCTAAGAGATACTAGAAACATTAAAAAATAAGCACCGACCTGTGGGTGAGTCAACAGAGAATGAGAGTGAGAGAAAGCGATAGAGAAAAATGTTGGGGTAAAGGAAAAAACCCTATGGAGGTTATATATAGCTAATAAATGGTAACGGTATGGAACTATGACCCATTAGTCACCCAAACTTGGTCACAATTCCAAAATGTGACCATTGGGAACCAATTCAAATTAAATTATCGTTACTGTTAGGGGTCACGGTTCAAAATCTTTAGTATAATACACTAAGGATGGTTATAGTTTTGTCACGGTCTAAAATCGTGACCCTCCACTTAATAAAAATAGCTCATACTTTCCTGTCTAAAGGGTTACGATTCGGTCACGATCTGTAGCTATGACCATTGTGGTCATGGTCTGGAACCATGAATAAATCCTTATCTCTGTCACCCTGGCATTGGTCACAAGCTTGGTTATGGATTTTTTATGTTGGTAACAAATTTGGACCATGAAAACCTTGGTCACGAATTTGGACTAGTACTAAGTGACTCTGACCATTCTCAGTATATGGCGTAGTGCAAGGTATGTCCTAAACCCGTTATGTGCGATCTAATATGCATATATTACAAAGTATAAGGGATGTCATGATTAGACTTAGGCAATCTTTCACCATTTTCAAAGGGTGCTTAAATTATTAATCTTGAGAATTAAGAGGATTGGAATGGTTTCACAATAGTTTCTTTGATTATTATAGGTGAGATTCAATTATATATTTGGTCAATAGATCCTAGCAAGTGAGGAAATTATTGTGTATGTCGGTCTAAGATCATAATTTGGAGGAATCTGCGTGAAAGAGATATCTAGGATTGTGATACCCCTTGACAGAGTTATATGTTTTCTTTCCACTGGTAAAACATGAATGCTAGACTATTTTATAATCTGTTGGAGTAACAAATACGTTATGTTTGAGAATTAAGGAATTGATTATATGTTAGTTAAAGTCGATTAATAGCAAATTGATTTGACCAATTCGGGCATTTAACTTGGGGAATCATATTATGTACCACAATCAACTTTTCAAAAAAGACCTCTTTATTCTAAATGATTTAAAGATAATTAAATTGGAGGGCAGTCGTGATTATTTAGTGGATTTAATTGAGAGTAAATAAATTAGGGTAATTGTTATATGGAATTTTCAAGTATTTATTTGGAAGTCGATTTAGTTATTTGTCTTCGTCCCTAGTATAGTGTGATACCTATATGGTAGGATCGAAACTCTTTGGAAGCCCAGTTAAAGCTAAACCCATGACTAATATTTATTTATATTAGTTTAAGCTAGGGTTTTAGGTGAATGATCCATTATGAAGGGCTAAAGAGGGAGAGAAAAATACTATTTATATTTTTTAAAGGCCGAGGAGAGAAAATGATTTATCTCATATTTCACCAAGTTTTCATCTCTAAGAGTGCCCACACGCAAGTCTTTTTTTGGGTGGATCATATACTAAAAGTTTCAAGATGTTAGAAGCATTATAACAAGGTTCTTGAAGACCTTGGTTGGGTAGGAATATAATCATCTTCTTTAACCTATTTCTCCTCATATGGATCACAAAAAGATCCACTACGATATTGTAATTCATAAACTTAGGTTTGTGATTCAAACCTAGTTCTTGTTGTTCACTTACCAATGCATGATCGATCAAAGTCATTTGGGCTAAATTTTTTCGCATTTAATTGTCAATCCCAATTCCCAATAAATCCTATGAAGAATGGCCTGAGTTACAGTGATGCATCATCTATACTCGGCCTAAACCATCTCTAACATTGAGCTAGAGTACAGCTGAATAATAATTACCAACAATTGGAAACAAGATAAATACAACTAGAATGCAATGTGTAGATTGAATACCCTTTCTCAAAACTCGGGGGATTACATTCATGTGTACTAAAAGCTTAGTCTTACTCACTACAAGGCTACACACGTTTTACAAAATTTAATCTACAATTGAGTTCATCCCCTAACAACTTATGTATCCTTTAGATGGGTGATGAACCATATCATAGGATATCAACCCACTACCAAAACCAAATTATGATATTCCAAATGTTATGCAATGAGTATGAGGTTACTACCACTAAGAATAGCATGACCTTCTCATACTTTATGAGTACAAAAAATGTACCATGACTAATTACTGAGATGTTGCTAAGCTAAACTAGATATCATAACTTGAAATCCTCTTTAGTATATTCGGACATAACGTATCCCGAATCAAGGTTTGGAGATAAAACCCGACGAATCATATTTAAAACAGTGTTTTGTCTCAGGACAATATATGTTATTTCATATGGATGTGAGTGCTGACAATATCTATCATAGGCATGCACGCAATAAAATGGGCATCATTGTCATTGCCTTAATTACGATATGGCTTCGTAATACAAAATAACATTCCATCATCCGAGTTACGTGCCAAATGTATGAATTGGCATCAATTAACTTAGGAAAATCCATGAAGCTCAAATCGAAATATAACACTATATTCTTAAGTGCTGATAACCACATGAAACGATTGAAGAATAAAATTTTTCATTGTA
This sequence comes from Sambucus nigra, assembly GCA_949130495.1. Classification (NCBI taxonomy): domain Eukaryota; kingdom Viridiplantae; phylum Streptophyta; class Magnoliopsida; order Dipsacales; family Adoxaceae; genus Sambucus; species Sambucus nigra. Next base: position 277,022,184 of record OX422207.1, on the reverse strand, counting down.
TTCAAAGTTGGACTGAGATGTGGAAATCCCCACATAAGGTAATGACACCCAATGGTGCGTGTTGCTACCACGCTTGAGTATCACTAGTGATGAGTAAGGGTGATGCTACCATTAATGTCTCTTGTCGATAAATTGAGAGTATAAATGCGCTTACATGCAATTTCCTTTTTCTCGAGCACACTAGGACATCAAGATGAATGTTATATTACCAACTTACTTTTAAGCAGCTAATGGGACATGAATGCCATGGCCAAGTAACGAAATTGATTGTGGTATGGCTACGGCCACCATAAGTCCTTATCTAAATATATGGTGAAAAGCCCTTGCCTTTATGTCACCGCTGATGAGACATTATTGATCTCAAGCTTTTGTAATAGTTTCCCTTCAAACAAAATGAAGTTCATATCCTTAAATGTTGAATCCCTTAAAATGTGATGCACTATAAGCACATGAATAAAACTAATACTCTTATGGAAGATTTGCCTAAAAAATACGTTTCATTGTTGAGGAAGATAAAATGTCGAGGATATTTTTAATGATTGTTCCTAACCTAGAAGGCTGATAAACCTCATGTTGATGATCGTACCTGTTAAAGACACTTGTAATTGACTAGTTTACCTTTTGTATAGTTGGAGTCATAATTATCCCATAAACGATGTATTATCTGCCAAATGTTCTTCCAATACTTGTTGCGACTTAGCAGTGAGTCACTATAATCCAAGACCCTTTTTGAGCACTCAACAATGATACTCATGGCTTGCTATAACTAATAAGTATGTACTCGTGTACTATTTTTTTATCTACGACTCTTAGATGAAATGAGTATTTGCAACAGTGCATAATCCTGATGTTGAGCTTTTCTTAACCTTCACAATACCTTCATTCTAAAGCTGGTGGTCGAATCAAAACACCCGATGGTCCCCGCCAGTGGGGTAGAACATTCTCGATGATCTTATTTAAATTTCAAAAGTGAAACTTAGCAAACCTTTCACAAACATCTCACTACTAACCACCCCGAAACATTTCACATTTTCATAAATCTCAATCTGTTACTATAATACCCCGTATTTTCCCAATGGTTTTATGAGGATTAATTGCTCACTTTCTAGTATTTATCTTGGATTTACGATATATTACTTCAGTAATATTATTTGAATTATATTATGAATTAACATATTCAGTTATTCGTAATATATTTAATTTATGTATTTATATTTTTATGCTGATTTATTAAGAAAATTTTGGTGGCCACTTAATTTGGGGGCTTGTTAGTGGACAAAAACACACACAAAATAACAAAAACAAGTGACTATGTGTTATAGACCCATTTGGGCTAGTTATTATTTGATAAATATATGTATCTAAAGCCCATTTAAATAGCTAAGTGGATGCCCTTGTGAGAAAAACGGAATTCATAAGTTAGTAACGTCTTAGTATAAATATGTTACATTACTACACCCAGGGCTTTATAAAAGGATGTAGGAGGCTATATAATATTATATGTGAAGATAAAACACAAAAAATATGAAGTAGAATGATATTTCTAAAAATTTAAGAGTTGGAGAGGATGATGAAGGGGGTAAAAGAGGTTATAATTGTAACACCCCGTATTTTTGTATAGTTAATATTTAATTAATTCGGGAATTTTAAATTACTGGTGTGTTGTAATTTTAATTGAATTAATTATGGCAATATGTATATATTTAAATATTAATCGGGGAGTGAATGATTAATGTTTAGAGAAATTTATTTACTAAGTGAATAGTAATAATTTAATTACGGCATTTCGAGTATTAATGACGAGGTATACACTTATCCCAGCCGGGAGTCGGTATAGACTAAATTGTGTGGGGGATACGGATTTTTTATAAATTAATTCGAATGCCACTTCTGAGTGCGCGGTTGAGTCCGGATGGGTCGAGATAGTCAAAAAACAGTACCCGGGGGTAGTAATTGGGTCTCGGGGTATTTTTGGGCATAGCCGGGCCCACACGGGGTGAGTTGGGCCACTTTAATTAAGCCCATCAGGTGAAAAACGGGATTAAGGGTTTTTAACCTAGTTGGGAGATTAAGAAATGGCAGCCAACATAACTCTAAACCTAGGGTTTGAGAGGAGATTTGGGGGAAAGCAAATCAAGAACAAATTGGAGGTTTTTGGAGCCAAATTGAGGGACAGCAACAACGGATCAGACACTACAAACACTTTGAGGCAAGTGGTTAACTGTTTTGATTCTTAAAGTGTGATAATATATTCATATCATAGTGATGTGTAAACCAAAATTCGTTTTGGGGATAAATGGGTACAAAATGGGGTTTTTGTTCATGAAACTATTGAATGAGATTCATAGTAAAAATTGTTGTGTTGAACATATCTGAGTATAGATATTTGATTGGAATAAGAATTCGGAATATAAACTGGGGAAAAATCTGAATTTGGAAATTGGTTGTAGAACAAGATTGATGGATTTTAATGGGAAAACCCATCTTTAGATATAGTGAGATATCGTATGAATCAAGAATGCTAAAACAGTTATAGATGATTGAGACTTGTTTTCGGAGTAATTGATTTGTTAAAAATCATTATTTAAGGTTGTAAAATGGAGAGGAAAAACCTCAGAAATTCAGCCATGGCTGAAATAGCAAGCCGAGGAAGACAACCACCTGCTCGATCGATCGAGGGTCCCAGGAATTTGGCAGTTCGTCCAGTTTGTTTATATGAGGGTTTAATTTAAGTTTTAATTCCCTTACTTTTATTTGGTGATAAATTTATATGGGACATATGTTTCCTTAACAATTATAGGGTGATATAATTGGGTTTAGGAGGGTGTGAACAGTATGTCATGAGATGAACGAATTTGGAGAAATAATTCAATTATTGATATTGGGCCGAAGAATGATATTCGGGAATTGTAGTTGGGTGACACTACATTATTAAAGAAATTTAGGTGAAGTAATTAATTATGGACCAAGTGGGTGAGTCCGGGTGTGCTAACAATTATAGGTAAATATAATTGGGGAAATTATGGAAATAAATGTGTGACACATTGTGGGCGAAAAATGTGGAAAAGAAATTATGAGATGTAAAAATGGACCGAGTGAGTGAGTCCGGGTATGTTGGTTATGTGACACCAAAGTATCAAATTTATTTTGAAAGAGAGTAATTAATTTGGAGTCGGAACATAGACTCGGGAAATATTAAGATACGGGCCAAATAAATGAGTCCGGGGATAATGGTTGTGTGACACCAAGTTATTAAATTAATAAATGAGTTAATTAATTTAGATAGAGTCGGATGGTAGACTCGGGTAAGATTAAATTAATGGGTGTGAGAATTAATTTAATTAGAGTCGGATTATAGACTCGGGTAGTATTAAGTTAATAAGTGTATTAATTAATTTAATTAGAGTCGGATTGTGGACTCGGGTAGGATTTAATTAATTAATGTGTAAATTAATTATATTAGAGTCGGACCACAGACTCGGATTTTTGTTGATTAATTAATGGGTAAATTAATTAAATTAGAGTCGGACGATAGACTCGGGGAGGTATTAAATTAATATGTGTGTCAATTAATTTAATTAGGGTCGAGTGATAGACTCGGGAAGGTGTTAAATTAATAAGTGTGTCAATTAATTTAATTGGAGTCGGACCATAGACTCGGGGAAAGTATTATATAAATTAAAGAGTGAGTTAAATATATTAGAGTCGGACCATAGACTCGGGAAGACGATAAATTATTAAGTCAGAAAATTTACTACATTGAGTCGGGCCACAGACTCAGGAAATTTCAGGCAGTGTACGGGATTTGGAGTACACGGTAGAGCCGGGGTTTATATCATATATATACGGTGTAGTGATAGTATATATATATATATGTGTGTGTGTGTATATATTGTGTGTGATATTAAATTACAGGCAGTGTACGGAATTTTGAATACACGGTAAAGCCGGGGTTTATATTATATATATACGGTGTCGTGATAGTATATATATACGTGTATTTATTATGCGTGCTATTAAATATCAGTGATTAGATATTTATTAAATTTATATACTCTAATGCTATCAAGGGAGGTTTCGCGATGTGGGTGAATCCCCTAGCTTGAGGAGTAGGGCGAGTATATCCCGAGGTCATAGCGTCCGGTATATATGGGTGAGGGATTTATCTCACTTTCAGAGAAGGGATATGACCGCCTCCACCACGTTTATATTTTTGGCCAAGTTGGTGAGCGATTCCAACTTGGGGAAACTAGGTTTTGTGAGCACACCTAGTGAGATAGCATTTTAGAGGGAATCATCCGGTGAGGGTAAACTCGGAAGGATGGAGACATGTATGATATATGTGTGGATGTTAGTAAAGGTACGTATAATATGGTAGTAAATATTATATGTAGGTGATAATACAGTGTGTGATGTATTTACTTTATATAACTCGGGTTACAGTTATATGCAGTTAATTAATGAGGAATTAATTAAGTTAATCATTTGTGGGAATAATACAGTGTGTGATGTATTTACTTTATATAACTTATGACAGGGTTATATGCTGCTATTTAAGAGGAATTAATTAAGTTAATTGTGAAACAACTTATAATTCAAGAATCATTATACTCGGGTTAGAGTAGTATGGCAAGGGAAGGTTATACCAGGACTAGTTGGACGGAGTAGTACAACTAGGTGGGGTTAAGGTAACCGGTAGGTGTGCACAATAGTGGAGGGGTGAGAATGTCCACAAGGGAGTGCGACACTAACTTAAATATGAATCGCATTCATGCATTTTAAATTACTGCAGTTAATTCACTTGCTAAATATTTTCAAAATGTTTTGGGTTCTAACCCTTGCTATAAAACTATTTTCAAAACCTTTTAGGTGTCCAACCACAGGGACGCCGGGATCGATATTCTATTCCAGGGACACGGAGCTGCGGCATATGTGGATTCTAGCAGGAGTTTGGATTAGACACATCATTCATTCATTCCTAGAGTAGGAATCCTGTATCAGTCTCAGTTTTATTTAGGGCTTGTAGCCCAGACTTCTCGGTACAGTTTTCAGGTGTAATTCATTCAGGTGTTGAATAATTGTATTGGATTATTTATTTGGTGGCCGGTGATTTATTCGGCAAGTTGTGTAATTATTATTCTATTTACTTTCATTCAGTTATGTGAATGGTTTATATTTTTTATTCCGCATGTATTGTTTTGTTTAATTAAAAAGTTAAAATTGGCACCAGTTTTTGGAATACTAGGTGGTTAGTAAGTTTTAAAAGTTTTTCGACAGTGATGCTAAGTATGATCCAACTGGGATTCCTGTTTTAATTTGGTATAGGACCGATCACCCGGTATTTTATTAGGCGGGGTGTCACAATAATTTTCAGGAACAAGCCCGTCATTTTTAGTCTATTTTTGGTGTGATATATTTGTGAATATTACTTTCATGCCAAATGAAGGTCTTAGATAATTGAATTAGGAACGACTGGGTTCTATTTTCTTAATTTTCATAGCTCTTGTGAATAACTCATGAATATTTTCCTATGGTTAGAAATGCTAGAATTTCGTATAGATTTGTTGAATTATTTTGCGAAATGATGTAGGTTTGTTCTCCATGAATTATTTTATGTGTTATACATGTTCACCATTGTTTGTATACACATATTCTATGCAATGTTTTATATCTTTATATATTACTTATATGTAAATGTCATCCTTGTTGCATGCATTGTTATGTGATATTGCTTTCATGCCGAGTGGATGGGAAATTCATAATTATATTATATTAAACATGTGATTGGGTTTTAGAATTGTGTAGAACAATAATTACCTATTTTTTGGAATATTTATAAAGATAGTATATTGATATATTGATATTATTATTGATATTGAAGGATGCTAGTTCATCCTTTATCCAAACCATCCGTTGGACGAGGTGTGTTTTTGGGCTGATTTATTATATTTTATCTTGTGTGCCATGCCAGGGACCTGTTGTGATATTAAGACATTTTTTATGATCCATTCATCCATTGTATTGGTACGAGGAGAGGATATACCCTATCGTGCCCTATGATCATGATTGTAGTATTTTGGGACCATGGAGTGGTCGGAGGATTATCGACAAAAGATGTGACCGTGTGTCCACACCATACGGAGTGAAATTCAATGGCGATTTGATATGGGGAATTTTGGCTATATAGTGATGCTATGACATCCTAGGATGTGATATTTTATCTTAGGATGTTAGTTGAGTCTTCATAGGCATTTACTCTTATATATGTGCATGCACGAGTACGTTTAGTTCACTTCGAGCATTTATACAAGACTTTTGAATGTTTCGCTCACCCCTACAGTTTATATATGCACCACTGGTTTTGATTCGAGAAATAGTTTATTATGTTGATTTTTTCAATGCGATTCTAATATGGGTTACATGGACGAGTTAGATAGCTCTATACTTTCTTCTTAGACCATTGTAGTTTTTATTGTAAAAGCTATTATAAAAGGACTTTTGATATTTAATGAGAATAAATACTATATTTTATTCATTTATGCTTCCACAAATGTTTTAGTTTAGCTGTTGGGCATTGTTAAATGATTTTTAAAAAAGGTTTTAAATTAGATGCATTTTAGTTTTGATTATCACTCTGGGAATTCAATTTCCCAAGGTGTTATTAGTGGCATTAGAGGCTAGGTTACATGTTTTCTCGGGCTTGGGATTATTGGTTTGCTACATTTTCCATTGAGGTACATTAGAATTTTCCAGTTTGGATTGGAAGGATAAGTTTTGGGTGAATTTCTACGATGAAATTCGTTGAATGTAATATCCCATATCTTAAGCACAAATTTATGAAGATAAATTATGTATTTTTTAGAATTTATATTAAATTTAAGATGAATTACTTGCATTTTATTATTTGAATTATATTATGGATAAACATTTTAGTTAAGTAAATTCTAATTAATTTATTTAGTAAGATTTTGTTTTGTGATTTATTTATAAAATTTGGGCGGCGACTTAACTTGGGAACTTGTTAGTGGGTAAAAGCATGCTCAAAGTAACAAAAATAAATGCCTATGCATTATGGACTCCTTTGGGGTAATTTTTATTTGATGCATACATGTATTTGAAGCCCATTTAAATACCTAAGGTGAGTCCCATGTGAGAAAAATGAAATTAAAAATTGTAAAGCCCTAATTAGTAACTTGTTAGTATAAATATGTTACATTACTACACATAGGGCTTGAGAGAATGATATATGAGGCTACATATATTAGGCATGAAGATAAAACATAATTAATATGAAGTATAAGGATATTTCTACGAATTCAAGGGCTAGAGAGGAAGTTGAAAGGAGTAAAAGAGGTGTTAAAATTTTCTCAAAAAAACTGTCGATTTCAGTCGGTTTTCGGAGTGATATATTTGTGAATCTAACTTTCCCACTAACTGAAGTTCTAGATAATTGAATTAGAAATGTGTAGGCACTAGTTTCATAATTTTGGGAGCTTTCACAAATATCTTATGAATATTTTCCTAACATAGGGCTCGAATTTTAAGCAAATTTGTTGAATTATTTTGTGAAATATTGTACATTCGTTCTCCCACGATTATTTTGTGTCTTATACATGTTCACCCTTTTTTGTATACATATATTTCATGCCATTTTTTACATCTTTATATGTCATACTTGTATGTAAATATCATCCTTGTTTCACTCATTATTATGTGATATTGTTTTCATGCACAGTGGATGAGAAATTCGTGATTAGATGATATTACACATGTGATTGGGTTATAGAATTGGGTAGAAAAATAATTACTTAATTTTTGGAACATTTATAAAGATGATATATTATGAGATTTTTATTATTGTTGATATTGGAGGATTCTAAGTCATCACTTAGTCAAACTACCCGTTGGATGGGGTATGATTTTGAGCTAATTTATGATCTTTTATCTCATGTTCCATGACAGGGACCCGTTGGGCTATTATGGAATTTGTTATGGGCTATTTATCCATTGTATTAGGACGAGGTTGGGATATACCCTACCGTGCCCTGTAATTGTGATTGTACTATTTTAGGGACGTGGAGTGTTCGGAGCATATTTTATTAAAGCTGTGATCAAGAGTCCACACCATACAGAGGGAAATGCATAGGGGATTCGGCATAGGGAACTTTGGGATATGTATGTAACGCACCGTAATTTTAATGATTTTTATATTGGGATTAGTTAAATTAAAATGGAAACTGAATTTGGATTGAAATAAATAATAATTAGCAAGATAAGGGATAATATTTATTTATATTTAATATTACTTAGTGAATGAGTAATAAAATTGATAAGAAAATATTATGATTGTCGTGAGTGAGAAATACGATAGTTATTGTAAATTTAGTCGGGACGCACATGCCAATCGTGTCGGGACTTAATTTTGGGAAATAAAAGGTAATTTCTTTTTAGATAATTCAAATTGTCATTTCGAGTGCTCCAATGTGTTCAGAAGGGTCGAGATAGTTAGAAAAGTGTACTCGGGGGTTTAGTTTGGGTCCCGAGGCATATTTAGGCCAAACCGGCACCCCAGAGGGCCATTTTTGTCTTTTGAAATAGTGGAGAAAAGAGACCTACGAAAATTAGAGACTTAAATCATCGGTTACGGGATGGAAGTTTGGGTAAAAATCACAAGAAACAAAAAGTCCACAAGAGGAGGAAGGATAAGTGTTCTACCGGAGTCTCAAGGCCATTCCTAGACAATTTTGCACCACCACCACCACTGGAGCATTGAGCGGCCGAAAAGGATACAAACCACACCATAATTCTGTGGAAAACCAGACCTTCAAATTTAGGCAAGTATATATCTTGATAATCTTGAGCATATATAACATCCATGTTAGTGTAGGATGATTATTGTCATGAAGGTATGAAAATTGGTGTAAATTTGGAAGATTAAAATCATGTTCTTGGGTAGGAATCATGTTAGGTTTAATCCCCTATGCATGTAGAACAAATCTGATGAATTAATATGATAAACATGTGAAGAAATCTGGGTTCTTCTTGATGTTCTTGAACAAAAAAAATGATGATCTAGGGTTTGGGTGGCATAATGTTGAATTAATTTGATTTAAAGGTGTTCTTTGATGATTTGATTATTCAATCACGTTAAAAGTTGTTTATATATATATATTAGTATGATGTTTAGTATGTTTGGTTGGGAGTTTGGGACTGTGTAATGGAGGTTTGGAGTGATAAAAATTGTGAAACCTGTAACAGTTAAAGGAGGAAGATGATACCTGCTGTAGTGAATCGATTCGGCTCCTTGGCTAAATCGATTCAGTTTTCCAAAATTGGATAATTTGTTCCCTTTTTTCTTATAACTCGTCGAAAATGATCGGGTTAACTTTTGAAGTAACTTTGAAATAAAATGGCAGATATTTTTATTTACCAGTAGACCAATGTTAAGATTAAGACTTAGTCCCATGAGAGGAATTTTGGACAAAGATTAATTAGGTATATGTCGATAATAAAACCTAATTCGTGGACTAATATCCTGTCACGGGGAATCCAGCAAAATCATGACTTAGCCCAGTAGGGTATGGATGAATTACCTATTGAATTACTTTAAAGAATGGATGGCATACTTCGAGTAGTGGGGGATGCTCGTGAATATACGTTGATAAGTAAAATTGTAATTTAATAATATGTAGGATACTCAGGAGTTATGTATACTACGTATGAGACATATACTATAGGTTGAAAGTATACCTATACATATGTTATATATATATATATATATATATATATATATATATATATATATAGGTTGTGTGTATACCTATTATGTGAATTCTTATATCTGAACATACGTAGGCTACTTACTATAACGAGGGGATTCACATTGTGGACAATCTTATCCTAATGAGCCCATTGGGGGGATTTTGACTTGTACCTTACAACATATAACTTAGGGATTGAGCACTACTTGTGTGAATAAGGGCGTGATCGGTCATTTGGGTGTGTTAGCTGTGTGCGTAGCCCAAAGTTTTAGATCTATGTTTGCCTCCAATATGTGTGATTTGATTTATGGTTCGAGAGTGATTCCGAACCCGATGTCCTTACTTAGTATGTGATGTACTAGGACTTAATAGCAGAGTATGACCGTATCGTAGGTCTCCACCTAAGGAAGTCGTATACGTATGTATATATATATATATATACGTGTGATTTATTCGACTACGGATATTTTAGTAGATACTATAGATAGTGATATGTAAATTAATCTGAGCATGTGTAAACTTAATAACTAATTGGAGACTCCTAATAAATAAAATTGATTGGAAATTTAGTAACGTTTTGAATGGGTTATAAGGGTGGGCACAGTGAATTAATATAGATGAAAAGGCTGAAGTCAAACTAGTTAGACGGGGTAGCGTAACTAGGTGGGTTTAGAAGAGTACATTAGGTGTGCACAATAGTTGGGAGGTGAAGATCTCAAGTGACAGCAAGTGAATCCAACATCTATCTAATATGTACTCTTTAATATTTTTTAAATACTCTCTAAAAAAAATTTAAATTGTTTTACTTCGGCTCTGACCCGTTTCAAATACATTTTTTGTAAAAACATTTTAGAGTCCCAGCCACAGGGGCGCCAAGCTTAGGAGTTATTTCCGTTGATGTGTTGTAGCTGCTGTGGAAGTTTCATGATCTTAGTAGTATACGCCTCCACAATTATCAGTTCCTATTTATCCTTTTATCTACCTCAGTCAGTCATGTCTCCCATTCCTAATTGCTGATTATTATAGAGACATTTTACTTCCATTTTATTTCCAGTATGGGATTTGGTTTATTTATGGAATTGTATTTGGATTTCAGTCTAGGGTGTTTATTCTAGTCACTATTATTTATTTAGATGTTCTAGTATTTATTATGTTGTTATTTGGAATGGTGAATGTGAAATATTTATTTGCATGTTAATAACAAGAATTATAATTTTGACATCGGGCCATTAGGGTATTAGTAAATTAATTGGATTTCGACAGTGATGCTGAGAATGAGGCCATTAATGATTCCTATTTAATTGAATAATGGACTGACCACCTAGGATTGGACTAGGCGGGGTGTCACAGATGGTATCAGAGCATTAGGTTCTAGTATCCTTAGGATATGTATGGACTTAGCATTCTTTAATATAGAGACCTATCATTAGGATTGTTGTATTCATGATTACACATTTGCGTCTCTAGCTATTTTAAGATATAATGAATTATGGACTAATAGAAAATGATTTTTCTTTTCAAATGCCTCCTCGACGTGCACCACAAGCCACCCTAGAGGCACAACTCGAACCGTAACTAGCTCCAGCCCCAGGGATTATGAATGCTGCCGAGGTTGCCGCCATTATGGCACAGGCGGTTAATGCGGCCCTGAATACCTTTGCTCAGTTGGAACCACAGGTTCAACCCCAGCCTCAGGATATGGTCCCAACTCCTGCACACTCGTTTCCTTCTGCTTGGGAGTGAGTTCAAGATTCCTTTTAGAAGGCACATCTTCCAGAGTTTTAGGGGAGTTTCGATGTAGTTGCAACGTGCCAATGGAAGAAGGGTATCCAACAACATTTGAGGACGTATGAGTGCACAGATCTACAGAGAAAGATACTAGCTACCTTTAAGCTAGTGGGGCAAACCTTACAGTGGTGGGATTCTATTACCACCGTACAGGAGAGAGATACCATGATGATTCAGTAGTTCTGGGAGTGGTTTGATCGCAAATACTTCCCATTCACCATTTAGACTGAGATGAGGCAGAAATTCTTAGATGTGTCATAGAAGGGGAGGACAATAGTGGAGTGTGAGGAATAATTTACTAGGCTATAAAAATTTATCCCTGGGGAGGTGAGAACGGAAGAAAAGAGGATACAATTATTTGTGGATGGTCTTACCTGAAGGATCCAATAGCATTTATTGGGTAACCCATATTTGAAGACATATACATATGTGTTGAATTCCACTCTATTTCACTGTTAGGACCATCGCTTCAATGCTAATGGAAGAAAATTCTCATGAGAGTCTAGCCAGCAGGGCATAATAGGGGTAGTAGTGATAGTGGGGTGTAATCAACTTAGAGTCAGCCGAGACAGAGTGAGCAGGGTTCCCACAAGGGGGATGCTGCTAAGCATTGTTTTCTTCGAGAGATTTCAAGCAGGGACATGTTGGATTTAGGCAGGGCCATCAAGGCTAGTAGGGCCATCATCATTTTCAGTAGGTCAAAAAGGGCCAGAGGAGTGGTGGTAGTGTCCAGCAGGGCTAGATGGGAGGAAATTTCACACGCAGGTGTTTCATATGGGGAAGAATGGCCACAAATGTCAGGATTTCCATGATAAGAGCAGAGTTCAGCAGCAGCAGGGCGCTCGCCAGGATCCCTAGAGGCTTATTTTTATCTCCACCTTCCCTCCCAGCACCAGCACCCATGCTAGCATTGCCTACAACATCAGTCGTCCCAGCAGCCCCACCTCAACAGGGGAAGTTATAGTACGGATGTGTATATAACGTCCACTAAGTTGTAATTCCATAGGCTCCAAATGCAGTAGGGGTATGTTTCTTATACATGGGACTTCAGGGCGCATTTGATTTGACACTAGGGCTTCACACTCGTTCATATCCACTAGATTTTCATGAGCCACAAAGTTGACTAATAGTACAGTCACGTATGTAGACTCAACACTGGGTAACAGGACACTTATATTTTTTTATCTGTCAGGGTGTGAGTATAGGTATTAGGAGACTTATTTTTCCCACCTATATGCTTGTGTTAGATATGTCGGAGTATGATGCCATTATTGGTATGGATTGGCTAGTAACACGTAGGGACATGATTGACTGTTATAATAGGAGTATAACGTTTGTGATTCTGATCTAGGAGATGTTCTTAGTGATGATGCCTCATCCTAAAGGAGGATTGTCGACTCATTTGTATTATATAGAGGAGGAGACCTCTCAAGGAGTAGTTATTTAGCTAGATTCGATCCCAGTTGTGTGTGAGTTCGCCGATGTGTTTCAGGAGATACTAGGATTGTCGCCTAGTAGAGATATAGAGTTTGTTATTGATTTAGCATTGGGCACTCGATCGATGGCTCAGGATCCTTATTGTATGACTCTTATGGAGATGATGGATCTATGAGATCATATTGAGTAGCTATTGGGTAGGGATTTATTCATAGGAGTACTTCTCCATGGGGTGCCCCGGTGCTATTTGTAAAGAAGTGGGATGGATCTTTATGACTATGTGTGGATTATCAGGAGTTGAATAAAGCCACGATACAAAATAAGTATCTATTACCTAGAATCGATGACTTATTCAACCAATTTAGAGGAGCTTCCTACTTCTCTAAGATAGACTTAAGGTCGGGGTATCACCAGTTGCGCATCTTGGAGCAAGATTTATCTAAGACTGCCTTTCTGTTGAGATATAGGTCTTACGAGTTTCGAGTTATGCCATTTGGGTTAACCAATGCACCAGCGGTGTTTATGGAATTGATGAATAGGGTGTTCAGAGAGTTCTTGGATCAGTTTGTCATTGTATTTATTGATGACATCTTGATTTATTCTTGGACTAAGGAGGAACATGTCAAGCATATACGTCGGGTTTTATAGACATGGCACGAGCATCAGTTGTATGCCAAGTTTGCAAAATGTGGATTTTGGCTACGTAAGGTACAACTCTTGGGGTATATAGTTTCTGAGTTGAGGATATCGATGGAACCAATTATGGTGTCAGCGGTGAGGGATTGGGGATAGCCCACGACATCGACAGAGGTTCGTAGTTTCTTAGGATTAGCTAGGTACTACAAACAGTTTATTCGGAGATTCTCAAAGATTGCGGGTCCGTGAACTAACTTGACTCGCGAAGGCGTACCATTTGTCTAGGATGATGCTTGTCAGTTATCTTTCGATGAGCTGAAGGACAAGTCAACTTCATCACCCATAATTTCACCTCCGAGTTCAAGGGTTTATTACAACATTAGGATTAGAGTTTAGCTTATGCTTCCCACAATCTTGAGCCTCACGAGAGGAATTACCCCACCCACGACTTAGAGTTAGCGGCAGTCATGTTTATGTTATGAATTTGGAGGCATTATCTGTTAGGGGAGAGGTTTTGCCTATTCACAGATCATAAGTCATTACAGTACTTATTCACCCAGAGAGAGTTAAATATGTATCAGCGTAGGTGGCTTAAATTTGTGAAAGATTATCAGTTTGACATCCAGTATCACCCAGGAAAGGCTAACATTGTGGCACACGCATTGAGCCGTAGGCCAGTAGGGGATGTAGCTAAAGTTTAGAAGGCAAAATGGAAGGATTTAGGACTTCAGGAATCAGTTTCCAGATAATTTATGTCAGTTATGACCGTCACCCCCCAATATATCATGAGGGTGGTACATGCCCAGACAACAGATTCGTGTTATTAGGATTGGATCAGATAAATTTTAGCCTGGGGAGTTGAGTCATATTCTATGAGTTTAGAGAGAGTTTTGTGAGTCAAGGAAAGGTTGATTGTCCTAGAGGGGTAGGATTTGTGACACGCAAGATGGCATAGTCACACGAGTCACAGTTTTTGGTTCATCCTGGAGGGGATGAGATGTACCAATATATAAGACGACAATATTTGAGGAGTGGGATGAAGAGAGACATCATCGAGTTTGTCTCGAGGTGTACCACTTGTCAATTGGTGAAGATGGATCATAAGAAGCTAATATGGGTTCTGTAGCCATTAGATATTTCGATGTGGAAATGGGAGAGAATTTTGATGGAATTTATCACTGGGTTTCCTGCTTCACAGAGGGGTTAGGATTCCATATGGTTGATAGTGGATCGATTGACCAAGGTATCTCACTTTCTGCCAGTTCGGATGGATTATACTACGGTACAGTATGCCCAAATTTTCATTGCTGAGATAGTGAGGTTGCATGGGGTGCCACTAGATATTGTGTCCAACATGGATAAGAATTTCATGTTTCGATTTTGGGAGAGTTTCCAGGAGGCTATGGGTACCGAGTTGCGATTGAGTAGAACTTATCACGCATAGATGGATGTGAAGACATAAAAGACGAATCAAATGTTGGAAGATATGTTACGGATGTGTATCCTTGATTTTAGGGGAGGTTGGGAGAAGTATCTTCCACTGGTGGCGTTTGCGTATAATAACTCCTAGTTTAGGATTGGCATGACACCATTTAAAGCATTGCATGGTAGGCCTTATTGTTTTACCGCTTATTTTGTTATAGGTGGGGGACAAAAAGCTTCTTGAACCAGAGTTGATTCGGAGTCGTATACAAATTTATTCCTTGAGTTTAGTGTGGGGGACTAGGTGCTACTACATGTATCTCCTATGAAGGGGATAATGAGGTTTGGGAATAAAGGAAAGTTGACATCAAGGTATGTGGGGCCATTCCCCATTATTGAGTGGATTTGGCCAGTTGCATATAGACTTGGGTTACCGAAGTACTTGCGTCGGATTCATGATGTATTCCATAATTCTTTGCTGAGGCTATATCTCCGAGATGAGTTGGCCCACAGTCACATTTCTTTGGAGGATATTTATTTCATGTTCGATATTTCATATGAGGAGAGGCAAGTTGCTATCCTAGACCATAGTAAGAGGAGATTGAGGTCTAACATAGTTCCACTTGTACATGTTGAGTGGGGGCATTATAATACCAGCGAGTCTACTTAGGAGAACGAGGATGAGATGCGCAATAATTATCGAGAGTTAAATCTACCAAGTATTCTTTTTCTCAGAATTTCGGGAAGAAATTCTATTATTAAGGGGGAAGTATGTAACACACCGTAATTTTAATTATTTTTATATTAGGATTAATTAAATTAAAATGGGATTAATTCGAATTAAATAAATATTAGTTAGAAAGACAAGGATTAATATTTATTTATATTGAATATTACTTAGTGAACGAGTAATAAAATTGATAATAAAATATTATGATTGTCATGAGTGAGAAATACGACAATTACGATAAATTTAGTCGGGACGCACATGTCAGTCGTGTCGGGACTTAATTTTGAGAAATAAAAGGTAATTTCATTTTACATAATTCAAATTGTCATTTTGAGTGCGCCAATGTATTCAAAAGGGTCAAATAGTCAAAAAAGTTTATTTAGGGGTTTAGTTTCGGTCCTGGGGCATATTTAGGCCAAATCGGCACCCCGGAGTGGTATTTTGGTGTTTTAAAATCTTAGAGAAAAGAGACCTACATAAATTAGAGACTTAAATCATCAATTACGTGAGGGAAGTTAGGGTAGAAATCAAAAGAAGCACAAGAGTCCGCAGAAGGAGGAAGGACAAGGGTTCTAAAGGAGTCTTAAGGCCCTTCCCACCACCACCACCACCACCGGAGCGTAGATGGGGAGGAAAGGAAACCAACCACACCAAAATTCTGTGAAAAACCAGAACTTGAAATTTAAGCTAGTGTTTATCTTGCTAATCATGAGCATATATAACATCAATGTTAGTGTAGGATGATTATTATCATGAATATATGAAAATTGGTGTAAATTTGGAAGATTAAAATCTTGTTCTTGGGTAGGAATCATGCTAGGTTTAATCCCCTATGCATGTAGAACGAATATGACGAATTATTATGATAAAGATGTGAAGAAATATGTGTTCTCGTTGATGTTCTAGAACAAAAAAAATGATGATCTAGGGTTTTAGGGGCTTAATGTTGAATTAATTCAATTTAAAGATGTTCTTTGATGATTTGATGATTCAATCAGGGGTTCGAGCATACCAGCACTAATTCACCGGATCCCATCAGAACTCCGTAGTTAAGCCTGCTTGGGAGAGAGTAGTACTAGGATGGGTGACCCCCTGGGAAGTCCTCGTGTTGCACCCCTTTAAAAAAAGGAAAAAAAAAGATGATTCAATCACGTTATAAATCATTTATATCTGTTAGTATGCTGTTTAGAATGTTTGGTTGGGAGTTTGGGACTGTATAATAGAGGTTTAGAGTGATAAAAATGGTGAAACCCTTAATTGTTAGAGGAAGAAGACGATACCTACTATAGCAAATGGATTTGGCTCCTTGGCTGAATCAATTCAAAAAGTGGACAAATTCGGACGAAGGCCAAATCAATTCGGTTTCCCATAATTAGATAATCTTTCACCTTTTTTCTATGAACTCGTGCGAAGCGATCGGGTTAACTTTTGAAGTCATTTTGAAATATAATAGGAGATATTTTTATTTACCACTAGACCAAAGTTGAGATTAAGACTTAATCACATAAGAGGAATTTAGGGCTAAGATTAATTAGGCATGAATGGATAATAAAACGTAATTCAGTGACTAATATCGTGTCATGGGGAATCGGGCAAAACCATGACCTAGACAAGTAGGGTATGGTTGAATTACCTACTGAATTACTTTAAAGAATGGATGGCATACTTCGAGTAATGGGGGATGCTTGTAATTTGATAATACGTAGGATACTCGGGAGTTATGTATACTGCGTATGAGACATATGCTATAGGTTGAGAGTATACCTATACTGATGTTATATGTATACATATAGGTTGTGTGTATACCTATTATGTGAACATACCTAGGCTACTTTCTATCATGGGAGGTTCCGCGTCGTGGACAGTCATATCCCGATGAGCCCACTGGGGGGATTTTAACTTGTACCTCAGAACATAGAACTTAGGGATTGAGCTCTACTTATGTTAATAAGGGTGTGACCGGTCATTTAAGTGCATTAGGTGTGTGTATCCCAAATTTTTAGAACTATACTCCCCTCTAATATGTGTGATTTGATTTATGGTTCGGGAGTGATTTCGAACCCGATGTCCTTACTTAGTACGTGATGTACGAGGACATAATAGCAGAGTATGCCCCCATTGCAAGTATCCACCTAGCATTTGCATATACGTATATATTATAATAGTGACACACACACACACACACACCTAGCAACATACGTATATATTCCAATAGTGAGTTAGGCTCTCCAACATACCTCATTAAACATACCTAGCAACATAACTATTTTTATAAAATAGTAAAAAAAATAATTTTAAGTTAATATTTTTTATATGGGTTCATGATATTTCAGTGTGCCCCTATAAAAATATTCAGATCAAAATAATGTGTTTTGATATATTTAAAAAATAGGTAAAAAAAAGTGGCAATTTTAAAGGGTAAAAACTGACATTTTTTTACCTATTTTTTAAAAATAACAAAAATCATTATTTTCAATTCATTTTTTATAGGGGCACATTGAAATATCATGAGAGCATATAAAAAATATCATCTCAAAATTATTTTTTTACTATTTAAAAAAAAGGTATGTTGCCCGGTATGTTGCTTGGAGGTATGTTAGAGAGCCTGACTCTCCCTCTCTCTCTCTCTCTCTATATATATATATATATATATATATATATATATTTGTGTGTGTGTGTGTGTGTGATTTATTGTACTATGGGTGTTTTAGTAGATACTATAGATAGTGGTATCTAAATTAATCTCAGCATGTGTGAGCTTAATAATTAATTGACGACTCCTAATAAATGAAAGGGATTGGAAATTTAGTAAAGTATTGTATGGGAAATACGGGTGGTCACAATGAGTTACGGGAAAAGGCTCAAGTCAAACTAGTTAGGAGGGGTAGCATAACTAGATGGGTTTAGAAAAATGCGTTAGGCGTGCATAATAGTTGAGAGGTGAGGATCTTAAGTGAGAGCATGTGAAGGTAACATGTATCTAACATGTAGTCTTCAATATTTTTTAAATACTTGCTAAAATATTTCTAAACTGTTTTACTTCGGCTTTGAACCATTTCAAATCCATTTTTTGTAAAAACATATTAGGTGCCCAACCAATGGGATGCCAGACTTACGACTTCCTTCCTTTGACATGTTGCATCTGCTGTGGAAGTTGCAAGATCTTGGTAGTATACGCCTTCGCATTTATCAGTTCCAATTTATCCTTTTATCTACCCCAGTCGGGCATGTCGCCCATTCCAATTGGTGATTATTACATAGACGTTGTACTTCCATATTATTTCTAGTATCAAATTTGGTTAATTTATGGATTGTTGTATTTGTATTTGAGTTTGGAGTGTTAATTCGAGTCACTATTATTTATTCACCAGTTCTATTATTTATTATGTTGTTATTAGGAATGGTGAATGTGAAATATTTATTTTCATGTTAATAACAAGAATTAAAATTTTGACACCGGGCCATTAGCGTATTAGTAAATTAGTTGGATTTTGACAGTGATGCTGAGAATGAGACCATTAATGATTCATGTTTAATTTACTAATGGACTAATCACCCAGGATTAGAATATGCGGGCTATCACAGAGTAGTGATGCAATGAGATCCTAGGATGTGATATTTTATCTTGGTAAGTTAGTTAAGAGTTTATAGGCATTTACTCATATATATGTGCACGAACGAGTATGTGTAGTTCAATTAGATCAGTTATACAAGCCTAATAAGTTTCTCATCACCCATTATAATTTATATATGCATGACATTTTTTTATTCAAGCAACTATTTAAAATGTTAATTGTTGTGGCGAAATTGGGATTTGGGTTACAGGGACGAGTAGACGGCTTTATACTTTATTTATAAAGCAATGTACATTTTATTGTAAAAACTATTGTAAAAGGACTTTTGAGATTTAATGAGAATAAATACTATAATTTATTCATTTGTGCTTCTACAAATGTTTTATTTTAACTGTTGTGCATTGTTAAATGATTTTGAAAAAAAGATTTTAAATTAGACTCATTTTTAGTTTTGATTAGCAATTCAAGGAATCATTTTCCCGAGATGTTATCGGTGGTATCAGAGGCTAGGTTATAGGTTTTATCGGGCATTGGATTTATTTTTTGTTGGATTTTCCATTGTAGTGCATTAGGATTTTCAATTCTGATCGGGAGGATAAGTTTTGGCAAATTTTGAGGACGAAATTCGCTTCGTAATGGGGAAGAATATAATACCCCGTATTTTCGACACCAATTATATGAAGATAAATTGCGCATTTTCTATAATTTATATTGGATTTAAGATGTGTTACTTTCATCTTATTATTTGAATTATATTATGGACTACCATTTTATTTAAGTGAATTTTGTTAAATGTATGTAGTAATATTTTTATTAGGATTTATTTAGAAAGTTTTGACGGCGACTTAATTTGAGAACTTGTTAGTGGATAAAAACATACTCAAAATAACAAAAATAAATGTCTATGGGTTATGGACCCCTTTAGGCTAATTATTTTTTGATAAATACATGTATTTGAAGCCCATTAAAATAGATAAGTGGAGGCCCATGTGAGAAAAACATAATTCACACTTGTAAAGCCCTAGTTTGTTACCTGTTAATTTAAATATGTTACATTACTACACCTAGGACTTGATAGAAGGATATAGGAGGCTATATAACAATAAATATGAAGATAAAACATAATGAATATGAAGTATAAGGATATTTCTATAAATTAAAGGGTTAGAGAAAAAGTTGAAGGGAGTACAACAAGTGCTGAAATTTTCAGGAACAAACTGTTAATTTTAGTCGGTTTTCGTTGTGGTATATTTGTGAAGCTAACTTCCCCACTAGCTGAAGTCCTAGATAATTGAATTAGGAACGCGTGAGAAGTTGTTTCGTAATTTTAGGAGCTTTCATAAATATCGTATGAATGTTTTCTCAATATGCCACAAGGCTAGAATTTTAAGCAAATTTTTTGAATTATTTTGTGAAAAATTATACGTTCGTTCTCCCGTGATTAATTTGTGTGTTATACATGTTCACCCTTTTTTGTATACATATGTTTCGTGCCATTTTCTACATCTGTATATGTCATACTTGTATGTAAAGATCATCTTTGTTGGATGCATTATTATGTCATATTGTTTTCTTGTCGAGTGGATGAGAAATTCGTAATTAGATGATACTAAGAATGTGATTGGGTTGTAGAATTCGGTAAAAAACTAATTACTTAATTTTTGGAACATTTATAAAGATTTTATGTTATGAGATTGATATTATTGCTGATATTGGAGGTGGCTAAGGCATCCCTTAGTCAAGCCGCAAGTTGGATGAGGTGTGCTTTCGGGCTAATATATTTTCTTTTATCTCATATGCCATGCCAAGGACCCACTGGGCTATTAAGATATTTGTTATCGAATATTCATCCATTGTATCAGGAAGAGGAGGGGATATACCCTATCATGCCCTATGATTATGTTTGTACTATGATGGGGACATGGGGTGTTTGGAGCATAATTGATAAAAAAATGTGATCGAGAGTTCACATCGTACGGAGGGAAATGCTGAGCGGATTTTGTATAGGGGACTTCGAGATGTGTAGTGATGCGATGAGATCCTAGGATGTCATATTTTATCTTTGTAAGTTAGTTGAGAGTTCGAATTCATTTAGTCATATATATGTGCATGCACTAGTATGTGTATTTCACTTAGATCAGTATACGAGCCTACTAAGCTTCCCATTCCCCTTTATAATTTATATATGCATGACATGTTTTTATACGAGCAACAATTTAATATGTTGATTGTTGTGGCAAGATTGGGATTTGGGTTACAAGGATGAGTATACATAATTTACTTTTTTTTAAGGCATGATACATTTTATTATAAAAACAATTGCAAAAGGACTTTTGAGATTTAATGAGAATAACTACTATATTTTATTCATGTACGCTTCCATGATTATTTCATTTTATCCATTGTGCAAAGTTAAATGATTTTGATTTTTTTTAAATTAGATGCATTTTTATTTTTTTTGGCACTCCAGGGATTCATTTTCCCGAGGTGTTACAATCACTAGTCACGATACGTGATCCCTAGGTTAACGCTTATTAGGCCACTTATCGTACTATATGAGGATATCAATAAAATGAATATGTCCCAGTCAGTTGTTGTTGACCAAAGAAAGCTTCTAAGGAGGATGTCGTAATTCTTAGCTCCAAAATCGTAGTCGTCTACGCATACAAACCGGAGACCTCACTTTCCTTATAAAGCCAAGTTCCAAAGCCATACTTTTATAGTAAAAGGATCAAATTTCAATTTGAATACTACACGTAACTCCCTAAAGGAAATTGATCCGAAATCTCTCAAACCAAGTTATAACGCCCCAACCCAAAATTAGGGATTACCTGTGGGTCAACCTGGTCCAGTCTTGTTGCATTTAGTGTGAAGTGATGTGAAACAACCTAAATAATATTTCTACTCATTTTTATCTAATTATAATTACCAAATTATCACGCAATTACCTTTTAAAGACATATAAGCATATTAATAACAAATTTAAAACCCATTATATAGTGCTTTAGGGCTCAAGTAATTAGATCTACTAATGTATGAATAAATAATTACTTACCTGTAAAATTCTCTAAAAAGGAAAAATATAAGTTAACCTTATGTACCAAGGGAACTAGGTGAGAAAATACCCATTAAGGGTTAAAAAAAGACGATATTAAAATGAACGAAAAAGGGACGAATGCAATACTATAACCGATATAATTCTACCCAACTCCACATGCAGCTACTATACAGTATATGCATTGACCATGTTTTACTTCTAAAATATTATCTTTACATTAGGTTGAATACCATTAACATTTATCTTTTTAGATGTAAAATAGTCATTTGATCTTTTAGCTCACATGATTATGTGGGGACCAAAATTACAGTAGCACGTGACTTTTGCATGTTCGACATAAGCCTCAAAGCTTCTTGCGCATCAAGTTAATGAGGAGTCCAATAAACTGGTGACTCCCACGTATCTGTCACTGGGAACGGTTCAAACTGATGAGGGATAGGTTCGAACTTCTAGGGATAGCAATTAACAGATCTTAGGACTCTCCTAATCTTCTCTATATATGTTAACCCTCCCCTCATTAAGAGGGGAACATGAGACTGTATCATCGAGTAGTACTACAAATCTCCCGACCACTTTTTTAAGATCATAAAAGAGGAAACCCCAAACCCCGTGAACATAGGCACAGTGCCTAACCACGTATACCTTACATTGTGTATTTTTTTAATCTTTATCCTTAAATTCCTCTCTTAATTAAGATGATGTACATTGGATACAAACACCGTAGGAAATTACCACCTACAATTGGCGTCGTCTCTGTGAAATGATTTGAGTTCTTTGCCACTAAACTAAATTCTTGGAATGTCCCACTCACCCAACCAAGATCATATGAATATAAGTGACTAGGAGGTTCATAAAAAACATAGTTATGGAGACCTAGAGGATTATCCCCTTTACCATGGAGAGTATGATGACCATGAGGCCCTCCCTCTCAGAGGTTAAGATATGAGATTAGTGAGTATTACAAATCCTCAAATACTCATTACTGTCATTAGGAGGCGATATGCCCCAAGTGTAACCTCGTCCCAGAGACATCAACCTCGACCGAGATGATGGTCGACGTTGGACATGTCTTGGACACACGATATCAGCCCTCGGTCATAGCAAGGTCGGCCCAGGCCGACACTAACATGATCCTCTCCAAGGAACATCACAAGGATCAACAACATTCTCGTATACCTTGGAATGGCAACCTCGGCCAGACATAGGCCGAGCTCGCAGGAAGCCGCCAGCAACCTCAACAAGACATTAGTCGATACTCCAAACACTCCAGCTCAACCTCATCTCAGTCCGACCTTGTCCATTATCTCGGCTGGTATTAGGCCGAGACCTCCATGGAATACTCGGACTGAACGAGTACCTAGACTTACCAACCTCGGCCTCTCCCAGGCCGAGGTCATACACCAGGCACGATAGCCGAGCATCTGCTGACATTTGGATAAGGACACGTGGACACAAATTAGTTGTAACAAGATTATTCCCCACACGTGGGGAGAATTGCATCATCATTCTCTACATGTGACAATGACAGATGGATTTCCCATATTGGTGAGGCAATCACACACATGCACATTACATGCATGGGGGGTACATTACACCCCCCAGGTACTATATATAGAGGTCATCCCCTACCTTACAAGAAATCCAGATAGACAACCCTAGCTGAAACTCTGTCTAGATACATAGTAGAGAGAGAAAGCTTGAGAGATTGTATCCATGGCCATTAGTGCCTTATTACAGTGAGGTTATTCACACACGCAGTGGACGTAGGCCAATTTAGGCTGAACCACTTATGTCCTGGTGCTCTCTCCTCTTCTCCTCATTTATTTCTCCTACCTTTTATATAACTATGCTGCCATTGTTGTTCTTAGGTTGAGCTTGAAAACACCTTATCTGGTGGTGCTAATCCCAGCATCATCACTTTGGCACCGTCTGTGGGAAGAGAAAATAAGTTCTCTTCCTCTTCTTCAGCTTAACCTCACCGGAGACTCTGGTGGTGAACCAGGCACCGCCCCTTGCGTAGAGCTGCTTCACCATTGAAAGAGGTCCTTTGAGGTACTAAGCTCATATGCTACCCAAGCTCTATAGTGTTAACATATGGCACCAGAATTACCACCGCCTCTTCCGCCACCTGGGGGTGGAGGGCCTAGTTCCAGTCAGGCGCCCCCTAGTCCGAAATGGTGGAGGTAGCTGCAGCCTTAAGATCTTTAGCTGCAACACAATAAGCTATGAAGGAGCAATTTGCACAGCTCAACCAAACTATGATGAGGCCACTTGGAGTCTCACCAGATATGATCACTCCGCCGGTAGTTCAGCCTCATCCTGACGCCAGGGGACCACCCCAGGCACCAATGAAGGACCATCCAGCACCCTAGCGGAGAAAGGACGTTGCTGACCCTAGGCGCTTGCGCCTGGGGAGGCAGGGAAACCCTTGCCCAGAGGACAGGTATGATGATCTAGAGGCGAAAGAAGCCCCGGAAGACTGCTGGGAGCAGTATGAGGTGTCAAATAACACTGTACGACCTCTTAGGCAAAGTCAAGGTTGTGTCAGCCGAAGAGGTGAAGAGGCCCAACAAAGAGGGTCAGCTTTGATAGGTTGAGCAGAGGGTCGACCTTTGAGATATTGGGCCCGATGAATGACCTAAGACAGAGACTGTCGAGATCAAGGAGCGCAGCAGGCTCTCAGAGAGGGAATAGGCAGGGTCGACCAGATCAAGGCCGACACTGTGAAAGAAGAGGCAGGGAACAGGAAAAGGTCAACAACCGACGTGCCGCGGTAGGGGAACCCTCGGTCCATCCTATGGAGGTGGCTAGGGATAACCTCGGCCAGGTCGATGGCAGAAGACCATGGAATGAATCTATCCAGCGCCTTGAGGAGAAGATAGGAGACCTCATTAAAAGCAGGGACCCGTTACAAAGGGGTTACTCAGAGGGCTCCCCATTTGTGGCTAGGATAGTGGGTTTACCAACCCCAGCTAAGTTCAAGCCTCCTACGATGTCTCCCAAGTATGATAGCATCACTAACCCTGTACATCATATCGAGATGTACCAGTCGGCAGCATACATCTACTCGATACCCGATGAGATGAAGTGTAGGGCCTTCTCTGGGACCTTAACGGGGGCAGCGCACAGTTGGTTCACCTCCCTTCCGAAGAACTCAATTGAAAACTTCAAAGGCTTGGCTGAACGATTCATCCACAACTTCTGCTTTGGAGTGAGGCCTCAAAAGAAGACTACACACCTGTTGTATGTCAAGCAAGCCAAGGATGAGAGCCTAAGAGACTACATAGCGAGATTCAACAAAGAGAAGTTGGAGGTCGAAGATTATGAAGAGAACATAGCCATGACCGCCCTTATAGGAGGTCTTCAGAAGGGGAAGCTATTGTGGAAACTTGCGGAAGACCCCCCAGGTCTATGGCGGAGCTCCTGGCGACCGCAGGGAAAGTAATGAATGCAGAAGAGGCAATGGCCGCCAAGTATGAGGATGAGAACCGCAGTGGCAGTGGAAAGTCCAAAAGCAAGAAAGATGGGAAGAAGAGATCGGGTGATGACAAGTTCGCTCACTATACACCTCTGACTGTAAGATGCGAGCACATCCTCAATGAGATTAAGACTGACAGGACTCTGAGATGGCCAGAGAAACTGAAGGCCCCACCACATAAGAGGAACAAAACCCTATGGTGCAAGTTCCACCAGGATCATGGCCATGTCACGGACAGATGCTTCGCCCTGGAGGATGAGATTGAAAAGATGCTAAAATCTGAAAAGTTGAGGAAGTATGTGGACGGTAAGGCTCCTAAGGGTGGAAGAGATGACCCTAAGAAAAGGAGAAATGACAGATGCCGTGACAATGTCCCGGCCAGAAGAGACGATGATTCAGAAGGTGATGATGAAGATGATTCGGATCTCCCGCCGAAAGATGACAACACCCCGGTGAAGAGGGTTGGTATGATCTCGTTTGGTGTTGACACCATATGTGGAGGATTTGCAGGAGGTGGATCTGAGGTAGCTGATAGGAAGGCTCACGTAGCAGAGGCCAGGTCAGTGGCCAAGCTTGAAGTTGTGAACCTAACGTCTTCCGATACAGTGCAGAAGAGGAAGAAAGTAGAAATGGACACCCTCGTAGTTGGGTTCTCCAGACTCGACTTCAAGGGTATCTTAGCCCCCCGTGATGACCCTCTGGTCATAACAACAAGGGTACATGGGTGCGAGGTGCAAAGGATCCTCATAAATGGGGGGAGCTCGGCGGACGTGATGTTCTGGCCTTGCTTCAAGAGCCTAGGTCTTAGCAGAGCAAGGCTTGTACCCTATCATCACCCATTGATAGGCTTCAGTGACGAAAAGGTCCACCCCTTGGGCATGTATGAGATGGACGTACGGATGGGTGATGAGTGGCCTAAGAGGCTGACCAAGAAGATAAATTTTTTCGTCATGGACGAGAACGTGTTTTCGGCCTATAACCTCATCATAGGAAGGGTGGCCCTTAATGAGTTTGAAGCTGTGCCGTCAACGGTCCATCAGATGCTAAAATTCTTGACTCCTTATGGGGTAGGGGAAGTGCAAGGTGACCAGACCACAACGCGAGAATGTTACTTCAACTCGTCCGAAGAGAGAGAAACCCATAAGAGGGCAACCACCACTTATAGAATCGATACGCTTGACCCAAGAGATGAAGCAAAGTTAAAGAAGGGAGAGGCTGCGGAAGAGGTAGAATCCATCATCCTCAATGAGGACGAGCCAGAAAAAACCATCCAGGTCGGCAAAGCCCTTAATTCAGAAATTAACGAAGAGTTGATAAGCTTCCTCAGAAGGAGGCAGAGTGTCTTCGCATGGAGTCACGCAGACATGCCTGACATCGAGCCTGAGGTGATGAGTCACAAGCTCAACGGGACCAGAGATGCCAAGCCTATCAAACAGAGATGAAGAGTCTACTCCAGGGAGAAATATGACATCATCCGAGAAGAAGTCAAAAAGTTAGAAGAGGCTGAGTTTATAAGGGAAGTTGCCTATCCGGAGTGGCTTTCAAATGCAGTCATCGTGCCCAAGGCTAATGGGAAGTGGAGAATGTGTGTTGATTTCACCGACCTGAACAGATCTTGCCCAAAAGACAGCTATCCCTTACCTTGGATAGATCTGATGGTGGATGCCACGGCAGGACACGAGCTCATGAGCTTTATAGACGCGTATTCAGGCTATAACCAAATCTTCATGGATGCTGAAGACTCAGAGAAGTCAACCTTTATTACCGACAAAGGGATGTATGTGACACCCCGCCTAATTAAATACCGGGCGATCACTCCTTTATTAAATTAAATTAAGGTAAACAGTTGGTTCATTCTCAGCATCACTGTCGATAAAAATAATTTTTTTCCAATTTAACACCCTAAGTAATTAAGCTAAGTGTCAAAACCATTTTTCATACAAACTTCCAAATTTTAATTAAAGAAAAGATTTATTAATTCAAAACAACATTTCTACAATATAGAATCACACTACGAAGAACTAAAATAAAACCATACATTCACCAATCGAATGTCAACAATATAAAACTAAAAAATCATAAACCATCCTGAATAAATCCCATAAACAATACTGGAATAACTGAAATATAAAAATCCCAACGATAAATGAAATGATGAAAAAGGGCAACACGTGCCCAATAAATGAGAGTAATAGGAGTGGAGTCAATAACAGAAGCCTTCTACTCAAGTGACCTGCAACTCCCACCTAAGCTGCAGCTCGTTCTTCTCAAAGGATCCTAAGCAAGACGCCCCTGTGGCTGGGCACCTGAAAATATACATATATATACACAAGAGAGAGAGAAAAAGAAACGGGTCAGGGCCCGAAAGTGTGTTTGATTTTAAAATACGTTAAGCAAGTATTTAAATTGATACAGGCCAATGCAACTCATATTAGTTCGACACTCTCTTGAGGAATTCTCACCTCTCTTCTACTGTGCACGCCTATCGTACTAACCTTCCCAAAGATTTTAGTTTATCTTAACTTACTCCTAAGTTTCCAAAACCGAACGATGACAATGTTTTAAAAAGGTTACTTTCAATATATAGCACTTCTCTCGTTTTAGCTTCATTAAATTATAAGCTTCCCAGTGTTTTCTCATACTTTCACAAAACAAGTATTTAATAATCTGAGTCAACAACCATGTTCTACTTATCAAATTACAGTAGGCAGTTTAAAGTTTATAACCTCATATATATATATTAACTACTCGTATAATATATATATATAACAGCACCCCAACTAAACTATGGTGCGGGCATACTCTGCTATCCAATCCCCGTATCGCTCACACAAAGGGAAATACAAGTTCGGAATCACACTCGAACTGTATTAACATATACAAAACAACGTTGAGGCGAAGCATAGATTCCAAGTCCAAGAGGTCAGTACATACCCACACGTCTCTTAGGACCGTCCGACTATCAATCTGATAGCCCGTACCTAGGATCTCTATCTTCTAGGGTACGAATCAATATCCCCCATAAAGCAACACAGGATAAGATCGTCCTAGCGCGGTAACCTCAGGGATAGCAAGTAGCGCGGGTAAGTTTTTTTTTCATATGTATATAATATATGTACACACAATTATATAAATATACCCATTTCATCATATTAATATAGGTTTCTCTCGTAACCCATAGTCACAACATTTATCTTTAATTTCCCATTATCATGATTACGTATAAGGTTTCATCTCTAACCTTAACTAGAAGAGTTTTCTCACTCATTACCTAATACTCATGGGTCATATCCTTACCAATCTAAAATTTAGTAAGTGACTTTATTTAATTCCAACGTAACTCTCTTACGCACCTCACCCTTAAATCTCATAAATTCAACCTAAAGTAAATATCCCATAATTACCCTTCTCGTTGAAGATTAAAGGTTCTAACATTTATCCCTATACCCTACTGGTCCTCAATATCTCCCAAACCCTTTTATTTATAATGCCCAAGAAATATTCCACGGTAAATTAATTCAACTAATTAAACAAGGGGGAAAAGAGTTTGCCAGAAGGGGTCGATCGATCGACGTCTGGGGCTCGATCGATCGAACCTTCGATCGATCGACGCTCTAGGTTCGATCGATCGATCAAACAGGTATTTCGATTTCTGCAGAAGTGCAGTTACGGGTTTGACTAATATTCTTCATTCAAATCCATAATTTCCAACACTAATCATCCCAAAACTTATACTACAATCATGGTAATATATTTCCAGATGTTTCTAACGTTAAGCATGCATATAACCATCATTAAACATGATTAAACAACCTAAAATCTCATCTAATCATCAAGAACCCTAAGTTTTCTTAACTTTTGTTCTAATCAGTTTTCTCCAGAATTTCCTTCTAAAATAACATCAGAAATTCATGGGTTAATCATCTACTTCACATATTATTTTCAGAATATGGTTAAAACGATTTCTACATGCAAATCCCTATCCAAAAATTGGGGTTTTCTTCCTTTAATTATACTCCTAATCATTCCTACACTAATATGATTATTGCACCAACGAAAATACGCAAGTTAAACACTTGCCTGGGATTTCAGAGGTCTGGTTTCCTGCTGATATTGGTGTGGTTACGTTCTCCTACTCGCGATCTACGCGTTGGTGGTGACGGCGGTGCAATCGGTGGTGTTTTGGGCCTTGAATCACCTTGAGAGCTCTCTCCTCTCTTCTCCAATGGCCGTTCTAGGGTTCTGAATGTTCTAACCCTAAAAGGCTGACTTAAATGGCTGCTAAGGATGGCTGAAATTCGTGGGTTTAATTACCCTATTTTGTAAAATGACCAAAATGCCCTCCCGGGTCACTAATTAAGCCTAAAAACATCCCGAGACCCAAACTAAACCCCCGGGTACACTTTTCTGACTATCTCGACCTTTCCGGACGCGTTGGCGCACTCAAAACGACCATACGGACAACTTATAAAATATTCACTTTTTAATTAACATAATTAGTCCCGACGTGGCACGGGCACGTCCCGACTTAAATTTCCGAAATAGTCATTTAATTCACTTATGACATTTAATATAACCAATATAATATATTACTATGCTCATTAGTAATATTTAACAAGTTTCCCATAATTACTAACTCTAGTCACGTTAATAATTATAACATAATTAATTTCCGTATTTTTATTAAATAAATCATCACATTAAATTTAATAAATCCCCAAATTAAATATAGCATAAAAATACGGGGTATTACATACTTCCCCCCTAATAACGGAATTTCGTCCCGAAATTCAGAAAATAAGGCATACCTAGTAAAAATAAATCTGGATATCTCTCGCGCATATCTGCCTCACGCTCCCAAGTTGATTCCTCCACATTATGATGCTCCCACTGGACTCGCACAAGTGGAACTACTTTCGACCTCAATCTCCTCTCACTATAGTTTAGAATAGACACTGGTCTCTCCTCGTAAGAGCTATCAGACTGTAAGTCTATCTCGTCTATCGCAATGTGAGTATGGGCCATATCATCCCGAAGATATCGTCTCAACGACGAGATGTGGAATACATCGTGGATGCGATGTACATGTTCTGGCAATCCCAACCTGTATGCTACCGGCCCAATCCTCTCGATGATGGGAAATGGTCCTACATACCTCGGAGCCAACTTCCCCTTCTTCCCGAACGTTATCACTCCTTTCATAGGAGATACACGCAACAACACTTGATCTCCCACATTAAACTCCCGGAAGAACCGTTTCACATCGGGGTTGCTCTTCTGCCTGTCTTGGGCTACCCGAATACGACTCCTGATTATCTCAATCCTCTTGGAGGTCTCCTGAATCACTTCTGGTCCTAATAACTTGTCGTCTCCCACCTCGAGCCAACAAGTTGGAGAACGACAAGGCCTTCCATACAAAGCCTCAAATGGAGCCATGCCAATCGTAAACTGATAGGAGTTATTATAAGCAAACTCTACCAGTGGAAGGTGTGGTTCCCAACCCCCTCCGAAATCGAGAACACACATGCGTAGCATATCTTCCAACATCTGATTAGTATGTTCTGTCTGTCCATCTGTCTGTGGGTGGTAGGCTGAACTCAGTCTCAACTCTGTACCCATAGCCTCCTGAAAGCTTTCCCAGAAACGTGACACAAAAATCTTGTCTCTATCTGACACAATATTCAGGGGCACCCCGTGTAATCTGACAATCTCAGCGATTAACAACTGGGCATACTGACCCATGGTATAATCTGTCCTCACTGGCAGAAAATGAGCCACCTTGGTCAAACGGTCTACAATTACCCAGATAGAATCGTGGCCCCGCTGTGATGTAGGCAACCCGGTAATGAAATCCATGGAAATACTTTCCCACTTCCACGCGGGTATTTCCAACGGCTGCAGTAATCCCGACGGTTTCTGATGGTCCACCTTCACCAGCTGGCAAGTAGAACACTTGGACACAAATTCAGCGATGTTCCTCTTCATCCCACTCCACCAGTACTGTCGTCTCATGTCCTGGTACATCTTATCGCCTCCCGGGTGTACTACAAATCGGGACCCATGAGAATGAGTCATCACTTCATGACGTAGTTCCGCTCCTTCTGGGACCACTAATCTCCCATTAAACCGCAACCCTCCATCCGAACTAACAGAATAGGACTCAGCACCCTCGGCTAGAAGTCGTACAATCTGCTCCTGACAAAACGGGTCTGTGGTCTGTGCCTGTATCACCCTTGCAACAATCTCGGGTGTGACTGACATGACGGATATGAACGAACGGGCTACTGCGTCTTGGTGACCCAACTCTTTCCACTTTGCTTTCCAAACGTCGGCTACATCGTCTACCGGTCTACGGCTCAACGCATCAGCAACTACGTTGGCCTTCCCCGGATGGTACTGTATGTCAAACTGGTAATCTTTCACAAACTCTAACCATCTGCGCTAACGCATATTTAGCTCTCGCTGAGTGAACAGGTACTGCAGTGACTTATGGTCTGTGAACAAACGGAATTTCTCGCCCAATAAATAGTGCCTCCAAATTCTCAATGCAAAGACGACCGCAGCTAACTCCAGGTCGTGGGTGGGGTAATTCTTCTCATGTGGCTTAAGCTTGCGGGAAGCAAAAGCTATAGCCTTCTCCTCCTGCTGAAGTACTCCCCCAAGTCCTCGTAAGGATGCATCTGTGTAAACTAGGTACTCTACACCCGGCTTCGGTAAAGCAAGGACTGGTGCCGAAGTAAGCTTGTCTTTTAGCTCGTCGAAAGCTAATTGACAAACATCATCCCAAACATACGGTACCCCTTTGCGAGTCAAATTTGTCAACGGACCCGCTATTTTGGAGAATCCCCGAATGAACCTCCTGTAGTATCCGGCTAACCCCAAGAAACTACGCACTTCCGTCGGTGTCGTGGGCTGCCCCCACTCCCTCACCGCTGACACTTTGCTCGGGTCAACTGCTATCCCTTGCTCAGAAACAACATGGCCCAAGAATTGTACCTCTCGCAACCAGAATCCACACTTCTCGTACTTAGCATACAACTGATGCTCTCGTAGAGTCTGAAGAACCTGCCTCAAGTGTTCGGCATGCTCCTCCTCGGAGTGTGAATATATCAGAATATCATCTATGAAGACGATGACAAACTGATCCAAGAACTCTCTGAATACTCGGTTCATCAAGTCCATGAAAACGGCTGGGGCATTTGTGAGTCCGAACGGCATCACCCTGAACTCGTAGGACCCATATCTCGACAAGAAGGCAGTCTTTAAAACATCCTGCTCTCTAATCCGTAATTGATGGTACCCCGACCTCATATCTATCTTCGAAAATAAAGTTGCTCCCCTCAGCTGGTCGAACAGATCATCGATTCGAGGTAACGGATATTTATTCCGTATCGTGACCTTATTCAACTCCCGGTAGTCCACGCACAATCTCAGTGAACCATCCCTCTTCTTTACAAATAAGACTGGAGCGCCCCAAGGTGAGGTACTCCTACGAATGAAGCCCTGACCTAATAGCTGCTCAATCTGATCTCGTAGCTCTCGCATCTCTGCCGGAGCCATACGGTATGGTGCGCGTGCTATAGGTCTCGTCTCCGGCACTAAATCTATAACGAAGTCTATCTCACGACTGGGCGGTAGGCCTGGTATCGCCTGAAACACATCGGAATACTCCCTAACAATTGGGATCGAATCCAAAGGAATCAAAACCTCCTTAGAGGTATCCTCCTCAATGTAATATAAATGAGCGGTCGAACCTCCCTCTGGGAGAGGCATCGCCACTACAAACATCTCTTGCCCCGGAATGGCAAAAACAATGCTCCCACTGAAGCAATCAATCATGGCTCTATAAGATGCGAGCCAATCCATACCAATAATCACATCATGCTCGTGCATGTCTAAGACTAGCATGTCTGCACGCAATACCAAGCTACCAATCTCTATCCCTACTTCCCGGCATATAAAGAATATAAGTGACCCACTCCCCAGTGGTGAGTCGACACACGTCACTGTGCTCTCTGCTGTGGCTAATAACCCTAAGGACTTCGCAAAATGTGTAGCTATAAAACAATGCGTTGCCCCCGTATCAAATAAAACTTTACCCATAGTACCATGGATAGGAAACATACCCTCAATCGCGGGTGGTGCCCGTGGAGCTGCTGCCTGGTGGACGTTATAGACACGTCCATACTGTAATTGCCCCTGCTGTACTGGAGCTGCTGGAATGGCTGGTGGGGCTGGCACCTGGGCTGGAGCTGGAAGGGCAGGTGGAAAGAGTGGCCTCTGCGGCTCATTACGGGCTCCCTGCTGCTGTGGGGCCCTATCGCCCTCTGGGCAATCCTGACGCTTATGGCCGTGCTTGCCGCACACAAAACACCGGCCTCTGAAATTACCTCCCCTCTGTACCTGCTGACCACGGCCCTATTGGCCCTGATGTGCACGCTGTTGGCCTTGCTAGCCCTGCTGCTGTCCCTGCGGTCGGTGTTGGCCCTGCTGGCCCTGCTGATTAGGCTGACCCTGATGGCCCTGCCTGAATCCTCCGAATCCCTGCCTAGAATCACCTGAACGGAATCGCTTAGCAGGGTCCCCCTGATGGGAACTCTGCTCGTGCTGACGAGTCTGCCCGTGAGTTGGTGCCCCACCGGCACTATTACCCCCGGTCATGCCCTGCTGGCTGGACTCTCCTGCTCTCTTGCTTCCCTGAAGATGGAAGCGGTGATCTTGGCAATGTAGTAACGCTGCATTGAGTACATCAGTGAAAGTACTCAGGGATAGATTTCCAATAAGGTGCTGACGGATCCTCCAAGCTAACCCGTCGACGAACAGCAAAATCTTCTTGCCCTCAGTGGGTGCCTCATTCGGCACAATAGTGAGAAGTCTCATGAACTCCTCCTCATACTCAGCTACAGTAAGGTTCTCCTGCTTCAGATTTAGTAATTTCCGCCTCATCTCAGTCTGCACTGCGGGTGGAAAATACTTGCGGTCAAACCGCTCCCAGAACAACTGAATAGGGATCGTGTCCCTCTCCTCCAAAGTAGTAGTGGACTCCCACCACTGTAATGCGGCTCCCACCAGCTTAAAAGAAGCCAATAACTGTTTTTGTACCTCGGTACACTCATACATGCGAAGATGCCGCTGGATGTCTTTCTTCCATTGGCTGACAGTAACAATATCGGAGCTACCAGAAAACTCAGGGGGATGTGCTTTCTGAAAAGCATCCCGAACCCTCTCCCATGCAGATGGAAGCTGTGCTGGTACTGGCGCCACTGCCTGAACCTGGGGTGGAGCCTGTTGAGTCATTGCGATCGCGGCATTCACCGCCTGAGCAACTATGGCGACTACTTCATTAGCATTCATTATGCCTGGTGCCTGAGCTGCTGGCTGCTCGGCTTGGGCACGCCTATCTTTCGGAGCACGTCTCGGAGGCATCTGAAACGTGAACAAGATTTATCAGTCTACAGTCATCATCGAATCTCAATTAACTGAAGACTTAAACGTAAAAGCAGGAATACAACAATCCTAAAAATAGGGCTCTATAAAGCGAAATAAGCCGTACAGATCCTAAGGACACTAGAACCTGATGCTCTGATACCACCTGTGACACCCCGCCTAATTAAATACCGGGCGATCACTCCTTTATTAAATTAAATCAAGGTAAACAGTTGGTTCATTCTCAGCATCACTGTCGATAAAAATAATTTTTTTCCAATTTAACACCCTAAGTAATTAAGCTAAGTGTCAAAACCATTTTTCATACAAACTTCCAAATTTTAATTAAAGAAAAGATTTATTAATTCAAAACAACATTTCTACAATATAGAATCACACTACGAAGAACTAAAATAAAACCATACATTCACCAATCGAATGTCAACAATATAAAACTAAAAAATTATAAACCATCCTGAATAAATCCCATAAACAATACTGGAATAACTGAAATATAAAAATCCCAACGATAAATGAAATGATGAAAAAGGGCAACACGTGCCCAATAAATGAGAGTAATAGGAGTGGAGTCAATAACAGAAGCCGTCTACTCAAGTGACCTGTAACTCCCACCTAAGCTGCAGCTCGTTCTTCTCAAAGGATCCTAAGCAAGACGCCCCTGTGGCTGGGCACCTGAAAATATACATATATATACACAAGAGAGAGAGAAAAAGAAACGGGTCAGGGCCCGAAAGTGTGTTTGATTTTAAAATACGTTAAGCAAGTATTTAAATTGATACAGGCCAATGCAACTCATATTAGTTCGACACTCTCTTGAGGAATTCTCACCTCTCTTCTACTGTGCACGCCTATCGTACTAACCTTCCCAAAGATTTTAGTTTATCTTAACTTACTCCTAAGTTTCCAAAACCGAACGATGACAATGTTTTAAAAAGGTTACTTTCAATATATAGCACTTCTCTCGTTTTAGCTTCATTAAATTATAAGCTTCCCAGTGTTTTCTCATACTTTCACAAAACAAGTATTTAATAATCTGAGTCAACAACCATGTTCTACTTATCAAATTACAGTAGGCAGTTTAAAGTTTATAACCTCATATATATATATATTAACTACTCGTATAATATATATATATATATAACAGCACCCCAACTAAACTATGGTGCGGGCATACTCTGCTATCCAATCCCCGTATCGCTCACACAAAGGGAAATACAAGTTCGGAATCACTCTCGAACTGTATTAACATATACAAAACAACGTTGAGGCGAAGCATAGATTGCAAGTCCAAGAGGTCTGTACATACCCACACGTCTCTTAGGACCGTCCGACTATCAATCTGATAGCCCGTACCTAGGATCTCTATCTTCTAGGGTACGAATCAATATCCCCCATAAAGCAACACAGGATAATATCGTCCTAGCGCGGTAACCTCAGGGATATCAAGTAGCGCGGGTAAGTTTTTTTTTCACATGTATATAATATATGTACACACAATTATATAAATATACCCATTTCATCATATTAATATAGGTTTCTCTCGTAACCCATAGTCACAACATTTATCTTTAATTTCCCATTATCATGATTACGTATAAGGTTTCGTCTCTAACCTTAACTCGAAGAGTTTTCTCACTCATTACCTAATACTCATGGGTCATATCCTTACCAATCTAAAATTTAGTAAGTGACTTTATTTAATTCCAACGTAACTCTCTTACGCACCTCACCCTTAAATCTCATAAATTCAACCTAAAGTAAATATCCCATAATTACCCTTCTCGTTGAAGATTAAAGGTTCTAACATTTATCCCTATACCCTACTGGTCCTCAATATCTCCCAAACCCTTTTATTTATAATGCCCAAGAAATATTCCACGGTAAATTAATTCAACTAATTAAACAAGGGGAAAAAGAGTTTGCCAGAAGGGGTCGATCGATCGACGTCTGGGGCTCGATCGATCGAACCTTCGATCGATCGACGCTCTAGGTTCGATCGATCGATCAAACAGGTATTTCGATTTCTGCAGAAGTGCAGTTACGGGTTTGACTAATATTCTTCATTCAAATCCATAATTTCCAACACTAATCGTCCCAAAACTTATACTACAATCATGGTAATATATTTCCAGATGTTTCTAACGTTAAGCATGCATATAACCATCATTAAACATGATTAAACAACCTAAAATCTCATCTAATCATCAAGAACCCTAAGTTTTCTTAACTTTTGTTCTAATCAGTTTTCTCCAAAATTTCCTTCTAAAATAACATCACAAATTCGTGGGTTAATCATCTACTTCACATATTATTTTCAGAATATGGTTAAAACGATTTCTACATGCAAATCCCTATCCAAAAATTGGGGTTTTCTTCCTTTAATTATACTCCTAATCATTCCTACACTAATATGATTATTGCACCAACGAAAATACACAAGTTAAACACTTGCCTGGGATTTTAGAGGTCTGGTTTCCTGCTGATATTGGTGTGGTTGCGTTCTCCTCCTCGCGATCTACGCGTTGGTGGTGACGGCGGTGCAATCGGTGGTGTTTTGGGCCTTGAATCACCTTGAGAGCTCTCTCCTCTCTTCTCCAATGGCCGTTCTAGGGTTCTGAATGTTCTAACCCTAAAAGGCTGACTTAAATGGCTGCTAAGGATGGCTGAAATTCGTGGGTTTAATTACCCTATTGTGTAAAATGACCAAAATGCCCTCCCGGGTCACTAATTAAGCCTAAAAACATCCCGAGACCCAAACTAAACCCCCGGGTACACTTTTCTGACTATCTTGACCTTTCCGGACGCGTTGGCGCACTCAAAACGACCATACGGACAACTTATAAAATATTCACTTTTTAATTAACATAATTAGTCCCGACGTGGCACGGGCACGTCCCGACTTAAATTTCCGAAATAGTCATTTAATTCACTTATGACATTCAATATAACCAATATAATATATTACTATGCTCATTAGTAATATTTAACAAGTTTCCCATAATTACTAACTCTAGTCACGTTAATAATTATAACATAATTAATTTCCGGATTTTTATTAAATAAATCATCACATTAAATTTAATAAATCCCCAAATTAAATATAGCATAAAAATACGGGGTATTACAATGTACTGCTACAAAGTGATGCGCTTCAGTCTAAAAAATGCAGGGGCAACATACCAATGTCTTGTCAATAAGATGTTCGAAGAGCAAATAGGTAAGACTGTGGAGGTGTATGTAGACGATATGCTAACAAAGATCTTGAAAGCTTGCACTCACGTAACAGACCTTGAGAAGACCTTCGATGTTATGGACTTATACGGAATGAAACTCAACCCAGCGAAGTGTGTCTTCGGAGTAGGAGCTGGGAAGTTCTTGGGATTCATCGTTAACCAGAGAGGAATTGAAGAGAACCCTGAGAAAATTAAGGCATTACTTGACATGAAGACTCCTAGGAGTATCAAGGATGTCCAAAGACTCACGGGGAGAGTGGTTGCCCTTAACAGATTTGTTTCTAGGTCAACGAACAAGTGTCTTCCATTCTTTAAAGTTCTAAGAAAGGCATTCCAATGGGACGAAGAGTGTGAAAAAGCCTTCAACCAACTCAAATCTTACTTGGGATCCCCCTTATTGCTATCTCGACCCGTTGCAGGAGAAAAGTTGTATGTGTATCTGGCAGTCTCTGAATTAGCCATCAGTGCAACCATAATAAGGGAAGACGATGGGATCCAAAGGCCTGTATATTTCAACAGTAAGGCCCTTCAAGGGGCCGAACAGAATTATCCTCGCATAGAAAAGCTAGCTTACGCCTTGATACATGCCTCGAGAAAGATGAAGCCTTACTTCCAGGCCCACTCCATGGTTGTCCTCACTGACTCCCCACTAAGACAGGTCCTGCATAAACCTGAGAAGTACGGGTGATTGATGACATGGGCCATTGAATTGGGGGAGTACGATCTAACCTACCAACCTAGGACGACCATCAAGGGGCAAGCCCTCGCAGACTTTGTCGCTGAGTTTACATGGGAGGAGGCCTAGGCAAAGAATGGCTTAGAGGGTGTTGAAAACTGTGGTGTCTTCCAAAATCCGGAAGAGACGACACCAAATGTCTTCCGAAATCCGGAAGAGACGACACCAAATGTCTTCCGAAAGCAGGAAAAGACGACACCAAGTGTCTTCAGAGATCTGGAAGAGGTTGCATCCAAAAAAGTTATGAGTAGAATCGCAGAGGACGAGGAGGATCGATATCTCTTCAAATAAGGAGTCATGACAGAAGGAGCCTTTTCATCAGAAACAGACATCTGGAGCCTCTTCGTTGATGGATCTTCCTGCGATAGTGGAAGCGGTGCGGGGTTGATACTCTCGGCTCCAGATGGTGCGAACATTGAATACGCCCTGAGGTTCAAATTCCAAGCCTCAAACAACGAGTCCAAGTATAAGGCCATGATAGCAGCTCTCTTATTGGCAATAACTCTGCGCGTAAAGCGACTCCTACTCCACAGCAACTCAAGGTTGGTTGTCATTCAAGTAATGGGGATCTATGAGGCCAAAGATGAAAGGATGGCCAAGTACTTGAAGAG
The DNA here is from genome assembly GCA_949130495.1 of Sambucus nigra. NCBI lineage: Eukaryota > Viridiplantae > Streptophyta > Magnoliopsida > Dipsacales > Adoxaceae > Sambucus > Sambucus nigra. The sequence goes on along the minus strand of OX422207.1, from coordinate 276,982,272 downwards.
GGTAAGAATGATGTTAGAATATTTTGAAGAGGCAAAACTGAAGAGAGTGCCTCGATAAAGTAACAGTCATGCAGATGCATTGGCAAGGCTGGCCTCGGAAACGAAGACAGATGTTAGAAGGACCATTCCGATCGAGGTCTTGAGAAAGGCAACCATTGAGGAAGAAGAGGTATATAACCCGTGTCACAATTTGAACTTAGGAGACTCATGGATCGACCCCCTCGTCAGGTATATTAGTGGGGGAGAGCTACCTGAGTCCAAGCTAGAGAGGAGAAAATTGAGATATAGGGCTGCCAAGTTCTCGATGATAGGAGACGTCTTGTACAAAAAGGGATTTCTATTGCCTCTCCTCAGATGTGTGCATCCCACGAAAGTTCCCCGGGTCTTACAGGAGGTTCATGAGGCTTCTTGCTCTAGCCACATAGGGGGAAGACCCTTGGCCAAGAGAATCATCACACAGGGGTACTAGTGGCCAACTTTGTCCAAGGATGCCGCAACTTACGTAAAGAGGTGTGATAAATGTCAAAGATTCGCCACTATTCCTCATCATCCCCATCAGCCTATGACTTCAATCACCTCTCCATGGCCATTTGCAGTATGGGGGATTGACTTAGTAGGACCACTGCCAAGAGCTGCCAACAATTATAGATTCTTGATAGTTGCCATCAACCATTTTTCAAAATGGGTGGAGGCAGAGCCGATGATAACGATCACAGAGCAGAAGTCCTTCCAATTTATTTGGAAGAATATCATATGCAGATATGGCCTCTCAAACACTTTCATCTCGGATAATGGGACCCAGTTCAAGAACTCCTCTTTAGAAAAGTATTGCCTAAGAGTAGGAATAAAGAAATTATTCTCATCTCCTGGATGACCTCAGGCAAATGGTCAGACTGAGGTCACAAACAGAACTATCCTGGATGGAATCAAGAAGAGGTTAGAAGATGCGAAGGGAATATGGACTGAAGAGGTCTACGCTATGTTATGGGCCTACAGAACCACGACAAGGACACCTACAGGAGAGACCCCGTTCATGTTAGAGAACGACTCAGAGGCTGTCATACCAACAGAAGTAGGACTACTAACTCATAGGGTTCAGACCTATGACCCCAATAAAAATGGGTAAGAGAGGAGGTTAGACCTAGACCTGATCGAAGAAAGAAGAGAAGACGTTGAGATCAGACAAGCCGCCTACCAACAGAGGGCAGCGAAATTCTACAACCAGAGGGTTAGGTCAAGACCCATTGCAGTGGGAGACCTAGTGCTAAAAAATACCTTACAAAAAGCAAATAAGCTTCACCCAAACTGGCATGGCCCCTACAAAGTGACAGAAGAGGTTGTGCCTGGTACCTATAGGCCAGAAAACCTAGAAGGAGAACCTTTCGCTAACCCATGGAATGCTGATCACCTAAAGAGATATTACATATGATGTTGCATAGAGTTTTATGTAAATGTACCATCTTATTATGAAGAGGTTATTAATAAAGATCAGTTCCCATGACAGTTCTTGCTTCATTCTTAGGTCAGAGATTAATTATGAGGATAACATCTTAGGTGATGACCTCAGACCCTCATAACACCATTCAGTGGTGACGAGGTCTGAGCTCAGACACCATAATGGGATGACCTCAGACCCTTAACATCATTAATTTGGTGAGATTCATTAATGGGGCTAACATCTTAAGTGATGACCTCAGACCTTCATAACACCATTCAGTGGTGATGAGGTCTGAGCTCAGACACCATAATGGGATGACCTCAGACCCTTAACATCATTAATTTGGTGAGATTCATTAATGGGGCTAACATCTTAGGTGATGACCTCAGACCTTCATAACACCATTCAGTGGCGATGAGGTCTGAGCTCAGACACCATAATGGGATGACCTCAGACCCTTAACATCATTAATTTGGTGAGATTCATTAATGGGGCTAACATCTTAGGTAATGACCTCAGACCTTCATAACACCATTCAGTGGTGACGAGGTCTGAGCTCAGACACCATAATGGGATGACCTCAGACCCTTAACATCATCAATTTGGTGAGATTCATTAATGGGGCTAACATCTTAGGTGATGACCTCAGACCTTCATAACACCATTCAGTGGAGACGAGGTCTGAGCTCAGACACCATAATGGTATGACCTCAGACCCTTAACATCATTAATTTGGTGAGATTCATTAATGGGGCTAACAACTTAGGTAATGACCTCAGACCTTCATAACACCATTCAGTGGTGACGAGGTCTGAGCTCAGACACCATAATGGGATGACCTCAGACCCTTAACATCATTAATTTGGTGAGATTCATTAATGGGGCTAACATCTTAGGTGATGACCTCAGACCCTCATAACACCATTCAGTGGTGACGAGGTCTGAGCTCAGACACCATAATGGGATGACCTCAGACCCTTAACATCATTAATGTGGTGAGATTCATTAATGGGGCTAACATCTTAGGTGATGACCTCAGACCTTCATAACACCATTCAGTGGTGACGAGGTCTGAGCTCAGACACCATAATGGGATGACCTCAGACCCTTAACATCATTAATTTGGTGAGATTCATTAATGGGGCTAACATCTTAGGTGATGACCTCAGACCTTCATAACACCATTCAGTGGAGACGAGGTCTGAGCTCAGACACCATAATGGGATGACCTCAGACCCTTAACATCATTAATTTGGTGAGATTCATTAATGGGTCTAACAACTTAGGTAATGACCTCAGACCTTCATAACACCATTCAGTGGTGATGAGGTCTGAGCTCAGACACCATAATGGGATGACCTCAGACCCTTAACATCATTAATTTGGTGAGATTCATTAATGGGGCTAACATCTTAGGTGATGACCTCAGACCCTCATAACACCATTCAGTGGTGACGAGGTCTGAGCTCAGACACCATAATGGGATGACCTCAGACCCTTAACATCATTAATGTGGTGAGATTCATTAATGAGGCTAACATCTTAGGTGATGACCTCAGACCTTCATAACACCATTCAGTGGTGACGAGGTCTGAGCTCAGACACCATAATGGGATGGACTCAGACCCTTAACATCATTAATTTGGTGAGTTTAATTATGAGGATAATATCTTAGGTTATGACCTCAGACCCTCATAACACCATTCAGTAGTGACGAGGTCTGATCTCAGACACCATAATGGGATGACCTCAGACCCTTAACATCATTAATTTTGTGAGATTAATTATGGGGATAACATCTGAGGTCAGACCATTGATTAAGTTTAAACAAGATATCATTGTAACAAGACTAAGAGCGAAAACATTACATGGCATTAAATAAAAGTAAGTGAGGATGATCCTCCTCAGAGGTTGATACATTCGGAAATAATAGATGATCAAGGATTACAGAACAAGTTTCAAAATGTTATGGGTTACAAATGATGTTCAAAAATTATCTAAGGGTTTGAGGGGGGAATATTGATATCCTCGGCTTGGTTTGGCTGGACAACATTGGTCACCTCGGCCACGTCAGCATGATGGTCTGCCCCTTCAACCTCAGTGCCGTCCAATGTGGCAGTCTCGGCAGGCGTAGCGGCCTCCTCCTCCACCTCTTGAAGGGCCTGGGAAAAGTGGGGATCGGCAAAGCCGAGGCCTACGAAATCTGAGGCTTTCAAAGTACCAGCCTCCCTCTCCTTGACATCAACCCACTTAATAGTGGCTTTGATACCTCTTTCAAGGTATTCAAAGCCGAAGCTCATAAACTCGTCAGAGGACTTGTAGTCAGAGATTATCTTCTCAGAGGCATCATCGAGGGCGGCCCTAACAGCTGAGTTGACCTTCTTCTGCAGAACATCATCCTTAGACTTCAGAGCTGCAGTATGATCCTTACCAAGCTGAGAGATGTCCTTCTCCAGCCCCCTCACCTTCTTCTCAGAATCCTTCAGCTCAGATTTGAGGTGGGAAATCTCTGTGTTCAGAGTGCTCTGGACCTTCTCGGCATCTTGACCCTTTTGGATGAAGGGAAATTTCCTCAGAGTCCAGTTGGATAAGTGGTGCATAGCTGTCAGGCCCTGCATATTTTGTGATCATGAATGAGCTGAAGAACAATCAGATGTTACACTTGGGGTTAAGAATAATCAGAAACATCAAGTCATACCTGAATGGATCTGTGAAGGCCAAACTCAACCAGCAATGGCGTGTCCAGTGACCTGAAGAAGCATTTGTCAGCCTCAATCATTGCAGAGTCGAAGGCATCTAGGACCTGAAGACTGTGGTCGACTATGCTGTCAGTTATTTTCAACTGATCTAGACGAGTCGACAGGGCCTCAGCTGAAGAGATGGGGATGGCAGTGTTAGCACTCTTCTTCTTCGGCCTCCGATCCTCAGGGGCATGACCTTCTGGAGCCCTCTTCTTCGTGGCTTGGGGATTAGAGGCAGAGGGAGCTGGGGGAGGAGCGTTAAGGCCTACTTTCTTGGCAAGCCTCGTCAAGATGGGTGCAGCCATTTCCCAAAGTTCATCAGAAATATCCTATGGCCGCTCTATAAAAAATGAGTAGATCTGAGTTAGATAATCAAACATGAATAAACTCCGAGGTTTAACTTGAAACAAAAATGCTTACCAAGCTCGGCAAGGGGACTTCCACCTCGACCTGCCCCAGAGAGGTAGTGGGGGGTCATCAAGTGTTCGAACCTGACGAATAGACCATGTACCCCCTGATCTTAAAGGGCTTTCACCTTATAAAGGTTGGATGGGCTCATACCAGGGTCAGCCCTCGCAGACATTGTGACCTTACCCCACCTAAGGGGCATCCTCGGCTCCAGAATGGACGAGGGAACACATGGGCCAAATTCCCATGGCCTAGAAGCAAAGAAATACCGAGGCTTCCAGTTATGGTTAGAAGTCTGACTTATTTGAAGAATTTTCTTCTCAGGCTTCTGAGCTACAAAATGGTAGTAGATCGGATGATTTTTGGCCGAGGAAGGGACGTAGCAACCTACGAAGACCTGAACTGGAAGGTCTGAGTGGTGGACAACCTTCCATAAGACTATGTCCCCTATTATGACTCTCCAGGCATTAGGGGATAGTTTAGAGGGGGCCAATTTAATATAGGAAAGGATGGATTTGATAATGGGGTGAATGGGCAGACGAAACCCCAACTTGAACATCTTCTCATACAAGCAGATCTCGCCGTCTCGGCCATGATAATCCCTCTCCTCCCTCAGAGGTCTCCTAAGCTTTATTGAGGGACATAGAATACAGATATCTGAAGCAGAGAAGGTCTACCTCAGTAATAGTACTCTCGATCTCGGCCGCCTCAGAGACGTCGACATCGCTCTCAACCTCATCATCATCATCCAACTCAACGTCGGCCGGAGCAGATATTGATGGGTTACTCGGGAATCTCTGAGCAAACTCTGCCCCGGTGACAGCCGACAGAGGGATGACGTCAAATATGGGTGGTATAGCCACACTTAGCTCAACAATTTCAACCTCTGAGGAAGAGGCTGAGGTGCTTGAGCTATTATGGGATGAGGCTCGGCTGGAAACCTCGGCCTGATCAGGGGCCTGATCAGGCCGAGGTGTGAAGTCCATGGCCTCCTGAAAGGAATCCACGGACATGGGGTCTGAGGTAGAAGATTCAGACTCAGACATCGGTATGGGATCAGCAGGAACCTCTGTCTGATAGAAAAACTCTGGGGGTCAGGATATATCACCTTCAGAGGTGGTGGAAAGATGGGTCTAATGGGAAATTCTTGTGACCTACGAGCCTCCTCCTGTGCTCTTTTTATTTGTCTAATCTTTTCTAAAGTCTTCTCTCTAAGGGAGGGGAACTCCTCAAGGAGTTGATATAAGGGTTTGAGCATCAGCGGCTGACACTACACTTAGGAGACTTCCTAAAACTACAAACAAGATTGGCCAGTGAATTAAAGCAGTAAAAGATCAAACTACCTAAATGTGGAAAGAATTGTTTGCCTGAAATAATGGTGGTCTCACCGGAAAACTCAGAAACTCGCCGAAAAAAGCAAAAATAAGGAGACTTGCAGGAAAAATGAAGGAAAAAGTATGGCAAAGGTTACCTGAGGATGAAATAGTAAGGAGGAGACGAGAATACGCGAGAAACCACCTTCCAAAAGCCTCGGCAAAGATCTTTTTAGAGAGAGAAGGCTGCAGGAACGAGTTTGGCTGGAAATGAGAGAAGTGAAGAAGAAAGAAGGAAAATAGGGTTCAAAACCCTTAAATATACAGGTGCAATTCCCAAGGCCCATCATTGCCTTGGGAGCCCCAAAGGGCGGCTAACAGCACACGCCCACAAAGCAAGCATACTTCAGCATTGGACAAGTGTCAAACAAATATTGGCTCGTAATAGACAGTCCTCGGAGGCGTGATAATCCCCTAGTCACCTGCTCCCACATATGACTAAGGGCTGGGGGGTGATTGATATTCCCCAAGTGTAACCTCGGCCTAGAGACACCAACCTCGGCCGAGATGATGGCCGACATTGGACATGTCTTGGACACACGATATCAGCCCTCGGTCATAACAAGGTCGGCCCAGGCCGACACTACCATGAGCCTGTCTAAGGAACATCACAAGGATCAGCAGCATTCTCGTATACCTTGGAATGGAAACCTCGGCCAGACATAGGCCGAGCTCGCAGGAAGCCGCCAGCAACCTCAACAAGACATTAGTCGATACACCAAACACTCCAGCTCAACCTCATCTCAGGCTGAACTTGTCCATTGTCTCGGCTGGTATTAGGCCGAGACCTCTATGGAATACTCGGACTGAACGAGTACCTAGACTTACCAACCTCGGCCTCTCCCAGGCCGAGGTCATACACCAGGCGCGATAGCCGAGCATCAGCTGACATTTGGATAAGGACACGTGGACACAAATCAGTTGTAACAAGATTATTCCCCACACGTGGGGAGAATATTGCATCATCATTCTCTACATGTGACAATGACAAATGGCTTTCCCATATTGGTGATGCAATCACACACATGCACATTACATGCATGGGGGGTACATTACACCCCCCAGGTACTATATATAGAGGTCATCCCCTACCTTACAAGAGATCCAGATAGACAACCCTAGCTGAAACTCTGTCTAGATACACAGTAGAGAGAGAAAGCTTGAGAGATTGTATCCATGGCCATTAGTGACTTATTACAGTGAGGTTATTCACACACATAGTGGATGTAAGCCAATTTAGGCTGAACCACTTATGTCCTGGTGCTCTCTCCTATTCTCCTCATCTCTTTATCCTACCTTTTATATAACTATGCTGCCATTGTTGTTCTTAGGTTGAGCTTGAAAACACCATATCTGGTGGTGCTAATCCCAGCATCATCAGGAGGCTATAATGATGAATAGTTATGAGCTTGAGCGATCTAAACAGATCTTAAGTCTCATTGATAACTATAAGAAGCTATTTCGAGGTGAAATGTCTACCAACAGGCTCTAATAGGAGCAAAATGTCACGGACTAGCGCTGCCTAAAGAGCTTAAAGAAGAGAGCCCTTAAAGTGAACCACAAGTGTGGTTGCAACTCAGAAACTCCTAGCCCTCAGTAGAGCAGAGCTTGTACCCGAGGAATGATTACTCAGTGACTGGAATGTTCTCCTTACCGAAGGTCTCCTAAAAGGAGACCACACTCTAGTGATCGACAAGGAGATAGATAGCTCTGTGACTTTATCGAAAATGAGGTAGAAATACGTCGAGTCCATCAACGGGCTCGTACTACCAAGAACCTCACTAAGAGATCACTCATTAGCCAAATGAAATGACCTTTTATCTGATCTATAGCAGAGTTTGAGCCTCCCAAGAAGTTTACCATGTAAGGATTTTAGATATATGATGGGAAGAATGATCCCATAAATCACGTCAAGTAGTATCGTCAAGCGATGATACTGTGAAACACTTGCAAGGATTAATGTGACGAATATTCCCCTCCCGTCTTGGAGACACTACCTAGAAGTGGTTTAAAAATCTATCGCACCTATCTATAGCCTCCTTTAAATAACTGGCCGAGTCCTTCATAACTAGAACCATTACTTGAAAAACTCATCCCAAGTAGATGGATTCACTTATGACGATAAAGAAAATGACCCAGGAAAAACTTTATGAGTACGCCAAAATGTATTGGTTGGTGTACAATGAATTAGAGGACACCACCGAGAAAGTCGATGGCATCCTTTAAAATTTGTTTATCGAGCAGTTCCATAGTCTACAAATCCCTCACAAAGTGAGAGGTTCCCACGATCAACGACCTTATGGAAAGGATTTAAAATATGTCAAGGTTGAAGTTCTAGTGACCAGAATTGGTCCGGACAAAGAGTTATAAAAGCAACCTAAGAACGAGTATTAGGATGGGGCCAGTAAGAAAGTAGGGAGAAAAAAAGTGGGAAGCATAAATGGGCCAGGAAGAGGGATCTCAAAAAATCATTCAAGGTAGTTAACATTGTGTTCTCCAAACCAATTTAAAAGATCTTTTACAAGATTAAAGGTCAATAATGTTGAAATGGGCCGAAGAAATTATTTAGCAGTTCAAAAAACAAGAACCAAGCACTAAAATCTACACACCATAAAGATCATAGTTAGAGGATAAAAAATTGTAAGGCACGTAAGTCCTACCTTAAGGAGTTGGTTCAACACGGGCACCTAAAAAACTTCTTAAAAAATAAGGAAGGCACAATGCGGCTTGTATGCGACTAGAGACGAGATACCATCCTCGATGCTGATATGGGATATGGAGTTTTATCTATAGGGGCCTAAGATCGGATAATGACTTGGGAAAATGTTTAAGTCATGAACTCACATTGAATTATAGTGCATAAAATCCAAAACAAATAAATGGAATGCCTTCAAAGATTAGGTTAGAAATATCACAATATCATGGAAGCCAACCCGATCAAGAACATTATGATCAAACACCGGTGCCCTGAAGATATAGATTACACGAAGCACATCGCTTTCACTGATGATGATTTTGTCGAAGTATGGACCCCCCACATCACGACACTCTTATCCTCACTCTCAAAGTTGCTAACTGAAATGTGGAGATGGTGTTGTTGGACCATAGGATCTCCTCGAAACTGATTGCAACACCCCTCTTAAAATAATAACGGGTGGCCAGCCCTATACTACATTAAATTAGGAGTCTCAGATGGCTCAGTCTCAACATCAACTGCCAGTACTATATCATATATGACTAACTCCGCGATATCATATAAGCGAGATGTTAAAATTAAATAAAATATGCAACAGATAACGAACCAACACTATAAAGACTAATAAGGAAAAGAAAGATGCATACTAGAATGATGATAAAAAAATAAAATTAATAACTACAAATGAATATGCCAAAAAGAAATAAACCCGAATAAGTTGTCGGGTCACAGCCAAAACAATAAGGGAAATGGAATAAATATAAACATATATATAAATATCCCTTGGGTACAAATCCGATATACAACATGAATCCTACCTATATTTTTAAAGAAGTAGGAAGCGACTACATTCTACATCCCGCAACAGTCCGCACCTGTCACGGCTCCCAAGACTCTGGATAGAAAGTCATCCGGCATCCATGTGGTAGGACACCTATAATAGTATATATATATATACAGGCAGGAGAGAAAAGTAAACGGGTCAGCGCCCGAGTTATGAAAATATTTAACAAGTGTGTTAACCGTGCATAATAAATATCGATGCACTTATTTCATAATTTAACGTGGAATCGTACTCTCGTGAAACCCCAACTCACCTCTCATCTAACGACGTGCACTTATTCGCGTCCTTAAATTTTAGTTAAATTACCCCAATAATAAGTACAACCTAACTTACCATAGGCCCAGCCTAAACCCACGATATTTGCCTTCCTATCGTAACCCCAGAACCCACTCTTTCTAAACACATTATAAATTATTTATGTTCAAATATGTATGCCATACTAGGCTTAATGGATTTCGATTAATAATTTAATCAATTATAATTCTTAATAAGTTACCCATATACATTTGGGTTGAATCAGATGATTTAATTTTTAAATAACAGCCATACCAAGATATTATTGACAAAACTTCTCTCTAATCTCAACGCTGCGCTACGTTTCGTGCGTGGGGTGTCTCGCAAAGCGAAATCCAAACAAGGAACCACCCCGTTACACTACTCCTTGTCAACGTCGATCCTAGAGATCCATTATGCCATACATATAATACTACTACATGTATATTACCATATAAGAATAACTCAAAGTCTCCAAATGATATCCTTGGGATGATGTAACCGAAATATTCCTTAAATGCGATACATCAACCCCCAATCATCTAGTACACCATAATCATCCAAGATGTACTCCATAAAAATTCCATATCCATTCATCTATAGGATATATAAATATATATATATAGTCATTTATTCTAACCATATATATATATATACCAATCATCCATTCCCATGACCAAGTGTACATACTACATATGATGTACAAGGGCCATGCACATATATACCCGGCTATATATATCGCAGATAAACTGCATCATGCTATCATCTTCCCAGTGCCCGGCTCACATAGCAATACTGGGGACCACCTGGTGGGGATCAATGACACCCACCTCGTGATAAAATCACACACACGACGTTCCGAGAAGCGATCATAGCTCCTAACCGGCAATGAGACGAAACATACCCACCACGTCTCATCCCAAAATATATAAATCACATAATAACACACGGGACGACTATAACCTGGGGAATATCCACACCCTGCTTTTCTAGCCAGGATGCTCACCCTCTGCGCGAAAACTTCCCAATGATAGCATGAGCGGGGTATGCTTAACCAAATAAGTATATATATCGTTCACATGCACAATATATACACATCCATATGATCCCATCATATGATCAAATATTAAACCATCACATACGGTTTAGATATTCATATCATGTATATCCACAACATAAATATATCCATATATTCATATCCATACAGATATATGTACATATATTCACATATCCATGTATCTATATATACAAACTAATTCTCGTTCATATGTATAGGATATATAAACTCGGCTATAAGTATACATACTCCTCAATATACAAGTCGTCGCTATAAACTCATTTAATTTACCTCGATATGTGAATACAATCCCTCACTTGAAGCATATTCATCCATTTTGTTATGATTAATAATCTCCCAAAAATACATTTATATAAATCCAACATTAGGGTTATCACCCAAAGTTTCCATATATCTCCAAAAGGATATGTATGTCTCCAATACTAGTTTCAACTATTGATATATATATGTACATAACTAATAGTCTATAAACCTCAACTTAGCACAACTTTACTTCAAGTATTGGAATCACAATGATTATTTCCACACGATTATGTAAAAACTATACTGACTAGAATTGTACTACCACTCCTTCTAGTTGATAGTACGATCCAATCGTTCCCAATTCGGACTACGGTTCATTTACTCTCATGATTCCCCTAGTCTAACACCTCTGATTTACCCCTTAAATTATCATTTCTAAGGGTAATGCGACTACTCTCTTTCATTGGTCCCCAAATTGTATTTTAATGAGATCCTATCTCTATAAGGATTCAATATAAATGTTGGCCCAGAATTTCACAACTTACCCTCGCAACTCTCTCTAGGAGTTCTTAACCTCCCATCGTATCTATACTTACTTTGGATTTATAATTAGGATTCTCAACCTCAACGAGGATTCCCCACAATCTATATACACAACTCCAATACATACATGGATATATTTCCCCCCAATTATTCCAAGGAGTCCCCAAAATCATGATATGTGAGAAAACCCTTATATGTCTCCAAAAACATATCTCTTACATCATAAGAGAGGGACCCAAACCATTAAACCCAACCAAAAAGGGTTTGAATTCACTATAAAGAAAATTCCTCAAAATGCCATGTTTCCGAATCGATTCGGCCCATCCAAATCGATTCGGTCCAAGGGACCTGAGAGTCTTCTACCTACCAAATCGATTCACTAGGGGCAAATCGATTCGGCCTTAAAGACCTGTGGCTTCTGCAACCTGGCGAATCGATTCGCTAGGGGCGAATTGATTCGGCGAGTTCAGAAAGCCACGAAAATGGCTATTTTTCTATAAACCCAAAACTTCCAAAATTTGTTTTATACCTCTTCCAACACTTAATATTCAACCCCAACATATTTTCAAACTTTAAAACTCATCCTATATCTAACCTCATCAATTTATATCCCTGAAACCCAATTATAATCTTCAATTTCAACATTTAGACCAAAAAAATAGGTTTTGATAAATATACCCAAAAGTCCAATTCTTTTATCCACAAATTATGAAATGAAATACACAGATGACTTATTTAGCAATATTAAACACTTGCCTCGATTTTGTAGAGGTTGAATCATCCTCGATGTCGCGTTTTGGCCGGAGTTTCCAAGCTTTTCTTCCTCTCTCTCTTCTTTTCTCCTTCTTTCTTTCTTCCCTTCTCTTTCTCTCTTTCTCTAATTGAGAAGGCTTGATCCGTAAGCCTCTTAAACCTTAAAACATAAGTCCCAATTTTAAATGTTAATACACACTTTAAATGACTCGTTTACTCCAATTCGAGTCAAACTGACTTAAAAATAATTCGGAACCAAAATAAAGCCCAATGACAGTCATTTTGACTATCTCGACCCTTCCGGGATCGGTGGTACACTCAAAATCATCATCCGGAATACTTTGAAATATTCTTTATTTTTGGGCCTCAATTCCCAAATTTTAAAATTCACCAATTTAATTAAATTTTATTTTCCCAAAAATTTAATTTCTCAGTCTCCAAAGTCACGTGTTGTTACACTCATGTGCCTAAATATGTTTAATAAATTAAAATTGAGTATATCAGACCTACAGAAAGACACTGTTCCTCTGGTCGAATTTGAATGGAGGATGGCCTATCTCCTTAGAAAAAGGTAGTTATCCCCATCCGAGCTGGGGGGATATCCAAGATTATTGAGTCATTTCTAGTGGATATAGAATCCCCGTATAATTATGTCCTCGATAGAGGGTGATTGCATGCCATAATGGTTATACCATCCATATACCACGAGAAAATGAAGTGCGTCACCAAAAAATGAAGTGCGTCGCTGACGAAGGAGTCCTTGAGACACGGGAGCACCAATCCTTGGCCAGAAAATATTTCATAGTTATTATTTGACCTAAGAAGCAAAACAAGAAAGAAAAAGTCGTAGAGTTAAATGAAGGATCCATACCCTCCATACAGCAAAAAAAATATGGGCGACCTAATATTGAGGAAACCAGAGTTGCCCCTGTCGATCGTTTAATGGAACCCATACGAGGTCTAATATTTGATGACAATCAGCCTGAAAAAAGTTCTCTATTGGTAGTTCACTCATGGAAGAAGAGAAGAAAGATTTTTATTTTACTTAAAAGAAACCAACATGTATTTTCCTTAAGGCCGTATGATATGCTAGGAATAGATCCATAAATGATGTGTCACAAGCTCCACGTGGATCCACTACATCCACTAGTGACTCAAAGTCATGACGAATCGTGACCAAGAAGGCCAATGTTAGTAAGGAGGAAGTGAAAAAACTTATGGAGGCACAATCCATTAAGGAATTTCAATTTCCCAAGTGGCTTCCAAACCCATTCATTGTAAAGAAAAGCAACTGGAAGTGAGAGTATGCATAGATTTCAGTGATTTTAATCGTACATTCATAAAGGAGAGTTTTCCTTTACCCAAGATAGATTGGTTAGTCGACAACACTGCTAACCATGAGGGTCTAGGTACTATCAAATACCGTTGTTCGCCCCTAACCTGGAAAAGACTTCCTTCATGACCACCATGGGCTATATTGATATAGGGTGATGCCGTTTAGATTGAAGAACGCTGGGGTGACCAACCAATGACTTGTGATGAATATGTTAAAGGAGAAATTAGTATATAGAATGGAGGTGTATATAGAATATGTGCTTGTGAAAATAAGGAGGAGGGGGAATCACCTTGCAGACCTAGAAAAAACTTTTAAAGCCCTTCGTTATTCCAGGATGAAAATAAATTTGGTGAAGTGATCCTTTGGGGTATAATCGGGAAAGTTCATTAGACACCTAGTCAGTCAAAGAGGTATTGAGGCAAACCCCATCCAAATTGAAGCCATTAAGAAGGTACAACTCCTTAAGACTGTGCGCGAGGTATAAAAATTGATTAGAATGTTAGCTTCCCCTAACCATTTTGTATGGAATGACGAATGTAATATGGCACTTAAAGAAATAAAGAAGTACTTAAGAAAACCACCATTGCTGACAATTATGTACGATACCGGCCCTTTGTACTTGTATCTAAAAGTGTGAAATGGCGTTGCAAGTTCAACATTGGTTTGTGAGAACAATGGGTGTCAGACTCCAATTTATAATCCAAGAAAAACATTTCTCGATGCTGAAAAAAGATACTCACCATTAGAAAATATTGCATACACGCTGGTGATAACCTTAAAGAAGTTGAAACACTACATTAAGGCATGCAATATCATTATTATAACCTCCTTCCCTCTGAAAGAGATGCTTATAAAGTCCTATATATCTGTACGGATGTACAAGTGTTCGATAGTACTCGGGAAGTTTGATATCTAATTTCAGCCAAGAACCTGGGTCAAAGGTAAAGTCATAGTAAACTTCATCATCTAATTTTTTAGTGACCAAGAATCAGTAGAGGGTCGCAATAAAGGTAAAGAATATGTCCTACAGTCGATGGAAGAACGTGGTAGATGGGTACTATATATTGATGGAGCCTCATATTCTATTGGGCTAGGAGTATGGATAGTACTTGTATCACCAGAGATAATAGTTTTCGAGTAGGTAAGTCACTTGGGATTTGAAGCCTCTCAGACACGAAGCCTTTCTTGGTAATTAGCGAAAAGCACTCTCCCTAGGAGCCCGCCATCTTAATGTCTTTTGTGACTCAAGGCTGGTGCAAATTAAATATCAAGATATTACGACGACAGAGGCAAGCTCATAGACGCATACCTTGAAGATTCCCAATATTTGGTTAACCAATTCAAGGATGGACAGGTACAATAATTTCTAAGAGGGAAAAATTATCATTCAAATCCACTAGCCACACTCGTTCATCCATCAAGGGTGATATGAAATAGACAATTGAAGTGGAAAAACTAAACTAACCAAGTATCAGCAAAGGAAAATTCTTCAAGAAAGTTATTATCATCAATAAGATTTTGAGTTGGATGGATTTGAGGATAAACTATCTAAAGGAAGATGCCCTGCTAGCTGATAAAAAGGAAGCACACAAAATACATATGAAATCTGGTCGTTTCCACATTACGACAAATTGAAAGCTTTATCGAATCTCTTTTTTAAGACCTTACCTCCAATGTGTGCGCCTAGACAATGTCGAACGGACCCTCTATGAGATTAATGAGGGGATATATAGAAGCCATGTAGGGACTAGGTCGCTAGCATTTATGGAAATGAAGGAGGGATACTGGTGGCCATATATGCAAAAGGATGCAGTTGCCTACTATAAAAAAAGTAGCACCTATCAGCTTATCTCACCATTGATACACCACCCGGCCACCGACCTCAATTCACTCCCAAGTCCTTGGTTATTTTCCCAGTGGGGACTTGACATCATCTACCCTTTTCCCCTTACGTCTAACAGTAGGAAGTATCTATTGGTAAGCACACACTAATTCTTTAAATGGGTTGAGAAGGAACCCTTGACAAACATCCGAGTGTCGATATGACCAAGTTTGTATAGAAGAGCATAATAACACGATTTAAAATCACTTGAATTATCATAATAGATAACAGGTCTCATTTCGAGAGTAGCCTCTTTCAAAGTTTCTATAGCGAGCACAAAAATCGGCATTACTACAGTTGAGTGGTGTACCCGCAAAGCAATGGTCAGGAAGAAGCTTCCAATAAGACAGTTCTAAATGGAATCAAAAATATTTTAGAAAAAGAAAAGGGCTCTTAGGTCGACCAACTCCCCTACATTCTTTGGGCATTTCACACAATACCCGAACGATCAACAAAAAAAATTCCCTTCGCTTTGAACTATGGAATAAAGGCGATCATCCCACCAGAAGTAGGTATGCCAACCATAAAGTCCACCTTAGTTGATCAAGATATAAACAACGAGGTAATTAGATCAAATATTGACTTAGCTGGTGTAAAACTAAGATTGGCTCTTATAAAACTTGCCTCCTACCATTAGCAGTTGGCCAAGAAATACAATGGGAAATCAAAGCGAGAGGGTTCAAAATCGGGGACTATGGAATTGGAATAATTATGGGCAGTGACAAAAACCCCTCAGATGGGAAACTTGGGTCTAATTTGTAAGACCCATTCAAAGTCATTTGTGACAACTTAATGGGATCCTGCACTTAGAAATAATGGAGGGCAGAGAAGTTCCCCGATCTTGGAATGAAACCAATTTGATGAACTTGTACTTTGAAATTTATGACTAAGATTGTTTTGATTATTTCAATTTAAAGCTTTTTAAAGAAGTTATCTCAAAGTTCATGCACGTATCTCTATAATTTGTTACAGGTAGCATGAAAATGAGTACTTAATAAAGAAGACCAATTAGTTAAATGAGTTCTCTTTAACTTATTTCTTGTCACTGTCATGATTGCATTCGCTCAAATATCTTCTTTTAAGACTGAGTTGTTGAGTGACCATAAACCAACTCTGAGTAAAGATCAACGTACAAGACTAAGTGGTCAGTCGGCTAACACAAAGATTTTTGGCAAATAAGAAAACATGAACAATGGCTTACAGTCGATGAAAGGCCTATCGGAAAACCCTAGGCACCTTGGGTCACAAAAATCCTCGTTGGGGAATGACCCAACAAATAGGTCCATTTTTTCCTTTTCTAAGGTTAAAGGTGACGACATCGCCTAAAAGGTAAGACTAGAAGAAAAGACATCATATATGAAAGAAAAAATGTAAAAATTTCCATGATCTCTTTTGAATTATTACAGGGAAATTAAAAAGCAAACTATTTACAACAAAATGATAAATGCAACTAAGATCATTTGCATGATGAATGGATCATTGATTGAAATCCCAACACCATTAGGTGAAACATCCAATGCATGAGGAGTTACACTCGTTGTCGTATCTCTGATCCTTGACGGTTCCCCTGGACTCACCCTATTGACCAAATGTGGAGGTCAGTAAAGGTCATAATCTCCATTAAGGTCATAGTCATGAAGTTACTTCCTTATAAGGCTAACTAGAATCACAACCGTTGGTATCCATGAAACATCAAGATTATAAAGATGGTCTTTTTGATCAAGTCAACCTATGTCATACCACTACCACAACTCAAAATCTTGAGGGACCTTTTCCATTGGGAGGGCATTAAGCCAACCATGTTTGTAGCAACCATTTGGAGCATCATTCAAGGTAGAATCCATATTGAGAAAGGCATCATCGTAACCATCCATACCTACCTAGGGAGGTTGTTTATGGACTTATAATGTGAGACAATCAACTTTCTCGGTCAGACTTTTGATGGTTAATAATTTATTGAGCATAACCCTCTTGGACTTTTCTAGATTTTCTACTAAACGACCTTACTTTTGACTTTGGAATGAGGATTAACCCTTGGCAGTTATAATTTTTTCTTTTCAAAGATTTTGAGTATTCTATAGTTCCTCTCTCAATTTCCTCTAGTTCCTCCATCAGTTGGGTGTTCACTTAATCTGGACTTATTAAGGCTTTCCAGCCCAACCCTCAAATTGTTGTTCTCTTTCTCAAGAATATTGATGACCTTTATGTCATGCACTATATCGGCATGCAGAATGAAATGTCTTTTCAAATAAGAAGATTTTATGACGACTAGTATCTCATCATTTCCACTATCTCTACTCAGTTCGACAAGCATTCATTTGAAGACGGACTTTGGATTGTCAAAAGACTCCGTATGGCTATATTAAGCGTAAAAATCATGCCATGAAAAGCTACATTATTTTTAATTACTTGATGTTTTCTTGGGCAGACAACTCTGAACCTAAGTTCTTGTCAATGTCATCATCCTCATCATGACTTGCAGCAAATAGTCTTCCACATATTTTTTAAAAGTCATTCTGGACAGTGACCAGTGCTACTAGTCTTTCTTTAAACTGCATAAATAAGTGGTAAGATATGCAAGTTTATCAAACAAAAGAAAAGACTTGTGAAAATTAGACAAAATCGCGACGATTGAATCAAACCATGTATTTCATAAAAAAATGATTACAAATGGCTCATTCCCCTATATAATTTGAAAATTTTAAAAAATAATATAACATTCCCAAATCAAGGCCCTAAGGGCTGTCTTGTCAGCCTTCTACTTTTCTACAACCTACTCAACAACTATTTGTTTATGTTTGGTAGACTTATTCTTCCCATCATCATCAACATCTTCCTCAAATTGAGGAGGAGAAACTGAATGGTTCATGTGACCTTAACAATAGCCTCATACCACTATCTCTTAAAAGTAGCATTTTAAGATATACAATCTGCAATAGCAAAGGCTTTGTCTTAGCCGTGAGTAAAGTCATTATTCTTGATATTCTCCACACTAGACAAAGTCTCCTTATCTTTGACCTTAGATTCAATTGCTTGCATCTTGGAGATCGTCCTTAACCTTATGATCCTTCGAAGCATTTTTTATCTGTTCGGTAGTAGCAACCAGTGTAGCAGAATTGTCACTTTACTTCTAAAGCTTGGTCTTCTCATCCTTTAGGCCCTTTATCGTTTCTTTAAGATTAAGCTTCTCAGTGATCTGGTCAATATTAAGATTCTGAAAAGACTTGCACAGATCCTCAAAAGCCACTGCCACATCAGTAAAAGATTTCTTCAATGTATTGTTCCTCTCCAACAATTGATCATAATTGATCATAAAATGCCAAGCAACGATCAAACAAAGATTAACAAGAAGTAGGTAAAAGGGAGAATAAAAAGGATAATGATGTAAAGACGATCAACTTGCAAGGGAGATATTGTGATTGAAACACTCTAATAACATAGAATGGGGAAAGGTAGAGGCAGGTGTTCTATCTATACAAAAAACCTAGATTGAATCAAGTCTCGATCCAAGTCGGGGTGAACAAAAATAGACTATGAAACATCCTTTCCTTTATCAGTAGTTTTCTTCCCCACAACATCCAATCAGGAAGGAGGAAGATAATTCTTGTTTAGCCTCATCGAAAGAGGATCATTGTCCTTAGAGTGGGAATTCTCGATGTCCATGGGTTAGTGGAATCTCTAAGTTAACTTTTATTACTCATCATCTGAGAAAGATATTTTTCTTTGACCCACGAACGAGCAAGGGTAGGGTACCCGATGCCAACAATGGTGGTGATAAAACTCATACCTACCTTTTAGACATGGATTTAGGTGAAATGCTAGAAGGAACTAATTAAATGTTAAGAGGTTTAAAAGAAGACGACGTGATTTGTTCAGGCTATTCATCCCTTTCTAATTCCTAGAAGTGGAAGCATGTGGATCGTCCAAAGTAATAGGGTTGACCGACCTTGTTTCTATTGTCCTTGTAATAAAAGAAGTGGTAGAAATCTTTTAGTCAAGTATATATACTGCCAACCTTGGGTGCTCAACAATTCCAACTCTTTACTGAATAGACCTAATTGTTAAAATATCAACAAACTTAACATCGCTTTCGTGAGGAATCTTCTTGATCTTTACTATGAAAAGAGACAAAGAAAAGAAGAAAACATTAGCCTCAACCAAGAGAATATCATAAAGATAAAAAAATATCTTTCAAACCAATTCCTTATTCTTACTAAGGGTATCTCGACTCTTCATACGCTACACCCTCATGAAGGGGAGAGTGTTGCCAACTCTTTACAATCAGTCCATGATCCCAATTATATTTATTGGAATTAGTGAGGTTCACAACTAGGGCCAAATTATCCACCCTCATCTTCATTTAGTTAATGTTCTCAGTGGTCTCACCTAATAGTAACAATATATAATTTTAGTAATGTAAAAATAGGTCCTATATAGCTCGTTGATACGGTTCACCTCGTTAACGATCCTCCATGCATTTGGGACAACTTGGTTTGGGACCACATCAAAGTGTTGACAGATTTTAAAAATCAAGTGATTTGGAGGAAAAGTGACCACACATTCAACAACAAAAATTAAAGGCAACGTGTGTCCTTCAAAAAGGGTGCAAAGGTCACAATGACCCTCAACTAACCCTACTTATATCCACAAAGGGATTTGATGGTCAAGTTTGAATTTGTGCACTGAATTTTCATCAATAACATACGTCGTGGTTAAAACTGACTGATCAATGGAAGAATTGGAAAAGATAAAGCGAAGCATATTGAAGTGGAGAAAGAGTTTTGAAAAGTTCTCAGATATTTAAATGGAGAATAACGACAATGAAAATCCCTCCTTTAAAAGATTGCATATTTTTTAAATGAACTAGAAAGTGAGGAAAAGAGTGGGAACCATCACTACAAGGCAAAAACATTTTTATGACAGTTTTAAAAAAATGACTTTATGATAGTGTAATTAAAAGTATAATACTATTACTAACATGACATATTATCTATAAAGTTTCGTCATATAACATAACAATTTAACTATAAGAGTCATATTTAATTGAACATATTATGATTGTTTTAATACAATATCTATATGCATACATGATTAAAGTGTGATATGTGATAATTTTTATTTCCCTAAAAAACTTTCGACATGCAAAAAAGAAAAATAGGGCGGTATCTTTTCCCTCCATCTCAAATTATAACATAGTTTTCTTCAGACCTGCTCTCCTTACCCCAAATTTTAATCGAAACTCATAATTGATCCAACATTCTTCACACAAAATTCGTCGATCGTTAGGTACTCTCTCGCCGTTATCTCATATACATAGACACACATTTGTTATAAACCCTTATTTACACTAGTTCTTGCACAATAATTCTGTAATGTACGGATTTGAGTGGTCATTTTGGTGTTGGCAGTTCCTTTTAGGCTCTTCTGTTTTGTAATCTCTATTGATGTGGCTTTTGAAGGTAATAATTGATTTTGGATATTATTTTTTTTATTTTAATTTTTTTTTTGTGATATAATTTATATTTGGAGTGATGTTAAAATTAGGGCTTTTAATAGATTTTGAGTCTGTAAACAATATGTTGGTCTTTAAGTTTTAGTGATTGGTTGGATTACATTTATTGAGACAGTTGGAGTCAATTCATGTGAATGTGTTGTTATGCAACTGGTATTTTGTTTGGGTTCATGTTAGGTTGTGTTATATGTTATAATATGACGTTTTCCAATGTTTGTATTTTTATACTCATCTAATTTCATATATTTATTTAATAATGGTTTCCAATATATATCATTGTGCCTTATTATTAATGAATGCTGGTTTGAAGAGTTACTATAATTTTGAATTTGATTCATTATACATTAATTTGTGTACTATGCTTGTGTAGTTGAGCACGTTAATATTCATGTTAATGCAATTTGTATTTAATGGAATCCTAGATGATTTACCACTCGGGTGGGTACATAGTGAAGTTTCTTATATAAGGAAACATAACGAGCTTACATGTTCTTTTTATACTCGATTCAATCTTTTACATTAATGTTACATTTGGTTACAGGTACATATAAGATTGTAATTAACTTGAATATATTTTTGACAATGTATAAATTAATTTCGTTCATTTTCTTACATGTTAAGTTTAAATCACAACTAAAATCAGAAAGATAATTGATCGGTTTGCTTTTGCATATCAAGATGATTCCAGTACATATAAGATTGGATTTAGCTTGTAATATGTTTGACGCGGCATATAATTTGATTGAATCCCATAACACGATCAACAAATATTTTATGAATGAATATTGTCACGTATATGATTGTCTCATGTACTAGTTATTGGCGTACATATATATGCAGGTACCTAACTAAGGTTCCCATGACCCAAAATCAATCAACATACTTATTGATAGACAATGGAATCCTAAGAAATCCATATCTTTTTTTTGTAAAATATAATATCAAATATATTAAGGCAGAGAAAAACTTTAAAATTTAGTTGTTTAACGAGACATAATCATGATTGCGGAAGGGTTTGATTTTACATATCATAAAACCTAATGCAAAAAATATAATATGAATCACATAACACAACCAACAAATTATTAATGAATAAATATTGCCACATGATCAATAAGAAATCAACATACTTAATAATAACCAATGGAATCCTTAGATATCCAAGTCATTTTTTGCAAAATATAATTTGTAATATGTTAGGGCGGAGAATTAAAACACTAAAATCAATAGTGAGTCAGGTTGTTGTCAAGAGTGTACGTAGGGTATTCAGAAGGAAAGTGGAAAAATAAGTTTCCACCACTTCCACCACTTGGTATGTTTACAATATATGCATTATTGTCAGTCAAACATAGGTACACTAAATGTGAGTTGATACATTAATTAACAAACAACAATGTCGCACAATTATAAACAACTTAACTGCATAATTGAACACCTTAAACAAAAACCTAATTTCTTCATTGGTTGAATGAAATACCTATACTAAAAAACAACAAAACTATCCATATACACTAATGATGTGTCTTGAATTAAAGCATACAGAGTCAATTAATCATTGGCTTTGCTGTATTAATTGTTACATCTAAAGATCCTCCTGTTGATTCCTTCCTAATGGTATTAATAAATTATGTGTTATCGTAACTCCAACCATTCTTATGATTCAAAAATTCATCCGTGAGATAGCTCATATTTATAATAGTCTTGAGGATGAGTCTTCAAGATTCAAATCCATGTCATATGACAACTCATGCATGTAGTACATCATTGTGATGCCACGGTCAGACCTATATGCAACATAAATCATAACGTATTAATATATAACATGTTCACAGTTAAACATTTGTGATATAAGATAGTATTATCATGATGTACGTTCCTTTATGTTATGCAGATTCATAAAACAATCTTACAATAGTCCGTTAATAATTGTGTTTGTGGGTTGTGGTTGCATAGTAAATTCCACAGAATGTAAGACACACACCAACTATGTAACATTTTGAATTATTTAGTATGCATTATATACAAATCAATATAGCATACTACTATGCCCCGACCCAGAGTCATGGGTTAACCGTGAGTCAATCCGATCCGAATCGAGTCATTAGGTGTGAGGTGCAATAAAACAACCTGTATAATGTTGTTAGTCCAGTTTTAATTTAGTTAACGTTTCACTTGTTTAACATGCGATTCCAGTTTTAAGACAAACTACGTGTGGGACCCATGGGGAGCAACCCGAGCCCAAGTAAACAGAGCTACTAACGTAAAACAAATAAAGTATACTTACCTATAAAACGCCCTCAAAATACGGAATCGCTCCCAACCTGTAGTAACAAAGTGGGGATGTGAGCCAATGCCTAGTGGGATTTATACAAGCGGTATAAAAACGAATGACATAAATGAATACTCACATGCTACAACCACATGCATGCGAAAATATGTATATATCTCCATATGTGTACCTTTAAAAAATACATGTTTCGATGCATTAATCAATTTATTTTAAAAAACCATACTTACTCAGATACATTCCTTTACCGGAATTTCTCCTTTTATTCGTTTAAATATCCTTTTGTATTCTCCTTGAAAATCACCATTTCAACACACGCACTCATCGTGTTAGAAAATATTTATTTAATCTTTGAAAATCCCTTTTTGACACACTCTTCGGTTAAATAAGGGTTTCACTATTTAGGTCGCTTAACCACCCATTCATCCACCTTATTTATCATTTTTCCTTAACTTATTGACATTAGTAGATTTATGCATTAACTTGTCCATTTATCCTTTACCGGCACATTTATTTTTTTCATTCAAGTTAGGTTGTATTTACACATTTATCGCACAACCCATTTATTGATTTGTGTTCCACGTTCATTTAACTTTTTTCATAATCTTCCTATACCGCATACTTACATGGGCTCTACACCGACGGTTATGCGCACCAAATGCTCGGGCTAGTGATTTAGAGTTTTTCACCAAAGGGCTCTGGGCGCTTCTTACTTATTACCGATTGCATCCGAGTACTTATTAATGTGTTTAACATTTTACACATGTCCACATTATTCCACTTCTTTACTTTTACCTAGCCAAAGCCAAAACCCGGACTTAACTGTCCGCTTTTCCATTAACACTTGGAAAATTTTGTTTCCTTCTTCTTTAAGTCCCTTATTCACACACACTCACACACACGTGATTTATACTTAATTCATTCACCCATTAGGACTTCATTCGTTTTCACACACCTTAGTGTAAAGACATGCTTTAACATTTTTATTCCACAAAAACGTTCCACTTTAAGTAAATTACCATTTTACCCCTTTGTTTATCAAACTCACAATTTGTTCCTTAACAAGTGTTATTTCTCAAAGGATTATTAAGTTTTCAACTTAACATTCAAAACACTTTTGTCATTTTAACACTTGTTTAATATCACACTTTAACACTTCGAACACATAAATAACACCCTTTACATTTGAAGCTTAAATCCAACAAGCCTTTCTTTAAACCTATCCACATATTTATTATCAAAATACTACAAGTTTATATGCACGGGGAGTGGGCTTTAAACACTACAATCCTCCTGAGTGCATTTCATTCCAGCAACTTGGAAACACTTATTTCATAAATAATTTGTCAAGGGCAGTGATATTCCATATTTTTATTCAATAGAATATCCATTATTTCCCTTTTACTAGAAATAAATAAAAACATTTTTTTTCTTACATTTTTATCCCATAATAATGTCCAATATTTCTTTTCACAAAAAATACACCAAAATAATGTCACCACATATTTTTATTTCATAAAAATGTCAAATTTCAGATTTATTAGGGAAACACACCACAACAATGCTTTCTAGCATTTTTATTCCAAGAATGGTTATTTTCAGACTTAATAGAAAATACACAACAACAATATTTTCTAGCATTTTTATTCCATAAAAATGACTACTTTCAAATTTAATAGAAAATACACAACAATCATATTTTATAGCATTTTCATTCCATAAAATTTTCAGATTTAAATGAAAGTACACAACATTCATATTTTCTAGCATTTTTATTCCATAAAAACTACTATTTTCAGATTTAATAGAAAATACAAAACAATTATATTTTCTAGCATTTTTATTCCATAAATGGCTATTTTTAGATTACTAATAATACATCATTTTTCTCACAATCATACTCTTAATCATACACAATAGTAAGACTTCATTATTCAGTAAATAGAGTCTAAATATAACAAGAGTAGCTTATCCCACCTTAAATAGTCTTCTAGGGTGGTGGTGGTGGTGAAGATGGGTGACGCCCCCACCTCCAAAGGTGCCCTTAAAGGAGTCACAAAAAACCGCCACATAAGCTCCAAGGTGTTCAACATATTGGTCTTGTTCCTCTAGAAGTATCATCCTTCAATACCCATTTTCATGTGGCCACTGAATAGCTAGAACATTATCTTCTCCAACCTATAAATCTACCCAGGGTTTGCTAAAGTAATATAGGGAATATGGGCTTACTGGTCGTGGTTTACGAAGTGTACAGTGGATAATGTGGGTGGTTCCAACTGCTAACAAGTCTAGTCTCTCAAACCTCCAAAGGAACTTTTAACAGAGAGAGGTATATTCATAAATCTGACGGAGTGTTGTTTTTCCTCTCCCCACATTTACACTATCGTCCTCTTATAATCCTAAACGAATAGGTTTATACACAAAAATGAAAAATTTATCACCCCCAAGTCTTGCCATATCAGACCCTAGCATGTCCACCAGTCGACACCTCACTGGATCGACATACACAAAGTAGACAACAAAATTGCAGGTTTGTTTCCACGCCTCCTTCTCAGTTATCAACTCAACAATTCCGCAAATTTTATAATAAATGTGTATTATGATTTCCATACTCACCGTACATTCCATGAGCTGAAATACATTTTTAAATCCATAAATGGGGGCTTGACAACAAGCTGGTAGGACTGACGGTTGATAGACGTCGTTTGAGCGATCATCACAGTCGCTCGAGGGACGATGATAGTCATTCGAGCGACTATCAACGTCGCTTGAGCGACTTGTTGGAGCGACGACATGAACATCCCATCTTTCTTGAGTTTTTCACAATTGACCCAACATGGTTCTAAAGTCTTTAAGAAGGCTTGTTTACTTCGTAACCCAAAAATGTTATAATGATTATATAAGGCATTTATATACTCCAAATCTCAATAATTTTCTTTAATTCCGATTTCTACCTCATCACATATAGTCCATATATATATTTTATTTAATTCATATACAAAATCAAAAACTTATCTTCTTCGTTCAATTTGTTACCTACAAATTCCGATAATTTATAATTAGTTCCTCCTTACGGGGAGGGGTATTACAAACTTCCCTCCTTAGGAAATTTCGTCCTCAAAATTCACGATTTATCACATTTTGTAACCCATTCACCAACGGTCGGTTTTCAAATTCTAAGCATTCTCAACACTTTAGTCCTAGACCTAACGATCCCACTTTAATCAATCACTATTGTTAATCTGGTCATGATCGACCCTAAGGTCCTATTGCTAGTCCTCAAGCATGCCTAACGTGTCCATCTAGACAAAACCTTGGGATTGTTGATGCTGTCCAAACATCACAATGTCACCAATGGATTCATCGACATAAATTATTCCTACATTAGGATTCCTAACCCACATTTCCTCAAAAGATCTCTCGCATAACGCCTAGCCTAGGCAGATATAGTTTCAACACCTCTCGTTACACGTGTAACGACTTTTAAGTTAATATCCTTATAATATAATTAATGTCAACCGAAATCTCCCGCAAGGTCCCTATGTCGACTTAGGGTCACTCTGGGTACCACTGTACGAACACTTATAGCGATCATCTCCTCATTTTCCAAAATACCTAACCAAGTGAAACACTATCACCTAATGATTTATTCGGCCTCAATATTCATTATATTCATGAGTGACATCCTCGAGACTCTTGATTAAGCCGTAACGAGTTATACCTGCTAACTAACAACATATTAACCTAAATTAATCGAGTAACACATGCGACTAATGCAAGAACGCGAAACCACACACACACAAAGATTGGTGTAGAATAAAAGTACATCCATAGAATAGCGCATTCACATACTATGATGCATCAACCATAAATGACCTAACTAGCGTTACTATTGAGCTTACACAACGTTACTCTCAAATAAAAATTAATCGACAACTTCCCATTCTCGGGATCAAATAAGAAGCAAGAATGATACAAATTGGGCAAACGCCATGCTCAAGAAAGGAGTCAAAGTTTGAACCTACGAGGTGAACTTAAAGTTTTCCATTTTCTTATCGATATCCACCAAGTACCTTAGTCTTGCCATGTACCCTGGCTTGACCTCTTAACCTTAACGAGTTATAACCATTAATAATCCATCCGTGCTGGGAAGAAACACAAAACCAATTTCTTCGTGAAGCTGAACGCTAGATTTCCCTCCTTAGGACTAACTCAACATTCCTAACATTGGTAAGTACAACTAATTAAAAACCATGAGTTTACATTCCTTCAACACTTATCTCTAGTCAGTGACCTATCATACCTAGGACTTCATAATTCTTACTCGCGATAACTAAACTCAGTTTTTGAGATCATTCTCATCATATGAAACACCACGCTCACCTGGTTTCAAAATTTTAACTCACAGACCAATGCTGCAACTCTCAGCGCAGTAAACATGGTCCCAAAGTATAGTTACTCTAATGGAACCTCAAACTTTCAAGCATTATCCATTCCTAAGATCTAAGGATTTCTCTTGCTAGAATCATACCAAATCGTATAGGTAGTACACGTAAGTGCTATTAACAAGCCTATCACTTCCTCCCGAGTGCTAACTCTAAAGTCCATAACAAACATCATTGTGTTCTAAGACTCACAAGAGTACCATCTAGTATTGTTCAACCTATCTTCGAAATCATCCTCAAATGTCATGTTATGACACATGCCTATAAGAAGTCGTGGCACTAACTCCAAGGCACTGCCACAAATTGTCATAATCTAATCATACTATAGTCATCAGTGGACTACCATCACTTACGTAAATTTTGATACAACAATGATTCCCAATATAATACATAGTACTCAACCTCAGTTTCATCATTACTAGGAAATGTCTACCACTCGCATTAACAGCTTACTAGATAAACCTTTATATACATCTCTAAGGAATCTTAACACGACTTTCCGTGCTTATCCGTGTTACTAACCCGAAGTCCACCTCCTAAGGCTACATTATTAAATTTCCAACGAGTGTTCAACCACGACAACTAATTTGTCTCATTATTCAATTATCTCCCTACGTGTTAATCTGCCAACTAAAAAAACTATATATCTTGGTAGAATACGGGGAGTCGAGCATTGCCTATGAACACTAAGGCCCATGCCCACGAATGCCACAAGGTATCCTATCTCTCAATTCCAAACTACAATCCTTAAACTCTAATTTATAATCATCCAGGTTATGGTAGGACACATGACGTAGGGTATTGCTCACGAGTAGGCCCACCCTACTGACGTCGCAAGAGGTCCCTTTCTAAAACGTCTCAACTTAATTACTTATTACTAAGTCACCACAATTTTCTAGGTTCACTCCTAGGTTACCCCAATCATTATGATCATCTAAATCCTCACTATAGTCAAGGCATATGAATTGAGACATACTAAACTCAATCTCACAACCAGGGACCTAACATTTTCTCGTCATGTAGCTAACAATTATAAACACATTACCTAGTCACTACTCCAATGGGTTACCTAAGGTTCACCCCCTTTCCATCAAATATCCTTATTATCATTTATATGACCTTTTGCTATAAAAGGCCAAAATTTCTAATCACGACTCATAAGATACATTCATCGGCTAATGAACACCAAGGATCCCACCAACAAGGATAGCATTCTGTTAGCTAAGGTCGGATGTACCTATTCCTAAATGTTGACCCACAAAATCTAAACATTATCACAAAATTTACCACCAACCATGATATTACTCCAAGGATCGAATTTGCCTAATTCCCACATCGATATTGATCTCTCAAATGTGTCACACCCAAGGATACATATAATTTAAATCATGATTTCCCATTATATAATTATGACACTATAGCAATCAACCCTTACCCCTGATTATTTAGAATTTGGTGCCACGTGCCCAACGGGAAAAATTTCATTCTATCAACATCTCCAAAGACTTTATGTCTACAAGGGCTGTAACATGAACACCTCACAATATGAACCACGGTGTCACCACTTACTGGCTTAGAGGGGCACTCATAATTTATTAATCGTACCTTATTAAAATGCAGAAGTGATTTATACAACTAACTTTAATGTATGCCATATGGCACTAATTCACTAGTCGCACTAACCTATTGTACCTTACCGTCGAAGATATGAACTAAGCCGTCACAAAACTAGCGTGACTGACCCCAACCAACATCGACGTTGAACGATCCAACACCGACCTCACCACATCACACCTAAAAGGAACCTTGAACCTAGAGTTGTGATACCATTTGTAACCCCCCGACCTAGAGTTATGGGTTACTTATGAGTTAACCCGATCCGAATTGAGTCATTAGGTGTGAGGTGCAATGAAACAACCTATGTAATATTGCTAGTCAAGTTTTAATTTAGTTAATGTTTCATTTGTTTAGCATGCGATTGTGGTTTCAAGATGAACTACGTGTTCCAAAACCATGTAAACAGAGCTACTAACTTAAATAAATAAAGTATAGTTACCTATAAAATGCCCTAAAAATACGGAACCACTCCCAACCTGCCATAACAAAGTGGGGATGTGAGCCTATGCCCAGTGGGATTTATACAAGCGGTTTAGAAATGATTACTCACACGCTATGACAATATGCATGTGAAAATATTTATATATCTACATATGAATATCGTTGAAAAATACATGCTTCCATGCATTAATCAATTTATTTTTGAAAAGCATACTTACTCAGATACATTCCTTTACCAAAAATTAT
Organism: Sambucus nigra; assembly: GCA_949130495.1. NCBI lineage: Eukaryota > Viridiplantae > Streptophyta > Magnoliopsida > Dipsacales > Adoxaceae > Sambucus > Sambucus nigra. The sequence goes on along the minus strand of OX422207.1, from coordinate 276,952,117 downwards.
CCTTATATTCATTTAAATATCCTTTAGTATTCTCCTTGAAAAATACCATTTCAACACACGCACTCACTGTGTTAGAAAATATTTATTTAATCTTTGAAAATCCTTTTTCGACACACTCTTGTGTTAAATATGGGTTTCACTATTTAGGGTCGCTTAACGACCCATTCATCCACCTTATTTACCATTTTTCCTTATCTTACGGACATTAGTAGATTTATGCATTAACTTATCCATTTAGACTTTATCGACACATTTATTTTTTTCATTGAAGTTAGGTTGTATTTACACATTTAGCGCACAACCCATTTCTCGATTTGTGTTCCACATTCATTTAACTTTTCTCATAATCTTCCTATACCGCATACTTACATGGGCTCCACACCGATAGCTATGCGCACCATATGCTCTGGCCAGTGATTTAGGGCTTTTCACCCAAGGTCTCCGAGCCCTTCTTACTTATTCCCGGTTTCATCCGAGTACTTATTAATGCGTTTAACATTTTACACAAGTCCACAGTATTCCACTTCTTTAATTTTACCCGATCGAAGCCAAAACTCAGACTTAATAGTCCGCTTTTCCATTAACACTTGGAAAATTTTATTTCTTTCTTCTTTAAGTCCCTTATCCACACACACATAAACGTGATTTATAATTAATTCATTCACGCTTTAGGACTTAATTCATTTTCATACACCTTAGTGTAAAGACATGCTTTAACATTTTTATTCCACAAAAATGTTCCACTTTAAGTAAATTACCAATTTTCCCCTTTGTTTATCAAACTGACAATTTAGTTCCTTAACATGTGTTATTTCTCAAAGGATTATTAAGTTTTTAACTTAACATTCAAAACACTTTTGTCATTTTAACACTTGTTTAATATCACACTTTAACACCTCGAACACATAAATAACACCCTTTATATTTTAAGCTTAAATCCAACAAGTCTTTCTTTAAACTTGTTCACATATTTATTATCAAAATACTACAAGTTTATATGCACGGGAAGTGGGATTTAAACACTGCAGTCCTCCTGAGTGGATTAAACATGCATTTCATTCAAGAAACTTGGAAACACTTATTACATAAATAATTTCTCAAGGCCAATGTGATTCCATATTTTATTCCATAGAATACCCATTATCTCCCTTTTACTAGAAATACATAAAAATATCTCTTTCTTTCATTTTTATCCCATAACAATGTCCATTATTTCTTTTCACAAAAAATACACTAAAATAATGTCATCACACATTTTTATTTCATAAAAATGTCAAATTTCATATTTATTAGGGAAACACACCAGAACAATGCTTTCTAGAATTTTTATTCCAAGAATGGTTATTTTTAGACTTACTAGAAAATACACAACAACAATAGTTTCTAGATTTTTTATTCCCTAAAAATTACTATTTTTAGATTTAGTAGAAAATACACAAGAATCATATTTTCTAGCATTTTATTCCATAAAAAACACTATTTTCAAATTTAATAGAAAATACACAACAATCATATTTTCTAGCATTTTTATTCCTTGAAAATGACTATTTTTAGATTGATTTGAAAGTACACAACAATCATATTTTCTAGCATTTTTATTCCATAAAAATGACTATTTTCAGATTTAATGGAAAATACACAACAATCATATTTTTAGCATTTTTATTCCATAAAATGACTATTTTCAAATTAGTGATAATGCATCATTTTTCTCACAATCATACTCTTAATCATAAACAATAGTAAGACTATAATATTCAGCAAATAGAGTCCATATATAACGAGAGTAGGTTATCCCACCTTAAATAGTCTTCTAGGATGGTGGTGGTAGTGAAGATGGGTAACTCCCCCACCTCCAAAGGTGGCTCTAAAGGGAGTAACAAAAGCTCCACCACATAAGCTCCAAGGTGTTCAAGATATCCGTCTTGTTCCTCTATAAGTGTCCTCCTTCAATACCCATTTTCAAGTGCCCACTGAATACCCAAAACATTATCTTATCCCACCCACAAATCTACCTAGGGTTTGCTAAATTAATATAGGGAATATGGGCTTACTGATACTGGTTTACGGAGTGTGCAGTGGCTAATGTGGTTGGTTCTAACTCCTAACAACTCTGGTTTCTCAAACCTCCAAAGGAACTTTTAACAGAGAGATATATATTCATAAATTTGACGGAGTGTTTTTTTTCCTCTCCCCACATTTACACGATCGCCCTCTTATAATCCCAAACGAATGGGTTTGTACACAAAAATGAAAACCCTATCACCCCAAGCCTTTCCATATTAGACCCTAGGATGTCCAGCAGTCGACACCTCACTGGATCGACGGACACAAAGTAAACAACAAAATTGCAGGTCTGTTGCCATGCCTCCTGCTCCTTCTCAATTATCAACTCAACAATTCCACAGATTTTATAATAAATGTGTATTATGGTTTCCATCCTCACCGTACATTCCATGAGCTGAAATACACTTTTAAATCCCTAAATGAGGGCTTGATAGAAAGCTGGTAGGGCTGATGGTTGATAGACATCGTATAAGCGATCATCACAGTCGTTTGAGTGACGATGATAGTCATTCGAGCGACTATCAACATCACTTGAGCGATTGGTTGAAGCGACGACGTGAACATCCCATCTTTCCTGACTTCTTCACAGTTGACCCAACATGGTTCTAAAGTCATTAAGAAGGCTTGTTTACTTTGTAACCCAAAAATGCTATAATGATTATATAAGACATTTATATACTCCAAATCTCACAATTTTCTTTAATTCCAAATTCTACCTCATCACATATACTCCGTATATATAGTTTATTTAATTCATATCCAAAATCCAATACTTATATTCTTCGTTCAATTTGTTTCCAACAAATTTCGGTAATTTATAATTGGTTCCTCCTCCCGTAAAATTCATTTAATTTACGGGACGTGGTATTACACATACTGGTAAATATGATATTTGGTGTTAAAATAAAAGCCTCAAAAATTATTTTATAGTTGTTCTCCATTTTAACATGAGATGTTTTGTCCTAATGGCATTCCCCCAAGTGACCACGTCGTGTTTGACTTAGTATAATTGGGAATAACAATTATACTAGTACTGAAGACTTTAGGAATCTAATAAATATCACATATTAGGACTATATTGTTATGCGCTCATCTCTATACATACACATACATATTCTGAATCTGATTATTTATTTGTTATCCGTTGCTTTCATATAGTTCTTTACAATAAGTTATAATCCCAACGTAGAATCTCCAAAATTTATGATATATATATATATATATATATATATATATATATATATATATATAGAGAGAGAGAGAGAGAGAGAGAGAGAGAGAAATCTAAGTTGAATTATATCTTTTATTCTTATCTTTGATTGAAATCAAAACAGGGGTTGTTAGGGTTTATTCCCGCTTATTAATAATTTTTGGTAGTTTACCGTAGGCATTTTAGTTTTTTATTAGTCCCATTAGTATAAAGTGCATCAATCACAACACAATTATATTTCAACTTCAACTCTATCACACACGCGTAATGAGAGAAGTTATTAAAGACCCCATTGAGATATGTCGTTATGAGACCAATAGCCAACAAATAAGAATATACTAATCATACAGGAGTTTACCCAAAAACTATATCAAAATGTTTGGTTGTCAAACGTATAATGAACACCTATACATTTAGTTTATAAGATTATATTTGGCCTTGTTACTCGTGCAACTGATAGACTAATTATCATGGGTGACTTGTAGTGCTCTAATTGATTTGCATGGCATACTTGCTTGCCTGGCCAATTTCAAGCTTCTTTGTCCACAAGCTTGCAGTCATGGCATCTCCCCATCCATATTATCCAAACCCAACATTTATCAGAGTTTATTCATGTAACACCCTGCCCGCCCGGGGAGAGCAAGCAGCGCGCCACTACGATAAAACTAGCAAAAATCCACAATCAATAAGGTATATATCATCTAAATAAATCCCACAATATAAAAAATCCTCTAATCTCAATCTTCAAATTAAATACAACAAAGTCTTTCGAAATAATATAACTATCTATCTCGAAAGAAGATAAATCGCCAATGCTCTATACATAAAAAATAAATACAAATCTTCTCATGAATACTCTCGAATATTCTTTCCAAAATAATCTTTGCTAAAATCCTCCAAATAATCCGTAGCGCCCAAATCCACGCTAACCTGCCAACTAAAAGAAAATATGGGGAAGTACACAATACAACTGGAAAGGTGCTCAACAAATATTAGCGATGAATAAATCATAACAACACGAGTACGAATATTCAAATCAAATGCGAGTCTCAATAGCATTTTTATCAATATAATTTCTCAACAACACATTAATCCGAGTAACCATGCCTCACCATACCGCGCCCATACTTTATCAAGTAGCCGGATCAGGAATATTAGCGGGTGCCCAACCTTAGTGCCATATTAAAATCTCATGACAACATGCTCAACACAAATATAATACCACATGAATCAAAATCAAATTCCTACAATAATTTCCAGATTTCCAAATGAATTTAGCAATTCAAACATGAGTCAATAATCACATGAAATCAAAGGGAATAACACTCTCGAGATTAAGGAGCATATTGTGTAAAATCTCATACCTCAAAATCGTCACATGAATCATCACATAAAAATCATCCTCTAAATCTGATTGCACCATCACATTCCTCTCACGAAAATAATCAAATATCGTTCTAGCCCAAACTCAAGAAAACACCAAATAAGCCTTCTAATCTAAGGTTGAAATCTTGAATAAGTTTAGGGCTATGGTTTGTAGATGAAAGGGAGTAATTTTGAAGAGGTTTTATGGTTGAAAAGTTTAAGAAAAAGTTATTTTAAAAGTCCATCCACGAATTAGTTGTGATATATAAAGGATTAAGAGTTTGATTAAGAAAAGAGTTCTAATCAAATATAAACATTTGAAAAATTATTACGGACGATCGAACCATCAGAATGGCTTGAAATTTTAGTATGTTGTAGGGAACGACGAGATAGGACTACTGTGAAACATTCAGCTCAATCGGACGGCCAAATTTCTAAAAACATTATTTTTTCTAGAGGGTTTTATGTTTTGAGGACTCTTAGAGAGTTTTATGTTTTGAGGACTCTTTTATATAATAAAAATTCAATTAAAACTCCATTTTAATTCCAATTCCAATTCCGTTTGAAAATTTATTTTTCAAATATAAAAACTAACATTTTAAATTATAAAATTTATAAAATCCAAAATTTCATTTTTCTTCAATTTTCAAAATTAATTTAAAAATTCCCATTAAAAAAATCGTGGTTGTTACAATACACTCATCACATATCTTTTACCAAACTTATCTTTTGTTTTGGTTCATCCATTTTTATCAATGGCTTTGTTGTGGTTAGTATGATTCGTGAATTAGGTGAAGGTACTGAAAGAGAGGGATTCAAACCTTTTATACTCATCTATCTTGGTGTTAGAGACATGGAAGGTGTAAATAATGATTCGTTTCTAGAATTTTTAAGAGATGAGGCAGTGGCAAGGCTTAATGAGCTGTGATAGGTAAGAGATGCTAGCGGCTATCTGAAAAGAACTTTTATGATAGAAGGCTAAAGTCCTAATTTTTTATGAAGTTATGTCATTATCATTGGAAATTTTTTTAAAAGGAAGAGAAAACTGCAATTCTATTGAATATTGTTGATGGTTCATGTGATATAAACTTAAATTAATTTTGTTTAGTTTTAATTTGGTAGTTTAAGCATATGTATGAGTTATAATTAATTTGGTGGATTTTACAGTGCATGATTTCAGATTTGGAGGCTTTGTATTGTTGTCTAGGACTGCAAAGAAGAAATCAATAGTGCCTGAGAGATATTACAATAATTTGACCATAGAAGTAAAGGGAAAGGTCGCCCCTGCTACCAAGGAAATTGATCTTGTGAGTACATTTGTGGATAAAATTATGATCCTGAATATTTTGTGATTGTGTTTGGTAGAACACTAATTATATGCCTTAGAATGAATATTTTTAAAGTATGTTTAGGACCCCAAATTTTATGCCTTAGATTTAATTTTAATAAATTCAATTCAAATTTTAACTAAAAGTCACCCACAATTTTATAGTTGGAATTAGTAATAGGATTGGCAAACACGCCCTCAGACTTTTTAGGGTTTGCCTCTATTGATTGTGACTTAAGAAGGATTTGGTTAATGTCATCTTTGAGTGGTGATATGATGATAAGTTGTTCTGTTATAAAGGGCTATTGGATTTCTATGGTTACATTATTTGATATGTGTGAGATGTATTTTGTAGTAGGAATTTAGTATAAGTGGTTTGCATGATATTGTTTTTCAAATTAGGTTTTGCATTATTTTTACCAAAATGGATACATTTGAGGGTTTTCATTTCTCATTGCAACTTTTGTACTTCGAATTGAAATATATAATCACACTTGACTGTTAATGATACCTATTGTATTCTGGTAAAAGTTTGGGTTTTAGTTGTGTAGTAGATGACTCAGATTTATCCCCAAAAAGTTCTTTTGGTTCTAGGTTTAATTCTTTTTATGATGATGTGAACTTATATATTTTTGCACTCACTGTTGGTGCTACCATATTTTTTTTATGTAGCACCTTGAGAAAATATTAGTGGGATACTTGGGACAAACTCCAAGGAGAAAATAAAATAGAGTATTAGATATTAATATATGTAGCTCCCATGTGTGTTATTTTGACCAAATCCAATATATGAAATCGAAAATTCAAATTTAACATAATATTAGTGTGTATTGATGCATTTAGGTTATTATCTCTATGGACATTTAGTTTTTCTATGGTACAAGTGATGTCTATTATGTTTACTCTATGCTTGAGATCACCAGAGAATGAAGCTTGTTCTATTGAAGCTAGAGCAGGGGACCTTGCTATTGAAGCCCTTCTTAACTTTCCTAGGGACCTACTAATGTAGAGAAATTCTCATCTCATGATCCAAAATATTTTGTTTGTCAACCCAAAAAATAGACACCGCTTCTAATATGAATTAGTTTTCGAAGGTTTCATTCTTATTTGGTTACCCACTATTCTGGTCACTTTTGAGTTGCCCTCCCAAAATTAGAAAAGTTACGTTTGGGGCATCTGAATGGGTCTGGAAATTACTTATTTATCTTGTGCAGGTCTCTTTTGCTTAGTAATTGTTTAGACACCACATTTAAGACCCCTTAAGTCTCTCCCTAGGTCCCTAGAACCTCCTAATTTCTCTACAAACCCTAGGTCATACTCCGAGTACTGATCGAGAGGCCATCGAGAACTCCGAAACCCCATTTGACATCGATCAATTCTATCATCAGAGTGAAAGATCAATGAATCTCTGAAGGTATTCGAATCCCCTTTCCAATGGCCCGCTCTGTGCATGAATAGGCATAACGGTTCAGACAAATGGACTATTTTACCATTAAAATTAATCTGCAGGCCACCAGGCGATCCCGGGCCCCGATTTGACCCCAATCAACTTCATCGTTAGAGAGAAGGCTCTTTGAATCTTTGAAGAGAACTGAAACCCCTTTCCAATGATCCACCCCATGCGCAGAATGACATATGCCTTCGGACAAACGATGTGTTTTACCCCAAACATTCATCGAGAGGCCACCGAGTGCTCTCGATATTTGTTTGACAAATGTCAACTCTTCAGCTCAATCGAGTCTGAATGAATCTTTGAAGGTAACTGAATACCCTTTTTGACAGTCTGCCCCGTGCACGAATCAGCCTTATGATACGAACGAACGACCCATTTTACTCCGAAAGGTCAGCAGGAATTTCCGAGCCCCGATTGATCGAGATCAACTTTTAGAATAGAGATAAGATCTTTATAATGATGAATTACCTCGCATAACCTTTCCAGTGGTCTTCCCTGTATGCGATTATGACTTATCGTTCGAACGAACGATCCATTTCCGTCCGGCCATCTCCCGTCTAAAGGACTGATGAGCGCTTTCGAGCACCGTTTGACCCAAAGTCAACTCCCAAACCTAGGAGAGGCCGAGAGGAATATTAAAGGTCTCTAAATTAACTTTCTAATGGTATGCCACATGCATAATTTAGATCAACATATCGTGTTCTACGACCTTTTTTAGAAAAAAATACACGAGACTGCCGATTGGCAGGTTCATATCCCTGCCTATCGGCAGTGTGCCTAGGGTTTCCAACCAATTTCTAGGGCTAGGGATATGTCGATCGACACCCCTTTACTATATAAATATAGGGCATTACCTCACTCCCAAAACAGACCTCAAATACATCAAAATTACTAATCTCAACAACATTTAATTGCAATCAGTGAAGTTTCCTTACCTGAAATTCCTTTTCACATTTCATTCCCATAATTTTCATACCCAATTTAGAAAAATCTCATTCTCTATCATCCAAAATTTATCTCAACACTCAAGGGAGTTCATCAAGGATCAGGACTTAATTCTCCAAAGAAGGTCCAAAAATCTTTCTCTCTTTAATTTCTTCATTTTCGCATTAGTTACATAAATTCTTAATCTACCTTTTACTTTAGTTAATACACATTAAGATCTCACCTTTTTATTAGTTATATTGCACATACATTATTTTCTATTAAAAAACCCAAAACAAACAAAAAGAGGGTTACACCTACAAATTCCAACGGGATAATCCACCACAATTTCTCAAAACTAAAGTACATTTTCTACACACACAGATATAATAAATTCATGTTCGAATCTATGGGATAAACCCCACCCTTATGCCACCTGTGAACTACGTGGACTTTGATGCCTCTATAGAATACGTGGGTGTTTGGGGTTAAAACCTGTTACTCGAGTTCAATTTTTATTTTTTCTAATTTTCGCATTTGTCACCTTTTCAACTATACATTATTTTAATATATATTATATTTGTGATCTTTATTAGTGTTTCATCCAACATATATTATCATTTCATCATAACGATCAATATCCCGATAAACGTATACATTTTATTTTCTAAATATTATTTTGGAAACATTCATATGGATTACCCCACTCTACCTTTTTCATGGTATGAGTTGGGTGATTCCGATCTCCATTTATATATACACGCACACTCACTTCATGGAGAAATTAAGGAAAATAATAGCATAATCCCATGAGATATCAAAAGGGAGGGATGGGTGCCTAACACCTTCCCATTTCGTAACTTAGCCCCCAAACCTTCGAACTATTGGTTTCATAAACATCAGTTGTCTTTGCTAACGCTCTCTCGAGGGGACAACATGCTCTTTTACTTATTTTGTGCAAAATAGGTTGGCGACTCCATCCCCTTACATTCACCCCACACTGAAGACGACCAAAGCACTCTTAGAGAAAGAGGTCACGGGACCTTTTTCTCCCCCTCCTTTTTCCCCGGCACATGTAGAGAGAGATATCCGAGGATGGCCATAGTGGCGACTCCGCTGGGGATAATTTTCAAGAGGGCTACACTCTATTTGCATTGGTGTTATTGTTTTGTGCTTATGTGTGTATGCATCTACTAGTATGTTCCCTTATTTCTCCTCTATTATTTTTGCACATATACACCTCATGCTTATACCACTACTCACTCACACATTTGTAGATACTTCCCATGTACACTCCACACTACTTACACATAGGATCACTTATATCCACATATTGCACACACCACTTAAAATATCCATGCTTAGGTGTCACTAACACCCCCCCAATACTTATCACACTTGTATATATATGTGCTCATGCACACTTGTCACGCACCACTTGTAGTTGATCCATGCTTAGGTTCACTACCACACACTCACTTCTAGATATTCACACATCACTCACCCTCAGATATTCATGCTTAGTATAACTTTCATGCTCCCAGCTAGATTTACTTTTTATACTTGTACATTCGTCCCTATTAGTATAGTGCTCATCATGCTAAATAATATACTCTCTCCATAATATACTAATCAATAATCATACATTTTTCACACTACATCACCAAAGAGCATGGCTATTGACCAAATTTTATCCCGCAATTCGAGGGGGTCACTTCATGATGGGCACTGGTTCGGTAGGTCGCAGTTATCCTAAACAATATGACTCTCACCTTCCATTGGCCAAGTACCTTCGATGTATATCAAACGGTTCTCCCCGCATCGTACTTCTTGACTGAAGTCATGGCGGGAGGTATATGGCAGGGAACTCATTCATATACATTGACTGTATCGAATTCTCTCTCACACTTACTGCCCTACGAGGTATATTGTAAGGAAATTCATGTACACTGAGGTATATCAAATGGATTGTCCAAAGATATGGATTTCCCTCAAAAGAAAAACGTATATCATGGAAGTAATGCCAAAGAGGGGAACCCTTCCAATTAGCCAAACAACTGCATGCCCTCATATAGGCGTCAAGCCCGGGGAACTCATATTATTAGTTTGTTGGTTACTACCCGAAACTCTTCCGAAATTATGGGTCAACATGCCACCCAAATTTTCGCACGATTTTCAATTTTTCAAAACAGGACCCCATCCATGAGCCTAGCAACAAGTCCAACCATGCTTTTTTACATATTTTTCAAACCAAATTTTTCAAGGCTCGGGTCCGGTCTGGCATTTCTTTTTGCATTGAGGTAAACGTAATATAAGTGACAACATAATAATAATAATAATAATAATAATAATAATAATAATAATAATAATAATAATAATAATAATAATAATAATAATAATAATTATTATTATTATTATTATTATTATTATTATTATTATTATTATTATTATTATTATTATAATAATCATACTGAGACCCTTTTTTCTCACTTTTACTCTTTCTTTACCAAAAGTGTAAAAAAAAATTCCCTCTTTTATCAAAATACCGAAAAATATTTTTCCTCTTTTTTACCCAAAAATATTTTGTCCTCCGCTTTTCTAAAAATGTCACAAATATTTTCCTTCAATAATAAATTCGAATTTTTCTCCTTCTCAGGTCAATCGTATACCTAACCCTTGCCCTGGCTCCCTATTGGCTTAGGTCTTCCGTCGAACCTCTCGAGGATCCGTCATTTCCCTCGCTACTTTCTTCGAGTCCAAAATTCATCTTCATCCACTTTTCATGGAGAACGCTGACCAAGTACCGAATGTGCAGCCAGATTTGATGATAGTCGTATCCCTACTCACTGCCAAGATTGATAACCTTCAAACCGAGGTTCATGAGATGTAACAAAATTGGGTCCCTGTCCCAAAGAGCTCAAGGTCCTCTTCCCTAGAGCTATGAGTCTGCCCACACCTAAGCCTATTTGGGTTCCTGAGGAATATCAGCATGCTCCACGTGCCCCCTGCTAATGGGCCATCATCAGCTCAGCTCCTATGTCGAATCTTGCCCAGCCAAGGGCTAACCTACCCGTGATAATTGATCCAAAAGAAGATGAATGGAAAAAAGTCAAGGAGGGCCTTAACATGTTGAACAAGATGTTTGACCAAGTCAGAATCTCTAGTAACTACATGGATTACACCCACATGTCTTCCTATCATAAAGCAAGGCTACCAAAAAAGATCAAAATACCTAACATTGAGAAGTTTGGGAATAGTGGACCCCCAATTATTCATCTCCAAATTTACCACAAAGCCATGACTCTCCTAGGATCCTCCAAGGAAATAGTAGACTAGATATTCCAACATACTTTGAAGGATAGCGCTCTTCGATGATTTTTATTTCTCGAAGAATATATAATCTGCAGTTGGGAGGATGTTGCTCGTGAATTCATGTCACACTACAAGTATAATGAAGAGTTGGAGGTTACCTGCTATGATTTAGAACTTCTCAAATAGAATCATAGGTAATCTGTCAGTAATTTCATAGTAAGGTGGATAGAGAAAGCGATTATCAACGATGGGAGGAATGTACTACCCCCATTTTTTAGCCCTTCGAGAAGTAGGAGTAGAGATTGAAAAAAGTCTTTGCAAGACAGAAGTTAAGCCGAATAAAGTATCCAGATAATTTACTCCCCAAAACTAATAAAAGCCTGCCAATACCATAGTTTCAACCATTAATAACATCTCTCAACCTGTCACTTCATGGGTACCAGAAAGCCTCCCAAACCTAGTAAAAAAGGAATAGACCGAGCTTCATGATCCCCTCTCTAAAGTTTTCCATGCCATTTTAAGTATAAATCTTATCAAACCAATGGACCTTCGTCCATTACCAAACCCACTTCCCAAAAATTTCAAACATGATGCCCATTGCGATTTTCACAAAAGTGTCGGCTACACCACTGATCAGTGTTTCCACCTTCGAAATGTAAACCAAGGTCTGATTGATCGGGGTATTATCGCCCCACTAGACAATCCTAAGACAAACACTACCCATAATCCACTCCTAAATTATACAAATTCCATCTTCCTAGAAGAAGATCCATCTACACAGATTGCACCCATTAAATCGTCTATATATTCCCCTAAAACCCTCTAAGTTTGCCCATATTTTCTCCTACATCCTATCTATTTTTTCGATTAAGCTCTGTCACTCCATACTAGATTATGCATTATTTTTTGTACCCACTCCGAAGGGAAGGATATGGAATTATTAGCAGTATTTAACCATCTCTTAGAGTTCGGGCTGAAAGTACCCTCAGAAATGACCATTAACTACCAAAAATTCAGTATATTGTTCTTAGAAGCTCGAAAATAGGCTCGGGAGTAAAATAATTGGGTGGTACCTACCAATGAAGTCAGTTTAAATGATGTTGTCCAGATCATAGCTAACTTCTTCTAACTGACTAGTGAAATTTACAGCATATCCGAGATACTTAATGCTTTGAAACCACAAGGGTTCTTGGTCCTTTCACTTATACATCTCCCCGTTGAGTTGGAGGATACATATGAAGAGGTCGTTGAGGTTGTGGACTACATTACATTTTCATGGAAAGATGATGGCGTTTCCATCGGATGGGGGGGATAAATCCGTTAGTTTAGATAAAGAGCAACGCCCAAAAAAGACTAGCCCAATAGTCAACATATGTGGAATTATATCGTTTGAGGAGCTGCTAGGAAAATCAGCAAGGTGGCTGAACAACTCGAGATAGATGAGGAAACGGGGTTTCTTATTTTTTCCCTCCTCTGTAAACCATGTGACTAAATCAGGGAGGCATTACCAGATCCCGACTCGCAGTCATCAGCGGTCGATAAGCAAAAAGGTGTTGAGAATTTTCCTATGATTGAAATGACCCTCGAGGAGAGAAAGTTCCTTGATCAGTTGAAGAAAACCTAAGCTAACATCACCAGGACCACGATTATTTATGTCTTTCGAGTTGCACCAAAATGCCTTAATTAAACTACTCACCGGTACCACGGTTCCTCTTTCCACCACACCAAAAAAAGTAGTGAATTTGGACGGATCTTTAACCTTGGCTAGAATGCTTTCCTTCTCCGAAGAAGAAATTCCTTAGTTTGGTCCAAATCATAACTATGCTCTCAATATCTCTGTCAAAGTCATGGGAAAGACCATTCCACTTTCTCTTGTCGATAATGGATCAGCTCTTAATGTTTGAGAGCCCGCAATTACTCGAGATTGAAAGTATCAAGGGTGTGTCTTCTTCCCTATATAATAAACTGAAGTTCTTCACCAATGGGAAGGTCATCACCATCTTGGGTGACAACAATAACCTTGAGAATGAAGGCACCAATAATCTGGTACTAGAGATACAACATTTGGTAAATGATATTCTTTTGTTAGGTTTTCGAGTCGAATCACTACAACTCCCAGTAAGGGATGATTTCAAAGACAGAGTTTGTCCATAACACAACCCTTATGGCAACATCAATTTGATACACATGTTCAAGAACATGCACTCTATGCCCGAAATAGGGGTGGGAATATGACAATAGGAAAACTTGAACCAATGATATCGAAGAAATACTTTCCTCCTTGTGTCCTAGGTTATCAACCATCAGTAGAGGAACTTAGAAATGCTCTACCAACCTCGATTGAAGAGAAGGCTAGGGAGTGCTAAAATTGTCTCAAGAAATTCTTTGAATGGAAGATTCATCAGAGAGGGCTAAATTTCTACTCTTCCGGCTTTCCTGAACCATGGTATGATCATGTGGATAAGAAGATAAAACCAGGAATGGAAATATTTTTCCAAGACAGCTACTCATGGGCTAAAAGTTCCCAACAGCATGTCCAACCACTCATTGAGAAGACTATATCTGCTATCGAAGATTATGAGGGAGGTGACTCCGAGGATTCATTCAACCTACAGACACTGGGGCTAACACTTTGCATTGTCCATTCAATGCTACATCATCGGATCTATCTTGCCTGATCAAAGTTTCTCACGCACCACTCCTAAAATGGCATGGTATATCAGTTCCACCTGCTGAAGTGAAACCCAACCTATATGTTAATACTATTTGCTCTTGTTTTGCTGTTCCTCCCTATTTTGATGTAAACGAGACCTCTTTCGATGAGGTTCTCAACGCTATTTTTCCCAATAATGAAATAAATGAACATTTCGAGTACCTTATTGTGCCTTACAATAATTGTCTTGATTCTAATCAAACTCTCGATGATGATGATGATTTTGCAAATGAACAATTCTTAACTAACATAAATGAGGTTAGTAGCAAATAACATAATCTCATTTAAGTTATTGAAGATGAAAATGTTGTTATTGATCTTGGTTCTAGTAGCCAACAACGTGAGATTGGATAGGGTCCACCCTTAAAGAGCAAGAGTATGCAAAAATTGAGGAATTACTAAAGGAATTTATGGATGTCTTCACATGGTCCTACAAAAATATGCCCGACATTAATCCTAAGATCACTCAACACAAGATTCAAATCCTCCCAGAATACAAACTGGTCAAACAGAAGCTACGAAATCTCCACACTGAATGGTCGCTCAAGGTCAAACCGTTGAAAGTGGGTTTCATTTGTGTGATCGAATATCCCATGTGGCTAGCTAATAACTTACCCATTCCAAAATATGGATAAAAGGTTCATATGTGCATTGACTACCGATATTTGAACAAGGCCTCTACGAAGGATGATTACCCGTTACCCATTATCAACATGATTATGGACAACACAACTAGCCACGCAGTCAAGTCATTTGTTGATGGTTTTACCAGATATAACCAGATCAAGATAAACTCGGATCATCAAGAGAAACCCTCATTCATCACACTTTGGGGAACCTTCTATTACACCATTATGCCATTTGGTCTAAAAAATATAGGGGCTAACTACCAAAGGGCATCCACAACCATCTTACATGACCTGATATAAAAAGAAGTTAAAGTCTACGTGGATGGTATGATTATCAAGTCTAATACTAGGAAAGTCATGTGCTCTCTCTCCAAAATTTCATCAAGCGACTACGAAAATAAAGATGCGACTTGACCCACAAAAATGTGTCTTCAGAGTTACCAAGGGGAAGATCTTGGGATTCAAGTTTAGTGAAAAGGGGATTGAGGCAGATCCTGCCAAAATAAAAGTCATACTCGAAATTCCACCACCCCGAATGGAGAAAGAAGTACAAGGATTCCTTAGAAAATGATAGTATATCAACCGGTTCATCAGTCAGTTGACTTCTATCTGTGAAACCATCTTCAAAGTCCTCCGTAAGGATTCAACTAAGGTTTTGAATGAAGCTTGTCGGGAGTCCTTTGACCAAATCAAGCAATATCTAACCCGACCTCTAGTACTCATGCCACAATGACCTGGTCTTCCTCTTCTCATATACCTAACTGTAACAGGCACCATAGCTGGGGCTTTGTTAGCCCAATATCTTGAAGAGTCCCTTAAAGAGAGAGCCATTTACTATGCCAGCCGCAAGTTGGTTGGGTACAAAGTTAACTACACTGCATTGGAAAAAGAGTGTGTCACCCTTGTCCGGGTCACCCAAAAATTATGGCACTATATGCTCGCTTTTCCCATTAATCTTGTGTCCCAAATGGATTCTATCAAATACCTACTTGAGAAACCTGCCATGTCTAGGTTAATGGCCCAATGGTTGATGCTGCTAGCCGAATTTGATATTGTGCATGTCACATAAAAAGCCATGAAAGTAAGAGCCATTGACGACCTCTCTAACTACCCTATGGAAGAAATCGATGTTTGAATTTTTGATTTCCCGAATGAGAATATCCTTTACACCTCTCAAGAAGGCCTCCGGTGGAAAATGTTCTTTGATGGCGTCGCCAATAAGAAAGGGTATGGCATTGGGATACTCCTTTTTTCCAGTGATGACTCTCACACTCCCATCACCATCAAGTTGGATTTTCCCTGAACCACCAACATGACTGAATAAGAGGCATGCACAATAGGCCCCAAAGTCACTCTGAAGAAAGGAATTTGATGCCTAAATGTATACTGGGATTCAACCCTAATCATTAGTCAAGTTCAGAAGATGGAAAGTCAAGGACAAGAAACTCTTACCCATCCCTGCCCACCTAGAAGAACTGGCCTCCTAATTATAAGGTATCACCTTCCATTACCTACCCTGAGAAAAAAACAACATAGCCGATGCCCTTGCTACCTTAGCCTCCATGGTTGACATGCCCGAAGGAACAAAAATGCCCCCCTTATTAGTCCAAAAGCAAGATAAACCAACCCACTGTTACCACATTGAGCTCATCACATAAGAAGATCCTGATATAATCGATTGTTATTACTATGACATATGGCGCCTTAGCAAGCACGGTAGATATCCCCAAGATTCTAACAAGAAAGACGGAGCAACCCTCCCCAAATTGGTTGACTAATACATTATCTGCGATAAAGTAATGTTTAAGATAAACTTCCATGGAACCCACTTACACTACATCGCAGGGGCTGACACTGAAGAGATGATACAGAAAATCCACAGTGGGGAGTGAGAACCCCATATGAATGGCCATATGCTCGCCAAGAATATCATCCGATAAGGATACTATTAGATTACCATGGTCCAGGATTACACCGCCTATGTTCGGAGATGCCTTAAATGCCAATAATTATCCAATCTCAAGCACTTACCTCCATGATAATTATACAACATAACTTCTCCCTGGCCGTTTTGAACATGGGGCATCGACATCATAGGTAAAGTTACACTCAAGGCCTCTAGTGGGCAACGAGTTATACGCAGTTCTGAATGCCAAAAAGGTGGCCAAGTTAAAAAAAATATCATCTTTCGATATGGGGTCCTGCACAAGCTAGTGTGAGATAACGGGTTACATTTCGAGGTAAAAGTCATGAATTGGCCGATGAGTGTGGTATCGAGAGACACAAATCTTCTCCCTACCAACCTCAAACCAACGGTGCAGTTAAAGCCGTTAATAAGAAACTCAAAGCAATCATCAGCGGGATGATCGAGAGTTATCGAGACTAGGACGATCAGATCCCGTACGCCCTCTAGGGCTTCCTTACTTCAGTTCGAGCATCTACTACTTCTACCCCTTACTCTCTAGTATACGTTACGGAAGCATTCCTAACCGTTGAGCTGACGATTCCTTCACTACGCGGCATGCTTGAAAGTAAAGCTAGCGAGGAAGATTAGCATCAGAGTCGTCTTGACGAAATGTCACTCTTCGACGAAAGGAGACTGGAAGCTCTATATCATATACAAGGGTACAATCACCAAATAACATTATTATTCAACAAGAGAGTCAGGGACCGTGGTGTTCGAGAATGGGATTTAGCCATTAAAGAAATTATAGAGCCTATTGGTTACCCTAGAGGGAAATTCAAGACCAATTGGATTCGCCCCTACATTGTGAAGAAGATCCTAACCGGTGGCACCGTTATGCTCACCGACCTCACTGGGGAAGAGATGGCCCATCAAATCAACCTAGACCATCTCAAGAAATTCTACCCTTAGTCTGAAATCTCGACACGCTATGACTCTTCTCATTTCCCTTCTATTCTAAAAAAATTCTCCATTTCCCTCTACTCAGAACTACGTGGGGCCTGATCCTCTAAAAATATTTTTACTTCCAAAGATAAGACTCAGAAATTTTTCAAAACCCCCAGAGGTACATAGGTAACTCATATGCTTCATATGAGCACAACCCCCTTCTTTTTCACAAAAGTCTATTCTTTTCTTATCTTTGAGAACGATGGTTCATTTTTATCATTTACATTAACAAAATGATTATTTATGCCCTAGCGATTGGTATAGATAATTCAAATGCAAAAACTAATCAATAGGCACAATAATATAATTAAAATTTCCTTTATTTCATTTATAAAAAGATTCTGTTACAATTACATCAGCATAGGTAGTCATACAACTTTCCCTGCCAACCTAACCTTATTTTCCTAAAAATAAAACAAGCCAAACTACTCTTAAATAACCTTCCCAAAATTTGTTCCCACACATAACCAAACACATCATAAAAGCTTCACAAATAAAATTCCCCATGAATCCTACCAATAACTTCCATAAGAACCATCCCCATCATCATATACATCTTGGGGTTCCCCAAAATTCCCCTGATTGGATGGAATACCGAAGGCGCTCCATGAAATGGTAAGCCCGGACCAGCCTATGGAAAACCATGACACCTCCCTCCAGGTTTTCAACCATTACAATCCACATATGTCCGCTCTCCTCGGCCAGCATCTTGGAAACTACCCTCCTCCACAACCACTTCATGTAATCCCCGAAAACATGAAAAACTCTACCAATAGATTGGGAAGGGTGGGTCGACGATTGATAATTCTCCCACAGAGAGCCCATCCGCATGCGCATGTGCTCTGTCAAATCCTCCACGGGAAAAAAGTCTAGTGTCCAAGGTGGAACAATCTTCTCCCAGCCAAATTGATGCAAGAGCCTTCAAGGAAAGTAGAAAGAAGTCCGTCGGAGGCCAACCAACCGAACATAATGGAATTGCCCAAGCTCTAGAATGGGCAGCAACTCTCCTCACCAAGGAATTGACCAGTGAAAACCTCGAGCCCCATGCTCCACAAATCAGTTCTCTTAAATATTGATATCCAAGCCCATGTTGATAAAGTAGCGAGTAAATAAGTTCAACACGGTTGCCAAAGAAAATTTAGGAGGGACCACCATATGAAATATCTCTGATAATCACATGAACAACATAACTGGGATGCCCCTTAGAAAGTCAGAATGACCTTCCTGTTAAGCATCTAGACCATTCAAAGTCTTCGCTAGTATCATTGCCGCAGGATTGCGATAGTATGACATCCACACAGTGATAACATCAAGTTGAGGATCCACCCACAGGTCCTCAGTCACCAATAGTAACTTTAATGTTAAGCCCAGTGCAACAACTCCAGCATCAACACAGTCTCTTCAACACACCAAATTCAACACAATCCAACGAAGGCAACAAGCACCACTTTATAACCCAACTTTCTATCCCCTCATCCATATTCCTATCAAGATGCCAAGGCTTACCTCTGTTAAAAACTTCCAAAAAACTCATTCTTCCTACTATTTCTTAAAATAAATCTCTTCAAAAGGGAAGCTCTTTTTCAACCAAGCCTCCGAGGCCATCTTCTACTCAAACGTATTCAAAAAAAAAAAAATTCCAACTCTTTCTCAAAGCCAAAAACTCAGCAGCAAATTAAAGCTCATGTAGAGTAGGCCACTAAATCCAGATAATCAAACAATATATGCATCTCTTTTCGCCTTGTTTGATTTTTCTTTTTCAGGTGCAATATCACTACATCAAGCATGCAATATGGTTAAATGCTAAGCTCCCACAAACAGCAGGGAATGTGAAAGAAAATTGCGAGGAGCCATCCCCTAGGGATCAAAGGTCACCTGCAGGATCCCCAACGAAAAATCAATATTTGAAAAAGATCATCAAAGAAAAGTGGTCTCAAGAGGAAAAACGAATTTACTCGATTGGCATTGTACCTTCACCGGCCCGAGGTATCCCAAAAGGCCATGCCTCTGCCGTATGGCACCTCTTACACCCTGCCGATTGCTACCTCCTTGAAATTTTGTACAAAAATTCCCCAAAAAATACCAAAAATTCCCAAAAAATCTCCTTCAAATTTCAAAAATTCCTAAATTAATTTTAGAACCTTTTTCACCAAAAACATTTTTCCAAACCTCTCAATTAATACCAAATTTTCTCTTAGAATCATTTCCCCGGAGGTATCCCAAATGTAATTGGATATCTCCCCAACAACGTCTCCAAGGAACACTGTAGAAATCAGAGAATTCTCCAGCAGGCTTCACCCAATCCTGAGATTAATATCTTTTCCCCAGTGGAGTCTCCAAATTTTTGCAAGAAAACTATGCCCCATAGCTCCTACTTAAGACCTTAGAATTGGCTTCGACCCTCATAATTGGTCACTCCTACTTAAGGTCCTCATAATTGACCTCGACCCGCTTAAAGCCCTCAGAATTGTCTTTGACCTAAAGAATTGGTCGCTTCTACTTAAGCCCTCAGAATTGATTTTGACCCTCAGAATTGGGCACTCCTACTTAAGTTCCTTAGAATTTACCTCGACGTGCATAATTGGTCGCTTCTACTTAAATCCCTAAGAAATGGCTTTGACCCTCATAATTGGTCACACTCTACTTAAGCCCTCAGAAATGGCCTTGGCCCTCAGAATTGGTCATACTCTACTTAAGACCTTAGAAATGGCTTTGACCCTCAGAATTGGTCACACTCTACTTACTACCTCAGAATTCACTTTGACCCTCAGAATTGGTAACACTCTACTAAAGCCCTCAGAAATTACTTTGACCTGCAAAATTGGTCACACTCTACCAAAGACCTCATAAAAGGCTTCGACCCTCAGAATTGGTCACCTCTACTTAAGGTCCTCAGAATTGACCTCTAACCCTCAAAATTGGTCGCTTCTACTTAAAGCCCTCAGAATTTACCTCAACTCGTAAACTTGGTCGCTTATACTTAAAGCCATCAGAATTAACTTCAACCCTCATAGATGGTCACACTCTACTAAAGCTCTCAGAATTGGCTCTAACCCTCATAATTGGTCACTCCCATCTTAGGGCCTCGAAATTAGCTTTGACACTCAGAATTGGTTGCTCCCTAGCCTAGGTCTCCAAAATTAACCTCGGCCCATAGAATCGGCTACCCCCAGCATTTCGACATCGACCCTCTCAATCGGTGATACTTATCCCTTAGGTCCTCAGAATACCCCTTTTTCCAAAACATCATGTGGTGTCTATTCGACGGCCTTCACTTCTTCCAAGATCACCCATCGAGGGGATTTGTAGACACCACATTCTAGGACCCCATAAGTCTCTGCTTAGGTACCCAACACCTCCTTATTTTGATAAAACCCAAGTTAAACTCTAAGTACTTATCTAGAGGCCATCGGGCTCTCCTGAACCCCATTTGACTCCAGTCAACTCTATTGTCAGAGTGAAAGCTCAATGAATCTTCAGATGGTTCTGAATCCCATTTCCAACTGTCTGCCCCGTGCATGAATCGGCATAATAGTTTAGACCTATATACCATTTTACTACTGAAAATCGATCTAGAGGCCACCGGGCGCTCCTAGGTTCCTATTTGACCCCAATTAACTTCATCGTCAAAGAGAAAGATCTTTTAATATTTAAAGGGCACTGAAACTTCATTTTCTCTCAAAAATTGATCCGGAGGCCATCGAAAGCTCCTGGTCTCCGTTTGACCAAGGTCACTCTTCAGCTCAAAGGCTGGATGAATATTTAAAGGTCATTGAATACCCTTTCCAATGGTCCACCCCATGTGCGAATCAGCCTTACGATACAGACGAATGACCCGTTTTACTGCGAAAGGTCACTGGGCACTTCTGGACCCCGGTTGACCAATGTCAACTTTTCGAACTGAGAGAATATCTTTGTAATGTCGAAATACCTCACATAAACTTTCCAATGGTCAACCCTATGTGTGATTCTGACTTACCATTCGGACAAACGATCCGTTTTCGTCCAACGATCTCTCGTCCAAAGAATCGATGAGCGCTTTCGAGCCCCGTTTAACCCAAACTCAACTCCTGGAACCAGGAGCGGCCCAAAGGACTCTTGAATTTATCAAAAAGAAATTTCTAACGGTATGCCATGTGCATGATTTAGATCAACGGATTGCGTTCTACGACCGTTTTTCTAAAAAAATATGGACGAGATTGTCGATTGGCAGGTCAATTTCCCTGCCTATCGGCGGTGTGCCTAGGGTTACCAACTGATTGGCAGGCATAGGGCTATGACGATCGACACCCATTTACCTTATATATAGAGGGCATGACCTCACTCCTAATGTATACCTCTGATCTCAAAATCCGTGATCGCAACAATATTCTCTTGCAATGAGTGATGTTTACTTATGTGAAATTCCTTTTCATATTTCATTCCCATCATTTTCATACACAATTTAGCAAAATCTCATTATCTCTCATCCAACATTCATCTCAACACTTACGAGAGTTCATCAAGGATCAAGATCAAGCCTCAATTCTACAAAGAAGGTCCAAAAATCCTTCTCTCTTTAATATCTTTAATTTCTCATTAGTTACATAAATTCTTAATCTAGCTTTTAGTTTAATTCATTCATATTAACATCTCAGCTTTTTACTAGTTATATTTCACATACTTTATTTTCTATAAAACACAAAACAAACAAAAAGAGAGTTACACCTATAAATTCCAACGGGATAATCCACCACAATTTCTCAAAACTAAAATACATTTTCTACACACAGACATATAATAAATTCCCATTCGAATCTATGAGATAAACCCCACCCTTATTCTGCATGCGAACAACGTGGACTTTGATGCCTTTATAGGCTACGTAGGCATTTTGGGTTACAACCTGAGACTCGAGTCCAATTTTGAATTTTTCTAATTTTCCCATTTTCACATTTGTCACATTTTCATCTGTACATTATTTTAATATATATATATATATATATATATTTGTGATCCTTATAAGCGTTTCATCCAACATATATTATTGTTTCATTATAACGATCAATATCCCGATAAACGCATACATCGTATTTTTTAAATATTATTTTGGGAACATTCCTACGGAAGACACCACTCTATCTTTTTCATGGTATGAGTTGGGTGATTCCGATCTCCGTTTATATATACATGTACACACACATCATGGAGAAATTAAGGACAACAGTAACATAAACCCACGAGGGACCGAAAGGGAGGGATGGGTGGCTAATACCTTCCCATTCCGTAACTTTGCCCCGAACCTTCGAACTATTGGTTTCGTAAGCATCAATTTGTCTTTGATGCTGCTTTCTCAAGGCGACGACATGTTCTTTTGCCTATTTTCTGTAAAATAGGCTAGCGACTCCATCTGTTTTCATTCACCCCACACCGACAACAGTGGAACCGCTCTTACAAAAAGCGGGCGCGAGACTTTTTTCTCCCCCTCGTTTTTCCCCCCATAAGGAGAGAGGAGAGAAAGATATCCGGGGATGGACACAAATTATATTTAGAAGATTATAAGGACGGCTAAGTAAAACCATGAGAGATGTAAAGAGGCTTCCGCTGGTGCATTCAGGGATCTGGGGCATGATGACTATAACTCATTATTTACACTCCCAAATTTGTCTTTTTTTGGATTGTTTTCTTTTTATCCTTCTTATATGTAATTATTTTAACATGGGGTTGGGGGCGATTTCATTGTGTCAAATGAAAGGACATGATATGATAAAAGGGAACTTAGATTTTTAATGATGAATTTGGAAATGCTTATATATTTTTTTCAAGTTTAGTACGTGTTATACGGAATGCTAACATTGATATTCTAAGTACTTCATATGATTTTTTGGAACATGAAGAGGCAACTAAGCGGTAAGCAAATAGTGCAACAATAAACAAAATTAAATGTCACTGTGATTCTTCTACTCTATGAAGTTATTTCATCCAATATTGAAGAAAATAAAATCATCTCCATGGAAAATGCATAATGCATAATGAAACAGGTATTTTGGGTTCTCCAAGTGTCATTGTATAATGCTTCAATGGCATATTTTTTTAACTTGTTTGCATGTGAACAATACATAGCACATTTTAGCATTTAGGATTTAATGAAGGTGATCTCCCTTACCTCCATTGTTAGTCCTATGAGGCTGTAATAATCTCCACCTGACCCCCAAAGAAAAGAAGAAAATGGTAGGAAAAATTGGTCTATTTAGCATTTTGCACCATGACGCATGATCACCCCTAATGTATCCTCGTACTTTTTGGGCATCAAATCTCTTTTGATCCTTTATTTTGGAAGATTAATGCACAAAAAGGTTTTTTCTTATCTTCCATTTAATAATTTTAAATATTCCCTCCTTATGAATTATTGGTTTACTAAAATTGCATTCTATATATTCACCGCCCCTCTTGTTCTTATAACAATTTTATAGTACAAATCAACTCTTTATGGAAATAATTTAGATTATGAATCAAATTTATGTTTTCCTCCATGTATTTAGTAAGTTTGTCACTTCATTTATAAATCTTATTCACATGACTTCATTTCTGACCCTTGATTTCAATAGAGTTTGATTGGACCATTTTTTAGTTACCACTTCATTGTTTGCATCCTCAATAATTTGCCCCATAATTTCCAATGGGATTTGTATTGGATGCTCCGAATGTTACATGATGTAAGAGTTCATTATTTCGTTGTCCAATGCCTGGTACTCCACATAACCAAATATAATATGTCAAAATATTTGTCTTGTCACGACACACGTTATAGGATGTGTTGAGAATATTACTGTCGCATCAACTAACAAAAATGTACATCATAATATAAAAGATTAATGGCCTATCTTCTTATAATCTTTTCCAAATGTTGCCAAAGTAATGTTCTGTGTTTGGTCACCCCATCATGAACTTGTTTAACTTTTCTTACCCTGGGCATGTTGCAGTTTTATGCCCAACCATATTGGGGAAGAGACAGATCTTCGACTTATATTTTGGGCATGTAGAAGGAATTTTCCATGGACTTACCATTAAACAATTTGAATTTGAATCTGATTTGGATCATAGATCACTATAATTACTTGGTGTATCAGCTGCTATATGTTCTTTGTTCAAAAACTAGAGTGGAATGGACAAGGAGAAAGATAAGGAATATATATTAAATTTCCAAGTATATAAAGCATTTGTGCTTTCTTCTTTTATGCCACCATCCTTCTATAATTTTATACTTCGAATTATTTCTTACAATCAAAGTCTGTTATCTGGGATTTCAAATTGAACTCTCCTTGTATTAATATGATGGAAGCTCGAGGTTTATTCTTGGTTTTGAATCTCATGGTGTGTGGATTGAAAAAGCATGTTCTGTTAGTGGTTCAATTTAAACTGGTAGAATTTTTTTTTATTAGTTCTATGATTTGATGAGTGTTTTAATTCAAGATAAATCACGTGAACATGCTTCTTGAATGCACCTTAATGGGTGAATATAATTCAGCCCAAAGTGATATAAACTATCTTGTATCATTTCTAGTATATATAGGTTACTTTTTTACCCACTTTCATGAAACCCACAACCACAAGTATTGTCCTGATCTTACTATTAATTTGTTTACAATGTTATCACCTCATATAATACAAGACAAACAATACAAAGAATGTTATATCAGTCCTCTATATAATTTAGAGAAGATTTTCAGAAATTGGATATAATTGGAAGCAAGCAGCTGATTTTTTTTACCTGTTGCTTCAATGATAAATTGCCTAGCAATTTTCTTGCTTAGCATGGTTATTTTCAGCTCATTTTCTTCAGTTTCTGTAGAACTATACACTCCGCGGTGCCCTCTAGTGGATATAGATGAAGTGTTCTTATGGCCAATGTATGTTGGTATGATCTTATGTGCATCTTATTGGTCTTCAAGAGAAGCAACTATTGAGCAAGAGAACCTCTTAATGGTCATCTCATATCTATACCATCCAATAGAGGCTTTCATGCATTTTGAAGTAAAGACTATTTTATTCATGGTTGTTTCACAAATTTTGACCCCGCTGACACCCAAGATTCATCATGGTGTAAATTTTCAATTAGTTCAACCAACTGATCTATTTGTAGATGGAATTAATCTGTATTTCATGGGCTTATGTATATCAATTTGATAAAAGATGATCTCATGGGCTTATGTATATCAATTAGTTGGATTTACGGAGAATCCTTAACACATGGAACTGAGATCATCTTTTATCAGTGCCTAATTCCACAATTATTATTTTATTAGATCCAATTTTTTAGAGTGGTCCACGGAAGATCATCTGAGCTTATGCATTTATATGTGGACCCAAATAAGGCTAGTTTCATTTTTATTTAGTTTTTGCATATATAAAATGGGTCAATTTTTTTTATATGTTTGGATACTTGTTTGGTATGCCTTTTAACTATGAGATTGTTTGTATTCAATACATTTTACTAATTTGGTAGTTTTGTCTTATTGCAGGTGCGGTTCCCTTTATATTCATTTCTTCTACATAGATGCTTTATGACAAAATTGAAAGGAGTTATGAATTTATTACATTAGTAAATCACCTTTATGTTCGGGACTCATTTTTAAAAAACAGTGGGCATCAATTTAAAATAGAAATGTTAGAGAAGGCATCAGACAAACAAATATTAATTATTCTAATCAATACCATGTAAGTTTCGAAGACATGTAAAAGTTTTTTAACATAATAAATGTGTGTATGTATAATATTCCCAATCTCCAATAATTCTTCATAATGTAGATATCATTGGGTTTGGGTTGTGATCGAATTTATTTCGATCAATGTGCTTTAGGTTGATTATTTACACGAAGAATCGATCTTGGACCTTAAGCTTTATATAAACACATAAGTAGTGTCCTAATTAATTATTACAATAGAATTATTGATTTCACTTATGTAATTCTAATATAAATATATGTCATTATGTTTTCTTTATTGAAGTAGAATCAGATCGTTTTAGCAGTCTAAGAAAAAAAGATCACGACTAGATTGGGAGAATGTTAAGATATTTGTTCAATAAATTAAATTTAATATTTATGCATTCACATTTGACATGGGTAATATACTAACTCCCTTTTTTTCATGGCCCTAAACAACGAGGGGAACTTGTGTGTGGTTTGTATTGAAGTCCATGCGAGAGCTCTTAGAAAATTAATTTAAGTATATAAAAATGGTCACGTGTTTTTTAATATTTTTTATATTCCTTTTTATTTAGATGTGATAAAAACTAAATGTATGTTTATTTGTCTTGTTTAGATGAAGGAGTTGGTTGGAACGCCGTCATATCAAACTCATGCGATCAATGAACTTCAACATGAGTTCATTGAATTTATCCAGGATTATATTATATAGTTTGGATCTTTTGAGGTGTCAACACTATTTTGCAAAAGCCAAAGGAAGACCGACGCATATGTGCATCATTTTTGGATGTATATTTTTTTGGAAACATTTTTTTAATGATGTACATAGTGAGGATATCTAGATACGATATATGTAGTAGGTAATTTTTTTTTTTGTCAATGATGTACATGGTGGTTATATCTAGTTGTGTCCTACTATTTTTTTGACATGGGCAAATGACTTGGTTTAGTGCATTTTGGATGTACGTGAGCTCGAATACAAAAAAATTCAAGAGAGTTTTTATATTTTATGAATTTCAATTTGTGTTTAGATTTATTTTTCAACTATGACATTACTATTGGTTATTATTTTTTATTATATGTTTAATTTATGTCCGTTTTTGTTGATCCTTCACGTGATGAAATACTTTATACGAACTTTTTTAATATTTAAAAATTGTCTGTTATGACATTTTTTAATATCAAATATGACACCTTGCAGAGTATATTATGATTATTTTTATATCAGATGTAGCTATTTTGAAAAAAACATTCATACATAACTATAACATAACATGATAGTTTTTATGGGTATCAATAATGATACCCAAACTTATGACATTTTGATTGAAAAGCAAACGGTCGTAAAAGACATTTTATGACAGAAAAGAAAGTCAAAGAAAGTTTTTTTCTTGTAGTGCGTTGTCTTGTGGTGAGAAACACCCTTACATTACCCAAAAGCATAATTATCACACACACATGTGACGGCTATCAAAGCAACGGTTCACTTCCAAGAAAAACATATTTATTTGTCGGCGTGCCCCTGGAGCAGTCAATGGGGAAAAAAATCCTCCAATTTTAAGGATATTTACATAACTTCTCTTTGATTAACCAACAAAAATTCAAGTATAAACACTTATCGAAGTCAATAGACGACTTAGATACGACAAAGCCCAACAACCTCAAAGCAACCCTAAGCTTTGGGGGTAATTGTGGGGACAAGAATTATGGTACCACGTGACCGGTACATGTTCAGCATAAGCTTCCAAGTTGCTTGCGCATTAAGTTAATGAGAAGTCCAAGTCACGAAAGACTCCCACGTATCTCTCACTTGGAACGATTGATAATAATAAGGGATATGTCCAAAATTCTAGGAATAATTGTTCAAAGAGCTTAGAACTCTCCTAAGATTTTATATAAATGTAAATCCTCCCTTCATTAAGAGGGGCATGTGAGATTGTATCGTCGAGCAGTACTATAACTTTGTCAACTAGTTCTATGAGTTAATAAAAGAGAAAACCCCAAATCCCGTGGACATAGGCCTGTAAATCCAATTATTACTTTTACACCAATTTATCCACTCACACATACATGTCTCAAAGCTAGTATTTTGACTCACTATAGGGCCATTCAATCACCCAGTTATAAACTCTTTATTCTTTTATCCTTTTTGAAACATATTAAATTACCCACATATTCCCGTGTTAAACATGGGTTGTGACGCACCCAGTCATAACCTTTGTATTCGTTTAATTTGCAAATGTTAAATTTATCTATTATCTTATATTACGGAGTTCACGAATTCCATTTACTTTTTTATTATTATTCACCACTCAGGACTGAGTTTTTTAAACTAGGAATGCCAATTCTATAATCATTTATCCCTTTCCTAGAAATTTATAAATATATTCCTTTTTCATAATTACCATTTATCCTAGAGTTCATATAAGTTCATTTATGATTACGAGATTGCAATCATAGACAACCCATTTATTTCCCCACCTAAGCTCCTCCTTAGGTCCCTAACACTCCTTCACTCACCATAAACCCTAGACTATATTCACAGTACTAATCTGGAGACCACTAAGCGCTCCGAGGACTTATTTCACTCTGATCAACTATTCAACCTGAGTGAAGATCAATGAAATCTTAATGGCTCTGATTCCCCTTTCAAATAGTCCACTCCATGCTCAAATCGCCTTCACGGTTCACACGAATGATTCGTTTTACTTCGAGTACTAAATTGGAGGCCATGTGGCACTCCCGTGCTATGTTTGACTCCAGTCAACTCTCCAACCTAAGAGAAACTCAATGAAATATTGATGGTCTCTAAATCCCATATCCATCGGTCCATGTCATATGCGAATCGACCTCATGGTTTGCACGAACGACCCATTTTACTCTAAAGGGCCACTAGGCACTTTCCATGCCCTGTTTGACCTTGGTCACTCTCCGAACGAAGTGATTCTAAATGAAGTCTCGAATGAATCTTAATTCTCTTTCCAAGCACCCTACCATCCATGAATCGGCCTTATGGTTTGCACAAATGATCCATTTTCCACCCCAAACCCTTGTCCCGAGACCATCGGGCACTTCTGAGCCCTGTTTGGCTTTAGTTAAATACCAAACCCTGGAGTGTCTCAATGAATTCTTAAAGGTCTAGGAATCCCCCTTCCAATGTTCCTAGTCGTACACTATCTAGACTTATGGTTTGCATTTTACGCCCATTGTTTCAAAAAAAATATGTTCTAGACTGTTTGTAGGCACCCCAGAACCTTGTGTATCGACAGGGTGTACTTTCCTTGCCCAACAAGGAAGTAACTATGTCAATAGGCAGGCTACGTTCCATGCCTATGGGTACCCCAAACCCTAAATGGTAGTATATAAAGGGCTCATGACCTCACCCCTGAATGAGGTCCCTTTCAGTAGTCAATAAACATTCTCTCGAAACCACACCTTTCTCGTTACTAAAAAAGTTCATTTTATAACATTTTCCCACCTCACTTTCCTTCTACACTTTGTCATCCACCTCATCCTATCATATTACCTTCATGCCACTATAAAAACCGGTCTATATATATTTTAAATTCACCAACAAAAACCTAAAAGGAGGTCCATTCCTCATCAATCTTCTAGTTTATTCATCACTTTGTTCTCATCTTGTGATATGTTTTAGTTTTATTTCATTATCTCACATCAAGTAATCCTCACTTTTTATTATTAGTACTGCACACAGATTATTTCCTTAAAACTCCCAAAAAGATAAAAAGAGGGTTTATTCATAAATTCCAAAAGCAAGACTTCCTCATTTTCTCACACTTTTACACTTTCACACATTTTCCTTTAAAATCACTCAAAGAGGAATCCTATACTTTGATTTATGGGTTGAACACACCCCTATCCTATTTTTGAACTACCTGGACTTTGACGTCCCTTTGGCTACGTAGGTGTCATGGGCTAAAATCGAGATTCGAGTCTTACCTTTTCATTTTATGTCTTTTATATTCTATTGTATCTATTTTGTGTGAGTCTTAGACTCCTACATATTTGTTCTTTGCCCGACATGCAGGTTCGCTCTTTCATAGTGTTTCGTGATTCGGCAAGCAGTCACATAATATATGTATTATTATTTTTGGGTGCGCTCATATGGATGAGTCCGATCTGTCCATTCCATGACATGATTTAGATAACTCCATTCTCTCGTAATTGATATTATACACATATACACACACATTACAGGGAAATAGGAAAAGATTAATATATCCCATGAGAGACCGAAAGGGAGGAATGGGTGCCTAACACCTTCCCATTTTGTAACTTAAACCACGGAACCTTTGAATCAGTTGATTTCGTATGCATCAGTATGACTAGGGGTGGTAATTTTAGAAATGACACGAAAACACGACACGGAACGACACGAAATTGACCCGCAATTGACACGATATTTCGTGTTTGTGTTCGTGTTGTATTTTTTTACATGAAGTCATGTCGTGTCATATTCGTGTCAATAATGGTCATACTGTATGACCATGATTGTTGTTCTCTCGAGGCTAAGACATTCTTTTGCATGATTTGAGAAAAAATAGGCTGGTGACTCCATTTCTTCGTGCTACGCCATTTAACGAATAGCAATTTTATGTCTGAGGAAGACCACGAATATGTCGACACGAGTGGCTAAAATAGGACCTCCATATCCTCGAATCACCCACACGCGTATAGAAAAAAAGAGATAGAAAAAGAGAGAAGGATGGGGGTCTCCTTTTTCTCATCTCCCCTCATCCTGACTTTCGGGATGGACCCACACCGGATAAATTAGACCTGGATGGCCACAGTGGAAACTTCGTTGGGGAATTTATAGAGGAATAAGCTCTATTGTAACATGGGTATTACTTCTTTACTCTCCCCATTTTCTACATGCATATATATACCTCCACTTGTATTTTCTCGCTACTCTTATGCTTACTTCTTGTCCCATGTCTATTTCCTCCATGCTCTCTCCTCGTGTATATATAACTCTCCACTTACTTGTACATTATCACCATGTTTTACCCTGTATATATCCTTTGTGCTCACTTCGCATGCTCGCACTTATTTATAGTCTCACCTTTACTTATATGACCCACACAACACTTGTAGATTATCCGTGCTTAGCTTCACTAGCATACACCCTCACTTTTTCTTACTTGTATATATCTCCATGTTCACTCACACATCTGACACACTACTTATAGATTATCCATGGCACACACCTTCTCTTGTAAATATCCATATGTCTCACTCACACTATTCCCATGTCACTCTCTCACTTTGCACATATATCTCACTAACTTGTATATCCATATGCTTCACACTCTATCACCATATTTTGTATAGTTCCCATGCTCCATGTATATACTTGCTAGTTTTACTTTTCACTACATGTTATTGATATACTTATATACTCTCCCTCATAGTGGTAGTACTCACTTCACTTAGCATAAATAAATCTCCACAAGATACTAATCAAGACTCATGCATTTTTGCACACTATATCACCTGAGCATGGCAATATAGACCAATATTTTGTCCCATACTGGGGGCGTCACTTTGTGATGGGTGTCGATCCTAAGGGGCACGGTTAACCTAAGTGATATGATTTTCACCTTCCATTGGCCTTGTACCTTTGACGTATATCGAACAGTTCTCTCCGCATCGTTTCGCTTGAACGAGCTCATGAAGGGAGGTATACAGTAGGGAACTCGTTCAATTACTTCTAGTATATCGAATTCGCTCTCACATGTATCATCCCCATGAGGTATATTGTGAGGCAATTCACGTACACCTAGGTATATCAAATGGTTTGTCCACATATACCGATGAATGATTACCCTTATAGGCAAGAGGTATATCAGGGAACTCATGCCAAAAGGGGAGACCTTCCACTAAGCCACCTAAATGCATAAACCATATACTGATGTCTACCTTAAGACACTCATAATTAGTTTTTTAGTTACTATGAGAAACTCTATCAAAATTGCAGGTCACCATATTGCCTGATTTTCTGCGCTAAATTGCCCATTTTTAAAGCAGGACCCTATTTGTGATCCTGGAAATAATTCAAACCGTGTCTTACAAATTAAACCCTACATTTTCCTAGGCTTAGATACTATTCGACATTTTCCTTGCATTTAGGGAAACATAATACAAGTGAAACCTCCTAATAATAATCATGATGAGGATTCTCCTTTTCTTTCCCTCTTTTCAAAAACAAAAATACCAAAAACATATTTCCTCCCCATTTTCAAAGAAAATACTAAGAATACTCCATTTTTCTTCCATAAATAAACCAAAATTATTTTTCCCTCTCAGGTCTATCGCATACCCAACTTTGACCTGGTTCCCTATTGGCTTCGATCTTCTGAAGCTCCACTAGTTCTTCTGTTGCTTTGACCGAATTTAAGATCTACCTTCGTAAGAGATTCATGGAGAATGAAGACCAAGCACCGAATGTTTAACCAAATTTGATGGCCATCCTAGCTCCGTGCAGTACCAAGACTGACAACCCTGAATTTAAGCCCTCTATCCAAATTGTGCCTGCAAAAATACCAAGATTATCCATAATCTCACTCAAAGCCCTCAAAATCTCCATCCCTTATCCTACATCACACAAGCTTATCTAATCAAGATTTTTTGCTCCTCACTCGATCTTATATTTCCATATGCACCCGATCAGAGGGGGAATAATGGAACTATCTACAGTACTAGATCAACTCTAAAGGTTTGGGCTGAAACTGCTCGCAGAGATGACCATCAACTATGAGAGATTCAATTGCCTATTGATGAAAGCCTAAAAGTGGGCTCGAGAATTAGATGAATAGGTGTTACCCGTAGAAGAAATCAACCTAGATAATTTCATGCAGATCGCGTCAAATATGTTTCTCCAGAAAATTAAGATATGCAGCGTCCCTTAGTTTCTCATAGCCTTAAAACTTTATGAATGTCTGGTCCCTTCACTCCAGCACCTCCCCGCTGAGCGGGAAGGCCTGTTTGATAAATTCGTGGAGGTTACTGAGTGTATCAAGTACTCTTATCAAGAGGACATCATAACTATCATATGAGAGGATGATTTTGATAGATCAGATAATGAATAAAACCATGGAAAAGTGAGTTCAGTTATCGATTTGTGTGGAATGATCTATTTCAAAAAACTATTAGGGGAAATCAATAAAGTGTCAATTTATCCTGAAGTAGATGAAGCCATGGGATTCTTATTCTTCCTTGCCTCTATTAACCACATGACCCGATTCAAGCGATATTAAAAAGATCAATTTCCCTTGCAATTGGAATAAATAAAGAAAATGGAGTTTTATAAGAGCTCCCAATTCTAGAGATGACCATTGAAGAAAGTAAAGTTCTCGACCAGCTCAAATCTAAGCCATCATCACCTTGTGGGGACTCTTCATGTCCTCCCAGCTATACCAAAATGCTCTAATAAATCTCCTTACATGACCCACAGTTTCTCCCTCAACCACTCTCAAAGAAGTCGTAAATATAGTTAGATCCTTAACCTCTACCAGACTCCTCTCTCTGAAGAAAAAATCCCAAAATTTGGCCTCGATCACAATTATGCTCTCAATATCTATGTTGAAGTTTTGGGGAAAATAATCCCGTTATCACTTATAGACAACGAATCCACTCTCAACGTTTACGCATTCAAAACTTTCAACTGCATAGGATTAAAAGTTAGTGATCTCATCCCCACATCTAACATCGTATTCACCTATGAAGACACTCGTCGAGAAGTGATGGGTTTTATAAAACTTACACTAGGGGTTGGCCCTATCAACCCTTTAATAGAGTTACAAATCATCGATATACATGCCTATTTCAATCTACTCCTTTTCCTCCATAACATCCAAGGAGTATTTTCCTCTCTCCATCAAAAAATGAAGTTCTTTATTAAAGGTCAGGTCATCACCATTCTTGGGGATGACGACAGTTCAGATAATGCTAGCACCAGCAACCTAGTATTGAATAACAACATGGGACCAATGATATATTCCTTTACAGCTTCAAAATTGATCCACACCCTATCCCAGCAGGAGATAATTTCAAAGATCGAGTTTTTCAAGGGCACAACCCTCACGGAAACGTCAATATAATACAAATTTTCCGGATTATGCACTTCATGCCTGGAATAGGGTTAGGATGATGCCAATAAGGAATCCTTGAGCCAATAGTCCTAAAGGAAGCCTTTCCTCCATGCACCCTGGGCTACCAACCTTCACCAGCCGAACTCAAAGCACTCCGATGACTGTCAGAAAAAAAACCTAGAGGATGAAAAAATCATATCGGGAGACTTTATAAATGTAAGGTTTATCAAAATGGGAGAAGAGTTCCCCTTTTGTGAATTCTATGAACAGTGGTATAACCCCACTGAGGAAAAGATGAAGCCATAAATGAAGATCTTCTTCTAAGATGACAACACTCGGGGCAAGGAACAAAAGCACGAGGTGAAACCTATGACTGAGGAGACCATGTAAATAATAAAAAACTCTGAGGGTACTAACATCGAGGAATCATTGAACCTGTAAACACTATGGCTGATTCTATGCATGATTCACCAAGAAACTGCACCATCAAATCCGTCCGCTAATATTTCAACCACTGAAGCACCTCTCTTTAACTGGCATTCCATTCTATTCCAGCCTTATCAAGCCTAGCCAAACCTTTCTGATCACTCCATTCAAGAAACCCCTGCACTTATCATTGTTTCTCCTTTTTTTATATCAATGTAAAAGATGCCTATGTCAATGAGTATCTCAGTGATGTATTCCCTGAGAATAAAATAAATGAAGGTTTTGACTATCTTTTTATTCCTTACATTAATTTTATTGATTTTTATTAAAAAAATTATGATTATTTTGTAAATGAATAATTCTTAATTGATCTCAATAAGGAAATAGATAAAGAACATAATCGCATTCAAATAAATGATGATGACACTGTTGTTATCAATATCCGTTCTAGTAGCCACATGCACACGATTAAGATAGGGTCCACCCTCATTGAGCATGAGCATGCACAATTTGAAGAGCTTCTAAAAGAGTTCATAGAAATCTTGGTACAGTCCTATGACGACATTCCCACTATTGATCTAGAGATAGATAAGCACAAGATCCCCATATTCCCAGAAAGCAAAATTGTCAAGAAGAAATTGAGGAAGCTCCGAACAATGGTCCCTCAAGGTTAAAGAAGAGGTAGTCAAAAAGTTAAACACAGGTTTCATTCACATAGTCAAATACTCTTCATGGCTTGCAATTATTATTCCCGTGCCGAAATCGAGAAAGAAAGTCCTCATGTGTGTCGACTATCGGGATTTAAATAAAGCATCCTCAAAATATGATTACCCTACTCCTAACATCGAAATGATTATAAACAACACTGCTAGTAATGCCCTTGAGTAATTTATCGACGAATTTACTGGCAACAACCAAATCAAAATGCACCCTGACCAACATAAAAAAACTACCTTCATCAACCCAATGGGAACTTTTTACTACAAAGTCATGCCATTTGGGCTAAAAAATGTCGGGGATACTTACCAAAGGGCTGCCACAACCATCCTACAGGACCTCATCCACAGAGAAGTCGAGGTCTATATTGACGACATGATCATCAAGTCCAAGACTCTAGAAGGTCATATCCCAGCTTTGAGAAAATTCTTCGAGCGAATGTGATAATACCACATGAGGCTCAACCTACAGAAATGTGTCTTCAGCGTCGCTAAAGGAAAAGTCCTTGGATTCATGGTCAGTGAGAAAGGGATTGAAGAAGACCCCATTCAAGTAGACCCTGCCAAACTAAAAGCCATACTCTAGATGCCACTACCCCGAACAAAGGACGTATGAGGATTTATGGGTAAGCTATAATACATCAGTCGGTTCATGAGCCAACTGACCTCCATCTACGAACCCATTTTCAAACCCCTATGAAATGACTCAACCAAAGTTTGGAACAAGGATAAAAAGCCTTTGACCAGATCAAGCGATACATCACTCAACCTCTGGTGCTCATACCTCCACAATTAGGTCTCTCCATCCTCCGATACTTGACTGTCATCGATACTACAATAATGGTTTTAGTGTCTAATACATTGAGGAATCCCATAAGGAAATAAAGATCTACTATGCTAGTCAAAAGGTAAACTGGTAGAAGTCAACTACAATGCCTTGGAGTAAGCGTGTGTCTCCCTTTTCTGGGTCACACAAAAATTACGACACTACATGCTTGCATTTCCCATCAGACTACTATCCTGAATGGGTCGCATAAAATACCTTCTAGAGAAACCCGTTGTCAATCTAAATGGCCTATTGGTTGATGTTGCTAGTTGAATTGGACATTGTATATGTCACACAAAAATACATTAAAGGTAGGTCCATCTCCAACTACCTCGCCAATCATACCCGGGAAGGAATCGAAGTTTGGGTCTCCAAATTTCCAGATGAAGACATCCTTTGCACCTCTCAGGAGGACCTCATATGGAAAATTTTCTTTGACGGAGATGACAACAAGAAAGGATATGGAATTAGGATACTCTTGATCATTCCCAGCGACTCCCACACCCTATTTCCATAAAGCTAGACTTCCCTTGCACTAACAACATAATAGAGTACAATGAATTCACCATAGGGCTCAAGATTACCCTCGAGAAATCAATTAAGTACATGAACATCTATGGGTACTCTTCCCTCATTATCGGATAAATCCTCAAGATGTGGAAATTCATAGACGAGAATCTCCTTTCCATGCCCTCTTAAAAGATCTTGCCTCCCAATTCAAAGACATCACCTTCCATTACCTTCCTTAATCGAAGAATAGTTGATTCGATGCCCTAGTAACTCTAGCCTCTATGGTCGACAGGCATGAGGGAATAACAATGGTTTTTTTCTTGTTCAGAAATAAGATGTGTCCATGCACTATTGCCACATCAAGCTTGTCATCGAAAAAGATTATGAAATGGCATGATTATGGTACTATAACATTTAGCGCCTTCTAAAAAATGGTAGGTATCCCCGATATGGAGACAAAAAAATATTTTGATTCCTTTCACAAACAAACTACTGAGTACATCATCTGCAACAAAGCACTTTTTAAGAGAAACGTCGATGTGACCCATTTGCATTGCATAATAGGAGCAGAAATAAATTAAATAATGTAAACAATACACAAGGGGGAATGCAGAGCCCATATGAATAACCATATGCTTACCAAGAAAATTATCCGTAAAGGTTACTATTGGACCACCATGATCCAAGACTGCACTACATATGTTTGAATATGCCTTAAGTGCCACCAGTTCACCAACCTCCAACACTTGCCTCCTTAAGAGTTATACAATATGAGCTATCGTTAGACCTTATCTATCGGGGGCATAGACTTCATAGGGAAGGTCACTCCTAAAGCTTCGAACGGACATGAATTCATCCCAGTCGCCACCAATTACTTTATGAAATGGGTTGAAGCAGAATCATACACAGTACTAAATGCAAGAGAATTAACCAAGTTCATCAGGAAAAAAAAATCACTTATCAATACTGTGTCTCCCATTAGTTAGTATCAAATAATGGATTCCACTTCAAAGCCAAGCTCACATAATTAGTCAAAGAGTATGGAATCCATAAACATAAGTCTTCTCCCTACCAGCCCCAAACCAACGGTACTATTAAAGCCATTAGTAAGAGCCTTAAAACCATCATCAACAATATGATTGAAAGCAATAGAGACTGGGCTGAATAAATACCATATCCCTCTGGATCTACTGCACCTCTATCAGGATACCCACTGGGGCTAACCCTTATTCTATGATATATAGCATGGAGGTGGTTCTCCCCGTTAAACTAGAAGTGCCTTCTCTATGTGCCATGCCCAAAAGCACGGTCAGTGAAGAATACTAGCATCAGAGCAGTTATAATGAACTCTCAGTCATAGATAAAAAGGACTCAGAGATCTATATAACATATAAGGATACCATCACTGGATCGTGCGACCATTTAGTACGAAAGTCAAAGATCGCGATGTCCAAGAAGGAGAACTTCGGCTCAAAAAAATCTTAGAACCCATTTGGGGCCCTAGAGGTAACTTTCAATCTAATTGGAGTGTCCCCTACACCGCGAAGAAAATCTTGTCAGGTCTCATCGCGATGCTCATAGATCTCGACGGAGAAGAAATAGCAAGTCCAGTCAATCTAGACCGTCTCAAGAAATTCTACCCTTAATTTGAACTCTTGGCATGCTACAACTCTTCTCATACCCTTTCTATTATTAAAGAAAATCTATTCATTTCCCTCTACCCATAACTATGTGGAACCTGATCCTCTCAGAACACCATATTCTAAATGAATCTCATAATTTTTAAAACCCACAGAAGTATGTAAGCAACCCATACAACACATATGGGCGCAACCCTTTCTCTTTCATAAAATTTTATTTTCTCTTCCCCTGAAAATGGAGGTCAATCCCATTATTTACATTAACAAAAGGATAATGCATGCCTTATAGACGTTTAAATATAAAATTCATCAAAAAATACAAAAAATATGCAAAAATTACTTTCAATCAAGGAATACGGTTTTACACAAAATATCAAAGATGGGAGTCAAGCGAACCACTCCCCTCCCAACCTTTATACAACCTAACAATCCGTACCATTAATAATCTTTATCAAAAAATCTAAAAAACATACCAAAGCACCTAGCCAAACACAAATTCCCTACAAAATACAAACAAAACCATCCTCACAAAACCTTATCCTCAACCAACGGGTGGGCCCACCTAATCATCATTACCTGCTCCTGGAGGCCCTCAGGTGTACCATTCCTAGTTGTTGCTCCAGATGCACTCCATTCGATGGTATGACTTGATAATATTTAACAAGACCCCAATACCTTCCTTCATGGTATCAAACATGACAAGCCATCTTTGTTTAGTCTCCTCCACCAAAACCTTTCCAACCATCTGTTTCTATAACCATTTTAAATAATCCCTAGATACAAACCTAGCCTCTCCCATGAATTATAATGGACAGGTAGACGATCGACGGCACTTCCATAAAGGCCCTAATACCATCCTCAAGGACTCGATCAAGTCCTCCACTATAAAGAAATTAGTTATACGGCGTGGCATAATCGTCTCCCATTCTACCGGGCGCAGAAGTCGCTAAGGAAAGTAGTAGGAAAGCTGGCAAAGACTAAATAACCCCACATACCGGCATTCCCCTAGATGAAAAATGGGATGCAAGTCCCCCCACCAAGGCACAAACTAGAGAAGGCATTGGTAACAGGGGAAAACTACGACGCAAGTGTATAAAGATATACACTGATCATTTTGTTCGGCTCCCACCGCAATGAAAAAACCTAAACTACTGAGTACACTCCTTTAAGGGAGTACAATGGCCAGTCCAGGTGTAGAAAATACACAAACTAGTTGTTAGAATTATATTGATTTAATACTTCAGGAATAAATGTGTCAAAGATAATTTGTTAACAAAAAGAAAAGGTAACTAGGCATGGAAGTTAAACTAAGATTAACAAAGGAAATAAAACTATATATTGCGATTAATATCCCTCACCTCATATCATTGCAAAAAAAATGGTTACATGGGACTACGAATTTATCACGATTGAATCTCATTTCAACAATCAATTAAATCTAGAGTTGTCACCCCCTAAATCCGCATAAAAGTCCACTGTTATTTTGGCGTCAACAAATACCCCGAAAATTATGCATGAAAGGTCGTAAATACGAAGCATACATGATATACCCCATTAAATCTCCAAGACGTAATATGAAGAATAACCCAATCGAATTAAAAACATAAAATCCATCACTAAATCAAGGCAACCCATTGAAACCAAGGTGAGTTGAATCAATCGAAACCTAATTTAAGTTAGCTAGAGAACATCATAAATGGCATGAATTTAAATGCAAGAAAGTAAGGAAAGAAATAAATCTAAGTTACAAAGAATGTAAATTAATAACAAAGAAAGACGTAAAGAAAGGGAAACTAAATTAATGGAGAAGAAGATGAATAGTGGTACTTATAAACCCAAATGGGAGCAAACCTTAAGAGAGAGAAGCGACACCACAAAATCCCCTCTCCTCTAACCTAAAACTATCTAAAATGATATATATCTTTACAAATAAACAAAAACCACCTTATATAGTAAGTAAGAAAAGAAGAAAAGAAGAAAAGAAGAAAAGAAGAAAAGAAGAAAAGAAGAAAAGAAAAAATGCAAAAGAAATAAAAGAAGCAAAAATGCCCAATTAACTAGCAGGACCAGTCGACCGCGGCCAAAAGGTCGGTCGATCTGGGTAATGGCTTGAGAACCCCTGCTTCCTTAGTGGGCCAAAATCTGAAACATCGATCTCGGTCCCCTGTTTCGTGGTGTCATTTGGATTAAAAAGGGGTGAAAAGTTGCTAAATGGAATTGGCTATAACTTGATCATCCCGACTCCAAATGGCGTGTCATTTTCGGCCACGCGAAGCTAACTCGATGAACTACGTTCCGTGGAATTCCACTGAGTTGGAGATGAAGTGTGAAATTTCTAAAATTCCATTAAAGTTGAGTCCGATGATGGAACTTCTCTGAGATGTAATCAATCCTCACTTTAAGCGTTTCAACACCTACAAAAAAGCTCAATTAAACCTTGCAAAGCACACGCACACGCGCGCGCACACACACACACACACACACACACACACACACACACACACACACACACATATATATATATATATATATATATATATAAAATAAAGGAGGAAGGCCTTTTTTGTCTCCCTCAACTGATGGCTGAGATTACATCTTGGGGGATTCGGTCTTTATCAATTGATGGCTCAGATTTAATCTTGAGAGTTTCAATCTAACGGATGAGAATGCAATTAACTTTTGTTCCCACCCACTCTGTCACAGCATACATCTCTTACAAAAACCTATCAACTTTTCCTTAAAAAAAGGATTTTCACTGCTCGATGAAGATAGTAGGTGCTACATGATTACTCATCACATACATGGGAACAAAAATTATCCATCTTCAGCTGCTTGTATCCCCCCTTTCCTTATCTCCTCATTTGATACCCTCCAAACCGGTCCACATCCCCGATGACTGCAAATTGAACTCACAAGGTAACTTCGACATTAACCTCGGACATGGGTCTCTCTCTATCTCTCTCTAATCCGGGACTACATAGGTTAATATTTACGTTTTTCTTCATTATTTTGCTTTCCTATACACGATTTTTAGATCAGGTATATATGGGTTTAAACCCTCTGTTAACCATTGATTACAGCCTCCATCTACTTCTTAGAAACACCACGATATATGGGTGTAAACCCAGACTCATTACCCGTTATCAATGTAGATCCATCAAACTGAAGACACGCTTGGGACCCAGATAGAGTGACCAGGTGGCGACACCATTTTTGGTGGAGGAGGAGGTGGTTCGCCACCGGGGACCTTCGACGTATGGGAAAGATGCAAAGGAGGAGTCCGTGCAAAGCTGGACCTCCGGCATAGAGAAAGATACGTGTTGCCAGAAATTTTACTTTTGGATTTCGATTTGTTGATAACAAGCGTGTGACAAAGTTCGACCTCCGGCGTGGACAACAAGCATGTGGGAATTTCGATTTGTTAAGATTGGATTTGGTGGTTTGGGATTTTGTGATTTAAATCACTTCCATAGTTTCATTTGCAGAACTGTTTTCTCCCTATTTTTTTTTTCATTTTATTATACCCAGAACTATATATTTTGATGAGATTTTAGATCTTGAATCCATTTAGATCTACGTTTACCTCAACTGTATTCCTTCACTTTATTTTTGCGTCGTCGTCATCATTTTGTTTTTTGACATGTTTTTTAGCAACTAAAAATCATATGTATGTTTTTTAAGCAAAAAAGTTGTTTGAAAGAAAAGTGTGGTGGTGAAATTTTTTACAGCCCAAGGTGTCATTTAGGTTCTTAGTTTGTAATATTTTAGAATTAGATTTTCAGAAATAAAATTTATTGTATGATATGGGTTCTTATGAAATTTTATAGCGGTGAGTAATGGTGTCTTTCTTTTTTTTTTGGGGGGGGGGGGGGGGAGGTTTTTCTTTTTCTTTTGTAGGGGTGATTAGTGATGTTTTGATTGACGTTTTTTTTCTATCGTATGAACTTGCAGGATGAGACCTGATGAAACTACCAAATTCGTAGGTACATAAACATTGATATTTACTGTTATTTATTATTTTTTTTCCTCATAACAATGGTTTAATTGTTGACGAACCCATATGAATCGTTGATATTTACTGTCATCTATAATTTATTATTATCTATTATTATTTTTTTTGTTTATAACTTGCAGACTGAGACGTCATGAAACCTTCAAATTTATATGGATATGTTTGAAAATGCGCATTTTGCAAATCAAGATGGGTACAAATCTTTATGGGAGATTTCATAATTTTATTTTTATCATGACTATTTGTCCTTTGACAAGACATGATGGGGATAATTCATAAGGCTCGATGGACAGTCCTTTCAAAAAAAATAAGAGGATTGCTTTTTAGTCATTATAGTACTATCAAATGTGCACTTCCATCGTCAGTATTATCATTTTCTCTCCAAAGACATTAAAAACTCATTTGTCTCTTATGCTATTTTTCTTAAAAAATAGTTA
Organism: Sambucus nigra; assembly: GCA_949130495.1. Classification (NCBI taxonomy): domain Eukaryota; kingdom Viridiplantae; phylum Streptophyta; class Magnoliopsida; order Dipsacales; family Adoxaceae; genus Sambucus; species Sambucus nigra. Next base: position 276,908,841 of record OX422207.1, on the reverse strand, counting down.
ACAATAGTAAACATACCAAATAATATTTATCTATTATTAGTTGACCATCTGTCTTTGTTTATTTCTCAATTTTATTTAGCTATGCCTTTTTCCCCCTTTTTGTGACGTTATTTGTCATCCCAGAAGTCTAGATACTGATTATGAATTTAAAGTAAAAATAAAGGAGTAAAATAAAATAACATAATTAATTTGTGATTAAAAGTAAAAAATGCGCAAGTATGAAACAATGAAATAAAGAAGAGTGCTTTGGGAAAAATGTTGTACTACTCCCTTAAAGTAAGAATAGCACTTGGCTCAAGGACTAAAACCGTCAAAGTACGTTGAAGGAAACAAATAACACCACTCCAAATAATGTTATTTGAAAATATTAATTCTGTATATAGGTAAAACACACATTCATATAACATTTTGATAAAAAACAAAGCCAAATGATTCAATGAATTTTTTTAATTAAACTCCGAGAAAGGTGCGTGCTAAATTGGAATACCATTTAAATTATTTGGTACTATTTTAATTGACTCACATTCGTATTTGGTTATACATTACACCGTTTCACGTCATTTTATTTGGAAAGTGTTGGTGTTAAATTAAAAAAATAAAAATATCATTTTGTGTCACATTTAACTAGATCATATTTACGATATACGTAAATACGATACAATATTATTTACAATAAAGTGACACGACACAATATTATTTACTGAATATGAACACAATAAATGTGATGTGAGTTGTGTTCGTATTTGGTAAATAGGATTTCGTATCGAGTAGTGTCGTGTTACCCATATTTTTTTGGTGTTTTATTTATTCCATTTTCTTTCTATTACCCCCCTTTTTAATTAAACTTGAAAAGTTCTTTACGGATATATAGAAAAAACTGGAGAAACAAATATATATGATGGATCTTAATGGTAAAAAATGGTATAAATATGCATTTTCAACCGTTGAAATATTGGGTCGGCACCAGCCACTTTATTGATTGAATTTTTTGATGAAATTCATGGATATGATCTTCTCACTATCGAGATCTATCTATGAAGTTTCATCAAAAAATTCAATCAAAAAGTGGGTGAGATGATCGCCAACATTTCAATGGTCAAAAATGCATATTTACACAATTTTTTTACATATCACCTCATCTCAACGAGTTTTTTCTTGAAATTTTTGATGAAACAAATTGGACATGATCTTCCCACCATGGATATCATATCCATGAAGTTTCATTAAAAAAATTCATTTTATTACTATTTTAAAAAAATTGTATGTACCGGAGTCTGCACCATAAGGAGTCCTTACAAGTTAAAAAAAACAGTCCAATCAGTTAAAAAAAATAGTCCAATCAGTTAAAAAAAATAGTCCGCACCTATCCAATTTTTTAACATACCACGTCAACAGTATTATTTTTTTTAACAAAATATTTCTCTTACATACGGCTGCCACATATCATTTTTTAAATAGTATAATATTTTTTTTACTGTTTTAAAAAAAATGGTCCGCGCCAGCGACGCCCCTTATTTTGAACTCATTTAGTTCCTCAAATACCCATTTATCCAATATTCACTTATTTTTAAAGGTCCGCGCCAGCGGCAACCCTTATTTTTAAACTTATTTATTTTTTTAATTTTTCAACATTTAAAACAATTTTTGTATTTCTTAAAACTGTTTAAAGGCCCACGTTAAAAAACTATTCTAAAAATAAATTATTATTTTTAATTATTTTTAACCTATTTAGTCCCTCAAACATCCATTTACACAATATTCTCTTAAGTTTTAAAGGTCCGCGCAAGCGGCACCCCATATTTTTAAACTAATTTTTTTTAAAATTTTATAATATTTAAATCAATTTTTGTATTTCTTAAAACTGTTTAAAGGTCCGCCTTAAAAAATTATTCTAATAATAAATTATTTTTTAAAAATTATTTTTAACTCAAACACCAATTTTCCTTATATTCTCTTATTTTTAAAGTTCCGCGCTAATGACACACGTTGAGTGTTTTTATGTCGTGAGGAACTTTTTGAAACAAAATAAAAAGGCTTGGACTAAACGTGTTCTTAAACTATTTTTGAGTTAAGTGTTTTTGTGGTATTTAAATATTTTAGGTGAAACATAAAAAAATCAACTCAAAATAATTTTTTAAAACTAATTAACTGTTTTTTTCGTATCTTGTCTTGTTGAATTTTAACACACATAAATTTAATATATATATATATATATATATATATATATATTTATTGAACTATTTTTTTTTTTAACTTTAAAATTATAGTTTGAAAAAAAATAGTGTGGATCTTAACAAATTTGTGACAAAACAAAAGAAGTGTGCCTCTTAATGATGTGGCATGTGCCGCATCATTAAGTAAGGATTTTAAGTAGGGATTTCAAGTCGCTGTAGTTTTGCTCCTCAATTAAAGATATCACCATTAAAAGAGGCGAAATGTATTTTCACAAATTATCAAAACTATTTAAATTTTTGAATTGAATCACCCTAAGATCACATAGGACTTTATAGGGTTGTAATGTAGGGTTGGGGTTAAGGCTATGAAAGAAAGGGACTATTTACGAATTCAAAGGTGTTTGGGGATGAAAAAGATGGAAAAATGGGAAATGTGGGCAACTAAAAAATTGGATGATGATTCCATAACAAGCATTGGATATGAAATAGGAGACTGACGAGGATTATTGAAGAATATGTACACAAACTAAACTTTCTCTTTATTTTGTTTTCTTTGTTTTCTCACTTTTCCCTTTGTTTTCTTTCTTCGCTTTTTTCTTCTTTTTGTTCACTTTTTCTTTTCTTTCTTCACTGTCACATGCTTAGTTGTAACCACATAACATGAACATCATTTAATCCCAAGTATCATCCCAAACAAAGGTATGGAAGGTGATGTATATGATTTATAACTCCAATGTGGAGTTTGTTATAGGATTTGCGGTTACGAAACGAAAGGATATATTAAGGCTCAAAGGGGTTGACGAGGGAAAACATTTAAGGTGAGGTCCTGGACAATATGGGTGATATAAAAAAGAGAGACTATGATCCTTTCCTAAAGTTTACACAATTCTCGAGTCAAAACAGACTATGAAAATAATGCTCAAGTAACACATTTCATATTTGAACTCAATTAATGAACGATCAAACAAAGAAAAGTAATATTACCAACTATTGTAACGTTTTCAAGGAGTAAAGATAAGTGTTTAACACTCACAAACGAAGTAAATCACAAATCTCATTAGGTGTAAGTATATACGATGCAATAAAAAGATTATCGAGTTATTAAAATCTTAAACCAAATCAATTAAACAAGAAAAATGCATGTGCTCACTAGATTAAAGTTTAATTGGTGGAGTTATTCATAATATAAATAATTGAGGACTAAAGTCTAGTAACGTTTAAAATCGAGAACATGCGTCATTGAATTGTCAATTGGATCGGGCATTTATTAAAATTTATCATCGGAAGCAAAGGCAAAATGCCCAATAAATGAGAAAAAATCAATAAAATCTTTTTGAAATTGTTCATTTTTATAAGAAAAACATGCTTAGGAAAAACATATAATCAAACCATGAAAACTACTATGAATGGATAGAAATCCCACACCCCCTAACTAAAACCTGACATTGTCCTCAATGTGAATTAAGAACCAAGCTAAAGAAAGGAAAAGAACGATATTACCCAAAATGGAGTGATCTCGTGATAGTGAAACTCCAATGATTCTACAAAACATGTTTGTACCACGCATAACAAAAACTTAACTAATTACACTAGACAAAAAAGTAAGAATAAAGAAATTTAGGGAAAATAAAAAACGAACTATTTATAACCTATAATTTGAACCTCTAACTATACACTAGAAGTTGAAATTTTTGAGGGTCCACCCAAAATACGATTTGACTTTGAATGATCAACGGGGGACCCTCCCTTTCATGCATACCTTCCAAAAAATAGGAATTTTGTTCAAACAACGGAAGGTATGTGTAAGCCGGTAGAATGAACCATCATCAATTAAAATTTTGGGGGGATAATGGGGGCTTTGGATTGAACGGGTGATGAATACACATGGGATCCAAAAAAATAAAATTTCCTCCCAAAGGTTTTGTAATTGGAATGGTAGGTGGCACACATGGAGTGTAGTCATTTTGATTACAATCCTTTACGGGAGTACAACGGCTAGTCCGGGTATTAAAAATCCACAGAGACTAGTTGTTAGAATTATATTGATTTTATACTTCTGGAATAAAAGAGTAAAAGATAATTTGTTAACAAAAAGAAAAGGTAACTAGGCATGGAAGTTAAACTAAGATTAATGAAGAAAATAAAAACTATAGAGTGTGATTAATATCCCTCACCTCGGCCTAATGCATAAAAGTGGTTACATGGGACTACGAATTTATCAAGATTGAATCTCATTTCAACAATCAATTAAATCTAGAGTTGTCACCCCCTAAATTCGCATAAAAGCCTACTATAATTTTGGTGTCAACAAATACCCCGGAATTTACGCATGCAAGGTCATAAATATGGAGCATATGACATACCCCGTTAAATATCCTAGGCGTAATAACAAGAATGACCCAATTGAATTAAATAAATAAAACCTATCACTAAATCAAAGCAACCCATTGAAACCAAAGTTAGTTCAATCAGTCACAACCTAATATATGTAAGCTAGAAAGTATCATAATGGTTATGAATTTAAATGCAAGAAAGTAAGGAAAGTAATAAATTAAAGCAATAAACATAAGTTACAAAGCATGTAAATAAATAAGAAAGCAATAAATAAAGAAAAGGAAACTATATTAATGGATAAGAAGATGAATAGTAGTACTTACAAACCCAAATTTGAGTAAACCCTAAGAGAGAGAAGCAACACCACAAAATCCTTTGTCCTCTAACCTAATACTGTCTAAAATGATATATTTATAAATAAACGAAACCAACCTTATATAGAAAGTGCGAAAAGAAGAAAAAAATGGAAAAAGAAATAAAAGAAGCCAAAACGCCCAATTATTTGGCAGGATCGGTCGACCGCGGCCAAGGGGCCGATCGACCAGGGTCATGGTTGAGAACCTTTGTTTCCTTCATAGGCCAAAATTTGAAACACGAATCGATCGTGAGCTCAAGGCCGATCGATCGGTCCCCTATTTCCTAGTGTCATTTGGATTTCAAAAAGGGGGAAAAGGTGCGAAATGGAATTGGCTAAAACTTGATCATCCTGACTCCAAATGACGTGTTATTTATGGCCACACGAAGCTAACTTGACAAATTACGTTTCGTGACATTGCACTGAGTCAGAGATGAACTGTGAAATGTCTAAAATGGCCTTGAAGTTGAGTTCGACGATGGAACTTTGTAAGGACACAAATTTCCAATTGAATCCTTTGTTGTTTTGGTTCAATTTCAAAAAAAAAACGTTTGAGTCATAGGATAGAATTCTTAACCATCCTTCAACCCTATGACATTCTAAAGTTGAAGACGTAGCGGACAAGAGTATAAAGCTTCATCAAATGCCGAGTTTTTTGTGCCTCGTTTCTACGTCAACAACATGTGTTCCATTTACTCCTAAGGTAGGAATACATCACATATTTTTATAGGAGCTTGGAATGATTTTAATTGGGTGAATTTTTTATTTTAAACTGATGATTATTTTCAGAAGTTTATTTTAAACTTTAAAATAAAGTTTTTACGCTAAAATCAAATTTTTAAGCTTTCGGGTTTTTCGTTCGAAATTGTCATTCGAACGAGAATTTTGTTCGAACGAGGTTTGCCAATGAGTTCCCTATTTGGCCACTGGAATATCGTTCGAATTGTCGTTCGAACGAAAATGCTGTTTGAACGAGAATTCTGACGAGTTTACTAACGACTTTAAAATTTTATCCACTGGAACTTCGTTAGAAGGGTCGTTCGAACGAGATTTCATTCGAACAAAAATCTCGTTCGAACGAGATTTGGCTGAAAAATGTATTTTTGGCAGTTTTTAACAGTTTTCCCACTTTTCCCACTACTTTTCCCCATTAACTTTTGACAGACTTATCTAGTGCGGGAACCATCCTTTTCAAACTAACTTTTTCACATTCCTCCATCTCCTAGAGAGAGTTTTAGAGAGTTCAACTTCAATGAAAAAGTTCATGTTTTAAGTGTTTATTTTTAAAGTCAAAATCCTTACACACTTTTGTTTTTCACCCATAGTTTATTTATTCCAAGTTTTCATATATATATCTTGCTTGGAGTGTGTGGCACCGGGTTTACTCTACCACATTAAAGAGTTCGTTTGGGTTTACTTCTACATCCCTCAAAGAAGAAGTCTCGTTGTTTTGTTGCGGCATTCTCACATGGTGAAAGGCATCATGTGTGGTTGACGGTGGTTCCTACAACTTCATTGGTATATTCCAAGGTTCCGGTGGAGTCCGGGATTGTTGGTTAGGCAGAGGTAGTTACAAGAAGACGCGTCGTGGCTTAAAGTAATTGAGTCGAGTGTTGTAAGTCATCTTTCTTGTAATTTTAAATTCCGTACTTAGTGGACTTAAGGCTAGGGTCGTCCGAGGTTTTTTCCTGTTGTGGATTTTTCCTCGTACTTCGTGGCATAGTGGTTATTTATTTTACCTTTTGCAAAAATTCACATTTAGATGCATGCTTAGGTAAAAAGATAAAATTGGTTTAAATAAATACTCATGCTTAAGTTGGTGCTAAAATTAATTTGGGTAATGTTTAATTAATTTTGTTCAAGTCATCCTTTAATATGTTAAATTTGGTTTGGCCTAATTTGCAAAATTGAATAATTTTTCTTATGCAAATTTGTAGGACTTGAATTGAAATATTTGGTTTAAGTGAAATATCCATGTGTCGTTTAATTTAATTTCACTTTGATTTAAGTTTAATTTTAATTTGAAAGAAATTAAAATTTGTTGTTTATGTAATTGTGTTTAATAGAATCATCTAGCTTCTGCAAATCTTTAAAAGGAAAGTACTTTTGGTAATAATTTAAAATTTGGGGCCTCGTGTTCCAACAAGTGGCATTAGAGAAGGATCGCTAAATTATTCCGTTTAAGATCCTTTAAATATTTTTTCTAAAAATGGAATTTTCCCCCTTTTCAAAATTTCCTATTTTTTTATGGTTCTAATTACGCGTATTGGAAAGCGCGTATGAAATCGGCACTAAAATCTATCGACGAGAGGGTTTGGTTGTCTATCATTAACGGGTGGTCCCCACCTACACATTTGGTAGATAATGAGCGTGTCCCAAAACCCGCCGATAGATGGAGCGAGAATGAATTTAAACTTGCAAATTTTAATTCCTATGGTTTAAATACCTTGTTTAGCGCGGTCACACCAAATGAATTCCGACGCATTATGACGGGTGAAACCGCTAAATAAGCTTGGGATATTTAACAACTCACTCATAAAGGAACTAGTGTCATTAAGGCTTCGCAACTCCAAAACCTCACCACTCAATTTGAAACCATCAAAATGAATAAAAAAGAAACATTTGATGAATTTTATGATAGACTTTCCGATATAGTTAATTCATCTATTAATTTGGGAGAGAAAATACCCGACAACCAAGTAGTAAAGAAAATTTTAAGGTCCTTACCCGATAGATTTATTCCTAAGGTGACCGTGTTAAATTCTTTACCCACTTTAGCCTCTACGAAATTAGAAGAGCTTGTAGGTGATTTACAAACATATGAACTAGACATATTTCCCTCCAAAACTGAAAAGAAAATTCAGAAGGGCTTTGCTTTGAAAGCCCGAAAGGAGGAAAAACAAGTAGTAGAGAGTGAAAGTGATAGTGACTCAAAAAATATGTCTATGTTTGCTAGAAAGTTTCAAAAATTTCTTAAATTTAACAAAGATAAATTTAACAACGATTTTAAGAAATTTGAAAAATGTAAGCATGACAAAGCCGAGAAGATCCCTAAAACTTCTAATGAAAATGTAAATAGGGACGAGTCATATAAGTGTTTTGGTTGTGAATGGTATGGCCATAGGGATTTTGAGTGCCCCACTAAACTAAGGAGAGAGGGTAAGAAACCAATTTCCTATAATGACACCCTTAGTGATAGTGATAAGGAATAGGGACTCGATTCCCTCACTGAGCCCAACTTTGTGGGTTTTATGGCTAGTCATGTGAGTGATAGTGAGCACTCTTCTATTTATGAAATTTTAACACATGACACTTCCAAGGTCAAAGTTTATGATTCCCTTATTTTTTATGGTAGTGATAGTGGAGAAGAAAGAGAGTGAAAGTGAAAATGAGGATGATGTGAGTGAACTTCAAATTGCGTTTCAAGAATTATTTGAAGAATCTATTAAATTAAAAAGAACAAATTTGAAGTTAGAAGCTAGTTTAAGAGAGCATGTTAAGGTCATTGATGAGAGTGCATTAGTGGAAGACCTTAGAACACATGAGAGAGCTCTTCGTGAGAAGATTGAATATGTAGAAGGCAAGAGAGATAGCCTCAAAGGTTTAATGGGATCCTTGAAAAAGGAGCTTCTCTCATTTGAAGAGCGCAATATTTTATTAGAGTCTCACATTTTAGATTTAGAAAACAAACTAAAAGACTCTAGTAAAGTCAAATTTTATTTGGAGTGTCGTTCCGAGAAATTAGATAAAATATTAGGAACAGTTCAAATCCAAAATGACACTTATGGTTTAGGCTTTGATACTTGTAATGAATCATCTCATAAAGCCAAAACCAATGTTTTAGGAGAATCCTCTAGGGACAATGTCATATATCATTCCTTAGGTAAGTCTTTTCACCGAGTATTTAGGTGCTCTAATTGTGGTCGAAAAGGTCATCTTAGGAAATTTTATTTTGATCTTAAACGAGGTCCTACAAAATCCCTTCGTAAGGCAATCGAGGTAGCCAAGATTCCTACACCCCGAGATCGTCATTATTCATTAATTTGGGTTAGGATATCTGACTTGGTAGCTTTACAAGATAGGGTTTTTGGTTCTCATTTACTTTCACATGCTTCCCCCCTTACAAAATCTAAAGGTTGCATGTGTTTGTTTTATTTGCATACTTTAGCTTTTGTACTACATGCTATATTATCATGCTAATTGTATGCATTTCAATCATTTTCTAGTCTATGCTCCATGCTTAATCACATGCTAGAATAATGATTTTTGTTTATCTTTTGTATTGTACTTCTTTCATTTTAGTTTGCATTAAATGAAAAATACAAAAAGATTTTTGTTTTACCTTTTTAGTAATTTAAGATTAATGAAAAATACAAATAATTTTTTGTTTGTATTTTGAGTACATATTTTTATTTTTGGTTAAAAAATTATCAAAAACTCAAAAAGATTTTTTTGTGTGTATTTTAGTTTGACACACTCTATGTGGCATACACTTATGTTGGAATCCCTTCTTTTTCGCTTCCATGTGGCTAGAACTTTTGGTTTAGATTGTCAATCCTTATTATGTTATTTACCATGCTTACATGGAGTAGTTGGATTTTGTGTTGATATAATAGATTCTATTTTTATATGCCTCAATTCACACATGCACGAGATCTCTTGAAACTATAACTTCATATGTATATTTGAGCTTTGTGAGGTGTTCTCCTTCCAATCTAGTCATCTACACATTATATGATCTATGAGGACTAGTGCATGTTAAAATCCGTTGCACATGAGATTTGTGTGAGACATAATAATATATATATATATATATATATATATATATATATATATATATATATATATATATATATATATATATATATATATATATGTGTGTGTGTGTGTGTGTGCACGGTGAAGGGCTCCGAAAGGAATAATCATTATTTACGAGTAAGCCACTGTTTGGATTGGACCTAAAAGAAATACGTGGTCCAAAGGACTAAAAATAAAATATGGCATTAAAAAGAAAAATAATTTCCAAGGCCTTGTTTTTATTGATATATTAATTCAAAAATAATATATGCTTATCAAGGGAGATTGGATGCTATATCAACGGCTTGCACAATGTCCGTTTATTCTAGTTGTATTTTCAATGTCATGACTCTATTGGTTCGTAGAATCATCAAAAGTCTAGGATTGTATGCATTGTATATGTTTGTTTATTGAGTTCAATTTATATTGTCACATGAGGTTATATTCAAATGTGATAAAGTTTGTAATCAATTGAGAACTCCGTGAACATGTTTTAAGTGACTGGGTCTAAATTTAATTGTTACTAGTTCACACCCCAACACTTCCGTTTTCATAGGACACATTTTTTCCATACGAGTGTGAAAAGATTATTTTATTTTGTGTTATGTATGGTGTTTATACCTAGTATATGTGCGTGTGCATTAGCGATATTCATTATGTCAACATATATTTGGTATGTTGTCTTTGCCTTGCTTTCTAGTCCATTTATGCTTCTACTTCATGATTGGTATCTATCTTGTTGCATTATTTGTTGATATCACATGCTTAATACTCTATGTATCATATTGGTATCATTTTCTTGCATCTTAGTTGGTATCCTTGCTCTTTGTATGGCTTAGTTTTGCTTTTGTTGCCTATATGCTTTAATGTTCTATACTTTGTATGCACTTTTGTTTTATTAATTCTATCACCTTTGTCTATTCCTGAACAAAAAGGGGGAGAATGATAAGGGGAGAAATGGTAGCTATTCCTATTGTAATCGTATATTAGTTTAGGAGATTTATCTTAGGAAGAGACGTCTTTCTAAGTAGGTCATTTATTTGATAAAGGGGATAATTAATTTAGGGGGAGTATAATTGCATTTAATATGTTGATATTCCAAGGAGTGGTTATCTAAATTGCATTTATTATGTTGATATTTCCTACATGTTTGACACTTTGCTTAAGTGTGGAGGAATTCTTCTAAATGGCAACTTTCATAGGCAAAGATATTGATCCTTGGGTTTTTGAGTCAAGCTATGTATTTTACCCTTTAGGATTTTGGTTGGGTTTTGTCCCGGAGTTGCCAAAGGGGGAGATTTGTAGGGAAACAAATTTCCAATTGAGTCCTTCGTTGTTTTGGCTCAATTCCGGACAAAAATGTTTGAGTCATAGGATAGAGTTCTTGACCATCCTTCAAGCGTATGACATTCTAAAGTATAAGATGTAGTGGCCAAGAGTATCTTCATCAAATGCCGAGTTTTTTGTGCCTCGTTTCTACGTCAACAACATGTGTTCCATTTACTCCTAAGGTATGAATGCATCACATATTTATATAAGAGCTTGGAACAAATTTAATTGGGTGAATTTTTTATTTTAAACCGATGGTTATTTTCATAAGGTGTATTTAAAACTTTAAAATAATGTTTCTGGGCTAAAATCAATTTTTTAAGCTTTCTATTTTTTCGTTCAAAGTTGTCGTTCGAACGAGTTTTTCGTTCGAACGAGAATTTCGTTCAAATGAGGTTTGCCAACGAGTTCCCTGTTTGGCCACTGGAATATCGTTCGAATTATCGTTCGAACGATAATATTGTTCGAACGAGAATTCTGACGAGTTTACTAATGACTTTACAATTTTATCAACTGGAACTTCGTTAGAAGGGTCGTTCGAACGAGACTTCGTTCGAACAAAAATCTCGTTCGAACAAGATTTGGCGAGAACAGGTATTTTTGGCAGTTTTCTCACTTTTCCCACTACTTTTCCCCACTAACTTTTGACAAACTTATCTAGTGCGTGAACCAACCTTTTCAAACTAACTTTTTCACATTCCTCCATCTCCTAGAGAGAGTTTTAGAGAGTTCAACTTCAATTGAAAAAGTTCATGTTTTGAGTGTTTATTTTTAAAGGCAAAATCCTTAAACACTTTTGTTTTTCACCCATAGTTTGTTTTTTCCAAGTTTCCATATAAATATCTTTCTTGGAGTGTTTGGCACCGGGTTTACTCTACTGCATTGAAGAGTTCATTTGGGTCTACTTCTACATCCCTCAAAGAAGAAGTCTCGTTGTTTTGCTGCGGCATTCTCACATGGTGAAAGGCATCATGTGTGGTTGACGGTGGTTCCTACAGCTTCATTGGTAGATTCCAAGGTTCCGGTGGAGTCCGGGATTGTCGGCTAGGCAGAAGTAGTTACAAGAAGACGCGTCGGGGCTTGAAGGAGTCGAGTCGAGTGTTGTAAGTCATCTTTCTTGTAATTGTAAATTCCATACTTAGTGGACTTAAGGCTAGGGCCGTCCGGGTTTTTTTCTCGTTGTGGATTTTTTCTCGTACATCGCGGCGTAGTGGTTATTTGTTCATTTTATCTTTTGCAAAATTCACATTAGATGCATGCTTAGGTAAAAAGATAAAATTGGTTTAAATAACTTCTCATGCTTAAGTTGGTGCTAAAATTAATTTGGCTAATGTTTAATTAATTTTGTTCAAGTCATCCTTTAATTTTTTAAATTTGGTTTGGCCTAATTTGCCAAATTGAATAATTTTTCTTAGGCAAATTTCTAGGATTTGAATCGAAATATTTGATTTAAGTGAAATATCCATGTGTCGTTTAATTAAATTTCACTTTGAGTTAAGTTTAATTTTAATTTGAAAGAAATTAAAATTTGTTGTTTATGTAATTTTGTTTAATAGAATCATCTAGCTTCCGCATGTCTTTTAAAGGAAATTAGTTCTGGTAATAATTTAAAATTGGGGGCCTCGTGTTCCAACAAACTTCTCTAAAATGCAACCAATCCTAACTTTGAGCGTTCCAATACCAATAAAAGCTCAATTAAACCCTACAAAGTACAAAAAGCGTATATATATATATATATATATATATATATATCCAAAAATCAATGTTGTATGGTTAACGAGCTTAAATATAAGCATAAGGAACACAAAAATTTCTAGAATGCATAAAGATAACGGGCCCGGATATGATATATTCGTGACTAATAAGGCATCAAGCCCCATGCTCCACAAGTATGTTAACCCAGTTCTTCGTCGAAGGATTGAAACTAAAGAAGGGACTAGTAAATAAGTTAGAAACGCCTGACAGAGGGTACTCAGGAGGGCCTTCTAGGAGCATTCTCTCAGAAAGACATATGAACAACATGATAGGGCTTCGCCAAAGAAAGTCATCCCAACCCTCCTTCCAGGAATCAAGGTCATTCAAAGTCTCTATAAAGACCACCGTCGTAGGACCATAGTGGTAGGATAACCATGCCACTCTCATGGCTACTCAGGGATTAGTCATCAGGTCACCTGTCACCAATAAAGCCTAATAGTTAGACTCAGGGCTACATCCCTGGAAAATCCATTGTCAAAAAAATCCCTCTGGCACACCGAGTTCATAATTACCGAGGGGACAATATTTCCTCCATGAACTAGTGGCCAAGCGGGCGAGGGGGAGATATGAAGCAACTTGACCAAAGACACCGAGGGAGAACGGGAGAAATCAGGCACAACTACTACTACACTGGAGTTGATGCCCAGCATCATCGATAACTCTTTATATGTAGAGAACACCTCTTCTAAGATGAACTAGAAAACATGGTCTTCAAAGTACCAAAATTGTATCGCTTCTTCAAGAAGGTTCCAGACTATGGTACGGTTACGCTGTAAGGAGACCCGGTGCAGATTAAAGGCTTTGTAGTCAATATTGTACAGGCACAATGCCTCTCGACCCTCTAGGTAGGAATAAAAATCCTCGGACACCAGAAGATCCATTTGAAGAGAAAAAGAAATCTACAGAAGAGATAAAATGGAAGATGGTGAAGAAAACACCTCCAAATCTCTTTTTATACAAAACATTCTCACAAGAAAAAAACCATTCAAAGCATCACCAGTTCCTCTACCCCCAAAGTATGCAACAAGTGCAATCAAATACGAAGGAGTGATTTGGACTTGACCCTTATGCAGATAGGCAAGATAAGGGGTATGTTGATCGGTAACCCCCCTTTTTTAGGAAAAGTCCTTATTTCCTCTTTTACACAATATCAATTTCCAAAATAAAATTTTCCTTTAAAAAACGTCAAATCTCCTGGTTGTCCCTTTTTGAAATATTATTACTTTTCCCTTTATACATGATTTCTAAAGATAAATGTTCTCCTTTTTTACTTGTAGTCCCTTTTTTTGTAAAAAAATGAGAAACCTCAAAAGTAAACTAAAATGCATGTAGAGTAAGTCATTAAACCAAGATAACACCAAAAATAAATGCATTATATATATATATATATATATATATTTCTATCATTACTACATCTCTTGAACATACAAAAGAAAGAAAAAGTAATAAATACATCGGGACGTAACCCGAAGCCCCCCAAAATCCCTCAAAAAAACTCTCAAAACCAACCCTCAGCCTCTACAACGTACATGCTTTCCCCGGTGATAAGTAGTAGACCATCCACTCCCAGAGTCAAACCTCTCGTCAGATGTGGTTGGCGGCACCAGGCAGTCGCTGGTTGACTTTCTCACATAGGAAGACATTGATGCCATCTAGCCCTTAATCTCCCTCAGTTAGGTGGTCGACACACGTATAGTCTGCAAGAAAAAAGAACATAAGAAAAAAAAATCAGGCAAGCCATTAAGGAGAAAAAGAAAGCAGAAATAAAGAATAAAAAGAGAAATAAAGGAATATATGCTTGTCCATAAGGCATCATCAGAAATACTCTTCAACCCGTCCACCGGTGCATGGGGGAAATCGGTCACCGATAACACTTCCCTGCTACTCAACCAGAAATAATAAGAGGAAATAGAGATCTAAATAAGCGGAGCCTCCTCCACCGTTATAGTCACGCCTCCTTCAGTGTTGTGAGCCGATGCCACCGGTACACTGGTACCTCTTCCCAAAGCATTAGTAGGTGGGGGTATATTTTATGCATCATATATGAAAAAAAGCATCAACTAGCTAGTCAAAAAATCCAGGTAGTTGTATCTTGTCGTCATATCCGTATAGAGCGTAAAAGGCTCACCCTCCATTACCCCACCCTCGCCTCACCCGTCATCTCTCTCACCTGCCTCATGTAGTTTGGTGGGTGATAATGGTGAGACCTCCACGTCTCCTTCCATAATCTGCCGCACTACCCTCTCCCCAAGTTACCAGATGTGCCCAAACTCGTGCACCAATAACCGCCTCATATGTGCATGTACACCCGTAGCCCTCGCGGCCCTCGAAAGAAGACTCCAAGGGTAGAAGGTCACATATATCCACAGTAAAGAGTCAGTAACCACCCAAAAGAATAAAGATTCTAAATTTTTTAGAAAGAGATAAAAATTGAAAACCTAACCTGGTTTCTCATCAAGGTGTTAAAGCCTGATCAATTTCCTCCACCAGTACATCCTATAGAAGTATCCCATATCTATCTCCTTCAAGGACAAAAACCCCACGTTGTGCCCTAGCATCTCATAAAACCACATATGTAAAAGGCAGTGCCAAATAATCAGAAGAGAAAATAAAAAAGGACTACAAGAAAATAAAGAGGAAATTAAACTTAAAGACTACCTCTAAATGGTGCATGGGTCCTGTGAACATCTGTCGGTAGCACCGACTGAGGCATATAAACAAGCACAAAGGGACACCATAGTTATGCTCCCCCTATCGTACATATGGACTTCCGAAATAATCTGCAAATATGGAAAAAACTATAGATGAATGAAGTCACCACTTGTCACTACCAAAAACCATCCCAACATAAGTAAAATGAATAAGAGGGATGCCTATCTCAACTACCGCTCGTCTGTCTCAAAAATTTTCCTACACATCAGAGTCTCCTTCAACACCGATATACAAATAAAAACCCCTGATACGATTCTTCCAACGTCCCCCAAGGAAGTCTGCACTACCACCTCTGTGACCCATAGAGTACGTTTTACCACGATCTGATGACGAGCATAATCCAACCCCATCAACTATTGGTCATTTAAGGGAGTAAAAATCATCTCTCCAATCCCTAGATGAAATGTGTGGGTCATATCCCATCACATCTCGCCCAATGCGCACAACAACACAATAGAGTGCTGCATCTCGGTCAATGCACCCACTAAAGTACCAAACCTTGTGGACGACACCATTCGCCATACCGCCCTAAGAAGGCGGTCCTAAATGTCTTTCATCCCAACCATCCCTTAGGACCAAATGCTTAAAGAATCTATGTTAGTTTGCGAGAAACCAAGGAAATCCCTGCATTATCCCAAGAACTAAAAGAGAAGAAAAATAAAAATGGAAAACTAAAGGATAAATACTCACATTGTCGTTAGGGTTCCTCACCATTGCCAAATGGTGGTGCACGGGCTCTCACAACAAGATCCTCTCATCATTCACTGACTCAGAGGAGTCGTAGGAATTCTCATTGCGCAAAGCAAGCAGCACCATAGTCCACTAATCCAAATTTGCCCAATTATTAATGGACACCCATTCATTATTGGTGTTGCTAGAAATAACATCCATTTCAGATCTTGTGAAGAAATGGACTGAAAAATGACTTTTAGAGAGCGAAAAAAAAAGAATCAATCACTAGGAGGTGTGAAAAATGAGGAGGGTTGCCCCCTTTTTATAGAAGGCTAAGGGGTATGTCGATCAACAGTGCCCTGGTCCTGTATATCGGTAGTGACCTTTCCCCTTCTCCAAGAAACCTAGGAGTTCATGACCTATGCCAATAGGAACCTCCCTAGACCTTTGTATTGGTATTCTCCTCACAATTTCATCCAAAAAATGCCAAAAAAATCCAAAAATTACCCGAAAGATTCACAAAAATTCATGGAAAATCCCCACAAAGTCAAGGAAATTTGTTCTCTGAGAAAACTCATGGTAAAGAACCAAATTAATTCTAAAATCTCAAAAATCCTTAACAGGATCATCAACAATCACTCTCATTGTCAACATACTCCACGGAAGAACCAAAAATCCACGTTGCACCTTCACTAAAATACTTCACACCTTCCCCAACAGAGCCACTCCCCATAAACCACATCTTTAGGTCCGCAAAATTGAGCTCGACCAGCTGAATCAGTCACTACAACTTTAGGTCCATAAAATTGACCTTGACCCACAGAATATGTCTAATTCTAGGTCCACAAAAGTGATCTCGACCTGCTGAATTAGTCATCACAACTTTAGGTCCACATAATTGACATTGACCCGCAAAATCAGTCACTACATTTTAGGTCCTCGGCATTGACCTCGAATCGCAAAATCCATCATCCCAACTTTAGGCCTGATGAATTGAACTCGACTTGCATAATCGATCACTACACTTTAGGTCCGTAGTATTGACCTTGACCCGCTCGATTAGTGTAAGAATCGAGAATTTTTTAACCCTAAATACCTAAGGCTATTGTCTCAACCCTTATAATGTGTTCAAAATCAAAAGTCTACTAAGAAGAAGGAAACTACGCTCAGAAATCTACACTTTTGATAAATCAACTTAGTCCTCTTAAACTTTTAGTAAATTACAAAACAGCCCATGGACATTTCATAATAAGATAACTTGATATATATTTGACATCTAATCCCCAAATTTATATCAAATTAATCATATAGACCCTAACTAACATAAAATCATCATTTCATCCCATGGAACTTTTTGAAATTACCAAAATACCCCTATACTTTACAAAAACTATACTTTTAGGCTATAAAAGTAATTATAAAATATACCAAGGACCAAACCTGCAAGTTTCTTTAATTTTAATTGAATCCATGTCCACCTAATGCACCACATCAGTACTAGAGGTTAAAAGGAACATGTACACACCATGTAAACACGTGAACCACAATTACCAACATTGAAAACTCTACATAAACTAATTCAAATCCACAACCCCAGTGCACCCATCAAATCCCCTAAGGATGTGGTATAAATACCCCACAAATTCAGAAGTAAGACACACCTAACAACGCAATTCAAAAACTCAAAAATTCCCTCAAACCGGGTACATTATGATTTTATGCATAATTGATAGTTCTTTAAATTTCAATTTCTTTATTTGTAGTTAGGATAATGATAATATGCAAGCTTTTACGTGTAAAATAGCATAAGATAGAAGATATAAGAAGAAACACCATTAAAGCTTGAGCTTTAATGGTAAATCTTGATATAATGCTATAAACGTTGGTTTGAAATTACATATAACTTCATTATAACCGAAGGATCTCGAGTGTAATGGTTAAAAGCCATGAATGTGTATAGAAAGCTAAAATCGATCAAAGGTGTATTTTGAACTCAAAACCTGAAAATCCGAAATTCTCCATGTATAATCCATTTTAATATTTAAAACCCAAACCAAACTAATCCTATATATATAAAAAAACCAACCCAAGTTCATAAGAATCCTTACCATAATCTAGCAATCCACGGATATAAGGTCAAACTTTTAGCAAAACAAATAGTTTCGAATCTTGAGCTACACTAAATCTCAATCCACAAAACCTATATATTTGGATTCCTCACAAAACATTAGGCTAAGTTGGTTAAGAAATCATCTCAAATGATATAATAGTGAAGGATAAAATCGAGGTAAAAAATCTAAAACCCTAGAAGTCAAAATCGAGAGGTAAAAGATAAAGACTTTCAACACGAACTTCAACCACGCACGTGAGGGCGTGTGGCCAATCTGGGATTTCTGAAGTTTGTCTTGTCAAAATAGTATAAGGTAAGGCCATGTTTGGATATACCTAGCTTAAGTTATGAAAAATTATGGTTTTAACTTAAGGATTATTTTCCATATTTACAAATTAACCACTTCCAACTTTTTCTACTTATAAATTTATCGACAAATTTTGTCTATGAATACTTCAAAATATTTTAAGATAAAAAGTCTCTTACACCAAAGTTCAACAATGATCTTAAGTTCACATTTTAAATTCCTAAGATATTCACAAATAAACCCCCTGAACTTTAAAAGATACAGTTTTTGTACAAAACGGATTGACCAAATCCCAAATACTTACATACCCAAACATTATATATAGAAAATCAAGCACCAACACTTCCTTATATCCTGTTGTGATTAAAGCAATCGAATACCGATAAAGTAGGTTTTTCCTACCTTTTTAATCGTAAATTTTGTGTATTTTGCATACTACTATTGATATCACTTTGTGATAGCTGCTATTTACTCTTAGTGAGTGCATATTATTAAACTACCATACTACATATTTTGTTACATATCATCGGTATTTGAATTTATCACCAATATTTAAACTTAACTAAGGATAAATTTTAGCCCTTCACATCTAATAGCTAGTATCATGTTTCATATTGATTCAGTTACCCTTGCACTTTTGTGACATTATATTATAAGCATCAGTATTCATAGGAAGTAGACTAATGTATTATCACATGAAAATTTATAATTATCCTACTAGTCTCATATGATTGAGAGCCTTGATTATGGTTACATATGTATGAGTGCCACTTTAATTGTGTGCATGGTAGGTTACTTCTCCCCAAAAGTTTTGGGTTGATTATTTATTATTATGGTTTTACTGATGGTTTAATTATTTCTATACCCCTTAGTGAACTGGTAAGTATAGGATTATTAGTTCAAGAATCCTTGACTTTCTTAACACGATCCTTAATAAGCTGGAAATGAACCTTATTTTCTTAAATGGACTAATAAGTATGGGATTATTAGTTTCAGAACTTTGATTGTTCTTCTAAAATTGATAAGTATGGGATTATCGACTTATTTATTTTTAGCATTGCTAAACACTGATTCTATACACACTCCAGCTCTCACCTATACATATATACTTGTTATAGAATTAGCAGAACCTGCTTAGCATATTTGTGTTAATTCAATTTTTCTACAGATGTGCTCGATAAAAGAAGATAATATATCTTCCCTATTAGAGATAGAAATTGGTCACCTATTTGCATATGTGACTGTGTGGGTAGAGAATAAGCCCGATGGGAGGAAGAAGTGATGATTTTCAATTTTCTGCATTATAGTTTGTACTAAAAAAATTGTAACTCACCCCTACAGTGGTACAACCCTATGTAAACCTACTTACTAATGAATAAAGTTATGTTACTCTACCTTAGCTTTAATTTATTGCTTTGTGTTTACTTCTTATTCATTTATACTAAAAAGCATGGTGTGATAAGTTGATATCAAATCATGTTTTAAATCTAAACATATCCTCGAGTTAGCATTCTATTCGGGAAACAAATAAGATATTAGTTATTTTTATCTTTTTGTAACTTCTTTTATTACTAATATTAAATGGTAATTCCATTTTGCAGCATGGATACATGGGACACATTCCTATTCAATATAGACATCGAACCAAATAATCGGTGGGAAACCCAAGTTAGAGAAGAGGCATTAGCAAGATTAAGAGAAATGATTCGTGAGGTAGAGAAGCATTAGGTATCCTTAATTAATGACATTAAGAGACTGGTATTGACATACAGAGTTCTAGGTGAAATTCAAGCCATGCAAAAATTAAATGGTTATGTAAATGATCTGGTAATACTCCAAGAGGATATAAAACTTGCACTTGCAGACAAGACACAAACTCCATCGATGTATCTTGATGACACATCAAACGGTTAATTACACGGTAATTATTCTCCAGGTTCAACATATGAATCAATTGATGGTTCGAATTCGGGAGATTACCTAGTGAGTCCAGAGTCCACCTCTAGTGAGGAAGTTGTTGTCCCTACTTAAATAATCCAAAGTTAAAAGTTGTCTTAGTATGGGTCATATAATGTAAAATATTATAGAAAGTATGCTATACTATAACTTTAGCTTCACTAACATAGGTTGTGATGTATAATACTACTGTACCATATAACTCCGTATGTGAAATATAGTAGTCTTTTGGTTTATTATTTTCATTTTGTGTGTGATTCTTATCAATTAAGTTGTTATACTTTTAGGATGATCAGTACTCAAATTCCCCCTGCTGGAACTCAATTTGAACATACTCAAACTGAAGGAATCATGCGATGTCTTTAGGAACTTACTACTTTAGCCCGATAACAAAAAACAACTCGTTTTACTCCAAAGGATGTTTCTGAAGAAATTCATAGGATGAATGCTCTTAAAGAATTTCTAAGGCAGTGACCCCCATATTTTTTGGAAAGTCAAGTGCTAATGAAGCTAAGAAATGGATGTGCCATATTGCAAAAATTATGAATGGAGTAGGTATAGCTACTAATCTCCGATTAACTTTAGCGGCCTATATGTTTGAAGGTGAAGCTGATTTTTGGTGGCAAATGCAATTATATTGTTGTCATTTTTACTTGGGAGCAATTTAAGGAGAATTTCTTAGAAAGGTATTTTCCCAAGGCTGAGCGAGATCAACGAACTGTTGATTTCTTAAAATTACAACAAGTTAACCTATAAATTTACCAAACTATCTCGTTATGCACTGGAATATGTTGATACTGAGGTAAAGAAATACTATCAATTTGAAAGAGGATTACATACGAGAATTAAGAATTCAACTGCTCCATTATAAATCCGTGAGTTTTCTCAATTGATTGATGTTGCGTCAATTGTGGAATGCAATTCTTCTACCATAGTCCCATCTTCACCCCCAACTATCAGGAACAACCATGTCATTAGAACTTCATCTCATTCTAGACCTCACCGTTCTAAAAACTCGAGTGGACAATCTTATTCTCATATTTGTCATAACACAACACGTTCAGCAATCTGTTGTCATGAGTGTCACGAAGTAGGACATATTTAGCCCCAGTGCCCTAAGATAAATTCGGTTTCAATCCATCATTAGCCAAATAAACCCTCACAAAATTCAAATTTTGTTCTACCCAAAATCAATCCAAGCCAAACTCTACTAAGGGAACTAAGCCAATTCTAAGTCGTGGGAGGAATCATGTTAAACTGCCTATACAAAATACACATGACGTAATATAAGGTATGATAATTTTCCTGCACATATTTTATTTGATAGAGGATACACACATTCTTTTATTAGTCTTAGACTAGATAAATTATTACAATTATTACCTACACCTTTAACTTCTCCATTGAATATTGATTTACCGACAGGTGAAATCAATACACCGAGGCAAGATTAGGAATTGAAATGTTCAGTTTGTTCTAGGAACATTCCTTCTTAACTTGATAATTTTAGATATTTTTGGTTTTAATATTATTATCATAATTGATGTTTTATCCATACATAACGCTTATATCGATTGTCAAGCTAAGAAAATTTATTTTCGAAATGAAGATAATTTCTCTTTTATGTTTCAAGGATCAAGTCCATCAGAACCCTTAAATTTCCAAATTCGGATATCTTCTTTAATCCTAAATTTGTTGGAATAATTCAAAGACGTTTCCCCAAGGATTTACCAGGATTACCACCGTCCATAGGGATTGAGTTTAGTATCAATCTTTATTTCAATACACTTCCTACTTCGATACCACCATATCAAATGGATCCTTTAGATCTTTGAGAACTCCATACCCAATTAGATGATCTTTTGGAGAAAGGTTTTATTCGACTAAGTTCATCACCTTGGGGATCTTTGGTATTATTGTTAAGAAACATGATGGAAGCTTTAGATTTTGGATAGATTATCATAAACTAAACTCGGTAACTATTAACAATAAGTACCCTTTTCCCCGAATAGGAGATTTATTTGATCAACTAAGAGCTACAATGGTCTTTTCTAAAATAGATTTATGATATGGTTATCATCAATCACGAGTTAGAGAGGAAGACATTTTGAAAACTACTTTTCGAACTCGTTACAGATATTTCGAATTTACCGTAATGTCGTTTGGTTTAACAAATGCACTAGTAAGTTTTATGGATCTACTGCATAGAATTTTTAGACATTTTCTTGACTAGTTCATTATAGTTTTTATTAACGATTTTAGCGTACATTCTCAGAATCCAATAGAACATGCCCAACATTTGAAAACGGGTTTAAGTACTCTTAGAAACCATCGGTTATATGCTAAAAAGAGCAATTGTAATTTTTTAATGAAGGAAATAAATTTTTTAGGACATGTGATTTTTGAAAATGGAATCTAAGTTGATCCAGCCAAAATTTCAGGTATTTTGGAATGGAAAAATCCTAAAAATATAACTGAAAATAAGAAAGTTTTCTAGGACTAGCTGGATATTGTAGTTGTTTTGTAGAAGGATTTTCGTGCATTACTATTCCCCTTTTAATGTTAACTAGGAAGGAAGTTCCATTTGTATGGACTGAAGAATGTAACCAATCATTCCAAGTGTTGAAGGACAAATTAACTACTACTCTTATCCTCACTATTCCTTCTAGTTATGTAAGTTACGATGTATACACCAAAGCTTTATTGTAAGGACTAGGATGTGTGTTAATGTAAAATGAGAAATTGATAGAATATGTGTCACGACAACTCAAAACTCATGAACATAACTATCCTATCCATTATCTCAAACGAGCAGCTGTAGTTTTTGCATTAAAAATTTAGCATTGTTACCTTTTATGGTGTGAATTTCCAAGTCTTTTTGGATCATAAAAGTTTAAAATATATCTTTACCCAAAAAGAGTTAAATTAAAGACAACGACGATGGATAGAATTTTTGGAAGATTATTGATTTAAATTAAATTACCATCCAGGTAAAGGTAATGTAGTAGCCGACACTTTAAGTTGAAATATAGTAGATAGACTCCACACACTAATTTCTTACGCTATTACTGCTACCATAGAGAAATATGATCTATGATTACTTACTCCTTGTGCAAAACTATTTAATATTATAGCTTATTCTGAATTGAGAGAGAAAATCTTAGTTCAACAAACCCAAGATTCTATTGTACAAAACTTTTCGAACAGGAATCTTGACTTTTCATACGATAAAGAAAGAGGATTATGATTTGGAAATAGGTTGTATGTACTGGATGATTCAACTTTTTGAGAGGAAGTACTGCAAGAAGCTCACCATTCGATACTTATGATACACAGGAAAGTTCAAAAATGAACCATGCGTTGAAAAATAAATGTTGGTGGCCAAATATGAGAAATGATATCGATAATTTATAAGGAAATTGTTTACTTGACAACAAGTAAAGATAGAACACCAACACCCTGGTGGACTTCTTTAAACCTTACCTATTCTCGCATGAAATTGTGATCATATTATCGTGCATTTTGTCAGTGGACTACCTCGGACGACCTAAGGATATAATTAAATTTGGGTAATAGTAGATCGACTAACCAAATATGCTTATTTTCTACAATTAAAGACCACCGGTTCGTTCCAAAAGCTTACCAAGCTATACATTCGATAAATTATTCGATTACATGGAATTCCTTTATCCATTGTATTAGATAGAGATTATCATTTTGTAGGAAAATTTTGTCAATCATTGCAATCTCCAATGGATACTAAACTTTTTTTAAGTTCCGCATTACACCCACAAATGGATACATACAATCAAAACATACAATTCAAACCTTAGAAGTTATGTTACGTGCTTGTACATTAGATATGTCTGGCAACTGGAATGTATATTTACCTCTTGTCAAATTTTCATATAACAACAGTGACCAATCCAGTATTAAGGCTGCTCCGTTTAAAGCTTTATATGGAAGACCATGTAGATCACTCGTATGTTGGATGGATACTGGAGATAGAAAATAATTTGGTCCCCAAATAATCCAAGAAACTACTAAAGTAATACAACAGAATCGGGGGAAATTGAAGACAAACCAAGACCGACAAAAAAGTGATGTAGACCAACATTAAAAACTCTTAGAGTTTCAAGTGAATGATCAAGTATTTCTGAAAGTTTCTCCCCAGAAAGGAATTTTATTATTTGGGAAGAAAGAAAAACTAGTCCCCAGATATATTGGACCTTTCATAATTTCTAAAAGAATCCGCCCCGTAACCTATCAATTAGAATTACTTGTGGAGTTATCCAATATCCATAATGTATTTTATGTGTCACAGTTATGACAATATATTTCAGATCCATCCCATACCGTTACATGGCAAAACATTTTCATCGAACTCAATCATGAATTTGAAGTACGTCTTATTCATGTTTAGGATCGTCAAGTGAAGTATCTTAGAAACGAGGTAATTTCCTCTGTTAAAGTATTTTAGGAGCATCAGAATAAATAAGAATCTACATGGGAACCATAACAAGCAATGAAGGATAAATACCACAACTTATTTTAAGGTAAAATTCAAGGATGAAGTTTTTTAGGTAGGTAGACTCTAAGAATCGAGAATCTTTCGACCCAAAATACCTACGGCTATTGTTTATACCCTTATAATTTGTTCCAAATCAAAAGTCTTCTCAAGAAAGAATAAAATACACTTAGAAACCTACACTTTTGCCAAATTAACTTAGACCCCTTGAAGTTTTAATAAATTACAAAATAGCCCCTGGAAGTTTCAAAGTAAGATAACTCTATGTATATTGGACCTCTAAATCCAAACTTTACATCAAATTAATCATTTAGATCCTAACAAACATAAAATCATATTTTTAGCCCTTATAACTTTCTAAAATTACCAAAATGCCCCAATATTTTAAAAAAGTATACTTTTAAGGCTATAAAAGTAATTATATAACCAACCAAGGACCAAACCTTCAAGTTTCTTTAATTTTAGTTGAGTCACTGTCCACCCAGTGTACCACATCAGCACTAGAGGTTAAAAGTCACATTTTCACACCATATAAACATGTGGACCACAATTAACAATATTGAAAACTCTACATAAACCAGCTCAAATCGACCACCTAGTGCACTAGTGAAATCCCCTGAGGTTGTAATATAAATACACCATGAATTCAGAAGTAAAAACACACCTTACAACCCTGTTCAAAAACTGAAAATTCCCTCAAACCAGGTTCATTATGATTTTATGCATAATTTACAGTTCTTTTAATTCCAATTTCTTTATGTGTGGTTAATATAGTTAGAACAATCATAATATGCAAGCTTTTATGTGTAAAATATCATAGGATAAAAGAAATGTGAAGAAACACCATTAAAGCTTGAGCTTTAATGGTGAATCTTGATATAATGCTCTAAACTATAGTTTGAAGATGCATATAACTTCATTATAACCTAAGGATCTCGAATGTAATGGTTAAAATCTATGAATGTGTATATCAAGCTCAAAACGATCAAAGGTATATTTTGAACTCAAACCTGAAAATCCAAAATTCTCTATATATAATCGATCTTAATCTTTGAAACCAAAACCAAACTACTCCTATATATAGCAGAAACCAACCCAAGTTCATCAGAATCCTTGCCATAGTCTAAAAATCCACGAATATCAGGTCAAACCTTTAGCAACACACACATTTTTTAATCTTGAGCTACACTGAATCTCAATCCACAAGACCTATATATTTGGTTTCCTCATGAAAAATTAGGCTAATATGGTTAAGAAATCATCTCAAATGGTATAAAACTGAAGGATAAAATCAAGGTAAAAAATATGAAACCCTAGAAGTTAAAGTCAAGAGGTTGAAGATAAAGACTTTCAATAGGAACTTTGACCATGCGCGTGAGGGCGCGTGGACAATCAAGAATTTTTTAAATTTTTTCCAAACTTTTTACTAAACTATTCTGGTCAAAATGGTATAAGGTAATGCCATGATTGGATATCCCTAGCTAAGGTTATGAAAAACTATGGTTTTAACTTAAGGATATTTTTCCAAATTTACAAATTAACCCTTTCTAACTTTTTTGACTTATGAATTTGATACCCGAATTTTATCTATGAATACTTAAAAATATTTTAAGACAAAAATTATCTTGCACCAGAGTTCAACAATGATCTTAAGTTCAGTATTTTAAAGTCCCAAGAAGTTTACAAATAAACCCCAAAACTTTAAAAGATACAATTTTAGTACAAAATTGACTGACTAAGCCCCAAATACTTACATACCTAAACATTGTATACAGAAATCAAGCATCAATTCTTCTTAATATCCTATTGTGATTTAAAGACGACTGAATACCGAGAAAGTTGGTTTTTCCTACCTTTTTAATAGTAAACTTTACGTATTTGGCATACTGCTATTGATATAACTATGTGATAGCTCCTATTCACTCTTAGTGCGCGCATGCTATTATAATGCCATTGTAAATATTTTGTTACATATCATCAGAATTTGAATTTTTCATCAATATTTATACTTAAATAAGGATAATTTAAACCCTTCTCATCTAATAACTGGTATCATGTTTCATATTGATTCAATTACCCTTTCAATTTTGTGCCATTATATTATAAGCATCAGTGTTAACTAAGATGTGGACTAACGTGTTATCCCATGGAATTTTCTACTTGGACCACTGATCTTAGATGATTAAGAGACTTAATTATTGCTATATACGTATGAGTGCCACTTTAATTGTTGCATAGAAGGTTACTTTTCCCCCGAAACTTTTGGGTTGATTATTTATTATTATGGTTAACTGATGGCTTAATTACTTCTATACCCCTTAGTGAATTGGTAAGTATGGAATTATTTGTTCAGGAATACTTGACTTTCTTTACATTATCCTTAATAAACTTGTAATGAACCTCATTTTCTTAAATGGAATAGTAAGTATGGGACTATTAGTTCCAGAACTTTTAATGTTCCCCTAAAACTAATAAGTATGGGATTATGAGGTTATTGATTTTTAGCATTACTAAACACTGATTCTATACACACTCCAACTCTCACCTATACATATTTACTTGTTATATAATTGTAAGAACATTCTTATCATAGTTTTGTTAATTCCCTTTTTCTTCTGATGCGCCCAAAGAAAGAGGATAATATCTCTCCCCTATTAGAGACAGAAATCGATCATCTATATGTCTATGTGATTGTGTGGGTAGAGATAAGCCATGTGGGAGCAAGGAGTGGCACTTTTCAATTTTCTACATTATAGTTTGTACTAGAAAAATGTAACTCACCCCTGCGGTGGTACAACCCTATGTAAACCTACTTAATAATAAATAAAGTTATGTTATTTCTCCTTAGATTTAATTCATTGATTTATGTGTACTTCTTGTTCATTCATACTAAAAAGTAGGGTGTGACAATTGGTAATCACAACTTTAGGTCCGCAAGATTGACCTCAACCCAACGAATCGGTCATCATACTTTAGGTCTACAGAATTGACCTCGACCCACTCAATCGGTCACTACAACTTTAGGTTTGCAGAGTTGACCTCGACCCAATAAATCCATAGCTATATCTTTAGGTTCATCTAATTGACCTTAACCCATTGAATTGATCGCTACATTTTTTGGTTCACAAAATTGACCTCAACCCTCCTTAGGTCTATAGAAATGACCTCGACTCTCTGAATCGGTCACCTCCTTCTCCTGGGTAGGCAAAATTAGACCCCAATTCTATTCTCCAACATCAATTAGGTGTCTATCTGTCGACGCCATTCACTTGTTCCAATATCTCTCGTCAAGGGGCTCTACAGACACCCCATACTAGTACCCCCTAAGAGACTTCTAAGGTCCCTAACATTCCTCCACTCACCAAAAACCCTAGGCAATATTCTGAGTACTGATCTGGAGGACACTGGGCTCTCTCAAGCCTCGTTTGACCCTGGTCATCTCTCCAACCTGAGCTACGCTTAATGAAACCTTAAATGGATCTAAATCCACTATCCAACAGTCCACTACATGCATGAATTTTCCTTATGGTTCGCACGAAAGATCCGTTTGCCTCTGAGTAATGATCTAAAGGCCATCGGGCACTCTCTAGCCACATTTGACTCCAGTTAACTCACCACCTTGAGTTAATCTACATAAAACCTCAAATCTATGAGTCCTCTTTCCAACGATCCGTGTCGTTCACCAATCAACCTCATAATTGGCATGAATGACTCATTTTACGTCTAAGGGTCGTCGAGTGCTTAGGGCCCCATTTTGCCTTGGTTAACTCTCCAAATCAAAAGAAGAATAATGAAATCTCGAATGGTATTGAATACCCTTTCTAACGGTCCATGTCGTGCATTAATTAACCTCGTGGTTCACACGAACGATCCATTTTCCTTTGGAAACTACCAATTTAGTGACCAACAGACGAATTTGAGCACCATTTGACTTCAGTCATCTCCTGGCCCTGAGAGAGGATCAATAAACTCTTGAAGGGCTCTAGATTCCTATTCTAATGATCCCGACTGTGTAAGATTCGGACATAAGGTTTGTAGTTTATACACATTTTTCAAAAGAAAAAAAATATGTTCCGAACTACTTATATGAACCCCAAACCCCCTTCCTATCGGTAGCATGTACTTTCCTTACCCACCAAGGCAGGCAATATGCTGATAGGTAGGACAGGGTCCATTTCTATCATCATGCCCTAACCCTGAAGGAGCTCTTTTCAGTAGTCAATAAACATTCTCTTGAAACCAAATCCTTGTTATTGCCAAAAAAGTCCATTTTTTTACATTCCCACATCTCACTTTACTGCTACAGTTAGTCATCCCCCTTACCCTATCATATTACCTTTATACCACTACAAAAACCAGCCTACATATATTCTAAATTCAGCAACAAAGATCTACAAGGAGGTCCATTCCTCACCCCTCTTCCATTTAAGTGTTATCTTTTAGTTTTGTTTCATTATCTGACATAAATCAATCTTCACTTTTTATCATTAGTATTACACACAACTTATTTTCATAAAACCCCCAAAAGACAAAAAAAAGGTTTTTTGATAAATTGCAAAAGCAAGACTTCCTCATTTTCTCACACGTTCACATTTGAACACATTTTCCTTCAAAATCACTCAAAGAGGAATCCTACATTTGAATTTTTGGGTTGAACTCCACCCCTATTCTATTTCTAAACTACATGAACTTTGATGCCCCTTGGCCTACATAGGCGTCTTAGGCCAATCCCAAGATTCGAGTCCCCCCTTTTCATTTTATATCTTTTATATTCTATTACATTTATTATGTGAGTCTTAGACTTCTACATATTTTTTCTTCGCTCGACATGAGCATTCTCTCTTTCATAGTGATTCGTGATTCGACAAGTACTCACATCATAGGTTTATTACTATGTTTAGGTACACTCCTACGGATGATTCTGATCCGTCCATTCCATGAAGCGAGTTGGATAATTCCATTCTACCATTATTTATATTATACACATGTACACACACATCATGGAGAAAAAAAATAGAATATTAACATACCCCATGAGATATTTAAAGGGAGGAGCGGGTGCCTAATTCCTTCCATTTACATAACTTAGTCCCTTAACCCTTTGATCCACTTGGTTTCGTATGCATCAGTATGACCTTTATTGTCATTCTATCAAGGCAACGACATTTGGTTGCCTGTTTTGAGAAAAATAGGATGGTGACTCCATCTCTTCGTGTCACCCCAATTTGATGACTACTAATTTTATATCCGAGGCACACCGTGAAGATACCAACACTAGTGGTGGAAAGAGGACCTCCATATCCTCGAATCACCCTCATTCTCATAGAGAAAAAGAGAGAGGGGGGATCCCCTTCTCCCCTCATCACGAATTCAGGGCTAGGCCCACTCCAGAAGAATTTGGCTATAAAGGCTATAACACCGTCTATCATAAATATTTCAATCATTACTTTACTATCCATTCGTTATGGTTCTAAGCCGAAGCCTCACCCTAAGGATCTTGGCCCTTAATAAATTTACCATGGTATCTTCTTTGTGAAAAGTCTTTCATTTTTCATTAAGTTCATTCCTTTGGAATCCAACCACCATTTTTAGCAAAATACCCAACTTATGTCGTATTTAAAAAAATACTCGACACATGTCATAATATTTACTTGAAAAAACATTCTTTTATTTCTTTTTACACTAGAACATTCTATACACGCCCTACGACCAAACCGCACAAAATACTTTACGTGTAAATTATACTTTTTATCATTATTATTTAATCAATTATGCACCTCCCTTTTAAGAACCCTTTAAGAGTTAAATTCATTTGACATAACATTTAGGTCCATTTAATAATTTCTAAAGTGCCTGGGTTGCTTCATAATTCCTTTATAACTTCAACTCTGAGAACATATTAAGTAGGCAAACACTTACTCAAAAATCACAATTTTGGAGACACTTTTTTAAGCTTTCAAAAGATTGGGGTAATTTTGTAATATTTAAAAGTTTGGAGCTATTATAAAAGTATACAAACTTTGAGAACTATTTTATAAATAATCCAAAGTTCAAGATATTTTTAAAATAATTCTAATAATACACTTTAAGTGCCAAATAGCACATATTTAACAAGTCTAAGGTCCAAATCGTAATTTCATCAAAGTTTGGAGTCAGTGGTAAAATCATAATTTATAACACCTTTTGGCCCCAAATAGTATTTACTTAAGATTGTAGGGTTCAAATAATATTTTCATAATAATATTTTAAATACACCACCCTTTACCTTATTTTTATCTTTCACAATTTTTAATATTAAACAACCCACCATGTATGGTTACAACTCATACATACAATATTTTTATGTACATTATATGCTAAAAATTTACCAACACTATAAACATATTATTAGGCATGTAAAACAACTTAATTAAATTTTTTAACACCACAGAAATCTGAAATAAACCAACATCCTTTCATATTCGTATGTTTCAACATGTGTATTATTTATTAACTACATTTTAACCATGAAAAACACAATATAATACAACACCCCTCCTATTTGGAGGCCGCATCTTAAAGAATATATCATGTAGAGAGGTGACCCTCACCTCCAAATATGGCCTCAAGGGGTTGTTGCTAAGCTCTTCCTTGCTTGAATATGCACTCCAAGCAATTTTTCTCTGCTTCTTTACTCCAAAACACCTCCAAAATTACCCCCTCCTACACCCCAAAATCACCCTTTTAGGTTTATATTTTTACTGAATAAATAGGGATTAGTGTTGAAACATGCTCTCTCTCTCTCTCTCTCTCTCTCTCTCTGTATATATATATATATATATATATATATATATATATATATATATATATATATATATATATATATATATATATATATATATATATATATATATATATATATATGGTGGTATATGCATCACATGGGATTGTCCTTCGGATGGAAATGTGTTGGCTTATTATTCGTTTGGATAAAAAACAATTGCCATGTTTCAAAATCCTACATCCCCTGTGATCATCCCGCTTAAACCCACGACCACGAGTTGACAGCTTCTATGGTGGTAAAATTAATTGCGATCATGGCCATGCATGACCGCCATAGCGGTCCTCCCCGGGCCTTCTCTTTCTCCCTAATTCTTTAATTCCACCTGATAATGTTAGAGACTTGGCATTTTAATTTCTCTATACAAACTCTCAAGTATCCTCATAATTAATTCTTTAGAGGTTTTCTTCCTATTTCAATCCATTAAACTCCTTATTACATTAATAAATGTTAAATAATTTAATTACCTTCATGAATTACTAATAGTAATCAATTTAATAATTTCATCACTAAAAGAAAATCTCCATACGAATTAATATTGGTAATTAATGTCAACGAAATTTAATCACAACTAGCTTAACTTCTTTAAAATTAAATCTCTTACTAAATTGCACTCTAAAATTAGGCGCAAGTTCT
The DNA here is from genome assembly GCA_949130495.1 of Sambucus nigra. NCBI lineage: Eukaryota > Viridiplantae > Streptophyta > Magnoliopsida > Dipsacales > Adoxaceae > Sambucus > Sambucus nigra. Next base: position 276,876,356 of record OX422207.1, on the reverse strand, counting down.
TAACACAACTTCAATAATCACATTAATTTTCCCATACATTTAAACGTTCACATCAATATTTGTCCAATAAAATTCTACAATACACAATACCAACTTGATTTAATGATAAATATTATTTGAACCATTATAAAAAAATCTCACTTATTACAATAAATGTACTTGATAGAATTCAAAAAAGAGGAAATAATTAAAATAAAATAAAAACTCACTCCATCACCGTAAAATATGATATAGTATTTTTTAATATTATTATAAATATGGAATCTTACTCGTTATTTTATATATTACATATATGCATTTACTTGTGCAATATGAATATGCTTCACCACACAACTAAAGGAAATAAAATTAACTAGTAATACATTAGGACATTGAATCGTTTAGACAAAATATGAGTATTACGTGATCGATACATGAAATGATTGTTATAAAAAATTGGGCTTCATATAAAATAATAAAACAAATCCAATGCTCAAATCCCATGCGAATAAACAGTCATACATTTATGAGAAAACTAATGAATAAATTATAGATAAAATTAGAAAAAAAACATTGTAAACATTCATTGTGGATACATTATTTTCTATGGTGGACTAATATGTTAAACCTCGTGCAACCATTCCTTACATACCTTTATTATATTCTCTAATAAGAAATTAACAATATAATTACTTTTGGAAAAAAATTAGTGAACCTAGTTGTTTACACCATTCCTAAAGAAAATTAACAACGCCATTTATTTTTCATGCATAAAAATCTAAAAAGTTGAAATGTGTTACATAGGCATACAGGAAATATGTTGTGTTATACAAGTAATTATTTTCTTTAACATAGTAGCCACTAATAGTGGTATAAACATATATCTAAAAATCAAAATTCATTTGGTATTTGAAGTCATTTTTTGTGGATATTTATCCGAATACAAATCTAAAAGGGAAGATTCAAATAAAATTTTAAATATCAATAAAAAAACATATACAGATACTAAGGTATCCATCATGGATAACCCATATTTGAAGATAAATATCATTATTTATGTATATCCTTGTATTTGGACATTTTTATATGTATAATTATCTAATTTTATTTATTTATTATCTAAGCTTACATATGTGTGTGTGTGTGTGTGTGTGTGCGTGCGCGCGTGTATACACATACACGCACACACGCACACACACACAAAAGTATTCTAAATATATAATTTGTTGATTTAAAATAATCTAAACTATTCATTCTTATGATGTAAAGCCACAATAAAGAAAAACATGATCATTAATACCCAAACTATACAATATATAAAGTCTATATCTATATTTTAGATTGGTCGTATTTTAATCTAAAGTGATGTTGATTGTGAACATTATCTCTTTTATTGTCATATTATGAGAACTCGGAAATAACATTGTAGTTCGTTTAGTGAATTTAGGATGAAAAATGCTTGATTTTCATCAATTCATCAAGGTAAAGTTGATAAAAGCCCTGACACTTATCAATCTTCCTTTCCTACACTAAAATTTTAATTAATAGTAGAAAAATTATAATTTCATTTTTTTAACTTTTTATGATAAATGAATATTATAAATGTGACATAATATGATAATAAGGAATGAATCGATATTACATTACTAGCTAATGGGTTGACCCATTATGGGTTTATGACACTAATATGTTAACCTGGCATGTTGGCTAACACAAGTGTGTGGCACTAACGTAATATACACTACATAAAGCTCTTTTTTTTATATGTGTGTATTAATAACTCTGAACCTCCGCACAAACGAGGCATTTGTATTCCCCCATGTGAAATTTCCTCTATATAACAAAAATACACGATATGGACCTGATATGGAATGATATGAGTAGTTGCTAAATAATAAAGGTTAAACTAGTATACATTAAACTACGGTGCTTGTTTTAACACCACTCTAAAATTTAATTATGTATATTTTGTAGCCATGTTTGATAGAGTATTTTATCTTATTTATAATATTTCATAAAAGACATTTTGTGGAGTTTTAGCTAATCCTCATACCAGATATGGGCAACGTATGCAGATTTAATAATGTAAACATATAAGGATATTATTCTAATTTAGGACTAAAGGATATAAATCAGGATGATTGTGGTACTTTCTGGATATATATGGATAAGGATATATATTGCATTTCTAAACAAATATGGATATTGAATAATATAGTATTTTCTCTGTATCCTTCCATTTTGCACCCCTAGACATCGAACAATGATATTTGATTTGAATTTAGGATATCAAATCTATAAAACCTAAGCTTGTAGTAAAATCTAGTTTCTTGCTATGCTTTTGAATGTTAAGGCCATCAAAATTTTAATTAATTATTCTTTATAAACGAAAGGAAAGTCATATATTACTTTACTTGTAATGAGAATTAATAATGTAATGAACATTGAACTTCTAGGACATTTCTAACATTTCTTAATGAATTCATAATGAGGTTTTATTTATTTAAGGCATACTCTTATACTACTTCTCATTATATACTTATATATATTAGTGTTGTTGGTACACATAAATATATTGATTATTGATTCATTATTTTTTCCCAAAATTATTTAATTTAGGATATATTTGATTTTTTATAATAACATATAGATTACTAGCAAAATATGAATGTTGATAAAATGAACAGGTGAATCAATGAGAATGTTAATGAGTAATTACCACTAATTCGTTCATATAATATTAAATTTTAAGTAATATTGAACTATGTATTAGGTAGCTATACTAAAGAAAATAAAACTAATATATAATACATATTTGGTATCCTTTAATTAACGAAATTCTTTAATAGAGTAATAAAAAAACCATTTTTTTTAACACGAGCTTGACCATGGGTTCTTTTAAGTAGCTTTTAAGTAGGTCAATTTTATTTTTCTTTTAATAATTTTCATGAAACCAATTACTTATGGTTACTCAAACATGACATGGATGCAATATTTGTTACAAAAATTAAAACTCCCTTATAGTGTTTGTTATCATCTAAATTTGGTTTCAAGATTTCGTCTTAGATAGTTAAGATCTAATCCAAGCTAACAAATAATAAATAACCTATAAAATGCAAATATGAAGAGATAAGGGTGAGAATAAGAAGAATTAAAAATCACTTAATCTATTGACTAAAGATTTAAGAAAAGTACAAATCACTTAATCTATGTTCACTTTGTGATTTGAAAGTTAAGAGTGTAAGAATGTATCTATGTCACTCCAAATCCCAATGGAGGATCTCTCCTTTTATAATGAATGATAATGATAAAATATTTGTCAGGACACAAGCATGGGTTGGGTAGGAGAATCTTATTAATGGAGCATAACCAGTATGTATAATAGTTTAATGTTTTACTAATTAATAATGTTCTTACACATATTGGTTGTTGATGGTGCCACTCATATGGTGTTCAACAACCTTTAATAGCATTATCATAGTTGGATATGATAGTTAGCCTAGTTGGCATTAATTTTGTTCGCCCATATGGAAAGGAGGTTGACCTCATTACTGAGCCGAGGTTATTCCTTTGTATCTATTCGGTCGGGGATGAGCTCTTTCCCTTTCTATTGAAGGGTTTTACCCTGTTGTCTTTGGATAATGCAATGATTTACAAATATGGTATAACAAAATGCCTGAAGATTTTACTAAAGACTCTAAGAAATGGGTGAAGTTTTTACAAATAGTTTTGGGTTATCATCTCTTGGTTTAGAGATGAACAATTATTCTGCTTGAGCGGCTGAGGAGAATTTCTTATAAGTTTTCTAGATGAAATTTTCAACTGAATTAAGTTTTTCACGCGTTGATAATCCAATGGGTATCTAATAGGCGCATTTATGACACGTGTTTTTTCCTATTATAAAAGCAAAGCAAAATATATTTTAGCCTTTTCGAATTCCATGTTCAAGCTTTAGCCAAATCTTTTGGAAATTTTTACAAATTAGCTTCCATCTCGTTTTTATCATCGGGTATTCTTTGTGCTTTCTTTCTCTAGTCTTTCACTATTCTTTTGCTTTGTGTTTGTGTTGAGTTGGTAGATTTTTGCCTAGGGTTTTCCATTTTTAGGGATTAAAGTGGTTTGTTTTTAGATGTAAGTGTCCCCTGTATGAGTTAATCTTCAATAATTTGGAAATAAATTACTAATCTGAACAAGATTTTCCCGGGGCCATTACTGAGAGGTTTCCCATCCCACTCTAGGTCCTTAAGCCCAAAGACAATCCAACGAACACAAATTTCATCCCAAAATTTGATTCTTCTACGTCATCCCCTGGTGTTGAGTATAGCACATAAGAATACCACATTTTAGATAGTTTTGAGATTATATACCGTAGAGTTGGGGGGAAATTACACTTACACCAGCAACAAAACTTCGTTTGATCATCGAAACTTTGAAGAGAGGGCTTTGGTGACTAATTTTTAGCCTTCTACCTCCCCTGTTGAGGTTACTTTAACTACTAATGAGGTGGATCTCGAAGAGGTTCCCACGACCTCTTATGATCCTTCAACCTCTGATGCCAAATGGTACAAATATGATATATGAGTTGAGGATTTGGCTAACCTTAGAATTTTATACTCCATTACATACGATGTGACCATTAGAATTCCTAACCCATGGGAGATGGTATATGATAAGATAAATGCCAATGAGGTTTTCTTTCCTCTTTGGGCATTTCGAGTTGGAGATCGTTTTCTTCTCCATCTCTCAATAAGATCAATTTTAAAGGAGTCGTACTCATCTTCCTCCAAATGCCTATAGGTCTATAATAGGATATATGATCTATTGGGGGGAAAATGGGGGTGATATTAATGGGAACATATTTAGGTTTTGTGTATGGTTTAAAAGAAAACATAAAAGGGTATTGTATTTTTTCTCCTCTAATGTCCAAAACCTGAAAAACGCTCATTATGTAATTTTAACAAAAGTTAAAATGGTTTAATGAGTTCTGAAATTACTTTTGAGGAAATTATTTAAAAAATCTTTATAAAGACACAAGATGTGTAAAATAGTTTACAACGGATTATTTCAATCTATTGGAAATAGGTTTTAAGTTAAACCTACGTCTAATTTGCAGAATGTAGCAAAAATGAATTAAAAATCACACACAAAAGACAAGGAATTTTGACGTGGTAAAACCCCACCCAATTGGGAAAAAATTCACGGTGAACTCTACGCCACAAAACAAAATCCACTATAAATAGACATAGATCACAATCATGTACACCAAATCATACAACCAATCCTATTCTATGTCCAGAAATATACCTAAGCGAGAATCCACTCCTTGTGTGGTATGTCTTCTAACTTCTTTAAGCAACTAGTTCATCATTTCATTTTTTACAAGCCTTTCTTCCTTTCTCCTTCAACTTGATGTCGACTCAACAGTCAAAATATTTCAACTAACAACATACTTTCGTGTTTGTGGGTGATTATGTAGTGAATGATGTGCCTAAATGCTATGCATGTACTCACATACACTTAATACAAACATATCATAAGAATTACTATATATATAACCAATGAGATATTTTTCACACTTCTGAAATTTAGCCTTGTTCTTTTCGTGTAAAATATTTCAAGATCGGATTTCCTTTTGGATCTTTAAAACAGAGATCCACAAAAAATTATTTATGAACACAATTTTTTGATATGAAAAAATTTCAGATCTGAAACATGCACGTCCTGATTTCAGTTTGTAAAAATAAGAGAAGTTGGATTTCTAAAGGTTGTTTAAAAAATTTCAAAGCTAAATCCAATAAGAGATAAGATTTCTCAAAACAAGAAATCAAAACAACCGAAAATCTAAATGTGAAATGTATGACGGTATTTAGACCTATAAATTTATAAAAAGAAGTGATATCTAACAAATGTGAGGCTATTGGGAGAAAGATTACAACAATGAGGAATAGAAAAACTTAAACACTCAAATTTTTCAAAAAATATTTTCACAAAGTTTCCTTACAAAAATTATTTTATCTTTTCTCTCTCTTTTTTCTTGCAATTATCAAACTCTCCAAAATCTTCAAAATGTAAAGACTAAGGCTCCTTTTATAGGCCCAAGGGAGGATCTGGAAGGTCTATTCAAAATAAAGGGGTGGGATTGATTTGGATTTAAAATATTTAAATTTAAAGGCTGATAAACGACTGCACAATAACAAAAGTTGATTGGTGAAAAAGGGACGTACAAGGATTAACTCTAATAACATCGAAAACATTGACTAATTAGATTGAACGATTCAGATTAGGTGCGTAGAATGTGGGTGCAAAGGAACACAATTTGAATCAATCACAAGAAAACACATGCAGCCATATTAATGAATCAAAAACGCATGTTTTAAGTTTCTTAAAAATTCAATTTTCTACCACATATGTTTGTGCCAGTTTTGGATTCTACCTAAGCTAATTTTGTAGGAGCTTCTGAAATTCAAATTTCAACGCCAAAATAAATTAAATACTATATTAATTATTTCAAATATATATTTTAATGGTTTTAAAATCCCCAAAAACTATAAAAAAAAAATTAATTCCAATTAACACACACCAATCAATTATGATATAATATGAAATCCTATGTGTTGTGAGTGTGTCGGAATACTAACTTTATGATTGATCTTTGTTGATGTTGAGGTAGCACATGAAGAGGATATGATGAACTTGAAGGAGGGACTCAATTTTTTCAATATTTCCAAACTAGTTGAGGCTCCTATATAGTGCAAACTCAAGTGATTTAACTATATAGTGTGGTTCAACACCAAAGTAGTCCTAGTTACCCAAAGTAGCGACCATGATTTGAAAACTAATTTTTTCTATATTTTTGGTGCATGGGAGTTCTTTCCCAATGATCCAGAGAGAGGGATCAACATTCCTAAGGATTGGTGATCCTCAAAATTGATTGCCAAGAAATCCCATCCATTAAACAAAAAGGTTGGTGAAGATGATTAGGCAAGTTGAACCTCATACCCTAAGTACTTTGAGGATGTATACCCCTCAACAAGTTTGGGGCCATGACGAACTACACGAGCATCAGTAATATTGATCTTGACATTTACAGGCCACCAAATCTAGCTGGTGATATTGAGAATTTTTATTAGGAAGATAAGGAAAATGAGGTGGAGGTCGGCTAGGTTGAAGGGAATTATGATGAGGCTGGTCAGGATGTTGAAGATGGTTAGAAATTTCAAGAAGTCTTAGGTCTTCCTTTTTTTGCATGTGTTTTTGTATTTCATATCAACTTTCTTATTTAACTTGCTTCGTTCCTATTTTTTTGTTTGTAGCTTCAACTCCAAATTAAATCTCCTTTATCATGGTTACAACCAACATTTCTAGGGATAAATTAAAGTAAATCTAGCATAAATAACTCGAAGAACTTGATCGGAAGGTAGATGTTAAAGATGCTAAGGAAGAGACTCATACCGAACAAAAGAATCATCACATAACTCAACTTTCAAATGCTGAGGCAGTGAAATTGTCCATTAAAGAGGCCAATAAGAGGGAGGTTATATATAAAGGAAAAAATGAAGTTTATGAGGAAAGGTAATCCATCAAGAAAATTCCTTTGGATGATATGTCTATCAAGGATCCTAAATTTCTCAAGTTTAACGCCAAAGAAAGGATCTCCATCGATGGTCGACCAACCTAGAGGCTATACAATAGGGGACTCTTCATATCCTAGTGGTCATGTTGAGCCCTTCGAGATTGGCCTTATAATAACCAAGTATAAACTCCTTATATACCAAAATTATATTCTTCTGAATATTGTTAACACACCAAAAGTCTGAGATTATGCGGGCTATACCCCTGACTTTCAGTTCATGCAGAATTTGGATGTGGATGATCTTTAGAATTTTACTTCTCATAAAGAATTTGAGTTAACTTGAATAAAATTATCATCCACTATTCTCTTCTAAGACGATTTATTTTCCTTGAGCTAATTTTGTTCATCCCTTCTTATACAAGGCAATATGGCCATAACTATTCTGAAGGAGAAACTATGTCTTCCATAAACTCTTATGATGAGTCGAAGAATGCCAAAAATGGGCTTAAAGATAAAATCAAAATTGTTGAGGCCCACCTATCTAAGGCTCATACCAAGTTTCAAGAGGCTGGTGACCACATTGTGACCAAGGTTAAAGACCTTAGTGAAGCTGAGGATGATATCAAGCTTTTGTAATAAGATCTCAAGACTGCCAAAGACAAACTTGATGCTTAGAAAGTTCAACTACATGTTGCCTTAGTTATTACTTCTATAGATGGAGGAGATGTGGTTAAGGCCTTTAAATCTTTTGAAGAATACGTCAATGACACCACCATGGCCTTCCTCAAGGGATATAACGAGCTTAAAAGGAGGATAACTAAACACTACCCTTATATTACTGAGGTTTTCATGTTTTAGGAGGGATATGATAACGAGGCCAAAGTTATGGATGAAGAAGAGGAGGCTTCCAAAAGAACGGAAGCATTGTTTTAGGATGAGCTCCAAGTTATTGAGAGGAAATAAGTCATGGTCAAGGATGCCCATGTTAAAGTGGAGAAGCCTCTTGCTTCTAAAAACACTTAGTTGACTCCCAAGAATGTCGTTGCTTAATGGTTTTGCTATTTATCTTTGTTTAGCGTCTAAATCTTTTGTAAACACTTCCCTTATACCCATATGTGATCTATTTATGGAATGGGAAAAGTCTAGTCTCTTTTGATCTTCATTTATTTGGAAAATTTCATTAGTATCAAAGAAAATAGTTTATATTATTAACCATGTGCTATATTTTATTTTTTAATTTTTTTTCTCATGGACTTTCATGATTGGATCTAGTCAAATTTGTAGTCTAATTCCATGTTTTGGTTGGGTCTTGCTAGTATTTTTTAGCCTTTCGTCTGTGTTATTGGATGTTATCATCACAGGCTAGGCTTACTAGATCTCTAAGGAGGAATTATTTAATTATCCAGTTAGGAAAGGTACGTTTTTAATTTGTTAGAACATCCAAACACCTTCCTTTAAAGATTTTTGTGCAGTCAAAGACGCGCTTTGGCCAATTGGGTTAGATGAGTTAACCTAACCTAAAGATTTTATGCACTCAAAGACGTGATCTGGTCATTTAGGTTAGCTTTATCTGACCCAAACTTAATGTTTTTGTGCATTAAAAGACGTGCTTTGGTCAATTGGATTGTCTTTAGATGACCTAACCTAAAGATTTTGGGCACTTATAGACGTACTTTGGCCAATTGGGTTGGCTTTAGCCGACATGACCTTGATGCTTTTGTGCAGTCAAATACGTGCTTTGGTTAATTGGGTTGGCTTGATCTGACCTAACCTAAATGTTTTTTTGTGGTAAAAAATATGTGCTTTGGTCAATTAGGTTGGCTGGAGCCAACCTAACCTAAGGATTTTGTGCAGTAAAAGACGTGCTTTAGTCAATTGGGTGGGCTTGAGTTGACCTGGCCTAAAGATTTTGTGTAGTCAAAGGCGTGATCTGGTTAATTTGTTTGGCTTTATCCAACCTGACCTTGATTTTTTTATTCATTCAAAGATGTTCTTTGTTCAATTGGGTTAGCTTGAGATGACCTAACTTAAAGATTTTGTGCAGTCAAAGACGTGCTTTAGTCAATGGGGTTGTCTTTAGCCGACATGACCTTGATGCTTTTGTGTAGTCAAAGACGTATTTTGGTCAGTTGGGTTGGCTTGATCTGACATGAATTAAAGATTTTGTGTAGTCCAAGACCTGCTTTGGTCAATTAGGCAGGCTTAAGACAACTTAACCTAAGAATTTTGTGCAGTAAAAGACATACTTTAGTGAATTGGTCTGGCTTGATCTGACCTAACCTAAAGATTTTGTCAAACGACTTGTTTTGATCAGTTGGATTGGCCTTAGTGGACCTAACCTTTTTCTGAAATCAATATGTCTTCGATTGAATCCTCTTCCCTATCCCTTTGAACGAACATTAAATGAAGTCAAAAAGAATTTTGATAATCATGAAACTAAAATAGGGATTCTCCTTTAATGACTTATACTTGTACAATATTTTTAAATTCCTAATGCATCTATATTTTAAAAGACTTTTTTAGCGATAATAATTTTGATAAGCTCAGAGTTCTAAGGGTTCTTGAAGAACTCTCCTTCTAGATTTTTAATCCAATAAGTACTTTATCGTATGACTTCAACCATGCGGTAGGGACCATCCTAATTAGCCTCTAACTTGTTGTAGTTCTATGTGACCTTCAAAGCATAATCACCTTCCTTGGAGATACTTAACTTAACTCTCTTGTTATAAAGTTTTATTATGAGAAACTGACAGGCTCCTACTCTGAGCACTGTTACCTCCCTAACATCATTTGTCATGTTTAGGTTTAAGCTTCTTGATAAATAACTCTTAGGGGAATTGAAGTTGATGACCCTGTGGCTTTGGAGGCTGATCTCAGTTATGACCACGACTTCATTGCCAAAAGCCAACATATAGGATGTTTCTCCTGTTGTTGGTGGTGGTGTTTTCCTGTAGGCCTAAAACACGCTTTGCAGTTCATTTATACATTTCCCTTTAGCTAAATCCAATCTTTTCTTCATTACTTTTAGCAAGGTTTTGTTCGTGACCTACGGCTTCCCATTGCAGTTTGGATGAACCGGTGATGAGTACATCTTTCTAATTTTGGTGTTATCGTAAGAGTTTTGAAAATAATCGTTGTCAAACTGGATGTTTTGGTCGGCAATGAAGGAGTGAGGGATGGTATATTTCCATATCAAATTTTTTCATATAAAATTGAAAACATTTGTATAATCATTTCTATGAGTGGTTTGGCCTCCACCCATTTTATGAAATAATCTACTACCACCAACAGATACCTAAATCTTACATTGGTCTTCGATAGTGGGTCGACCAAATCCATTCCCGAAATAGCCTAAGGCCAGGGTGATATGATTAGCCCCATCTCGGGTCCTGATCTTATATATATCACTCCAAATTTTTGTCACTTATTTCACTTTTACGTGTATTCTTTAAAGTATTTCCTTATTATGGACCAGTAATACCCTTGAATTGTTATTCTTTTTACAAGTGTTCGACTTGCTGTGTGGAAACAACACAGTCCTTCATGTATTTCTTTAACTAGGTTCGACACCTTCATAGAGTAAATACATCTCATCATTAAGATAGTAAAACCTCTTTTGTATAGAACTCCATTTTCCATAATAAACTTGGTCTCTTTGTAATGAAGTCCTCTCACTTTCTTCTGATCAATAAAAAAACTAGCTTCCTCCAAGTGTATTCTAATTAGGTCTATCCAGGGTGGGCCCATTGTCAACTCCAAAAAGTTAACTTCCTCCACATTAATGCGCCTCTACAATAGTGTCTCTACGGGCATAGCTTTTCATAGATTGGCCTTGGTGGTTGATGCGAGATGAGATAATGTGTGTGCTCTAGTATTTTCAATTGTGGGGATTCTGATCATTCGGAGTGATTTTAGTTTGGCAGCATCTATTTCACATTTTCAAGATATTTTAACATATTTCCCTCTCTTTCTTCATACTCTCTCATGACATATTTTACCACTAACTGTGAGTTATTGGGAGACATAATCTACTCAGTCCCTTGTGATATGGACAACTTCATTATCGCAATCGAAGCTTCGTATTCTGCTTCATTTTGGATGCTTCAGATTTGAACTGGATGGCATATTCAATATCAGCTCGATCAGGTTTGTTAACTATCAATCTAGCTCTGTTACCCCTTGCACATTATAATCCATCCACGATTATCTTCTATACAGTCAACTCATGTTCAAATCATCCTTTTACCAAGGGACAATATTTAAATAGTTCGTTAAAAATTCATCTCCATAGCCTGTCTTTTTTTGTCCGGACGAGGACTTTACTGATCTTTGGATTTGTTTGGCTAGAACTACATTATCTTACTCGACTGGATTCTCTTAGTTAGTGAATTCAGCAATGAAATCTTCTACGGGTTGACCTTTGATTGGGTCCTTATCTCATATATTCACCTCGCTCTATCACCCATACCATCAATCTGCCAGACTTTTCAAGTTTGTGGATGGTTTATCTAAATGGAACATCAGCATAGACCACAATAGAGTGGGCTTTGAAATACTTCTCCATATTCCTGGATGCTAGTATGAGAGCTAAAGACAACTTATCCATACTCAAATATCTTACTTTTGAGCCCAAAAACCTTTGCTCGTGTAGTATATTGGTTTCGAGCTCCTCCATTGATTTTTATCAGAGCCGATCTAAATGTTAACTCGTACACAACCAAATGCAAGTACAATTTTTCCCGTAATATTTGTATTAACAGCATTGGGGTCTATCCTAAGAATTTTGCTTACCTTCAGGAAGGCAACTTGGCATTCCTCAATCCATTTAAAAGAGTTCTTTATCACCTTAAAGAATAGGAAGCACTTGTGAGTTACCCAAGATATCAATCCTTTCAAAGATTCCACGCAACCTGTTAAGTTTTGAATTTCCTTCTTGATTTTGGGAGGTTTTATATTGATCAACATCTCGATGTTTTCAGGGTTGGCCTCTATGACCCTTTAATTAACAATGAAACCTAAAATTCTCTAGCCTTGATTACAAACACACATTTGGCTTGATTTAGCTTCATTTGATATTTATCTTGCTCATCAAAGGTCTAGTTAAGGTCTTTAATATGATCATCTACCTTCACACTTTTTTTCAGCATATCATCTGTGGAAAATTCCGCATTATTCCTTATTTACATCTCAAATACTTTGTTCACTAACCTTTGATACATGTCTCCTGCATTTTTTAGGCTAAAGGGCATAAAACTGCAATAAATGGTACCTCGGCTGGTGATGAAGGAGGATTTCTCTCTTTCCTCTTACTTTATTTTAAATTGCGTATACCTAGAATAAGCATCCATGAATTTCAATAGTTTGTGCCCAACTATTGCGTCCACCAGTTGAAAAATTTGAGGTAAAGGATAATAATCATTTGGACAATGTCTTATTCAGGTCGGTGAAGTCCACACACATCTGTCATTTGTCATTCTTCTTTGATACCATTACCATGTTTTCTAGCCAATCAAAATATATCACATCTTAAATCAAGTTAGCTTTTTTATCTTGGCCACTTCTTCTTGAATTTTTGTATTCTTCTAATACAAAAATACTCGTAACTTTTGCTTTACTGGCATTGCTTCCTTGGCTATGTTGATCTTGTAAATGATAATGGTTCGATCAATTCCAGACATGTCTTTGTGGCTGCAAGAAAAAATATTTTTTCTAGATCACATGAATTCAACTTGTTACTTCTAGAGGAATGGATTAAGGGACAAGCTGATATAGGTTGTTCTTTACAGATGTTCATCTTCTAGAATTACTGGTTCTATTTGCTCAATGGCTTCCCTTATTACCAACCTATCTTCATTTCGAGGATCTAATGTCTCGATCTGATAAGTTTAAGATAATTTCTTTCTTTCTTCATCCTCGACTGAAGTGTAATAGCATTCGCAAGCTTCCACCTAGTTTCCCTTTACGACTCCCACACCAAAAATGGTAGGGAACTTTAGACATTGATGAACAGTTGAGCCGACAACCTCAAATATCTTCAGACCCACTCTTCCAAAAATGACATTATAGGCCGATGAGACATTCTTGTTAATGACTAAGAATCTCGTTGTCTCTATTCTATATGTCGTTCAAGTTCCAATAATAACTTTCAGCTTAATTGTGCGCAGTGGTATACTTTTTTGCATAAGAATTCGATTAATAGACGATGGTAAGGTTGAAATTTTATTCCGTACACCTTCATCTTCTTGAAATAGTCATATAATAATAGATCCGTCGAACTCCCATTATCTACCAAATTTATCTTCAGACTCTTTTGGTGGACCACCATGGTTTTTACTAGTGGGTTATATGAGGATAACAACCCTGAGAGGTCATATCTGGAAAAACCCATCACCATTAGTTCCTGGGGGACCTTATGAGGTTGGATTTTAACTGTCGTGTCGTATTAATCTACATTCTAATGGTGAAATTCCTTTCTTCATTGATTTATGCATTTCTCTTAGTTGATCCATCACATCCTCCAGCATAACCTCCTGCTATGCAAATGCAAGATAAAGAAATTATATTCACTTTTTCTACTGGCTCTTTGCGCCGCCTTGCAAAGAGGTTTAGATCGACCTTATAATTTTTCTCCCCAGATCTTTTTTTCCCATGTTATCTCTATGAGGTGATCATGATCTCCTTATCGGTTTCTAATAATCCCAAGATGGTGTTGCCCTGCAATTTTTCTCCATATATTTATTAATCTTCCCTCTTTCATTGTGGACCTCAATTTTCTATGCTCGTGGTCTTTGTGTAACTTGTAAAATCTGTTCTTATCTCTTTTTCCATGGGAGTTTTTAACCTTTTTTGCCACTTCAATTCATGATTTTCTCGTATCTCATCGAGGATATAGTGAACTCCAATTATCAAGGAAGTACACTCATTAAACATCTTGTATGGTTTTCTATCATTCTTCGACTTGGAGATTTCTTAAAGATTTTCCTTCCTGAGTTATTACTTTTTTCCAATTTTTTGTGGCTGAACTCTTTTGTAGCCATTACTTCTTTTGCATTCAAGATCTTTCCTTACTTGGCCAAAAGCTCAGCCGTGTGATTTGGAGGCTCCTTGACCAATTCCTAGTACAACTTTGAAGGCAATAACCCACTCATAATTGATGTGATGGAAACTTTCTTATCATAGTCCACTACCTCTATATTTTCAGCATTAAATTTGGTAGCATACTCCCTTATCGTTTCATCCTCGTTTTGACAAACACTTAACAAGTGAGCTACCCTTATACCAGTTTTTCCTCCAAAATAGAATTTGTTAACAAAGAGGTCATCTAGTTATTTAAATTTAGAGATCTTCCCTCTTAGTAACCCATTATACCCGATCTGAGCATGCCTTGTAAGAGTGATTGAACATGCTCTACAAAGCACCTCATCACCTATTGAGAATATGTCACATGCTGCATGGTACTGCTACACATGTAAAATTATATATGATTTACCTTTATACCTTAGAATGATCACAAGTGGATTGAATTTTGTAAGAGTGGGGTATCTAATCACGAAAGTTTCAAATGACGATCCCTCCACAAATCCTCTTTGGAGTGGATTTTTTGTCTTGATAAGGTCGTCTAGAGGATCCTTTATTCGTTGAATTGATTCCCTCTATGGATGGTCTTCGTCTACCCATACACCTTTATCAACTCATCCATGGATCTTGATCGATCTCTCTTCCCTTTGGCTAACTTGCTTGGACTTATTTGATACCCTTATATTATATCTTTATCCATCATACATATGTCTTATGTATTATCCTCTTCTTGTACTTCTTTTAGGGTGCGGATGTGCTAGCTCCCCTCTCCTTCCTAACCTATCAAAAAATGGTACTCTGTTAAGCTTCTTAGAGGCACTTATGTGTTTGTCTTAATATGTTTGATCATCATCATCATATCTAGTCGACCAAGTAGTTTAGGTTTTTCTACGTTGGTAGGAGGAATTTTCATTTTCTTACCTGCTTCTCTGAGAAGATCTGCTCATATCAGACCCCAGACTTAGTCTCCTGGCGTTGTCCATTACTTTACCTAGATTATCTTGCCTCCTATCTCTATATTGTTTAGGAGGTGGTGATTCCTTATACTTTCTCAAGTTTTCTACACAGTTGGGGTCATTGTAGCTGTTACTAGTCAGCTCTGTGAGGCCATCACACTTTAAGTGAGCTGCCTTATGTCTTCATGCATAGTTTCTTGGCACTTAACCAAGCTTTGCAAAAATCCTACTAGATACCCTATTCCAATAGGGGTTGAGGGTGATGCAGAGTCTATTTTCCTACTACTTTCTAGGTGTTTAACCATGTTTTCACAAAATTTGCAGAAAACAGAGTATAATGACAAGAAAAATAGAGTATGACTAGATACTTGCAAAATTGAAAATAGAGACACTATTTTAGGCTAGGAATCATTGTATCTATGTTCGGATTACACAAAGTTAGACAATGGAAAAGTAAATCAAGATTTTAAAATAGGAAGTCAAATAAATCTATTGATTTGATCAAGGAGATGATCGTCGATGAAATTTAGGATTATTAGATAGAAATTCTAGAAATTACACAATTAAAAATTTGGAATCTTATAAGAAACAAGTTGGATTAGTCATTCCCACATACGGAGCAATTTTAATATCGTCATTCGTCTTAGCTAGTTGAGATCCAATCTGAGACAACAAATATTAAATAAGAAGTAAAATGAAAAAGAAAATGTAGAGATAGAGGGGATAATGAGAAGAACTACACTAAGGGTTACGTGGTTCAACTCTCATGAAAGAGCCTACATCACCAAGGTAGCTTTTAATAATAGGTTTTAATTTACTAGAGTTCTAAGAAAAATAAATATTTCTCAATCTCTATTCACTCTGTGATTCAACATTTAAAAGTGTAAGAACGTCTCTTTTCGAGTCTAGATCCCACTGTGGGATTTCTCTTTTTGTAATGAATGAGAATGATAGAATGTGTGTTAGGAGCCAAGAATGGGATAGGTAGGATCATCTTATTAATGGATCATAACCAAGATGTGTAATAGTTTAATGTTTTATCCATTGAAGAATGTTCCTTCACATACTAGTTGTCGATCATATCACTCACCTGGTATTCAATAGCCTTTAACGGTGTTGCCACATTTGTATTTGATAATTAGACTAGATGGTATCAATTTCATCCACCGATATGGAAAGTAGGTCGACCTCATTACTTAGCCGAGGTGATTCCTCGGTACCTATTTGGCCGATGACGAGCTCTTTCACTTATTATTGAGGGGTTTTACTCAGTCCTTTTCAGGTCATGAGATTCTCTACAAATATGGTATAAATTGTTGGTATATGGTTGTGAATTAGCCTTTAAGAAATAAAAGTAATCTTGTAATTGACATATACTCATATATATGTATTGTTAATGTGGTTCCATGGAAGAATCAACTACTTGAGTATCAATTAAATTGAATAACTCTTTATGAAACTAAAAAATATTTTCCCATCTCTATAATTTTTTTATAACTAAAGAAATAAAATATTATTGATCTCCATATATAATTCATTCTTCTTAATTGAAAAGTAACATATAGAAAAATATTATACTTTTATTCTTATATATTTTTACTTAATACATATAGAAAAAAGAGCAAACACCTTCTCTTCTTGCAAAAATTAACTTAATAGAGATCCCAAAAATAAATAAAAAATGATAGCAAACCCTCAATCCGCATGAGGACCACACATATATGCCTCGATCATGTTGTTCAAGTTTATATGATTTAAAGGAAATAAAATACAAGGCATAAGATGAGATATAACTAAAAATTTGTGGACAATAATTAAGCGTCAGAGCTTCTAATCTTTAAGGTGGAAGGAAATATTTTAAATTATTAGTTTTAGCATAAACTTTTTATTCAAACAAGTTTTTAAGACCAAAACTCCAAACCCTCACCTAAATATAAATAACATGACAGATATTGCATAAACTATTGACCATATTGGTCATATTAAATACGATCAAGGCATGAAAAAAAATATGTGAATCCACGAACGAGGTCATATACTAATTCCATCTAAGAATGAAAAATAAAATATCATATTACTAAATCCGAATACTATCAGAATTAAATATTTAGAAAAAAAATCTCTTGTAAATCAAAGGATTGGCAGACTCAAGAGGTTTTACGCAACATAGGGAAATTAATATATTAAATTATTACTTACTTTAATGGACTAAAGTCCTAAGAATAACTTTGTTGTTAGAGCTTTATCCATCAAACCACCCCCAAAACATAGCGTCATATGCTCCAAACCTCTACGTTGATGTCTAAAAATGGAGTGGGTATGATATTAATTTGGGAGAATTCAAATAATTAAATTAATTAATTAAAATAGCTAAAATTTGTGCTATTCTAATTAATTAATTTAATTATTTGAATTCTCCCAAATTAATATCAAAATTACAAACCAACTCTCTTTGCAAGTGTAATTTTAATAGTAATCTTTTAAAAAATTAAGTTTAACCCCCCACAACTCTAGAAAATAGATCTACACACCTTTTAATTAATCACCCGCTAGGATCGATTTATCAAAATTTATGTAAATCTAGAAACTGAAAATAGAGTTGAAATTCAAGTAATAATATCACACTTAATAAACCCCTATCTCTAGTTCGAATCTAAACTGGGTATTATGACTTAGAATTTCGATTTTTTCTCGAAAATCATTTACCCTCTCTCGAGGCGTAAATTTAAGGGTGAGGGGTCAAAATTAATATTCAAAGGGAATTTTCAAGTAATCAAACTAATTAAATTAAAATAACATTAAATAAGGGTTCACCCCACCCTTGAAAGGGGATTTAGCCTAACATCATATTAAACATGATAATCAAACAATCAATGGCTAATAAAATAAAATAGAAGAGAAGAACAATCAAACCAAATCTCTTTAAGTGAAATTGGACTTCAATCCTTGAAATTTCACATCATCCATTCAATTAGAGCTTCCAAATGATTTTCAACAATAAAAACACACTCAATTGAATTTCTCACGAATTTATCACTCACTAATCTCTAAGAAAAAAAGAAAATAAAACTATTTACAAAATGTTCTACCTAATTTATTTTCTACTCTAACTCTCTCTCTCTCTAGAATTCTCTCTACCAATTGATAAGTCTTCAAATGGGGTCTTCCATCCTTAAATAGTAGGCATGGAGCATGTGGGTAAAAATGGAAGGATAAAGGTGCAAGAGGTTGTATAAGGTGTGGGTGAGGGTTAATTTAGGAAAATGCACAAATGTGCATGAGTTGTGTGAGGTCATGTGGGAAGTGGGACAAGGGAATAAAATCATATTTGGGGATGAGAGGTTTGGGGGCATTTTTGGAATTGGGGGTTAAATGAATTAGTTGGGGGTAGTTTGGGAAAATGGGTAAAAGGTTGGTTTAAATGGCATGTGGGAAAAGGCATGTGGGTATTAAGTGTTTAGTATTTTTTGGGTTTATTGTTTGCATTTGGCAGGTGATGAATCATGAATAGGAGATGGGAGTTCAAATGGGTTAAAAGGCTTAAGTGTTGGGGTTGTTCGCATCATGGTAGTGGAGGTGAGCATGGGCAGGAGAAAGCTAGGGTCGGGTTTGAACATCCGGGTATGGGCGAGGCTGAGGGCTGGTAACAGGGGTTGGGTTTGGGGTGGATTTGGTTCAGGAGGTTGGTTTGAGGTTGGGATGGGGCAGGTGGGTGATGGCTGGCGCGGGTATGGGAGAATGGGAGAAGGGGTCGGGTTATGGGGCTGTTGGAGGTAGCGGGTTAGGGGGTGAGATTCGATGTGGGGGATCGGGCATGGGTTTGAGGGTTTGAGTGTGTGTGTTAGGATAGATGGGTGTGAGGGGTTGTGTGTGTTTAACTTATGACCCCTAAAAAAATGAACTAAAATAAAAAGTAAAATAAAACCAAACAAAAATTTAACTAAATTAAAAAAAATGAAAATAAAAATTAACTAAAATAAAAATGACACAACATGACATACTAAACAAACTCTAAAAAAACTAAACACAACTAAAATAAAAAAATAAAAATAAAAACTAATAAAATATAAAATAAAAATAAAAAATGAAATAATAATAAATTATTCTAAAAACTAAGAAAAATAAAAGAAAATATAAAAATTGATACACAACGCGCTAAAAATATAAAAAATCCTAAAAATATATACATGACTCAATAAAATAAAATAATAAAATAAATCATAAAAATAAAATGACACAAATAAAATAAAATGGGATAAATTAAACACACACGGTTCGGGACAGGTTTGGGCAGGCTAGGATACGGGATAAGGGTAATTAGCTCCATAATCCACACAATTACTTTGAAATACGCGTTTGAGCACCGCAATGTGCATTCGACCTAAAAAATAGACAATAAAGTGCATAAGACCCAAATTATCGAGAATTAGCAACAAATGTACATCTATTCGGGGTATAAAATCTACAGTTTTGGGTGCTTATCAGGGTCCAAATTTATAATCACAAATAAAATAAAGATAATCATGCACAACAAACAAGGTTTAGCTATGAGAAAAGCCTACATCCTTTGTTTTAGTATTTCTAGTGGTTACAATAGCTCATAATTGAATATGTTTGTGCGTGATTAAAATCCTCTCCTTGAGTTAAGAGAGATATTGTATTTATAGTGGTTAGGAACCCAAGAGATGGAATGCCTTAATATATCCAGGAATTTACATATGTATACAATAAATAAGATTACTGATATTCACAGGTACGTGTATAAGAGATGTTAGCTATTCCATTCGATTGACTTTTTCTATTCTTAATGGTTCATATTCTTGAGATTAGTCAGTTGGTTAGATGACCAAGAAAGTAAGCAATGTGAGTATTGGCAATTTCTCATTGGTCCACATAGATGAATAATTATTCCATATAACAAAACCACCCAATGCTCCATGCTTGACGATTGATCGAAAGTATGAAGTATTTGTTCCAAAATCTTGCTCATCGTGTGTTGATCGACATCCGACCTCTTGGACTTGTAAAATATTTCGTCAGCATATCTGATAATGGCACTTTTGTAAATAGTGTGAACTTTAGTTAACTGCCAAAGGGCATGCTTATTTTTCTATGTTTTGGGAAGCATGCCGCACCCAACAGTTGAATCATTAGTTCAGTTTAATCATTTCATCTCTATTTTCGAGGTAACATATTAAAGGACGATTGTTTCCCTCCATTTCTCTTTACCTCAAATTTTTGAAACTTAGGCTTTCTCTTTCTTCTCAAACTTTTCTTCTCTACTTTTGTTGTTTGCTATTTGACGTCGTTTCTCAATATCTGTAAGCTTTCTTTCCTTTTCCTTCTTTGATTTTTCTGTCTTTCGAACATTATGTACATTGTAGAGGAAGGTTCTTTAGGGGAATTTAGGGAAAGAATAAAGATTCACAGTTGGTTTGGTTTAGAAATAGCTAGTGGACCTAGTGATGTGTTGTCATTATCTAAGGGTCACTGGATCCCAATTTTTTTCGTTCCTGAGTGCGGTATCACCTTCCCCCAAACCAATTTTTTCTTCAATTTTGCCACTATTTCTAGAGATAGTATCCCCCAATACATGGAGGGTTGTAAATGGGGTAAATGGGTTAAAGGAAATTCATAGGACTCGTATTGGGATTCTCGAGTTAATTTTCTATTAAAAGTGGGGAACAGCTGGTGATACTACCTATTATATGAAAACCAAGAAGGCCAATAGGGCATTGGTGGTTAACTTGCCAGATTTAAAGAAAGATTACTGGGACTATGGTGTTGTAGTGTATAATTGGCAATATGCCCCCTTCCTAAGGATGTAAGATACACTGGACCCAGGTGCTCCTAAGAAAGATGTGGCATAGGTCGTACATTTATCTTGATTTTCATTTTTCTTCTTATTTACTAATTATTTGATCGCTTGCCGACTAACTATCTCATCTTGTTCTTGTGCAGAGAAGAACAAAAATAAGTGATCAAAGGAAAGTGAGGTTAATATTGACAATCACAAATATTTGTGGGCCATTCACTAAAGAGAGGGAGAAGAGCATCCCTGGGCAACTTATGTCCTTCTAGAATATATTAGTCATGTCACTTCATTTATTTCCCAACCAATAACCGTCCTGCCTCAGTACTCTATCAATGTGCATGAGGGCCTAGTTTCCACCTCCTCTTCCTTTGAGTCACTTGGAGTAGAGGGAGAGTTTGTTCAAAAAGGAACATCATCTTCCTTCGAATCACTTGACATTACAATTATCCCGACTTCACCCTCTACAAAAATTATGAAGACAATAATCCCAAACTTAATAGATGGATTTGGATCTCCCCACTTCTGTCAAGAAAATACTAACGCCGACAAGAGGCCTCGGGTTACTAAGAAGAGACCTCAAGTCCTCAATGTGGAATAGGCAAGAACTATTGAACCTAAATTTTAGAGATTGAAGAGAGATTTGCCCAGCCACAACGAGTTGGCTCAGTAAGCCTCTACCAAACAAGCACTACACCAAAATGGGAGATTTGTGAGTGCTGTTAGCACTCACAAATGAACTTTATAACTGCTATTTACCGTCATAATTTAGGGGGTGACAAAAGAAAATTTATAACTCCTAACAGCAGTCACAATTTTTTATAACCCCTATGGAGTAATAACTGGTGACCCCAATTTGTAACTGCTATTCGTAACTGCTGTGAGCAGTTACGAATGTTATATTTGTGATTGCTGACAGCAGTTACGAATCATATATTTGTGACTGCTGTTAGCAGTTACAAAATTGATAGTAGTGACAAATTTGTGACTATTATTAGGAGTTACAAAATTAAATTTGTTAAATGTTGTAAAAGCTATTACAAATATATTTATATTTTCACAAAATGATGAAATAATGAAAGTAAAATAAATATCATGATAATAAGTCTAAAAATTTTGACAACATTTCATTTATATTTCTCATATTCCAAATATCCAGTACACATAAAACTTGTTAAACTTAATTTAACATCAAACAACCCCTAAGTGGGCGCCAAGTACAAAATGAACATAGAATAAAAAATAAACTAAAAAAAGTAACGACACAGTACTTCGATGACATGGAATGCCATGAACATGTAACAAATCATTCTAAATCTAGACCAGGAGTCACCACGCAGTGGATACGATTCGTGAAGTCTAGGTATATCAGCCGTGGGGGGTATTGATGCGGTGACATCCTCCCTCGTGTACTCGGAGTATGCCTGTTGAGCAAGTTCAGTGGACTCAAATTTTTTGAATACGGCGCCTCGGTATCCATTAACATGTGCTTGTGTTGCTTGCCACGAAGTGTAAACACCTGGATTTAGGCCTTTGAATACTACGTATGCCGGATATGCCATGTATTTGACTGCAAATAATAAAATGTGATTAATATATATATATATATATATATATATATATATATATATATATATATATATATATATATATATACATTCATTTTTTGTGATAAAGAAACTACCATAGCTTATATATATATATACTGGCGTATGCCCGTGCCTAAAGGCACGACGAAAATTGCAAAAAAAAATCGTTACCCAACAACAAAGTGAAATAAATGTACAATATTTTTGTTCTAATTTTAAAAAATTTGGGCAGAGTTCCCTTTATTTATAGGACTATCCACCTTGTTTAAAAAAATAAAAATACTCAACAACAGCAATGCTACAATACTCGAGGTCCATATTGGACCTCATTTCAACCACTTCATCAATTTAACAATAATATTGACAACTATTGAATAGGATGTTGAGTCAAGAACCGCACGCATCACCATTCAACTACATAGTAATCCCAAAACTTTGAATCTACAAATAACTACAAAGTAGTCTATATAAAGGGTGGTGGTGGATATGATAGGAATGATACAAACAAACAACTTCCCCAAAGTTGGGTAAACATATATGAATTTCATTACCATCATCTTACCTTTTCTCGTCGTTAAATGATAGCTTCACTTATATCTTACCTACTCCTTCACCTGAAATAAGACATGTGAATTGATAATTAAAAATGATAGCACAACTTGAACCAAAAACCATCCATTTTACTTCAATACAAAAATCATTGTAAAACAGAAGCATTCTATGCATATGTGACAATTTATAGGTACATAAAAACCATTCTTGAATATTTTCAATCAAGTCCCCCAAACTATTAATACAACAATCAAATAAACCTTATGAAATAGTAATTCACATACCTGTCATATAATTAATAGAGATGTTGTCTTTAAGAGTTTAGCAGCATAGAAATAAACAGTTACTGGTACCAAACGACTACAAAGTTGTGAACATGATGGTTTGCTGATTAGTAGACCTCGGCAGGGTATTACATATTTAAGAAATAATACAGGTTTCATACATGACGCATTGGTGCGCTCTAAATAAAGCTTATGATTCAAGTGCAAATCTATCGCAACAAGTAATATCCGGTAAGTACGGAATCGTGATCCACAGGGATTGAAACACTCCTAAGAGAACAAGATTAGGTTAAAGGGATTCTCTAAACGTCACAAAAGTTAAAGTGTAAAAGAAGATTTAATAGTTTGGAAAAGTGTTTGAGAGTAATCTCTAAACTAACATACTATTGATGATCAGTTAATTAATTAATAATTACGAAACTATGAAAAGAACTAAGATAAGCTTGAGTTCAAGAAATTAAAGGGATCGAGGATCATTCTCCCACCTCGGATTCACAAAGAAGGGGATTATAGGGCTTGGTTGAAATTAATTCTAATCGAGCATAACTAATTAAGTCCGAACATCAACCATGTAGAGACTAAACTCAACAATGGAGGATTAGGGGTTAGTTAGTTATTGCTAGATGGGTTGGGTTTGTAGTAGAGCTTCAAACACTAACCCTTGCATGACGAGAGAAGTTAAGAAACTATGATACTCTAATACCAACACATGAAGTTCCATTAGAACAATTATAAACCAAACCCGAAATATGAAGTTCAAGCATCCAAGGTGGGATTATGATCCCCAATCATAAGTCTAGCTACTCATAATTGAAACTACACTACACATGCTAGTTAACAACATAATTAAGTTAGTTATCTAGTTTAAACACAAACCAATACAAGAGATGGAATTAAATGCAAATTAAATCTAGTAGAACAAGTAGAGAAGAAGTAAATTAGTAATTTCATTAATAATCACAAGTTGTGTACATGGGGCACAAAAACCAAAATTAGAAAATAGACTAAATGTACTCTCTCTTCCCCACACCACTACACAACTACAAAGTTACAAACCCAAAAATCAAAATAAAGAACCACAAAAGTTAGCAGCAGAGAAAGCGGGATGACAACGCCCTACATATGGTCCGGATGGCGGCTCGAGGACTCGGGCGCGGTGGGGTCACGAGGGGCATAGGGATCATAAAGGTAAGGAGGCACAGCAGCCTCCCCCCCACGAATATGAGCAAACAAATCCATCTGTGCCCGGGAAATCATGGAAGTATCTCGCTGATAGTCAGCCTGTAAGGATGCGAAGTTCGTCATATAAGTGTCCCGAAACTCGGTAAAATCATCCTGCAACGATGCGAAGTTTGCCATATAGGTGCCCCGAAATTCAGTCTTAGACCAAAATTTGTGACCGCTAATAGCAGTTACAAATTTGTGACCGCTAATAGCGGTCATAAATTAAATCTAAGACTAAAATTTGTGACTCCTCATAGCAGTTATAATTTTGTGACTGCTCATAAGAGTCATAACTTATGTCTATTAATAAGCTTGTGACAGTTATAAATTTGTGACTGCTTATAGGAGTCACAAATTAATTATATGGTAACATTTGTGACTCCTATTAGCGGTAACAAACTAATTGACTCAAATTTTTTTTAACCAATTAATTTTATCACCCCTAATGGCAGTCACAAATAATTTTGTGACTGCTCCCGGGAGTGACTAGTTTGTCACCCCTATTGGCAGTCACAAAAAGGCAGTCACAAAATTAACATTTTGGTGTAGTGAAGGTAGCATTGAACATTCCTTTATAGCCATTAACACCAAATTATCTAGGGGTGTGATAAAGGCTAGAACTCTTCCAGTGGATAGGTCAGCAACAACCCCAATGTCTAGAGCCTGGTTGGTTGAAAGGGCTAGTCAGAACATAGCCTTGGCAAGTACTTTATTTATCCGTTTGTCTTCAATCATGTCTATTTGATCTTTTTATGTACTGATGTTGTGTATTCATGATTTTGTAGTTATTGGTTTATTATAACCAAATAATGGAGAAGGATGACCCGCTGAAGGCTTCCTCAGCTAATATGGAGGAAGCTTTTAAAGTATTTTAGAAGTCCCTACAAGAGTCTGGAGAGTCCTGAGAGAGAGAGAGAGAGAAAATCTTGGAAAGATAATTTGAAAGAGATCGAGGATATGGAAACAACAACAGAGAATAAAATAAAGGTTGTAGTTAATAAAATAACCCTTGTCGAAGAGAAAGTGAAGGAAGTTCAGAGAAGGACAAAGATTACTGAGGGTAAAACGTCTAACCTGAACACTGCACTTGTTGCTCTGAAGGCCAAAAGTAAAAAAGATAAGGACGAGGCCACCAATAAAGTATGGGACAAGGCATTTACTACTACAACCATCCAAATTGAGTATGCCAAAGATATCCTATAAAGATAGCGGGTCAAATACCTTGAAGGAGGTTGGTACGTAGGCTGATTCTGAACTATTTTAAAGGAATAACCAAGGAACCCTTCCCAAATTGGATAAGGAGTTTGATGACGATGAGGGTTCTGGGGAAACTTCTATGGTGTCAGCTATTATATCCGACCTACCTCCTCTTGACTCAACTACCAAGGATACGGATAAGGTTTAACTCTTTTAGCTAGGTTTTTCCTATTTTTTATATATTTTTCTTTTCTTCTTTCTTCCTTCTTCATTTGTAATGGATCCACCCTTGTAATCCTTGATTTATCAATTAAATAAAAAAGTTTTGCTCAATATTTCTAGTGCTCCTTTGATATTATTTGCGTGTTTGATTGTTGTTTTTGTCTTCCTTTGTCAGACTTATGTTCTTATACTTGTGAATTTCCAGTTTGATGCTAGGAGGGGTATGATATTTTTAATGAATCCGTCTTGTTGAGACGCTGCAAAAGTCTTCTTAAATATGGTCATGTGGCTTTGACTGAAATAGATTTGGTAGGGTTTCTCGGTGAAGATATCTCTGACCAACTGAAAGAGGCCTATGTTCATCTTCATTATCTTTTCGATAGGGTTGTGGTGAACAACGCTGCCTACTATGAGATGATTGAATATCTGTAAGAACATCACAATCTTTCTCGAGCATTCCTATATTCTGACTATGAAGATAAGTATGAGGCCCTGAGTGCAAGTTGGGGGTTTGATAAGAAGCTGCAAGAAATCACATCTTCCTTGAATAAGAACAATAAGAAGGAAATTATTCTAAACAAAGAATCAAAAACTGCTTGGGAGATTATTGCATTCCTAAAAAAGTAAAATAATGCATTGAGGAATGATATGGATAGTCTGAAGAAGACCTTTGAGACCGGGTTGAAGGAAGGTGCCTATTTTCTTGAATTAGAGAATGTTAGACTGTTAGAAGAGATGAAGAAGTTGAAGAAGATAAAAACTATGTTTCACCAACCTTCTAGATAGGTGGTAGTTACTGGGCCAACTATAGATGAAGAGAGAACAAATAAGACCTTGACCAACCAAGCAGCTAAGTTACAGGAGAAGAAAAATTCATTAAAGAAAGAGTAGACAAATTAACTGTTCAGTTTCATAAACAACTCAAGGATGTCTAGATGGATGGATACGATGAAAATTTAACTCAACTGGATGACCACATGGAGGAAGCTCGTCGGGAAGGATAAAAATGGGGTCGGTTGAATTTATTGAAGCTGTTGAAAATAGATAACAAAAGTGACTTATGGCATTGGCACGACCCAAAAATGTTAGATTATCTTGACCCTACATTCAAGATTGATGCTCAATGGATTCTTACTAATTCTATTCCTTAAAGCTTAATACAAAAATACATAGAGGATTACGGTCCCTAAGGACAAGATGAATATGTTCGACCCCCACATTTTTTGGATCGTCCGAGCAGCAGCAGATGCAATAGGATAAGAGATATCAGAGCTACAAAAAAATTCCCAGAAATATTGATGAGAATCCTACTGGGATGAATAAAGTCGAAGGAAAATGCCCAGTAGAATAGACTTGTATTCCCTGCTTTTTTGTTTCTGTATTGTAACATAAAATCTGTTGATAATAAAATACGATTTTTTTCAATATGTATGTTTCTTGATACATTTCAGCTTTATTTAAGCTTGTGATTAGTTAATCATCTTGTCCACTAAGTAACCTGCTAAAATGATAAGTGTTTGGTCCAATGTCAAACCTAATTTGTAATCCTTTAGATTGTAGTAATGCACTTAGATAAAATTGTAAGTAGTTTTGTTGGGCTAAGTGTTTGCATCAGTTATCAGTGGCGACTGTGTGTTATGAATGTATATTTATTCCTGTGTTTAACCTAGTCGGGTAAAACTTCTTGTGTTTAACTTTAAGTCGTACACGAAGTTTTACAGACTTCTTGTTCTTGACTTGTCAAAGATGAAATCATACATGGATTCTAAAGGAAATTTCTAAACTTTTTTTATTTGGAAAAGTTAGAATTTGAAGTTGGAAAAGTTTGAATTTGAAGATAGAAAAGTTTGACCTCTGAAGTTGGAAAATTTTATTTGGTGGAAATATCACCATACCTAGAAAAAAAAACATAAAAGGGAAGCATAATTGCTAAAAACTCGTAACTTCCTTAAATTGAATAAATGATTACATCAAATCAAAATTACTGATAATATGTTCAAAGGTGGCCGGCATTCAATGGATTCTTGAATCCATCCCCTTCAAGTGTTTCCAAATGATAGGTCCTTGGTCAGATGAGTGCTGAGATGCGATAAGGATTGTGCCAATTGGGCTCTAACTTGTTGCCCTTCTTAATTACCTTCTTAAGGACATAGTCTTATTCTTTCAAGTTGGTTGGATTAACCCTCCTATTATAGAATCTAGAAGTCCTTTATTGATAAACAGTCACTCAAATCACAACATACTCTATAAATTCTTCAATCATGTCTAGATCTAATCGCCTCATTAGATCACTCTTAGGGGAATCAAAATTTAGCACTCTGTGAGTCAGTACACCTATTTTAGTTGGTACTACTGCCTCACTATCGAAAGAAAGCATGTATGGAGTCTCTTCTACCATTCTCGACATTGTCCTACAAGCCCAAAGGACTTTGTGTAGCTTGTTGATCCAGTTCCCCTTAGCAACCTCCAACCTTTTCTTCAACCCATCAAGCAAACTCCTGTTATTGAACTCTATCTCGCCATTGGAATGTGGACGTCTACATGTTAAATGAATTTTCTGAATTTTGGATCGGATGCAATATTCTTTAAACTCCTAATTGTCAAACTAAGTACCATGATTAGTGATGTAGTCCTAAGGCATCTGATAGGGACATATGATATGCTTCCATATGAATTAAAAGACTCTCTAATAAGGCATATCAATCAAGGGCTCAACCTTCACCGATTTGGTAAAGTAATCCACTCTTACAAATAAATACTTGAACCTTAATTTAGTTGTTGGCAATTAGTCGACCAGTCAATCCCCTAAATAGAAAATGACCAAGGAGAAGTGATAGGAGTTAGGGCAGCCCCTGGTGTTCATCGTCAACTAGTAGTAGACTTGAATGGATATTCTTTGTACCAATGATCTGCCAGATGAATGACCTCCACATGAGCCTTCATGTACTTCCTTGATTAAGTCATGTACTTCGATGGATTGAACACAAAAAAGTAAGTAGAAAGTGTATCATGTTCTATTCAAATTTCCTTTTTCCAAAACATAATTGGCTAGTTTGTATCTCAGCTTCCTAATTTCCCTTTGGTCAGATGGAAAAAATCCTTGTCAATGTAGTCTTTGATTAGATCCATCTAGTAGGATCCTAATGCGATACTAATAACGTTGACAGCTTCCACATTAATGCTTCTTTACGTTAGGATTTCTACTGGAATGGTTCGTTTGAGTTGTATCTGAGTTATCGATGCTAGCCGAGCAAGTGGATCTGCTCGGGTGTTCTCCACTCTAAGGATCCGAACCATCTTGACTACAGGAAATAGAGAGATAAGCTCCACATCTTTGTTTAAATACCTTACCATAATTTCTCCTTTAACTCCATATATATGAAGCATTTGATTGACAATGAGTTGAGAATTAGTCTGTGCTATCACTTGCTCGACACTTAGTGATAAAGCTAGTTCCAAACCTATAATTAATGCCTCGTATTTGGCCTCGTTATTGGAAGCTTGGAAGTGAAAACATCAAGGTTATTCAACATCTATGTCATCTTGAGTGTTGATCATAAGTGCTACTCCACTGCTAGTGGCACATGAAGATCCATCCACGAATGATTTCCAAACAGTTATTGAGGTCTTCCTTTGATAGTACTCTATATCTTAATATCTTATTGATTTGTTCAACTAATCGTTGAGCTTTTTCTTGAGTAGGTGGTGTCTCAAGTTTGTCGGTGATAACCTCATCTTACTTTTGAGCTAGGCTCCCCTCAAAATAATTATGCGTAGTAGGAAAAGTTGGATTATTGGTCACCTTTAGGTATGTGAATTCTGCAATGGAATTTGCTACTGCATAACCTTTCAATGCGGTCATTGGCTCATAGATAATTTTATATTCTCCTATCTCAACTGTCCAGGACATCAACCTTCCTGATTTTTTTGGTTTCTGAAAAGATTGCCGCATGTGCAAATCTACAACACAAAAATGTGTGGCTGGAAATATAATCTCATTCTCCTGAAGGCTTCAATAAGGGAAAGTGCTAGCTTTTCCATGCGTGGATACCTATTTTTTTCTCCTTAGAATTCTTTTAGGTGTAGTAAATAGGCTTCTAAACTCCACCTTGTTGTCAGATCAAGGCCGAACTAAGATTTGACTATAAAATAGCCAAGTACAAATACAAATTTTCTCCCAAAAATGGTCAGGAGAGTAGTGGTTGAGATCATAGATATTTCTTCAACTCCAAGAAAGCTTTCTCACATTCATCATTCCACTCAAAGCTATTTTTGAGCACCTTGAAAAATAAAAGACACTTATTTATTGTTCAGGACACAAAACAATTGAGGGCTATCATTCTTCCAGTAAGTTTATGCACATCTTTCTTGTTTGTGGGAGATTTCATCTCAATTAAAGCTTTTGTATGGTCAGGATTGCCTTAGATTCCCCTCTAGTTCACAATATAACCCACGAGCATTCCTTCTTATTCATCGAATATGCATTTGGTCGGGTTATGTTTCATCTAGTGTTTCTCCAACTGGTCAAATGTCTGATCTAAGTCTTTAATGTGATCAGCGACAACCATGCTCATGGTGAGCATGTTATCCACATACACCTCCATCTTTTTGCCAATATGATCTTTAGAAACTTTGTTCACCAGCCTTTAATATGTTGCTCCAGTGTTTTTTAGCCCGAAGGGAACAACATGGTAGCATGATGTACCTCGGCTAGTGATGAAAGATGTTCTCTCCTTATCTTCTGGCTTCATTTTAATTTGGTTATAACCAGAATAAGCATCCATGAAACTGAGTAACTCATGACCGGCGGTTACATCTACCAATTGATCAATCCTTGGTAAAGGAAAATAATCCTTTAGGCATAATTTATTGAGTTTAGTAAAGTCTATGCACATAAGCCATTTGTCATTCTTCTTTTTGACCATCACTACATTGGCCAACCAACTAGGATACTTGACATCTTCTATAAATTGAGCTCTTAGATGGCCATGTTCTTATCGAGGCTAAACACTCGACAGTTTTCCTTGATTGTTGTATATGTTAATCTCATGGAAGATTAAATTAGGGTCAATCCCTATTTGAGGGAAGGTTTTAAGTTCAAGGCAATTGGAGTAGTTCTTTTCGGCTTCTCGTCGTCAAGCACAAGTATCTCTATTGCCTCCATAACCCGTCCTTTGAATATATTTTCTCCCTCTCGGGGATTCAGAGCGTCCATATGATAGGTGGTAGTGTTCTTCTGGTCTTCGTGTTGGTCGACAGAAGTGTAATAACACTCTTTAGCTTCCATTTGGTTTCCATTCACTATGTCGACTCCATAATTAATAGGAAACTTCATACACTAATGCATTATAGACGGTAATGCTTCCAACTACATCATCCCAACTCTATTAAGAATCATGTTATAGGTTGAAGGGACATTTTTATTCAGTACAAGGAAGTGAATCCTCTCTTTTATACTGGTAGGACAAATGCTGACCAAGACATCGAGTTTGATTATCCCCAAGGGATAAATGTTTTCCCCTGAGAATCCTACGAGTGTCATGTGATAAAGTTCTAATTTGTTGCCTCATAGCCCTAGGTTGTGTAAACAGTTATAGAACATGACATATGTTGAACTCCCATTGTCTACCAGGATTTTTGCCACTCTGCCATGATGAACCTGACAAGTGATAACTAGTGGTTCATCATGAGGGTAAAATACTCTTCTCTAATCTGATCATTTTTTGATAAGTCGATCACTAATCTGTCCTTATTTACTTTCTTGGGGTCGATCATCTGTGTACTCAAACATGTCCATTTTCTAATGGAAATACATGCTTTGGCTATATTAAGGTAATACTTTCCCTCAGCAATCTAATCTCCACCACTAGTGTCATTTCCTGTAATGAAATTATAACTAAAATAAATCATTCCCACCTCAACTTCTGGACCCTTGGGTTTCTTTGGCTGGTCGGGATCATCCTCATAATCATCATCATGAACCTTTTTCTTATCATCTTTACCTCTTTAAGGTGACTCAAATATCCTTGTGGTGTCCTGACCACCAACCCGATCAATAAATTTAAACAATTTCCCTCGACGGGTGAGATTTCCCACTTCGCTCTTCAGAGAGATGCAATTGTTAATGGTGTGCCCATGATCTATGTGAAAATCAAAATATCAAGATTTGTCTCTTCTATTGGTGGAAACTTTTATTTCTCAGGCCAGTTTAACTCTTTATTGCCTTTGATCTCTTCCAGTATGTTGTGCACATCCTTTGGTGAGGAGGGTATATTCATCATGCTCCTTGATTTTTTTAACTTTCTTATCTTTCTGATCCTTCTTAGTTGAATTCTTCTGGATTCCATTCTTCAACTCTCGAGATTCTTTAGCAGTGATTGCCTCATCGACATTCATAATCTTCCCATCCTTAACTATCAATTATGTCATGGTCTTGGGAGGATTTTTTTCTAGTGCATAGCAAAGATCTTTGACGAGCAATCCACTCATCAGTGTTGTAATGTAAGTCTTCTCTTCATAATCAATCACTTCTAGTTTCTCATTATTGAAGCGAGTGATGTAATGTCAGGTAGTTTTTCTAGGTCTTTGATGAACGCTTAAGAGTTTAGTAACACTCTTGACCAGCTTTGCCCCAAAATAAAAGATGTCGATAAACAGCTCGACCAATTCAAGGAAGCTAGATATTTTTTCTTCTGGGTAGGTGTGACACCCCGCTTAATTAAATACCGGTTATCAGTCCTTTATAAAATTAAATCAGGATTTCCATTTAGTTCATTCTCAGCATCACTGTCAAAAACCATATTAATTACTAACCACCTAATTGATTAATTAAACTGGTGCCAAATTTTATCTTTCATTAAACAGATAATTAAACATGCGAAATAAAATTACCTAGTAATCTAAACGCACCATCAATGAGTCTGAAAACAATGTTGAATAACTAAATAAGAAACTGGCCGAATAAACCATCGGCTACAAATTCAAATCCAACATAATACTCTAGCGAAAAGATAAATAAATCCAAAACTAAATCTAAGAGTAAATTGGGCAACATCCCTAAATAAAACTGTAACTGAAATGAGATCCCTAATCTAGGAATGAAGAACATATGCGTCTAATCCAATCTCCTACATGCATCCACATATGCCGCAACTATGTATCCCTAGAATAGAATATCAAGTCTAGCATCCCTGTGGCTGGACACCTAAAAGGTTTTGAAAATATTTTGCAATAAGGGTTAGAACAAAACATTTTGAAAATATTTAGCAAGTGATTAAGATTGCAGTAATTAAAATGCATGAAAGCTTTTCATATGTAAGTTAGTGTCACACTCACTTGAGATAATACTCGCCCCTCAGCTATTATGCACATCTACCGCTTCCCTTGTAACCTTCCTAGTTGCACTACCCCCTCTAACTAGTCTTGTTATAACCGCTACCTGAAACCTTACTCTAGCCCGAATAACTTCTTATAATGATTGTTAAGTTATTCCTCACGTTAACTTAATTTATCATTTTTTATTAACTATATAAAAATTTCACTAGTTATATAAATAATACCATTTTTCACCGGGTATCTCACCCGTATATATTTTTTTACACTATTATATACGTATAAATATAATACGCATCACACACACACATGTTGTATATAGTATCCATCTTACCAAGTGAGAACTCACTGGATGCTTTCTCTATAATGCTATCACTCCATGTATACTCATCCACCCGAACACCCCAACACGGTTAGCTCATCGAATCAGTGAAAATAATATAAACATAACTGAGGCGGTCATAGTTTCCCAATTTTGAGATCGAATCATACCCAAAGCATCTCACCCCCGAAAAGAGTCACAACATATAAATACTAAACGCTTATAACCTGGGGATTATACTCGCCCTGCATTCACTAGACAGGGGATTCACCCATATCGTGCAACCTCTTGTGATAACACTAGAGAGGTATGTATTTATAAAATATCTACACTGATATTAAAAGACCACACAATAATATATATACTA
This sequence comes from Sambucus nigra, assembly GCA_949130495.1. Lineage (NCBI taxonomy): Eukaryota > Viridiplantae > Streptophyta > Magnoliopsida > Dipsacales > Adoxaceae > Sambucus > Sambucus nigra. Next base: position 276,841,870 of record OX422207.1, on the reverse strand, counting down.
ATACACTTTCTGTATATATAATTAATTTAAATCCGGTTAATTCATGCCTAACTCTCGTAGCACTAGCCTAAAATATCTGAGTCAATTTCCCAACTCTAAGTTAACTAATTTGCACATTCATTTATTAAGATGGTGTCACTCAACCAAAATGCCCGGACACATTCCATCGGCCCGTAATTTATTCCTTATAATTTATTGCTCCAAATTCTCTAATGTAGATTTTGTCCCTTTTTTGCCTATACATAATTAATTACCAAACCCCCTTTTTAAATCCCTAAATATAAAGAATAAAATTCCCTATTGAATTATCCTAAACCACCGAAATTATTACTTCCGGCCCAAAATAGAGAACCAACCACACTGGTCCTGGCCTACCCACATTGTTCGAACGCCCCACCATGTCGTTCGAATGACAGACGGTGTTGGGTGAACGAAGCCCAGGTCGCTCGAGCGACCTCCTAGATATCTCTCTGTCTTCTTCCTTCTGTTCAGTTAGTCCGCCATTGAAGAACACTTAAACCTCTTTTCCTACATTTCCTTACTATAATTATTTATATAAAACTGATTTCTATTAAATCTCATGTCCCAAATTCCTTGGCCATAATTGATCTGGTTACATGGATTTCAAATCATTAACAGTCTATAATATTTCCTCCCAAATTTCATACGAACCAATTACACAGTTTAATGACACCTCCATCTAAATTTGTATTCTTTAATCATCAATATAAGGAGATAAATTTCTGGTTTTATAATCACCACTTTAATTCCAAAACAGTATTCTTTGAGATAACACTTTTCCTCAAAAATTCATACACGAATTGTTTAATAAATTCTGAAAACCCAATTTATGTACCAACCCTACCCAAAAATAATGGATTTTTCCACACCCACTATGATTTTAATTGAAGACTGCAATTCAAATTAAAATTAATTTAACCACTTGCCATTTATAATTTGTAGAGTTTGAATTCCTTTGGTGTTGATGGCGATTCCATGAAGAACACAAAAATCCCCTATTGATTTGGCTCCCAAATTCTCCCTCTTTTCTTCTCTGTAGAACTGGGGGTTTTCCTTTTGAATTATATATGATTAAATTCCTCTAATTTATGATATTTCTTTTTTAGATTTTTGTTCAGCCCAAACTCTCAAACTAGGTTTTAGTGTGTCAATCCAGAAATTATGCTTGTGGGCTAACTTAAAATGTCCCAAACACTCCGATGTGGTCCCGATCATGCCTAAAAAGGCCCCTAGACCCATTTACTACCCCCGGATACTATTTTCCAACTATTTCAGCCTATTTGGAATCAACCATGCACTCAGAATTGTCATCTGAATTACTTTACTAAAAATCCCTATCTCGACCTCAATATAGTCTATGTTCGACTCTCGGTTGAGATAAAATAAAATCACATCACTATCATTCTCTACGATGTAAATTAAGTATTACTATTCACTTAGTAATTTATATTCCATAAATATTAATGTGGCAACTCATTTTTACAAGCCCATGAGAGTAATCGACCAATATAACTCGAGTTATATTGGTCTGGCCCAAATCATGACTTAACTTCTACACGGGAAGTATAGTTAGAGGAGGATACTGGTGGATATGGTTAAATTAGGTACCAAGAATCTCAGTTAAGATATTCAAGAATCTCATGGCCAATCCATGTATGAGGGAGTTCTTTAAAAAACTCAAACTCTGTAACAAGCATATATATAAATTGTACTCCCTAACCTGGGGCAAAAGGATGAAAAAATTGTAATCATTGAGAGACATTTAATAAGAACAAGTAATCTCTCTGTGGATGTAGTTAAGCTGTCGAACCACCTACATCGTTGTTTTATGTGATTTCGATTACTTTTGATCTTTTTCTTGATTGTTTTTGTGAATCCCTTATTGTGAATTTTTTTGCACTCATAATTGGTGTCGTTTGTGGGAATCGACTTGTGTTCCTACAAAATCATTCATTACCAAAAATCCATTAATGTCTCACCACAGCATCAACGTTCCATAAGCCAGTGATTTTTAGGAAGAGCCTGTCCCTCCAAGGGGTAGGTCTAAAATTCGTCAACATTCAAACCCAAGGTTTCTCCAGGAAAGGCAGCTTCAGAAGAAAGTCATAGACCTCTAAGGTTAACTCATATTTATAGGATAGTCGATGCCTATGAACCTTGACTTTGAGAAAAATAAGAGGCGACGTGTCGCCAAGAAGAAGAGAATGATCACCTTAAGAGGTGACTGGAAAGAATGGAGAGATATCTCTCTAGGAACACAAGGTGGCGTCATGACAGGACTCCTAGGCTCTGGGGGGACACTCCCCCAACTGAGGAAGGAGACCAAAGTGTGAGTAGGAAAAAACCGAAGATGACAAATCAGAGCGAGCATGATTAGAACGTGGCCACTATAAGAGGTGCTACAGAGACTGTGATCAACTAAGAGAGGATTTAAGGATTTTGGGCTCTAGGGAGATGGACTAACATCCGACACATCGAGGAGCCAGGTCGACTAGAGAGCTTGCTATAAGATCTCTCAATTATCATATGAAGACCAATTTTTAACGAGAAATAGAATGCGATGAACCCCTTAAGAAATTTTTTATCCACAGGTTCAAGATCTATGACGGGAAAACAGACCCCATAGATCATGTTAGGCAGTATCAGCAGGCAATGACCTTATGGAGCCACAACGATGCACTTATGTGCAAACTATTACCTTCTAGCCTACTTGATGTAGCACATAAGAGGTTTGAGAGGCTCCTGTACAGGTCGATCACAAATTTCGCAGCACTGGCAAAGGCTTTCATAACATGGTTCACAACAAGCAGTTCCAATCCTAAGGCGATGGATGCACTGCTCACTATGAAGAAAAAGCTTCAAGAAAACCTTAAAGATTATGCCAAGATATACAGGGAGATCTTTAATGAGATCGGGGACTTCTAGGAGCAAGTTTTCGTAGCATCCTTCAGGATCGTCTTGCCAACCACCTCTCTGATGCACCAGTATCTCACTAAGAAGGAGGCCATAAACATTGATGATCTTAGTTCCTTCATCGAGAAGTACGCTAAGGTTGAAGATGTGGTCCATCCTAATGGTGGAGACAATGGTCGAGCAAAGGTGAACAAGGGGACAATAAAGAATGACACCTAAAAGAAAGTAAGTAAAAATGGGGGCAAGAATGGATCCAAAGGTGGAGGTAAGAATGATCCCTCTAAGGTGTTCCATGCTCTTAACACGGTCTTTAAGGAAACCATTTAGAATATCCTCAGCAAAATCAAGGACGGGCCCTTCATCAAATGGCCCAAAAATATGGGCAAAGATCCGACTAAGAGAAACAACGCGCTAAGGTGAGCATTCCAAAAGGAGGGTGGTCATCGAATCCAAAGTTGCAATGCTTTAAAGTCACACCTGGAAGAGCCAGTAGAGGTAGGGAACCTTAGCGAGAACATTGATAAGAAAATAGAGAAGGTCGCAGCCAATGGCGACTAGAAGCCAAAAATGTCCTCGATGATGATATAGGACACAAGTTTGAAGTCACTTATGGGGAGTTAGATCTTAAACAAATTTAGGGAAATGTCATTAGAATGGAACTCAAAAAGGTGACTTCCATGATGGAAGATTTTCATATCGACCCAGCCAAGAATCGATAAAGAAAATGTCGACGACTAAAAGATGTTGTTTACACGAAGCATGTCGTGTTCACCGAAGATGATTTGGTCGGGTAAGGACCCCACATCATGATGCATTAGTAATCACGCTCAGGATTGGTAATTGGGACGTTGACAAGCTACTGGTGGACAAGGGGAGTTCATCTGAAGTGATGTATCTAGATCTGTTCCATAAATAGAAATTAAATGTCGTCGACCTTAAAAAATCCACTATTCCAATGGTTGTCTTCACAAGAAGGATTACCATGATATTGGGGAAGATCACCTTGCCAGTTAGGGAAGTGAACATCTCAAAGTTAATCTAGTTCTTAATTGTGAACATTGAGTCCCTATACCATGCTATATTAGGCAGAGGTTGGCTCCACGACATGAAGGTTATTCCATCCACCTATCAACAAAAGCTAAAATGCGTTACAGATCATGGAGTAGTCGAGATTCGTGGTGACCAGGCTGTAGCCCAAAAGTGCTTCATTGCAGCCATCCACCCAAATAAGGAAAAAAATAAAGAGCATGAGGCTGCCAATGGGAAGCCCCGGGAGTGGGACATTCCCTCCAAATAGAAATTACGATATGGTCGACCAGGGGTAGAAGATACTAGGGTCCACCCCACAGACAGGGTCATCAAAAACCTATAAGAAGTTATTGCCGATGAAAACTTGATAGAAATAAAGTTTTTTATTGGATCTGCTCTCACCAATCTGGAGAAAATGGAACTAGTTGCATTTCTGGAAAGCAACATATATATTTTTGCATGGGAGCCCTACGAGTTGCATGGGATCGACACCATCTTGGCATGTCACCACCTATATGTAGTAACTACTTTCAAGACCATCACTCAAAAGGCTTGCCAAACGTCTCTAGAAAAGGCCGAGGCAGTAGAAAAAGAGGTAGGGAAATTACTGGATGCAAGATCCATCACAGAAGTTCAGTTCCCCATATGGTTGTCCAACCCAGTGGTGGTTACCAAGATACCCAAAGGTAGGGAAATTACTGAATGCCTAGGAAAAGTGCTTCATGACAGTTGGAGGGTGTGCATCGATTTCACCAACCTCGATTGAGCATGTCCCAAAGATAGATTCTCTCTCCTGAAGATAGATTAACTAGTCGATGCCACAAAAACTCATGAAAAGATAAGCTTCTTTGACCTTTACTCTGGATATCATCAGATTCCCCTATATGGGCCCGACCAGGACAAAACCTCCTTTATAACATCAGTTGGGTTGTACTACTATTGTTTCACCCTGACATAATTAACTTAAAATTATCCTTTTATTTAGATATAAATTCCCTTAAACAATACTTTACTTTAATTTTCTTTGAAAATAGCACCAGATTTTTTTTCTTTTTCAAAAGCATGTTTAGATGAAAACATGGCTACCTTAATATGAAATTTACAAGTAACAAGCAACTTAACATACAAAAGTTCTTTAGTTTAACATTTACCAAAAAAAGCTTGTTGATATTCAACCCATATTATATATTCGTCACTCCCCCGTTATATGGTCCTAACTTGGCAGTGAACTCCAAACGATAGGCATACCTAAAATATAACATTATAGGAGTGTAAGCAACAAAATCTTAGTGAATGACCATATACCACTCATATAACCAATTTAAATAACTAATTTTATTTTCTAATGTTATAACCCAATAGGAATTGTGTAACTCTCGCAAGCCTGGACCCGCCACAGTCCAATTAACCGACCACAGTTATTGGGGACCACCATATCCCATAATTAGGCCCGAGTACAAAAAACCTTTAAGTTGGATTAACAGGACTGCCACATCCCATAGGACCCGCCACAGTCCTTAACATTAGACAAAGGACCCTCCACAGTCCATAACATTAAATAACTTCGCTTTACATTTTTAATCATATGCATATGTTTCACAAGTACCACATCACTCCATAAACAGTTTAACACATGTATTTAACTACATAATTCCATATAAAATTATAAGAATTTACAATTCATAGATAAGTTCAATCGCCTTGAATTTGGTACTAAGATTAATATCAAAACTATTTCCTTGGTATGGTAGTGTTAGCTGTTTCCCCACCTAACAATTCAACATCATTAGTATTTGAATACACCAAATCACATTAAACTCAGTAACACATCACATCAGTTGGTCAATCTGACATAACTGGAAATTAATTAGATATGATACTTAACATTTCTATAACACCTTATCCATTAGGGTTTTAACACAATTTACAGAATTATATTACGAATTCTCTCAACAAAGTTATGCTCGTTTTATTACACCATTTTCCAAATCATTTCTAGAGAAAAACAACAACAAAACTTATACTTCAACTTCAACACCACCCCCAATCCAAACCAAAAAATATTTTACTCTCCCATTCAGGTATATCATACTCATATATTTTCTCTAACATTTCCAATTGGAATTTCTTGATTTCAACAAGTATTCAATTATGTATGCCACTTTTGACACATCTAGGTCTGAGTAGACCATCAAAGCATACCTTGAAATTTTCAAGCATATGTAACCTCCACCTCGGTTATAAATCATGGGAACATATATTAAACATATTGAATAATATAAAATTAAAGTTGCATAATTTTTAGAGTTGTTTTGTAAGTCAAGCAAAACGTCGAACACCTGGTGTTCGCACTTACACTTTTGGGGTAGATTTTATACATGAACTTCAACTATCACCCACAATTCATTTCTTAGTATTTTAACATAATTTTCGGATAGAGTATACATATATGAGTTTATTTTGAACTCCAAGTGTTATCAATTTATTTCAATAAGTATTCCATGATCTTTGGCATTTTTAGCACAACTAGGTCGGAATAGAACATTAAAGCAGAACTTAACATGATTAAGCATACCTACTTTCCACCTCGGGCATCAATCATGGAAAACATATACTAAACATGCTTTAGCATATATACACATCATATTCACGAATTTACTACGTCAAAAAAAATTCACGAGAAGGGAATTTAAATCTGGAACTTTGAAGTTAACATTTACGATCCTAGCACATGTTCGCACGTACGTCCTTAAGCCATCCTTGGTTTAAACTCAATTTGGAAAAATGGTTATGATTCACATATTTATCAAAATCAGGAATAAAAATATACCAAGTTTATAACTCATTCATGTGACCAACTTTAATAAAGAGATAAATACCTTACGAGAATTCCTTGATTTATGGTAATTTTTCGAAGGATTTCTTCCTCAACTTCCTCTTTTTCTCTCTCCGTAGGCAAAATATTTTTTCATGGATGAATTGGGTGAATAAGAGGTTAATTTTAAGGGGTTTAAGTCGGCCAAAGGCACCTCTCACTTGGTCCAATCAAAATATAACAAGTGGCACCATATAAGACAAAATATCATTTAAAGCTAAATGACCACTTTACCCCAGGTTCATAAAAAGAGAATATCTTCTCACTCGAATGTCCGTTTGATGCACCATTTGTTGTGTTATAACCTTAACTCATATATCTAAACTTTTGATATTTTTGTTTTCCCCAAATCATAAAACTAGTACGCCTAATTTGGGCCCGAACAAAAGAGTAGTAATTTACCGAAAATCTCAAAACTTTCACATTTGGCGACCTAACATCGCCAATTTCTGACCAACACACTGATTTAATTTTATAATCATAATGATGTATGAAAAATATATTTTCGTGACGTATTTAATCACATAACTAATCATAGATCTAAACAAGTTATCCCCTATCATAAACTCGATTAACATCTAATGCAACCAACACATATATCACATGAGTATGCATTCCCCCAAATATGATAATTAACATGTTTAACACCCCTCACCAAATTATAACTTATAATTTATACTTAATCATATAATAAACATTCATAATCACGTTTTGGGGCCTTACAATTCTACCCCTCTTATAAATATTTCGTTCTCGAAATTTAACGCATAAGAATTTACCAAACAGATGAGGATATTACACCTTCATGTTATTCTCTCTTTCTCAGGTGGCACACTCCACATTTTGACTTTTCCAAATTACCTTAACTAATGGAATAGTTTTTTATTACATAACACCTAATTTTTCAATTTAAATTTAGTGATTGGTTCCTCCACATAAGTCAAGTCATCTTTAAGCTCTTTCGATTGTGAAATAAACACATGTTAAGGATCGGGCACATACTTACGTAACATTGATACAGAAAAACATCTTGTATCCTAAACAATTCTTGTAGCAAGGCCAATTTATAAGCTACGATTCCAACTCGTTTCACTATTTCATAAGGGCCAACGTACCTAGGACTTAATTTTCCCTTGTTCTCAAATCTCATAACCCTTCTCCAAGGATAAACACGTAGGAATACTTAATCACCTTCCTCAAATTTCAATTCCTTTTTTATGTTGTCTGCATAACCTTTTTCTCTACTTTGCATCGCCTTCAAGTGATTATGAATAAGATTTATTTTCTCAGTAGTCAGTTGCACAATTTCTGGCCCAAGTAATTTTTCGTTCTCCTATTTGGTCCAACAAACTGGGATCCTGCACTTCCTCCCATAAAATCCTTCATAAGGATCCATTCCAATACTCAAATGATAACTATTATTATAAGTATTTGTATTAGTGACAAGTGTTCATCCCAACTTCCCTTGAACTATAATAAATAAATTCGTAACATGTTTTCGAGTGTCTGGATCATTCTCTCTGACTGCCCATCAGTCTGAGGATGAAAAGCTGTATAAATTTTGATTTAGTCCCCAAAACTTGTCGTAAACTAGGCTAAAAGTGTGAAGTACATTTAGGATTTCGAGTAGATATAATAGAAATAGGCTCACCATGCAATCTAATTATCAAATCCACGTATATTTTGGCATATCCATCCATAGAATAAGTAGCTTTAACAGGAAGAAACTGCGCATACTTAGTTAATCTAGCAATGATAACCCAAATAGAATCAAACCCTCTGAATGATTTTGGTAAACCTATAATAAAATCGGTAGTAACATGCTCCTATTTCCACTCAGGAATAGGTAAGGTTTGTAGTAAACCACAAGGTTTCTGATGTTTTGCCTTCACTTGTTGGAAAACTGGACATCTAGCAACAAAATATACAATGTCGTGTTTCATTCCCGGCCACCAATAACATTGTTTCAAATTTCTATAAAGTTATGTGTGTCCTGGATGCATAGCATAGAGAGAACAATGGGCCTCCTTTAAAATCGTTATCCTTTATAAATTCCATCCATCTTCTTTTCAAGCAACACAATTGCCATAACAAAAAATATCATGCCCAAAAAATACTACTTTGGTCTAGCAAAAATTCACATTTAGAAAATTTACCATATAATTGTTTCTCTCGCAAGGTCTTTAAAATAATATGCAGGTGACATTCCATTCCCCAATAAATTTAAATTCAGGTTCACCCGGTAATCGAAACACTACCTCCCTTCTAAAACAATATAAACATACATGATACCCGGACAACCAATCCATACCCAATATCACATCAAAGTCATGCATATCGAAAGTTAGTAAGTCAACTAACAACTCCTTTTCACTTACTCACACCATACACTCCCTACACACCCTATCAATAAAAATCAATCCTCCCTACTGGATTAATAATATCTAAATCAAAATCTAATGATGATAGTGGTTTATTAAGATGAAATAGATAAAGAAAAACACAAAGAATGTGTAGAACCAGAATCTATCGACACATAAGCGTCTTTATCATTCATACTTAATGGTAATCGTCTAGTGATTTCTTATCAATGAAAGTCAATTCCCAAATCATATATTACTCCATAACTTTATATACGTATGTCAAAAGTTCACACATAATAGATTATTGGTTGTATCCTCTTATATTAACAATGAGTGAACATTCTTAATAAACCAAACATCATTATTTACGTTTCTCACTTCATTCCCATAGTCCATCGCTATCATCATGTAAAATTTCAAATAATAAATATTCTATTACAAGACTAACTTCTTATAGTTCATCTCCCCAACTTCCATTCATTACTTCAAATGATAAACATCATATTACAATACCAACTTATTACATGTCATCTTCTCATCTTCCACTTAATACCAAATATATGTGTTCCACTTTGACTACTATCCATATCATCTCTGAAGTTTTAAAGTATGTTAAATATCGTTCTTACGATCCTTAATATAAACATAGCCTCACTACTTTCCACAAATCGATAATAAATGATCATTCACCAAATGTATATTTTTAACCAATATTCCATATTCACTTTCATGTATCTTGTGCAGTCATGCACTATGAAATCAATATAACCTCTCAGTATATTTATATTTTCAGTATCGTTTGATTATTCTTTAACTAAACATACAATGACCTTAACTAGTCATTTATCCAACACAATAAATTACAATCATAATCTTACCCCAATCTTTTTAACATTATAGTCTTACGCAACATCATTAATACACTAATCTTACTTGTTTGGTAACATGGATGTTAGACATAACATCACCACTTAAAACTTAAACCATACTTACTAACTCCATAATACTTCTCTAACTATTATATGTCTTATTTCTTTTAAATAACCTGTACAAATACCTTAATGTATCATATTATGGTATCTCACATAACACATTCTCCTTACAGATACTTCTTGGTAACTCCGTATAATGTCAACCATATTCTTTATATGACGTACTCTTAGTGATAACACATACACACAATGAAAAATACAGCTCAATATCCCCCCAAACTAGTTGCGGATATTCAAATTCAACTAGCATGTTTCTCATACTTATACCTTATTTGTTACTCGTCATTAGTTAAGGTTTAGATCTCATTTATTTATTAACTGTGAAAGTCTCATTTATCCCCGATTATATTTTATGAAAAACTCATCACACCCCATCATACTACATTTATATTTCATCATGGCCACAACCCATTAGGTTTTGCTAATATTGAGTACAAACATACACTCGCCCCCTTTTTTTCTTATTTAATAACTCCTACTTAGTTATCATATACACTAGATATCAATAATTCTCCACCCTTCATTCCCAATTACATCTTCAATTCTCACAAATAATTCTTACCTTTCATCCGATACGAAATTCCTTGCCATAATACACAACACATACCCCTAAAAGGATTCATTAATATTTTTAAACTTCCAACTCTTTAACACCTCATCTCAACTTTACTAATCATATAAGCGTTTCAAAACATCACAAGAGTAATATCCACAATATGAACTCATATTATTAAAGATGTACATCTCAACTCTCATTACTCTTTATTCTGCTTGTAATAATTCACTATGATTTCATATTCTGACCATTTGTGATATATCGACTAGTTATTGAATTCCATACTTTTTCACATGTTAAATATAAACATATACAACTACTAACCTTCTCATTTGACCTCTACTATGTGAATCTTCATTTTTATTCACACTCCAACAATTTAAGTCTCATTATAATCATGTAACAATAATTCTTCTCATTTCTCATCCTTTAATGGAATATGTGTTCCCGTACACCACTCTCCCATACAGATGAGGAGTGCACCCATTCATAATGATATACGTAACACGACTTAAGTCCACATATGAAGAGATCACCTCCAATACTTCATAATTTTTATCAAGTTCACATATACCAGTATAAAAAGAGATCACTTCCAATACTTCACAATTTGTATACCACATTGTGTATTTAAAAAAAATTCTTCAATGACACATTTGTTAATACACCATATAAAACAATGCAATGATTTATATTAAAATACCTGTATTCGTTGTCATCCCCGAATAAACCTTGACATCTTATTTCCTTTCCTGCAAGATCCTTGCATTTCATATCACGTACAACAATAAATGTGTATAACTGATAGATGTTAGTAAAAAATGACAATTTAAAACTTAATAGCAAATCCTTCATGTCCACGCCTCAGGAATCCAATATACTTCAATGTATCCCTTAAAACTGAATACTTATACCTCAACACAAATTTTTTTTTGCGTCCACTGCCAATCTAGACCCTCACACCCTGTCCAGAACCTAATAACCATGCGTTGATACCAAGTTGTTCCACCCCGACTTAATTAACTTAAAATCATCCTTTTATTTAGAGATAAATTCCCTTAAATAATACTTTACTTTAATTCTCTTTAAAAATAGCGCCGAATTTTTTTTTCTTTTACAAAAGCATGTTTAGATGAAAACATGGCTACCTTAACATGAAATTTACATGTAATAAAAAACTTAACATACAAAAGTTCTTTAGTTTAACATTTACCAAAAAATCTTGTTGATATTCAACCCATATTAGATATTCGTCACTCCCCCGTTTTATGGTTCTAACTTGGCAGTGAACTCCAAATGATAGGCATACCTGAAATATAACATTATAGGAGTGTAAGAAAAAAAAGCTTAGTGAATGACCATATATCACTCAAATAACCAATTTAAATAACTAATTTTATTTTCTAATGTTATAACCCAACAGGAATCGTGTAACTCTCACAAGCCTGGACCCGCCACAGTCCAATTAATCCACCACGATTATTGGGGACCACCACATCCCATAATTAGGCCCGAGTACAACAAACCTTTAAGTTGGATTAACGGGACCACCACATCCCAAAGGACCCACCACAGTCCTTAACATTAGATAAAGGACCCGCCACAATCCATAACATTAAATAACTTGGCTTAACATTTTTAATCATATGCATAAGTTTCACAAAATCACTCCATAAACAGTTTAACACATGTATTTAACTACATAATTCCATATGAAATTATAAGAATTTATAATTCATAGGTAAGGTCAATCACCTTGAATTTGGTACTAAGATTAATATCAAAACTATTTCCTTGGTATGGTAGTGTTAGCCGCTTCCCCACCTAACAATTCAACATCATTAGTATTTGAATACACCAAATCACATTAATGATTTATGCCACTTTTAACACATCTAGGTCTAAGTAGACCATCAAAGCATAACTTAACATTTTTCAAGAATATATTACCTCCACCTCGATTATAAATCATGGGAATATATATTAAAAATATTGAATAATATAAAATTAAAGTTGCATAATTTTTAGAGTTGTTTTGTAAGTCAAGCAAAATGTCGAACACCTGGTGTGTGCACTTACACTTTTGGGGCAGATTTTATACCTGGACTTCAACTATCACCCCCGATTCATTTCTTGGTATTTTAACATAATTTTCGTCTATAGTATACATATATGAGTCTATTTTTAACTCCAAGTAGAATCATTTTATTTCAATAAGTATTCCATGATGTATGCCATTTTTAGCACAACTAGGTCGGAATATAACATTAAAGCATAACTTAACATGATTAAGCATACCTACTCTCCACCTCGGGCATCAATCATGAAAAACATATACTAAACATGATTTATCATATATACACATCATATGCATGAATTTACTACATCAAAAAAAATTCACGAGAAGGGAATTCAAATCTAGAACTTTGAAGTTAACATTTACGATCCTAGCACAAGTCCGCACTTATGTTCTTAAGCCATCCTTAGTTTAACTCAATTTGGAAATATGGGTATCATTCATATATTTATCAAAATCAGGAATAAAAATATACCAATTTTATAAATCATTCATGTGACCAACTTTAATAAAGAGATAAATACCTTACGAGAATTCCTTGAATTATGGTAATTTTCCGAAGGATTTCTTCCTCAACTTCCTCTTTTTCTCTCTCCGTATGCAAAATATTTTTTCATGGATGAATTGGGTGAATAAGGGGTTAATTTTAAGGGGTTTAAGTAGGCCTAAGGCACCTTCCACTTGGTCCAATCAAAATATAACATGTGGCACCATATAAGACAAAATATCATTTAAAGCTAAATGACCACTTTACCCCAGGTTCATAAAAAGACAATATCTTCTCACTCGAATGTCCGTTTGATGCACCATTTGTTGTGTTATAAACTTAACCCATATACCTACAGTTTTATTATTTTGTGTTTTCCCCAAATCATAAAACTAGTATGCCTAATTTGGGCCCGAACAGAAGAGTAGTAATTTACCGAAAATCTCAAAACTTTCACATTTGGCGACCTAACATCGCTAATTTCGGACCAACACATTGGTTTAATTTATAATCATAATGATGTACGAAAAACATATTTTCATGATGTATTTAATCACATAACTAATCATATGATCTAAACAAGTTATCCCCGATCATAAGCTCGATTAACATCTAATGCAACCAACACATATATCACATGAGTATGCATCCCCCCAAATATGATAATTAACATGTTTAACACCCCTCGCCAAATTATAATTTATATTTATACTTTATCATATAATAAACATTCCCAATCACGTTTTAGGGCCTTACAACTATAAATTAATGTCGTTTGCCTCAAGAAAGCATGGGAAACTTACCAAAGATTAGTAACCAAGATGTTCAACAAACAGATGGGAGAGACGATGGAAGTGTACATCGACAACATGCTCATCAAAAGCAAGAACAAGGCCGATCACCTCTCTGACCTAGAAGAAACCTTCGAAATCCTCAAGAAGTATCGAATGAAGCTTAATGCAAGTAAGTGTTCATTCGGGGTCCAGTTAGGAAAATGCTTAGGTTACCTAGAAAGTAAAAGGGGAATTGAGGCCAACCCAGATCAAATCGATGCCGTCACCAAGGTCCAGACTCCTTAGACACTTAGAGATATTCAGAATCTCACTAGAATGCTCGTTTCACTCAATCTCTTCATCTCTAACTCCTCAGAATGCTACTATTCATTATTCTAACTATTAAAGAAAGACAAAGTCATAGTATGGAATGAAGAATGCTTACAAGCTTTAGAATAGGTCAAGTCCTACCTTAATAAGCCCCCATTATTGGTAATTCTCAATGACATAGAACAACTGTACCTTTACTTAGCAGTATCAGACCATGCGGTAAGATTTTCCTTAGTTTGTGAAAAGGAGGGAGAATAGCATCAGGTTTACAATGCCAGTAAGACATTACTAGATGCTGAACAAATGTACTTACCTCTGGAAAAACTCGCCTACAACCTAGTGATCGCTTCGAGAAAGTTGAAGCACTACTTTGAAGCTCATTCCATACTAAGTAATCACCTCTTATACACTTAAGGTCATACTATAAAAAGATGATCTTTCTGGGCGTCTTTTGAAGTGGTCGGTCAAGCTTAGCAGATTCGACATCCACTTCCATCCCAGAGAGGTGATTAAGGGGCAGATCCTAGCATATTTTATTGTTGAGTTTATAAGAGAATGGCCAGCAGATCAGATAAACAAAGAGCAATCGATCACCTGTGATACAACATCCAAATATTGGACACTCTATGTTGATGGAGCCTCAAATTCCAAGGAAGGAGTAGTGGGGATTGTTCTTGTTATCCCCAAAAACATAATTATCAAATAAGGAATTAGACTAGGATTTAAAGCCTGCAACAATGAAGTTGAGTATGAAGCACTGATTTTCAGCTTGCAAAAAGCCAAACTACTAGGAGTAAGATGCCTCAACGTATTTGGTGACTCCAATGTGGTCTCTAAATAGGTAAATGGGGATTTCAATACCAAGAACAAAATTGTCACGCTGATGCCTTGGAAGCACTAAGCTTAGCAATTGACTTTGACCTGAAAAGGACAATACCGATTGAATCTTCGAAGGGCACTGAAACCCTTTCCAATGGTCCATCCCGTGCGCGATTCTGACTTACCATGCGGACGAATAACCCATTTTCCCCCGAAACTTGATCAGGAGGTCACCGAATGACCCCAGGCCCCATTTGACCAAAGTTAACTCTTCAACTCGACCGGTACTTAATGAATATTCAAAGGTCACTAAAACCCCTTTCCAACGGTCCGCCCCATGTGCAATTCTAACTTACGGTACGAACGAACGATCTGTTTTACTTCGAAAGGTCATCAAGCACTTTTCCAGGCCTCAGTAGACCAAAGTCGGCTCCCCAATACAAGTTTAGCTCTTTAGAATGTCAAAATACATCACCTAACCTTTCCAACGGTTCACCCCGTGCATGATTTTGACTTACCATGCCGACGAACGATCCGTTTGCGTTCGACGATCCCCCGTCCAAAGGATCGATGAACGCTTCCGAGCCACATTTGACCCAAAGTCAACTCCCGATCTCGGGAGAAATCCAAAAGACTTTTGAAGGTATCTAAAGTACCTTTCCAATGGTTTGCTCCGTGCATGATTCGAATCAACGGTTTGAGCTCCACGACCAATTTTCCAACGGAACCTGAAAGAGACTGCCAAACGGCAGGTTCCAAACCCTGCCTATCGGCAGTGTGCCTAAACACACCTGTCAATTAGTAGGACCAGGGCTATGCTGATCGGAAATGCCCTGGTCCTATAAAAAGGAGGGCCTGACCTCATTTCTAAAAAAGAAGGAAGATCAGAGATCCATCACTCTTTGCAAGCTCAGAAAACCCCTCTCGAAGTCAGCGTAATTTCTACATCCAAATCCCTTCCCAGCCTTCACCTTTCATCACCTTTTTCATGAAACTTGGTGAATTAAGTACCCTACATCATCACCCAAGTGCAAGGGATACTCTCCAACACCCAATATCAAGCTCAAGATCTTCAAGAAGGTCCAACTTTCTCCATTCTCCCTTTAAATTCTCCTAAATTCGCATTAGTTTGTTTTGTTACTTAGTACTTTTATTCTCTCATCTCACATATCCTGATATACTTTCTATCTAGTATTATTTCACATCCCTTATTTATATATAAATAAAACCCAAAAAACAATAAAACGAGGATTTGCTCATAAATTCCAAACGGGAATTCTCAAACTTTCCTCACACTTTTTTTCTCACGACTAAAACACTTTTTTACACACACACATACAAGAGAAGTCCCCGATTGGATTTATGGGATAAATCCCACCCTTCATTTTGCATATGAACTACATGTACGTTGATGCCTCTATAGGCTACGTAGGCGTCTCTGGGTAAAACCCGAGACTCGAGTCCTTTTCCTAATTTTTCCTATTTTTTCTATAAACTTAACTCTTTTAGATTATATATATTTACATATGCGTATATTTGTGCTTAGTAGCGTATTATCCTGCATGCGTTATCATTCCCTTATAATGATCGACGCTAGAATAATCGCATAAATCCTATTTTCTAATATTACTTTTAGGAACATTCCTATAGATGACTCGCTTTATCTCTTCTATGATACAAGTCGATGATTCCTATCTCCACTACATATGCACACGCATACATATCATGGGGAAATAAAGGAAAATAGTAATAACCCATGAGATACCTTAAGGGCGGAATGGGGGCCTAACACCTTCCCATTTAGTAACTTAGCCTTCGAACCCTTTTCGAATCATTTTGGTTGCGTATGTATCAGTATGTCTTTGGATGTTGTCTTTCGGGACGGCTCCCTCTTCTTTTGTCTGTTTTGAGTAAAATAGACTGGCGATTTTATCTCTCTACATTTTCACCTCATCACTGACGCCGGCTGAAGCGCTCCCGAGAGGGATGCGCAGAACCAAGATCCTCCTGAGACAAAGGGGAGACACCCCCTTCTCTCTTTTGCCTCTCCTGCCGCGAGGATCGTAAAGTGGGATGGCCACAGTGGCGACTCTGCTGGGGATACTTCATTTTGAGGGCTAGACTCTATTTAAATGGGTGTTTTATTTTCTTATATATACCCCTATTTGCATGTTCCCCTTTACTATTCATGTGTACCTCATGCTTATGCTTCTATTCACATATTTGTAGAAAATTTTCCATGTACACTTCACACCATGTGCACCTAGGATCACATATATCCCCATGTTGCACGCATCACCCACCCAAACTTGGTATACCTTCGGTACTCATACTTTGCTCCCTTTTGGGCATGATCAAGAAAGATACTCTCATATGATACTAATAAGATAATCATGCATGATTCACACGACATCACCAAAGAGCATTGTGATTGGCCAAATTGTGTCCAGTAACTGGAGGGTCACTTCGTGATGGGTGCTGGTTCGGTAGGGCGTAGTTAGCCTAAGCAATATGGCTCTCACCTTCCATTGGCCAAGTACATTTGACGTATATCGAACGGTTCCCCCGCATCGTACCGCTTGACCGAACTTATGACGAGAGGTATATTGTAGGGAACTCATTAACGTATGCCGAGTATATTGAATTGGCTCTCACACGTACCGTCCCCTCGAGATATATAGTGAGGAAATTCACATACACTCAGGTATATCAAATGGATTATCCACACGTACCGATTTCCCTCAAAAGTAAGACGTATATCGTGGAAGACACGCCAAAGGGGGGAACCCTTTCCGATTCACCCAACCAACTGCATACCCACATATAGGTATCAAGACTAGTGCACACATGTTACATTGCCAGTTTCAACACGAAACTCTGCCAAAATTCCAGGTCGGCCTACCGCCCAAATTTTTGCGCATTTTTAAAATGGGACCCTGCCCATAAGCCTGGTTACAAGTCCATCCATAGCTTTGCATAGGTTACAAACCCAACTTTTTCAGGATCGGGTCCCGTCCGGCATTTCATTTTTCATTTAGGAGAATTTAATACAAGTGAAAAGATAATAATAATAATAATAATAATAATAATAATAATAATAATAATAATAATAATAATAATAATAATAATAATAATAATAATAATAATAATAATAATAATAATAATAATAATCACGCGGAGACCCGTCTCCAAAACATTCATCCCTTCTTTATAAAAAATCCAAAAACATTTCTCCTTTCTTTACCGAAAATCCAAAAACATTTCTCCTTTCTTTATAAAAAAATTGAAAAACATTTCTCCTTTCAATCTAAAAAAAACGTTAAAAATATTTTCCTTCTTTTTAAAAAAAAATAAATCCCATTTTATGCTTTCTTAGGTCGATCGCACGCCCTTGGCCTGTCTCCTTATTGGCTTCGGTCTTCAGTCAAATCACCCTGGAGCTCCGTCTGTTCCCCTGCTACTTCTTCTGAGTCCGATATCCATCCTTTTTCCATGGATAACATAGATCAAGTACCAGTTGCGCAGCCAGATCTGACGGCAGTTTTAGCTCAGCTCGTGTCTAAGATTGACAACCTTCAGACTGAGGTCCGAGAGATGCAACGAAACCAGGTTCCTGTTCCTCAAGAGCCCTAGGTCTTATTCCCTCGCGCTATGGGTCCACCCGAGACTATTTGGGTTCCCAAAGAGTATCAGTATGCTCCACGTGCCCCTCTTGTTAATGGGCCGCCGCCTGCCCAGCATCTTATGCCAAACCTTTCCCAGCCTGGGGCTAACTTGCCTGTGATCGTTAATCCTAAAGAGGAAGAATTAAATAAGGTCAAAGAAGATCTCACGATATTAACTAAGAAGTTCGACCAAGTCAGAATCTCCTGAAATTACATGGACTATACCCACATGTCTCCTTATCCAAAGCTAAGGTTACCGGAGAAGTTCAAGATGTCGAATATCGAGAAATTCGGAGGAAGTGGACCATCGATTGTTCATCTTCGCAGTTATCACCATTCCATGACTCTCTTAGGGACTTATGAAGAAGGGATGGCCAAATTATTTCAGCAAACTTTGAAGGATAGCGCTCTCCGATGGTTTTTGTCTCTTGAGGACTCCAGAATCAGTAGCTGGGAAGATGTAGCCTGAGAATTCATGTCGCAGTAGAAATACAACGAAGAGCTTGAGGTCACCCGCCGTGATTTAGAGCTTCTCAAATAGAACTCTGGGGAATCAGTCACTAACTTCATATCCCGATGGAGGTAAAAGGCAACCACTATGACCAATTGGCCATCCGAGTAAGAACAAGTCAACATAGTGAAGAATAACTTCTTGCCTCATGTCCGAGCAACCATGGGAGGACAATACTATCCCCACTTTCGAGCTCTCAGAGAAGAATGACTAGAAATCGAGTAAGGTCTTGCTAAGACAGAGGTTGAGCCAAAGAAAGTTTACAGACAGTTTACCTCCAGAAAATATGACAAACCTGCCAGTTCTGCAGTCTCAACCATCAACAATATCTCTCAACCAACCACTTTGTGGGCATCAAAAATCCGCCATGTCCCAGTCCTAAAGTAATACACCGAGCTCCATTCTCCCCTCTCCAAAGTTTATTGTGATAGGTTTCTCAGTTGGTTCATTTTTAGCATCACTGTCGTCTTTTTAATTACTAACCACCTAAGTGAGAAACGTAGACTGGTGCCAATTTTTATCTTTCAATTAATTAAATGAAACTCATACGGAACATAAAATAATACACAATCACAGTTAACTGAAATAACCATCCACAAATCAAATACCTAACCGAATAAACCATCGGTCCCAAATATTCAATACAAGTAAGGACAAGAAAACAATCTCAACAAGTCTATTACTAATAAATGAACTGTGAGCGACATGCTCAAATAACTACTAAAGAGTCTCTACACGAATGAAGGAATGAGGGGTCTATCAAAAACCCCGCAACATCCACATGTGTTGCAGCAACGGATACCTGGAATAGAGTCAAGCCTGGCGTCCCTGTGGTTGGACACCTAAAAGGTTTTTAAAAAAATTTATAGCAAGGGTTAGTACCCAAAAACATTTGAAAACATTTAACAAATTATTGGCTTGCAGTAATAAATAAATATGCATGCACTTCATATTTTAGTTAGTGTCGCACTCCCTTAAGGATAACCTCACCCCTCCTCTAATGTGCACTACTAACGCCCTAATTTAATTTACCTAGGTCCTACTCTCCCGACCTGATAACTTATGTAACCCATTGAAATTAACCTACTCTAACCGAGTATGCCTTAAATCATGATTTTTAAGTTATTGTAAACATCAGCTTAATTTAATCATTACCCCTTTTAATTTCATATAACACTCACACCTGTTATGCACATAATACATTTTTCACTATGTATTAATTATCCCATATATAATTATTTACCTAATTATATATTTAATCATATTGCAGTATTCACAAACATACTGAAATAACATTTAACACTAACATCCCGCCGAGTAAAAATACTCACAAAATATAAATTTTCCGAAGTGCTATCCCACTAGGTATATTCACATAACCTAGTTACCCAAATCAGAATCGCTCACTAATTTGGTTAAACATACGATTGTAGGCGGTCATATTCCTTCCCTGAAAGTGAGATGCCCCTCATCCCATATACCGGACGCTATGACCTGGGAATATACTCGCCCTACTCCTCAAGCTAGGGGATTCATCCACTACGCGCAACCTCCCCCTATAGCACTAGAGTATATAATAATAATAATAATATTCAATCTCTGATATTAATGCACACACACACTATATATATATATATATATATATATATATATATATATATATATATAAAATGTCCCGCCTACACCATGTACTAAATCCGTAACACAAGCCTATTTAATTTATTAAGAGTTTATGGTCCAACCCTAATTATTAAATAATTTGGACATTAATTAATTTAGTCACCTTTGGTGTCGCCCCCACCATAAATTTGGACTTACTCTCGTAGCCCGAAATAACCTCACCCGAGTCTAAACTCCCGACTCCCGAATTTATAATCATAACGTGTCACCCAAAAACTCCCTCAAATCCTAATTAACTTTACTCACGATTAATTAGATTTAAACTCATGTATTAATTTCTCAATAATTAATTACATAAAGATTATTATATAAACTCCCTCATCTATACATAACTGGGCGAATCTGCCAAATTCTGTCGACCTTCGATCGATCGACCCCAGACCTTCGATCGATCGATCGAGCAGATCTTCGTCTTCTTCGAGAAGACAGAATCAGCCATGGACAAAATTTCTCAAACCCTAGTTTCTTCTACCAGCAACCTCAAGCCCTCTTAACCTTAATACATGCTAGAAAACTTATCAGGGATCTCCAGAATGTCCACCAACATTATTAATTCGTCCATTAACTACAGTTTCTAAATTTGGGGAAAAATTCATCTTTAACCCTTAACCCATTTACAACCCAAGTTCCATCATCAAATCCATTTTTAATTACCCAGATATCATCCTACAAGATATGCATCAACTTATAACTATCAGATTTTATATGAATCCTCACTCAAATTCGTAATTCAGATCATTATTTTTCAAAATCCCATGTTTATGCCATGAACACCCAAAACGAATTTTAATCAATCACATCACATGAATATGAATTGAAAAACAGATTCAATACTATTGCAAGTTATCCACTTAACTTAGGTTTCGTAGTGTCTGATTTGGAGATGAATTCCAAGGTTGAAGATGACTCTTGTTGGCTCTCTAGTGATCCCAAAGTTGCCTTTAACTGCTAATAGGGTTCCTTAACACACTTAGCCTTTTTCTAAACTCTCTCAGTCGTTACCTTATTTCTTCTAATTTAACAATTAACCTAAATCCCGTTTTTTGCCTAATGGACCAAGCCCAAGTGACCCAAATGCCCCCGTGTGGGCCCGGCTATGTCTAAAAACGCACCGTGACCCGTTTACTACCCCCGGGTACACTTTTCCGACTATCTCGGCCCATCCGGACTCAACTGTATACTCGGAATTGGCATCCAAATTAATTTATAAAAATACTTATCCCCCACCCCCCTTTAGTCTATACCTACTCTCGATTGAGATAAGTGCAGACCCTGTCATTAATACTTGAAATGACGTAAATAAATTATTACTATTCACTTAGTAAATAAATTTCCCTAAATATTAACCATTTACTCCCCGATTAATATTTAAATATATTTTCCCATAATTAATTCAATTAAAGTTACAACACACTAGTAATTTAGAATTTCCAAATTAATTAAATATTAAATGCACCAAAAATACGGGGTGTTACATACTCCCCCCCCCCCCTTACAAAGGAATATCTCCCCCGAAATTAGGTCATACCTGTGATGAAAAGCTCTGGATATTGTTCCCGCATATCCTCCTCCCGCTCCCAGGTAGACTCGTCAACGGTGTGATGACCCCACTGTACTCTAACTAGTGGAACAACCTTGGATCGTAACTTCCACTCGCTACGATCCAGAATAGCCACCCGTCTCTCCTCATATGAGATGTCTGGCTGTAAATAAATTTCCTCGAGTGGAATGTGACAGAAGGCCCTCTCGCTCCAGCGATATTTCTTCAGCGATGCCACATGGAACACGTCATGTATCCGCTGAAGGTGCTCCGGTAATCCCATCCTGTAGGATACAGGCCCCACCCTCTCGATAATAGGGAAAGGTCCCAAGTACCTCGGTGCTAACTTACCCTTCTTGTCGAACCTCATCACCCCTTTCATAGGGGACACACGGACCACTACCTGATCCCCAACCTCTAACTCCACATGTCTCCTTGAAGCATCAGTGTAACTTTCCTGCCTATCCTGAGCTATTCGAATCCTCCCTCGGATCAGCTCTATCTTAACAGATGTCTCCTGTCAATTTTCGACCCTAATAGTTTGTAATACCCCACCTCTAACCAACAAGCGGGTGAACAACAATGTCTCTCGTATAGTGCCTCGAATGGTGCCATGCCGATCGTGAATTGGTAAAAGTTGTTATACGCAAACTCTATCAAAGGAAGATATTTCTCCCAACCTCCCCCAAAGTCTAATATGCACATTCTGAGCCTATCTTCCAGCATCTGATTGACTCTCTCAGTCTGTCCGTCAGTCTGTGGGTGATAGGATGTACTCAAACGTAACTCCGTGCCCATGGCCTCCTGAAAACTCTGCCAAAAGTGGGCCACAAAGATCTTGTCCCTATCCGACACAATATTTATCGGTACCCCGTGCAGCTTAACAATCTCTGCTATGAATAGATATGCATAACGTATCGTCTCAAAGTCTGTGCAAACCGGCAGGAAGTGGGCCACTTTGGTCAACCGATCCACAATGACCCATATGGAATCGTGACCCTTCTGGGATGTCGGTAACCCTGTAATGAAGTCCATGGAGATGCTCTCCCACTTCCACACGGGAATTTCAAGTGGTTGTAGCATTCCTGATGGTCTCTAATGGTCAACTTTCACGAGATGACATGTGGCACATTTTGAAACAAACTCTACTATGTCTTGTTTCATTCATTCCCACCAATATTGCCTCCTCATATCCCGATACATCTTATCCCCACTGGGATGTACCACATTTTTTGACCCATGAGACTCTGTCATAATAGTTTGCCTCAACTCCTCATCCTCTGGCACAATTAACCTTCCATTAAGGGGTAAGCCTCCCTCCGAGCTGACCGAGTAACCCTCTGCTCCCTCAGCTAGTAACTGGTTCACCCTATCCCGACAGGTCTGATCCTCTACCTGAGCCCTCACAACTCGCATAATGATCTCAGGTGTGATGGATAACGCTGACATATAAGCTCTGGCTACATCATCCTCAAATCGAAGTTCTCTCCACTTCTCTTTCCAGACTTCTGATATTTCTCCAGTCGGTCTCCGACTCAATGCATCTGCTACCACATTAGCCTTACCAGGATGATACTGAATATCAAACTGGTAGTCTTTCATGAATTTTATCCATTGCCTCTACCTCATATTCAGATCTTTCTGAGTGAAGAGATACTGAAGTGATTTGTGATCCGTGAATAACGTGAACTGCTCCCCCAGAAGATAATGTCTCCATATCCTCAAAGCAAAAACGACCGCTGCTAACTCCAGGTCGTGAGTGGTGTAATTCCTCTCGTGGGGCTTTAGCTTCCTGGATGCATAAGCTATAGCCTTTTCCTCCTGCTGAAACACACCCCCAAGTCCCTGTAAGGATGCGTCAGTGTAAACCCGATACTCTAATCCTCCTTTTGGCAATGCAAGCACGGGTGCAGATGTCAACTTGTCCTTTAACTCGTCGAAAGCTAATTGACAATGATCACTCCAAGTGAAAGGTACCCCTTTTCGGGTCAGATTCGTCAAAGGGCCTGCAATCTTTGAGAATCCTTTGATGAATCGCCTGTAATAACCGGCCAATCCCAAAAAATTGCGCACTTCAGTCTGTGTCGTGGGCTGTCCCCACTCTATCACCGTCGATACTTTACTCGGATCCACCGCAATACCTCGGTCTGACACCACGTGGCCAAGAAACTGAACCTCCCGTAGCCAAAATCCACACATACCGAATTTGGCATAGAGCTGGTGATCCCGCAATGTTTGTAACACTATACGCAGGTGCTCTGCGTGGTCTTTTTTGGTGCGCGAGTAGATCAAGATGTCATCAATGAACACGATAACAAACTGATCGAGAAACTCCCTGAAAACCCTGTTCATGAGTTCCATGAACACTGCTGGTGCATTGGTGAGTCCGAATGGCATCACCCTAAACTCATAAGATCCATACCGCGATAGGAAAGCGGTCTTAGGAACATCCTCCTCTCGGATATGTAGTTGATGATACCCTGACCTCAAGTCGACCTTAGAGAAGTAAGACGCCCCTCACAACTGGTCAAATAGATCATCAATCCTAGGCAACGGATACTTATTCCGTATCGTGGCCTTATTCAGCTCTCTATAGACCACGCATAACCGTAGTGAGCTATCTCGCTTCTTCACAAATAACACCGATGCACCCCACGGCGATGTACTCCGTCGAATGAAGCCTTGACCCAAAAGCTGCTGAATCTGCTCTCTTAACTCACGCATCTCTGAAGGGGCCATACGGTATGGAGCCCGAGCAATTGGCCTCGTCCCCGGGTCTAAATCGATTACAAATTCGATTTCCCTGCTAGGTGGAAACCCTGGTATCTCCTAAAATACATCCTCAAAGTCTCTCACCACTAGGATTGAGTCCAACGGAATAGCCACCTCCTGTGAGGTTTCCTCCTCAATGTAATACAAGTGTGTACGTGACCCTCCCTCAGGTAGTGGCATTGCTATCAAGAACATCTCCTGCCCTGGAATAGAGAACAGGATGGTCCTTTCGTAGCAATCCACCGTCTCCCGATAACCTTCCAACCAATCCATACCCAAGATGACATCATATCCCTCCATATCTAACACCAAGAGGTCCTCTGCTAAACTAAGCCTCCCAATCAAAATGTCCAGACCCCGACAAATCGAGTGGATCGTAGCCCCGCTGCCTACTGGCGACACTACACACATCTGAAGACTACCCGCGGTCTCTAGTAGTCCGGCCTGTTTAGCAAAATTATATTTAATGAATAAATGTGATGCTCCCGTATCAAAAAGAATACTACCCTCATAACCATGAATGAGAAACATACCCTTAACTGCTGGCGGTGCTTGCTGTGATGGGGGATTAGGAACATCTCGGACGTTATACACGCGTCCGTAGTGCATCTGTCCCTGCTGTGGTGGGGCGGGTGCTGCTGCTACTGCTGGCGGCATCTGCTCCCGTTGCCCCTATTGGGCCTCCTATTGTTGACCTCTGCCCCTCTGTGGGCACTCCCTCTTGAAATTTCCTGGCTGCCTATAGACAAAACAACGTCTCTGACCGTCCCCCTATCGTTGGCCCTGGCGCGGCTGGCCTTGGCCCTGTTGGCCTCCCCCATTGTTCCCTTGGCCCTGACGGCCCTGCAGAACCTGCTGCTGCTGATTTGGGCCGGGCTACCCCTGCCTGAACCCTTGTCCTCCCGGTCGAAACCCACCAGGCTTAAACTTCTTAGCCTGATTCCCTTGCTGACTATCCGTCTGCTGCTGAGCACCACTTGTGTCACCACTAGTAACTGCCTTGCCCTGTTGGCTCGGCTCCCCTGTTCTCTTGCTTTCCTTCGCATGGAATCAATGATACTGGCAGTGTACTAGTGCGACATTAATGACATCTGTATACGTCACTAATGTCTGATTCCCAACCAAATTTTGCCTGATCCGCCAGGCTAAACCGTCCATAAACCTCAATTTCTTCCGCTCCTCATCGCTCACCTCATTTGGCACAAAGTTTGCCAAACGGGTGAACTCTTCCTCATAGACTGCCACTGATCGGTCACCCTGTAATAAATCACTGAATTTCTTGCTCATCTCAGCCTTTACTGCTGGTGGAAAGTATTTGCGGTCGAACCGCACCCAGAACTTTGCTATCGGCATCAAGTCTCTCTCCTCGGCAGTGATAACTGACTCCCACCACAGTAAGGCTACCCCCGACAGATGAAAGGTAGCAAGCATCTGCTTCTGTACCTCGGTACACTCCAGCATGCACAGATGGCGCTGAATGTTCTTCTTCCAGTCACAAGCCTCTACTACATCTGTGCTACCCCGAAACTCAGGTGGGTGACCCTTTTGAAAGGTCTCCCTAACTCTCTGCCAAGATGGTGACCCCACTGGTGCCTGAACTGCTGGTGCCACTAGAGGCGGTGCCTGGGGCTATGGAAAGTGAGCTGCCACAGCTCGCATTGCTGTTTCAATCGCTTGGGCCACTATCACTGCCACCTGAGTAGTGGAAATCAACTCGGGTGGGGGTGGGGGTGGCGGTACATGTGGCTCCTGGTGAGCTTCCCTGACCTCATCCCTAGCCTCAGCCCTCTCCGCTCTTAGTCTCCTCGGTGGCATCTTAAATAGATTGAATCGCATAAGTACACAATTTATACAAAATATTCACAGCAGAAATACGATATCTCACAAGCGGAAAATGAATCAACAGTCCTAATAATAGGACTCTATAACAACCGAGTGCTACACTGAAACGTAAAAAGCCGCACAGATCCTAAGGACACTAGAACCTGACACTCTGATACCATCTGTGATACCCCGCCTAATTAATCCCGGGTGATCAGTCTTAAATCAAGTTAGAACAGGTTTCTTAGTTGGTTCATTCTTAGCATCACTGTCGTCTTTTTAATTACTAACCACCTAAGTGAGAAAAGTAGATTGGTGCCAATTTTTATCTTTCAATTAATTAAATGAAACTCATGCGAAATATAAAATAATACACAATCACAGTTAACTGAAATAACCATCCACAAATAAAATACCTAACCGAATAAACCATTGGTCCCAAATATTCAATACAAGTAAGGACAAGAAAACAATCTCAACAAGTCTAATACTAATAAATGAACTGTGAGCGACATGCTCAAATAACTACTAATGAGTCTCTACACGAATGAAGGAATAAGGCATCTATCAAAAACCCCGTAACATCCACATGTGTTGCAGCAACGGATACCTGGAATAGAATCAAGCCTGGTATCCCTGTGGCTGGACACCTAAAAGGTTTTTAAAAAAAATTTATAGCAAGGGTTAGTAACCAAAAACATTTGAAAACATTTAACAAATGATTAACTTGCAGTAATAAATAAATATCCATGCTCTTCATATTTTAGTTATTGTCGCACTCCCTTGAGGATATCATCACCCCCTCCTCTAATATGCAGTACTAACACCCTAATTTAATTTACCAAGATCCTACTCTCCTGACCTGATAACTTATGTAACCCTTTGGAATTAACCTACTCTAACAGAGTATGCCTTAAATCATGATTTTTAAGTTATTGTAAACATCAACTTAATTTAATCATTACCCCTTTTAATTTCATATAGCACTCACACCTGTTATGCACATAATACATTTTTCACTATGTATTAATTATCCCATATATAATTATTTACCTAATTATATATTTAATCATATTGCAGTATTCACAAACATACTGAAATAACATTTAATACTAACATCCCGCCGAGTAAAAATACTAACAAAATATAAATTTTCTGAAGTGTTATCCCACTAGGTATATTCACATAACCTAGTTACCCAAATCAGAATCACTCACTAATTTGGTTAAACATACGATTGGAGGCGGTCATATTCCTTCCCTGAAAGTGACATGCCCCTCACCCCATATACCGGACGCTATGACCTGGGAATATACTCGCCCTACTCCTCAAGCTAGGGGATTCATCCACTACGCGCAACCTCCCCCTATAGAACTAAAGTATATAATAATAATATTCAATCTCTGATATTAATGCACACACTATATATATATATATACTATCACACACCGTATATATATATATATATATATATAAAATGTCCCGGCTACACCATGTACTAAATCCGTAACACAAGCCTATTTAATTTATTAAGAGTTTATGGTCCAACCCTAATTATTAATTAATTTGCACATTAATTAATTTAGTCACCTTTGGTGTCGCCCCCACCATAAATTTGAACTTACTCTCGTAGCCCGAAATAACCTCACCCGAGTCTAAACTCCCGACTCCCGAATTTATAATCATGACGTGTCACCCAAAAACTCCCTCAAATCCTAATTAACTTTACTCGTGATTAATTAGATTTAAACTCATGTATTAATTTCTCAATAATTAATTACATAAAGATTATTATATAAATTCCCTCATCTATACATAACTGGGCGAATCTGCCAAATTCTGTCGACCTTCGATCGATCGACCCCAAACCTTCGATCGATCGATCGAGCAGGTCTTCGTCTTCTTCGAGAAGACCGAATCATCCATGGACGAAATTTCTCAAACCCTAGTTTCTTCTACCAGCAACCTCAAGCCCTCTTAACCTTAATACATGTTAGAAAACTTATCAGGGATCTCCAGAATGTCCACAAACATTATTAATTCGTCCATTAACTACAGTTTCTAAATTTTTCATCTTTAACCCTTAACCCATTTACAACCCAAGTTCCATCATCAAATCCATTTTTAATTGTCCAGATATCATCCTACCAGATATGCATCAACATATAACTATCAGATTTTATATGAATCCTCACTCAAATTCGTAATTCAGATCATTATTTTTCAAAATCCCATGTTTATGCCATGAACACCCAAAACAAATTTTAATCAATCACATCACATGAATATGAATTGAAAAGCAAATTCAATACTATTACAAGTTATCCACTTGCCTTACATTTCGTAGTGTCTGATTTGGAGATGAATTCCAAGGTTGAAGATGACTCCTGTTGGCTCTCTAGTGATCCCAAAGTTGCCTTTAACTGCTAATAGGGTTCCTTAACACACTTAGCCTTTTTTTAAACTCTCTCAGCCGTTACCTTATTTCTTCTAATTTAACAATTAACCTAAATCCCGTTTTGTTCCTAATGGGCCAAACCCAAGTGACCCAAATGCCCCCGTGTGGGCCCGGCTATGTCTAAAAACGCACCGTGACCCGTTTACTACCCCCGGGTACACTTTTCCGACTATCTCAGCCCATCCGCACTCAACTGTATACTCAGAATTGGCATCCGAATTAATTTATAAAAATACTTATCCCCCACCCCCTTTAGTCTATACCTACTCCCGGTTGAGATAACTGCAGACCCTGTCATTAATACTCGAAACGACGTGAATAAATTATTACTATTCACTTAGTAAATAAATTCCCCTAAATATTAACCATTTACTCCCCGATTAATATTTAAATATATTTTGCCATAATTAATTCATTTAAAGTTACAACACACTAGTAATTTAGAATTTTCGAATTAATTAAATATTAAATGCACCAAAAATACGGGGTGTTACATTTATGAAGCCCAGTTAAGCCGAAACCTCATCAAGCCCATGGATCCCCGTCCATTGCCCAATCCACTTCCAAGAAACATCAAGGCAGATGCCCATTGCGCCTTTCACCAAACCGCTAGCAATACCATCGACCAATGCTTTCACCTCCGAAACATAATCCAAGGTCTAATTGACCGGGGTACCATTGCCCCACCAGCCAATCCTAAGCCAAACACTACTCACAACCCACTCTCAAATCATACCAATGCTATCTTCCTAGAAATGAACCCAGAATTTGATCCCTCAACTAAAATCACACCCATACACTCTCCCAAACCTCTCCAAACTTGCCCATATTTCCTCCTACACCCTGTTAGCCTCGTTGATCAGGCACTGTCACTCCTTACCAGAGCATGCATCGCTGTCCATACCCCTTCTGAAAATGGAGGTATGGAATTATCTGAAGTGTTAAACCAACTCTTAGAGTTCGGGCTCAAATTGCATGTGCAAGCATTCATTCATCATTAACAAAATATAATAAAAAAACTTCATTGCATTGCATAGATATGTTTTTGTGTTACATCATTTTTGCAGGAAAATGAAGAAAAGCAAAAAACAATGGGACTCAGCCCAAACCCACATTCTCCCTCTCTCTCTCTCACCCCTAGTCTTTACATCTCTTTCCTAAGAGCTTCCACCCCTGTGACGCGCTCTCTTTCCCCGACGGCGAGATGACGCATCACCGCTACCTGAACCAGACTCCTCCCCGGATGAGGCAGATGGCACCAAGCAAGAAGGAATAGGAACCACGTCCTGAATATGGGCAGTTGCTAAAGATATCCAGTCCCTAATATCCCTCAGCCAAGTGGTGGACACTCGGACGTGCTGCAAGAAAAGGCAGAATCAGTGTCAAGAAGAAAAGATCAAAAGAAACCAAAGGAGAAGAACAAAAAAGATATACCTCAAGACGAAGAACCTCCTAGTTCAAGACCAGCTCCTCTGGGTCCATCGCATGAAGACGATGCATCATAGGCACCATCCCTCCATCATCCCTCCGGATATTATATGAAGGAGTACGCAATCTCACAAAGGGGATCTCTGAAGTCCCTGTCGTCACAGATGTCGACGGACCACCACCGCTGTGGGAGGACTCCACTGGCTGACTCGAAGCCGCATGAGGGAAGGGTAGTGCATCATATATGCTGGGCGCCATCAGCTAGATCATCACAAAGTCCATATAATCATACGGCACAGCCGTATCGGTGTATAGGGGGTAGGACGTGCCAATCATCGCCGCAATCCTCGCATCCTCTGACAGCAGTCGCTCCCACCTCATAGACATAGGAGGCCTCGCAGGTGATCCCACCACCTCCTCCTCAGCAATCTGTCGGACCACCCTCTCCCCAAGATACTAAGAGTGACCAACGTAATGCGCCAGCAAATGCCTCATCTGCGCGTTCACCCCAGTCAACCCCCGTGTCCTGAACGGTCATCCCCTAGGGGTAAAAAGTCACCTGAAAAATACCCAACAGATATGAGTCAAAAACAGAGTCTAAGCACACAAAGACAAGGACTGAAGAAGAAAAAATTCTTACCCTATCACTGGTCAGACCATTCAAGACCTGACTCACCATCTCCAGAGAGAGAGATACCTCCTCGATTGCCGATTGGCCTTGCTCCATTGATACAACCGGTAAAAATCCCCAACAGTCTTGTCCTTCAAAGCAATCAGCTGGGTATTACACCCGATCACCTCATAGAACCATGTCTACCAAAGATAAAAAAAATAATTAAAAAGATATGCATAAGGAAAATGCGAATGCATGAAAGGAAAATGCACAAATTAAAAGAATACTTCAAGAAGATACATGGCTCCAGTGAAAGTCTACCGGTAGCACCGACTGAATGCATCCAAGGAAAAATAAAGGGTCGCCAAAGTCAGGCTCCCCCAATCATAGAGAGGGATGTTCAAAAACATCCTCAGATATGGTAAAAACCATAAGTGGACAACGTCGCCACTCGACGCCACGAGAAATCCCCCCAACACCTGCAAAATGAACAATCGGGCCATCTGTCTCACCTACAGCCCATCCCCCACATCAATTACCGTGCCCAATAAAACATCCTTCAGCAGCGACAGATGAATGGAGTCCCCAGACATTATCCTCCCCACATCACCAAGCGCCGCGTGCACCGCCTTCGGCCTTACTCGCAAAGAGTGATACACCTTTATCTGTTCTCCATCGTAATCCAGTCCCAGCAGCTACTTCACATCTATGGGAGTCACAGTCATCTCCCCGAAAACAAAATGAAAGGTGTGGGTAGTGTCCCACCACCTCTCCCCCAGAGCGCATAATATCGCCGTCGAACGAGTTGTCTCATCCAACATAGACGCCAACCTCCCAAAGCCTGTTGAGGATACCACCCAACGCACCACAGGCAGAAGATGCTCCCAGACATCCTTAAGCCCGTTGTCCCGTGGTTACGCATATTCAACAGAGACACATCCGACTACCAAAAGAAAAATAATTGTCAAAATATAAGAAAAAAGGAAAATCATCAAGAAGGAATGCTAAAAGTCATTTTACTTACGTAACCGCCAGGGTTCACCACCCTCGAAGAGTGATGACACGATGGATCCCATAGCAAGTTCCTTTCATCCACAATCAGCTCGAATGCGTCAAAAGAGTTCTCCCCCCCCCCCCCCCCCAAAGCAAGAGGCGACATGGCCCTCCACTCCACGTTTGCTCAGTCGTCAACAGCCAACCATTCCCTGTGTACTACAGTGCTCCCAAAAGCGGCCATTTTTTAGAGACTGGAATGCTAGAGTGATTCGCAGAAGAAAATTGCAGAAAGAGAGAAGGAAAGAAGCTGTGAAAAATGTGAGGAACCAACCCCCTTTTTATAGGATGCCAAAGATCCTACTCATCGACACTGCATCCCCGCCTACCGATCGGCACTGACCCTTTTCCTTCTTGAGGCAGTCCAAAAGTCTGTGCCACTTTTGAATGGCACCCTCCACACCATGCCGACCGGCACCCCCTTAAATTTTCGTACAGAAATTCCCAGAAAATACTAGAGAAACCTGAAAAATCCTCAAAAACTTCCTAAAAATCCAGAAAAGGATTTAGAACATTTTCACCAAGAAAGTTTTGCACTCCCCCAAGCGGAATCCATATTTCCTCAGTGGAACTCTCAAAAGCCAAGTGAATCTCCTCCTGGCAACATCCCTGGAGGACGCCTAAAAATATCCAAAACTTTAGGATCATCTCCTATTCCCCAAAGGTCTCAAATTTCCCCAAGAAATACGTCCAAACCCTGGACCACCTAATCACTTCCCTAGCATGAAAGTGGTTGTTCCCCCGGTAAAGTCTCCAAAAGACACAAGGATTTCCCCAGCTCGAATTAAAATCCTGAGGTAATTTTCCCGGCAGAGTTCCCTAAGAACATCTCATCCTTAAGCCCGCATAATTGGCCTCAACCCGCAGAATTGGTCATCTCATCCTTAAGCCCGCAGAATGGGCTTCGACCCAAAGAATTGGTCATCTCAAACTGAAGCCCATAGAATCGGCTTTGACTCGCATAATTTTTCATCTCAACATAAGCCCGCAGAATTGGCTTTGACCCGCAGGATTGGTCATCTCAATCATAAGCCCGCAGAATTGGCTTTGACCCGCAGAATTGGTCATCTCAAAATTAAGCCTGCAGAATTGGTCATCTCAACTTAAGCCCTCAAAATTGGCTTTGACCCACAGAATAGGTCACCCTCTCCCTAAGCCCTCAGAATTGGTTTCGACCCGCAGAATTGGTCGTTTCAAACTTAAGCCTTCAAAATTGGCTTCGACCTGTAGAATTGGTCATCTCATCCTTAAGCCCACAGAATTGGTCATATCAACATAAGCCCGTAGAATTGACTTTGACCCGTAGAATTAGTCATTTCAAACTTAAGCCCTCAGAATTGGCTTCAATCTACAGAATCGGTCATCCTCATCCTTAAGCTCGCAAAATTGGCTTTGACCCGCATAATTGGTCATTTCAATCTTAAGCCCTCAGAATTGGCTTCGACCCACATAATAGGTCAACCTCATCCCTAAGCCCTCAGAATTGGCTTCGACCCACAGAATTGATCACCCTCATCCCTAAGCCCTCAGAATTGGCATCGACCCACAGAATTGGTCACCCTCATCCCTAAGCCCTCAGAATTGGCTTCGACCCACATAATAGGTCACCCTCATCCCTAAGTCCTCAGAATCATCTTTGACCTACAGAATCGGTCTCCCTTATCCTTAAGCCATCAAAATTGGCTTCG
Organism: Sambucus nigra; assembly: GCA_949130495.1. NCBI lineage: Eukaryota > Viridiplantae > Streptophyta > Magnoliopsida > Dipsacales > Adoxaceae > Sambucus > Sambucus nigra. The sequence continues at coordinate 276,807,406 of OX422207.1, read as the reverse complement.
ACCCACAGAATTGGTCACCCTCATCCTTAAGCCCTCATAATTGGCTTCGACACACAAAATCGATCACCCTCATCCCTATGCCCTTAAAATTGGCTTCGATCTGCAGAATTGGTCACCCTCATCCCTCAACCCTCAGAATTGGCTTCGACTCTCAGAATCGGTCACCCTCATCCCTAAGCCCTCAGAATTGGATTCGACCAACAGAATCGGTCATCCTCATCCTTAAGCCCGCAAAATTGGCTTCGACCCACAGACTTGGTCATTTCAAAATTAAACCCTCAGAATTGGCTTCGACCCACAGAATAGGTCACCCTCATCCCTAAGACCTCAGAATTGGCTTCGACCCACAAAATCGATCACCCTCACAAAATCGATCACCCTCATCCCTAAGCCCTCAGAATTGGCTACGACCCGCAGAATCGGTCACCCTCATTCTTAAGCCCTCAGAATTGGCTTCGACCCACAGAATAGGTCACCCTCGTCCCTAAGTCCTCAGAATTGTCTTTGACCCGCAGAATCGGTCACCCTCATCACTAAGCCCTCAGAATTGGCTTCGACCTGTAGAATTGGTCACCCTCATCCCCCAGCCCTCAGAATTGGCTTCGACTCACAGAATCGATCACCCTCATCCCTAAGCCCTCAAAATTGGCTTATACCCGCAGAATTGGTCATTTCAAACTTAATCCCTCAGAATTGGCCTCGACCCGCAAAATCGGTCACCATCATCTTCAAGCCCTCATAATTGGCTTCGACCCACCCTCTGGCCATCCTCTTTTAAAGTCATCATGTGGTGTCTATTCGACGGCTATCGTTTGTTCCAAATTCACCCGTCGAGGTGCTCTGTAGACACCAGATTCTAATACCCCATAACTTCTCCTAAGGTTCCTATCACCTCCCTTCATCATTTTAAACCTAAGTCATACCCCGAGTACTGACCTAAAGGCCATCGGGCACTCCCAGGCTCCGTTTGACCTAAAGTGAAACTCTTTAGCTCGAAAGATACTAAATGAATCTTCTAAGAGCACTAAAACCCTTTCCAATGGTCCGTCCCGTGCACGATTATGACTTACCATGCGGACAAACGACCTATTTTCCCTCAAAAATCGATCAAGAGGTTATCGGATGCCCTCAGACCCTATTTGACCAAAGTCAACTCTTCAACTCGACTGAGACTGAATAGATCTTCAAAGGTCACTAAAACCCCTTTCCAACGACCCCCCGTGCGCGATTCTGACTTACAGTACGGACAAACGATTCATTTTACTCTGAAAGGTCACCAAGCGCTTTCAGGCATCGGTTGACCAAAGTTAACTACCCAAACTGAGTCAAGCTCTTTGGAATGTAGAAATACATCTCCTAACCTTTCCAACGGTTTGCCTTATTCGCGATTCTGACTTACCATGCGGACGAATGATCCGTTTGCATCCGATAATCCCCCATCCAAAGGACCGACGAAGGCTTTCGAGCCACATTTGACCTAAAGTCATCTCCCGGACCCGAGATCAATCCCAAACCCTGCCTATTGGTAGTGTGCCTAAAAATACCTACCGATTGGCAGGACTAGGGATATGCCAATCAGAAATGCCCTGGGCATATAAAAAGGAGGGCCTGGCCACATTTCTAAAAAAGGAGGAAGATCAGAGATCCATCACTCTCAGCAAGATCAGAAAACCCCTCTCGATGTCACCGTGATTTCCACATTCAAATCCCTTTCCAACCTTCACCTTTCATCACCTTTTTCATCAAACTTGGTGAATTAAGTACCCTCCATCATCATCCAAGTGCAAGGGTTGATCTCCAACACCCAAGATCAAGCTCAAGATCTTCAAGAAGGTCCAACTTTCTCCATTCTCCCCTTAAATTCTCCTAAATTCTCATTAGTTTGTTTTGTTACTTAGTACTTTTTTTCTCCCATCTCACATATCCTAATATACTTTTAATCTAGTATAATTGCACATCTCTTATTTTCATATAAATAAAACCCAAAAAATAAGAAAAAGAGAATTTGCTCATAAATGCCAAACGGGAATTCTCATATTTTCCTCACACTTTTTTTCTCACAACTAAAACACTTTTTTACACACACACACACACAAACAAGAGAAGTCCCCGATTGGATTTATTGGATAAATCCCACCCCTCATTTTTCATACGAACTACATGTACTTTGATGCCTCTATAGGCTACGTAGGCGTCTCGGGGTAAAACCTGATACTCGAGTCCTTTTCCTAATTTTTCCTATTTTTTCTCTAAACTTAACTCTCTTAGATTCTATATATTTACATATATGTATATTTGTTCTTAGTAGTGTATTATCCCGCATGTGTTATCATTCCCTTATAATGATCGATGCTAGGATAATTGCATAAATCCTATTTTCTAATATTACTTTTAGGAACATTCCTATAGATGACTCGCTTTATCTCGTCCATGATACAAGTGGATGATTCCTATCCCCTCTACATATACACATGCACACATATCACGGGTAAATAAAGGAAAATAGCAATAACCCCTGAGAGACCGTAAGGGAAGAATGGGTGCCTAACACCTTCCCATTTCGTAACATAGCCTCTGGACCCTTTTTGAATTATTTTAGTTTCGTATGTATCAGTATGTCTTTGGATGTTATCTTTCGGGATGTCTCCCTCTTATTTTATCTGTTTTGAGTAAAATAGACTGGGACTCTATCTCTCTGCATTTTTACCTCATCACCGATGTCGGCCGAAGCACTCTCGAGAGGGATGCGCGGGACCAAGATCCTCCCGAGATAAAGGGGAGACACCCCCTCTCTCCTTCGCCTCTCCCACCGCGAAGATCAAAAAGTGGGATGGCCACACCTAATATTGATCATATAGTCGTAGCCAAGAAAGTCTTCCTCACAAATAGGGTTCCAAGTTGGATAGATCCCATTATCAATTATCTATGGAGGAATATACTGCCAAGCGACTGGAGATCGACCCACCAAATCAAATTCAAGGTTGCTCCTTTCTGCCTTAGCCCTGAGGGGAAACTTTATAAGAAGTCATTTATAGGCCCCTACCTCTAATGTGTCCACCCATAAGATACCGAGCAAGTGCTTAGTGAACTTCATGAAGGCATTTGATGGAGCCATGCAGGTGGAAGAATATTGGCCCTTAGAGTGATCAAAGAAGGATATTGGTGGCCTCACATGTAGAAAGGCACAGGCACATATGTTCGCTAATATGAAAAGTTCCATAAGCACTCGCCGATGGTTCACTAGCCCGCCAGTGACCTAAAATCCCTTACCAGCCCATGTCCCTTCACTTAATGGGGTTAGATATCGTGGGACCACTACCTTCTGTATCCGTAAATTGTAAGTATATTTTGGTCACCACTAATTATTTCTCCAAGTGGGTTGAAGCATAACCTTTGGCGAACATTCGAGACTCTGACATGACCATCTTTATATGGAGAAACATCATCACTCGCTTTAGGATACCAAGAACCATCATCACCGACAAAATCATGCAATATGAAAGTTATTTCTTCCAAGCCTTCTATGACGACCATGACATTAATCACCACTTCAGTTCTGTGGCATATCCCCAAAGTAATGGGCATACGTAGACTTCTAATAAAACCATGATCGATGGGCTGAAAAAGCGAGTAGTAAAAGCTAAGGGAGTTTGGGTGGATGATCTCCCTCATGCTCAATGGGCTTATCTCACGACGCCTAGAAACCCAATGGGGGAAGCACCATTCTTCCTAGCTTATGGCATGGAGGTTGTTATTCCCATGAAAGTAGACCTCCCTACTATGAGAACCACATTGGTTGACCAATGTCTCAATGATTAAGCCTTACGTACTGAGCTTGACCTAGAAGACGAGTGACAAGAGCTAGCCTTGATCAAGTTGGCCTCCTACTAACAGCAACTAGCCAAGTAGTATAACAAAAGGGTCAATCCGAGGAAGTTTTTAATTGGACACTATGTCCTGTGAAATTCCTCGGCAGTGTCATAAAACCATCATATGGAAAACTGGGACCAAACTGGGAAGGACCATTTAGAGTAGGGGTGTAAGCGGTACGGTTTGGTCGGTAAATAGTAGATACCAATACCAAAACCAAACTCTAGATGGTAAAACCAAACCGTACCAGTTTACCACCCGGTACACCAAAATCAATACGAAAACCAAACCGGCTGGTATTTCGATTTTTTCGATAATTTCAGTTTTTTTCTGGTTTCGGTAAATTCTGGTTTTTTCTGGTTTCTTCTGGTTTTTTCTAGTTTCTGGTTTCAATTTTTTCTGGCTTCGGTAAACAACACTAAAAGTCCCAAAAAACCAAAACCAAAAACAAAACCAACCAACTTTTTTAAATATTAAAACCAAAACCAAAACCAACTTTTTTCTGGTTTTGGTAAATTCGGTACGGTAATTTTGGTAATTTCGGTACGGTTTTTTCTGGTGTCGATAAATTCGGTACGGTATGGTAATTTCGGTACAGTTTTTTCTGGTTTCAGTAAATTTGGTACGGTAATTTCGGTAAATCGATTTTATAAATATTAAAACCAAAACCAACCAACTTTTTTTCCATAATTTCGGTTTCGATAAGACTGGTTTCTGGTATTTTAATATATGAAACCAAAACCATTTTTTTTTCGGACCAAAATGGTACGGTACGGTAAAAACCCGTACCACTTCCACCCCTAATTTAGAGTGATCAAAGATGATCTCCAAGGAGCATATCACTTGGAAATGCTGGAGGGTAGGGAGATACCAAGAGCATATGGAACACAACCAATCTCAAGAAGTTATACTTTTAGACCTTGTTTCTTATCCTTTTTATTTAGCAAGACTTTCAGTTTTTTACAATTTTTTGTTACTAAATAAGACAATTTGCAGTGAATAAAAGGCTACATTGGCCCGTCCATTCTACAAGATCACATTAGTTGCCTAATTCATCTCTATTATCTCTCATTAATTCTCACCTTTTTTTAAAGATATCTCCTTTCTATATATTTTAAATGATTAATTAACAAGGTTAAAAAGTTGAATGCAAATAACTGTGGATTAACTTCAGGACCTTATTTTTAACACAAGAGTTCTCATGAGTTTCCCCGACAATAACCAAGGCCCTAATGGGGATCCATAGGAAATAAATCCAACTTTAGTTGGTCGCCAACATTTATTGGTTACAAAAAAACCCTGCTCGGCTGGACATACCAATAACTTGATACATTGTCGCCATCATCTCACTTAGGCCTAAGGAATTGTAACGACACAACCTAAAAGGTAAAGTTAATGGAATGATACTTCATAGGAATATTGTACTGGGATAATGGTCAAGCATAATTAAAGTCAAGCCAACACTTAAATATCATTTAGTCAGTTTCCAAGACCCAAAACGATTCAAACTAAGTACTTCCCTACTTAAAGCCTACGATTGGTCAAAATATGTTTAGTCAGCAAAACACTCAAAACAAAAGAAAATTATTTATTATGGATACAAGGTTACAATCATAAAACCAAAAATAGATATACAAAAGCCTAAGAGGGTCTTGGTCATCGAGCAAGATATTCTGCTACAACTGCCCTCTGACCATCGTCTGGATTCGGGGAAAATTTCTCCACATCTTTATCAAGGTCTTGGTCTAAGAGTTAGGGAGGAATGGAATAGGTTGTAATCCATTCATTATCTATCGATAAGGTGTTATGGCTATAGGCAAGACATTCAACCTGGTATTTGTACCAAAGCTTGGATTTTTTCGGGGTACTCGCCTCCTTAAGAGTGCTCAACCATCCTCGAGAGAAGGCAATGCTCTCAGCCTCCTTCAATTTTTCTGGGGCATGTAACCAACCAACATTATAACCCTCTCCCCAAACCTCACTAGGTCCTGGCTTAAAGGAGTATCTCATCTTCTTGACATTGTCTTTCAATACACCAATGAAAGATTTCAAGCTCTCCAACTCCTTTTGCAAATCATCATTCTCAGGCCGTAGGACCTCGCCCACTTGGTTAATCTCCGTTCTCACTCAAAGTTGGGCCTTTATGGAATTAACTTCCTCTATAACAGAGGCCCCTGTCTCTTTCATCTCCTAAAGGTCATCCTTCAGCTTGGCAATCACTTCAGTCTGGTTTTTGTATTATTCGTTCTTATCTCTGAGTGATCTGCAAATCTTCACGAAGGCTTTGAGATCTTGTAAACTGATATCAGGTCCAATAATTATCCTCAGTTAAGAATTGATAGAAATGTAGTGATCTAAATCAGCAGACTACAAATAATACATGTCAAACCAAAAGCAAGCATTAACATAAACTCAAGTATATGAACACATGAACCAAGGGGAAAAATTTCATTATCACAAAAGGAAAGAGGGCCACTGCCTAGTACATGAAGTTTGCAAAATAAGGGTACAGCAGACTGCAAAGCTAACCTCTTAGCCTCTGCTCTCTCTCTCTCTCTCTCTCTCTCTCTCTCTCTTCTTGCCACATGCAACACGCACAATGATATCCTGGGAAATGCCAGAAGAGGCACATGTAACCCTCACACTAGAGATTACATGTGAAAGATCTTCTATATTGAGTTCCCACTAAATACAAGTGCGACACGCATCACTCTCACAAAATTCCACCTCAACAACCCACATAGGTTTAAATTAGAAAATAGAATTAGGAGACTACACCTAATGACAATTTTCCTTAATCCTGGGCACAATCAAAAGGAATTTGTACCACCAAACAAGACACGGGGAATTTGTTTTCCCAACATACCCTTAGACCTAATTGACCACCGACTCAAGCTAGGCCGAGTAAGCGGGGATTACTTCAAACACATATAGATCATTATGAACATCTCCCTTAGCATTGAAATCCTTCATTGGCTCAACTACATCTTAGAGGATGCACCTGAAGAGAGACTAGTTATTTATAAAAATCAACCATTGAGTAGTTGTAGATAGTTAAGACTTTATATATGTATAAATAAGACCCCCCCCCCCCCCCCCCCCCCCCCCCATATTGAGGTAGGCATACATTAACAATCTTTAAACCTTGTAACCAAGCTTTGTACTCTCATCTAGTAACCTAGAACTCCAAAATGATATATTTAAAATAAACAAAAGCACTTATCTTGTGCGTGGACATAGGCAAGAACGACTTGTTGAATCAAATTAAAGCAATAGTTTATTTACATTCTTGCACTACATCACTAATCTCTTACTATGTTAATATATGGTTGTTAATTAACATTAATGAACAAAATTTATCTACCATTATATTTTACTCATGCATATGTATTATCATTATTTGAATTGAAGATTGTAGTGTTTCACAATAAATTAAATTGAATAAATCTTTATGGAAATTAAAAATATTCTCCACTGTCATTATTTTTAGAACTAAAATAATAAAACAATCATTCATCTTCTTATATAATCCTTGCCCAATTATAAACACAAACAAAGACTATCGCCTCCAATCAAAAAGATACAATTTTATATCCTCGTGTTGGGGTTTTATTCTTAAAACCATGTATGACTTTTACTTTTATGAAAAAGTGTGTCAATTTATTTTGAAATAAGAATCATGGTTACAAAATAACTTATATTTGGCTTAAATATATTATGGACATGTCGATCAACAAAGCTTAGAAGGAATTGTAGTGATGCGACTTCGGGCTAATCATAAGGAGATTAGAATTTCAGTTTTAGCATTATTAAAATGTTCACAACCTAGATAAGGAGTTGACACCCTATCAGAATTGTTTACGATGCAGTCCTAATAGTTCATCTTTAACTACAAGAACTTGTTTGATGGCTCGAGAGCTTGTTTGATAGATTTTGATCAGTACATCTAGGGAATGTATTGAATAGGGCCACCCGTGAGATTTTATTCTAAAGGTTGTCTTGATTAGACACATGCAATCTCACACCATTTGCAAAGGGTGCATAGATTTTTAATTCTGCGGATTATGAGGATTAGAATGGTTGCACAAATGTCACTTTGATAATTATGGGTGAGATATTATTTATATCGGGTCGAATGATCCCCGTATATTATTTTACAGTTGTGTAAGTAGGTCTGAGATAATAAATCAGAGGAATCCATGTCCAGGGGATACTGTGGATTGTGATGCCCCCTTGATAGACTTATATGGTTTGTTTCCATCAAGTAAAACCCGACTGGTGTATTATTTTATAATCTTGATGGAGTAGCAAATAGGTTAAGTCTGAGAATCAATTATTTGATTAAATGTTGTTTAAAATTGATTAACAGTAAATTTATTTGACCAATCGGGTATCAGACTCTTAACGTGGGGAATCATATAGTGTACCATAACTAACTTTGCAAATACGACCTCGTTATATATGACTGATTTCTCAGGTAATTAAATTGGAGTCCAGTCGTGATTATTTAGTGGAGTTAATTCACGGTTAAATAAAGACAGAAAATAATTGCACTGATGTAATTGGGATTTTTGAGTATTTATTTTGAGAAAATTTAATTATTTGTCTTGGGTCCCTAGTGTAGTCCATATACCCCAAGTAGTTACGCCCAAACTCTCAAGAAACCCAGTTTAGCCCAAGCCCACCTTTTGTACATGTGTATAAAGGTGTGAAAAAGGCTTTTTATTAATATAATTGTTCATTAGGGTTTGAGAGGGGTGAGAGAAAATATTATTCATGCTTTTGCGAAGTGGACTAGAGGTAGAGGACCATATCTCACTCATAAGGAAGGGTTTTCATCTCAAAAGGTTCCCACACACCTACCTATCTTTAGGGATGATCATACACTAGAATATCCAAGGTTTACCAAAGGTTAAGATTCTTTTTGGAGATCCAAAACAAGGCAACCCCATCGTTAATAAATACTTTTGTCCACATCAGATCATAACCGAATCCGCAAAGGTGTTGTATTCTAAACCCGAGTTTGTTCTCAAAACCTAGTTATTATTTTCTTTTTAGTACATGATTAATCAAATATCCATAGGGATGATTTTTTTCACATATAAGATGTCAATCCCAAGTTGTTTTTCTCAACAATTGGTATCGGAACCCCAGTTGAGACTGATTTGGTATTAAAAAGATCTATGTTGTCCATAAGAAATCCTAGTTTTGGCATGTCGTATGATTATACATCCTTGGGAATATTATCGTACTAATAAATACTTTTGTAGATATTCTAAGTTTATAGACTTTCCATCATGGTCACGCATATTTATTTTGTGTGATTGGATCCTAAGGTGGTTTATCCGTAGTTAATTTTGCTCCTAAATTCTATATGGTTGGAATAAATAAGTTTTTGTAATTATTATAATATCGATATATTTAGACATTTTGGAAGAGGGTTTTAATGTTTATTTATGTTAATTATCATGTATTTACATATGCATGGGTGTTAGGCTATGTTTTGTGCTGTTTCATGAAGAATTGGAGGATTTGAGGAGGTCTTCTTTCATGCAAATCTGAGGAAGAAGAAGAAGGTCATGTCATAGAAATTTGAAATTCCTTTCGTCCATTGTCGATGGTCGAACCATTGGAATTGGTGATTTTTTATATGTTCTTACTTAAGACAAAACAAAGGTGTCCAGTGAAAATCATCTTGACCGGACATCATTAAGGCCATCTTCTTTGACAATGAAGTTATGAGGCATAATATACATAGCCGATGATCAGGCTGTTGGAATCATTGATTTGGAGATATGTTCTTGATTAAGAAACAACAAAGGTGTTCAGTGAAAATAAGTTTGATCAGATGTTATTAAGGTTATCTTCTTTGATGGTGAAATTTTGGGCTATAATGTGCATAGCCAATAACCGGACCATTGGAATTCGTTGATTCTCGGATATGTTCTTCCTGGAGTCAATACAGAGGTGAGAATTGAAAGTAAGATCGATCATACATCATTAAGGTTGATTGTATATTCTTTTGATGAGTAGTACTCTTGCCCAAATAGAAGTCTTCTCTAATAAGTATTCTTTTACATTGTGAGTTTCTCTTCAAGTTGGACGCTTTCGCAAAAGGAAGTCTACTTCAACAAGGATTCTTTTGGGTGAAGAGTTTTACTTCATGTAGAAGTATATTCCACGGTGGAAAGGTATTTTATGTCTTTTAATTTTTACAACAGGTAATAATTTAATTTCTTGAATTATCTTTATTTTATTATGTTGCATAATTTGTGTGCTAATTAATTGGATAATTAGGAATAGTCATTTTATGGATAACATAGATTATTTATTTCGAGACTGTCCTAGATCATAAATTTTCTTTGTGTTTATTCTTTTTAAATTGAATTAAATCGGGGTAACTAAATTTAAGGGAATGAATTTAAATTGAGATCTATCGAATTTTTATTTTGGAAAATTTAAATTATATTTTTTATTCAAAAAAATAAAAAGAGTGAGATTGGGTGATTTAATTTATATGAGTAGATTAAAATTACCAAAAATTTAAATCCAGGCATTTAGAATTGAATGTTTAGTTTTTCAAAACCCTCAAGTTTTTAAATATTATGTGGGAAAGGGGTTTCAGTATAAACTCAATGCTCTCCATCGACGATTTGTAGACTTTCAATATTTTGTAGGTCTTCTAAAGAGGAATACAATTATTGTGGTGGTCAGTACAAGTTCCCTAACGTGTAATTTTGGATTCATTATTCACACGGACACCCCCCAAAGGAGGAGTCTATGTGATATGGGATAATCTAAAATTATTTGGTGGTATACACCTAGATAATACTTTTGATATCCTCCCAAATCAGTCACTACCTTTAGGAGTGGGACCAAAAGTTGTTGGTTATTCATTATGTTGGACAAAAGATCCTGAACTGTCCAGATAACATAATGAAAGATAAAAGTATGTCTAGTTCAAAGCGTGATAATTTAAGCTCCCAACGAGAAATCTCACCTCATAAGGGAAGTAGGATGTCCAACAGATTAATTTTAAATTAGAGGTTAAGGGATGCCACTTAAAAAAATCGAATTTTTTCTCGTGTTTAATTGGAAATTATTTTTTCCAATTTCATGTTTCTAAGATTTCAAAAATTAATTCCATATTTTGCTCACTGTTTTAGTCTTAAAGGTTTAATTAAAATAAATTTCAATGATTGAAAAAATAATTGGACATGTGGCGAACACATAGCGCAGGGGAAAAGGACCTCTAGCTCTCCGGGGACAGGGACCCGGTTTCTTCGCATCTCATGAACCTCAGTTTGAAGGTTGTCAATTTTGGCACCAAGCTGAGCTAGAACTATCAACAAATTCGACTGTGCATTCGTAACTTAATCCGTGTTCTCTATGGAAGGCGGGTGAATCTCAGACTCAGAAGAAGTAAGGGGACTGACGAAACTTTGGGGTGGTTCGACTGAAGAACAAAGTCAATAGGGAGCCAGGCCAAGGTTATGTGATCGACCTGATAAGAAGAAAAATGATTCGTATCAAATATTGCATATTTCTCCCCTATTTCTTTATGCATTTTAGTGCTTTTACGGTCCTAAATGCCTATATTTATGCTCATTAACCAGACAACCTTGGATTTGGATATATACATGCTTTGCAGGGTTAATTGTGTTTTTGTAGGTATTTAAACGCTAAAAGTGAGGATCCATTGAATTTCGGAGAAGTTCTGTCGCTGAACGCTACTTTAAGGGCATTTTAGTCAATTCACACTTCTTATCCAGCTCATGGAAATTCCACGGATGCGTAGTTCATTGAGTTAGCATCACGTGGCCACAAATAGTGCATCGTTTGGAGTTCGGGCGAAGAAGCTATGCCCATTTCCGTAATGGACCCTTTCCCCCTCTTTATGGACCAAAGGAGGCCTGAAAACAGAGTACCGGTCGACCGCGCCCAGGGGTCCAGTCGACCGCGATTTCACATTTTTTCGTGGGAAGGCAACAGTGCACTTATACAAGAGGGACCGGTCGACCGCGCCCCTGCGACCGGTCGACCGGTGATTGCAGATATTTTGAGATATTTTCTTTTCTTTCCTTTTTCCTTTATTTTCTTTCTCAGTTACTATATAAACCAAATTTTGGTTTCTATTTCAGATATACTTAGATAGAATAGGTTTTAGAGAGTTGTAGGTTAGGGTTTGGGTTGTTGGAGAGATCATCTTTCTTCCTCATTTGGTGTGATAACAATTGGGTTTGTAATTTATACTATTCATCTTCCCTTCTATTAATATAGTTGTATTTATTTGTTTCTTTCTTTGTTAATTAGATTTACATGCTTTGTTAAATAGTTTACATGCTTTGATTTACTCGCTTTCTAGTATAGATTTACCACGTTTATTTATCGCGTTTTTATGATGCTTTCTAGGTAATTTAAATTAGGTTGTGTTTGAATAGAACTCACTCGGGTTAACGTGTTGCTTTGCTTTGGTGATGGTGTTTACGGTTTTATTTCAGGTCCATGATCCTAGTTATTGCGTCTAGGAGATTTGACGGGGCATATCATGTATGTCCCGTGCTTACGACCTTTTGTACGCAATTTTTGGGATAGTTGTTGACGCCAAAATCTTATTAGGCTTTTATGAGGATTTAGGGCCATAACAACCCTTGGTTCAATTAACTGTCGAAACGAGACGCATTTGTAATAAATCATCGACCCATGTAATCATTTTACACAAATTAACTCAGGTGAGGGATATTCGACGCGACCTATAGTTTTACTTGCTTTCATAATCTAGTTTCAATACCCTCGCCTAGATAAACATTTACCTTTCATGCATCTTTTCTTTTAGTTTGTAATCACCTTTTACACTTTTATTTAGGAATATTAAACCTTATAAATTCTAGCAACTCGTCTCTGTGGATTTTCGATACCCGACTTACCGCTATACTCACCCGTTGAGTGTAGTCGTAATTTAGGTTTTTGTATAGTTCAGGTGAGTCGATTTCAAAACGACCGGCACGTAGGTGACTCTCGCGCCGCAGCAAAACCCTGTCTATCAAAAAATTGGGATTTATTTTCGAAAAAGAAAATAAGGGGATTTTGTTGTGTTTAAAAAAAGAGTAAAATGTTTTTTAACATTTTTGGAAAACATAAGGAAAAAAATGTTTTTGGTTTTTTTATTTATTTTTGGAGGAAAAGAAAATATTTTTGGTATTTTTGATAAAAGAGGAAAAATGTTTTGGGACAATTTTTCAAAGAGAGGAAAATACGAGAGACGGGTCTCATCATGATTATTATGTTTATTAGATTCTCACGTGTATTAAGTTTGCCTAGATGCAAAAAATAAATTCCGTACAGGACCCAAGCCTAGAAAAATTGGGTTTACCATATGTAGAAACTAGGGTCGGACTTGTTACCAGGCTCATGGGCAGGGTCCCCCTTTAAAAGTTGCGTGAAAACTTGGGTTGGAGGCTGACCCGAAATTTCGACTGAGTTTCGAGTCAAAATAGGAAATCTCATATGTGTGTCCTAGGCTTCACACCTATATGCGGGTATGCAGTTGTTGGGTTAATTGGAAGGTGTTCCCCCCTTTGGAGTGACTTCCACGATATACATCTTGCTTTTGAGGGAAGTCGTTACGTGTGGACAAGCCATTTGATATATCTGAGTGTACGTGAATTGCCTCACTATATACCTCGTGGGGACGGTACGTGTGAGAGAGAATTCGATATACTCGTCGTACGTGAACGAGTTCCCTGTGATATACCTCCCGTCATGACTTTGGTCAAAGGGTACGATGCGGGGGAGCCGTTAGATATACGTCGAAGGTACTTGGATAATGGAAGGTGAGCGTCATATCTCTTAGGCTAACTGCGACCTGCCAGACCAGTGCCCATCACGATGTGACTCCCAAGTTACGAGATAAAATTTGATCAATAGCAATACACTTTTGTGATGTTGTGTGTACCATGCATGATTCTTTGATTAGTATCTTATGGAGAGATTATCTTTATTGATCATGCCAAGCCGAGAATAAGGTACAAGTATAAATAGTAGAGCCATACTAAGCAGGGATAACAAGTGAGAGTGGGAGGTGTGTGCAACATGTGGATATACATGATCCTAGGTGTACGTGGTGTGAAGTGTACATGGAAAATTTCTACAAGTGTGTGAATAGTGGCATAAGCATGAGGTACAAATGTACAGGGAATAATAAGGGGAACATAAAAATAAGGGAATATATATGAAAGTAAAACACCTATGCAAGCAGAGTTTAGCCCTCTTAAAAATAGTCCCCAGTGGAGTCGCCACTGTGGCCATCCCGGGCAGTGCCGGGGGGAGAGAGAGACACATCCCCTCGGGAAGGTTGCGATACGGTCTTGCACCCCCTTAGGAAGGTTGCTTCGGTCATCGTCGGAGTCGGGGTAAATGTGAAGAGATAGAGACGCCAGCCTATTTTGCAAAAAATAGGCAAAAGAAAATATTTCCACTTGGAGAGAGCATCATCAAGGACAAACTGATGTATACGAAACCAATAGTTCGAAGGTCCAGGGGCTAAGTAACAAAATGGAAGGTGTCAGGCACCCATCCCGCCCTTTCGATCTCACATGGACTAGTGTTATTATTTTCTTTTATATCCCCGTGAAGTGTGTGTGCGTATTTATATAATGGAGATTGAAATCATTCAACTCATACCATGGACAAGGTAGAGTGAGGTCATTCAAAGGAATGTTCCCAAAATAACATATGTAGAAAGTATGAGTTGTGCGTTCATCATGATATTGATCGTTATTAGGAAACAATAATATGAGTTGGATGAAACGCAAACAATCATTATATATATATATATATATATATGAAAATGGGGGATTTTAAAAAATTAGGGGATTTGGGAAATTGAGAAAATTAGAAAATTGGACTCGAGTCTCGGATTTTAATCTGAGATGCCTACATAGCCTATACAGGCATCATAGTACAAGTAGTTCGAATGTAGCATAGGGGTGGGGTTTATCCCATAGATCCAGACGGAATTTTATTATATGTGTATGTGTAGAAAATGTGTTGTTTTGATTTTGGAAAAAGTGTGATGGATAATTCCGTTCGGAATTTACGGGTATAACCCTATTTTATTTGTTTTGGGGATTTTTGTAAAAAATAAAGTATGTGCAATATACTAATAAAAGTGTAGATATTAATGTGTATGAACAAAAGTAAGAACTATATTATGAATCTAATGTTTATTATGCAAAAACAAGGAATTTAAAGAGAGAGGGAAGGAATTGGACCTTCTTTGAAGCTTGATCTTTGATCTTGGATGAACTCCCTTGAGTGTTGGTTAATGTTGACGAGAGAGAAGAATATTTTGCTAAATTAGGTATGAAAAGGATGGGAATGTAATCTTGGATGGAACTTCGCTGATTTCGAGGGGATGTTGTTGAGATCACTGATGCTGATGAATCTATTGTGTGTGTCTAGGAATGAAGTCGTGGCCCTTATTTATAGGGTCAGGGGGTGACGATCGTCCTACCCCTGGGGTGCCTATTGACATGTGACCCCAGACACTGTTCCGATAGGTAGGGATCTAGACCTGCCAATTGGCAGTCCCATGCAGATTTTCCTAGAAAAATGGTCTTAGAACACAAACCGTTGATCTGAATCGTGAACGGGGCATACCATTAGAAAGGTATTTTAGAGACCTTCAAGAGTTTTTGGACTTCTCCCAAGTTCGGTGATAGTACAAGTATAGCACCCTACCGTGGCAGTACTTCTACAATCGCATTCAGGCCACACAGGCCGCGACAGGTATCTCACTCAAGGCGCGGCCAGAACTCTTGTAGGGTGCGGCCCTCTCCATAAGAGGCCGCGGCACCCCAGCTCAGGGTCCGCGGTCCCCCTCCAACAGCCCAGCACTGCTACTCTGGGCCGCACACCCTCACCCACATCTACTGCAGACTTGGTGTACGCCACGTGCTCAGGGCACGTGACTCAACGCACTACCTCATAAATAGAGGATCACACCTGAAAGTGAAGGATCGGTTCCAGACACACCCGAGGCACTACAACACAGACTCTCTCTACATCACCCCCAATATAAGCTTTGGATACCTAGAATCTACATCACAGCCACCTCACGGGCTCACCGGAATCTCTAATACTATCATGTACTCTCCTTTATTCTCATACTGGTACGCCTCTATAGGCACGATTATATTGTACAATGCAATGCACATAATGAGAAGGGAGCAACACAGTGGACGTAGGCCCATTTTAGGGGCTAAACCACTCTATATCTTGTCTATTCTCTATTTTCTTGCTTTATCTATTTATTCTACACTTCATACTTGATTTGTTGGCACGAGATCTACCTATGTACGATTTCTCGTATCATCAGTTTGGCGCCGTCTGTGGGAACGAGATACTTCAATCTTGTTTCTCTGCATATGTGAGTTCTTCAAACACCTTATTCGATCCCTGAGGGTCCTTTGGATCATCTCCTCGCGGGTCGGTCACCGGTTATTGGACTCTGCACCACATTCGCCCCCTTTAACGGGAATTTCATATTTTTGGATCTATCTTTGGATCTTCACTTAATGGCTTTGGATCTATTTTGCATACCCCTATGATATCATTTCATCTAGATAATGCTAAAAAGCATGACGGGCTTTTGCCTCAAAAAGATGAATGATTAGGGAGGGATTGTATCTACCCCATTTTTGTTGTCATCTACCTATGATCTAGGGTTTCCATTGAAGTTGTGCCATATTGCGCGCTGCAAGGAAATTCTCTCATCAATGGACCCTAGTAGGTTTTCTTCACGTGTTGGGGGAGAAAATATCAGCTCCTGTCTTGGGATCTCTCCCCTGCCCAGACAGGGGTGCGGCCTGTAAGGTCGGCAGTATCTCATGTCGCGACCCCTACTGGTGCGGACCTGCCACAATAGTTCAAAATCATCGTGAGAGGGATTTGAGTGGCCTTTGGATCAACCTTGGTGAATAACATTGAAAGGCTGCGGCAGTGCACTTATGTGCCATACTGGCCGCGGCCTCAGCAGCATAATCATGGAGCAATTTAAACTCTCCTTCCTGATACTTCTGTGATCACTCACCTCTGTTAAGTTTTGTCTCAGATTCTGTATACTTTATAAAGACTAACAAAAGAAGAGATGGAAGGAGAATCCAGTCGGAGTGCAGAAGTCAGGGATGAGATTGTGAAACTATACAATCACCTTAATCACCTCTATGACAGCCACGCCTCACTTCAGACCCGGGTCAATTTTCTAACTCAGAGGGTGCTAATGCTGGAGGCTGCGGCATCTAAAAACATAGGCGCGGAAGTGGAGGAAACAACAAAGCCAACCTTGCCTGCCGCGGTAGTAAACGAGACCACGGGATCAACTGTCGGAGGACAAAAAAGGCAGAAAAAGTCGGGTGTCTATACTCAGTTGAGCCTCCCGATTGAAGAGATCTTCGAGTTCATCAAAGGGGACAAGATTTTGAGATGGCCAGAAAAATTGAGAGCTCTACCCCACAAGAGGAACAAAGCTACCTGGTGCAGATTCCATCAGGACCATGGCCACGACACAGAGCAATGCTATGCTCTGAAGGATGAAGTTGAAAGGCTAATCGGGCAAGGGATGCTGCAGCGATTCCTGAAGAATGCATAAGGGATTCAGCCAGACCTAGCAGAGGCTGCCTACCGCATCTCATCCTTAGTCTTTCTAATTTCAACTATTTCTGTTTACATTTTATGAAGCTCACTATAGCCTTAATACTCGAGACTTTATGTTTTGTTAACAAAGTCATTAGCTGCAGCATACATATATAAATATATGAACTAGCAAGTTTAGCTATATCTGATATTTCTCTTGGTTTCATAACCTGCTACCTCACAAAAAGACTTGTTGTCTCAAACAGATTTCATAGGAAATATAACAAAATTATCTCGAAGGATTATTCTACTTCGGGATGCACTTATGGATGGGATACGACCTTCATTAGCTCAGAAGTCCCCCTCGCAATGTGCAACTACATCTTATCATATGATTACCATATTCGCAGAAGCATCTGAGGATTCAAGGAGCTTTTATCAGCCACCAGGGCCTACAACGTCAATTCTCTGCTCTCGGAGTGCGACATTAGCCACGGGGGCTTATAACGCCCATTCTTAGCTTTTGGGACTCGTCATCGAGCCAGGAGGCTTACAATATCTATCCAGGGATGGATTTATATATATTATTAGCTGTGGGTGGCTTAATAACATAACCCAGCCTGGAGAGGCTTGATAGTGTCTCGCATATTAGCTGTGGGTGGCTTAATAACATAACCCAGCCTGGAGAGGCTTGATAGTGTCTCGCATATTAGCTGTGGGTGGCTTAATAACATAACCCAGCCTGGAGAGGCTTGATAGTGTCTCGCATATTAGCTGTGGGTGGCTTAATAACATAACCCAACCTGGGGAGGCTTCATAGTGTCCCAAGATCGACTAAAGGAAAGCCATGAAAGACAATCGAAGCGGCTATAGGAGGCTCTGTTACTATGATCATGAAGCATGTCAAACCTACAGAAGGATGGCCTCAATTTTCCAAGGGCAAGGTTCTACAGCCTCATTATCTTGTCAGCAGTCAAGTAGATGTCGCGGCATCCTCATCCACCGCTGCCCTAGCACTGGATGGCAACCTGCCACAGCTGAATGGAAAAAGCGACTGAGAGTCGCTTAAGTGGACTTGAATTCAGAACATTTTCCCTCGTTCAAAATTACCGCGGCATCGATCTATTCATTATTTCTACATGGCAAATGAGTAGATAACCAAAGGGTCCGCGGCTTCTACGAAAAATTGAAAAAATTAAGCCGCAGCCCCAAAACCATACTTCATTGGCACCGCGGCTTGGGGGATCAAAGCCCTACAGTGAGGTGCAGGGGAAAAACAAAAAAAAAGGGCCAAAGTGATAAGGACACCGTGGATGATTAATAAGAGCAAGATTGCATCGAATTATACTATGCTGCCGCGGACCTAGCTACAAGTCCTACAAGTTCATTCAATACAGAAAGCAATGTAAAACATGCAATATTGAAAAGCAAGGAATATTAAGTAGGCAATCAGTGATAAAAATATGGCCACAGCCTTTGTATTAATAGTCACAGATTATAAAATGGAGGCCGTAGCCACAACGAAAATCTAAGATTACAAAAAGTTGATGATGCAACAGAAATTGAGAATTTAAGAGGCCGCGTCATCATCATCGTCAGCCTCTTCTCCGCCCGCGGCAGTCTCTGTCTCCCCGTCCTTAACCGCTATCTCTGCCTCTGCTTGGGCTATCAGCCTTGCTCTTTCTTCAGTCGTGGCCTTCAGCTCAGCAATGCACTCTTGATGTTCTGCATCACTTAATTTCCAAGCGAGGACCATCTCCTTGGCATCAGGGAAGATCTTAATAATTCTCTGCCGCAGCTCCTGGTAGCCGCGGAGGTATGCCCTGTTGTTAATGAGGAAGAAATCCATAGAGCCTTTGAATGACTCCACGGCATGATCTATGGCTAGCTGGAGGGCGTCGCCATGATCAACTTCCATCTTTTGTATGGACGCGGCGTGGGCTTCATCCTTCTGAGCAGACTTGGCTTCTAGCTCTTGATATTTTTGCTGGAGGAGGGCGAGCTTGGTATTTGCAATCTGTGCAACACGGACGGCTTCGGCTGTTTGGGCCTGTGATGATTTTAGATATTCCGCGGCTTGATTGAAATTCTCCTTCGCTTCCTCTCTGGCCTTGTTGGCCTTCTCTAAGTCCATATGGGCTGCCTGGAGGGCCGCGGCAGAGGACGCTTTCCCTGCCTTAAAGAAGAGGTCCGTGCAGAATGCAGGGCTGCGGTATGAGCACTCTTCTCGGCCTCTTTCAGCCTGTACAAAGCCTCATACTTCCTCTTCTGGACCACAATGACATCGGCGCCCTATATGAAATAAAAGACGTTAGCAAAAGTACATGAAAATATGAGATGCAAAGATTAAATGACTAGTACGTACCCTTAGAAGGCTGTGGAGGCCACAGTCCTCCAGATCTTCTTGATCCTCCCCAACCAGCCTGTCGAGGTCCACGGCATCCAAGGCTCGCTTCATTCTCCGCGCAGCCTTTGCAGTAGTGTCCCAGGAGGAATTTGGGTCAGGTTGCCTTAATTGAGGCCTTGGCCTACCGTCTGGCCCGGACTCTCCGCGGAATTGGGGAGGTGGCAAATTTGCATTAACCGCCACTACAGTTGGCGGGGGAGGAGAGGACGATTGAAGGGGGACTTCCGCTAACATCAGGCTAGCCGCGGCCAAATTTTCCCCTATGTCGTCATCAAAGTGTTCATGATGCGCATGGTTTTCATCATTAACCACCTAATCCACGGCAGGATCAGTGGCCTTATCTCCAGTAGGGGCCGCGGTAGGTACCTTAGCTCTGGACCTCTTCCTCTTCCTTCTCCGCGCAGTGTTATTTAAGACGACTGCGTCCTCGTCCATCTCTACTAGCTGCGCCGCTAGCAATTCCCTGTCAACTTCTTCACCTGAAAAGGAATAGCATGAGTTCAACAAGTTCAAGAAAATAAAATGACCGCGGAATAAAAATAATGGCACAGTTAATTACCTTCTGCGCCCATCTGTTGAGGAATTGATTTGTTTGGGAAGAATCCCGCCTCAAATATAGTTGCCGACGTTACAAGTATGCTGAACTTCTTATGCTCAGCAGGAACTTCCGCGGCCTCAGCAACTCTTTTTTCCTGCCACTTGTTCAAGTGCAGATTGTCAAGGGATGCAGAAAGAAAAGACAATTCAAGTTAGTGGAAGTTACGTGAATTTAAAGGACGCGGCTATAATCTTATACCTAGTTTTGGGGGTGAACCCCACTGCCGCGGCATTTTATATGATCTCTCTCTTTCATTCTCCTCGGGGTACATCTCCCAGCCTTCACCGGAGATGTAAAAATATTTCCCCTTCCAGTTTTTCGCACTGGTCGGTCTCCCAGTGTAAAGGGTCTCGTCCCTGCCGCGGCTAGAAAAATAGTAATAGCCCACGAACTTTATTGAGTTCTCCTTGGGGCGTTAGAAATGAAAGAACTCTGTGGGAGTAATGTCCTTTTTGAACAACTTCTCCCAAAGGACAACTGCAGCAAGAACAGCTCTCCAACCGTTGGGATCTAACTGAGCTGGGGCCAATTTCATTGTCTGGAAAATGCGACGGATGGGAACAGGAACAGGCAGCCGTAGCCCATAGATGAAGGCGTGCAAAGGGAAGCAAATCCCATCGTCGGACAGAACCGTGAACAGTCTTTGGTTCGCGGCAGGGGCTGAGCACGCCAAATTTTCTGGAAATTCGAAAGCCTCAGCAACCTGCTCAAACCAATCTTGGGTCATCGAGCCGCGGATATCAAGTGCAGCCAATGGTCTCTCAGCCCTCCCAGATATGCCTCCTGGGTTATTTCTAACAGTCGCGGCATTGTCTCCTACACCCATTGGATGTGTACTTGAGTTATCTTCCTCTTCCATCGGCTGAGATTGGGAATCCTTCCCAGATGCAGAGTCCACGGAGGCTGAGTCAATTATCACGCAGTTCGGGCAATCTTTCATTTTACAGGGCCCAACTGATCTCAGAGGGGGCACGGAAGTAAGCTCGGGGGGAGAGGTCCCAAAATGCTTTGCCTAAAAGCTTCTCAGGAACTCGTCTGGGTCAAAGCTCATATGGCTGCAGCAGTACCTGAAAAGCAGAGTTCACAGTTAGGCGTCGCAGCCAGTATGACATGTAAGACTTCAAGAAGCCGCAAAAGGGTATTTTTAAGTATTAAAAGTTTGGAATTACGTCCCTAACACAGTTATTAATGGGCGAACTCAATTGCTTATGGGACCGTACGGTCCCAACTGGCCGCGGCCACATCCATATTTGTGGAACATGCGCTGCCACGGAAATAAGATAGAATTTCTTTAAGGCATTCCCGACCGCGGCCATTCCTAATTCTTCAGACAATTCGATATGCTCTAGTAGCAACTACAGTTATTTTACATGGA
Organism: Sambucus nigra; assembly: GCA_949130495.1. Taxonomy (NCBI): domain Eukaryota; kingdom Viridiplantae; phylum Streptophyta; class Magnoliopsida; order Dipsacales; family Adoxaceae; genus Sambucus; species Sambucus nigra. The sequence continues at coordinate 276,785,521 of OX422207.1, read as the reverse complement.
TGACTTGGGTTCATGAAAGTTTTAAGGCTGTTCCGAGATGAGTAAGGGGGTGATTTGATGCCACGGATGATGGCTTGAAGGACCGCGGCCATTTAGCACGGTTTGACGCAGAATTGCAAGTTCAGACGATTATTATAATCCTATCATGCCGCGGCCTCTATCCTAAAAAGTTGATTATCCAATTTTTAACCATTCTAAGATCAAATTCACAGAATGTAGAGGGTTCGACTATGAACATCAAGAACAGTGACATGTATTTCATATTCAGCATATGTGGGAAAAAGCAAAACGAACAAATAAAACCCTAGATTTCTAGCAAATGAACCAGGAAAGGCATAAAAAGGGAAGAAAATTGTAAATAGTGGTTGAAAAATCACCTGGGAATGAAGAGAATCGCGAAGATCAGCTACAGACCACCTTGAACTGCCACACACCACCTTGAAGGGTCGCCGGAATATGCAAGAAGAAATGTGCAGAGTTTCGCTCTCGATTTTCTCTCAAAAGTTTTGGAAACGTAATGAAGTCCACGGCCAGAAACAATTTATATAAGGGAGCGCGGAAGACGAATCGTCGCTTTGGAAGCACCGCGACACCTAGGCTACTTAGCCGCAGTCCCAATATATCTCCCTTGGCACTACGGCTTGGGGGCTTATTGATAGTACAAGTATAGCACCCTGCCGTGGCAGTACTTCTACAATCGCATTCAGGCCACACAGGCCGCGACAGGTATCTCACTCAAGGCACGGCCAGAACTCCTGTAGGGTGCGGCCCTCTCCATAAGAGGCCGCGGCACCCCAGCTCAGGGTCCGCGGTCCCCCTCCAACAGCCCAGCACTGCTACTCTGGGCCGCACACCCTCACCCACATCTACTGCAGACTTGGTGTACGCCACGTGCTCAGGGCACGTGACTCAACGCACTACCTCATAAATAGAGGATCACACCTAAAAGTGAAGGATCGGTTCCAGACACACCCGAGGCACTACAACACAGACTCTCTCTACATCACCCCCAACATAAGCTTTGGATACCTAGAATCTACATCACAGCCACCTCACGGGCTCACCGGAATCTCTAATACTATCATGTATTCTCCTTTATTCTCATACTGGTACGCCTCTATAGGCACGATTATATTGTACAATGCAATGCACATAATGAGAAGGGAGCAACACAGTGGATGTAGGCCCATTTTAGGGGCTGAACCACTCTATATCTTGTCTATTCTCTGTTTGCTTGCTTTATCTATTTATTCTACACATCATACTTGATTTGTTGGCACGAGATCTACCTATATACGATTTCTCGTATCATCATTCGGAATTTGACTTTGGGTCAAATGTGGCTCGAAAGCACAGGTTGGTCGTTTGGACGGGAGATCATCGGACGAAAACGGATCATTCGTACACATGGTAAGTCGGAATTGCACATGAGGTAGACTGTTAAAAATGCTAGGAGATGTACTTCGACATTCAAAATATTTTTGCTCAGTTTGAAAAGTTGACCTTGGTCAACTGGGCTCGAAAGCGCTCGGGGACCTCTTAGAGTAAAATGCATCGTTCGTCCGTACGGTAGGTCAGAATCGTATATAGATAGACCATTAGAAATGGTATTCAGTGCCCTTCAGAGATTCATTCAGTTTTGTTCGAGCTGAAGAATTGACTTGGGTCAAACGGAGCCCGGGAGCGCACGGTGGCCTCCGAAATGATTTTTAGGGGAAAATTGATGGTTCGTCCGAACGGTTATGCCGTTTCATGCACGAGGTGGACTGTTGGAAATGGGTTTTAGTGACCTTTGAAGATTCAAATAGATTTTTTTCTAACGATTAAGTTTAATGGGGGCCCAGGAGTGCCGGGTGGCCTCCAAATCGATTTTAGTAGTAAATTAATCCGTTCGTTCAAATCGTTATGTCGATTTACGCACGGTGCGAACCATCAGAAAGGGTATTCAGAGACCTTCAAAGATTCAAATAGCTTTCATTCTGATGATAAAGTTGACCGGAGTCAAACGAGGCTCGGGGGTGCTTAGTGGGCTCTAGATCGGTACTCGGAGTGCGACCTAGGGTTTATTGTGAGATGGGGAGGCGCTAGGGACCTAAGGGGAGACTGAGGGGGTCTTAGAATGTGGTGTATACAACAAATTCTTAAAGAACTCCAGTATGTGGAGAATATCAACACACATAAGGGTGTGATTCGGGTTTCTTAGAAAGGCCCATATTCTCGTGTCCCGAAAGGAAAGAAAAAGAATGGAAAGTTTCAGTCACAACCTAAGGTGGTCAAGATGATCTTTAAGACTCGGGGGGAGGGTAAGAATTTGAAAGGAGACTTTTATATTATCAAACATTCAGGACATTATAAGAAGCAATGTCCGGCCTTCTTATCACGGAAGAATGGAAACGGTAATTTCTCCTTAGCCATTGAGATATGTTTTGTGGTGCAATCAATTGGTATGTTTTGTGGTGCAATCAAACGGTACCTGGTGTGTATATTCGAGAGCCACTAATCATGTTTTAAATTAAAGGGTTGAAAGTAACTAGTGATCTCAGTGATGTAGTAACAGCAGCAGCAGCAGCAGCAGTTGTTGTTGTTGTTGTTTAGTCAGTTCGATATGAAGGACTTAAGATAATACTATCACATCCATGGGATCAAGATTTTTCATGATCGAAAAAATGGGATGTTAGGCTTATCCCAAGCTACTTATATCGACATTGTGCTCAAAAGGATTATCATGCAACATTCCAATAAAGGTTTTCTCCCTTTCAGACATAGAATTTATTTATCTAAGGATTACTTTCCTAAGGCACCTGATCAGATAAAGAAGATTAGTAATATACCTTATACTTCAACCGTGGAAAGTCTCATGTATATTGTGATGTGTACTAGATAGGGAGTTAACATTCTATTAGAATGGTTGCGATGCAATCCTATTAGTATATATCAAACTAATGGAACTTATATAATGGTTCGATAACTTTTACAATGGTTCAAAATAGGGTTAAGATTGGTACGTCCAGGAATGTATTGAATAGGGCCATCCGTGGGATTTTTAGTCTAAGGAGTTTTTTTATTAGACTTAAGTAATGTTTTGCAAAGGTTTCATAGACTCTTAAGAATTATGAGGATTTTACTATCTTCATAATTGTTTCTTTGATTACTATGTGTGTGATTAAATCTTAGATTAAATCAAATGATCTATGCATATTAGGCGATATTATGTGAGTAGGTCTGAGATCAAAATTCGAACGAATCTACATCCGAGTTTACCTGTGATTGCGATACCCACTTTGTAGACTTATGAGATTTGTTTCCACCAGTTAAACCTGAGCAGTTGATTATTTTATAATTCAGTGGAGTAGCAAAATAAGTTAAGTATTAGAATCAAGTAATTGATTAGATGTTGATTAAAGTCAATATTAGTGAAAAAATTATTTGACCAAGCGGGTATCGAAAGCTCAACGTAGGGAATCATATTGTGCGCTATTATTAACTTTGCAAATAAGACCTCATTATATCCGAGTGATTTATAATATAATTAAATTGGAGTGTAGTCATAATTATTTATTGGAATCAATTATAATTAAATAAAGAAAAAATAAATTATCAGATTTATAATTTGGATTTTTGAGTATTTACTTGGAAGATAATTTAATAATATGTCTTAGGTCCCTAGTATAGTTCACATACCCTAGTAGTTAGGCACAGATTCTAAAGAAACCTAGTTTGTCCCATGCCCAACCATTAACACATGTATATATGGGTTCACATTGGGGATTAAGTATCATAATTCAATAGTAGGGTTTGAGAGGGATGAGAGAAAACACTATTTATATTTTTGTGAAAGATCCCAGAGTGAGAGGACCATATCTCACTCAAAAGCAAGAGTTTTCATCTTCAAAGGCTCCCACACACCTACCTAACTATGGGTGGAACATATACTAGGAAATCTGATCATTCGCGAGTGTTCTAGAAATATTTTAGAGGATAAAAATAAGGCATTCCATAATCAACATCAAATACCATTCTCCCTATCATATTGCAACTAGATCCGTAAATGTTTGATATTCGAAGCCCTAGGTTCGATTTTCAGATCTATATTTTCAGTTTCCTTCTTTCTACATAATCACTAGAGGATTCTAGGGATGAAAATTTCTTTATCTTGTATCAATCCCCAACTTGCCGATCAACAAAAATCTCAAAATTAGATTCACCAGATCAAGTTATGATAGCAACCTAAGGTCATGGAGTCCCACACGACTTAGACTCTTTATTATCAAGAATCGATCAATAAAGAAAGAAAAACACCTCATAGACGTAGTCACATTTTTTAATCACGTCCATACTACGTTATTGGGAACTTTTATTTTTTACTCGGCTTAATTATGTTGAACTTATAATAGTAGGATTTTTCAACCTATAATTGGCGCCTTCTGTGGGAATTGATTTCCTTTTCTCGTCCAAGAAGAGTCAATGAGTAGTTATGTCTCACTCACGCGACCCATGTATTCCATCTAACAACAACCATTAAAACGATCAAAACGTACCTCCAAAACCTAGAGTCTAGTCTGACGTTCACCCCAATAGGAATCGTAACACTTATACCTCACGTTATCATCCCCGGGATGAATAGATTATGAAGAGTAACCTCAACAATACAACAAGATTTCGCGTCTAGCAGATGCCTATTAACGAAAAATCCAGTAACAAAACGACTCCATGCTCCACCAATAATGGAAAATTCCTGGCTTTAACATCGTCTAGAAATAATGGAGTAGGAGATCCATAGGGATAAGAATAAATAACATGTCTGACCCCTTATCCCTCAGGCGATTACAACTCATAGTTGAGGAAAGATTTTAGTGTTCAATAAGGAAATATACAGACAAAGGAGCTCATCGGAAAGAAAAAAATTAGGAAGGAGGCTATTGTAAGATAAATCTCTGCGACCTTATTCGACGTGAAATGGATGAGAACCTTTCTTATCGAGGGGACATATCCACTAAGGAACTATCCATGAAGTCCCTCATCATCCAGATGAAGTACTATTTCTCAAGATCAATTGAAGAACTATAACCTCTTATGAAATTCACTACAATCAAATTTAAAATCTATAATGGGAAGATTGATCACATCGATCTTGTTCATATATACCGACAATCTATGACTCTCTAAAGCAACAAATAGGTCCTTGTGTGCCTCATAGTACCTTCAAGTCTGGAGGATATCTCAAAAAAGTGGTTCGAGAATTTACTATACAAATTGATCACCAACTTTAAGTTGCTCGTGGGGGCTTACTCACTCATCACCATGAAGGAAAACCCCCAAGAAACATTACGAGAATATGCTCGGTAGTATTGGTAAACCTAAAATGAAGTAGAGGATTACTTTAGGTAGGTAATTGTTGCTTCATTAAGGATGTAATTGCCAAGAAACTCTATATTGCATCAGTCTCTCATGGAAAAAGAGATCAGTACTACCGACGACCTATGTCTAGGATTGATAAATATTTGAAAGTGGAAGATGTAATGGCTAGCACCAACATGATAATGGTCGGCCGAAGGAGATCAATAATGAAAAAAAAAGTTCCTCCAAAAGGGGGGAAAGAAACATAATGGAAGATCTAAAGACAATGATAAGAAGGGGCCCACCAAGGCCCATTATAGGATCAAAATTGTTTTGAAAAAGACAATCTATAAAATCTTGAATAAAAATAAAGATCATAAATATTTTAAGTGGCTAAGGAATATGAAAAGTGATTTGCCAAAGAGAAACACTTCCCTAAGGTATTACTACCACAAGGATCGTGGGTACAAAATGAAGTATTCTAAAGAACTCAAGTCCTAACTGGAAAAGTTGGCCCAGGCAGGCCACCTAAATGGCTATATGGAGAAGAAGGATGCAAAGACCACCATAGAATACAACCAAAAGCTTGATAATGTCCTAGATGAGGATGATATGGGACACGAGTTTGCAGTCATCCACAGTGCCTCAAGTTCGAACCAGATTTTAGGTAACACTGTTCAGATAGAATTGAAGAAGTTTACTGTGGTCATGGAGACTTTTCAGAATAACCTTTCCAAGACCCCCAATGAGTAAGATTTATCGACCAAAAGACATTGACTATAAGAAGAATATATTCTTCACCAATGAAGACCTGGTTAGAGTAAGAATTTATCATTATGAAGTGCTAGTAATTAATCTCATAATTGCCAATTAGGATGTGGATAAGCTACTAGTCGACCAAGGAAGCTCCTCGGAGTCATGCACCTCACTACACAAAATCTGCCGAATTGTCACGGTCATTGACCTTGACAAGTTGGACTTGTCAAGGTCAATGACCGTGACAATTCTGGGGGTGACAACTTTTGTTGTCACGAACTTGTCACGGTCATTGACCGTGATAAGTTCGTTAGACTTATCACGGTCATGTCATGGTCCCTGAACTTGACAAGTTTTGTCACGGTTAAGGACAGTGACAAACCCGTGACAATGTTAAAAAAATTGTCACGGTACAATTCTAGGCAGAATTGAAAAAAAATCTGTTGGGCCGTTTGTCCACTGCCCAACAGTATATTTGTACCTGTTATAGCAACGTTGTACCTGTTCAAGCATCATATATCCAAATAAAATTGAGATAATGTAAATATGCATTCAACATAGAGACAATATGCATCACGATATAAACCAAATATAATTCAAATGTACGAACTTAAAAATAATTCAATTCAAATAATGTCACTACATGTCTTGGGTAAGGTTAAATCTGAGGAGGTGAGTAGGCCACACAATATACGAATTGATACACCCACTGATATACATCATGTCGCATTGTTCGTGCAACCACAATGGGGAGTTCTCCTTCCCGAGTATCATATGCGTGATGAGCACCTTGGACTCGATGTTTTGAAGCTCAAGTCCATGAACGAGTCCACCCTGGACGATATTCGGATCCCTCAACCTCCGCACTATCCGCTGGCCATCAAATATGTCCAGTATAAATATGCTCGGCCAACCAAGTGTCGACATCGGTCGGTCAAAGGGTTACAAATAGGGAAGTGGATCATCAAAGTCCGCACGTGTCAGTGATGAAGCAATGAGGTCCACATCCTCGTCACCCTGCATCTCCTCCTCCACCACCTTCTCCTTCCCTTTCCCCTTGCATTTTCCGCCCAACGAACGCTTCATGAATGAGAACATATCTTGGATCGTCGCCTCCAAATGGGACAACTTCGCATCATGCGAGTCCACCATTCGAGGCAACCCAATGTCGCTCGTCTCCAATTCGATGATCCTAGATTTGGCCAACCGCGAGCTCACACCCCTTGTCCTCCCCTTGCGATCAGAGCCAAGCACTTGGATGAGTGCGTCTATGGACAAAGATGCCTTGTCGGCATCAGACTGTGACTGATGCACTTCCTTAAGCTTTGACTGAAACGACAAAAAGCACATGATTAGTAAAATACATAAATTAAAAAATTATAATGTAATTAACAAAAAGTAAACTGTCGGATTACTTACAATCATGGTTGCGACGCTCAGGGGCACCTCCTTGTCCTTCCCCTTCTTCGTCCAAAAAGCCACATAAGTATCGAGCCTATGTGGCCTACCCCCAAGGCTACTCCGTATCCCCTGAAATAAAATAAAGTAAAATTAGTATCGATCCCGCAAAGTAAAATACTGCAGAATAATATATTTCTATAGTTATAGAAAAATTAAATCTTACCATCATCCTATGCTCCACCTCGGCATAAGACGTCCGGCCGGAGTAGTGCACGTCTGTCTTTTTTGCCCGGTTTTCCCTCCCCGATTGGCGAGATGCCAATTGTCGCTCCCCGATCTCATTGTCAACGAAATGTTGCCATTTTGGCAATGAGATCGTCTCCTTCGGTGGGACGAATTCAAGCATTCGGATAACGAACTCTCGTGTCTTCCCAAAGTACCGGGTCCGCATATTTTTCTTCCACGTCTTGTGTTGCTCCCTCAACTGCTCCAAGACGGAATCGCGTAGCTTTGGATCCAGGCTGAATTGTTCCTATCCAACAAATACAATGTTAGTTGCGAATAAATATAAACATAAATATAAAATGAAATTGAAATTGAAATATTCATATAAATATAAATATAAATACATTACCTGTAGTGCCACCCAAACAGCTAACTTGAGCTCATATGGAACCTCCTTCCAACTAATGTACCTCGGGCTGATGATCATCTTTACCAGCTCGAGGGATCTCGCTAATAGCCCCAACTTGTTCTCGATGACCATCCCCAATTTTCCATATTTGGGGAGCCTAGGGGCCGAGGAGCCCACGTCGTCTCCGTTACCACCGAGCCTAGACGACATCATCATAACCAGCATCATCATCCTCGCCTTAATACCTGAAGGAGACATTTGCTGTAAAAAAATGTTATTAGTACAAATCAATATGAATTAGAAGAAGACATGCAAATATGTACAATTACTACAAATAGAAATGAATTGTTACTGTTAAACACCTCAATTCTGAATTCCAAAACAACAGCATCTAGCTCATAATATGTTTGCATATCTTAAGGCAAGACATGATAAAAATGAAAATGATATAGTGAAAATCAATTAAAAGCATTAAAATGGATGTTTCGGTACAAATTGGAATATTTATTACAAATTGAAAAATTGTTTAAAATTCGGGTTATCATCAAAAATGGATTGATATTCGGTAGGAGCAACCAAGTCATCCACACTACTATTTAGACGCTTTGGCGCGTGTTGGAAAATTGACCATGGCTCGTTGTTGATATACTCCAAGTAAAACACTTGGTTAACCTTTTGAAATGCAAAAACAAACGGCTCATCTCTCACATGGTCATTGCTCTTAAACTTGGACAAGTCAACCATGATCAAGTTGGTGACAAGATCAACTTTACAAGCATTTTTATCCTCAACTCTTACCCAGTCAAAGTAAAATACAACCTCTTTGAATCTTATATAATCCAATTCAAATATATTTCGGATTACACCATAGTAAGTCATTTCATCTTCAACGAGGTTTTTATCTTTTGCGCTTGCTCGAAAGAAAGTAAGAGCCTTGTATGAAATGCCCGAGTTCTGTACATTTGTACTTTCCTCGTACACTTTAGCACCGAAAATGTAACCGTACAATCGATACTTTTTGTACTCTTGTGCCACGAATAAGGGTTTAGTGGCTAGACGAGCAAGCCTTGATGTCGCATCACCCGTCTTTAAGAGCTGAGAATATAGATAAATTAATTATATTAGTTGCAAAATTTGAGTGTAATGTAATGTTATATAACGACCATTTTCATTATAATTATCTCTTGTGTCAACCACAACCTAAATTCGTTGTCTGATTGTACCATTATTTTTTATCTTTTATTGTTCTCACAAGCTTCATATTTTTTGCATATTACAAAATTAACCATGTATAAAATAATCTAAAATAATGTTAAACATTATAATAATCGAAACTTACTTTTTCCATTCTTTGACATCTTCATGTGTGTCAAATAGATAACGAGCTACTTGTTTATGTTGCAAACTCCTTAATTTCACTCGTTTTCCCATCACATGACCACCATCATCGACGAACTCATCAGCGTCATCAACGCTGGTCGAGCCAGGCATATATTCCCGAGTATATATTGATGACTCCACGGTGATGTATTCATCTTCAATTGATCTTGTAATGCATCGTGTATTCTTGACGTAATCTTTAAAAACTTTCATCAATCTTTCAAACGGATACATCCACCGATATGTAACTGGACCACAAAGAAGTGCCTCGTCGCATAGGTGTACCAACAAGTGAACAATTATGTCAAAGAATGCTGGGGGAAAGTATTTCTCCAACACACAAATCGCTTCGGTCACCGCCAATTTTGCGGCCACTATGTGTTCTCGATTGACAACCTTCTCACACAAGAGTGAAAAGGTAATACTAATTTTCATAATACCCCTCCGCAAATCCTTGTGCCTAGAGAAGCAGTGCTTAAACAATAAAGGAACCAATTGCATGATCACATGTCAATCATGGGACTTACACTTATGTAAATCATGAGTAGCATAATTCAAAATCCTTTGCAAGTTGGATGCAAAATTAGATGGGCCCTTCAAATTATATATTGTGTCTAAAAGAACCTTCCTTTCCCCACTCGTCAAAGTAAACACACCAGGGGGAATTATTGTCCTTCCCCTACTATCTTCTTTCAACCATAGTTGTGGCTTAAGTTTCAATGATTTAAGGTCTTTTCGTGAATTTTATCCATCCTTCGAATGACTCCCCCAAGGTAAGTGCACATAATATGTTCAGCGAAGTTCTTATCTGCATGCATCACATCCAATACATAGTGCACCGGGTTATTCTTCCAATAAGGCAAGTCAAATAAAATTGAACTCGTAGATTATGATTTTTGTTATCTCAGTTTCATTCCCAGTTGGGGTCTTCTTATGCTTGACATTCTTAAATTTGGAATTCTTACCTAGCATATTAGGGCCACATTCAGAATATTTACTTTCAATTTCTGAACCCAAAAGTTATCTCGACGGTAGCCTATGTTCAACCCCGCCCAATAAAAAATTGTAACCTTTCTCAAATCTGAAACTATGAGCCGGGGGTAAAAACCTCATGTGGCAATGGTATATATTTTTTGAGCTAAAGGATAGACGAAGAGATTCAGTCTCCTCTCCACAAATAGGACACCCCAAATAACCATGTACTACACAACTGGAAAATGTCCCATAAGCTGGAAAATTATGAATTGTCCACATTAACATAGCTTTCAGCATAAACTCTTCTTTTCTAAAAGAGTTAAATGATTGCCCACCCTCTTCCCATGACTCATTTAATTCTTCTACCAAAGGAGCCAGGTAGACATCGATGTCATCACTTGGTGCCTTTGTCCCAGGTATCAACAAAGCCATCATCAAAAATTCATGTCTCACACACTGTGAAGGAGGGAGGTTGAGTGGGGCTAGGATCATTGTCCATACACTCTGATTGGTGCTTAGATTTCTAAATGGATTAAAACCATCTGTTGATATAGCCAAACGAATGTTGCGTTGTTCTCGAGCAAAATTGGGATACTCATAATTCATCCTCCTCCAGGCTGTAGAATCTATAAGATGACACATGATATTACCCCCTACTTCTGCCCTAGCATGCCAAGTCATTACCTCCCCTATCCATGGTACTGAGACGAATCTCTTTAATCTAATCCCAACGGGAAAATATTTCAATACTTTTTGAGGCACTTTTGAGCTTGTGCCTTCCTTACTAGTAGATTGGACATATATAGATTCATTGCATACTAGACAACGATCGAGATTTTCATACTCCTTTCGGTATAGTATGCAGTCATACATACAAGCATGAATCAATTTATACTTCATTTTCAAACCTTTCAAACTGTTCCTCATAACAGGATAGCTATTTGGAAGTGTATTCTCCTTGGGTAATAATCCCTTCACCCATTTCAGAATTCTTGTCATGCTATTGTTGAACAAACCGTACTGCATCTTCAAACTGTGCAAACCAACCATGGCATGTAAAGTTGTTTGATCTTTCTCACAGCCACAGTATAATGATTGGGTCACCTTAAATTTTAAACTTTGGTAGTCATCGTCAAGTTTTATCGTGATATCTTCACGAGCACTTGAACCTTCTACATCATCAGTAACATCATTCTCCTTTACTTCATAAACTCCGTACGCATCATTAACTAAATCCTCTAACATATTATGATCTACGTCGTCCCCTTCTACATCTATCCTACTTGTTGAAGGTTATTATGAAGGTTGGTCGGGGACAAAAGGAATTCCAATTCACCGTGAAAACTCCAAAATCGATAACTATCTTGCATACCCGATCTTAACAAATGTAGTTCAACTGTTTTCCACTCAAACACCTTACCATTCTTACACCTAGCACACGGACACGGAAACTCTTCATCATTATGACATCTCTTTGCGTATTTCACAAATTCATTAGCACCTATGTGAAACACATCCCCCATTCTATTTGTCTCACCCATCCACTCTTTGTATTTTGGATATCCCATCACAGCTACCACAACTAATCACCTATTAAAGGTAAACAAAACTTAGATTTATAGTATGTTTCATTTAATTATATCTTATTTATATTCGATTTTTAAATTTCAAATTCAAATTCAATTTATAATATAAAATTATATTTCCTCCATCTCCTCTAAAGGGTGAGTGGTCCTATCCCATTCAAGATCGCATTTTTCTGTAATATACTTAACAGCTCATGCACATTGTTACGATTTGAGAAAAATTCTGCAGCATATCCCCGTAGTTATCCAAGTACACGACGTAGATTGGCAAGTGTGAGTGTTATTTCAATTGCTCAATTGAAATAATAGTAACACTTGTCAATATAGTATGTACCCACAGAACTTTAGGATACGACTGCAGAACTTCCTCCAAAAGTAACAACTTTAAGCCACTAAGAATATTATACAGAAATTATGCAGTCCCAAACTGTCCAAATGGGACAATTCGAGAGATCTTATTACAGGAGTAATGACTCTCAAACGGGTCTAAGGGCTATTGAATGCGTACGCATAAGAACTATAAGGCTAGTATCTATGCGCACTATATATATATTGTTCGATATACAAAGTTATTTTCAAAAAAAGTTGAAAAATCCCACCCCCATATGGACAATAATCCAGTGGTCATGCCACTTTTAAAATTAACCAACCCAACATCGATCCACTATAATACAACAACAACGTCAACAAAAAATGTGTATCCCATACTTCTTCTAATTCATCGACTCAATTAAACTAACAATTAAAGTATACAATTATTAATTTACTAATTTACAATGAGGGGCAATCCTACTTTCATAATTAATCATATATTAATTTACTAATTTACAATGAGGGGCAATCACATATTAATTTACTAAAAAAAATTAATAATCAATCAATTTGTTTACAAGGGACACTACGCACAAACACACACATACACGCACACTACACACACGTGCACATACGCACACACGCACGCAGCCCCCCACCCCTACCCCACCCACCCATCCCTGCCCCCTCCCCTCCACCCTGCCCCGCCCCCTTCCCCCACCCTACCCCACCCCCTTCCCCCACCACACACACACACAAACATCCCCACCCCCCACCACACACACACGCACACATACCCTGCCCCACCCCCTTCCCCCACCACACACACACACACCCAGTCCCACCCCCTCCCCCCCACCCACCACATACCACACACATGCACACACACACGCACATACACACGCACATACACACACACACGCACGCGTATATATATATTTATATATATATATATATATATATATATATATATATATGGATATATGGAAGAGAGAGAGAGAGAGAGAGAGAGAGAGAAAAAAGGAGGAAAGAAATCGATGGGGGAAAAAGGAGGGGAAAGGGTTTTTTGCTGGGAAATTTGTCACGAACGTATCACGGTCCTTGACCGTGATAATATTATAAGAATTGACGCGGTCAATGATCGTGACAAGTCCGTGACAAGTATAGTTGTCACGGTCTTGTCACGGTCATTGACCGTGACAAGTCTTTATCACGGGCTTGTCACGGTCATTGACCGTAACACAAAACGCGTGTTATTTGTCAAGGTCAATGATCGTGACAAGGATAGCCGCTGGAAGGGTGCCAATTTACCCATTTTGGTGTAGTGCCTAAAACCATTCAATAAGCTCAACCTAAAGATGGAAGATCTGAAATAAGCAAACATCTCTTTGGTCATATTCACTAGAAAGATGACTTTACCTATGGGGAAAGGTTTTGTCACCAATATGAACATGAAAGATCTCGAAGTTTATCGAATTTATAGTTGTGAATATTGAGTCCCACTATAATAAAATCCTAAAATGAGGATGGCCCCATGCTATAAAGTCTATCCCCTCCACCTATCACTAAAAGCTCAAATACATCACTGACCAAGGGATAATGGATATAAGGGGAAATCATGTTGCTTATCGATAATGCTTTATTATTGCCATCAGACCGAAGTAAGAAAAGAAGAAAGATAAATCGATCATAGATGAGGGGACCAAAAATGGGGTCACTCTGTCTAAGTATCAAATACAGTACGGAAGATCGGGGTGGGAAAAAAAAGGGTGAACCCCACATACAGAGTCATGGAACCATTATAAGAAGTCATATTCGATGACTCACACCTAAAAAAGAAGTTTATGATTGCAATTCACCTACCAATAATAAACATAAAGAAATAATATCTCTCCTCAAAGAGAATCGTGATGTATTTTCTTGGAAATCATATGACATGATAGGTATTGATCCCAAAGTCATGTTCCACCGACTTCACGTGAATCCGACATTACCGTTGATCACACAAAAATCACGCCAGACAGACCCTGAAAATGCAAAAGTTGTGAAAAAGTAAGTGGACAAACTTCTGGAGGCAAGTTCCATTAAAGAAGTTTAATTCCCCAAATGGCGCTCTAACCCAGTTGTGGTTAGGAAGAGTAATAGAAAGTGGAGAGTCTACATAGACTTCACCGACCTGAATAAAAATGTATCCCAAAGACAACTTTTCTTTTCCAAAGACTGACCAGTTGGTCGATGCCAAAGCCAACTATGAATAAATGATCTTCTTAGATGTTTACTCAGGGTATCATTATACCCCTTTTTTCGGGCCCGAACATAAGAACACTTCATTCATTACTACCCTTGGCTTATATTGTTACACAGTCATGCCATTTATATTTAAGAATGCAGGAGAAATTGAACAACGGTTGGTCATCAAGAAGTTCAAACATCAGCTGGGATGAAACCATGGAAGTCTACATAAACGATACGATAATGAAAAGCAAGCACAAAAGTGATCATTTATAGTATTTGGATAAGGTTTTTAAAGTCATCTGATACTACTGGATAAAGCTCAAAGTAACCAAATTCTCTTTTGGAGTACAATTTGAGAAGTTCTTAGGCTACCCGATCATCCAAAGGGGGATCGACAAAAATCCCAGCCAGATTAAGGCGATCACCAATGCTCAACCACCTAAAATAGTTAAGGATATGTAGAAGTTGACTGGAATGTTAGAAGCACTCAGACTCTTCATTTCTAACTCTTCATTCTTTCATCTCTTGAAGAAATAGAAGGTCCAGTCCTGGAACGAACTATGCTCAAAGGCACTTGAAGAAATCAAGCTTTATTTAAGCCAACCACCTTTACTTGAAGTCTAAAATCTAGATTATCCAGTTTATCTATATCTTGTGATGTCTGACCGTGCAGTTAACTCGGCCTTAATGTGCAAGAAATAAGAGAAATAAGCCCAATCTATTATATTAGCAACACAATATTGGACAACAAGAAATGTCACCTTCCTCTATAGAAACTAGCTTACTCTCTGGTGATCGCCTCATGAAAATTGAAGCAGTAGTTTAAAGTCCACTCAGTAATAGTTATCACCTCATTTCCACTCAAGTAAGTCCTCAGAAAGTTTGACCTCTCTAGACGGATGTCCAAATGGTTGGTGGAGCAGGGGAGGTTTGATTTCCACTATCAACCAAGAACTGAAATTCGAGGACATGTTTTTATATATTTCATTGCTAAGTTCACTAGAGGATAGGATTCCAATGAAGAGGAATGCACCGACCAAGTCACCACAAAATAATTTAACTAGCTCAATAAGTTGACACTCAATGTTGATGGAGCCTCCAACTCAAAAGGAGAAGGAGTGGGAGTTATCCTTTTAACTACAAATCAAACATGTCTTGAGTAATAAGTCAAACTTGTCTTTGAGGCATCCAATAACGATGTTGAATTTTAAGCACTCATCTTCAGTTTAGGAAATTCCATTACCCCCTAGCGCAAGTCACATTAAAGTCTTATGCGATTAAATCCCGGTATCTAATAAAATATCAGGAGGCTATATTCCTAGGTATGAACACATGTCGACGTATTTACATATCGCTCAAGACCTAGTTATTTGGTTAAAGAAAGTTCAAATTCAACAGTTTCATCAAAGAAACAACAGTCACAAAGATACTTTGGACACTGTCGCTTCAATTTTTGACTTGGATATTAGAAGGACGATTGAGGTGGAATACTTTAACCAACCAAGCATTTTGAAGCTAGAGGTCGTTAAACAATACCTCACCGTAAAAATGACTCCTAGTAGGATGGATCCAATCATGGCACATTTGTGATGATATAAATTGCCTGCCAACAAGAAGAAGCCTCACCAGATCAATGTCGAAGTTGCCCGATTTTTCCTTCCACTTGAAGGAAATCTATATTTACGGTTCTTTACTAGACCATACATCCAATACATACACCCCGGGGACGTCGACCAAGTCTTTTATGAAATGCATCAAGGAATATGTAGAAGTCATGCTAAAGGTAAATCTAAGGTTTTCCGGCCCATAAAGGAAGGTTATTGATGGTCTTACATGCATAAGGACACAGTCTTCTATGTGAAAAAATGCAAGAAATTCTAAGTATTCTCACCCTTGTTTCATCATCCATCCGTCGACGTCAAAGCCTTACCTAGTTCTGGCCTTTTGCACAATAGGGACTGGACATCGTTGGTCTCCTACCTATAACACCAGGAAATCAGAAATATCTCCTGGTTGACAAAGATTACTGTACCAAATAGATAGAGGTTGAGCCTTTGGTGAACACAATGGATAACGATATGATCAGATTTATGTGGAGGAATATTGTGACCCGATTTGGTGTTCCAAGGATGATTGTTACTGACAATGGAATTCAATTTAAAAGTAGACAATTTCAAGACTTCTGCAACAACCACAACATCAAGCACTACTACAGTTCAATAGACTAACCCCAAAGCAATGGACAGGTTAAGGCCTCCAATAAGAGAGTGCTTGATGAATTGAAGAAAATATTGGAGGAAGCAAAAGATGATTGGGTGTATGATATTCCCCATATCCTCTGGGCATACCTAACAACACCGAGGAGGTCGATCACAGGAATGCCCTCTGCCTTATGGAATGAAAGCCATAATCCCACTTGAAGTTATCATGATGGCCATGAGGACAACTGTTGTCAGTCAAAACTTGAATGAAGAAATTATACGACTGAGCTCTACCATGTCAAGGGAAGAAGATAGCAAGTCATGATCAAATTGGCTTCTTACCAACAACAGTACAATAAAGGCATCAATTCGAGTAAGTTCCAGGCCGAAGACTATGTGCTGAAAAATATTATCCTCAATGCGAGAAAGTCATAAGATGTAAAATTGGAACCTAAGTTGTAAAGTCTATTCAAAGTCATCAGGGACAACCACCAAAGGATCCTACCATATAGAAACAATGGGGGAAGGGAGATACTTACGACTTGGAATGCTGCCATCCTTAGGAGATTTATTTCTAAAAATTTAAATCTTTACACAAATTTTAATTTTTATTATTCCAACTTCTTGGATGATATAAGTTTAATTAATTCAATTAGCTTTCTTATTATTCCAAATGGAAGGCCAACTTCGTTAATCACGAATTGTCATTACAAACTTATTCAAATTTATCCGATCAAGTTTTGATCACCCTGTTTAAATGCCTTGGTATTATTACACTTAATCAAATCTTAAGGTTACATATTTTCGTCACTAACACAAACGAAAATATCAAGAATTTTCCAAGAAAGAAAAATACCTATGGTGGATCCCTAGGCACTAAGTGTCCCAACTTTGGTTGGCTAAAATCCTAAACGGGTGGATGGCCCTCGACCAGGTTCATTTTTTCTATGGTTTGTCCTCGGCCTAAGAAAGTGTGATGATATTATTCTAAAAGGTAAGGAATGAGATAAAAATGTGCTTGACATAGAATATGGGAAAATGGAATACATGGAATTTACTAGATAATTTCATTCACATTCACTTAATTAAAAGTATCCATATCGACAGATTAAAAAACAAAAATATAAAAACAGAAATGAAAGACATGGAATTAACAAGATAACTTCATCCTCAACGGTTGAGCTCGACAGTCATTGTAGCATGGCGACCATCGTTCGGATCGGGATCGAATTCTTCGTCGATATTGTGATTAAGAAGATAGTCCCTTATCATCTAAATAGTAATGGCGTCCTTTAGATACCATGATTCCACACTCCCGAGTAAGGGAAATGAATAAATGTACAATCAACTCCATATGACCACCAAGGAGTTAAGCCGCCCATTCTTATAAGCAACATGCCAGGTTTCGCCTAGGTGAAGCAAAACGTTTATGCAATCCTCATCATATACCTCTAACCATACAACATGAGGCCCATGAAGAAACTGATATCTCAATCTCATAACCTTTTATTGAAGACTCATTTTGGTCACTTGGTCTTATTTTAAAGTTTTCACTGCTCTATCGAGCTTCTTCCTTACAGAGTTATTCTCATTCCATAGCAAGCCATCAATGTTTTTGATATCTTTGATCTCGAACCGAAGAGAAGCGACCACACATGTCTGCTCTCCATAAGCACTCGTTATCTTTTGGAGTGATTTTCGAACAGATAAAAAGTCTTCTCGAGCTCAGTCGAAAGCATCCCAACCAAGAATGAAGTCCAAGTCCTCATTATCCTGAGTTATTATCATTAAAGCTAAGTTATTATCAAACTACATAGATTAAAAAAATACATTCATAAACTAAAGATGGAATAAGCATGCACAAATAAGCAATGAAAGGTGATCAGTAAATCCAAAATGATAAGTCTCTTCATTAAAATGTAAAGCTTGTATAATCCTTCACAAAGAAAATAATAAATAGATAAGAAATACAAAGTAGAAGAAGTCCTAGACTAATCTAACTAGCGTGGTCTTATTTCTCTATTGTCACCTTCTTTTGTTTGGCCACAACCTTGTCTTGGTTCATAGCCTCCTTTTCTTGTTTGGTGCCCTCCTTTTCCTGATCGACACGTGTTGCCTCACCTTCACCTTCCTCTAATTTTAGGTTAGAACTTTGATCATTTTGGCCGAAGAGATCAGACTCATAGGGGACCCTAACTTTAGTCAAGGCTTTATTCTAGACCTTTTTAAAGAAAGACTTGTGGATGAAGTCCTATTGTTTCTTGGCTTGACTAAAGACATCATCCCACCCCCTAGTCATAAGCTTTTCCTTTGTCTATAAAGAGGTGTCTAGCGATTGTGTAGATTCAGTAGTAGATTTCTCCATCTACTCGATCTTGGAGGCTTTCTTAGCGAGATCCAAGTCCTTGGCCTTCACATCAGACTTGTAGGCCTTCTCAATAGCCTTTAGGGCCTTCTGGGCTCGTTCAAGGCATGGCCTAGACTAACATTAGTCTTGTCTTGGTCGTCCCTCTATAGAAAGTTGAAGAAGTCCACTATAAACTAAGTAAAATACCAATTAAAATAAGTTAGTAAGAAACTTGAAGGGATAATCCGAACAGAAGTCCCAAAATCACTAACTAGAGAGAGCGTTTGGGTAGTGTGGGCGACTAGGTTATCAACGGATAGGCTATCGACTACTTTCGATTCATCTCGAAGACATGCTCCCCTCAGTAGTGCAGGGCCAAATCGGTATTCTTATCCACTGACATGGTGGTAAAGCCCTTCCCTTTAGCATAGGCATACACCTTTTTGGTGGGTAGAGCAAATGCAATACTTTTACTAGTCTTGCTCTTTTTCACAGGATTAGCATGTGATTTATCAGGAGAATCCTTCAAGTTTATAGGGTCGAAATATCCCCCGACCCCCTTCCTTTTGGAAGGTTGGGCTTTTGGAGAACTAAGGGCAATGACTGCCTCTAGCAAATTAAGAAAATTTTTCCTCAATGGAATTTCATCCTTGGATGCAGAAGGGATGATGGTTAGGATTGTTGTGAAGTATACGAACTCAAATGAGCATGAAATGATCTCAATTTCAGTTTCATCCTCGTTAGATAAAACAGGTATTTTAGGTTCCTTATCCATTGGTCTGGCAATGAAGGAAGTAGTCATGCAAGTGTAGTTAAACAATAGTGAAGTTGACCTCGGATGTTCGGCACCAATAGACAAAGGCCTCATAAATTTCCAGGCTTTGCTCAATTCTTCAAAGTTCATGTGAGATTGGTCAAGCTCTTTCCTCTTAGATTTTTATGGACAATACAAAGGATAATAACATCAATAAACAGACAAGAAAGAAAGATTTGGCCGAACAGAAAAAGAAAATTGGAAATGAGCATTGGATCTATTTCAGGTTCCCTATGAGGGCACCTAAGTCCCAATAAGGTGCAACATGCTCAGAAACAGACAAGTCCTCCCATTTCTTTACAGTGAAGCCATGATACAAATAATCTGTATTGAAATCTGGTAGGTTTACCATAAGCATGTTCTCCGCCTTCATCGCCTTCTGATAAAAGGTATCATCATTTGCGTTCACCCATATATAGCAATGGTGGATCTTTTGGATCCCTAACTGAGTTCCATATAACTCATTTATCCTATTCACCCCATTCACTATCCTCTACATGTTTGGGGATCATTGGGTTGGGACTACCATAAATACTCTAAATACTCTAAAAATAGTTGATTTAGAGCGAAGGTTATACCCGCTTAAGAAATAAATTGGGAGAATATCTAGTGTCCTCCTTCAATATTGTAATAATATTTGGGTTTTCTCCTAAAATCGATCACTAGACACTTTGGAATGGAAAAACACTTCTTAAACTCCACTATAAAAACCTCACCAAGTGAGTAAATCATCTTTGCAAGTCAATAAATAAGAACGAGAGAGGGAAAGGAAGACGATGCTTGAAGAAATGAAAAATATAGAGAATAAGTGAGGGAAAAGATAAGAAGTTATAGTGAATGGTGAAGACAAATAGCTCTGAAGTGTTTTTGAAAATTGAAGAAGAGAATACGCTCCAAAGTGATGGGAGGTAAGTCATTAACTCGCTTGGTTCAACTTCCAAGACGAAATCATCATTTAAAACACAACCCCAAATGACCGTTGACACACACGTCACTGCCTATTAGTCTCATCAGCATACAATTACCAGCATACCCCTGAAACATTGTGCAAATGACAAATCTTGTCCTTTCGGTTTAATGGGAAGATGAAAGGAAACTTCCAACTTGAAAAATCTCAAATATTAGTTTCATCCGACCATAATCTCTATAGACGATCAAATTTCACCCCCGACCATAATTAGAGATACATTTAATGGGTGAACAAACCTCTGCACCCCATTCAGGATGCAAAGCTTTGGGAGAAATTAGGGGGATTATTCGACTAGTTATGAGCAACTGACGCATGTTCGAAAGAGTTGGCGAAAACTAAAACTCATAAACATATGGACGGATAAAGGTTGATCAACGAAAATCTCAGAATTGGATTCACACGATCAAGTTATTATAGCAATCTAAGGTCATGGAGTCCCCCATGACTCAGTCGCTTATTGTTCTCTATAAATGTTACACATATCCCTGAAAAAGAGGCATGTAAGTTTATTATCAAGAATCGATTAATAAAGAGAGAGCAACACGTCGTGGACGTAGGCACATTGTCGAACCACGTACATACTGTGTAATTGCTAATATTTTATTTTTGCTCGACTTAATTGTGTTAAATTCTTAATAACAGGATTTTTACTTCTACAGAAGGATATAAAACATTAAAAATGAATGGAAAACAAAAAAAATGACATTGCAAATTTAAATTTGCACTTTGACGAAATAGCACTAGTGGTTGTACTATAATGAAAAGAAGTCTAGCGACATCCATGGTCTATTGTTGGAAAATACTAGAATTAGTATTTTTTTTTTAATAAAACACCTCATTTTAAGCCCAAAAAAATATGAACTGGATTTGTAAAAAAGAATTTATAAAAATCGCATTTTAAAAATGATATGTTTTTTCATTAAAGACAAAAGAAATGGGAACCATTTTATAAAAGAAAATTTGACTGTCCTAAATTAGTAATAGAAGTTTAAACTTAAATAATTTTTTGTATTAAGTATAAAAGAAATATGGACCGTTTTTATAAAAATAAAAGTGGACTATCCTAAAACCATAATAGGGAGCATTTTTACTTGAGGGTAAAACTAGTATTTTTTTTAAAAAAAATCTACTTTAAAAAAAGGGACTATATCTACAAAAATAAAGTTCAATGTCCTATATCTACAATCAATATTATTTTAGGTAAAAAAGTGTATCATAACACACTTGTTAAAAAATATAAATAGAGAGTGGCTCATCTAAAGTAGAAGTGCTGAGTAAACCTTAAATTATTAGGGGGCAATTTTGTAATTTGAGTTGTTAATACAAAAATAGTGTTTGATTAATTTCATCTTATATTTTAGAATTTAAATTTGTTGACCCACATCAAAAGCGGGTTATGGTGATCATCTCACGTGATAGGCAAATAGATTATAAACTATAGGACCCAAACTACTTATTTATTATTCAATATTTCAACTCTTTCAATTATTGAGAGGTTGAGATAAAAAAAAATATGAACTTTAAGTTGTATCTTTACTAGAGAGTGTTACTAGGTATGTTAGTCGAGCTCTATAAGACAGACTTGAGGTTGTTCAGGTTCAGCCTAAATTTAAAAACCTTAGCTCAATCCTGAACTCGCCCTGAACGAACTTGAGGCCCCTTGGTTCAAGTTCGGCTCGAGAAATAAAGCGAATTTAAGGCCCCAATTTGAGCAGCCCCGAAATGGGTTCACCATGTAATAATTTTTTTTTGCGCCACAAATAACACCTTTTGATTATTTTAATTCAAGTAATAACTTTTTAGGAAACCCAATTCCTCTTGTTTACAATTCTTCAAGAAAACCCACATCATCTTGCTTAAAACAACAATAAAAAAAAAGTAAAAATATCAACGATTTTCAATAAAAAACTAAACAAATATTTTTCCATAAAAAGGTGAAACAACAAAAGCTACAAAATAGTGGTATGTGTAAGTAGCCCCTTATGTAGCTTGTAGCCATTTAAAAGATTAGAGAATTAAGGTCAATGTCATGTTCCTTCCTATTTTTGAATTTTTAGGACAGTGGTTTTCAGGTATAAATCTAGTCCCTGTGATACAATAACATTTATTAGTGTAGTCTCTTTAGAGTTACGAGTACACAAAATAAGTAATTTCATTTGTTTTAGTTAAAGTGTTATTTATATTTATATCCTTAGTCATAATCATTTAAAACTCATTCTAAAAATAAACACATAATCCCACCCCAACCCCAACCCCCACCCACCGGAATCCTCGTCGGAAATGGCGAAATCCTCGCCGAAATTCTCGTTGGATTGTTTATCTCCTCATTTCACTCTCCCTTCGTCTATTTCTTTTATTTTTTTGGTCCGCGCCAGCGGCACCATTGCCAGTACAGGAGAAGAAGGTTTTTAGCCGGAAAAAATATAGTGTTGGTCGAAAAAAATGGAGTTTTTGCCGGAAAAAATGGAGGTATTAGTGAAATAATAAATTTATAGGTTTCGATTTTTTTGTCAAAAAAAAAAATCAAATATGAGTGTTGTTGGATAGATCTCGACGAGTTGATGGATTTTTTGTATGAGTTGTCAAATGGCATATTGATCATTTAGTGTTTTTAGTATAGGGATTAAATTTATAAAATTGTGTGGAGTGTCCTATTTTTATAAAATTTAAATTAGATTGGACATTTCTCCAACATCCCCTTAAAAGATTAAATACATCGACAAATATGAAAAAACTACTCATAGATACTAAATAGTACCTTCATGTACACATTAAAACATAAAAATGCAACAAAGAAAACAAAAGTAAAAAAAAAAAAAATCCACCACAACTGCTAGTATAAGCAACTGACTTAAGAATTAAGATTTGTGATCTGATGGGTCTTTATAGTGTGTGCTTCATATTTTTTGGTGAGTTCAACTACACATACACATTTTCATACATATTTTCATACACACCATATAAAATAAGACAATGAAAACTCGTACTTTGTGGTTTGATGGGACCCACTACAATAAAATATAAGATTTCAATGCATTGTATATGCAAACGGCCTGTCAATGGGTCGGGTCTGGACCCGGACCCGACCCGAACCCGATCAGTATAATAGGGTCTGAGCATATTTTTTTGGCCCGAGACCCGAAGACCCATATACCCGAAGACCCGTTTATTAAACGGGTAGGGTCTAGATCTTATACAAGACCCGGACCCGAAGACCCGACCCGAATTGTACATTATTATTTTGTATATATATACATATATACTATAAATTTATATATATTTATAAATATATCTTATCAATATAACATGTAAGTATTATATATAAAAATATATATTTATGAATAGAATAAATATAAATAATATATGTTTTATTTATACTAATAATATTCTAGAATACATTACAAAATATTTTAATTTAAGATTAAATAATAAAGAAAGGGGATAAAATAAAATAAATATAAAATAAATGTACATATTTTACCAGACCCGGACCCGAACCCAAGACCCGAACGGATCCGGGTCTGGATCCAATATTGTAGACCCGATGAAGACCCGGACCCGAACCCGATGAAGACCCGATTACACGGATCTGGATCTTCCTAAACCCAACCCGTCTCCGATCCGTTGACAGGCCTATGCAAAATATGTATAAAAGTGTGTCCACATAATTTTATTCGCTTTTTGCTTGGCTCTTGTCCTTTAGTTTTAATATATTCACATTTTATCAAAAAAAAAAGAATTAAGATTTAAGAGTTTAAAATTAAAATAATAAAATTACAAAGAATTGTTATATACTAAATTATTTTTAAAATATTTATATATTATATATAATAAATTAATTAAATATAAATTAAGCTTTTTTCTGTGAAGTCGGAGCATAATTCAAGTTTGATAGTGTTTAACTAAAGCTCAATTTAAATTTTATGGATATATATGTACATGCATACTTCCTTTTGTGTGGGAGAGAAGAGTTAGTTAAAGACCGGAAATCCTGAATACCGGCTCTCCAAACCATGTTCTCTCTGAAAAACCTGCCTTCGGCTTCATCGGCGTTCTCCGCATACGCCTCCATTTCCGCTTTCATCATGTTGGTCCGAACCATAGTGGACCAGCTCATACCCCACCACTTCCAAAACTGGATCATTTCCACCATCCACCGCTACTTGAAGCTTCGTGCCTCCTCCACCATGACCCTCATCATCGAGGACCACAACGGCATGTCTCGTAACCAAATCTTTGACGACTCTGAAACCTACCTCTGCACTCAACTCAACCCCAACGTCGATATCCTTAAGATCACCAAAACCCCCAAAGATAAACAAGTCACCCTAAATTTCGCTCAAACCGAGACCATCCCCGACCTTTTCCAAGGGATTCATATTCTCTGGAAATTCGTCTGCACAGAGAAGCACTCCAACGGGGGCTCTAACGGATACGATTTCTACAACAACAGAGATGTTGTTGTTCCCAAACGAACTGAAACAAGGCACTTTGAGATGCAGTTTGACAAGAAACACAAGGAAACGGTTTTTGAGTCCTACATTCCCTTTCTGCACAAAAAAGCTAAACAAATCAGGGATGAAAAAAGGGTTGTGAGGCTGCATAGTCTGGCTGGCTCTTATGGTGTAGGGTCCTCATGGGATAGCATCAACTTAGACCACCCATCCACCTTTGACAAACTGGCTATGGATGATAGTAAGAAAAGGAGTTTGATTGAGGATCTTGATAGGTTTGTGGAGAGAAAAAAATACTATAGGAAAGTGGGGAAGGCATGGAAGAGAGGGTACTTGTTGTATGGGCCACCGGGGACTGGGAAATCCAGTTTGATTGCTGCAATGGCTAATTATTTGAAGTTTGATATATATGATTTGCAGCTCACAAATATTACCAACGATTCATGTTGGAGGAAATTGTTTCTGTCCACTACCAATAAATCAATACTTGTGATTGAAGATATTGATTGTAGTGTGGAGTTGCCAGATCGAGAGATGGCTGCAACTCGACGTCCCCGGGATCCACAGGTTAGTGTTTTTTTTCCCCCTTTGTAAGGGAGTCGTTGGACCATTTCAAATTTATTGTAAGTTTACTCATGGCTAACTATTTGTTCTGTTAAGATTAGAACAAAGTGGTGAGTGTCCAATTATTTTAATTACGAAACTTTAACGTCACATAGTGAACAGATTGAGTAAAATAATTATATAGATGAAAATATAACTTGGATTGGTCCCCGAGTAAAAATAACTTGTATTGAAACGCATTCTTCAAATTTTTTGGTGCACATTACTATCCGAAGAAGTTTGCTTTCGAGGAGTGGTCCCCAAGATGTTCCCCCGTCATTTCAGCGCTCCTTTTACTCGTCAAATATTGAGAATAGTGAAAAACTTTTCCTACTATAAATGAAGTTAATATGACAAGTCTTAATCACCTTTTTCGAAACTTTTTTTTTAAGATTAAATATAAAAAAAAATTAAATATTTTTTAATACATGTTTAGTTTAAATTTTTTATTTCGTATCAAAAAACTCTTCAAACATTCATTTAACTAATATTCTCTTATTTTTTGAAGATTCGCGCTAGCGACATGTTCGATAACTTTTTGAAGCAAAATAAAATTGCTTGGATTAAACCTATATTAAAAATACGCCCATTTTTTATTATAATTATTGTAGATCATAATTTTTAGTGATCATTGCATATTAGTCAAATTTTAAAAGTCAATTTTTGTCAAGTCCAATTGTTTCTTATATCACTTCAATAGTCTTATTTTTACATTTAATGATCTATTCCTCTATTTTTCTTCTCTCTTTTATCTCGCGTGTTCATATGGTTGTATAGGTGCCAATGTGATGTGATGTGATGTGATGTGTGTGTGGTGGTGGTGTGTTCCTCCCTATTGATCTATGCGCGGTTGTGTGTATTAGATCTGTCAAAATGAGGCACAACACCGCACCATAACACGATACGATGCGACACGAAATTATAAGTTAATAGATATAGTCTTATCGGGTTTGGGTCATTAACGGGTCAACACGGTAGATCCGTTAACATAACAGGTCGTGTTTGGGCTTGTACTCTTACACGATTAAACCCGTTTATACCCATTATCACCCGTTAGTGGTACCGGATTTTATTGGGTCGTGTGACCCGAACTAATATTACACCCATTATAACCCAACCCGAACTAATATTACACCCATGAAGACTAATGGGTACTAACGGGTATTAACGGGAAATATCGGGTCACCCAACCCGTTACCTGTTTAGATACGTCAATATTAACGGGTGTTAACGGTTCGGATCGTGTACCCGTTAATATTAACGGGTCGTGTTTGGGTATTATCATTGGACCCGTTAATCTTAACGGGTCGTATACGGGTTACGGGTGTTTTAACCCATTAACACTACCCGTTAACTCGTTAACACGACCTGTTGACAGCTATATCGGTGGTGGTGTGATCTGTGCGGGATAAGTTTGGTGGTGTGTGACAGTGATGCGGTATGTCAAGTGGTTTGCAATGGTGATGTGGTGCTGAATGTATGTGTGTTGGTGTGTATGCGGGTGAGAGATTGGAGGGGAGGGAACCAAGCTCCTGATGTACTTTATGAAACTAGAATTAATATGCATTCTAAGTAAATATTTACTTAGAACATGGAGAAGAAATAGGATAAAAACATTTTCAGTTATGTAATTAGTAGTAAATTTTTACAATAGTAACTTTTTTACATTTATAAAAATACTGATTGTGAGTTTCTTTTGTCACATATACTATTTTTCGTCGAAAGTAACATTTTTCCTGGAGTTATTTTTTCTTATATCATTGAACATTTAACCTTACCGTTAATTAGTTTTTCTGTATTTTCATGCTTCTTCTAAAAGGGGTATGTAAATGTAAATATTTACTATAAGTTATTTTGAACATCTTTTTATTCTTGAAATTGAAACTGTAAATATTAACCTTCACAATAAGAATCTACTATATAAGTTATTTTGAACGTCTTTTCCTTTTAATTGTCAGTGTAAATATTTACCTTAACAATAAATGCTATAAGTTTTTTTTTTAAATTCTTTTTTTAATTCTGATAATAAATATTTACATTCACAATAATTATTTACTTTGAGATTTCTTCTTCTTCTTCGTAAATCTTTACAGTGGTGACGACGACCTAGTGATGATGGAGGTGACGTTATCGTGGTGGTGGTGGCACAGACAGGTGGTGGTGCGATGCTAATAGCGATAGAAGGTGACAGCAGTAGCGACACAGTGGTGATGGTGGTGGTAGCGGTATCGTGATGGCGGTGATTGATGGTTGCACAATGGAGGCCATAGTGTTGGCAAGTGGTAGTAGTATCAGGAGGTAGTGACAATGGTGGTAGCTTTAGGTGGTGGCGGTATTAGGGTTTAGTTATGTATCAAGGGTATTTTTTTCTTATATTTTTTTAATTAATATATTTATATAACTTATTTAATGGTTGATTAGTCAATAAGAATTATATAAAGAAAAATCTATCACACAGGACTAATATATAAAAGCTCCTTATATTTATCACATTTCTATGAGTGCAATAATACCCAAATGAATTTAACCATGCCATTAAAAATATTTTGATATTCTTTTAAATATGAAATTGAAAAACAGAACCCTAAAAGTACATTTAACCTCCTAAACTTTTCAACATTATGCCGAGCCCTTTGAATCTTTTACAATTACATTTTGGCTCTAAACTTTTTGTAAATTATATTTTTCCCCGAAGTTCTATAAAAAAATATTTTGGCAATTAAATTTTCTGTAAATTACATTAACCTCTGAACTTATTGAAAATGATGATACCCCGTGTACTTTATGTAAATGAAATTTTCATGACAAACTTTTTATAAATTACAACTGGACCCTAAATTTTCTATCAATTACATTTTGAAAACAAAAATCTTTTTGCCAAATAAATATGATTTATAGGTTTCTAAACTTTTCTATTCAAAATGAAAAATGAAAATGAAGATGAAAATGAAAATAGAATATAAAAAGCATAAAATAGTTTCCTACAATTAACGTCTAATTCTCTTCGGTAGGTTTCCAAATACTTTTTCCCACGATCACTTTAGAGATATGGAATCACATAATTATAGAGTATATTCCTAATTGGAAAAGAGGAGTGCTACACTTTATCTCTTTCCGAGTTGCTTTAATACATTTGTACCTTTGACTTTTTAGTCAAAGCTACAAATATTCAGTCAAAGGTACAAACATATTAAAGCAATCATGTAATAAATGTAGGTATGAATAGTATTTTTCTTTAAAAAATGTTAAGATGGGCCCTAAGCGCATATATTTTGCGTCTCAAAATAGTAAGTAAGAAAGATTTACATAAATATTTATTTTGAACCTCAAAACACTAAGTAAGAAAATTTTGCATACGTATATGTACTCTGTTAATTATATGTTAAAATTTTCTTTCTATTATATTAGAGTTCTTGAGTCTTTACTCTTAGGCACGTGTGATAAAAGCAGTGTGAGTTAATGGACTTGACTCTGCTTTATATTAGTTGGAGGTACGAAACATCTGACAAAATAATTAAGCACACTATTTATAATCAGCAAGGAGAGATATATCCATTACCTGTAATAAAACTATTTTAAACACATATGCTAACTTATAGTCCAGCACATTTTTTTTTTGGCTAATTAATTTCTTATTGCTTTGTAGTTTTCACTTTCGGGACTACTAAACTTCATAGATGGCCTATGGTCGAGCTGTGGTGATGAAAGGATCATCATTTTCACCACCAACAACAAGGACAAACTTGACCCGGCTTTGCTACGTCCTGGGCGCATGGACATGCATGTTCACATGTCTTATCTTACGGCTGATGGGTTTAGGCTCTTGGCCTCCAATTACCTGGACATAAGTGATCGTCATTGGCGTTTTGTTGAGATAGAAGATCTTATTGGGAGCATGAAGGTCACCCCTGCAGAAGTTGCTGAGGAACTCATGAAGAGCAATGATGTTGATATTTCCCTTGGAGGACTTGTTGATTTCCTCAAGCGGAAGAAGTTGGAAAGCAGTGAAAGTAAAGAGACTAAGAAACAAATTGGAATGCAAGGAAAGTAAAAGGTCTAATTCTGTATCTCCCTAAAACCATTCGGCCCTAGCTATTCCCCCTCCTCTCCCTATCCTTATATGGAGGGTCCATTTGTGAGCCTTTTTTGTCCTCCATCCTCTGGATTTTGCAGATATCTTAGGGCACCGATCAAAGTGGAGGTGAGGAAATGTGATTCAAGACCATGAAGATTTGTCCTTAATCTATTTTTTATTTATGTATTTTTCTTGTTCTTTGTGTTGGTGTGATAACAACTTTAGCTCCATGAATGTCCTCCCCTGTTTGGGTCGTAAATCCTCCCCCTCTTTAGAAGTAGGTTGTGTAATCTTTAGGTTTTTATGTAATCTTTGGTTTATTAATGAAATGATATGTGTTTTTTCTTGATAAAAAAGTAAAAGGGCTAAGAATTGATGGCATTGAAAATCGACCTGTTTAGAAACATACCTGTTTCACAAAAATTGCTTTTTGGATGGAGATTTTGAAGCATTTGGGCTTGAAGTTTATATATTTTTGAATTTTTAGATTTGTCAAACCGATTGCTAGGAAGTTTTTTATCTTCTCCTAAGTTATGGATTTTTCTTAATTAAGCTCAATTTTTCTCATTCGTGTTTATTAAAAGTTTCATCACGGTATTTTCTTTGCTTAGTTCAGATTTTTTGTTACTCAACTAATGGAAGTGTTTTGGCCGAAGTAATTTTGATTTTTAAAAAATTCTTTTGAGATGAATATATGATAATTTATGTTCAAAAATTTAAATAAAAAACTTTAAAATAGTTTATTGTGTGTAAATTCGAATGACTCAATTAAGAGGAGTCCTCATGTTGCAGAGACAGTTGAAAATGTAGTCATAGTAAAGGGATGGTTTCACAATGACTTTTATGGTCTAAATGGAAAAAAACTATTTCATTGTTAAAGAGAAATAGGGTAGAGATAGAATATTAAGAGGAGGAAAAACTTCACATTAATAGGTGTCACAATAATGGAAGGCCACCCCTTATTTATAGTACAAATTGGTAGAGTCCTAAGAAGAGTGGACATCCACGTAAATATGAAAAATACAAATATTAAAATACTCTCCCTTGGATATACACCATTTCCACTATTCAATAATTATTGTCTCATTAAAACCTTACTAAGGAAAACCCATTGAAAAAAATCACTGTAAAGGAAAAAAAATACAGCTTTTGTGATAGCTGAGTTGGTGTTGAACGTGCTCAATACTCCCTCGTTAAAACCTTTACTTGAAAAATCCAGTGGATAGAACCTAGTCAAAGGAAAAAGAGTACAATGCACATATATACTAAACAACGTGTTCTTATAACCTCCTCTTAATAAGATGCCCCCTGATTGATATGTTCAATTTCTCTGTTGGTAGAGTCGATGCATTCCAATCTCGTACATAAACTCTTGAAAGGTTGTCTTTGGTAGTGACCTTGTGAAAAGATCAACTTGGATGTCATTTTAAAAAACTTGCATGACTTCAAATTTATTTCTCTCCTAAAGGTGATGAGTGAAGAAAAATCTTGGTAAAATGTGCTTAGTTATATCTCCTTCGATGAATCATTCTTTAATTTGTGTTATGCATGCTTCACTATCATCATAGATGACACTTGGAACATCTGTAATGTAAGGTAATTAATAAGAACTGGGAATATGCTAAATTAAAGATCTCAAAAATATACATTGACGGCTATCTTCATGACGAGCTAAAATTTCAA
The DNA here is from genome assembly GCA_949130495.1 of Sambucus nigra. Taxonomy (NCBI): domain Eukaryota; kingdom Viridiplantae; phylum Streptophyta; class Magnoliopsida; order Dipsacales; family Adoxaceae; genus Sambucus; species Sambucus nigra. The sequence continues at coordinate 276,753,758 of OX422207.1, read as the reverse complement.
AGTGGTTAAAAGAAGTAGATACTAACGTTTGTTTAGTAAAAGCCAAAAACTAGTAATATTACCACTAAGACTTGTCTAAGATCGACTCTTATGAGGATCAAAGAGATATTCAGAATCTGCATAACAAACTAACTTCGAACTATTAGAATTATAATAATAAAATAAATCCATGTCAGCGGTTTCACGTAGATATTTTAGGATATGCTTGACACTAGCTTAATGCCTTTTGGTTGGTTCATGACTATATCTAGCAAGCAAGTTTACAGAGAATGGAATATCCATCCTAGTGCATTGTGCCAAGTATAACACACTACACCAACATGTTAATTTTGTAACTGCCTTTTTGTGACTGCCAATAGGGGTGACAAACTAGTCACTCCCGGGAGCACTCACAAAATTATTTGTGACTGCCATTAGGGGTGATAAAATTAATTGGTTAAAAAAAATTTGAGTCAATTAGTTTGTTACCGATAATGTGAGTCACAAATGTTACCATATAATTAATTTATGACTCCTATAAGCAGTCACAAATTTATAACTGTCACAAGCACTCACAAGTTTATTAGTAGACGTAAGTTATGACTCTTATGAGCAGTCACGAAATTATAACTGCTATGAGGAGTCACAAATTTTAGTCTTAGACTTAATTTATGACCACTATTAGTGGCCACAAATTTGTAATTGCTATTAGCGGTCACAAATTTTGGTCTAAGACTTAATTTGTAACTGCTATTGGCAGTCACAAATTTGTAATCGCTCCCAGCAGTCACAAATTTTGATCTTAGGGTCCGTTTGGTTCGTGGTGAAATACTTTTCACCGTGTTAAAAGTAAAAGGTGAATTATTAGTGCGGTGATTTTGTTTTCACCATCTCCGTTTGGATGGTCGAGTTTTCACTTGGTGAAAATTTTAACTTTTTCACCATTTGTTGTTTGGATGGTCAAGATTAATATGGTGAAAAAATAAAATGACCATATTACCCACATACTTCAAATGCATATAACTATTTTGATTTTCATCACACAAGTGTAAATGGCCATTAAAAAATATGCATTTACCCCAAACTAAAATTTGACATAATCACCCCCCCACACACACAACTAGTCATATTTCGCTACGCAAGACAAATAAGTAAAAAAACAATACCAATTAAAAATAAAGTCCTTATTAAAAAAGAAAACAGTCCCAATTTAAAAAAAAAATTCCAACAATGAAAAAAAACTGTCATTTGTAAAAAAAAAAAAATCACATTTAAAAAAAAAAGAGTCAACTATAAAAACAGTAGTCCATAATAAAAAAAAAAAGTTCTCAACAATGAAAAAACAGTCCCAAATAAAAGAAAAGTTTTCAACATTGAAAAAAAAGCAATCCCAATTAAAAAAAAAAGTCCCAACTATAAAAAAAAAAGTGTTCCAATTAAAAGAATTAAAAAAAAAATAGTTCCCAACTATGAAACCGTCCCAATTAGTAATTAAATTCCCAACACATTACTATGCACCAAACAAATATTCATTTTTTTTATTTTTTTTATGGGAATAGATATTCTCACCCCCTCTATATGTTCCCCCACACCCTTTGAATAATAAATGACAATTGCGCCCTTAAATTTATAAAAACAAAATGTCCAATTTTTTCACCTCCAACTAAAATAATTACATTTGATAAAAACAAAAAAATTATATTTTCAATAAAAAAAATTATTTTTTATAAGTAATAATAAAAAAAAACTGTTTATAAAACGTAAAATCTTATCGATTTGTTTTATTAAAAAACTGTATATAAAACGTAAAATTTATTTTTCTTAAGAAACTCTTTTCTTAAAAAGTGTTTTATTTTTTATTTACAAATTTTATTTTTGGTTAAAAACTGTTTTTTTTACTCTATTAAAAATAATCTTTTTACTATTTTTAAAAAATATTATCTGCGACAGCGGTATGTATAGGTGGTCTGAGCATTTTTGTCTAATATGTTGGTCCGCGCCAACGGTATGTATAAGTGGTCGAACTGCCTATACATACCGCTGACGGGGACTATTTTTTTGTATAGTAAAAAGATTATTTTTAAAATAGAAAAAAAATAGTTTTTAACTGAAAAAATAAATAACGAAACAATTTTTTTAAATAAATAAAAGAAACTGTTTTTTAACTAGAAATGATAAAAAGAATGTCCATTTTTTAAAATAAATAACGAAATAGTTTTTTATCAACGTCCATTTAAATAAAAAGTAATATGTTTTTTTTATAAATAACATAATATTTTTTAAATGAAAAAATAACTTTTATAATTTTTATATTTTCAGAATATTAAAATTTTAATTTTCTAGAATATTAGGATTTTTATTTTCAAAATATTATGTTTTATTTTTTTCTTAATATTACCTTTTTTTTAAAATAATAGATTTTTGGGCAAAAGATTATATTTGCTCAAATCATATTTGCATAGAGGGTCTTTTGATCTTTTAGTATTTAAATATTAAAAAGGGTGTGGGGAAAGACATAGAGGGTGTAGGAATAGCTATTCTATTTTTTATTTTTTATTTTAATTTTTAATTATTTAAATTATTTAATTTTTTTTTAATTTTTTTAATTTTTTTTTTTAATTTTTTTTAATTTTTTAAAATAAAAAATGAAATTTAAAAAAAATATATTTTTTTAAAATGAATATTTGATGATCGTATTAATTGAGAGGGAGAAATGAATGTGTGATAATTGTAAGTGGAAATAAGAAAGGTTACATTGGTAATAAGATAAATTTCATTGTTTTCACTTGTTAAATTATTCACTTTACCCATGGTTTAAAATGGTTAAAGTTTCACCTCACTTTTCACCATATTCATTTTATTTCACCGTGTTAAATGCCTAACCAAACACATATTTTACCTAGGTGAATTTTATTTTAACGCGGTAAAAAATATTTCACCACGAACCAAACGGACCCTTAGACTCAATTTGTGACTGCTATTAGCTGTCACAAATTTGTGACTGCTATTAACGGTCACAAAATTTTTCACCTACTTTAATTTCCCTCTATCTGTACGTGAAGAGCTCCCGCCCTCTTCTCTTTCTTTCATTTGCCAAAACCTCCATCTGTACTTTTGTGAAGAAGCCGCTGTGCGCATTTCGATCGGTGACTTTGGGTGTGTGCGCATTTCGATCGGTGAAGAAGCCGTTGGGTGTGTGCGCATTTCGATCGGTGAATCAAACCATAATTTCTTAACTGTGAAGGTATATTTTTGGGTATTTTTGCTGTCTAAAGCCCTAATTTCTTGTGACGCCCCGACTAATTAAATACCGGATAGCTACTCCTTTATTAAATTAATACAAAATGCCAAGTTGGATCAGTTAATAGCATCACTGTCGAAAACATTTTAATGATTTCTAACCACCTAGTATTTAAAAAGTAAGATGTCAAATTTTAAATTAAATCTGATTAACGTGCAATAAATGAATTATGAAAGAATAACGTAACCATTCACAATAAAGTCTCACTAAAGTAACCAACAAATAATAACAAGTCTGGAAGAAATACTTCTCACGACAATCCCAATATGGAAATAAATAAAACAAGTCTGAATCCTGAATTAATTACAAACCAAAGTCTGAATAACTGAAATATAAAACGTCTCTAAAGGAAATGGGCGACATGCCCTACAAATGATAAAACTGAATATGGAGTCAAGACTAGAAAGGAGGCGTCTACTGTCAAGGCCCTGTAACTTCCACAACAGCTACAGCTCGTCACCTGAATAGAATTTCCTATGCATGGTGTCCTTGTGGCTGGTCACCTAAAAGGTTTTTACAAAAATAGATTTGAAAGCAAACGGGTCAGAGCCCGAAAGTGGAGAGTATTTTAAAAACGACAAGTGCTTTAATAACATTAAAATAATGAATGCAAAATACATGTTAAGACGTGCACTTATATGAAATTCTCACCTCTCGACTAATTGTGCACTCCTAACGTACCGTACCCATCTAAGTGACATTCATATCTAACTAAACCGTCATAAGTTCTACCCCTTTCTACTCGATTCCCATTATACATTCTAACGTTATCAATTAAATAGAGGTTTTACTTAAACTCGGATTCTCAATTATTAGTAATACAATTCACTACAGGTTATCCCTTTTTATTTTCTCAAAGCGTTACTATAATTATACTCACAATAGCAACATGAAAGTTCTCATTATTTAAGCGTATATTATTCACGTCATGAATATACAATACAAGAACCCGAGACTAAGCTGCGGTACACACATACTCTGTTATCCATCCTGTTACATCACGTACATAAGGATTACGCATTCCGAATCTCTCAGGAATCGTTCTCAGATAACAACAATCACAAACAATGGAGGCGGACACAGTCACATCACATGGATCACGCACATACCTACGCTCCCACGATCAGCATTCTTATTAACTTCCCAATAAGTCCTTCTCTGACCTATGTCCTCGAGGTACCAATCTAAATCCGGGCAACACAAATATTAGATGGCCCTAAGCGAACGTAGACCTCCCGTGATAGCATGTATGGTAGGTATGTCATACACATAAAATCATATACATATACTAAGCATGCACACATCCTAGTAATTACCATAATTTATTAGTGGTATACTTCTCATTCTTATACCCACTTATAATGTTACGCAATTCACATATCCCCGGTTAATACTAACATTTAAATCGTCAATTATTCTCACATCGTAATTAGTCACTCACGTCCTAATCCACAATTTTCATTTGGTTCAAATCACACTTCTATGTTTTACTCCTCAATATATCCCAACTATCTCAATTAGTCATCAAGGGAATGTTATCACTACAATTAAACCAGGTTACGGGACATTAGAAATCAAATCAGGCCAAAAAGGCTAATCTGTCAACTCGTTAGAAGTCTCGTTCGAATGAGGTCGTTCGAACGAGAGTTCGTTCGAACGAAGTGGGCATCTAACGAGATCTCATTCGAACGAAGGGAATCGAATGAACATCCCACTCGTTAGAAGGCAAACTGTCAACTCCTTAGAAGCTCGTTCGAACGAGCTCGTTCGAACGACCTGGGTAGGCCTTCTAACGAAGTGACAGTTTCGAGTCCAGAATTTTCCTATCTCGTTTTCCCAATTTTCTTCACCTCTAATCTCATATAAACATCATTCTAACAGTAGTTCAAGGTTTCTAATCATTATTAAACATACTTAGGTCGTATATTAACATATATATGGGATCAAATCATCCTAAACCGCATCGAATCATCAAATCTCCCCAATTTTTCCCAAACCTTATGAACATGAACCCTAGAAATTTAAAGTCTTCAATTTGCATAAATAAATCCATTTTTGTAAAATAAAAAGTAGTAATTCTTTTAGTTCAATCACCCAACAACAATTCTACATGCAAACCTATATCATAATCTGAAGTTATAACTCCAAATTACATGGGTTTTTACAAGTTTCCCAATACAATGCAATTATATCAATTTATAAGCATGGAAGAAGCATTCTCTTGAAATTAACGTAATTAAACCACTTGCCTTAGATAGATCTCTGAATTTGGTGTTGGTGAATGAGTTGATTCTCCCCTTTCTCTATGGATTTCCTCCCAAGGTTGAAGATGGTGGTTTTCTCTTTGGGAACCTCTTCTAACTTCTCTCCCACTTCTTCCTATAACTCCCGTAGCCCTTTAGTTGGTTAAGTGCTGGTAATGGCTTAGTGGATTAAAAAATAACCTAATATTAAGTCCCAAATTTCGTTGGTTATTATTCCCAAAATTTCAAAATTACCAAAATACCTTTTTAAGTTGCCGGTATGGCCCGAAAATGCCCCGGGACCCAAACTAAACCTCGGCTAGTGTTTTCTGACTATTTCGACCCTGACGAACACGTTGGCGCACTCAAAATAACCAAATGATTGATAAAATTAAAATTCACTTTTTAATTAACAAAATTACTTTCCCGACGCGACTGACACGTGCGTCCCAACTAAATTTCCAACTTGTCGTATTTCAGTCTCGCGACAATTTCCATATATTCAATATTCATTATAATCAAATAATACCCATTATAATCAAATACCAATTCACATCTCATTAGTATTTTATCCGGATTAATTCTCAATTAATACCCATTTAATTCAATTAATCCCATAAATAAATATCACAAAAATACGGGGTATTACATTTCTGTCTAAAGCCCTAATTTCAATTCTTATTATGTGTGTGTGCATTTTGATTCTTATTATGTGTGGGTATGTGTGTATATTTGTGCGTATGTAGAGATTTCTGTTTATATGTGTGTGTATGTATATGTATGTATAGATTTATGTTTACATGTGAATGTATGTATGTGTATGTATAGATTTCTGTTTATATGTGTGTTTATGAGTGTATCTATATACAAATTGTATTTTATGTTAATAAGCCCTAAAAATTTTATTGAGGTTATTTTTTTGACAAAATATTATTCAAAAACTCTAGACATTATATTTTTTTGACAAAATATAATCAAATGGATTTTTAATATTACGAGTTTTGCCCGAGCTTTGTGATCAACGTTCTCTAGACAAAATATAATCAAATCTGATTGTTTTGTTGTGAGTATATCTACACATCGTTTAACCTCTTTCGTTTTTTTAATATTATCTTGTTTGGGAATATGTTAGATTTTTTTCAATAATCATTTTATACTATTCATATTTATTTATCTAAAAATTAATTAAATAACCATTGTTTTGTGCTCGTTGAAGTTTTGACGTTTTGTGCTTGGTCGGGTTTTCCTGTGAGTTTTAATGCAATGATAGTATTAATGCAATGATAAGCCAGAGATTATGTTCTAAATATCAGCTCAAACTTCATTTAGTTTTATAATTTACTGAGTTTCTATTTGTTTGTATTATAGAATTAATGGGCTTTCCATAATATAAAAAGTGGATGGGTGAAAGTTGTAGAGTGGGGCAAGTATACGTTAATGGGGTTAAAGACTTTGTGAATTATACAACGAAGAATCTCGAAACAGATATTATCCCATGCCCGTGCAATCGTTGTAAAAATGGTAAACGCTTGAAACGGGTAGATGTAAAAGTACATTTGTTTCATTAGGGTATGCAAGATGACTACATGTTTTGGCATTTCCATGGGGAGAGGGAATTTAAGTATATTCCAGAAGAAATACTTGTCCATGAAACCGTTCACACAAATGGTGACCCGTTAGTACATGCTAGGTTAAACGATCTCATAAATGATACGTATGAAGTGCACGCGGCATAAGAAAAGCAAGATAGTAGAGGGAATGCTTTAGGATGTGATTATCATATTGGAAACGATACGGACCAAGTTAAGGATTATATACGGTTAAAAGCAGCAGCCACAACACCATTATACCATAACTCCAACCCCGACCACACAAAGTTATATGCCATGGTTGGGTTGCACAACTTAAAGAGAAAATTTGGCTTGCCTAGAAAAAGTGTGACGGCAATACTCCTCTGGACAAAAGATTTGCTCCCCAAACAAAATACATTGCCAGTCAATTATCCGATCATGAAGGGTAATTTGAAAGGTTTGGGTATGAAATACAAATCAATTAATTGCTGCAAGTATGACTGCATTTTATACTATAAGGAGCACAAGGAAAAACGGGATTGTCCTGTATGTAAGGAACCTAGATATGAACAAAAGATGATAGTACATAATAAACGTTTGTAAAAAGTAGATACGCAAATACCTAAGAAGGTGTTAAAGTATTTCCCTTTAGGTCCTCGATTGAAGAGACTTTACACTATACCTTGGATAGCAGAGGCAATGACTTGGCATGGTCGAGAGGAGGCGGGTGAGAATCTCATGCGACATCCGATTGATTCATCTGTGTGGAAATCTGCAAATCAGCGATACCCAGACTTTGCTATAGAAATACGCAACGTTCGCCTCAGAATATCAGTCGATGGGTTTAACCCGTTTGGCAAATTGAGCACAGATAAGAGTATATATCCTGTGTTTACAGCGCCTTTAAATTTGCCCCCGTCGTTGTGCATGAGAAAGGAGTTTTCAATTTTTTCGTTGTTGATACCAGGTCCAAAAGCACCGGGTAGTGACATTAATATTTTCTTAGCGCCACTAATATATGAATTGAATGAGTTATGGGTTGAAGGTGTGAGAGCGTTCGACTCGTACAAAAATGAGGAATTCATTTTGAGAGCTATGTTGATATGGGCATTCATGATTTTCCTGCTTATGGGACCTTATCTGGGAGCAATGTACATGGTTACCTAGGTTTTCCTATATGTGGCGAGGAGATTGAAGCCAGATGGCTTAAGAAAAGTGGTAAACTTTTTTATCATAGTCATCGAAGATTTCTGCCCCAAAGTCACAAATTCAGGTCAATACGAAGAAATTTTCTCCCAGAAGGCACCGAGATGTGACCACCTCCACCAAGACTTTCTGGTTTGGAAATTGAAGAAAGGTCATTAAGGGCTGATCAAAAGTTGAGGGGGAAACACCCCATAATTTTGGCCCAAAAGCGTAAAAGAAAGGATATTGATGTGAAAACGGCGTGGTCGAGGAGATAAATAATGTTTGATTTGTCATATTGGAAGGAACATCCTGTGAGACATGTGATAGACATAATGCACGCTGAGAAAAATATTATTGAGCATCTCGTAAGAACATGCTTTGGTGGTTCTCATTCCAAGGATGGAGAAAAAGCCCGTGAAGATCTTCGTGATTTGAAGATTAAAAGATCATTATGGTTGAAAGAAGATACAAACACAGGAAAAAAGCATATGCCAGTTGCATATTATACTTTGAGCATTGAAGGAAGAAATATCTTCTTAAAAACATTAAAGGGCTTGAAGGTCCCTTCTAATTTCTCATCCAACTTACGCAGGATTATCTGCGACGCAAGAAAAGATTTAAAAAAGTGCAAGTCCCACGATTGGCATCTAATAATGCAACTTATGCCTCTATTGTTCGGACACTGTTTTTCGGAACACAAGGATCTTCGAAGGTCCATTCTACAAATTATCTTATGTTTCTCCCTATTGTGTGAGAAAGTTGTCAACAGGACGCACATAATGGCAGCAAAAGAAACTTTGACCGGGGCTATATGTGTTTTGGAGAAGCACTTTACTCCCTCATTATTTGACATAAACATCCACCTTTTAGTTCATTTGTGCGATGAAGCACTTTTATGTGGACCAGTAAGGTACCGATGGATGTATCCGTTCGAATGATTAATGAAAACTTTTAAAGATTACGTTAAGAATACACGGTACGTTGAGGGGTCCATTGCTGAGGAGTACATTATGGAAGAGGCTTCCTTGTATGCAAAGGAATATATGCCTAACCCAAATGTTAGAGGTCGTGAATGCTTTATTGATGAATTAGAAGAGTTTGTTGAGGAGGAGGCCCTGGAGAAAGGTAAGGTAGTGAAGCTAACAAGTACACAATATAACCAGGTGGCTCAATATGTATTCTAGACGTATGAAGACATAGATAAATAGAAAATGTGATTTTATTTAAAGTGTTTTGTAAAATAATGTAATATGTTTGATGTTATATTCATTAGAAATTTATATTTTTAGTGTTTTAACCTAAGCAATATAATGAGTGCGGGCATGCCAAGAGGAAGAAGGGAGGCGCGAGCGCAGATAATGACTTTAGGCATTGGGTAGCTTCCGAGGTGACTACAGTAATACCTCACTTTTATTTACTGTCTTTGCAACATATTCACAATGCAAATACTTTCTTGGTTTTAGTTATTGAAAGCTGGTGAAGTATCGACGAGGCTTGCACGCTTAGCAAATGGGCCTAGTTTTGTAGCCAAGGAGTTTGGACAATATCGTGTCAATGGTTTTGTGTTCTCTTCAAGAACACGCGAGTTAAAACTCATTGGTAAATAAAACAGCGGCATTTCATATAAATAATTAACTCATTTCAGGGCAAGCACAAAAGATAAAAACTTGATAGAAGCTGAGATGATGTATTATGGGATTATAAAACAAATTATCCTATTAGATTATATATCTTTTAGCATACCTGTATTTTACTGTGATTGGGTGAGAGTGGAGAACAAGAATGCATGTATGGTCGACCCTGACACCCTCATGGTGAAGGTTGATTTGGCCAAGTTGAAGAGTAAAGACAATGTCAATGATTAGCCATTCGTTTGTGCATTCCAAAACTTAAAGCAAGTGTTTTATGAAAGAGCCCCAATAATGATCCATGGTCTGTTGTTTTACATTCTCCTCAGCTCTTGACTACATCGTTAGACGATATAGAGGCACCTATCGAGATTCAGTCTATTCTGGATGACAACCCAGAATTAAAGAAATTATTAAACGCATTAGAGGAGTAGATGTTTAATTGTGGCATGTTATGTTGTTTTAAATGTTGACTTGAAAATTATGTATAATAGCATGTTTCAATTATTTCGTAGCATGTATTCATAGTGACTTTTGTTCAGAAGTTTATTATTACTTTTTCCAGGATGTTATATATTGTATATACATGCAACGATTTTCAAAATAGGTCTTTTATAGAGAACACGTCAATTTATCGGCATGGCTATCGAAAAATCAAACAATGCAATTACTTGCGAGATCATGGGTGGAACATACCTAAAGCATATTTATTTCAATCAATTCTACGCACACTACCTCAAAGTTGGGATGAAGCAGTTGAAAGGGTTTTCATAAAACACAATCCAAGTAATGCGATGCAGTTAGTAGAGTTTGTAGAACTCGAAGAAAGAAAAATTCATCCTTTGTGGATAGAACTGAAGAGGATAAGGATGCATTCAGACTCTCCTGTGAGAAAACATATGCATAACAAAGTTAACATCTATTATCGACTTAGGATAGAAGGCATACGTCCTAATATGTTTAGTGTCAGAAATGCAATTATCAACACACTTCCGCGGACATGGCCAATAAAAACTTTACGTGAAATGATGAAGTATGAAACTTATGACATGGTTGAATTATCAAAACTTTTAGAATATGTTGAAAAGTTATAACTTATATTATATTTTTTTATATTATTTCCTTACTTTTGTATTAACATATGAACTAATGCATAAATATAAAAATGTAAAAAATGGCGTCCGAGAATACAATTCCATCATCTAGGCCAGAAAGTTCAAGTCATGATGAACATTCTGCCATTGATTCTCGTGCTGACGTTTCCCTTAACCTATTTGGTTTGCCAATAGGTGGCAAGAATCCTTTTAAAGCTCGAGCCTTGTATTTGTTAAAATCTTGTATTGGCTTAAAATATGAGAGTTGGGATACGGTTGAGCAAGTAAAAAAGGACGACTTGTGGGATACGCTCATGAAAGAGTTCAATCTTTCGGCCGACCAAAAGGAGGGGTCCATGAAAGACATTGGTATTCAATTGAAGACTTTTAGAAGTAACCTCCGCTCGACTTATTTTGAGGGATTGGACAGTGATGGGATAAAGGCCCTGAAGGATCAAGTATCGGAGAAAGAGCATATCCCTGTTCGTGAGTGGAATGAATTCGTCTCGCGCGAAGCATCTGAGGAAAAATTGAAACAACGACACCAAGGCTGGGTGAACAGGGCTAAAAAGATTAACGTCCATTGTCTTGGTCGGATGTCGTATGCTGAGAAAACCGAGGAGATAGTATACACCCTTTCTTATTTTAATGTGTATATATATTATATGTCTTGCTCAAATAGTTAATGGAAAATTAATTTATAGGTGCTTAACAATAAATGACATGTTAATCGTTCGAAAGTGTATCTCAAAAGTCGTAGGCAGAAAACTGGGGAGTTTCACCCATAGGTAGCTGATGATATGGTGAGTTTCGTAATCTTAGTTGTAATAATTAAATTCCTTTAAGTTTCGTCGTTCAATGGTTTTAATCGATTCATAAATAATTTTGCAGCAAAAATTGAGTGAGCTGAGAATTAGTCAAGGTTCTTCAAGCCAAAACAGTATTGATACACATGCATTGACTGCCTTTAGAGAAAAAGATACTAGGGGGCGACTCGTGGTGTTGGACCCGTGTCCAAAAGTAAACTTAAGGCAATTGCTCCTATAGTATCACAGTTGACTAAAGCAAAGACACGAGAAGAAAAACATGATGAGGATATGGCATTTCTCAAATCATCCGTTACCATGCTTTTAAGTGCTTTTGAATCGAATGGATTGAAAATACCAAATCCAAGTCCTCACAATTACACTCATGTCTCACATCCAAGTCCTCGCAATTATACTCCTGTCCCGCTTCCAAGTCCTCATAATTACACTCCAGTTTCGCATTCAAGTCCCCACGATTACATTCCTACCCCCTCCCCCCCCCCCCCATCAACTGAGACAAACTTTGGAGATTCAACTGAGCCAAACTTTGGAGATTTAACTGATCCTCCACATAATCCATATGTCGATTTATTAGATTTTTCAAATCAGAGAAAGATTGCAAATGGACAAGTTGTTGCTTCAGTTGCTACTAGAATGGTGGTGTATGGCCATCAATTGTTGATATTTGAATGTAAGGTTTACGTTAGTAGTGTTGAGCCAGGAGAAGAGAATCATCCATTGTATCATCGAAGTCATGGGGCGAACACTATTAAGGATGTCGAGAAATCTTGGGTGGTTTGGCCGTTGCTTTGTCTTATCCTTAAGTGATCCAGAGTAATTTGTCTTGAGAATTTTGAACAAATTGTCAAAGTGAACAATTAGTAGTGTTTGAACTCTATTTTGAATATTAGTAATCTGTTTTGAATCAATTAGTAATATGTTTTGAATGTATCCAGTGTCTATCTATTTTGAATATTAGTAGTGTTTTACCAATTTAGAATTTCTGGCTTGAACAGAGGCATAGAGTAGCCTTGTGTTAGCTTCACCTTCTAATAACCACCTGCATCTCATTTTTTTATGCCAAAAAGATTCTTCCTGCTTCAAAGCTACTAAGAGCTTTTTGACTTTGGATGTGGATAGATTCTCTGTTAAGAGAGTTGGGATCAGACTCAAACGGGGTCTCTTTAAAGTCAACTTCTTCCTCTAACTGATGAACTTGATCAATTGGGGTTTGAAGATCTATTCCAGCTAACTACATCTTTTTTAAGTCTATGATGTTTTAAAGAGAAATTTCTGAGATGATTAGCTTCAAGAGGTGAGTTCCAAGAATTAAGAATGACTGAATTGATATCAGGTAAAAAGAATCGGAAGTTGAAGAACAGATCACCATCGGTACCTTACTGGTCCAAGGAAACACCCCTGTTCCCAAAGTCCAAGTTCGTTGTCAAGTGTCAATCAATTTGACTCTTAATTTGTTTTACATCTTTAATTTACCTAGTTTAAGTGCTTCTGAATTTTTTTTTCTTTTCTTAAATGGCTTCATCCTATGAGGTTCCTAGTTGACTTTTCTGGTTTTCATAATTAGGGAGATAAATTTTAGGCGATGAATTGTGCTACGTGATTGGCGCCGACATTTGGGCTTCATGCAAAAATCTTGTTTGTATTCTTTTGTAGTAGACCGTATATCCCTTGAAAAGTGGCATTACTTTTTCCTACACTATCAAACTTGTACATGCTAGGTCCAGAGTTCACATCAAATAGCTCGGTTTGGGAGTTCGTTAATAGGTCTGCAAACGAACAACTCTAGTTTGGCTAGTTAGTTAAGCAAACGATCGAGATCGAGCTCAAGATTGGTCTCATTCAGAAAATTGTGCTTGATTAGGCTTGGCTTGAGCTCCCCTTATTTAGTCTCCTAGGGCGTAAACAAGCTCAAATAGGTCCAATCGAATCGGGTTGTTCGAGCTCGGCTCGTTCGTTAAGCAAAAATACTGATCTCTAATTTGAACTCAATCTTATTAAGTATTGATTTTGATTATGCTCAGCTTGAGCTTGGTTCGGCTCGGTTTGGTTTGTTTGGAGCCCTAGTCGTCAGTAATGACTTCACAACTAGTGTGCCCTAATCCTCCATCTGGCGTAAGCGCACCAAGATTGCAAACTGACTAAGGTGGTGCGGAAACACCATATAAATGCAAACGGATGTAGTGAAATTCATGATTTGGCCTAGTCAGATCCGTGTAACATCTTTAAACTAAAATTAATTTAAGTGAATTCTTCAAAGGCCTAGGCCAAAAGGGAATATTCTAACTATGCATCAATCAAAGCCCATCAAGGCTTAGTTTGACAATAATCAGCCACTGTCTGCTCTATGATTTTAAAAGGCTTAAGGTCTTTGTTTTCTCCTACCGATATGGGACTAACAATGTATTGGGAGTTACTAGTTGTGTCAAAATTTTATTTTTTAGTATATATAATATATGTATTCACAGTTAGGAAAACGTTCATCCAATTGATGTGGGATTTCATCCTTCCGTCCTATCTACCCTATTCACTCTCAATCTCCCACATACCAAATCTTCCTCTTCCTCTCCAGGACAAACCATTAGATGAATATGATATTAATTGCTTCAAAATGTAATGGTTAAAGACTTGCAATAATGTACAGAATAACATCCTTAATTACCTCTTATTTTTAAGATGTTTCCAAATGAAGATATTGTTATAAATATATTATATTCTATAAGTATGAAGTATCTTTTTTTTAAAACTTTATAAAAAATACATATAGATGCTCTGTTGGCGCTTTCAAATCCTGTTAAATTTATATTGGACGCTTTGGCATATAGAGTGCCTAGTTCACAAGTTAGGTAATAGGACCCTTCTCAAAAAGATAATATGGTTTAGAGGTTAGAATGCAGAGTTTACTTGGTTATTTGAGAGACTGCCTTCTAAGTAGCCAAACATAAATACCACTTCCCTAACACTGTTTTAAATTGCTATGGGTAGTGATTTGATCACATCCTAATAGATCTGTTTAACTAATCGGTTAGCATCTTTATGCATGGGGATGATTTTAACCCATGAACCTGAAATAGTGGGACGCAATATCCTTTTATATTGCCCAACTACTATACTGTCCAGGGAATGCCAACACCCTAGTGATTTTGGTATGCACATTATCAAACATAGTACACCATTTAAATACACTGAAATTAGCAGTCTGGCAAATATTTTCATATTTCTTCCCTTAATTTTTTTATGATAAAATAATTAAACTCGAGTGAATTCATAACGTGCTACAATCTAATAATGAATAGATTAGGTATTTTCAAGAGAATAAAAGTTTGCGATATGCATACGTGTTTATGTATATAGTTCTCATGTATGAAATCTCAAAGTCGAATAAAGAACTTGTGTCGTAAGAATATTAGAAGTATTTATAATTATGACATTCTAATGGCTAGTGTTTAGATTGAGCCCAACTCGTGTGAACCAGATGATCTAGATAAGCCTACCTCTATCATACCAGATTCTAGAGGGTTTGTCATATTGCATTTTGTACCTGGTCCATGTACCCAAACGATCCTTGTTTTAGGTAACATTGGGTTTAACTTGGATCACACAGACCTAAACCTCATAGTGCGTCTTTGTCTATTAATGGAAGGATATTCGTTTGTCCAAAGGCGTCTAAAATTACTCTCGTGTATCCCACACTGCTAGTTTTCTTCTAGCAACTTTACTTTCTCCGCTTACTACTCCCCACCTTTCTTGCTCAGCATTGGCTATCATAGATTCCTCCATTACCTAACAATTTTGGTGAACTTCTTCCAATGATCTTTTTTTTCCTTTTTCATTTCTTTCTGGCACATGAAACGGATAGACTGATCGGGCTCTAGTGAATGGATAATCCCTTCTAGATACTTCTTGGGAATCGATCCACATTCAATATGGTAGTTGTACCATCATTACTGGACAGCAAATATCTTGCTCTTCAGCAGAATACTCCCAAGTTATTCATTGTAATTAATGTACTTGTATGTATGATTCACTAATCTGTGTAGAAACCTATAAGCTAAACTAAAAAAAAGGGTAATAGGATTCTGACTTCTGGCAAAATATTTTTTGGCAATTACATTCTTGGTATAACAATCCACTAAAAATAATACTTTGAGCCTAACAAGGTGCAGATATTTTGAAGGTGTTCTCCATCCTTGATTAAGCATCTAGGTCCAGATTCTGAAAATAATCAGTATGGTTGTAGCTGTTGGAAGCTTTTTTTTAATAAGACTTAAAACACTACCTCCCTCTTGTATTTCTATTGACTAGATACTAGATAGTCCTAATTTCTACCTGTAATTTATGTTGTTCCCTCCTCCTAATTAGCAGACCTAATCAGTGTTCTCAGTGTAGGTGCCACCGCCTAGGCTCTAGGAAGTGGATGTATGCCTCACCTAGGTCCTATTTAGCTGGAAAAAATATCAAAGTGATTATGTTGCGCTTAGGGGGTGTGTGGATTAATTGGGTTGGTTAACTGGGTGGGCTAGGCAGGGGATTTATTGGATTTGAGATTTTTTTTGTCTATATTAATTTGTTGCTCTTATCTTTATTTATCAGATTCCGATGATGTATACCAGTTAACAAATTAGATGCAGTCTATTTAGTCTGAAATATTCAAGAAATACTTCCTCTTTAAGTTGAATTGTGAATGTCTTCATATTCTTAAAGTTCTTCAAATATGCAAGAATCTTAATATTAATCACATTTTATTATTTGCAGGCATACACATGGCATACCCGGCATACGTAGTATTCAAAGGCCTAAATTCAGGTGTTTACACTTCGTGGCAAGTAACACAAGCACAAGTTAATGTATACCGAGGTGCCGTATTCAAAAAATTTGAGTCCATTGAACTTGCTCAATAGGCATAATCCGAGTACACGAGGGAGGATGTCACCGCATCAATACCCCCCACGGATGATATACCTAGACTTCACGAATCGTATCCACTGCGTGGTGACTTCTGGTCTAGATTTAGAATGATTTGTTACATGTTCATGACATTCCATGTCATCGAAGTGTTGTGTCGTTATTTTTTTTAGTTTATGTTTTATTCTATGTTCATTTTGTACTTGGCGCCCACTTAGGGGTTGTTTGATGTTAAATTAAGTTTAAACAAGTTTTATGCGTACTGGATATTTGGAATATGAGAAATATAAATGAAATGTTGTCAAAATTTTTAGACTTGTTATCATGATATTTATTTTACTTTCATTATTTCATCATTTTGTGAAAATATAAAGATATTTGTAATAGCTTTTACAACACTTAACAAATTCAATTTTGTAACTGCTAATAGGAGTCACAAATTTGTCACTACTATCAATTTTGTAACTGCTAACAGCAGTCACAAATATATGATTCGTTACTGATATCAGCAGTCACAAATATAACATTCGTAACTGCTGTCAGCAGTTACGAATGTTATATTTGTGACTGCTGAGAGCAGTTACGAATAGCAGTTACAAATTGGGGTCACCAGTCATAACCCCATAGGGGTTATAAAAAATTGTGACTGCTGTTAGGAGTTATAAATTTTCTTTTGTCACGCCCTAAATTATGACGGTAAATAGCAGTTATAAAAGTCATTTGTGAGTGCTAACAGCACTCACAAATCTCCCATTTTGGTGTAGTGACACTGCACCAGTTGCACTTAAATAGGGTACTTCTAGACTTGATATTTTATCCTCTTCCTCTTTATGATGGTATGGATCATTCTTTATATTCAAAGATCGGTAAACCATGCGGGTACTTAGTGGGTACGATTTATGCATATTAAATCATTTTAATACCTTTTCAATATAATTAAACTTGTGGACCAAAATCCCACTAGAATTTTTCTCGATCTGCAGTCCGAGATCAAATTTAGTTTTTCCAAGCTCTTTCATCTCAAATTATTTGTTCAAATAGTTAGCAGTTGTTTCGAGCTCTTATTGAGTCCCGATTAAATTTATATCATCCCATAAACTACTATTATTTCATATCCTTTTGTGGATTTCTTTATAAATACACAAGGACAAATTGGATTGTTTTCATACTCTTTCTTAGATAAGTATTCACTAAGACGATTGTTAAAAAATACAATGAATGTCTTAGTCGGATCGAGTGCATACTACTTGGCTTTGCTTCAGGCAAAGAAAATTCTTCAGGGATTTTCATGTATATTTTTTGTCTAAGTCCTCATATTAATAAGCGGTCATAACATTTATGAGTCTCATATCAAGATTTTCAGAAACCACTAAGCTAATCAGGTATCGGAAAGTTATACCATCCAAAGTAAGGGAGTATGTTTCCTCAAAATCAATCTCAATTTTCTGCTGGAAACCTTGAGCAACAAGTCGTACCTTATATCGAGTAATTTCATTATTCTCATTTTTTCTTACAGACACCCACCGATAACTTATGGAGTTAAAAAAAAAATTGGGATTTTGCTATAGGTCGAAATACACCTCATTTTATTTAGAGACTCAAGTTCTGTCTTGATGGTAATTTTTCATTTTGTCCAATCTAATCTTTGTCGACATTTATTTAGAGTGCTTGCTTCATTAACATCATCATTGATCCTTCAAATTCTTATAGCTACTGCATATGAAAATACATCATTAATGACAGTTTCTTTTCAATCCCCCATTTCTCCCGAATATGTATAAAACATGGAGATATCATTATTATCATTAGGTATCTTCGCCTCTTCAGGGGCTTGTGTAGTCACTTTCGGAACTTGTACCTTTTCAAGGACAATAACCTCTTCAGGAGTTTCATAGAAAGTGAATGTTTTATTCATAACCTCTTTAAGAGTATATGAGGGATATTCTTCTGGCGTGCAACAAATTCATTTTCTACTAAAATCAAAGTTTGTCCTATTGGTATATCAATTTTGGCTGGCACATTTGCAATGGGTACATTAGACTTAATTAATTTTATAACATCATTGAATACATCGGGTAATTTATAGTAATTTACTGAAGATGCCATATCCTTCGCACTTTAAGCTCATATTAAGCAGTACGGGAGTCTGAATGAGACAAAATGGAAGTGTTCAATGTTAATTCTCATTGTTCTTCAGGAACGGACTGTACTTGTGGTACGTTCTTTATCTCCCCTAACGGCGAGAAGAGTGTCTCATCAAACTAACAATTTGCAAATCTAGCGATAGATACATCACCTATCAGTGGCTCAATATAGGGGTGGCTATTTTTGACACGACACGACACGATAACCCGACACGAACTCGACACGAAGTTAGCGGGTTAGAGTTGATGATTTCTTGACACGAACTCGAATATGACACGACCCGCCAACACGAATAATAAACGGTTTGGGTTAGTGTCAAGCGCGTATAACTCGAAAATGACACGAATAGACCCGCTTAACTCGTATTTTATGGAGAATATATTACATAATTTATATATCTTGATAGGCATTCTATAAAATTCATGGAGAATCAGATGATAAATTATTTACGTGTTGAAAGAAATTAAAATTAATTAAATTTAAGTTATTGTAGGCCTATGATTGGTTAAGAGAGAAGAAACAAATTATTTTATATTTTACTTAATGGGTTATGCGGGTCAACCCGAACACGACACGATAATAAATAGGTCAGGTTAGTGTTTTCTCATCTGACACGATTAGTTAAATGGGTCGGGTTAGGGTTGACTAATACTTGACACGAACCCGACATCACACGACCCGAACACGACACGACGCACACGAATTGCCACCCCTAGCTCAATATAACAAATGATTGATGGAAAATCATAATCAATATATAGTCCCAAATGACGTTAGGGACCCATTTTGGTACGCTGGGGTGGAGGATGGGCATGTGCACTGCACAACCAAATTTATGCAAGTGTGATATATTTAGTTGACATCCAGACACAAGTTGAGAGGGTAGAAAAGGATAATAAGCAGTAGACTTAAGCTTAATTAACTTAGCAGCGTGTAGGATAACATGTCCCCTAGCAGAGACTGGGAGTTTGGACTGCATAAGTCAAGGTTGTGCAATAAGTTACAGACGTTTAGTTAAAGACTCAGCTAAACCATTTTGGATATGGACATGAGGGACAGGGTGCTCAATATCAATTTCTTGTGATAAACAATAATCATAAAAAACTTAAGAAGTAAATTCTCCCACATTATCTAAACGGGTGAATTTAATGTGTTGATCAGGAAAATGTTCTCTAAGTTTTATTATTTGAGCAAGTAATTTTGCAAAGGCTAAATTACGAGTAGATAACAAACAAACATGTGACTAAATAGTGGATGCATAAATTAAAACCATACATTATTTAAAAGGTCCGCTAAAAGGGTGGATGGGGACATAAATATCCATTTGAATTATTTGTAAAAAAGATGATGACCTAAAAGCTATTTTGAGAAAATATGTTTAAGTGGTTAATATACCTTGAGAACAAGGAGTGAAAAAATTATTATCAGGTAAAGTAAGTTCTTTGTTTGTTAACGAGTACTCATGCAATTTATTAATAATTCGACACAACATGTTTTATCCAGGGTGACCAAGCAGTCATGCCATAATATCACATTATTAGGATCATTGAGCTTCCGATTCATGACAATATGTGATTTTACAATATTAATTATTGTATGGTATAAGCCCACGGATAGTGTAGGAAACTTTTCTAGTGTAAGATTATGGCTTCTAATACTAGAATAATGTAAAGGGCCTCTATGTAACCTTCATTACATATTCTCATATGATACGCGTTCATTCTTATGTCCTTAAAACTCAATAAATTCCATCTAAAATTTCTTGAGTATATAGCATTATTTATGAATAAGTGGGTAACCCATGTGTACTCTTCCGGAGACATTAATGATCGTAGTAGGACAAGCTATAGTGAAAACATTTTATGTATTGTACACCACGTGTGAGAAAAAATTCTGATTTTTCAAAATGGTATGGGTTGTCCCACTAACTACTAAACAGGTATCATCGTTTACTATTACTTACGTATCCATACCTTTAAGATGAGTAAATAGATTTTAAAATTCAATCCACCAATTATATAAGCATTGTAAAAAAATATAAACAAACAATTAACTAATAACTACTCTAATAAAGACATAAAGATAATGTTGAACTATTCACATCTCAATATTAAATGTTAATCTAGTACTTAGAACGTCAATTTCTATTAAATGTGTAATATCAAAAAATATTATTCAATATTGTAGAACTTTAGGTTCTATTTTAGATCAAGTGTGAATCTTGGGATTCATATAAAATTTATTAAAGAACTTTAGGACCTCTAGTTTATTGAAAAAACCGTGAGTTCCACATATAATATTATTAAATTTTCAATTCAATTGGATTCATAAAATCAATATTAATGTTCATGGGATATTAATATCCCTGCCCTAAATAATGAAAATTTCCGCATTTTGATTTTTGGGAATATATATATATATTGTAACACCCCACAATTTTGGGACTGAGAAATTAAATTTTGAGAAAAATAAAATTCATTTAAATCGGAGAATCTTAGAATTTGGAAATTGAAGTCCAAAAATTGAGGACGTTTTAAAGTTTGTCGGATGAGGACTATGAGTGTACCATTGGTTCCAAATGGGTCGAGATAGTCAAAATGACTGTCATTGGGTTTTATTTTGGCTCCGGAATATTTTTAAGTATGTTAGACTCGAATTGGAGTAAACGAGTCTTTTAAAGTGTGTATCAACTTTTAAAACTGGGTTTATTGTTTTAAGGGATTCAAGAGGATTACGGATCAAGCCTTCTCATTTAGAGAAAGAGAGAAAGAGAAAGAAGAAGGAAAAGAAGAAGAAAGGAAGAGGTAGAGGAAGAAAGCTTGGAGATTCTGCCCCAAACGCGATCTCAAGGACGATTCAACCCCTACAATTTCGAGGCAAGTGTTTAATCTTGCTAAATAATTCATTTCTGTATTTGATTTCATAATTTGTGGGAAAAAGAATTGGATTTTGGGTATATTTATCAAAACCTAGATTTTGTAGTTTAAATCTTGAAATTGATGTTTACACATGGGTTTAAGGAGTATAACTTGATGAAACTAGATATAGGATGAAATTTGATGTTGGGAACATATTGGGGTTGAGGATAATTGGGTAGAAGAGGTATAAATTGAATTTTGGAAAATTTGGGTTTAGGAGAAATCAACCATTTTTGTGGCTTGCTGAACAAGCCGAATCGATTCGCCCCTAGCGAATCGATTCGCTATGTTGCAGAAGCCTCAGGTCCTTAGGGCCGAATCGATTCGGTATGTAGCAGACTTACAGGTCTGATTGTATCGAATCGATTCGCTGGGGTCAAATCGATTCGCTGTTGGGGCCGAATCGATTCGAAAACGGGGTAGTTTTGCTATATTTTTCTAGAATGATCTCTAACCTTTTTTGACTGGGTTTATCGATATGAGACCTTCTTTTATGATGAAAGAGTTATGTTTTGGAGACTTATAAGGGGTTTCTCACTTATTATGATTTTGGGGACTTCTTCAAATAGATTAAGGAAGGTATATGTTTTACGTATGCATTGGAGTGTGTGTGTGTGTGTATGGAGATTGTGGGGAACCTCATTGGGGATGGGAATCCTAATTATAGATCAAAAGTGGGTCTAGATGTGATGTGAAGTTAAGAGCTCTTAGAGAGAGATTTGTGAGGGTATGATGGGAAATTATAGACTGATATTCATGTTGAATCCTTATAATGATAGGATTCTATTAAGTTATAATTGGGGGCTAACAAGACAGAAAGTGGTCACGTATCCTTAGAAATCTTTAAATTAAGGAACAAACTGTAATACAATAGGATTAAGAGTTAATAAGAGAAATTAAACGGTAGGCGAAATTGGGAACGATTGGATCGTGCTATTGACTATAATAAGTGTAGTGTAATTCTAGTCAGGATAGTTTATACATATAATTGTGTGGGAGTAACAATTGGGATTCCAATACTTGAAATGAATTTGAGATAAGCTTGAGGTTCGTAGACTATTAGTTAGGTGCATACCAATAGTCAAAATTTGTACCAGAGATATTGAGGTACTTTTGGATATCGATGAGATGTGTAGTGATGGTTTCCTACACTAAACTTTGGGTGATAACCTTAATGTTGGATATATATACATATATATATATATATATATATATATATATATATATATATATATATATATATATATATATATATATATATATATATATATATATGTTGGAAAACTATTCATATCATAGGAAAAATGGATGAATATGCTTCAAGTGAGGGATCGTATTCACATATCGAGGTAAATTAAATGTGTTGGGACGACAACTTGTATATTGAGGATTATGTATACTTATAGCCGAGTTTAAAAATTTTATACATACGGACGAGAAAAAGTGTGTATATTTATGTGGATATGTGAATATATATAATTGTATAGATATGGATATATGTGTATACTCATGTTGTGAATATCTAAACCGTATGTGATGGTTTAATTATATGATGGGATCATATGGATGTATATATATTGTGCATGTGAATGATACATATACGTATGTGGTTAAGCATACCCTGCACATGCTATCATTGGGAAGTTTTCGCGATGAGGGTGAGCACCCTAGCTCGAGGAGCAGAGTGTGGATATTCCCCAGGTCATAGTCGTCCATTGTGTTATTATGTGATTTACATTTCTTTTGGGGTGAGACGTGGTGGGTATGTTTCGTCTCATTGACCGATTAGGAGCTCTGACCGCTTCCCGGGACATCGTGTGTGTGTGTTGGCCCTGATGTCGGTGATATTAAGTCCGACCGTGGTCCCCAGGATGGTATCTAAGTCATGCCCTGGAAGATGATAGCATGGTGCAGTATATTGACGATATATATAGTCGGTTAGTTTATATGAATGGCCATTGTACGTCATACGTGGTATGTACACTTGGCTATGGGAATGAATGATTGTATCTATATATATGTTTAGAAAATACATATATACTTATACATATCCTATAGATGGAAGGATGTAAAAGTTCTATGGTGTACATCTTGGGTGATTATGGTGTACTAGATTGTTGTTGATACCAAATGTAGTCTGCTGATGTGGATCAATTATGTGAAGACACGTGTCAATCTACATGGCACCCACAAACATTTTTTGATCTACACATTGACTTCGAGGAGCTCAATCTCCCCGACTAACTCAGGCACTCCGAACAACAAGTGTTCTCCGAGGAACTTCATTGTACCAAGCAACTCATCTATGCTGAGCTACTCAGGCGGTCCGAGCAGCTTAGGTGGTCCGAGCTGCATAGCGTACAGAGCACTCATATCAGGATAATCAAGAGGATTACTACGCATTAAATGCTTATTATTATCATACAGATGTACAGATCTACTAGAGAACAGCGCATTGTCTTTTCATTTGGTACAGCCTTAAGGCTATAAATACTTTGTAATCTCCTCATCAAAGGGGACTCGGAATTTCTTAGTAAAACCTATTATCGAGAATTCTAAGCAAATAGTCGGCAATAATAAAAACAGTGGACGTAGGCCATTCTTTCAAGGTTGAACCACTTTAAAAATATTTTATCTTGTTTATTTTATCTGTGATTGATTAATTAGAGAAAATTTAATTTTTTATATCAACAGATTGGCACCGTCTGTGGATCTCGATTATAATTGTTGTTTTTCACCAAAACCATTTATCATCAATGGTTGATCATCCAGAATCTAGTAATTGAAACGTTGGGATTCCTTCAAATCCATCTACTCCCCCAAATGTCCAAGATTTGGGTGGAATAATGGCTAATTTGGCCCAGGGTCAAACGGACATGCAAGAGATTATGCGACAACTCATACAAACTATCCAAGGTGGAGCGTCGACCCAGTCAGGACAACGAAGCATTCAGAGAAATACCCGATTACCTTCTAGGCGAACGTTATTCTCAGAGGAATCTTGATCCAGACGCACCGATTCATATCGTACTGAGAGATCTCGTGATCCTTCTTATCATCCTGGACGAACTTCCTCCGTACGAGCTATAGACACTGAACAAAACATCACTCTATCTCCGAAAAGGACAAGTGCTCTTGAAAGGTTGAGTAGAGTCTCTCCTTTTGATCGTTTGGGTCCTAGGAGGAATAGAAGTCCCCCTAGGATTGTGCCGAGGAACTCTCAACAAACATCTGATTTAAAGGAAGGCTTTGCCCAATCACGACCAGTTGCTCGTCATGAAAGATCCCAAGAGGCAAATTCAACGCGATCAGTTGCTCGAACCAATAGGATCGAGGAAGGAAATGATGCATGGAAGGGCTCAATTAAAAGGTTAGAAGATAGATTAGGGGAGATGGCCAAAACCAAGAATCCTCTACAAATGACTTTTGTCCGAGGAACACCATTCGTACGAGAGATTATGGACTTTCCCACACCGTCAAAATTCAAAGCCCCAGTAGTAACACCAAAGTACGATGGAAAAATTGGTCCTGTTCTCCACATAGAACAATACCAAGCTGCTGCTGATATCTATGAAGTTCCAGATGAGATGAGATGCAGGGCATTTTCAGGAACTCGTATCGGATCTGCTCAAATATGGTACAATAATCTTCCTCGGGGGAAGATTGCGACTTTCTTTCAACTGGTCGAGCTCTTTATTGGAAATTTCTATTTTGGAGCAAAACCCATTAAACGAGTAGCAGACGTGTTAAGCGTTAGACAAGAGGCGGGTGAAAGCACCAGGGATTACATTACTCGTTTCAATAACGAGAAACTAAAAGTAATTGACTATGAGGAGAAAACTGTTATTACTGCTTTGATGAGTGGACTATTGCCCAATAAATTGTACTACACTTTGGCCAAAGATCCGCCCAGGACCATGTTAGAACTAATGGCAAAAGCAGCTAAAATCATTAATGCCGAGGAAGCTATAGCTGCGAAGAAGAACATGGACACTAAGAAGATCAAAGTTGAGGCCGATAAAGTTGAGAAGAAGGAGCAGAAGAGAAATGGTGGCAACAAGCAATCAAAAGCAAAGCAAACATTGGAACAATTGAAGAAATTTGGAAATTATACTCCTTTGAAAGTAGATATAAACCACATTCTGGAAGAGATCAAGAACAGCGAGGAGCTAAACTGGCCTGAAAAAATGAAAACAGAACCTGACAAGAGGAATAAGTCCAAATATTGTGAGTTCCATAAGGATCATGGTCACACAACCAAAAATAGCATAGCTCTCTAGAATGAAATTGAAGCACTCATTAGACGAGAAAAATTGACCAAATATGTTAATCGTCAAAACGGTGGTCGAACCAGAGAACGAGGAAGGCAGAGGTCTAGATCTCCTCCTCAAATAAAAGAGGACAAGAAAAGAGATCATGAAGATGACCCAGAAGACGACCCCGATCTCCCCAAAAGACCAAGACATCCAGAACGTGAGGTATTTTCAATTCATTTTGGATCATTTGATTACAATGTTATTACAGGTGGAGATGCAGGAGGTGGAGACCTTACTGCAGAGAGGAAATCTTACGTCAATGAGGCTCAAGCTTGTTCATACATCCAACGTATAAATATAGTTGAAGATGATCGCCCGAGGAAGGTAAACAAAGATAAACTGGTCATCGGTTTCTCTAAGAACGACCTCGCAGGTGTGCTATATCCTCATGATGACCCATTGGTGATCAAAATGAGGATGAAGGAAGTAGTGATTTCAAGAGTACTGGTGGATAATGGCAGCTCGTCGGACATCATGTTCTACTCATTCTTTGATAGCTTAATCTGAAATTGTCTCAGTTGGAGCTTTATCACAGGCCCCTCCTCGTTTTTACTATCGAGAAAGTTTTTCCACTTGGGACGATCAAGTTGGATATGTTCATCGGTACATGGCCTGCTTGTCGAACAGAAAGAGTGCGTTTTTTTGTGATGGATAAGAATGTCCAATCAGATTATAATATCATCATGGGAAGGGTAGGTTTGAAGAAGTTCAAAGCAGTACCATCTACTGTACATTAATGCCTAAAATTTCCAACCAATTTTAGAGTAGGAATTATGAAGGGTGACCAAAAAGTAGCTCGAGAATGCTACTATTCATCTGCCGAGCAGGAAGAACTTGAGGAATCTAGTAAAAAGACTACTACCTATCAAGTGGATGAAGGTGCAAAAATTAAGACGTTAGATCCTAGAGATGAATCGCAGCTCATAAAAGGTCAGGTGGTGGAAGCAACTGAAAATGTCATTCTGGACGATAAACACCCAGAACGAACAACTCAAATCGATTCGTCATTGGATGCCTTACTAAAACAGGAATTGATAGCCTTCTTAAAAAGTAGAAAACAAACTTTTGCATGGAGCCACGAAGACATGCCAGGGATAGACCCAGCCTTCCTATGTCACGAGCTTAATGTGAACAAGGAGATCAAGCCAGTAAAGCAAAGAAGAAAAGTGTTGAGCCCCGAAAAGAACCAAGCTATACAAGAAGAGGTCGAGAAGCTTTAGAAAGCCTATTTTATTAAGGATGTCAAATATCCTGATTGGCTAGCTAACGTGGTGATGGTGAAGAAGAAGAAGAACAACAAGTGGAATATGTGTGTAGACTTCACCAACCTCAACAAGACATGCCCAAAGGATCATTTTCCTTTGCCCCAAATTGATCAACTAGTGGATGCTACCTCGGGGCATGAACTATTAAGTTTCATGGATGCTTATTCTGGTTATAACCAAATTAAAATGAAACCAGAAGAAGGGGAGAGTACCTCTTTTATCACCCCAAGGGGAACTTATTATTATAATGTTATGCCTTTTGGACTTAAAAATGTAGGTGCAACATATCAGCGATTGATGAACAAGGTGTTTGCTGAGCAAATCAGTCACAATATGGAGGTTTATGTTGATGATATGATGATGAAGAGCAAGAAAGTTGCAGATCATCTCATTGACCTAGGCCAGACCTTTGATCAATTAGATAAATATCAAATGAAGTTGAACCCTACCAAGTGCATATTCGGAGTACGAGAAGGCATGTTTCTCGGGTACATTGTCAATCAACGAGGTATTGAAGCAAACCCTGAAAAGATCAAGGCTCTATTGGGGCTACGATCTCCAACGACGAAGAAGGAAATGCAAAGTCTCACAAGGCGAGTTGCAGCACTTAATAGATTTATGTCAAGAGCAACTGATAGATGTCTCCCATTCTTCAAAACACTCCGAAAAACGTTCGAATGGAATGATGAATGTAAAAAGGCTTTTCAAGAGTTGAAGAAATACCTGAGAGCACCTCCACTGTTGTCCAGACCAGTGATGGGAGAAATATTGTACTTGTATCAGGCAGTTTCGGAGAATGCAGTTAGCTCGGCATTGATAAGAATGGGGGATGGAGTGCAAAAACTAATTTATTACACTAGCAAGGCCTTCCGAGGAGCAGAGATCAGATATTCAAGACTGGAAAAGTTGGCACTAGCGTTGATCGAAGCCAGTAGAAGAATGAGGCCGTACTTCTAAGCTCATACCATAGTCGTATATACTGATATGCCATTAAGTCAAGCTCTTCATAAACTAAAAAAATCAGGGAGATTGATGTACTGGGCAGTAGAACTTGGTGAATCTGACATAGTTTATGAGCCTAGATTGTCACTTAAAGGGAAGGCAGTGGCAGATTTTATCATAGAACTCATCTATCCTGACACTTCCAAAGAGCAGAAGTTGAGTACCGACCAGCCTATGGATGTTACAGGATCATCAAATTTAAACCCCGACCACTTTAAGTCGACCAACGAGCAAAAGGAGATGGTCGACGAGAAGCAAGAAGTGCTAGAGGAGGATATAAAAAAGCAAAAAATATTCCACCGAGGAACTTTATCCGATAAAAAATTTGAGGATGAAGTACCTATATGGAATCTATATGTGGATGGCTCATCTTGCAATACAGGTTGTGGGGCAGGGATTGTTTTAAATAGCCCGGATGAGATCGATGTGGAGTATGCTCGCTTTCAATTCAAGGCTTATAATAATGAGGCTGAATATGAAGCTATGATTGCAGGTCTGAGTTTAGCAAAAACCATGGGGGCAGAGAAGATCATTGTATTCAGTGGCTCACATTTGATCATAAATCAAATGCTGGTGGTATACGCAACAAAAAGAGAATTGATGATCAAGTATCGTGCGAAATCAATAGATATTGTATCAAGCTTCAACGCAGTGCAGTTAATTAGAACACCAAGATTGGAGAATGCAAGAGCAGATGCCTTAGCTCGGTTAGCCTCAGCCACACGCACCGAGCTACGAAGAACAATCCCAATAAAAATTTTGGCTAGCAGGAGCATAGATGAAGATCTGAACATAAACTTCATTGCTCTTGATTTAGGACCATCTTGGATGGATCCCATCAGGGCCTATATTGAAGAGGGGGAATTACCAACTAATAAAGTCGCAATAAAGAAGCTAAAATTTAAAGTTGCTCGTTATGTATTGACTAATGGCATTTTATACAGACGAGGAATTATAGCAGGTTTGCAAAGATGTGTCCACCCCTCCGAGGTGAAAAACTTGATTGAAGAGGTCCATGAAGGGTCTTGTGGAGCCCATATAGCAGGTCGGACACTCTTGTAAAGAATGACAACGCAAGGGTATTACTGGCCGACGATGAGAGCTGATTGTATAGCTTATGCCAAGAAATGTGATAAATGTCAACGTTTCTCTTCCATCCGAATAACTCCTCAAGCATTGCTAACACCCATCACATCTCCTTGGCCATTCGCCATTTGGGGAATAGACTTGGTCGGGCCGCTTCCAACAACCCGAGGAAGATTTAAATACCTTGTAGTCGCTGTGGATTATTTTACTAAATGGGTAGAAGCTGAGCCTCTCATTGATATGACGTATGACAAGGTGTATCAATTTATTTAGAAGACTATCATTTGTAGATATGGTCTTCCCCATGCATTCATTACAGATCATGGAACCCAGTTTGACAATGAGGAGTTTGCTGCATATTATCATCAGTTAAACATACTGAAAACCCACTCTGCACCAGGCCATCCCTAGAGCAATGGACAAACTGAGGTGACGAACAGAATGCTACTGAATGGTTTAAAAAATGACTGGATGATGCAAAGGTAAATTGGATTAACGAGCTACATTATGTGTTGTGGGATTATCGTACTACGCCGCGAGCAGCAACAGGAGAATATCCATACATGCTGGCATTTGGAAGTGAAGCAGTTATACCTGCTGAGTTAGGCCTGCCCACACACAGAGTGCTAATTTTCAATTCTCTTATTAGTGATTTTTTGAGGCGATTAGACCTAGATATGCTCGAAGAAATTAGAGAAGACGCAGCAATCTGGAATGTTGCATACCAACAATGAACAGCTTTGTTTTATAATAAGAGGGTAAAGAAGTGTGATTTGAAGGAGGGAGACTATGTGCTGAAGAAAGTAATTCAAAAGCACAACAAATTGTAAGCTAACTGGCATGGACCCTACAGAGTAACCGAAGTTGTTCGACCAGGGACATACAGGATTGAAACCTTAGAGGGAGAAGAATTTAAGAATGCATGGAATGCAGATAATCTGCGCAAGTATTATCAGTAATTGAAATCCCTGTAATTCAGTTTCTTCAGTATGAATAAAAAGTCTGGATGTTTGGCCCAATTCTCTCTTATTGTTGAAAGTTTTTGGAGTATTAGTGCTACACACTGCGGTTGGTCGGTAAATAAAAATCCACCAACTACGGTTGGTCGGTAAATAAAATCCACCAACTACGGTTGGTCGGTAAATAAAATCCACCAACTACTGTTGGTCGGTAAATAAAAATCCACCAACTATGGTTGGTTGGTAAATAAAAATCCACCAACTACCGTTGGTCGGTAAATAAAAATCCACTAATTTTCTCCAACTCCGGTTGGTCAGCAAAATCAATTTTCTCCAACTCCGATTGGTCGGGAATAAAAACCTCCAATTCCAGTTGGTCGGTAAATCAATTTACAATCAACTCAAGGTAGTTAAACTAAATAGGATCATGTGATGTAAGTTGTATTATTGCTAAAGATCAAAGAGTGATAAGTCACTATGGTCAAAAAATAAAACAGAATGGACATATCAAAATATGCATATATTCACAAACAAAGATATTCTGCAGAATGTTTAGAAGAATATGGAATAGCAGAAGATTAAATTTTTTCATTTAAAACAAAAAGAATTGCATATGCTGTTAAAAGTACAAGTTATTACATAAAAATCCTACTCTATGGGTTTCTTTCCCTCTGCCTTTGAAATAGGTTCTACTCCAGCCGGAGGATCATCTAAGGCATAAGGAGAGTTTATAAAATTTACATCTCGAAGCATCCTTACATTCATTACAGATGGCCGATCAAGCAAATGTTCTGGGTAAGATATCTCAAAGTTTGAATGAAGACTGTAGTCGCCAAGATACTTGGAGATTAAGCACTGAGGAATGGCCCGAGTAAGAATCCAACTCATATCAAGCTTAAAAGGAGACACGGGAAACTCGAGCAACCTAGGGTCATAATAATCCCATAGATAGTGGCCCTGCTCCAATTGTAGCACGCCCAGTGCATTTAGCCATCCTTGCTTATACTCTCGTTGTTTGGCTACTGGATCCGGTCATCTAGATGGTAGAGGGCTTCATTATAACCAGCTATCCAAAACTCTCTAGGCTATTTTTGGAACTGGTAAGTCAACCTCTTTAGATGCTCGGGAAGATTCTTCACCAGATTTATTTTATTTTCCAAGGCAGAGCTTTGTGTAGAAAGTTGCTCGTTGAGGTTCAGAATCTTCTTGGACATCTCTGATAAGGCCTGATTCTTTGCCATCAATTGGAATGCCTGATTCTCCAAGGCTGATTGAGTTCTTTGCTCTTCAATTGAAATTCAAGCAGCTCTTTCTCGTCCCCGAGAAGAAAATCTTTTTCATCCACGAGTAGACGAGGAGGGTCCAACCCTTTTTAAAGTCTCCAACTCATCTCTTAAGTTGTCATTCTCTACCTCCAAGAAAGAGAAATCTTCATCATTAACAGGGACCAAGGCTCCCAAGGAAGATGCTTTAGATTTTAGTTGGGATATCTCTTCTTGCAAAACATTATTTTCCTGCTCCAACAGTTTAGCAATCTTCCTGTGCTCTTCGACCTCAAGTTTCAGAATGCGCTCTTTCTTCTCATAAGAAGTAATAAACTTATCATATCCTTTGTTAGCGTTTAGTTGCGAATATTTTTTTTCATACCCTTGATGCAAAAGGGTACAAGACTCCTTATATTGTTGTTGAAGTTCCTCGTCAGTACCCTGGAGATCTTCAATCATCTCGTAATATGCCACATTGTTGGCAACTGCACGGTCGAGCAAGCACTTCAGATATTGGTAGGCTTCGATCGCTCGCTCAGAAGTATTCGGACCAAGGATGTCAATTATTTGAGCTTCATTCAGATCTACATGACCATCTTTGAAGTAGTCATTGCATTTTTTTATCAATTCTGTGTCATGAGCTGATAATAGCTCCATCCTAGCCATAAACTAGTAAAGAGAAGCCATAAACAGAATTAATAACAATAAAGACAAGTCAAGAAGAAAGTCAATATGAACAACCAAAAGTTCGAATTTTTATTCATCAAAAGGTAAATACAAAGCTCCAAGTTACATTCAAGAGAAATAAAAAAATTAAAACCCGAGCAACTTTACACCTTCTCCTTGTGTTTTATAACTTCCTCGAAAAGCTGGGATGAGGAGGTTGGTTGCTCGGCAGATAGTGGCAGTTGCTCGGCTGAGGTACTAGTGGGCTGGAGTTGCTCATAGAAAGTTTGAACAACTGGAACAGGAGGAACTTGATCTCCAATCATCAGGGAAGATTCCTCAGAGGTAGCTTCGTCCTCTTCTTCTTCCCTATGAGAGGGAGGAGGACCATGAACGTGTTGCTGGAACAATTTTGAATTCTCAGCAACTTTCATCTCTTTCAAAGAAGTAACCCATCCATATCTGAAGTACTTAAGGCTGGTGTACTCCATTTGCGAGGTCATGGAAGCCAGGCCCCATTCCAGCCCTTATCCCAACCAGCACTAAATGATTTCTTAATAGCCTTTTTCCTTTTATCTTTCTTCGAGGAGGTCCTTTCCCTAAGAAGCTCCTCGACAGCCTTCAACTTCCTTTCTACCTCCACCTTCTGACGTTCAACACCCTGAAGTCTAACAACTTCCTCTCCAGATACTTTGAGCTTAGCTTCCAACTCCTTGTTGTTCTTCTCAAAGACCTTGTTGCTCTGCTCAGAATCTTTCAACTTCTTCTCCAACCCCTTGGAGGCCTCCACAACTTTCTCTCTCTCTTTCTCAATGGACTTGAGTTGTTTCTCCCAAGCCACTTTATCCTATTCATATTTTTGACGAGAGTCCTTTAAGGACTGAGTTAGACCAACAAAAGCTTTCTCCACACCTCCCGAGGAGCTCGGAGATTTAATTGCCTCATCCTTCTTCAGAATGCTGTTAAAACATGTTACTAACTGAAAAGAGAAATAATTTTGAGTCAATACAAGTACATAGAAATGAAAAATGAAAACTTAGACTAGTAATACTTACTGAGGCAATATGTTGAGTAGCCAATACACTAACCCTGTCACGAGGAAGAGTGTCTTTAATACTTTGGATTTCTAGGATAATCCAAGACTTCACCGAGACCATGGCAGAGCTCGGAGGAATAAAAGTGGGAATACCACTTTCAGCAGTTAAAGGCTGAGAGATAGGTTCAGCCAGTTTATCTGAAGAAGTTTTCTTTGACTTCTTCGGAGGAGCAGGAATATTTTCAACCAAAGAAGTCTTGGTTGGTGATATGACAATGACCTCACTAGGAGGATAAATAACTACAACTTTACTCGGAGCCACAGGGGGCTTCTCAGTAACTTTCTTGATAGAAACTTAAGGGGGTACATCAATGTTTCTCGTTCCCTCCTCTAGAACATCCTGCTTATGTTTCTTTGCCTCCACATTGGTAGAGTTTGATTTGTCAAAGAAGGAAGGAGCCTTTATTCTCTTCATTATGTTACGGAGGGGAATATTCAATTCAGGGTAGGAACCTTCGGAAGCTGGTACTTAGTTGATGTCAACCACCACTGTACGAGCAGTTAAGGATGAAGTATAGCTCTTGTACTGCAACAAATAAGAAGTTGTTCTAATATGCTCGTCAGCAACGGTTTGGTGTAAACTCCAGATATGTTTCAAATGCCTTAAATTAACATCAGCTTCTTTGGGAGACTTTCTTTTGCTGTCAACTGCAAATAATCAAAAAATAAATGTCAATGAAACATTTTATCAAACACAAAGAAAACATAATTTTAAAAAAAAATAACCTATCCCATTGCCATAAGGAGGGCATCTAGGACCTTGATATACATCGTCTCCAGTTAATGGAGGATGTTGCCAATTTTTCATTACCACTCCATGTTCAAAATAATCCCTGTTGGCATCAGGAAGATTGACAACTAACGCCCTATTCAAAAACCTAGTTTTTAAATAAAAGTACTATCACTAACGACCCATCTGTAACAGTACATTATTTCTGGAATCCCTAAACGGGTTCCATGAAGTTGATTTAACTTATGAACTCCATTAACTATTCTCTAAGTATTTGGCGCTATTTTTGCAGGAACAACGTCAAAATACTGACAGAATTCCAAACATAAAGGGTTGGGAGGAAAAGAAAAGCCACATTCGGCCACAAAGAGACTGGGGAACCAATGTCCCTCAGCCAAAGAAAAATAGTCAGAAGGTTCAGAAATTTCTTCCAATATGACCCATGAAGGAAATGAAAATTCACAGCGAAATTTATCAAGCGAATCAATAAGGTAAACCATGATGAACAAAGAAAACAAAAGAAAAGGAAGAAGATCTTACAGGAAAAGAGTGAATCAGTTGACAACGAATAATGGAAGAAACGAACGCACAAGATAGGGAAGAAGTGAAGAGTTTTAAGATACAGATTTGAAAAAGTAAAAGACGATCGTATTTTCTGTAGCGCTTAAATACTTTACCTTGGGAATGGGGAAAAACAATGATTACCAGGATGGACGATTGCGTATCCGGTGGCTAAAAAGAAGAAAAGGGCACAAAAACCGAAGCGGTTATGGAAATTCAAAATACTTTAAAATCCTGATACTATGCACTACAAAAAGGAGTTATATACAACAAAAGTTTGTCTAAAATCCATAAAAACTGGAAGTCTAGGCAGCAGAATGTTCCATACTTTTCTTCAACATCAAACTACGAAAAATTGGGGGCTTCTGTTGATACCAAATTTAGTCTGCTAACGTGGATCAATTATGTGGAGACACGTGTCAATCTACATGGCACTCGCAAACATTTTTTGAGCTACACATTGACTCCGAGGAGCTCAATCTCCACGACTAACTTAGGCGCTCCGAGCAACAAGTGTTCTCTGAGGAACTTCATTGTACCGAGCAACTCATGTATGCCAAGCTACTCAGGCGGTCCGAGGAGCTTAGGCGGTCCGAGTAGCTTAGGTTGTTCGAGATGCATAGCGTACAGAGCACTCATATCAGGATAATTAAGAGGATGACTATGCATTAAATGCTTATTATTATCATACATATGTACAGGTCTACTAGAGAACAGTGCATTGTCTTTTCATTTGGTACAGCCTCAAGGCTATAAATACTTTGTAATCTCCTCATCAAAGGGGACTCGGAATTTCTTGGTAAAACCTATTATCGAGAATTCTAAGAAAACAGTCGGCAATAATAAAAACAGTGGACATAGGCCATTCTTTCAAGGCTAAACCACTTTAAAAATCTTTTCTCTTGTTTATTTTATCTATAATTGATTAATTTGAGACAATCAAATGTTTTACATCAACAGGGGTTGATGTATCACATTTAAGGAATACTTCGGTTAGATCATCCCAAGGATATTTATTAGAGATATTGAGGTCAGTCTTAGAGAGTAATCTAATTTTGGTAGTTGTAATAGTAGAATTGTATGTATGACATAATGGATCACTACGGTCGACATTATCAAGGAGTAGTGTATTGGGGGGTTCCTTGTTTGGATTTCTCTTTGCGAGACGCCCCACGCACGAAATGCAGCACAATGTTGAGAGTAGAGAGAAGTTTTGTCCTTATTAAATTGTGCATGTTATTTAAAGAATAAACTTTTAATTTGAAGTTTAATGTTAAAATGTGAAGTGATAAAATTGGATAACTGATTAAGTTAATTTGGATTCAATAAAGCCTAGTATAGTATATATGTGTAAATATAATTAAATGTGATTAGAATGGGAAGGATTCTTGGGTTATGTTGGAATGGCAGGTCTTACGGGTATAGGCCGTGCCTATGGTAAGTTAGGTTGTCCTTATGGGAGGGGTAACTTAATTAAGATTCCAGGATGTGAATAGGTGCGCACTATTAGATGAGAGGTGAGTTGGGGCTTCACGGGAGTGCGACTCCACTTTAAATTATGAAATAAGTGCATTTATATTTATTATGCACGAATAACACACTTGCTAAATATTTTTAGAACTCGGGCTCTGACCCGTTTATATTTCTCTTTTGATATATATATATATATATATATATATATATATATATATATATTGTACTACAGGTGTCCCACCGCATGGATGCCGGATGCTTTTTTATTCAGAGTCTTGGGAGCCGTAACAGGTGCGGACTGTTGCGGGACTTAGATTGTAGTGGCCTCTATTTCTTTAAAAATCTAGGTAGGATTCATATTGTATATCGGGTTTATACCCAAGGGATATTTATAGATGTTTATATTTTTCCATTTCAGTTATTGTACTGTCTGTGACCCGACAGCTTATTCGGGTATATTCATTTGTATACACTCATTTCATTTTATTCTAGCATTTCATTTATCATGTACTCGTGTATGTTTTACCTTTATTAGTAGTTCTATAGTGTTGGTTTGTGGTTTGGGGTATGTTTTATTAAATTTTAACATCTCGCTTATATGATTTCGGGTAGTTAGTCTTATATTACGTAGTATTGTCAGTTGATGTTGAGACTGAGTCATCTGAGATTCCTAATTTAATGTAGTATAGGTCTGGCCACCCGTTATTATTTTTAGCAAGTTGTCAAAGATGGTATTAGAGCATCAGGTTCTAGAGTCTTTAGGATCTGTGCGGGTTTTCTGCGTTCTTCCATTGACGTTTTTGACATAAAGCCCTACTAGAAGGATTATTGTATTCACTATGTTTATCTTTTTCTGCGAGGTGTACTCATTCGAATGACGTTCTGACACAGTTGCTTTCATCTCAGACGTCGTCGAGAATAAGTCGGTTAGGAAGGGGAAAGATGAGAGATGTAATACCCATAACATATGTTGTTTACGCTTTGGTTTGAGGTATTTCTATCCGTGATTCGAGCAGAGATAAGAAGGAGAGTTTCGTGATCGATAAGGTAGGTACTGATGAGAAGAGAGTAGGGAGACCTTGGGAGGTTTAGATTGAGAAATTCTTCGACATTTGTTAGGAAACCTGGGTTGGTGACTTTCACCGATGTGAGGTGTGTGGAGTTATCCCAATATCGGGAGTATTGCCTTCTGGGAAGAGGGAGAGAGAAATTTAAATTTTTGGGTCCATTGAGTATGACTGCGGGAGTTTTCGATTGTCGCAATAGCGTCTTGTCCCCTGGGATGATTAGGAAGGATTTTTTGAACGATGTCTCTTTGAGGAGAATTAGGTTTTAGGAAGAAATATT
The DNA here is from genome assembly GCA_949130495.1 of Sambucus nigra. NCBI lineage: Eukaryota > Viridiplantae > Streptophyta > Magnoliopsida > Dipsacales > Adoxaceae > Sambucus > Sambucus nigra. The sequence continues at coordinate 276,716,196 of OX422207.1, read as the reverse complement.
GTCCTGGAAGAAGTAGAGGACTTTGAACAGGAATTCATGAGTGAAGTGAAACACTTGGAATATGGAAGTATAAGGTAGAATACATTTCTTTGGGTTTAAGTCACGCTTTATGCGATATCAGGAACGTCGCGCGTAAGGTGTAGGTGGTTAGCCGCTACGCCCCTAGGGTGTACTGAATTTCCTTAAAGGAAGGAGTGAGCCAGTACGGCCTTTTTATGGCATCCTTTGAAATAATAGACCGTCTCGTGAAGAGATAGTAGAGAGTTGTACTATTGATTTCCGGAAGTGTGGATTGTTTAGGTTGTTGGGTAGTGGCTATTATGTTATTTCTTTATTGATAGGCTAGGGAATATACTTATGTTATTCCAATGAGAGGAGGTTCAAAGCTTAGTAGATTTATGTTGAGCGGAGAATTTAGCTCATAGTTGTGCTAGTTTTGAGAACTAGGTATTGGTTAGAGTATTATATTTATTGAGGCCTTGTGTTCTAAACATAAGGTGTTTGTTTGGCGTGTCGAAAGACATGGAATTGTTTTATATTACGTGTTGCATAGGTCTTCGGGCAATATCTAAAATATGAAAATATTTTTATAACAAAAAAAAAACATAACCCTGGTTCAACTGATCTCAATTCCCGACATAGCTACACAGTAGTGTATTGGGAGGGTTCCTTGTTTGGATTTCGCTTGTGAGACCTCCCCCACATGAATGTAGCTAGTGTCAGGAATTGAGAAGAGTTCAACCATTGGGACTTTCAAATTTTTATGTACTTAATATGTTGCTATAGGTTATGTTGTTGAGAGTTATATTACGATTTGAGGCTAGTGGAGCCTGATTATGTTTCTACGAGTTGAGCTCGGTTACAAGGTGTATGGGTGACCTGGGTAATTAGTTTAATTTTTAAAATCTATATGGTTCAATGTGAGAACTAGGAAGGATCGGTATAGTTATCTAGAGGGTAGATCTAAGGACTAGATGAGATTGAAGTCCTAGGCATATTTTAAATTTCTCGGGAGATATTCTTGTAAGGGGGGGAGAGTGTAACACCCCACGATTTTGGGACTGAGAAATTAAATTTTGAGAAAAATAAAATTCATTTAAATCGAATAATTTTAGAATTTGGAAATTGAAGTCCAAAAATTGAGGACGTTTTAAAGTTTGTCGGATGAGGATTTTGAGTGTACCATTGGTTCCGGATGGGTCGAGATAGTCAAAATGACTGTCATTGGGTTTTATTTCGACTCCGGAATATTTTTAAGTATGTTTGACTCGAATTGGAGTAAACGAGTCTTTTAAAGTGTGTATTAACTTTTAAAACTGGGTTTATTGTTTTAAGGGATTCAAGAGGATTACGGATCAAGCCTTCTCATTTAGAGAAAGAGAGAAAGAGAAAGAAGAAGGAAAAGAAGAAGAAAGGAAGAGGTAGAGGAAGAAAGCTTGGAGATTCCGCCCCAAACGCGATCTCAAGGACGATTCAACCCCTACAATTTCGAGGCAAGTGTTTAATCTTGATAAATAATTCATTTCTGTATTTGATTTCATAATTTGTGGGAAAAAGAATTGGATTATGGGTATATTTATCAAAACCTAGATTTTGTAGTTTAAATCTTGAAATTGATGTTTACACATGGGTTTAAGGAGTATAACTTGATGAAACTAGATATAGGATGAAATTTGATGTTGGGAACATATTGGGGTTGAGGATAATTGGGTAGAAGAGGTATAAATTGAATTTTGGAAAATTTGGGTTTATGAGAAATCAGCCATTTTCGTGGCTTGCTGCACAAGCTGAATCGATTCGCCCCTAGCAAATCGATTAGCTATGTTGCAAAAGCCTCAGGTCCTTAGGGCCAAATCGATTCGACCCTAGCAAATCGATTCGGTATGTAGCAGACTTATAGGTCTGGTTGGACCGATTCGATTCGTTGGGGCCGTTATCAATTCGTTGTTGAGGCCGAATCGATTCAGAGGGGCCAAATCGATTCGAAAACAGGGTAGTTTTGCTATATTTTTCTAGAATGATCTCTAACCCTTTTTGAGTGGGTTTATCGATATGGGACCTTCTTTTATGATGAAAGAGTTATGTTTTGGAGACTTATAAGGGGTTTCTTACTTATTATGATTTTAGGGACTTCTTCAAATAGATTAAGGAATGTATATTTTTATGTATGCATTGGAATGTGTGTGTGTGTGTATGGAGATTGTGGGGAACCTCATTGGGGATGGGAATCCTAATTATAGATCAAAAGTGGGTCTAGATGTGATGTGAAGTTAAGAGCTCTTAGAGAGAGATTTGCGAGGGTGTGATGGGAAATTATAGACCGATATTCATGTTGAATCCTTATAGCAATAGGATTCTACTAAGTTATAATTGGGGACTAACAAGACAGAGAGTGGTCATGTATCCTTAGAAATTTTTAAATTAAGGAACAAACTGTAATACAATAGGATTAAGGGTTCATAAGAGAAATTAAACGGTAGGCAAAATTGGGAATGATTGGATCGTGCTATTGACTATAATAAGTGTAGTGTAATTCTATTCAGGATAGTTTATACATATAATTGTGTGGGGGTAAAAATTGGGATTCCAATACTTGAAATGAATTTGAGATAAGCTTGAGGTTCATAGACTATTAGTTAGGTGCATACCAATAGTCAAAATTTGTACCAGAGATATTGAGGTACTTTTGGATATCGATGAGATGTGTAGTGATGGTTTCCTACACTAAACTTTGGGTGATAACCTTAATGTTGGAGATATATATATATATATATATATATATATATATATATGTTGGAAAACTATTCATATCATAGGAAAAATGGATGAATATGCTTCAAGTGAGGGATCGTATTCACATATCGAGGTAAATTAATTGTGTTGGGACGACAACTTGTATATTGAGGATTATGTATACTTATAAACGAGTTTAAAAATTTTATACATACGAATGAGAAAAAGTGTGTATATTTATGTGGATATGTGAATATATATAATTGTATAGATATGGATATATGTGTATACTCATGTTGTGAATATCTAAACCGTATGTGATGGTTTAATTATATTATGGGATCATATGGATGTATATATATTGTGCATGTGAATGATATATATACTTATGTGGTTAAGCATACCCCGCACATGCTATCATTGGGAAGTTTTCGCGATGAGGGTAAATACCCTAGCTCGAGGAGCAGAGTGTGGATATTCCCCAGGTCATAGTCGTCCATTGTGTTATTATGTGATTTACATTTCTTTTGGGGTGAGACGTGGTGGATATGTTTCGTCTCATTGACCAGTTAGGAGTTATGACCGCTTCCCGGAACGTCGTGTGTGTGTATTGGCCTCGATGTCGGTGATATTGAGTCCGATCGTGGTCCCCAGGATGGTATATGAGTCATGCCCTGGAAGATGATGTCATGGTGAAGTATATTAGCGATATATATAGCCGGTTATTTTATGTGAATGGCCATTGTACATCATATGTGGTATGTACACTTGGTTATGGGAATGAATGATTGTATCTATATATATGTTTAGAGTAAATACATATATACTTATTCATATCCTATAGATGGAAGGATATAAAAGTTCTATGGTGTACATCTTGGGTGATTATGGTATACTAGATTGTTGGGGGTTGATGTATCGCATTTAAGGAATATTTCGGTTACATCATCCCAAGGATATTTATTAGAGATATTGAGGTCACTCTTAGAGAATAATCTAATTTTGGTAGTTGTAATAGTAGAATTGTATGTATGACATAATGGATCACTACGATCGACATTGTCAAGGAGTAGTGTATTGGGGGGGGTTCCTTGTTAAGATTTTGCTTTGCGAGACGCCCCACGCACGAAACGCAGCAAAATGTTGAGAGTAGAGAGAAGTTTTGTCCTTATTAAATTGTGCATGTTATTTAAAGAATAAACTTTTAATTTGAAGTTTAATGTTAAAATGTGAAGTGATAAAATTGGATAACTGATTAAGTTAAATTGGATTCAATAAAGCCTAGTATAGTATATATGTGTAAATATAATTAAATGTGATTAGAATGGGAAGGATTCTTGGGTTATGTTGGAATGGCAAGTCTTACGGGTATAGTCCGTGCCTATGGTAAGTTAGGTTGTCCTTATGGGAGGGGTAACTTAATTGAGATTCCAAGACGCTAATAGGTGTGCGTTATTAGATGAGAGGTGAGTTGGAGCTTCACGGGAGTGCAACTCCACTTTAAATTATGAAATAAGTGCATTTATATTTATTATGCACAATTAACACACTTACTAAATATTGTTACAACTCGGGCTCTGATCCATTTATATTTCTCTTTTGCTATATATATATATATTGTACTACAGGTGTCCCACCGCATGGATGATGGATGCTTTTCTATTCAGAGTCTTGGGAGCCGTAACTGGTGCGGACTGTTGCGGGACTTAGATTGTAGTCGCCTCTATTTCTTTGAAAATCTAGGTAGGATTAATTTTGTATATCGAGTTTATAACCAAGGGATATTTATAGATGTTTATATTTTTCCATTTCAGTTATTGTACTGTCTGTGACCCGACAGCTTATTCGGGTATATTCATTTGTATATACTCATTTCATTTTATTCTAGCATTTCATTTATCATGTACTCGTGTATGTTTTACCTTTATTAGTAGTTCTATAGTGTTTGTTTGTGGTTTGTGGTATGTTTTATTAAATTTTAACATCTCGCTTATATGATTTCGAGTAGTTAGTCTTATATTATGTAATATTGTCAGTTGATGTTGAGACTGAGCCATCAGAGATTCCTGTTTTAATGTAGTATAGGGCTAGCCACCCGTTATTATTTTTAACGGGTTGTCACATATATGTATATATATATATATATATATGGGTGCTCCAGGTCCTAAATTTTGAGAATTTCGGGTCTAAAATTCTATTTTATTTATTTCTCTTTTAAAAAATGAGGAGAAATGTACCCTAGTTACCAATAATAATTTGTAAACTTATGGTCACAATAATGATTATGTCCAAGTGATTCAGAAAAAGTAGGTCCTTTTATTATGTTTCTTAGAACTTTAAGTTCAATATATAAAATAATTGAACTTCGGGTTCAATTTTATTGATATCTTGGGATTTGAAAATCCCCACCCCATTCAGTCAAAACTTTAGGTTTGATCAGAAAAGAAAGAAAAATATTTGGAACTTCAAGTCCAATTTAAAATTATTTGAGAACATTTAATGTTATTAACCCTAATATATAAATAATCAAAACTTTGAAGTTTTGAGTTATGGAAATTTTAATTGGAAAAAGTTCTTGAAATAATAATTTGAACTTTAGGTCCTTGCTATTTATTTGTGAAGAGATCAGGTTCAACCCATAAACTAATTGAACTTCGGGTTCAATTTTTTTAATATCTTGGTATTTCAAAATCCTCACCCCATTTTGTCAAAATTTCAGGCTTGGTCACGAGAAAGAAAAAAATTGTAACTTCTGGTCCAAATTATAAGTTATTTCGGAACATTTAATGTCTATTATGATAATATATAATAATCAAAATTTCAGGTTTTGATTTAGGGTATATTTTATTTGAAACTTCGTGTCCAAAAAATTTAAATATCAATTGAAAACATCACGCCCCAAAATTATAAATAACTCTTGGGAACTTCAGGCCCCAAATTTTATATTGCAATTGGGAAGTTTAGGCTTGAAATTTTAAAAGATACGGATAAATAGGTTCTATTATTTTGTTATATTTAAACAGAGTATAAAACTAAAAAAATTACTTTGCTAAATCATAAATAATTAATCTTAAAAAATAGTAAATCTGGACATACAAATCTAAAGATTGTAAAAAAAATGAAATAATTTACAAAAAGAATATTGATATAAAATAATCTATTATGAATGGAATGTCCATTGCATATAAAAGCATGCTTATACATTCATAGTCTAAACAATAAAATAATAATAATAATAATAATAATAATAATAATAATAATAATAATAATAATAATAATAATAATAATAATAATAATAATAATAATAATAATAATAATAATAATAATAATAATAATAATAATAATAATAATAATAATTTGGTGAATGTTAATGCTCAAGAAAAATTATTGTTTGAAGGACCGAAAAAAATTATAGGCAAAGGATGTGTGTGGTCATGCCAATAATTTCAAAATAACCGAAGTTTTGGGAGATATTCTCAAAAGAAATCAAATGGTGGGGTTCAAAATTCTAAGGGTTTCGAATGATCATTCATACACTACCATACTAACATTAGTTTTGTGCATGACATTGGATGTTATTTTTAAAGCATATAAGTATTCATGTAAGTTATTTAGTAGAGGTGAGAAGATGGGATAATCTAAAGAAAAGGTATACATTTGTCGGCTGTTGTTAAAGGAAAAAAAAAAGTATTTTCAGTCGAACGGACTCTAATTAACTGTCGTAGAATTGTTTTTTTTAAGTATGAGTATATGTAATAATAACGTGTTAAAAATAGGGTGGATAGATAATATTAGGAGGAGAAAAAACTTCTTATTTATACATGTCACAATAATTGGGGGGGGGGGGGGGGGGGGGGGGGGGAGGTCAACCCTTATTTATAGTAGAAGTTGTTAGAGCCTTAATAGGAAAGGACATCCATTTAAATATGATAAATACAAATATTTATAACATTCATCTATTTGTATCCCACCTTTAGTCTTCCAGAATTTGAGGGTCATAAATTAAAGGTTAATATCATTTTTCTATCCAAAGTATTAAAAGTGAATCAGAATGAAATAATAATAGGATATATATATGCCTTTAAACCTTGTGGATTTATTGGCCAACTTCCCATCAAAATTAAACTAGAATGTGCTACTACTTAAATAGATATAGATAAATGAATTTTGTAGAATTTTGAAATTAACTCAAATCTCTTGGGACACGCTTGGAACCCCAATTTCATAGCGTAAAATTGGAATTGGATTTATTTTAGTTCAAATTTTGAACTCAAAATATTCTTATTCCTATTCCATACCATGGAATTGGGGTTCCAAACGCACCCTTAGAGTTATGCGTCTACCCACCCTCAAATGCTAGTAAAATAAACAATCTAAAAATAAAGCAAAATATATAAAACTTGCTCAATATTTAGAATAAACACTCAGGTTTATGTGATAAATAAGAAAAACAAATGGCAAGGAAGAAAAACTCACCCAACTACATATTTTTAGCTCTTAATTTGAAAGTACTAAAAATGTGAATTTTTAAATGCGCCATAAAATTATGAGTCTCACCCTCTTTTGGAAAGCATGAAACTTACCCCCATAATATTTGACTAGTTAATCAACTAAAATATGATGAAGTGTGTTGCAATTTTTCTAAAATTGGATATAAATAGCAATACATGCAACTTAAATGATGAAGAATTTTGATAAATTGATAAATTTTCATAAGATGCGGTGATTTTAAGAATGAAAAGATGACGGAGTGGCATGAATGCCGATGTCAAACTCTACAAGTGGTTGGTTTTTCCTGCATTATATGTATGCAAGTCGTTAGTATTGCGGATATTATTTTTATTAGTAATAGTAGTAGTTTGTTCCATCATAAAAAATTTATATGCCCAACTTCATAATCTTTGAGGAGTAGGAGAATTTGGTGTTTAGAATGGGTTTGTTCGAACTTTGGTTTGTTAAAAATATAGAAACTGTAACTGTTTTTCTAGTCCGGGGAGTGCTTGTATTTGAGGCAATGATATCATATTTGAGAATGTTGTTTCTTGTGGAATTTTGAAATCCATGGATCAAGTTATAAGATTTTATTTATAATTGAAAGACACACTTTATTCTAACTAAGTTCTTGATAATCTATGTGAGGTCTTCTATTTCATTTTATGTTGAGTAAATAAGAAGAATAAAAATCCAATTATGTTTATATGGTGATATATATTTCTAAGAGGAATAGAAAAAATACGTACAAGAATTTATGTCCCACGTGGTAGTATAATTTGATATAGGTGAGTCTTTATTTTTTTTGGTTGATAAGAGAAATTATCATTGGTCATTTCTTTAAGGGAGAAAGGGTTTTATTGTAATAAACGTTATCACTACTTTTCATAATAGACATGCACTTATTTGGTGTTTGTCTAAAAGTTATCAATCTTTCAAAGAGACATAACTCAAAACACAACCTTTGGATGTGTATGTATTAGTAGATGTTACTTTAAAAATAAGTGACTGGAAAATAAAAATAAAATATGTTCTGTTTTGAGAATATAATAGAAAAGAGATGAGCATTTCCCAAAGATCAAACATCCCATTTGATTTATGATCCATATATTCTATAGGGATCGACCTTTTCTTCTCCAAACTATACAATGGATAAAGATATTTGTGGGGACCATAATTACGCCGCAATGTTTTCGGCACGAGCGTTCAAGCATCTTACAGTTAAAGTTATTGAAGAGTCCAAATCATAAAAGACTACCACATATCCATCATTGGGAATGACTAAAGTTGATAAAGGATAGGTCCAAAATTTTAGGGATAGCTACTGACTAAGCTTCCAAGATTCTCTATAAATGTAAACCCACTCCCCATTGAGTGGGGCATGTGATATTTTATTGTTGGGCAGTTTTACGACTTTGTAGACCAATTTTATAAAATAATAAAGAGCAAACCTTAAACTCGTGCATGTAGGCACATTGCCGAACCACGTACATCTTGAATTGTGTGTTTGATTCCATTATTGTCTTTGATGTTTACTCTTATTTGGCTCGTGATCATTGGATACTATAACTTTCAGGAAATTACCACCTAAAATTAGCATCGTCTATGGGAACGATTTGAGTTCTTTACCACTAGCCAATTTCCTGAGATATCTCACTTATCCAACCAAGATCATCAAAATATCAATGACTATGAGGGTCATTAGAAACTCGATTATGAGGACCCATAGGACTATCGCCTTAACCATGATGATCACAACGACCATGAGGGTTGTCAATCATCTCCCCCATATCAAAAGGTTAGGTCCGATATTGGTAATTATTACCAATCCTCTAATTCAAGCTACCATCTCAAGGAGGAGAAAATAATGAACAATGATGATCTTAAACGATCTAACCAGATATCAAGGCTCATTAAAAAATATGTGAAGCTCCTTTGAGTTGAAATAGAAACCAACAGAAATCAACATGATAAGAATGCTACCCTCCAACGTTAGAAAAGTTAGAAAGTAAATCCCGCAAGGAAAAGGAAAAGTGTGTGCACAAGTAGCGAACTCCATCCCTTAGGTGAGTAGAGCTTACAGCCGAGGAAGGATAAATCTGCGATAAAAGGAATCACTTCCTCATGAGAGAACTCATGAGATGAGACCACACTCTGACGAGCAAAGAGGAAATAAAGATCTCAATAATTTTATTTGAAGAGGAGAGGATATGTACTCAACCCATCAAGAATCTTACATGACCAAGGATCTCATGATGAGAGTCCTTTTTTCAAGATCAAGTCTAAATTAAACAGGGATATTGATGAGTTTGATCCTACTAAGAACTTTACTCTCACACGAATCAAAATCTATGAGGGGAAAAATGACCCTACGAATCACATAAGGTAATATCGTAGAGCATTAGCGTCGTGGAACACCAACGAAGGATTGATGTGCTGAATATTTTCCTCTAATCTTAAAGACACTTACCATAAGTGGATTGAGAAGTTTCCATATAAATTAATTTCTTTCTTCCAGCATCGGGTCGAGGCCTTCACAACGAGATTCATTACTAGCAGCACTCATCCTAAATGGATGGACTCACTTCTGACGATGAAGAAGAGGTCTCAGGAAACACTTAATGTGTATAAAGAAAGTACTAAGAGGTAAATAATGAGTTGGAGGATTGTATCAAGAAGGTTGTGGTAGCATTTTTTAAGATCTGTCTGTCAAGTAACTCTATGCTTTACTAGGCTCTTGCCAAAAGAGAAGCCATTACCATCTACAACCTTATAGAGAGAATCAAGAAGTATGTCAAGGTTGAAGATATAGTGATCTGAGTTGGTTGGGAAGGATATCCATATAAACAAACCAGGAACGAAGGCAAGGAGGGGCGAACAAGAAATGTGGGAAGAAGCTAGACGAAAAACAAAAGGGAATCGAGAAGAAGGATCCCGATAAAGTTTTCAAATCCATTAACACGATTTTCTTTTAAACCAATATACAAAATATTTTACAAGGTCAGAGGTCAAAAATACTTAACATGTCCCAAGAAGATGTTCAATGACCCCAAGAAGAGAAATCGGGCACTGAAGTGTGCATATTATAAAGATCACGATCATAAAACCAAAAGGTTACAAGGCACTAAAGTACCACCTTGACGAACTAGTTCAGGTTGGATACCTAAATAATTTTATAGAGAACATTAAAGGTGCAGCACTGCCTATGAGCGACTAAAAACTAAGTAATATCCTGGACGATGATATGGGACATGAGTTCACGATAATCCATGGGAGCCCAAGATCATATAACGTCTTGGATAAAAATATGTTTCATGAATTCACAATGATTCACGGGGTCTTAAATTGAATTTAAATCAAGGGCAATGACCTCAGGATGTAAGTCAAGAAACACACATTAGTTATGGAATCCTTTCAAACCAAATCGATTAAGCCCATTATGGGAAAATGTTAGCGACCTAAGGATATTGTTATTTTAAGCACATTATTTTCACCAACGAAAATCGAGTCAAAGTAAGGACTCCCTATCATAATGCTCTCTTAATTACTCTCGGGTTTGCTAACTGGTATGTGGAAAAAATATTAGTGGATCAGGGGAGTTCCTCAGAATTGATGCATCTCAAAGTGTTTAACCAATCAAACTTGTGCATAGAACATATGCAAGAGGCCATTGTACCTCTGGTCATCTTTGTAAGAAGGATGAATCTGCCCATGGGGAGGTTGTTCTCCCCATTCGAGAAGGAGGAATATCTAACCTTATTGATTTCCTCTTTGTAGATAGTGATTCATCATATAATTTCATGCTTGGTAGAGGATGATTTTATTACATGAGGTAAGTGCCATCCACTAACCACCGAAAGACAAAGTGCATCACTGAAAAGGGGTAATGGAAATATCAGGGAACTAAGCCTTAGCCCGGAAGTGCTTTATAACTTCCATCTGACAAAAATAGGAAAAAAGAAAGAGAAAGCTGAGGATCTAGTAGAAGGATCCATACCTTCCTAGTAACAGCTAAAATGTGGTCAACTTGGTGTTGAGGAAACCAGGATGTATCCTATTGATCGGGTTATGGAACCTCTTCATGAGATAGCCTTTGAAGATAACCAAGTTGAGAAGAAGTTCTTGGTTGACATCTCATTCCCTGATGAATAGAGATAAGAACTAGTCTTTTTCCTTAAAATCAATTAAGACATCTTTTGCTATAAACTATACGAAATGCCAATATTATATCTAGAAGTAATGTGCTACAAGATCCATGTGGATCCATCATATTCACCAGTGACATAAAAAGGTAAGATGAACACCTCCCAAAAAACCTAGGGAAGTCGAAGAGGAAGTGGGTAAACATCTTGAGGCGGAGTTGATCAAGGAAGTTTAACTCCCTAAGTGGATGTCAAATCTTGTGGTCATGAAGAAAAACAACGAAAAGTGGAAAATTTGTATAGACTTCGACGATCTGAATTGAGAATCTCCAAATGATAGCTTTCCTTTTCCCAAGATAGATAAGTTAGTCGAAATCACTGTTAACCATGAGCGTGTGATCTTCCTCAACACCTACTAAAGATACCACCAAATCTCATTGTTCTCCCCCGACTAGGAAAAAACTTCCTTCATCACTACACTAGGGATATACTGCTACATAATGATGTCATTTGGATTGAAGAATGCCGGGGAAACTTATCAGCGATTAGTGATAAAAATGTTTAGGCGGTAGATAGAAGATACGATGGAGGTGTACATAGATGACATGGTTGTAAAAATTAGGAAAAAAGATCACAACCTCATTAACTTAGCAAAAACTTTTGAAGTTCTTCGTTATTACATGATGAAACTAAATGTGACCAAATGCTCCTTTGGGGTATAATTGAGAAATTTTATTGGATGCGTAGACAATAAAAGAGGTATCGAGGTAAACCCATACCAGATTGAAGCTATCAGAAAGGTACATCCCCTAGAACTATGTGCAAGGTGAAAAAGTTATTTGGCATGCTATCAGCAGTCAATCGCTTTATATTAAGATCCTCAGAGAAGTGCCGACCTTTATTTTATGTATTTAGGAAACAACTGAAGGAAATATGGAATGATGAATGCACCAAGGCACATGGATAAATGAAAAAATTATTTAAGATGACCACTGTTACTGACTATTCCTGATGGCTTGGTAAATTTGCACTTATTACTGGTAGTTCACAACAATGCAGTTAGATGATATTTTTTTTGGGAAGTGAGAGGGAGTCAGGCTCCCCTAAACTATGAGAGAAAAACCTTTCTCAACACTGAGAAGCGGTACCTCCCACTAGAAAAACTTGCTTACGCATTGGTGATAGCCTTCAGAAAGTTAGTAAAGCACTACTTTGAAGTGCACACTATCATTGTTCTAACTTTCTTCCCTCTAAAAAATATGCTTAGGAAGGTCAACCTATTTTGTTGAATGTTCAAATAGTCGGTAAAAATAGGAAGGTTTAATACACAGTTTTATCCTAGAGCCTCAGTTAAGTGGTAAGTCTTAGAAGACTTCATCGTTGAATTTTCCAACAACTAAGAGCTAGTGGAGATTAGAGATGGAAGCGAGGAGCCCATCCATCAATTAATTTAAGAGGGTAAGAAATGGGTACTATACATTAATGGAGACTCAAATTATAAGGGGGTTGGAGTTAGGATAGTATTGGTATCCCCAAATAAAACTATTCTCGAGCATGCGATTTACTTCGAATTCTAAGCCTCTAATAACGAAGATGAGTATGAAGCCTTGCTTAAAGTATTAAAAAAAGTGTTTTCCCTTCTCTGACTCTATAATGGTATCAAATTAGATATCAAGAGACTATAATTATAAGGATGAGGGAATGGAATCATACCTTAAAGAAGACTAACACATGGTCGCCTACATAAAAAAGGTACAAGAGAAATAATTCCCAAGGGGGAATCGCAGTCATGCAGGCGCACTGGCCACACTCGCTTCAACTATTAAGGGGGATATAAAATAGATAATTAAACTATAATACATCGACCAACTCAGTATCAATAAGATAAATTTTTTAAACAAGTTATGGTCTTGGACAAGACCCTGATATGGATGGACCCGATTACACTCTATCTAATGGAAGATGCCCTTCCTGTTGATAAGAAGGAAGAAAATAGAGTACAAATGAAATCTTCTCGCTTAAATTTAGCGATAGATCAGACGGTTTATCAATGCTCTTTTTGGGACCTTACCTCCAATGCATACACCTAAACTGCATTGAACAAACCCTCTACGAGCTTCATGAGGGGATATTTGGGAGCTATGCATGAGGAAAGTCTCTAGCATTTAAGGGAATTGGATAAGGATACCAGTGTCCATATAAGCAAAAGGACGTAGTTACCTTCGTCAAAAATGTAAAATTTGTCAACTCTTCTCGTCGATAATGCATTAGCCAACCAACGACCTCAATTCCCTAATATGTCATTGGCCTTTTTCCTAATGGGGGCTTGATATCATGGGCCATTTCCTCTTGCCTCTTCCAGTAAGAAGTATTTATTGGTTAGTACAAATTACTTTTCTAAATGGATGAAAGGAGGACCGTTGGAGAACATCTGAGAGTGTAACATGATCAAGTTCATATAAAAGAACATCGTAACACAATTTGGCATCCCTCGAATCATCATTACGGATAATGAAACTCAGTTCGAAAGAAGCCTCTTCCAAAGATTTTGTCATGAGCACGACATTTTGCATTACTACAGTTCAGTGTCTTACACTCAGAATAACGCCTAAGCGGAAGACTCTAACAGGACAGTCCTCTATGGAATAAGAAAAATATTAGAGAATATGAAGGGCATGTCGGTAGACCAACTCCCCCACGTTCTTTGATAATTTTAAACAATGCCTAGGTGATCAACGGGGGAAACACCCTTTCCCTTGTCCTATAGAATAAAGGAAGTCATTCCATTGGAAGTAGGGCTATAGATTATGAAGTCCATCTTAGTTGACTAAGACCTCAATAACAAAGCAATCGGATGAGATCTTAACTTAGCTGATGAAAAAGAGAATTATCTCTTGTAAAGCCTGCCTCTTACGAGTAATAGTTGGCCAAGAAGTAGAACAGGGGGTCAAAATGAGGAGCTTCAAAGTCGAAGATAGCGTAGTTAGAAAGATTGTGGGTAGTGCTAAGAAGCACTCATATGGGAAACCCAGGCCCAACTAGAAAGTCCCATTCAAAGTCATTCAAGACGAATTGATGGGAGCTTACCACTTAGAAACAACGGAGGGTGGAGAGGTTTCCCAAGCATGGAATGCAACCAATTTGAAGAAGTTTTACTTTTAAAATATATGTTTGTTTGGTTTATTTCAAATTTAAATTATTTTCTATAAGTTCTTTTAGACTTCTCTCATTTATATCTATGCATTGTTCTAAGTGGCAGGAAAATGAGTATTTAATGAAGAAGATCAATTAGTCAAAGAAGTTTCTCTTTGACATATTACTTATCATTGTGATGATTATCTTTTATCAAATGTATTCTTTTAATACTGATTAATGGGATGACCATAGACCAACTCTAAATTTAAATGTCGGCATGACTAACTAATTGGTCGATCATCGGTCAGTTATACCCAAAATGTTTTGGATAAAAAAAATGTAAATAATGGATCACAGCCGATGAAAGGCCTATTGGAAAGCCTTAGGCACCCATGACCAACTAGGACACAAAAAGCCTCGCCGTGGAATGACCCCATAAAAAGTTGCATATTTATTTTTCTAGCTCAGGGGTTAATATTTGATGTGATGACATCACCTAAAAGGTGATACCCGAAAACCACACACCATAAAAGGAAGAAAAATTAAAAAAAAATTATTGGCACTTTAAAGTTGTTATAAGGATATTGAAAAGCAAACAATTTATAAAAAAAAATGATAAATACGACTGGATAAATTGTACATACGAGATGACTCATTTTTCGACGTCCCAACTTTAGTGGGCAGAATGTCCAACGTATAAAGAGTAATGGTCGCAGACATATTCCTGATCCTTGATGCTCCCAAGACTTACCCTGTCAATCATGTGTTAACGTCGATAAAGTCCATCACCTCTATCACGATTGGATTCATCAAGGTACTTCCTTATTAAACTAACTGGAATGACATCCATTGGGACTCATGAAACATCAAGCTTATAAAGAGGCTTTTCCTGATCAAGGTAACCTAGGTCATACTTGTAGCCATCCCAAGGGAGGTCCGAAGAGGCCTCCCCCTTTCTTTTTTCCATCGTGCATGCCAGATTACTCCCTTTGTCAGGGCACTCGACTGGCGTCTATGTGGGGTAATATGTAAAGATAGAGTCACCAGCCTATTTTTCACAAAACAGATCAAAGAAATGTTGTCGCCCCCAAAATAACGGCATCGAGGAAAATAATGATGCTTGCAAAACAAAATAGTTCAAGGGTCCAGGGACTAAGTTAAGGAATGGGAAGGTATTAGGCACCCGTCTCACCTTTTCGGTCTCTCATAGGCATTTGTTAATCTTCTCCTATTAGATTCCCTGAAGTTTGTGCTTATATGCATAATATAAATGGAGAATGGAATCGCTCAACTCGCGTCAAGGATAAAAACGGAGTGAGTTCATCCGTAGGAGTGCTACCAAAATAGTAATTCAAATTATAATGTAAGTGGTTACCATTTCACAAGTCGTTATGGAGGAACAAATGCATACATCGAACAAGACACAAGCATGCAAGTATATAAAATATATGATAAAAAATAAGGTTAAAATTGATGTATAAGGGAGGATTCGAGTCTAGGCATTTACCCAAGATGCCTACATAGCTCAAGGGGCATCAAAGTCCACATGATTCAAACATAACGCAGGGTGGGATTTATCCCATAAATCCAAATGAGAGATTCCTATTATATTTGTATGTAGAGATAAAGATGCTTCAAGTGTGGGGATCCCTCTATTGGAAGTTATAAGTAAGCCCTACTTTTCTTTTTTTTGAGTTTTTTTATCAAAATAAAGTATGCGCAAATACTAATAATAAAGGAGATTAAGGTATGTGTTGTAATAAAATAAATCGCTAAAGTAAAAATAAAGTGACTAATGCTAAAATAAGAGAATTTAAAGATAAGGGTGGAGAATTGGACCTCCTTATGAAGAATTGAAGTGGATCTTGATTGTAGATGCGCTGATCTCACGAAGAGGTGATGGTGGTATGAGGAGATGGGTGAGAATTTACTAAAATGAGTATGAAAAGGATGGAAGTAATGTGGGAAATGGGATTTTTAAGAGGGGAACAACTCTGAATTCTAGAGAATACTCTCTGAATTGCTAAAAAGGATGTTCAAGGATGTCCACGGGTGCTTTTCAAAGTGAGTTCCTGGCCTCTATATATAGGGCCAATGGATTTCCATTCGACAAGGTCCTTGTCTTACCTATTGAAAAATAACCCCCCACACACTGCCGATAGGCAGGGTTCTGGGAGTGCCATTTGTTAGTCTGAGACATATTTTTTGGAAAAATGGTCGTAAAACGTGGACCATAAGTCAAAATCGTACAGGGGAGGAATTGGAAAGGGTATACAGGGCCCTTTAATAATCTATTAATCCATTCCTCTATTCAGGAGTTGATCGAGGTCAAACAAGGCCCAAAAGCTCCCGTTTCTCATTGGACAGGAAATTTTCGGAGGAAAACGGATTGTTCGTCCGAATCGTAAGGACGATTCATGCACGTAATGGATCATTAAAAAGGATATTCAGCGCCCTTTATAAGATTCATTCAAATTCGTTCAGTTCAAAGAGTTGACTAAGATCAAATTGGGCCTAAAAGTGTTAGTTGACCCTTCGATCATTTAGAGTCGTTTGAAGATTCATTCAGCTTCTTTCAATCTAAAGAGTTGATCGGGGTCAAGCGGGGTCTAGGATCGCTAGTGACCTCCAAATCAGTGTTTAGGGTAAAATGGATTATTCACCCAAATCGTAAGGGTGATTCATGCATGGGTCAGATCGTTGGAAGGGGATAGAGCCCTTAGAAGATTCATTGAGCTTCTGCTCAGACGAAAAAGTTGATCGGGGTTAAACGGGGCTATGAAGCGCCTGATGGCCTCAAGATCAGTTTTTAGTAGTAAAATGGACTGTTTGTCCGAACCGTAAGGCCAATTCACACAAGGGGATGACCGTTGGAAGAGGATTAAGAACCCTTTGAACAATTATTAAGCTTTTACTCAGGCAACGAAATTGATTTGAGTCAAATGGGGGTCGAGTGTGCCCGGTGACCTATAGATCGGTATTCAGAGTATGGACTAGGATTGTGGTGAATGAGTGAATGCTAAGGACCTAAAAAGGTGCTTAAGGGGTGGTGGTATGGGGGTGTCTACATACAACCCCTCGATAGGTGAGCTTGGAACAAGTTAAGGCCATCGAATGATAAACACCACATCGATGTTGGGGAAGAGTATTTTAGGTCAATTATGAGGACCTAAATAATGAGGGAGACAAATTAAAAGGGATAAGGTAGGTTTTGAGGACCTAAAGAGACAAGGATGACCGATTCAACCGGTAAAGGTCAGTTTTGAGGAGTCAAGGTCAATTTTGAGGATCGAATGGGACGAGGATAACTGATTCATTGGGTCGAGGTTAGTTCTGAGAACTTAAAGAGACGAGGATGATCGATTAAGTGGGTCAAATATGTGTTAATATTGGTTCTATATTGCTAGGGAGGTTAATTCAACCGGTCGAGGTCGATTTCGTAGACCTAAAATGATGTTAAGGGTGACTGATTCAAGGGTCGAGGTCAATTCTGAGGACCTAGAGTTGTAGTGACCAATTCTGAGGGTTGAGGTCAATTCTGAGGACCTTAGGTTATGATGACCAATTTTGAGGGTCGATGTCAATTTTGAGAACCTAACGTTATAGCGACCAATTCTGAGGGCCGAGATTAATTTTGAGGACCTAAAGTTATGAGGACTAATTCTGAGGGCCAAGGTCAATTTTGAGGACCTTAAGTTGTGATCACCAATTCTGAGGGTCGAGGTCAATTCTGAGGACATTAAGTTATAACGACCAATTTTAAAGGTTGAGGTCAATTCTGATGACCTAAAGTTGTGATGACCAATTCTGAGGGCCGAGTTTGATTCTGAGGACATTAAGTTGTGACGACTAATTGTGAGGGACGAGTTCAATTGTGGGGATCTTAACTTGTAACGGCCAATTTTGAGGGTGACTGAGATCAATATTGAGGACCTAAAGTTGTATCAATCAATTCTGAGGGTCGAGGTCAATTCTGAGGACCTAAAACTGTAGCGACCAATTCTGAGGGCCAAGGTCAATTCTGAGGACCTAAAGTTGTGATGACTAATTTTGAGGGTCGGGATCAATTCTGAGGACCTAAAGTTGTAACGATCAATTTTGAGGACCTGATGTTGCGACAACTAATTTTGAAGGCCGAGGTCAATTATTGTGACACCCCACCCAATCGGGTGATCAGTTCCGTATTAAATTAAAACAGGAATCTCATCTGGTTCATTCCTAGCATAACTGTCGAAAACTTTTTAAAACTTACAAACCACCTAGTATTCAAAAGATGATGTCAAAATTTTAATATTTTTATTTAACAACAACAACTATATAAATATCAATATGAACCATTCACACAAACCATGAATCTAAAGTAATGCTAAATAAATCAATAAATGACCGGACGGATAAACCATCGACAAAAAACCTACATCCACTAATATAATCCAACAAAGAATAGTAACCAGTACAAAGTCCGACTGAAATGAAAATAGTTGGGGCAACATGCTCGAAAGAAATGCCAAGCTACATCCTACTCTAGGAATGAAATGACTGAAGCGTCTATGTCCAAATCCTGCAACATTCACACATGTTGCATCTACGCATCCTTGGAACACATCTTCAAGTTTGGCATCCCTGTGGTTGGATACCTAAAAGGTTTTGAAAATATTTTGCAAGTATGGGTCAGAGCCCAAAGTCCTTTTGAAAATATTTTACAAGTGAGTTAAAATGCAACAATGAAAATGTATGAATGCCCTTCATATATAAGCTAGTGCCGCACTCCCTTGAGATACATCTCACCCCTCCTCTAAAGTGCACACCTAACGCTTTCTTCCTAACCCTCCTAGTTACACCACCCCGTTCAACTAGCCTTGTCATGAAACTCCTTGAACTCTACTCTAACCCGAGTAATTTGAATCTTTACTTTGTAAGTTATTTATCGCATTAACTTAATTAATCATTTCTTAAAAGTCATATAACATTCACTAGTTATATAACTAATACAAATTCTCTTCATGTATTTAATTATCCGTATATAATTATCTACTCCATTATATACGTAGAATTATATTCCACAATTATTCATATGTTGAATATAAATAAAACCGCTCTTAAAAGTAATATAACATTCACTAGTTATATAAGTAACACAAATTCTCTTCATGTATTTAATTACCCGTATATAATTTATCTACTCCATTATATACATAGAACTATATTCCACAATCACACATATGTTGCATATAATTAAAACCATCCTTCCGAGAAATACCTCATAGGATGCATTCTCTAAAGTGCTATCTTCCCAGGTCTACTCAGTCCCACCTGGTTTCTGAGACAGCTAACCACCGCCGAATAAGAACATAAAAATATAAACGTATTAGAGGCAGTCATATTCCCCCGAGTGTGAAGACAATCATCTCAATGCCCACCTCTATTTGGACGCTATAACCTGGGATATACTCGCCCTACTCCTCAAGCTAGGGGATTCACCCATATCACGCAACCTCCCCCAATAGCACTAAAGCATATAACTCTAAATAAATACCTATCCACCGGTATTTATGAGCACACACACACACAATATATATATATATATATATATATATATATATATATATATATATATATATATATATATATATATATATATAAAATTTAATCCCGACTTTACCGTGTATAAAGTCCGTAACACTAGACAACATATTCCCGAGTATATGGTCCGACTCTAATTTAATTAATTTACTCATTAATTAAGTTGATATCTCCCCAAGTCTAGCATCCGACTCTAATTTAATTAATATTCCCATTAATTAACTTAATATCTCCCCAAGTCTAATTTAATTAGTATACTCATTAATTAATTTAATATCTTCTTGGTGTAACACAACCAATGTACCAGTACTCACTCACCTGGCCCGAATTTCCATCTCTTAGAACGTACTCCTCAAAATTCCATTAATTAAATAATATTTAACAATTTATTATATCATCCTATGATAAATTATTCCAGTTATAAGCTTTAATTAATTAATCCCTCATTAATTAATCTATTATCATAGCATCACTCAACCAAAATATTCGGACACCCCACTGGTCTATAATAGAATATCCCCAATTAATTATTCAAAATTCTCCACAATAAAGTTTACACAATTATTAATCTCAGGTTTTCAATTTACTAAATCTGCGTAGATTTTTAAAATGCCGTTTTCGCACATTTTGGGGCCATTTTGGAAAAAGCATGTTAGAGAACGAAAGTTAGAAAACGCCATTTTCTAGAGGGCCCCGCGGACAGAATCGCCATTAACATCTTCTATGAAGCTTTTCACCTAGAATTTTCCACTAAAATCCTTACGAATCAAAACCAGTCCCAATAACTTGATTTGTAACTTACCCAAATCAAAACCCAATTTGTATTAACCCAATCCAAAAATCATTTGTATAACACCTACTATGATATGAATTTATTATCACCAATTTAAATTGAAGCAATTTAACCACTTGCCTTATAAATTCATAGTGTCTGATTATCCTTTGGTGTAGAGATCGTTGTGTGATGAAGAACACCCTCCTTGTTCTTCCTCTTTGGCTCTCACGAGTCCTCCCTCTTTGTCCCTTATGTTCTCAAATTTCTCCCAAATGAGTTATAGCTTCCCACAACTCCAAAACTTAGGTTTTTATCTCCAAATCCCGTTTTTAATCGTATGGGCCTAATTAAAATGGCTCAAATACCCCCGAGTGGGCTCGGTTTTGCCCAAAAATATTCCGTGACCCATTTACCACCCCCGGGTACACTTTTTCGACTATCTTGATCCATTCGGACTCACCGTGCACTCAGAATTGACATCCGAATTAATTTATAAATAGTTCCCAACTCACACCCAACTTAGTCTATATCCGACTTCCGGCTGAGATAAATAAATGTCACGTCACTTATACACGTTATGATGTAAATAAATTATTACTATTCACTTAGTAATTTAATTTCGTAAAAATCAACCATCATCTCTCCGATTAATATTTAAATAAATATTAACATAACTAATTCAATTAAATTACGACACGAAAGTAATTTAAAAAATTTCCGAATTAATTAAATATTAAATGCACAGAAATACAGGGTGTTACATACTCCCCCCCTTACAAAGGAATTTTGTTCCCGAAATTTGGTCATAATTACGGAGAATAACTTTGGATACTTCTCTCACATATCTTACTCCTGCTCCCACGTATACTCATCAATACTGTGATGGACCCACTCCACTACACTCTAACTGGTAGTACTACCTTAGACTGCAGCTTGCGCTCACATAGCTACTAGTCTCTCCTCATATGAGGTGTCTTATTGCAAGTCATTCTCTTCGAGTGGAATGTGCCCAAAAATCCCTATCATTCCTCTTGTATCTTTCCATCTATGCCACGTGGGACACATCACGTATACACTAAAGATGTTCTAGAAAACCCAACTGATAAGCCACCGGTACCACCATCTCAAAGATAGGGAAAGGACCCACATACCTCGATGCTAACTTCCCTTTCTTGTCAAACTACACCACTCCTTTCATAGGAGACATCCGAACTAACACCTGGTCAAAAATCTTTAACTCGATTTCCCTTGACAACATAGTGCCCCAAAAGACGGGCCTATACTCCATCGATTCCACTATCTCTATGGTAGGAAATTCCCCTCCTTACATTCCTTAACTATACGAAAGGATACAACTTACTAAATTCCCGTTGCTGGACCATAACCCATTTCGGGTCATAGCAGCTTGTTATTTCCCCACCTCTTATCAACCAAAGGTGGATAAAAAAACATTTCCCATAAAGTCTCCCAAGGTGTCACAAAGATACTAAATTGTTATGAGGCATCACACGTAACTCTACCTATGGCAATTACT
Organism: Sambucus nigra; assembly: GCA_949130495.1. Classification (NCBI taxonomy): domain Eukaryota; kingdom Viridiplantae; phylum Streptophyta; class Magnoliopsida; order Dipsacales; family Adoxaceae; genus Sambucus; species Sambucus nigra. The sequence continues at coordinate 276,693,803 of OX422207.1, read as the reverse complement.
ACTCACGAATTACCCAAAAATCTTGAATGCACAATCCTCGCTTCCCGTCTACCCATCAACTTATGGGCGACACGTTCAACCCAATATGTAACTCTGTCCCTATCACCTCCTGACACTTTTTACCAGAGGTGGGACTGAAAGGTCTCACCCAAATTCCCAACAATATTGAATGACATCTTGTTCTATTTCACTCCTTTCCATTAATAGTAAAGTTGGGCATACTACTCGATAGTATAACCCATTTCAAGACAACAATTTGTGTTCAGGTCAATCCATTCAACAACTTGATGGAAACCTTGACCCCTCCACGATTTTTACCAACCTGAGCATTAATTCCATCTCCAAAACCATAAAATTTGAAAAACTTCTTGGTTTATACCCTCAAATCAACCTTTTTCCCATTCATAAATGGTCTATCCGGAGACAAATTCACTATGTTTCACTCAACACCAATTCCCATGCTCAAGAACTATATTCCTTGTGCAGTTTTCGTCAGATAAGAATCTACACCTTGTCTATGCGTAAGACCACTCTAAGCATATAACTAAGTGATACTCTTTTCTATTTTTCTAGAAATGTGAATTCTTTCTTGCCTTAAGATATTTTGTTACATGCGCCTCCACCGTCTTTACACTCCTTACGATGGAGATAGTTCACCTTGATACGCATATTCGGATTGTTTCCTCTTTCAAATGGATTTTAGTTCACTGCACTTTTCCACTTATTTTCTGACTGCCTGCAAGCATACATTTAATATGTTCATTCACACATTCTTTTATTTAAGATGACTCTGAAATCACACTAACCAGGGTGCCCATACACCCTAAATCCCATCCATATTTGCACAACATCACAGACGTCACATACGTAATTTTTTCTTTCAAGGTTATCCCACAGATCACATTATATCATATGATTACATTCGATATTTCCCCAAATTGCAATTTAATCTTCTCGATGTTGCCCCGCCCATTAACTTGCGGTGCAAAAGTTTTCTCAATGCTTCTTTTGCAACACTACCCGGCTATACTGGCCTTATAGTGTAATAGCTTTCACCTCAAAATGTAACTCCGCACGTTCAAAAATCACCCTTTAAACTGGTGTCCTAGCATCATATAACGTCTTTCCACTACTGACGTTTATTAGGGCTTATGCGCATAACATTTCACAACAAAGCCCAAAAAAACTTTCCCCAATGCATTAAACACTAGTATAATCGTTCATTAATTTTTGTAGACCCGAGCATATAACCGGGACACCCAAAACTCTTTCCCTATACTCAAAGGTCTAATTGTCGACTCCCGCATCTCTAAAGGAGTTATATAATGACACGTTCACACTATCACTAAGTCCTCAGCGCTATGTCACTAACGAGCTAAATCTCTTTGCTCCATGGTCAATCGGCCATGCCCCGAATCACATCAGTGAAAATCCCTACGCACTGGGATATAATATACTAGACAACCCTACCCTCTGAAGTCTATTTCATAAAATATTTCTGCGAGACCAACCTTCTTTTAGGTGGAACCTCGCAAAGAATATACATCTTGCCCTAGAATAGTGAACACGATAGTCTTATTGTAACCGCCCACTATCGTTTACCCGTCACTAACCAATCTGTACCCAGGGTAAAATCATGCTCGCATAGCACTTCTTAAAATGAGTTAACCTTATAAAATCTACCCTCTCTGTGTTCACACCTACTCCTCTGCAGGTAAAACAAAAGAGAGCCCTGTTACCCCGCGGTAAACATATACTTAATAGTAACACTATGATACACCCACTAAACTCGTCTCCCTTGCGAATATAGTGTTAAGAAGAATACTGTGACCACTCATGTCACAAAGGTTTCCCCATCTATCCGAGGATAAAACTCATACTTCCACTCGCCTATACACTAGTGGCCCAAATGGTTCCTGGACATAATATTCTCATCCAACCGAACCGAAACTTCATAATTGTTATCCCTACTAGGCATCCCACTCCTATCCCCCTGATTCACTGTGGACATAATCAATTGTTGTGGTCCCACTTTCCACACATAAGACACTTCTCTGTGTCAATCCCCTGTCTCTGACCCCAATGGCCATGTCGGGGTTGTCCCTCTCACTTACTTGGTAGTCTTGACCCAAATTGCTACCCTCATTGTCCCTTTGGCTTTGCTAGACCTATGGGACTCGTTGCTGGCCTCGACGACCGGATTAAATCCATCGCCAATCGATAGGAATTTAACTGATATAAATCATATAGATGGGTTCCTTTACTGGGTATCCCCTTGGGGTGCCTCACTAGCACTGCTAAATACAATCTTGCCTTTTTGGTCAGATACTCCACTTCCCTTGGCTTCCTTCTCACAAAAGTATTGATATCAAATTGAAAACATACTACCTTGATGACTATAACCCCAGTCATCCTAGTCGGATTTTTCCATCCACACTTGTGTATTACCCACGAGTCCATTATTAAATCATGGATCCCTTATTGACCTCCGCATCCACCTCGTTGGGTATGAAGTTTGCTGCACAATTCAACTTTCCCTTATGTTCGGCCACTGTCCGGACCATCTGAAGTAAGTACTGAAATCTCCTTTGACTACCGGTTCAAACGGATGATGTGAAGATTTGTGATCAAATCGCACCCTAAATTTCTTATTATTTATGGTATTTCTCTATGGTTGTTGTGACTGACTCCTACCACTACAACACCGACCCACTGGGCCAAAAATTTCATTTAAAATTTAGTCCTGGGTGCCACCGCACACCACCCTACACAATTGTCTTTGGGTTATTTCCTCCCATTGACTTATCACGCTACTGTACTACTCGAATCCTTATAGATATCCCTTCCAAAAGGGTCCTTCCACACTCTCCCCACCCTTTGCAGACTATGCTGGGAGAGACTGAGATTGTGCCACCGTTATCTACAACAGTGCTTTGGGAGACTATCGCTCTTGGGTGATTATTCTATCCCCCCTAGCCTGAACAACAACCAAGATGATTCCTATCACGATCACCATTTCCAGAATACGCTATGTCTTCTGTTGAGCCTCTCCTCCTGCAATTCTCCTACGGCCCTCATTGGTCGTCCCAAAGAATGTTCGGTATACAAAGCCCAACCGAACTCGTGTATGAATCACCTCATTATATTTGATTACAAGAGAACATAACTCGCATATGTAGAGGAATACAACAAGCCTATCATAAGGCTCTACATCAAAGAACGTTAAGCTGAAACGTGAAAAGCTGCACAGATCCTAAGGACACTAGAACCTGATGCTCTGATACCATCTGTGACACCCCACCCAATAAAATACCGGGTGATCAGTCCTATATCAAATTAAAATATGGATCTCATCTGGTTCATTTTTAGCATCACTGTCAAAAACTTTTTAAAACTTACAAACCACCTAGTATTCAAAAGATGATGTCAAAATTTTAATCTTTTTATTTAACAACAACAACCATATAAATATCAATACGAACCATTCACACAAACCACGAATCTAAAGCAATACTATATAAATCAATAAATGACCGGCCGGATAAACCATCGACAGAAAACCAACATCCAATAATATAATCCAACAAAGAATAGTAACCAGTACAAAGTCCGACTGAAATGAAAATAGCTGGGGCAACATGCTCGAAAGAAATAATAAGATGCATCCTACTCCAGGAATGAAATGATTGAAGCGTCTATGTCCAAATTCGGCAACATCCACACATGTTGCAGCTACGCATCTCTAGAGCAGATCTTCAAGTTTGGCATCCCTGTGGATGGATACCTAAAAGGTTTTGAAAATATTTTGCAAGTATGGGTCAGAGACCAAGTCCTTTAGAAAATATTTAGCAAGTGAATTAAAATGCAACAATTAAAATGTATGAATGCTCTTCATATTTAAGTTAGTGTCGCACTCCCTTGAGATACATCTCACCTCTCCTCTAAAGTGCACACCTTACACTTTCTCTTGACCCTCCTAGTTACACCACCCCGTCTAACTAGCCTTGTCATGAAACTCCTTGAACTCTACTCTAACCCGAGTAATTTGTATCTTTACTTTGTAAGTTATTTATCGCATTAACTTAATTAATCATTTCTTAAAAGTCATATAACATTCACTAGTTATATAAGTAATACAAATTCTCTTCATATATTTAATTACCCGTATATAATTATCTACTACATTATATACGCAGAACTATATTCCACAATTATTCATATATTGAATATAAATAAAACCGCTCTTAAAGCCATATAACATTCACTAGTTATATAAATAATACAAATTATCTTCATGTATTTAATTACCTGTATATAATTTATCTACTCCATTATATACGTAGAACCATATTCCACAATCACACATATGTTGAATATAATTAAAACCATCCTTCCGAGTAATACCTCATCGGATGCATTCTCTAAAGTTCTATCTCCTAGGTCTACACAGTCCCACCTGGATTTCTGAGACAGCTAGCCACCGCCAAATCAGAACATGGAAATATAGACGTATTGGAGGCGGTCATATTCCCTCGAGTGTAAAGACAATCATCTCAATGCCCACCTCTATTTGGACGCTATAACCTGGGATATACTCTCCCTACTCCTCAAGCTAGGGGATTCACCCAAATCGCGCAACCTCCCCCGATAGCAATAGAGCATATAATTCTAAATAAATACCTAGCCACCGGTATTTATGAGCACATAACACTAGCCAACATATTCTATCACACTACCATATATATATATATATATATATATAATTTAATCCTGGCTTTACCGTGTACAAAGTCCATAACACTAGCCAACATATTCCCGAGTCTATGGCCCGACTCTAATTTAATTAATTTACCCGTTAATTAAGTTGATATCTCTCAAGTCTAGCGTCCAACTCTAATTTAATTAATATGGTCATTAATTAACTAAATATCTTCCCGAATCTATGGTCCGACTCTAATTTAATTAATATACTCATTAATTAACTTATTATCTCCTCGACTTTATGGTTCGACTCTAATTTAATTAATATACTCATTAATTAATTTAATATCTCCCTGGTGTCACACAACCAATGTACCCGGAGTCACTCACCTGACCCGAATTTCCATCTCTTAGAACGTACTCCTCAAAATTCCATTATAAAGAGAACATGCTCCTAGTTAAATAATATTTAACAATTTATTATATCATCTTATAATAAATTATTCCAGCTATAAGCTTTAATTAATTAATCCCCCATTAATTAATCTATTATCATGGCATCACTCAACCAAAATATCCAGACACCCCACTGGTCCATAATACAATATCCCCAATTAATTATTCAAAATTCTCCTCAATAAAGTTTGCACAATTATTAATCTCAGGTTTTCAATTTACTCAATCTGCCCAGATTTTTAAAATGTCGTTTTGGGACATTTTGGGGCCTTTTGGAAAAAGCGTATTAGGGAACGAAAGTTAGAAAATGCCATTTTTTAGAGGGCTATGTTGACAGAATCTCCATTAACAGCTTCTATGAAGCTTTTTACCCAAAATTATCCACTAAAATCCTTATGGATCAAAACCAGTCCCATAGTTAAATGCACCCTCAAGAGGTGGATCCCAGACTTGGAAGAGAATTCAGTTAGTTAGAGAAGTCTACTTACAAAATATGGAGGAAATTGATGGCCAATGGATTTGGAAACCTCATGATGCAGTTGACTTCAATTTCTCATCTGCCTATTCTATTTCTAAAGAGAGCTTTCCGTCTTCCAGAGTTTTTATTCAGATATGGGATTCTAATATTCCTAAAAAGTGCTCTATTCTAACCTGGAAGTTGCTGAATTACTGTGTACCTATTGACGATTGCATTAAAGAGGTGGGTATAAGGCTTTGTTCGAGATGTAAGGCCTGCAAAAATAATGAAGAATCAATAACCCAATCTTTTATTCATTGTCCAATTATCCAGCCTATTTGGATATTCTTTGCTGATCTTATGGGAATTTCTTTGGATAGCTCTTCAATGTCCACTCTTCTTCATAGTTGGTGGTTGAAATCAAGTTCAAGGGATTACTTTAAATTCTTATGCAAGTGTATCCCTATAATGGTGTGTTTGGAGATTTGGAAAAGTAGAAATTTATCTACTTTTGAAGATGTCAACATGGAAGCTTCTCAAATTATTTCCAATGTTATTTCCTCTAAATCTTCTATCTGCTCATGTATCATCTTTAGAAACTCCCTTTCAGGTTTTGATAGTGGTCTAAAAGAGATCTTCAAAATCCAATCCATAAATCGAAAGTAAATTTGTTCATCTATTAAATGGTCTTTACCTCCTGCCAATAGTTTCAAATATAACATTGATGGTGCTTCTAAGGGTAATCCAGGAAATAGTGGTAGTGGTGGCTTGATGAGGAATGACAAAGGAGACATGATCTTAGCTTTTTCTCAATCTACTAACTCATCATTTAATTCTTTTGCTGAATTAAATAAGCTTAGAGTGGGCATAAAGCTTTGTATTGAATACCATATAGAGGAGATTCATATCGAGGTTGACTCTATGTTTGTGGTGAATCTTATAAATAGAAGCTGGAAACCCCCATGGAAGCTGGAAGGATTGGTGACTGAAATAAAAGAAGACTTGAAGCTCCTGAAATATTCTTTATCCCATTGTTAAAAAGAATCTAATATGGTGGCGGATTATTTAGCAAACTATGGCATTCAATGCAATTCGATTCAGATCTTTTTTCATCTTTATACCTCCCTCCTATGGTTAGGGGAGCTGTTAAGCTTGATAAGATGGGTTGTCACTACATTAGATCTTCATTTGTATAATTTAGTTTGTTCTTGCTCTTGTGTTGGGATTTTTATCCTATGTTTTGTTTCCTAAGTTCTCTTTTGATTGTAAGCCAGTGTGGAGAGGTTATTTCTCCTTGAATAATATGTCTATTGGGGGTTAATTCCCTCTTCCAAAAAAAAAAAGTCCCAATAACTTGATTTGTAACTTCCCCAAATCAAAACCCAATTTGTATAACTCCTACTATGATATGAATTTAATATCACCAATTTACATTGAAGAAATTTAACCACTTACCTTATAAATTCGTAATGTATGATTATCCTTTGGTGTAGAGATCGTTGTGTGATAAAGAACACCTTCCTTGTTCTTCCTCTTTGGCTCTCAAGAGTCCTCCCTCTTTGTCCCTTATGTTCTCAAATTTCTCCCAAATGAGTTATGGCTGCCCACAACTCCAAAACTTGGGTTTTTATCTCCAAATCCCGTTTTTAATCATATGGGCCTAATCAAAATGGCCCAAATACCCCCGAGTGGGTTCGATTATGCCCAAAAATATTCCGTGACCCATTTACCATCCTCGGGTACACTTTTTCGACTATCTTGGCCCATCCAGACTCAACCGTGCACTCAAAATTGACATACGAAGTAATTTATAAAAAGTACCCATCTCACACCCAACTTAGTCTATATCCGACTTCCGGCTGATATAAATAAATGTCACGTCACTTATACACGTTATGATGTAAATAAATTATTAGTATTCACTTAGTAATTTAATTTTCGTAAATATCAACCATCTTCTCTTCGATTAATATTTAAATAAATATTAACATAACTATTTTAATTAAATTACGACACACAAGTAATTTAAAATTTTCTCGAATTAATTAAATATTAAATGCACAGAAATACGGGGTGTTACAATTATAAGGACCTAAAGTTATGACGACCAATTCTGAGGGCCGAGGTCAATTTTGAGGATGTAAAATTACGACGACCAATACTAAGGGCCAAGGTCAATTTTGAGAACCTAACGTTACGATGACCAATTATGAGGATCGAGGTAAATTTTGAGGACCTAAAGTTGTATCACAGGGAGTTTTCTCTTTATGGGAAATTTGAATTATCTTGATGGCGCAAATGCACTTATGGTTCCACTGTGGATTGTGTCATCTTGGAACTCCACCTGGGGATGTTTTAGTTTTGGGATTACAGCTGAGGAATTATAGTAGACTTGGATGCGAGCACATGATTTATTTCGATGTGTAGTATGCTGAGGATAAGAGTGTAAGATTAATCATCCTGGGGATCTTGAGAGTTTGTAATGCGCTTAGTGTTTCAAAAGTGGTTTTCTTGGGGAAAATTATGACCCATATTTTTCGGGGATTTTTGGAAATTTTTTGAGCAATTTCTAGAACTGTTTGACATTTTTTTGTTCAAAACTTGAAAGGGGCTTCCAATAGGAAGGCTTGGGGGTGTCAATCGGCAATGGAACGAACTCGTGGGCTTCTTTGGGAAGGGGAAAAGGCGATTTCCAGTCGGTATGGGCTGGGGGCTGCTGATTGGCAGCCTCTTTAACCTCTTATAAAAAGAGATCCCTTCCCATTTTTTATACATTCAAGTGTTTGAATCTTCTGATTTCTCTCTCCACAAACTGTTCCTAAGTATTTTTTGCTTTAAGACTTCAAATAGCTGGTTCTTCAAGTGAGAGATATAACACTGAATGGCTGGTCATTGACGACGGGGGCATCCTAGAGTGGCAGTCTAGGGAGACCCTTGAATTGGGTAATCAAAATGCCTTTAATTTGTTCGAACCTATAGCTGGTGAGCATATCTTGTTATGCGAGCCCGTGTACCATCATTCGTCTATGGTAAAGAACCCTAGTATCTACGTAAGTACGGTAATCTTTAGTATTCCAATTTATTTTTTTCTCTTTTGTGCTAATGAAAGGTTTTTCTTCTTCTTCTGTATACTGACATAGCTCCTTTGAGGATTAGGTCTCGGGGGAAGATGGGGCTAAAGGAGGTTTGGGAAGCTCCCTATTATGGTGCACTGGATGGTATCATTTGTCGTTTTTAGTTATTTAGCTCAGGCTTTGGATGAGACACCGCATTTTACTGTGGTATTGTGTGCTTTGGGGGAGAGGTCGTGGGACACTACCTACGCTTTTCATCTTGGCTTTCAAAAGATATATGTTACTTTTATAGACATTCAGCAGCTAAAGGTGTGGATTGTGAAGGTTTCCAGATAGTGATGGATTGCACATTAAGGGTGACACCAATGGTGGTGCAGGCGGCGTTGGGGGGCGCGAGCAGGATCGTATTTGGGGATTCTATCCACATTTTATCTTTGAGAGGGATTCTTTTGATAAGGAGGGCCTACGTGATCGACGGGCGATAGGTGAGACAGACGGTCCAACTATTTATTTTACTTTTGTTGTGTGGCTTTTTGGTGGCAACGAGCGGCGATGTCGTCTATCTTTGGTTCTTACTGTAATTGAGGACAAATTTCGACGTCCAACTATACCATTGGGGGATCCTGACTTTAGCGTCCCTTTTATCTTCTTTGGATGCTTTTACCCGGTGTTGTGGGAAGATTTTTACGGTGGGCCCGTATCTTTTGGAGGTAACCTTGTATTTTATTTTTATGCATTTCCTCACATTATTCTTTTTTCATTCTTTTTGTTGATTCATGTCTTTTGCAGACGGGTTTTTATGAGGTGATCGGCCATAATGCGGGTTCGATAGCCCTGAAGGCTGAGGACTTTGGGGACTTATGCCGGATGATCTAGTGGCGAAAGTCCAACCGATGATCGAACCAGTCTTTATCTTTGGCAGACATGTGACAGATTCTAAATACCCTAACGAGCGACCAAGTTATTTTTCATCTTTTATGAGTTCTTCCTGGAAATATTCATTTCTTAAGTAGATATTGATTCTTTGTTGGGGATTGCAGGTGACCTTCTACCCTTGATGGGTGACTCTGTAGGATACGGGGGTGACGGGCGGCCTATATGTGAAGATGCAATAATTCATCACACATGAGTTTGGGTACATTTGATACCTATGGGAGAGGGTGGTGAGGTAGATTATGGAGGAGGAGGTGGTGGTCCCACCATCGGCACCCCCTATGTACATGAGGTGGGTGATAGAGAAGTACGATAATGTCAGGGCGGCAATGATGGTTGGTGATCCCTATACGCTCTACTCGGATACAGTGGTGAGCTATTTTTATCTAGATTTTGTGACAAGATGGTTGATGCCTTCATTTATCTAAGATAAGGAGAACATGCCTCTACCCTCCACGAATTCGGGCAAGGGTACTAGCACACCGGTGGTATTGGCCCATTGCACAGGTGGTGGCACGTCGGCGGAATCAGTAGAGGAGGCTCCGATCATTCATGTTAATCCTCCTTCCTATAATTTTTGACTGAGTAGTGGGGAGTCAATAATGTTGCACTGTCCTAATGCGTCAGTGTTTGGGTTGACGAGGCTTACGGATGAGGCCCTCCGGACTGAGGTAATTCTTTTTTTATATTATTCTGTTGATTCTTCTTTTCTTCTTTACTGACTAATTTGTCCTTTGTTGTTGCTTCTTTTCTTGTAGTGTGTTCGAGTGCTAACCAACCGGTTATGGGATATAAAGGACTGGATGGCTTCTATGTCTGATTATAGCAAGAAGTCGACTGCTTACTTCTTTGTGACGTTTGCTACCTCAGATGAGATTTTGGGTTCTAGGAGTGGATGATCCACCACTCGTCGCTGGGGAAAGCGACGAGTGGGGGTTGAGGGCTTATGAGGGAAAGTTGAGGGTTCGGGCAAAGTCCCATTTGCATGTTTCTATTTTTCTTTCTATTTGCAAAATGTAACCAAGTGAAGCAAAATATATATGAAAAATATGCATTTTTTTTGTTATTTTTCTTGATTTATTGACTTATCCTATATATGCTTTTAATTTTCTGCTGAGACTGTTTATTTTACGCAAAGATAGAGATAAGTACAAAAATGATAATGAAAGGCAAAATGTTTATTATTTTTTAAAAAAGAGTAAAAGTAATTAACTCGCGGAAAAGATTTTTGAAAATGTTTTTTCAAGGAGAATAAAATAGAGAAAATGAGTGGTTAACAAGGAATGACCTGGGGCATCTTTACAAAATGAGGATTTTTTTCTGGATTTTGATGAAAAAGGAAAGATGTAATTTTCCAAAATAAGGGGGTTGTCGATCTACATACCTCTTGACCTGCCTATCGGCATGGGCGTCAAGTCAAATCATCCCTAGGATTTTATTACACTTTCCTACACCATAGTGTACTCCTGTAGGGCTAAGAATTAATCGGGCCTTTTATTTTTTGCCAAGGATTTTGAGTATAAAAGGAGGGGTATGGGATGTGCTTTCTCCACCAATACCCACATTTCTCTTCTTACTTCTCATTTACTATTCCCAATTATCTCTTCCCATGTATAAAGAATTTTCCTCTTACCTCGATGGTCTGGAGGCCAGGTGCATATGTAATGTGGATTATAATGCTTTTAACCCACACTAGATTTCTTTGTGGCGTAATTGAGCCATAGATTGGAACTTGCTGGCAGTGGTGACACAGTCTTGGTACCCTGAGGACCATGTCTTCCTTTTTGGCCTGGACGAGGTCTATTCTACCTATAAAGAATTCTCGATTATTTTTGGGTTCAACCCTAGTGTGGCAGCAGCTATACCTAATTTTCCCATTCTCCCCGAGCATTTATGTCCGAGTTTCTCCATATTTCTCCTTCAGTGGCTTGACTGTTGGTTACTGAGGGATTATTTCTCTTCAAGCGGTTATGTATTCTGTGCGCCTGAGGGGTTTTGAGGTTGCTAGCTTTGCTGGAGCTATTGCCTTGGGACTTGATGATGCTGAAAATCAGCACCACCTGGTGAGATGTTTGCAAGCTCAATACAGGAGTAACAATGGCAACGCAGTAATATGAGCGAGGTAAGAATGAGGTGAGGATAAGAGGAGTGACACCTGAATATAAGTGGTTCAGCCAATCCTGGCCTACGTCCACTGTGAGTGAGTGTGAGTGATATCACTAAAAGGAGGCACTAACGGCCATGGATACAACCTCTCAAGCTCTTTCTCTCTCATGTGTATATTAGACAGAGCTTTAGCTAGGGTTTTTATATATGTCTCCCTTTTGCAAGGTAGGGGATGATCCCTTTATATAATGCCTAGGGGGTGTAATGTACCCCCTATGCATGTAATGTGCATGTGTGTAGTTTCCTCACCAATGAGGGTGTGCCAGCTGTCAGGTCCACATGTAAGTGATGATGATGAAATATTCCCCCCACATGTGGGGAATAATCTTGTTGTAACTGATCTTGGCCCAGGTGTCCTTATCCAAATGCTTGCGGATACTTTGACAGTCGTGCTGGTGAATGGCCTCGGCCTAGGAGAGGTCGAGCTATAAGGGTAGGTCGTCCGACCCATTCGCGATGTGTCATGCGCTGTCTCGGCTTTATGTCAGCCGAGGTAAACACCTATATCGGCCTGGGCCGAGCCACTGTATCGTGCTGATGATAAGTGCTCCCTGGTAACCTCGGCCTCCTACGAGGTAGGGTTCATGCTGAAGGCGTGTTTAGCTTCTTGTTATCTTGGGCTACTGTTGACCGGGGTTGCTATTCCTTGGCACCTGGAGTTGATGTTATCTGTGATATGAGAAGTGTTCCGGGGGGGAGTACATGTCTTAGTGTCGGCCTGGGCCGAGGTAGCCTTGGCCGAGGGAAGATATAGTGGGCCCCCCTGCACCGGTGGGTCGGCTAACGTCTCGGCTCTCATCTCGGTCGAGGTATGTTCCACTAGGCCGAGGTCATACTTGGGCATATCAATCACCCCCAGCCCTTAGTCATTTGCGAAGAGTGGTGGCTAAGGGTTTCTTGCCTCCGAGGTCTATTTACCCCAAAGTCAATACCCGCATGACACTTGTCCATTGCTAAGACGTGCCCACTTGGTTGGCATATGCTGTCAATTGTCCCCTTTGGCTTCCCAAGGCAATGATGAGCCTTGGGAATCGTGCCCAAGTATTTAAAGGCTAAAACCCTCCTTTTTCTTCTTCTTCCTCATTTCTCTCCTGTTCAAGCGATTACTCTCCTGTTTTCTGCGATTTTCTCTCCGAAGCTAGCCTCTGCTCCAGCGATTGTTCCGCTGAGGGATACCACCTTTCCTGCGCGATACTCTCCACATTGTTCACCAACCTCACCTTCAGGTATCTTCCCTCTCCATCTCCTTCGTTTTTGATATTTTTAATTTTGAACTTTCCGGTTAGATCTTGAGTTTCCCGGTGAGATCTTGGGATTTCCGGTTAGACCTTGAGTTTTCCGGTGGAGCAGGCTTCCTGCATAGGTTCTTTAGTTGGATCTAAAATTCCTTTAACTTTCCAAGCCATCTTTGTTTGTAGTTTTTAGGATATTCCCAAGTTTAAGGTCTGCAAAATCCTTGTGTCGTCCCCAGATGCTCAGACCCTTGTACCAACTTCTTGAAGACTTTCCATCTCTAAAGGAGAAGACCTTGGATAAAATTAGACAAATAGAGAGAGCTCAAGAAGAAGCTCGTAGGTCGCAAGAGTCCCCCATCAGACCCCTCCTTCCTCCTCCTCTCAAGGTGGTGTACCCTCGTTCTCCAGAAAATTTTTACCAGACAGACTCCTCTGCCAACAACTTGCCGATGTCCGAGTCTGAGTCTTCTACCTCTGATCCGATGTCAGTGGACTCTTTTTAAGAGGCCATGGACTTCACTACTCAGGCTAACCAGAACCCTGACCATGCCGAGGTCTCCAGTCGTGCCTCGTCTCAGAATGGCACAAGCACCTCTAGTTCTTCTTCAGAGGTTGAACTTGTAGAGCCAAGTGTGGCCGTGCCTGGCATCCTAAATGTTATTCCCCTGTCGGCCGTAACCGAGGCCGAGTTTGCTCAGAGGTTCCCCGGTAACCCGTCAACGTCTGCTCCAGCCGACGTTGAGTCTGACGATGATGAGGATTCCGAAAGTGAAGTTGATACCTCTGAGGCAGACGAGTACGAGAGTACCATTACCGAGGTGGATTTACTGCACTTCAGGTACTTATATTCCATTAGCCCCTCTATCCACTTAAGGAGACCTCTGAGGGAAGAGAGAGCCTACCATGGCAGGGATGGTGAAATCTGCCTGTACGAGCAGATGTTCAAGTTAGGTTTTCGCCTTCCCTTCCACCCCGTCATTAGGACCATTCTATCATTCATTAACTTGGCCCCCTCGCAGCTCTCTCCCAATGCCTGGAGGGTCATTATAGGGGCAATCATCTTGTGGAGGGCGGTTCACCACTCTGACCTCCCAGTGCAGGTCTTTACTGGTTGCTACGTCCCTACCTCGGCCAAGAATCATCCGAGCTACTATCACTTTGTGGCTCGGAGGCCTGAGAAAAAGATGCTCCTGGTCACTCAGACCTCCAACCATAATTGGAAACCCAGGTACTTTTTCGTCTCAGGGCCTTGGGAATTTGGTTCTTCCATTCCCTCTTCCATCTTCGAGCCAAGAATACCCACGAAATGGGGCAAAGTCTCCATGTCTGCCAGGGCCGACCCTGGACTAAGTGTGCAACACGGCAAGAGGGTGAAGGCCCTGCAGGACCAAGGGGCCCCTGGGATGTTTGTCAAATTTGAACATCTGCTGACCCCCCAATATCTCTCGGGGACGAGCCTGGGCGAAAGTCCCCTAGCTGACTTTGGTAAGGATTTTTATTTTGACCCCAAGTGTAGCCTCTTATCTTAGGTGCTTTATTTCTGCCTTATATCTTTTCACTTTTGCAGAGAAACCACCAGAGATTTCAGAAGAGTTGTGGGAGATGGCAGCCCCAAGCTTAGCTAGGCTTGTCAAGAAGACTGGTCTAAATGCTCCTCCACCTGCTCCCTCAACATCTAAGTCCAAGAAGAGGGCACCTGAGGTCCCTCCTCCTGAGGATCAGAGGCCGAGCTCCAGGACAAGGAGGACCCCAGATTCTGCGATCCCTATCACAGCCGACACATTATCGGCTCGTCTGGACCAGTTAAAACTTTCTGACAGTGTGCTCGGCCACAGCCGACAAGCCATGGACGCTCTTAACAACATGATGACAGAGGCCGACAAGCGTTTCCTCAGGGCCATGGAAACCTCTACGATGGTTGAATTCGGCCTTCACAGAGTAGTTCAGGTATAACTTGTCCCTTTGTTCGAAGTGCAACATCTGATCTTGCTTTTATCTGACTTCTTCATTTACTATGCAGGGTGCGGCAGCCATGTATCAGCTATCTAACTGGACCCTGAGGAAATTGCCTCTCATTCAGAAGGGCCAGGAGGCGGAGAAAGTGGAGGGCACCCTGAAGGCTGAGGTTGCTCGTCTGAGGAAAGAGTTACAGGAGGCTGAGACCAAGGCTCAGACCTCTGAAAATAAGGCCCAATCCCTAGAGAAGGACATCTCTGCACTTGTTCAGAGTCATACCAAGGCCCTGAAGGACAAGGACGATGCTTTGCAGAGGAAAGTTGATGCTGTGGTGAAGGCTTCTCTTGCAGACGCATCGGAGACAATAATTGCCGACTATAAGGTCTCTGAGGAGTTTGTAGGTTTTGGCCTGGAGTACCTTGAAAGAGGTATCAAGGCCACCTCCAAGTGGGCCGAGGTAAGGGAGGCCGAGGTTGGCACCATTAAGGCCTCAGATTTTGTGGGCCTCGGCCTTGTCGATGCCCAATTTGCCCAGGCCTTGCAGGAGATAGAGGATGAAGCTGCTGCCCCTGGTCAAACTGTCACTCTGGAGGGAGCAGACCTCGGGGACACTGATCCTGCAAACGAAGTAGCCGAGGTGACCAATACCGAGCAGGCCAACCCTAAAGAGGAATCAGACGTTCCTCATTCAGATGTTTAACTTGTATTTTCCCTTTTTGTTTTGACTTGTAATTTCGCATGTAATTTTTTCACACTTAAATATTTTGCAATGTCAAGCTTTTGTTGAATGCAAGTGTCTCTTCATCTTTATTTGTGAATGTTCATGGATGCTATGCACCCTCTGTAGTCATTACTGGATGTGGTGTCATGACCATTACTTAAGAGTCTGAGGCCCTCACCTAAGAGGTTATCCCCACGATAAATTTCACCAAATGAATGTTTAAGGTCTGAGGTCCTCACCTAAGAGGTTATCCCCACAAAAATTTTCATCAAGTTAATGATGTTTAAGGTCTGAGGTCCTCACCTAAGAGGTTATCCCCACAAATTTTCACCAAGTTAATGATGTTTAAGGTCTGAGGTCCTCACCTAAGAGGTTATCCCCACAAAAATTTTCACCAAGTTAATGATGTCTAAGGTCTGAGGAAAGAGTCCTAAGAGGTTTCCCCAAGAATTTTCACCAAGTTAATGATGTTTAAGGTCTGAGGAAAGAGTCCTAAGAGGTTTCCCCAAGAATTTTCACCAAGTTAATGATGTTTAAGGTCTGAGGCCCTATAGCCGAGGTGTCTGAACTCAGACCTCGTCACCCCCGAGTGGTGTTATGAGAGTCTGAGGTCATCACCTGAGCCGAGGTAAGCCTCATAATTTCACCAAATTAATGATGTTTAAGGTCTGAGGCCCTATAGCCGAGGTGTCCGGGCTCAGACCTCGTCTCCACCTAGTGGTGTTATGAGGGTCTGAGGTCATCCCCTAGGCCGAGGTAAGCCTCGTAATGTCACCAAATTAATGATGTTTAAGGTCTGAGGTCCTCACCTAAGAGGTTATCCTCTCAAATTTTCACCAAGTTAATGATGTTTAAGGTCTGAGGCCCTATAGCCGAGGTGTCTGAACTCAGACCTCGTCTCCACCAAGTGGCGTTATGAGGGTCTGAGGTCATCCCCTAGGCCGAAGTAAGCCTCGTAATGTCACCAAATTAATGATGTTTAAGGTCTGAGGAAAGAGTCCTAAGAGGTTTCCCCAAGAATTTTCACCAAGTTAATGATGTTTAAGGTCTGAGGCCCTATAGCCGAGGTGTCTGAACTCAGACCTCGTCACCCCCGAGTGGTGTTATGAGAGTCTAAGGTCATCACCTGAGCCGAGGTAAGCCTCATAATTTCACCAAATTAATGATGTTTAAGGTCTGAGGCCCTATAGCCGAGGTGTCCGGGCTCAAACCTCGTCTCCACCTAGTGGTGTTATGAGGGTCTGAGGTCATCCCCTAGGCCGAGGTAAGCCTCGTAATGTCACCAAATTAATGATGTTTAAGGTCTGAGGTCCTCACCTAAGAGGTTATCCTCTCAAATTTTCACCAAGTTAATGATGTTTAAGGTCTGAGGCCCTATAGCCGAGGTGTCTGAACTCAGACCTCGTCTCCACCAAGTGGTGTTATGAGGGTCTGAGGTCATCCCCTAGGCCGAAGTAAGCCTCGTAATGTCACCAAATTAATGATGTTTAAGGTCTGAGGAAAGAGTCCTAAGAGGTTTCCCCAAGAATTTTCACCAAGTTAATGATGTTTAAGGTCTGAGGCCCTATAGCCGAGGTGTCTGAACTCAGACCTCGTCACCCCCGAGTGGTGTTATGAGAGTCTGAGGTCATCACCTGAGCCGAGGTAAGCCTCATAATTTCACCAAATTAATGATGTTTAAGGTCTGAGGCCCTATAGCCGAGGTGTCCGGGCTCAGACCTCGTCTCCACCTAGTGGTGTTATGAGGGTCTGAGGTCATCCCCTAGGCCGAGGTAAGCCTCGTAATGTCACCAAATTAATGATGTTTAAGGTCTAAGGAAAGAGTCCTAAGAGGTTTCCCCAAAAAAATTTCACCAAATGATGTTAAGATGAAACAAGAATTTGCCATGGAAACTGTTCTTTATTCACATCCTCTTCTCAATAAGATGGTACTTTTACAATTGACAAAATGGATGCAACATTATATGAAATATCTCTTTAGGTGGTCGGCATTCCACGGGTTGGTGAAGGGTTCTCCCTCTAGGTTCTCTAGCCTATACGTGCCAGGCACAACTTCTTCCGTTACTCTGTAGGGGCCATGCCAGTTCGGGTGTAGCTTGTTTGCTTTCTGTAGGGTTTTCTTAAGCATTAGGTCTCCTACCGCAATGGGTCTTGTCTTTACCCTTTGATTGTAGAACTTTGCTGCCCTCTGCTGGTAGGCTGCTTTCCTGACCTCCGCGTCTTCCCTTCTTTCTTCAATGAGGTCCAAGTCTAACCTCCTCCTTTCCCCATTGTTGTCCGGATCATAGGTCTGAATACGATGAGTTGGTAGGCCTATCTCCGTTGGTATGATGGCTTCTGAACCGTGTGCCAGCATGAATGGGGTTTCTCCTGTGGGTGTCCTTGCTGTTGTCCTGTAAGCCCATAGCACAGCGTAAACCTCTTCTATCCATCTCCCTTTCTCGTTTTCTAACCTCTTCTTGATTCCATCCAAGATTGTCCTATTTGTGACTTCAGTCTGGCCATTAGCCTGGGGTCGACCAGGAGACGAGAAGAACTGCTTAATCCCCAAACTTTGGCAGTACTTCTCTAAGGAGGCGTTCTTGAACTGGGTCCCATTATCTGAGATGAGCGTGTTTGGGAGGCCATACCTACATATGATGTTCTTCCAGATGAACTGAAAGGTCTTCTGCTCCGTAATTGTTATCATGGGTTCGGCTTCTACCCATTTTGAGAAGTAGTCAATGGCAACTATCAAGAATCTATAGTTGTTGACTGCTCTTGGCAAAAGCCCTACCAAATCAATTCCCCATACCGCGAACGGCCATGGCGAACAGATTGATGTCATAGGCTGATGGGGTTGGTGAGGGATAGTGGCGAACCTCTGGCATTTGTCGCACCTCTTCACGTAGTCAGCAGCGTCCCTCGACAAGGTTGGCCACCAAGATCCCTGAGTGATGATCCTCTTGGCTAGGGGTCTTCCTCCTATATGGCTAGAGCAAGAGCCCTCATGAACCTCCTGCAAGACCCGGGTTACCTCCATGGGATGCACACATCTGAGGAGGGGCAAGAGGAACCCCTTTTTATACAAGACATCCCCTACTAAAGAGAACTTGGCAGCTCTGTACCTCAACTTTCTTCCTTCCAGCTTGGACTCAGGTAGCTCCCCCTCTCTCAAGTACCTGACGAGCGGGTCGATCCAAGAGTCCCCTAGGTTCACGTTGTGACAAGGGCTGCGCACCTCGTCCTCCTCGATGCTTGCCTTTCCCAGGACTTCAATTGGGATGGTTCTTCCCAAGTCTGTCTTCATTGCCGAGGCCAGCCTTGCCAATGCGTCGGCATGATTGTTGCCCAATCTCGGCACTCTTTTCAGTTTGGCCTCTTCAAAAAATTCTAGCAATCCCCTTACCTTTTTTAGGTATCTGGCCATCCTCTCATCCTTGGCTTCGTACGCCCCCAATACTTGGTTGACAACCAACCTTGAGTCGCTATGTAGTAGAAGCCGCTTTACCCGCAGAGTTGTTGCCAATAGGAGGCCCGCTATCATGGCCTCATACTCAGACTCGTTGTTTGAGGCCTGGAAATTGAATCTTAAGGCATACTCAATGTTGGCTCCATCCGGAGCCGAGAGTACCAGCCCCGCGCCGCTTCCACCGTCACAGGAGGATCCATCCACGAAGAGGCTCCACACGTCTTCCTCTGAAGAGAAGACCCCTTCTCTCATCACTCCTTTTTCGAAGAGGTATCGATCCTCTTCATTATCTTCTACTCTCCTCCGAGGCTTGCCTGATACAACCTCTCCTTGGCCCCGGAAGACGTAAGGGTCTATCTCTCCCGAATCTCGGGAGACACCTTTGCCGCTTTCCAAGCTATTCTCTGACTCAGTCTCTATCCAAGTGAACTCTGCGACAAAGTCAGCAAGGGCCTGTCCCTTAATGGCTGTCCTGGGCTGGTAAGTAAGATCATACTCCCCTAGTTCAATGGCCCAGGTCATCAATCTTCCAGACTTCTCAGGCTTGTGCAGGACCTGCCTTAAGGGGGAGTCCGTGAGGACTGTCATAGAGTGAGCTTGAAAGTAGGGTTTCATTTTCCTTGAAGCATGGATAAGAGCATAAGCCAACTTCTCCATCCGGGGATAGTTCTGTTCAGACCCTTGTAGGGCCTTGCTGTTAAAGTACACAGGTCTCTGAACTCCACCCTCTTCTCGTATGATGACCGCGCTAACGGCCGACTCAGAGACGGCTAGATACACAAACAACCTTTCTCCCGCAATGGGCCGGGACAGCAGCAGGGGAGACCCCAAGTAAGACTTGAGCTGATCAAAAGCTTTTTCACACTCTTCATCCCACTGGAAGGCCTTCCTTAGGACCTTGAAGAATGGAAGACACTTATCGGTTGCTCTGGAAACAAACCTGTTCAAGGCTGCCACTCTTCCCGTGAGTCTTTGGACATCCTTGATACTCCTAGGAGTCTTCATGTCAATCAATGCCTTGATCTTCTCTAGGTTTGCCTCAATCCCCCTTTGATTAACAATGAACCCCAGGAACTTCCCAGCTCCTACCCCGAAGACACATTTAGCCGGGTTGAGCTTCATTCTGTACGAGTCCATGACATCGAAGGTCTTCTCAAGGTCTGCCACATGAGTACATGCCCTCAGGCTCTTCGTTAGCATATCGTCCACGTACACCTCCATGGTCTTACCTATCTGCTCCTCGAACATCCTATTGACGAGACGCTGATATGTTGCCCCCGCATTTTTCAGACCAAAGGGCATTACCTTGTAGCAGTATGTCCCTTTGTCAGTGATGAAGGCTATCTTCTCAGAATCTTCGGCGTCCATGAATATTTGGTTATAACCCGAATAAGCATCCATGAAGCTCATGAGCTCGTGCTCTGCTGTTGCGTCCACCATCTGGTCTATCCTCGGTAGGGGATAGCTGTCCTTCGGGCAGGACCTATTCAGGTCTATGAAATCCACACACATCCACCACTTTCCATTGGCCTTAGGCACGATCACTGCATTTGAGAGCCACTCTGGATAGGTGACCTCTCGTATGAACTCGGCCTCTTCCAACTTCTTCACCTCTTCCCGAATGACCTCATACTTCTCTCTGGAGTAAATTCTCCTCCTCTGCTTGATTGGCCTGGCATCCCTGTCCACGTTAAGTTTGTGGGTCATGACCTCGGGGTCTATACCAGGCATGTCGGTGTGGCTCCAGGCAAAGACACTCTGCCTCTTCCTGAGAAGGCTTACCAACTCTTCCTTAATCTTTGTTTCAAGGGCCTTGCCGACCTGGATGGTTTTTTCCGACTCGTCCTCATTGAGGACGATGGATTCTACCTCTTCCGCGGCCTCACCCTTCTTCAGCTTCGTTTCATCTCTCGGATCAAGAGTGTTTATGCAGTAGGTGGCGGTTGCTCTCTTATGGGCCTCCTTCTCTTCAGCTGAGTTGAAGTAACACTCCCGTACCGTGGTCTGATCCCCCTGCACTTCCCCTACCCCGTAAGGGGTCGGGAATTTTAGCATTTGATGGACCGTTGACGGCACGGCTTCAAACTCCTTGAGGGCTACTCTTCCAACGATGAGGTTGTAGGCAGAGTAGACATTCTCGTCCATCACAAAAAAGTTTATCTTCTTAGTCAGCCTCTTAGGCCACTCATCCCCCATACGCACATCCATCTCATACATGCCTAACGGGTGCACTTTCTCACCACTAAAGCCTATCAAGGGATGGTGGTAGGGCACTAATCTTTATCTACTGAGACCCAAGCTCTTGAAACAAGGCCAGAACATTACATCTGCTGAGCTTCCCCCATCTATGAGGATTCTCCCTACGTCGCACCCATGCACCCTTGTCGTTATGACCAAGGGGTCATCATGGGGGGCTAAGATGCCCTTGAAGTCGAGCCGGGAGAAACCCACCACCAGGGTGTCCATGTCCACCTTCGTTCTCTTCTGTACAGCGTCAAAAGACGTCAGGTTCACAATCTCTGGCCTGACTACCGACTTGGCCTCCGCGACATGAGCCTTTCTATCGGCTACCTCAGATCCACCCCCTGCGAATCCCCCACATATGGTGCTAACACCAAAGGAGATCATTCCTACCCTCTTCACTGGGGTGTTGTCATCCCTAGGTGGGAGATCTGGGTCATCTCCATCGTTGCCATCTGAATCATCATGCCTTTTAGTCGGGACATCACCACGGCACTTGTCGTCTCTTCTCTTCCTAGGGTCTTCTCTGCCGCCCTTTGGGGCCTTGCCATCCACATACTTTCTTAGCTTCCCGGATTTCAGCATCTTCTCAATCTCGTCCTTCAGGGCAAAGCATCTGTCTGTGACATGGCCGTGGTCCTGATGAAACTCACACCAGAGGTTTTTATTCCTCTTATGTGGCGGAGCCTTCAACTTCTCTGGCCATCTTAGAGCCCGGTCACTCTTGATCTCATTAAGAATGTGCTCACAGCTCACGGTCAGAGGAGTGTAATAGGAGAACTTGTCATCGGTTGACCGCTTCTTTCCTTCCTTCTTGCCCTGGGACCTCCCAGCACTACCGCGGTTCTCCTCCTCGTACTTGCCGGCCATCGCCTCCTCCGCATTCATTACTTTTCCTGCAGTGGACAACAGCTCCGCCATAGACTTAGGGGGGTCTTCCGCCAGCTTCCATAGTAGCTTTCCCTTCTGAAGACCTCCTATAAGGGCGGTCATGGCTATGCTTTCCTCGTAATCCTCCACCTCCAGCTTCTCCTTGTTGAATCTTGCTATATAGTCCCTTAGGCTTTCACCCTTAGCCTGTTTGACGTATAGGAGGTGGGTGGTCTTCTTTTGGGGCCTTACCCCAAAGCAGAAGTTGTGGATGAACTGCTCGGCCAATCCCTTGAAGTTTTCGATTGAATTCTTTGGAAGAGAGGTGAACCAGCTGTGCGTAGCCCCTGTTAGGGTGCCCGAGAAGGCCCTGCACTTCATCTCATCAGGTATCGAGTAAATATCTGCCGCCGACTGATACATCTCGATGTGGTGCACAGGGTTAGTGCTGCCATCGTACTTATGAGTCACTACAGGAGGCTTGAATTTAGCTGGGGTTGGGAACCCCACTATCTTAGCCACAAATGGTGAGCCCTCCGTGTAGCCCCTCTGTAAGGGGTCCTTGCTCTTTATGAGGTCCCCTATCTTCTCCTCGAGACGTTGGATCGAGTCATTCCACGGTCTCCTCTCGTCAACTTGGCCGAGGTTGTCCCCTGCCACCTCTCTGCGGCGGACAGAAGGTTCCCCAGCCACGACCCTCTGACTGTTGACCTCTTCCTGTTCCCTTGCTCTTCCCTCCATGGGTCGGCCTTGGTCTGGCCGAGCCCCTCTTTGGGAGCCTTCCGCACTCCTTGACCTCGATAGCCTGTGTCTTAGGTCGTTAACTGGTCCCAGCCTCTCGAAGGCCGAGCCTCTGCTCAACCTGTTGAAGTCCGACCCTCTCTGCTGGGCCTCATCTCTTCTAAGGCCGACACATCCTTGGCTTTGCCGAAGAGGTCGTACGGTATCATCGGAAACCTCATATGGCTCCCAGCAGTCTTCTGGGGCCTCTTCTACTCCTATGTCATCGTACTTGTCCTCCGGGCAAGGGTTTCCTTGCCTCCCCAGGCGCAAACGCCTAGGGTCAGCAACGTCCCTTCTCCGCTGGGGTGCAGGTTGGTCCTTCATCGGTGCCTGGGGTGGTCCCCTGGCACCCGGTTGGGGTTGAACTGCCGCCGGGGTGATCATGTCCGGTGAGACTCCAGGCGGTCTCATCATCATGGTTTGGCTGAGCTGTGCAAATTGCTCCTTCATTGCTTGTTGTGTTTCAGCCAAAGATTTCAAGGCAGCTGCCACCTCCGCCATTTCAGACTGGGGAGGAACCTGACTGGAGCTAGCTCCCCCCCCCCCCTCCGGGTGGCGGAAGAGGCGGCGGCAAGTCTGGTGCCATGTGTTAAGCTGTATAGAGTCTTGGTTGCAGGGGAGCTTAATACCTGAAAGGACCTCTTTCAATGGTGAAACAGCTCCACACAAGGGGTGGTTTCTGGTTCACCACCAGAGTCTCCGGTGAGGTAAAGCAGGAAATAAGGATGAGATAGCCTCTCGTTCCCACAGACGGCGCCAAAATGATGATGCTGAAAATCAGCACCACCTGGTGAGATGTTTGCAAGCTCAATACAGGAGTAACAATGGCAACGCAGTGATATGAGCGAGGTAAGAATGAGGTGAGGATAAGAGGAGTGACACCTGAATATAAGTGGTTCAGCCAATCCTGGCCTACGTCCACTGTGAGTGAGTGTGAGTGATATCACTAAAAGGAGGCACTAACGGCCATGGATACAACCTCTCAAGCTCTTTCTCTCTCATGTGTATATTAGACAGAGCTTTAGCTAGGGTTTTTATATATGTCTCCCTTTTGCAAGGTAGGGGATGATCCCTTTATATAATGCCTAGGGGGTGTAATGTACCCCCTATGCATGTAATGTGCATGTGTGTAGTTTCCTCACCAATGAGGGTGTGCCAGCTGTCAGGTCCACATGTAAGTGATGATGATGAAATATTCCCCCCACATGTGGGGAATAATCTTGTTGTAACTGATCTTGGCCCAGGTGTCCTTATCCAAATGCTTGCGGATACTTTGACAGTCGTGCTGGTGAATGGCCTCGGCCTAGGAGAGGCCGAGCTATAAGGGTAGGTCGTCCGACCCATTCGCGATGTGTCATGCGCTGTCTCGGCTTTATGTCAGCCGAGGTAAACACCTATATCGGCCTAGGCCGAGCCACTGTATCGTGCTGATGATAAGTGCTCCCTGGTAACCTCGGCCTCCTACGAGGTAGGGTTCATGCTGAAGGCGTGTTTAGCTTCTTGTTATCTTGGGCTACTGTTGACCGGGGTTGCTATTCCTTGGCACCTGGAGTTGATGTTATCTGTGATATGATAAGTGTTCCGGGGGGGAGTACATGTCTTAGTGTCGGCCTGGGCCGAGGTAGCCTTGGCCGAGGGAAGATATAGTGGGCCCCCCTGCACCGGTGGGTCGGCTAACGTCTCGGCTCTCATCTCGGCCGAGGTATGTTCCACTAGGCCGAGGTCATACTTGGGCATATCAGGACTTACTATGAGGTTTTTACTGGTGACAAGGTACTTGACTGTGGATCCCCAAGTGGCTGCAATAACGGCATGGATCTCGTACCACCATAATCCGCTGACTGAGACCTTGAACGGTCTTGATGCTTAGAAAGAGGGTCACTTTTACTTTTTGAGAGGGAGCTCGATAATGTTGTTCATGTGGTTTGCAGAGAGATTTCTTCTGGAGACCCCTTCTAAATATCCCTTGATGGGTGTGACCAATTTTTTTATCCGACCTGTCTTCAGTTTTGGCCAATTGGTAGAGAATTGGATCAAATGGTTGGTGGAGCACAGAGCCCCGATATCTTTGTTGATGAGTTCCATGGTAGGGAGACTTGCAGCCTATTTTACAGCATGGAGAGTATCCATATGTGTGGTTGGTTGGACTTCGTTAGACTTCCTTCTATTTCCCTTGGTGGCTTCTGCGCCAAGTCAAGTAGGAACAAAATATGCCTCCTCGCATAACAAACTTTTTCCCTGTAAAAGACCTGACTGAATCATTGCAGATGATGCTGGGATCCTTGTGGCAATATCGTCGACTATCTACCCATCTGTCACAGTCTGTAGAAGGGGCCTAGCGTGTGTCAGGGGACTGCCTAGAAGAGGGTAGTGAAGAAGATCATGAAGAAAGAGACCGATCGAAGGTTGTTAGTTACCTTCGACACCAGGGAGTAAGGTGTTGTGGTTTTGTCCAGGCTTGTTAGTGCGTACCGCTCCATAGAGCACATACGGAGTGTTAACCAGGAGTGAGAGACTTAAGGACCTCCGTCGACCAGGAATGATGATAAAGTAGGGCCTTCGGGCAGTTGAAAGCAATTTCTTGTGAAGCTTGCGTAATTTTTTTATGAATCTAGCGTAATTTGGGTGTTTTGTGTTTTGGGGGTTTGGAATAATTTCTATGTAGATTGGTAAATATTGGGTTTGTTTAAGAATTATTTAGTCAGTGGAAGGAGGTGGTTTGCTTAACTCTTTTCGTTGATACTTCATATAACAACATGTATTCCTTATTTAGAAATAAAATTTGATTTTAATCATATTTTGTTGTGCCTCCTGGTGAGTTTTGCCCTTGAATTATCTATGAAGGCATACATAATCCTTGTATTCATATAAATGATAAAATAAACCATCGTTCTCGGGGATTAGAAAATAATAGCATTTTTTTATTAAGATGGGGACCGAGACCATATGGTGTATGGCATGTCTACGTACCACTGGGGTTATGAAAATTTTCATGAGTCTCATTTTGAAAAAAAAATATCTTTTTAGAATAGAGGGGGATAAGAAGAGTCGTAGGGCATCAAGATTTTGTACTAAGGGTAGAATTTCTTGAGACGGACTAGGTTGATTGGACGTGCCATATCTTCTTCGTCAAGGTCTGTAAGCATAACGACGTCACCTGCTAGAATTTCCTTCATAATGTAGGGGCCACACCAACCCAATTTGTATTTTCATAAGGGGTCCTATACGGGTTCTATGATCTCCTTAAAGGAAAGGTCTTCATCCTATATGTCGCGGTTCTTGACTTTTTATTTTAATGATCACGCTATCCAGTGATAGTATTTTTGTATATGATATAGAGACTTCAACCTCTTTCATCCAGGAGTGATAGTTCGTCAAAAGCAGATCCGATGCTATTATTTTTTGCTAACTTTGCTTTCGAGCATGACGCGCTAGGAAGGTATTTCTAGATCAATGAGTAGGACTTCTTCCATACCGTACACTAGAGAATAAGGGGTAACCCTAGTAAGCATTGTATTGAGGTGAGATAGCTCAAGAGGATGTAAGGGGTTTTGTTGGCCCAATCCTTATAACTTTCAGTCATTTTACTGATTATGGTTTTTAGGCTTTTATTGGAGACTTCGACAGCACCATTGGTTTGGGGTTGGTAGGGAGAAGATTTGTGTCTCTAAATCCCAGACTCATCAACTAGTTATATGACCTCAACTTCGAAGTGGATCCTATTATCTAATATTAACTCATGGGGAACTCCATATCGACAGATGATGTTCGTTCTGATGAACATAGACACTTTCTTGGCATTTAGCATTGTGTATGACTCGTCTTTGACCCATTTGGTAAAGTAATAAATCGCGACCAGGATGAATTCATGACCGTTTGAAGCTTTAAGAGTAAACTTCCTTACGATGCCAATGCCCCAGGTGGAGAAGGTCTAGGAAGAGGTCGTGTTATATAGTTCTTGGGGAGGTGAGTGTTGGAGATTGGCAAACTGCTAGCATTTGAGGCATCTTTGAACATAGCTGGTGCAATCTTGAACCATGGTGATCCAATAGTACCCTTGACAGATAAACTTCTTAGCAAGCATATAACCATTCATGTTGGCCCCGCATTTCCCACTGTGGATCTTTTACATTATTTCCTTAGCATTAGCCCTTGCAATGCAATGCAAATTGGTTCCATCGAAGTTTCTCTTAAACAACACTTTATCGCAGATAATATACTGGGAAGACAATTTGCAAAAGTCCCGTGATCCTTCTTATCGACATCTTGGGTATACCTACTATGTTTTTAGAGGCGCCAAATGTCATAATATCATAACTCGTCCATATCATAATCTTCCTCGATGACGAGTTCAATGTGGTAGCAGTGGGTGGGCATATCTTGATTCTGAACCAGGAAAGGGGCCATTATTATTCCATCAAGCATGTCGACCAGGAAGGATAGGGTAGCAAAGGAGTTATCTTGACTATTATTTACACGAGTAATCTAGTGGAAGGTGACATCTTTGAACTCGAAGGATAGCTCTTCTAGGTGGGCTTAAAACGGTAGGAGCTTTTCATTTTTTACTTTCTATTTTTTTAGGATTTGTCTGATGATGAGGACAGGGTCTTCGTAGATGTATAGGTGTCGAATTTCTTTCTTGAGGGCGATCTTGAGGCCTATAATGCATGCCTCATACTCAGTCATGTTATTGGTGTAAAGAAAGTCTAGTTTGATGGTCATGGGGGTGTGAGAGTCATCAGGGGTAATCAGGAGTATCCCAATGCCGTATCCTTTCTTGTTGGTAGCTCCATTAAAGAGAAATTTCCATCTAAGGTCCCCTTAAGAGGTGAAGATAATATTATCATCTAGGAATTTAAATACCCAAACATCGGTCCCTTCCATAGGGGAATCATCAAGGTAGCGGAAGATGGATCTCCCTTTCATAACTTTCTGCGTGATGTATACAATATCTAACTTGGCTAGCAACGTCAACCAATGAGAAATTCAAAAGGATAGAGAAGGATTTTCTAGCATATATTTTATGGGATCCATACAGGATACTAGTCTGATGGGGAAGGCAAGTATGTAATTCTGTAAGTTCTGTGTGACCCTGACTAGGGTGACACATACTTTCTCCTAAGAAGTGTAGTTGACTTCTTACCTAGCCAGTTTTCGACTGGCGTAATAAATGGATCTTTCCTTACAGGATTAATTAATGTATTGGGCTAGTAAAATCACCTACAGCAATATCTATTATGGTCAAGCATAGGAGGAGGAGGAGGAGACCTGGCTGCAGAGGCGTAAGCACCAGAGGTCGGGTGAGGTATCGCTTGATTCGATAAAACAGCTCTTGGCAAGACTCATTCTAGACTTTAGTTTAATCCTTTCGGAGAAGTTTAAAAATAGGTTCATAGATAGAAGTTAGTTGGCTAATGAACCGACTTATGTAATGTAGTTTACCCAGGAATCCCCAGACTTCCCTCTCCATCCGTGGTGGTGGCATCTCAAGTATGGCTTTTAATTTGACAAGGTCTGCTTCGATTCCCTTATTACTAACCATGAATCCCAAGATTTTTCCTTTCATGATGTCGAAAACACATTTATGTGGGATTAGCTAGATCTGGTATTACCGTATTCGTTTGAAGAACTTTCGGAGGGCGGGAATATGATCTTCTAGAGTTTTAGACTTAATGATCATGTCGTCTATGTATACTATGACCTCCTTATGAATATGGTCATGTAAGATGGTTGTGTTCGCTCGTTGGTAGGTATCCCCGACATTCTTGAGTCTGGATAGCATGGTTGTATATCATAAGGTTCCCCATAGGGTAATGAAGACAGTTTTCTCCTGATGGTTAGGGTGCATCTTGATCTGGTGAGCTATTTTTGGGTCAATATTGGTCATATCATCATAGGACCATGCAAAAACATCCATGAATTCTTTCAGTAGCTCTTAAAATTACGCACTATCATGCTCGTTAAGGGTGGACCCTATCTTAATCTCGCGTTAATGGCTACTAAAATCGAGATTAATAACAACAGCCTCGTCACTATTAATTTAAACACGATTATGTTTTTTGTTATTCTCCTTATTAAGATCAGTTAAGAATTATTCGTTTGTAAAATCATCATCATCGAAGGTTTGATTAGAGTCAAGATAATTAATATAAGGTACAACAAGATACTCAAAATCCATATTTATTTCATTTTTGAGAAAATAACATTAAAAACCTCTTCAAAAGAGGTCTCAGTTACAATAATATCGGGAAAAGGAAAAATAATATCATGTGAAGGGACTTGGATAGAGTAAATAGTAGGGTCAGATTGAATTTGAGTATGTTGGACTGGTATATCATTCCAGTTAAGGAGAGGCATGTTAGTAGCTTTGATTTGAGCAGACTAGTCCGACGGCACAACATTTGAACGGATCATGCAAATATTCAATCCCAGTGTCTGCAAGTCGAATGAGTCTTCAAAATCACTTTCCTCTGAATCCTTGGTAATTGTCGTGACTTTCTTTGTGAGAGTTTGTACTTCATGTTTATAGTCTTCGGCCCAAGAGTTATTTTCGTGAAAGAAAATTTCCAATCCCAATTTCATCTTCTCATCATCATGGTCATACCATGGTTCAGGGAATCCATAGAAAGGGAAGTCATTACCCTCCTTGATAAATCTTTCGTTCAAAGAGTCTCTTGAAACAGTCCTTTCAGCTTCTAAGCCTGTTTTTAGTCTTGGTCGTTGCAGTGCTTTGAGTTCATCTGGTGAAGGCTGGTAACCCAAGACACATTAGGGAAAGGCCTTCTTCAGGAATGTGGGCTCAATCATCCCTTGTTGGCATTGCCCTAGCCCCATTCTAGGCATGAAGTGCATGTTCTTGAACATTTAAATCAAATTGGCGTTGCCGTGAGGATTGTGTTCTGGACAAACTCGATCTTTAAAATTATCTCATATTGGAGGGAAAGTGGATCAACTCTAAAGCCAGAGAGGAGCATGTCATTCGTCTCATGTTGGATTAAATAATATTGGATTACTAGTGTTGGCTTTGTTTGTACTATCATCCTCCAAAATGGCGATAACCTAACCTTTAGCAAAGAACTTAAGTTTTTTATAAATAGAAGAAGATAACCCTCAGATGTTATGGAGCCATGGACGACCGAGGGGTAGATTGAGATATGTAGGTATGTCAATGACTTGGAACTCAGAGATAGAATTGATAGGGCTAGACCCTATTGTAAGTTTTATGGAGCCCATTACTTTTCGGCGTATATTGTTATAAGCACGCACGACTACGGAAGTGGGAATGAGATCACTGACTTGCAGTCCCAAATAATTGAAGGTTCTGAGAGGAAAAACATTGAGATCAGATCCATTGCCAACAAGTGAAAGTGGTATTGACTTGCCAAGACTTCAATGGAGATGTTGAGGGCATAATTGTGATCAGGGTCGATCTTCGGTATCTTTTCTTCGAAAAAAGAGAGAGGTCTGGAAGAGGTCAAGGACCCAACCATGTTTATGGCTTCTTCGGGAGTGGTGGAATGAGGGACTATGGGTCCGGTGAGGAGTTTTATCAAAGCATTTTGGTGTCACTTAGAGGACATGAAAAACTGCCATAGGATGATATTGGATTGGGTCTTCTTGAGCTGGTCAAGTACTTTGCTTTCTTCAATGGTCATTTCTAACATGGAAAGTTCTTCGACGACTCCATTTCCTTTAAATATTTTGGTTACATGAGGAATCAAATCTTTGTAGTGTCTCCCAGACTTTATCATGTGATTTACTGAGGCGGGGAAAAATAAGAACCCCATGGTTTCATCTACTTCGGGTTAAATGGATACTTTATTAATTACCCCAGCAGATCTTCAAAGGATATCATTCCACACAGGCTTTCTACTGACTTCTTCTTAACTGTGTTTGTCATTTGTGAAAACTTTGCTTTTTATATATATGTGGTCGTTGTCTTCAAGCCGAGTCTAAAAATCCGTTGAATACCTACTAAACTTGTTAAACAACTTGCATTGCGTTAAGTATGGTTATCAATCCAACTTTCAAACGAAAAACAAATAATGTGAATGCTTGTACTTTCAATATTTTTTATTAAAACTTTTTTTTAATATTTTTAAGAATACAATTTTAAGGGAGAATAAAAAATGCTAAAATCTCAAGTGAGGAAATGAAATAAACTACACGTAACTGGGTGTAATAAATGTGAAAAGATATACGAGATGTAATTAAACTGCGCGATCAATTATTTTAATTCTTAATTTATTGAATTAAAATATTTCGAGATAATATTAAATTCATAATCTAACTCTCGTTACAATTATAAATTCAATATTATCGTTTTCAGAAAACTAATTTTAAAATCTCACACTTTTAAAAAACTAAGATTTATACTCTTTTTATCAAACTAACCGCTAAGATCAATTTAATAAAAATTATATGAATCCTCAAATTTCAACACCAAATTAATATTCAAATTTAGGAAAAAATTATCTCTAGTTCGATTCCAAAATCAAATACAAAAACAAAATTAATTTACTATTTCTTGATACGTAAATTAATTTGTGACAATTAAAAATTAATTCTCCTAGAAATATGACAATCGACAAAATTACTTAATTAAATTAACATCCTCGCAGTTTCGTCGCGCCCCTTGAACGGGGTGATTAATCTAACATTCTCATGCTAGCATACATAACATTTAAGAAAAATATGGACACAAATATAAGTAGGGAGATAGAAACACAATACGCAATATTTTCCTATCGAATTGAAGTGCGTCCAAGTTCTTCCACAAATAGGCACTTATTACAATAAAAAAAAATTAAAAACTAAACCTAAAAAATACTCTAAATCTATTCTAATTTTCTTATATTTTACTGATTTTTTTTAAGTTTACAAAAAATGACGTCTCTATTTTCTTTTTAATGAGTTGCCCTCTACTTTATAATTATAACCCACGAGTTTGGTTTGTAGAGGAGATATTGGTGGAATTTTTAAATTATAAGTCAAAAGATTTTTGAGATGGATTTTAACTCACGTGGGTTTTGTTAGTAAAAGGTGGTCCTACTTTCTTGGCTTAGTTGGCAGGTGAGAGAAAAATGGGTATGGGTGGTTTTGGGTCTAAGGGTCTTGGTTTCGGTTACGGTGACAGTTGGTATGCTGGCCAGATTTAATGGAGGTCTGGGGTTAAAAGGTTTTAGGTGGAAGAGTGGAGAAGTTGAGCAGGTTTGTTTTATATTTTTTTGGGGGATCGGGCTGGCTGCTAATCCGGGGTTCGACAGGTCAAGGTTTGGACTGAGCAAGTGGCCGATTTTTTAGGTTGAAGGTGGGTTGGGGAGGTATAATGCAGTGGTTTCTTCGCCGGCTGCAGGTTGTTTTAAAGGCCGGAGGTATAATGGGGGATTGCTTCCAGGGTTGTTGTCGTGGGTTTGTGGTGCTCAGAGTTAAAAACGTTAAAGTTGCAAACTCAATAAATTACAATGGTGGATTAAAACTTACAAAATTAATGAAAGAAATGGAAATCATTTTCTAATTTTATTGAACGGCTGTTGAATTTATAAAGGTTTTCGACCAACTTCATTTGTTCGTAGGAATTTCTATTAATTTCTGAAGATCCCGTACCATATATAAATAATTATTCTTACTATATATTTGGATTCCTACAAACAACATTAATCCGTTACATTTTCTACGAATAAATGTTATTCGTAGGAACCATTGTTTAATTTTCTACGAAGAAAACTTGTTTGTTGGAACATATGCTTACAAATTTATCTCATCCACCATTTTGATATTTCATACCCACGAAAGCTATATATCCTTTTCAATTTGCAAATCTACCTTTACAGATGCTCTTAGGAGAGAGGAGAAAGGTGTGAGGATAAGTGATTCAAGGCGTACCGACTATTAGATCGCCCAGTGACCACATTTTGCCTCTTTTTTTTAAATTCTTTTCTTGATATAATAACAGTTTCTTACATAAAAATACTATTTTTTTTATTTAAAAACAACATTAAAAAATATTTTTTTAATTTTGATAAAAAAAATGAATAATTTGATGTCAATAAAATATCGTGATTAATTAGTGCCGCTGGCGCGGACCCATAATCAACAAATGATGTGAGTCCGAAAATGTGAGTTCGCGCAAGCAGCATTAATTAATCGCAATATTTAAAAAAATATCACGATTAATTAATGCCGCTTGCGCGAACCCACATTTAACAAATTATTTGGGTCCGGGAATGTGGGTTCGCTTCAGCGCCACTAATCAATCGCGATGTCATGTTAATAAAATATCGCAATTGATAAGTGTCGCTGACGCAGACCCACATTCAACAAATGATGTGGGCCAGGAATGTGGGTTCGCGCCAGCACCACTAATCAATCGCGATATCATGTCAATAAACATAATTCTTTTTATTTATGAATAAAATATTTTTTTAATTTTAATTTTAATAAAAACTGTTTACTTTAAATAAAAAAACATTTTTAATATTAATATAAAAAAATTATATATATAAAAAATTGTTTTTATATCAATTGTTAAACACAAAAGAATAAGAAACTTAAAAAAAGAATAAGAAATTTTTATACTAATAGGAAAACTATTTTTTTATATTAAAAACTATTTTTATATTAATTTATTAAAAACAAAAGAATAAGAAAAAAAAGGGTTGCATGTGGCCGCTGGGCGGTACAAAATGGCGGGGCATATAAAGCTTCCCCGTGAGGATACATTGGGTGTGGTAGTGTCTATGTGAATAGAGTATGTGTGTTTATTTTGTACATAAAAAAATGGAAATAAACTGATATCTCTTTATTTGTGTCTTCCGTCACTTATGGATTTGGAATGTCGCTGCGGTCAAAGTTCGAGTATCAAAATTCCTGGAATTACCTACAAAACTTGTTAAAAAATCAGTATCGTGGCAAATTCGGGTATCAATGCAATTTCTAGCGTTAAAACTGTAATCGTGAAAACTTGCAATTCCAATTTTTATTTAAAAATCTTTTTGTGTTTTTAAAATTTTTCTTTAATGTTTTTTTTACTTTAAAAATAATTTTCAAGGGAGCAAACGACAATTTATGCAACAAAAATGACTATGAAAAATCAGAAAGTTTTCTAGTTTGGAATTTATAAGAAGAAAGAAGATGTGGGATTACACTGCGTAGTCAAATTCATTTAAAATCCTAATTATTCAATTGAATAGTTCAAAATAATATTGAATTTAAAATTTAACTCTCGTTACAATCCTAAATTCAATTTTATCTTTTTCAGCAATTAAATCAAGAATAGTCACAACATAAAAAAAATAAGATTCACACTCGTATCAATAAAATATCCGCTTAGATCAATTTATTAAAATTTGTATGAATCTTTGAATTACATACACAAAATTAATATTTAAATTTAAGAATAATACTTATCTCTAAGTGAAATTCAAAAATCAAATATTAATTTTTACCATTAATTTATTAACTCTCGTTACATAAATTAATGTGTGATTTTTCCCAATTTAATTAGCCTATAACACATCAACGAATCATTATTCAAATAAAAAAAATTCAACATACGCGTTTCATCCCACACCTTGAATGGGGTGTTTAGCCAAACATGATTAAAATTTTAGCACAAGAAAAATTAATAAACAAGAAACTAAAGAGAAAGAGAAAGAAATACGATACGCAATAATTTCTTGTATCAACTGTGTGCATGAACACGCGTCCTAAACTCGTCACAAAATCTGACTGGATTACAAAACTGAAAATAAAAAATGAACCCACAAATTTTTCTAGACCTGAAACTATATTTTTCTTTTTTTCTAACTATTTTTTCTACCCTCTTTTTTTTCTTTTCCTGTCTCTCTTTACTCGTCTCTGAGTATTCTCTTTCTTTTGTGCTGATGAGAGTTCCTTTTAAAATGAGATCCCCTTTCTCCTTTGTAACCCAAGGATTTCCTTGAGAGATATATTTAGGATTTGATTTTGGTTTTGGGGATAAATTCTGATATTGTTGGGATTTTGGGTTGGAGTTGTTTTTGGTTGGTAATTCGCGAACTGGATTCTCGGGTTTGATGTCCGGGTTGAAGAGGTCCGGCTGGATATGGGGTCACCGGCATGGGGGTTTCGGGTTGGACCGGTCAGAACCCATGTTGGGTTCGCGTTTGGCGACGGGTGGAGGGTAAAGGAGTCGCGGGTTAAGGCTGGCTCGTGGGTTGGAGGGCTGATGTAGCGGGCCAGCAGGTAAGGGCTGTGACACAAGTTAGAGTGTCTCGACTTTGGGCGAGTTGGGTGGCTCGGGTTGGTCTCGCCTGGGTCAGGTGGTGGCCAGTTTTTGAATTTTGAAAATGGTAGTAGAGGTTGTTTTAATGGAGGTAGGAGAGAGAGTGGGTTGGTGGAGAAGATGAAGGTAAGATTTATTGTGTGTGTGAGGGTGTAGGAGAGTGAATGAGGGTGAGGAGTAGTTTAGGTGTGGTGTGTGTAGGTTAGTTAGGTGTGAGTGGATTTAATGTGTGTGTTTAATTTGTACCCCTAAAAAAATAAAATAAAAATAAATAAAAATAAAAATAAAAATAAAAATAAAAAAATATTCTAAAATAAAACAAGGACTCAAATAAAAATTGAAACTAAAAAGAAATAAAAATAAAAATAAAAAACTAAAATCCTAAAATAAAATTTAATAAAACTAATAAATAAATGAACTCCTACAAACTTCTAATCCTAATAAAAACTAATCAAAATCAAAGTAAAATAAAATTATACTAATAAAAATAAAAATAAAAATAAAAAATAAAACCTAGAAATTCTACATAAATCTAAAATAAATTATAAAATTAAAACGACTCAAACTAAAAATCTAAAAACAATATGAAATACAAACTAAACACACACTGGGCTCGGGGAATAGACTGGGCTCGGTCTGAGCTAGGTTAAGGTTACGGGACTGTTTCGGGGCATCGAATCACATCAGAGCAAGCTCAGAATGGACCTCTCACTTCATGGTCTCTTTAAATTTCTTCGATGCACGCTTTTGACCGCTATTGAGTTACAATTGTACTTATTTAGCATTATTTGTACCGCAACTGCGTATTGACCTGAGAAATAAATAAATACGAACATAAAGCCATTTTTATTAAAAACGAACGACTAAAATGCATCTATTCGGGGTATAAAATAGACACTTTTGGGTGCTTATCACACCACCTCCAAACAGAACATTGCTAGTCCTCGAGCAAAAATTAGAGAAAAAACAGAGATAAGTAACCAAAAGTGTGCCACTTTCACAGGCACTGTCGATTGCACTTAGCACGTGCAACAAGCCGTTAAACCTGTAGGTTGCCCTACAGGACGAGTGGTGTCTCGTGAGGGTTTGCAGTGAATATACCCACAAAATTCGAAACTTATTTAAATGCAGTTTCTACTTTGACGATGAAACGCTATACAACCCAACTTTAAAAGGATATTAAGGAATACCGTATTCAACTATCAAAATAAGATATGAAATTACTTAATACCAAAAGCATAATCCTTTCTAAAACTCAGCATGTGTTAATGTGAAACAATCTTAAGTGTCATTAGAGTAATTATTAGATCACCTATATACGATCAACGCTTTGACTCGAATTCTCACAGGATATACCTCTCTGAATCGAACTCTCCGAGAATTTGGGTAAGTGTATCTTTTTAGTGTGTGAGGATATGAGTAAATGTAAAAAAGTTTAAACGTCTCACACACTACATAAGAAAGGACGAATACATGAAAAAATTTGATCTCATGAACGAATGCTAACCACTATGTTGAGAATGTCGAATTATTCACCATATAATCTTTTCGTTTGCCCAAACACTTTACCAAAGGTGAAAACGGGATTTATGAATGGTATGTAGGGATAATGAATTGAAGAAGATGAATAATGGGGTGTTTTAAGAAGAGTGAAACACACTTTGACTAACTATTATCTTCATTATTTGAACTTATGATCGCATCTTTCTTTTTCTTCTTTTCTATTATTATTATTTTTTTTCTTTGTTTTTTCTAATTTTTTTTTTAAATGCGATACA
Organism: Sambucus nigra; assembly: GCA_949130495.1. NCBI lineage: Eukaryota > Viridiplantae > Streptophyta > Magnoliopsida > Dipsacales > Adoxaceae > Sambucus > Sambucus nigra. The sequence continues at coordinate 276,656,716 of OX422207.1, read as the reverse complement.
TTTCTTTTCATAGAATAAAAGAAGACAATTTACATGGAAAATTTCAAACACTCTTTTTCTCAAAAACAATGGCAATGATGGATGGTATTTGGGACATATGGATAAGGGTAAAATGGAAAAATGATAATGGGTGAATGATAATGTGATAGGGAAAATGGTAAGTGTATGGAAAAATCGGTTTAGTGCTCGGGACAAACTACAAGACACATGTTTCTTACAACTCTAAAGTAATGTCATTCTTAGTGATTAAGCCAAATTTGAAAAATAATGAGATCATTCAACGACTAAATATAGTACCCAAAGAAGTTGAGTCAACTTGTGACTAGGAGATACGTAAAAACCCTCAAAAAGGTGAAAAGCTCAAATCTCACGGGTTTAAGTCGCCACTAGTGATCTTTTAAGGCTTTCTTGAGAATATTTTTACTCTTCAACTTTTGATTGTAAACGTGATAGTGCAAATTTCCGAGTTTAGGAATTCATAGTGCAAATACGCTTTTAAGAGGTATTAATTAATTTCATGGAAAAAGCGTAACTTTAGGATCAAACGCATGTATTTCGATATTTCAAAAAGAGGGATGATAGACAAATCATGTCATAAAAATTTATTTTTAACTGCACAAAAATTTAAAATCCCTTGTTTCTGAAAAAATTTCAAATGAGGTATGATTTTGATAAATTTCCCACCCCCAAACAAGAGAGAACATCGTCCTCGATGTTTAAAACCATATATAAAATTAAATGCACAAGGGAAGAAAGTTATTACCATAATGAACTGCAAATGAAAATGTACCGCATGGTGGAGTAGAGATAGAACCTACAAAACAAATGTGATATAAAAATACGTACAAGTCTATAAAGCATGTAAAAAGCATTAGGTGGTGTGAAACACCACCCCCAAACAGGATAAGACTCATAGTCAGAAACAATGAACGACAGGCTGCCTCCCGGTAGCGCTAAGTTAACGTCTTCATTCAGACTGAATCGCTCTCACCCTAAAGATAGGAACTATGAAAAGCATAGGACAGCAGAAAAATGGGGTGATAAGTATCACCTCCAAACAAGACTGGACAGTCAATCTTCATAAATGGGGTCAACAAGGTCAATTTCGTCAATGTGAGAGGGTCCGAGCTCTAAGAAGGGCTTCAATCGTTGACCGTTGACCTAAAATAGGCTACCATCTTTAGGGTTTTGAACTGTGATGGCACTATAGGGAGTAACAGATTCAACAACAAAGGGACCAGACCAACGGGTTTTTAACTTCCCGAGAAATAGATGAAGACGGGAGTTATATAACAACACTTTCTGACCAGGGTGTAATTATTTGCGGAGGATACTTTGGTCATGGATCCACTTCATTTTGTCCTTATATTTCTTGGACAAATCATAGGCATCATTTCGTATCTCCTCTAATTCATTAAGTTGGAGCTTTCGATGAATGCCAGCCTCGTCGATATCAAAATTAAGGGCTTTGACAGCCCAATAAGCATGATGTTCAATCTCGACAGGTAAGTGGCATGGTTTACCAAAGACCAAGCAATAAGTAGACATGCCAATCGAGGTCTTAAAAGCAGTGTGGTTTTCCTACAAAGCATCATTAAAGCATAAGGACCATTCTTTCCTATTAGGATTAACTATTTTTTCTAAGATTTGCTTGATTTCGCGGTTGGAAACTTCAACTTGACCACTAGTCTGAGGGTGGTAAGAGAGACCAACTTTGTGGGTAACACCATACTTTTTGAAGAGATGTTCAAAGAATCTATTACAGAAATGTTTACCCCCATCACTAATGATAGCTTTGGATGTTCCAAAATGTGTGAAGACAGACTCCTTAAGAAACTAGACCACAATGCGATAGTCATTTGTGTGGCAAGCTATGGCTTCAATCCATTTGGAGATAAAATCAACTGCAACTAGTATATATTGGAATCCAGGAGATGAGGGAAAAGGACCCATGAAATCAATGCCCCATACATCAAAGATTTTGACGAGTAGAATGGGTGTGAGGGGCATCATGTGACGATAAGAGATACGCACAGATTGTTGGCATTTGGCACAAGCCTGGCAGTAGTGGTGGGCATCTCGAAAAAGAGTGGGCCAGTCGAAACCACTTTGCAAAATTTTGGTGGCGGTTTTCTTGGAGCTAAAATGGCAACCACAGGCACCTTCGTGACAAAAGGAGAGTATACTTGACTGTTCATGGTCAGGAACACAGCGGCGAATGACTTGAGCAGAGCAATACTTAAAAAGGAAGGGATCGTCCCAAGAGTAAAATTTTACCTGGGCCATGAACTTAGAACGCTTTTGTTTCGACCAATAATTGGGCAGTTAGTCTGTAACAAGGAAATTAACAATATCAGCATACCAAGGCGAATTGGCAGTAGCAAAAAGCTGCTCATCAGGAAATGTTTCAGAAATAGGGACAGGATCAGATGCAGATGTAACAGTAAGGCGGGAGAGATGGTCTGCAACCAAACTTTCACACCCTTTTTTATCGCGAATTTCGAGGTAAAACTCTTAAAGCAAGAGAATCCACAGTATCAAACGTGGCTTAGAATCCTTCTTCTGAAGAAGGTGATGTAGGGCAGCATGGTCAGTGTAAATGATGATAGGGGAATCGATTAAATAAGATCGAAACTTATCGAGTGCAAATACGACAGCTAGAACTCCTTTTCGGTGGTCGTGTAATGAAGTTGAGCGTCATGGAGGGTTCTACTAGCATAATAAATGACGTGCTAGTGCTTGTCAACCCGCTGACCAAGTACAACACCTAGAGAAAAATCAGATGCGTCACACATGAGCTCAAATGGTAAAGACCAATTAGGAGGCTGAATGATAGGAGGAGAAGTGAGCTCAGCTTTAAGGTGCTCAAAAGAAGCAACACATGCATCAACAACAACAAAGGGAACATCTTTGGATAAAAGGGTTGTTAAAGGTCGAGCAATTTTAGAAAAGTCCTTGATGAAACGACGATAGAAGCCCGCATGTCCTAAGAAGGAGCAAATGTCCTTAACAGACTTAGGAATGGGAAGCGAGGAAATTATGTCAACTTTTACTTTATCTATTTCAATACCGTCATGAGATACTACGTGACCTAAAACAATTCCCTTTTTTACCATGAAATGATATTTTTCCCAATTGAGGACCAATTTCTTTTCTTGACAACGTTTGAGGACCATAGTAAGCTGAGAAAGGCATTGCTCAAATGAAGAACCAAACACAAAAAAATCATCCATAAAGATTTTGAGAAAATATTCTACCATGTCGCTAAAAATGCTAATCATACACCGTTGAAAAGTGGCAGGTACATTGCAAAGGCCAAAGGGCATGCGAGAGTAGGCAAAAGTGCCAAAGGGACAGGAGAAGGAATTTTTCTCTTGGTCTTCAGGGGTAATTAGAATTTGGTTGTATCCTGAATAACCGTCAAGGAAGAAGTAATACGCATGACCAGCTAAACGGTCAAGCATTTGGTCGATATAGGGAAGAGGAAAATGGTCCTTATGAGTGATATTATTTAGCTTTGGATAGTCAATGCAAATACGCCAGCCCGTTTGCATACGGGTGGGAACAAGCTCATTGTCACTATTTTTCATGACGGTGACACTATACTTTTTCAGTACTACATGAATGGGACTAACCCACTGACTGTCTGAGATAGGGTAGATAATACCAGCATCGAGAAATTTTAAAATCTCAGCGCGCACAACTTCTTTCATAGTAGGTTTGAGTCGACGTTGGGGTTCACGATAAGTCTTGGCGTGTTCCTCTAAATGAATGCGATGACTACAAATATTGGGGTTCACACCGTGAATGTCAAAAATGGTCCAACCAATAGCGGTGCTATGCTGAGTAAGAGTGTGTACTAATTACTCTTCTTGCGCAGGGGTCAAATCGGAAGCAATGATGACAGGGTGATGGTTATTGGGGCCTAAGAAAGTATATTTCAACACGAGAGGTAAGGGCTTAAGCTCCAACCTAGCAGGTGGCGCAGGAGTGACATCGGACTCAGATGCAGAAACAAGTTCTGGGGAGTTCTAGGTGCATAAAGTGGAGGAATCTGATGTGGCGGGGAGTTCAGAAGGTGGAACAAGGTGATCCATAAAGTGAATAGTGTCAACATAGAGGGGCTCGAAGGGAGGATCCCAAGAGGAAGTGTCCATTAGGGGAGTCGAATCTAACATGGCATTTAGGTCAGAGATGGAGGAATCAATGTCAAAGTTGGATCCAAAATGAGCCAAGCATTGTTGGAGAGGATCAGTAGGGTAAGTTTGATCCAACAATTCATTAACTAAGGAGTCAATTACACACACCTCATCAATAGAATCGACATCAGCCAGTTTTACATAAGGTGGAATATATTGATTTCTACAGTCATGATGCCAAAAGAGAGATTCATAGACCCGTCACAATAATTGATGATGGCAGTGGCAGTGGCTAGAAAGGACCAACCCAATATGATAGGAGTATTGGTTGGGTCGGGCGTAGGAGTGCCTAAGATGATGAAATCCACACGATAGTAAAAGTCTAAAACTTTCACCAAAACATCTTCAATGATACCTTTAGGTACTTTCACAGAATGATCAGCAAGTTAAAGAGTAACTCGAGTAGGTTTCATGTTTTGTAAACCTAACTTAAGGTAGAGGGAGTAAGGTAACAAATTAACACTAGCCCCAAGATCAAGTAAAGCACTAGTAGTGAACTTATTGCCTAACATGCAAGAGACACTTAGACGGCCAGGGTCTCTATACTTCACAACAATGTTGTTATGAAGAAGGGACGTAGCTTGCTCAGTAAGGAAAGCATCACGCGGAACATTGGTCCGACGCTTAACAGTGCACAAGTCCTTCAAAAATTTGGCATATAAAGGGACTTGTTGAATCGCGGTGAGGAAGGGAATGTTAATGTGAACATTTTGAAAGACTTTATTGATCTCATCAAATTGCTGGGCTTTCTTAGTGGGAGCCAACCGATGAGGGAAGGGTGCCTTGGGCACATAAACAGAGGTGGGCTCAGGAGGATTGGACTCAGTGTGAGCTGGGGATTTAGAAGGTGGGGTAACCTTAGGGATAGGCGCTAAAGGTGGGAGGGTTAGATGTGGTACATCACTGGGAGCATGAACACCATTATCAACTTGTTTTCCCGAGTGAAGAGTAGACACTGTTTTCATATTCGCTTGGTAATTGGGTGGAGTGTAAGTGGAACCAACATCGTAGGCCGAGTCTTTGTCATTCCCTTTAGGGTTAGCAATGGGTTGACTGGGAAAATAACCTTTCTTTCGCTCAGACTCGAATTGGTTGAAACGCTGCTCAAGCCGTTGGAGGGCTTGAGTCTGAGTGGTCATAAACTGAGTGAGAATATTCTTGAGAGAAGAGGTAGAGTAATTGGGCAGAGGGGCATAAGATGGTTGGGGAACCAACTCGCGCTGGGAATTAAACGGTTGTGAATACTCAAAGTAAGGAGGGGGAACAGTAACAAGCTTATTATTATTGTTTGAATGTCCACCGTGGGGGACAAAGGAAGATGGAAAGTGCGATTGATGGTAAGGAGCAGACTAATGCGGGACAGGAGGGTGAGGTTGCCTTTATGGGTTGTGTGGAAAACCAGGGGGACCACTAACATGTTGTTGTGGTTGGGCAGGAGCGGAGTTATTGTCGTACTTATAAGAGAAATATGGGTGATTCCTATTGTTAAGATTGTAAGTAAATGACGGGGGAATAGGTTTCCTAGTGGTATCAAAGGCACAGGCTTGGACCAGGGTTGGTTCGGGATCATCTTGCAGGAGGGGGAACAAATGAGCTATATGATCTTGACTTAAGCAAACACCGCAAAATGAAGGACTAGAATCGTTGACAGTCATTGCTTGTTTAGAAAGTGTAATATTTTATTGCATAGTACAACTGAGAGCGTCAACGGTTTTAGTCAAAGAGTGTATGCTGTGTAGCAAAGTTTTAAAATCAGGATCATTTTTTACTTCATAAGTGTTCCCTACATGTGGAGGATCGGATCTCGAAAATGCATTGGTGCCTTCCCAATCTTGGGAGTCATCGCCTAATTCAAGGAGAAAATTATAGGCGGCAGTGGGAGTCAAATGCATGAACTTCCCTTTATGCATAGATTCAATCATTGTGCGAGAAGAAAGGATAAGACCATTGTAAAAACTATGGACTAAATGACTTTTCTCAAGATCGTGATGCGGGCAACTATTAATATAGTCTTGAAAATGGCCCCATGCTTCACAAAACTGTTCGGTAGGCTTTTGTCTAAAATCCTGAATTGCTTGGCGCATTTCATTTGTTTTTCTCATGGGATATAATTTAGACATGAATTTCTTGACAAGTTGTTCCCAAGTTTGGATAGAATCTGGGGGCAAGGAATGGATCCACATGGATGAATTATCGTGAAGATAAAAGGGAAACAACCGAAGACGAAAATTCTCTTCGTCTAAGTTTTGATTTTTAAAAGTAGCGCACACAGTGAGAAATTTCCGCAAGTGAGTATAAGGAGACTCGGGTTCAAGGCCATGAAAACTGGGCAACATAGAAATAGTCGTGGGGAAAATTTCAAATTGAACGGCTGGAGTGGGCGGAAGGACGATACATGAAGGTGTAGTGGTCGTAATCGGGGAAAAGTAGCCCCTTAAAGCGCGTTCGTCAGCCATGATGGGCGGTGTAACAAAACCAGGGGAAGTGGGAGAACTAGGCGTCTTCGATGAAGAAGAATATGGATCAAAAAAATGATGAGGACCGGCAATGATAGGAACACGATCACCTAAGAGGGAATTTAGAGATGGAGCACTAGGGGAACGTGTTAATCGATGATCAATGCGTTGCCAATGTGGCATAAAAGCAAGGAAAAAAATATTTGTGGGGTTTTTGGTTGTTTTGAAAAAGAAGAAAATCTTTTTGGATTTTTTTGGAAAAAAAAATGAAAAATATTTTTGGAGTTTTGTTGTGAGAAAAAATGAGTCAAAAAAAAGGAAAATATTTTTGTAGTTTTGGTTTTTGTGAAAAAAATGCAGAAAACGGGAAAAGGGGGTGATGGACTAACGGTGGAAAAACGGACAATTGGAGAAAAAATTGGACTACCTAAGGGAACAATTTGGACACGTACACAAAGGAAACAAGTCTGAACGAGCACATAGCCAAATTATTATCTTCAAGTTAAATGACTGGCTAGTCAATTTTAATTAGTCCGTGGGCAAAAAAATCACGGAATCTTAGGCCTCGCCGGTAAAAGTGTGCTCCTACTTTCTTCCCGAGAGATAAGAGGCTTACTAGTTAAGGCTCACCACACTAGCTACTACAACACACAACTATCTGGTACCACCCTAGGGAAAGCACAAACCCGTTTTATTGGGCGGCCTCACTTAAAACCCAGTTTCCCTAGACAAAAGTCTTAAGATAGTTGAATGAAGATTTGCAAGTGTGGAAAGGACTCACTAGAGTATCCTACGAGGGTCTCGTTCCGAAAGGGTCCTAATGAACATCGTTCCTACTTGTCTTGCTAGTTGATTGATTTTAATTTAAGTGAGAGCACAGGTAACAAGCAAATGGAGATGTGATGAGTGGGTGATGAAATCCCAACTCGTTGCAATGACCGGGTATAGGTCTTAGGTAAATTTATTCATCAAACCATCCAATTTAAGTGCGATACAGAAATAAAAAGCATATAGGAGCAAGTAGCACACAAAAATTGACTTGCTTGCAGGAGATTCGCGAGTGATAAACAGCTTACCTCCCACGATTTTTACACGCGTGAAGTGAAGACCGAGTTGAGTCGATCGGAGGGAAATACGCCTACTTCAGTCATCCTCGGGAGTCCTACCGACCCAAAGTAGAAAGGCTTTTAAATCCTCGCCTTTAGATGCCCTCTCTCTACCTTGTCCAGGTTCCCTTTTCGCTTTTTTTTATTTTTTTGGAATAAATATTACAAAAATAAATCGGTGTCAAAATGCACCCAAATTAATTACAAGGCCTCAATAATCCTAAACAACCAGTCTAAGGAGGGAGAGGAAGGAGTAATTATACTAAAAAAATGAAAATTACAAATCTTCACGGGCTTCAGTCTTCAAAAAATCGGCAACGGCGCCATTTGATATCTCTTTATTTGTGTCTTCCTTCAGTTATGGATTTGGAATGTCGCTGCGGTCAAACTTCGAGTATCAAAATTCCTGGAATTACCTACAAAACTTGTTAAAAATTCAATAGCGTGGCAAATTCGGTTATCAATCCAATTTCTAGCGTTAAAACTGTAATCGTGAAAACTTGCAATTCCAATTTTTATTAAAAATCTTTCTGTGTTTTTAAAAATTTTCTTTAATGTTTTTTTTTTATTTTAAAAACAATTTTCAAGGGAGCAAACGACAATTTATGCAACAAAAATGACTATCAAAAATCAGAAAGTTATCTAGTTTGGAATTTATGTAAAGAAACAAGAGGTGGGATTACACTGCGTAGTCAAATTAATTTAAAATCCTAATTATTCAATTGAATAGTTCAAAATAATATTGAATTTAAAATTTAACTCTCGTTACAATCCTAAATTCAATGTTATCTTTTTCAGCAATTAAATCAGGAATAGTCACAACATAAAAAAAATAAGATTCACACTCGTTTCAATCAAATATCCGCTAAAATCAATTTATTAAAATTTGTACGAATCTTTGAATTGCATACACAAAATTAATATTTAAATTTAAGAATAATACTTATCTCTAAGTGAAATTCAAAAACCAAATATTAATTTTTACCATTAATTTATTAACTCTCGTTACATAAATTAATGTGTGATTTTTCCCAATTTAATTAGCCTATAACACATCAACGAATCATTATTCAAATAAAAAAATTCAACATACGCGTTTCATCCCACCCCTTGAATGGGGTGTTTAGCCAGACATGATTAAAATTCTAGCACAAGCACAATTAACAAACAAGAAGCTAAAGAGAAAGAGAAAGAAATACAATACGTAATAATTTCTTGTGTCAACTGTGTGCATGAACACGCGTCCTAAACTCGCCACAAAATCTGACTGGATTACAAAACTGAAAATAAAAAGTGAAACTACAAATATTTCTAGACCTGAAACTATATTTTTTCTATTTTTTTTTACTATTTTTTCTACCCTCTTTTTTTTCTTTTTCTGTCTCTCTCTACTCGTCTCTGTGTATTTTCTTTCTTTTGTGCTAATGAGAGTTCCTTTTAAAATGAGATCCCCTTTCTCCTTTGTAACCCAAGGATTGGCTTGAGAGATATATTTGGGGTTTGATTTTGGCTTTGGGGATAAATTCCGATATTATTGGAATTTTGGGTTGGAGTTGTTTTTGGTTGGTAATTCATGAACTGGATTCTCGAGTTTGATGTCCGGGTTGAAGAGGTCCGGCTGGATATGGGGCCACCGGCATGGGGGTTTCAGGTTGGATCGGTCAGAACCCATGTTGGGTTCGCGTTTGGCGACGGGTGGAGGGTAAAGGGGTCGCGGGTTAAGACTGGCTCGTGGGTTCGAGGGCTGACGTAGTGGGCCAGCGGGTAAGCACTGTGACACGGGTTCGGGTGTCTCGACTTTGGGCGAGTTGCGTGGCTCGGGTTGGTCTCCCCTGGGTCAGGTGGTGGCCGGTTTTTGGATTTTGAAAATGGTAGTGGAGGTTGTTTTAATGGAGGTAGGAGAGAGAGTGGGTTGGTGAAGAAGATGAAGGTAAGATTTATTGTGTGTGTAAGGGTGTAGGAGAGTGAATGAGGGTGAGGGGTGTGGTGTGTGTAGGTTAGTTAGGTGTGAGTTGATTTAATGTGTGTGTTTAATTTGTACCCCTAAAAAAATAAAATAAAATAAAATAAATAAAAATAAAAATTCTATTCTAAAATAAAACAAGGACTCAAATAAAAATTGAAACTAAAAAGAAATAAAAATAAAAATAGAAAACTAAAACTAAAAACTAAAATCCTAAAATAAAATTTAATAAAACTAATAAATAAATGAACTCCTAAAAATTTCTAATCCTAATAACTAATCAAAATCAAAGTAAAATAAAATAAAATTATACTAATAAAAATAAAAATATAAAAATAAAAATAAAACCTAGAAATTCTAAATAAATCTAAAATAAATTCTAAAATTAAAATGACTCAAACTAAAAATTTATAAACAATATGAAATACGAACTAAACACACACCAGGCTCGGGGAAGGGACTGGGCTCGGTCTGGGCTAGATTACGGTTACGGAACTGTTTCGGGGCATCGCATCACATCAGGGTAAGCTCAGAACGGACCTCTCACTTCGCGTTCTCTTTGGATTTCTTCGATGAACGCTTTTGACCGCTATTGAGTTGCAATTGTAGTTATTTAGCATTATTTGTACCGCAACTGCGTATTGACCTGAAAAATAAATAAATACGAACATAAGGCCATTTTTATTAAAAACGAGCGACTAAAATGCATCTATTCGGGGTATAAAATAGACACTTTTGGGTGCTTATCATAAACTATCTAAAAATAAAATTTACTAAAATTAAAAAATAAAAAATAAAAATTTTAACCTATTAACAAAAGACTCAAAATAAAATAAAGTAAAATTAATAATAAAACTAATCTAATAAAATTGGAAAAAAATAATATAAAATAAAGAAAGACCTAATAAAATAAACGCACCGATTATAATTACATAAAAATATAAAAACACTTGTTGCACAATAATGGACTCTAATATTTACAACTATATGCACACAAATAAAGTACAAAAATCCTCAAAATTATATGAGTCAAAATAAAAATCTAAAAAAATAGTAAAATTATAAACTAAACACACATGAGGCTCTAGTGATGGCTTGAGCTAGGTTTAGGCTTAGGTTTTTCTTGAAAAAGGGTCTAGGACATCGTTCATGATCTGGGCAAACTCAAAAAGGACTTATGTCTTCACGGTCGTTTTGATTTTCTTCATTTCATAATTTTGAACGCTACTTTGTCGTAATAACGTTAACTTAGCACAATTTGATATCGCGACTATATATTGACCTGAGAAATAAATAAATACGAACTTAAGACCAATTTATTGATAACGAGTGACTAAAATGCACAGATTTGGGGCATAAATTAAATACTTTTGGGTGCTTATCATTATGACCTGTCAAAATCATCCCCCCATTTGGTGGTGACTATGTCCTCTTACCAAGAGTAATCAATACATTCAACAACCTCAACAGCTTCATCGTACAGATCTTCCCACTTACTGGGGAGGTGCCAGAGTGAAGGGACGAACCGTCCCTGAAGCTTTAAAGCGACGAGTAAATCCGAAATGCTACAGATTTCGCTTGTCGATCGAAACATGTTGGCAATGGTTTGTACCACATCATCTAGACTGCCTTCTTTAATAGGTAAAACACATAAAAATGAAGTTTTTACCCTTATTATTACTCAATCATTTTTTTCTTCCTTAGTAAACTCACTAAGATTTTACTTAACCCTTACAGTGTTACCCTCTGTCAAAGTTTTATTAAGGTGATAATAACCATTTACAGTTGTATTCTAGACTTCATCATCTAGGGTACCTTGAATGAACGTAATCATCCTCACCTTATGGTAAGTAAAATTGTGTCCATCAAACAAGGGTGGTCTCGACAGATTACCAAGTGTCTCAAATTTTTCATCTATTTTGTAAAAAGTTATAAAAGCTATTTTAGGAAATTCAGGATCAAAAGAAATTTTAATAACCAACTTTGATACAAATTGAAATGACTCAACTAAGTTATTAACCAATGTTAAAGTTTAGATTGAGTTTTTCAGAATAAACTCTTTGAGGAAACTCCTTTTGTTTATGAATACAAGATGTGTAAAATGTTATTAGCCAGCGAAGAAGTTAAAATTCTTGGTAAATATAAGTTTTGTACAAACCTTATTAAGCCTTTTAATCCAAACAGTCATACACAGCAATCAAGAACTAAAGAAGTAAGAACACACGAATTATTTATGTGGTAAAATCCCAAATTAGGTGAAACATCCATGATAACCTCTATGACACAAAACGAAAAAATCCACTAATATGAAGAAAGGTTACAATTTACAACTAGAACACAAGATCAAATGAAAGGTAATATATACCTAATTGCCATAGCTACACCTCTTTGGGTATTATTTTGTTTTGATCTACACAACAGTTGAAACTCCTCCTTTAGCGTTATTTAGGTCGAATCAGTCAAATAAGTCTTTTTCTAAACAACACATTTTCTATGGTGCAGTGCATGTAAAATGTGTAAGGTGTATGTGTCTAAAACTATGAAATATGATGCAGTAAACACTCACACCTAATATTACAAACGTTTCCAAATAATTTTTAGATCTGACTTAAAAGTTTATTTATATACACCAAGATTTCACAAAATATAAAATCAAGTTTAGAAATCATATATAAAACATGCAAGACTAAAATCTTCTGATTTTTTTGGTTTCAAAACTTAAAACAGTGGATCTAAATATTTTTAAAATATATGCTAGGATCCACAATCAAAAGTAATTTCTATAACAAGATATACAGGAAATGTGTGTAGAAATAAGCCTAACAACCTAAATCATGAAATAATGTATCGTAGAGTTAGATCTTTGATTTTTATAAATAAAAATCAAGTCTCTAATAACGTGAGGCTTTTATAAGAGTGACAAGCTTTTAGAGGAAGGTGATATGAAAAATCAACTTTAAAACACTCAAAACCTCACTTGAAAATATTTTGAAAACCCTAATCAGAAATACATATAAAAAAACTTTGTTTTCTTTCAAAAGAGTTTTGGAAAGTAAGAAGGGACATCCTTCTTTGATTTTTTAAAATCACACTCTTCTGTTTTGTAAAATATTTTTATTTCTCAAATATTTTATCTTAATTTTTTTTCTCTCATAAAATGTTTTCCTCTCTTTAGACTCTCATTTTTCTTCTTTGTACTCTCTCTATAAATAATCAAAGTCTGAAAATGTTAAAACGAAGGCCTTTTTTATAGGAGGTAAGGAAGGTTCTAAAGATTGGTTTGAAATCTAGGAATGAGATTGCATTGACTGGATTTACTTAAGGGTTGAAATGGTATTCTCACTTTTCCATTTCTATCTTCTTCGATGTAACACCCCACGACTTTGGAGACTGAGAAATTTAATTTTGGGAAAATTAAATTTAATTAAATTGGAGAATTTTAAAATTTGGGAATTTTGAGTCCAAAAATAGGGGATGTTTTAAAGTATTCCGGATGATGATTTTGAGTGTGCCATCGATCCCAGAAGGGTCGAGATAGTCAAAATGACTGTCATTGGGTTTTATTTCGGCTCCGGAATATTTTTAAATCAGTTTGACTCTAATTGGTCTAAACGAGTCATTTAAAGTGTGTATTAACATTTAAAACTGGGTTTGTTGTTTTAAAGGATTTAAGGCTTACGGATGAAGCCTTCTCAAATAGAGAAAGAGAGAAAGAAAAAGGAAGAAGAGAAAGAAGAAGGAAAAGAAGAGAGAAAGGAAGAAAGCTTGGGATTTCCGGCCCAACCGCGACATCGAAGATGATCCAACCTCTACAAATCTGAGGCAAGTGTTTAATCTTGCTAAATAGCTATTTGTGTATTTCATTTCATAAATTGTGGGGTAAAGAAATGGTTTTTGGGTATTAATGTCAAAACCTAGATTTTAGGTTTAATCTTGAAATCAATGATTAAATATGGATTTAATGACATAAAAATAATTGGGATCAACTTTGGGTTGGTTAATGGGATTAAAATCATGATTTGATGAAGGATTGGGGGTTGGAATGAGAAATTTAGGGTTTAGAATTCGTGGGTTTTGAAGAAACAGATGAAACCTTCAAAAATCGCAGGTCCGAATCGATTCGCCCCCTCAAGCGAATCGATTCAGTTTGGTAAATCTAGCAGGTCTGCATTGACCGAATCGATTCGGACCCCAAGCCGAATCGATTCGGCCTATTGCAGAAGCCCAGGTCTTTGGACCCGAATCGATTCGCCTGGGAGGCCGAATCGATTCGGAAACAGGGCATTTTGAAGTATTTTCTCCATAGTGATTTCAAACCCTTTTTGGTTGGGTTTATTGATTTGGGGGCTTTCTCTTAGGATGTAAAAGATATATTCTTGGAGTTACATATGGATATTGGGGGAAAACTCTTTGAGGTTGGAATTTACCAATTATAGATAAAGGTATATATATATATATATATATATATATATATATATATATATATATATATATATATGTTTGAGGTTGAGAACTCTTAGAGAGTGAGAGGTCTCCTATCCTTAGAAATATTTAGACTAAGGAATAAATGATAACCCGATAGGGGTAAGGATTCATAAAATACAATTGAACCATAAGTAAAAATGGGAAACAACTTGGTGGTGTACTATCGACTAGGATAAGCGGTAGCGTAAATTCTAGTTAGGATAGTTTATACGCAATTATGGGGATATGGCCATTGAGATTTCCAATACTTGAAATGAGGTTGGGATAAATTGAGGTTTTTAGACTATTAAGTCATGTTTACGCCTATGGTTAGATAGTACTAAAGATAATTATGTACTTTCACATTTAGAGGTGAAAGGTGTAGTGATGGATTCCTACACAAATTCTTGGGTGATAACCCTAATGTTGAATGTATATGTATAGACATAAACATATGGTTTTGGGAGACTACTCATCATAGGAAGATGATTGAAAATGTTTCAAGTATGGAATTATATTCACATATCAAGGTAAATTTAATGGAAATGGTAGTGACGGCTTATATATTGAGGACTACGTATACTTATAGTCAGGTATATATATATACCTTATACATATGAACGAGAATTAGTTTATATATATATAGATAAAGGATATACGAATAGGTGTTGATGTATATATATATGTCTGTATGTATATAGATATATGGATATTTTTATGTTGTGGACATATATGGTATGGATATTTAAACCGTATATGATGGTTTATTATTTGATCATATGATTGGATCATATGGATTATATATATTATGCATGTAAATAATACATATACTTATTTGGTTAAGCATACCCCGCTCATGCTATCATTGGGAAGTTGCGCGCATAGAGGGTGAGCATCCTGGCTAGAAAAGCAGGGTGTGGATATTCCCCAGGTCATAGTCATCCCGTGTGTTACTATATGATATATATATTTATTTTGGGATGAGGCGTGGTGGGTATGTTTTGTCTCATTACCGGTTTGGAGCTATGACCGCTTCCCGGGACGTCGTGTGCGTGAGTTTACCACGAGATGGGTGCCGTTTAGTCCCACCATGGTGGCCCCAGTATTGCTACGTGAGCCGGGCACTGGGAAGATGATAGCATTGATGCAGTTTATCGGCGATATATATAGCCGGGTATATTATGTGCATGGCCTTGTACATCATATGTAGTATGTACACTTGGCTATTGGATTGATGATGATATATATATGGTTAGAAATAAATACCTATATATATATATATATATCCTATAGACGAAAGGTTATGGACTTTTTGAAGTACATCTTAGATGATTATGGTGTACTAGATTGATGGGGGTTGATGTATCGCACATAAGGTATTATTCGGTTGCATCATCCCAAGGATATTATTGGAGGTTCTTTTATTTTATTTTATTTGTTTTCTTTTTCTTTTCTTCTTTCTTTCTTTAGTAGTTATAGTTAGTAGTAATGGTAGTATTAACTTGTATGTTGAGGATTATGGATCTCTAGGATCGACATTGCCCAGGAGTAGTGTAACGAGGTGGTTCCTTGTTTGGATTTCGCTTTGCGAGACACCTCACGCACGAAACGCAGTGCCATGTCGGGATTTGAGAGAAGTAATTCCATAGGTGGCATCACGGATCTCTGGTCTTGACCTTGTCAGGAGTAGTGTAACGGGGCGGTTCCTTGTTTGGATTTCGCTTTGCGAGACTCCGCACGCACGAAACGTAGTACAATTTTGGGATTAGAGAGAAGTCTTGCCAATATTCCATGTGCATATTATTAAGTATATTAATTCTTACGTTTTTAGCCTATATAGGTATATATATATGTATATGTATAGGGGTAATGTTTTAGGAATTATAATTCATGAGATTATTAATCGGGATTCGTTAAGCCTTTTATGGCATAATGGTGTAATCATAATCTAATAGGATTAGAAATGGGTGGATCCTTAGATTATGACGGGAAGGTAGCTATCGTGGTTATAGGCTAGGCCTGATAAGTTAGGTTGTCCTAAAATCAATGGGGGTAATTTAACTAAAAACTTGAGGACGCGAATAGGTGCGCGTAGATGAGAGGTGAGTTGGGGTTCCACGAGAGCGCGGTCTCACTTATTTATGAAATTAAGTACACCGGTATTTATTATGCACGGTTAACACACTTGCTAAATATTTTACACATTCGGGGCTCTGACCCGTTTACTTCTCCCTCCTTCTTGTATATACATATATATTTCCACAGGTATCCTACCGCATGGATGCCGGATGACTTTCTATCCAGAGTCTTGGGAGCCGTGACAGGTGCGGACTGTTGCGGGATATTTCATGTAGCCGCTTCCTACTTCTTTAAAATTCTAGGTAGGATTCATGTTGTATATCGGGTTTGTATCATAGGGATATCTATAGACATGTTTATATTTATTCCATTTCAGTTATTGTATTTGCTGTGACCCGACAGCTTATTCGGGTTTATTTATTTATGGCATATTCATGTTAGTGATTTCTTTCATTTCTTATAGTTCTTTCTTGCATCTCTCTTCTTTATTAGAAATTTTGTAGTGTTGGGTTGTGTTATGTTGCATGTTTTAATTTTTATAACATCTCGCTTATATGATTTCGGGTAGTTAGTCCTATATTATATAGTACCGTTAGTTGATGTTGAGACTGGACCATCTGGAATTCCTGATTTAATGTAGTATAGGGCTGGCCACCCGTTATTATTTTAAGCGGGGTGTTACATTCGAACTCTTGAAGGTCTATCTTATGATAGTCTAGGTCTTGATTTTCACTTTACTGGGTTCAATAATTTTTTGTCTCGATTTCCATAGGATAGCCCATACATTTCAAACTTTTTAATTCTTAATCACCTTTGCTGTAATACCTTGAATGGCTTCAACCGTTTGTGTCGTCTCTCAATTTGGCCCAGCAGTAGAGGTTTCAGTGCCAATGTGACCTTGCTAGAATGGTTGAAGTTATTGATTCCTTCGAGTTGAAACATAACGAAAGAAGAGTCTCCATATGAGGGGGCCTCTTCATCAAATACCAATAATCCCCTTAGGGCCCAATAAATTGTAATACCCCACACTAAATATTTTATTTAATTTCGGCATGAAGTAGTGATAAAATAAAAAATATGAAGACTCGGATGATTATGACTAGGTAATATTCCTGTTTAAAACTAACTTCGAGTCTTGAGGATGATTATTGTAAATTTGGGATTTAAATGAAGTAAAGAAAATTAGAAAATTCGGGATTTAATATAAATTGTAAGACTTTCATTACAAATTATACGTGATCCTTATCTAAAACGTTGGAAACTAATTAGGAAAATACGATAAAGTTGGTCGTTCAAACGATGAGGTATGTCTTTCGAACGAGGGTTAAAGTCACTAGAGAGAGGAGTAACGACGTTCGAACGACGCCTAGCATGTGCAGGCCTATCAAATGCGTGTCGATCTCTGGTTTGTGTGTTCAAAATTATATCAGAACAAATCGAAGTCTTGGGCCATGATATAATACCAAAGGTAGAGGGACACATATCATATCTAACGTACCAAAATTACTGTCACTTTGAGAACCGTGGATCATGTTTGGATGATGGAGATTTTATTGAGTTAAGAGGTTAGAAGTGTTGGAGTTTTGAGTTTTATTGTGCGTATATATTAAATAGAGATGAGGGGAGTTAGAACAAAAAAAATTCCATTCTTATTTTCCCATCAAGAGCTTACTGCATCCCACCATTAAAGTCCTAGCTAATACCTTAATACCAGAATACCTATATCCCCACTGTTAAAATATGATAGGAAATACTGGAGTGTTTGTTTAGAGTTTTGGATATTTGAGGAGAGTATTCTTGAAGTAGAAGGATGGATGTGTTATGAATTTGTATGGAGTATTTTGGAGCTTTCATTATATCATATTGATTCAGGGTAATTTAAAAACGAATCAATAAATAGTCTTTGGGATTTATTGTTAGAAATGGTGGTATTGAATTATGGGTTTAGAAAAAAAAATGAACTGGTATTAGGGAATGGGATCTCTTGTGGTGTCAAAAGTATTGACCCAAAGTTTTATAGGTAGTACCTGATGCCTCGTATCCTACCAAAAGTTTTATAGTGGTGATAGATTGTCATCTAATAAATGACTGTGATGGCTATGTTGTGAGACAAGTTAGTTGTCATAGCTGAGTATTCAAAAAGGTTAAATTATACGCCATGATGAGTTTGATCTTAGGTTATATTTATGGACAGTCATATGAATCCGTACTGATAATGCATTGGAGATATGTATTAAGGATTATCTAATGGGTTATTAGTACAAGTAATATGCATTCCCTAGTAATGGTAAATTTAAGGCTCTATACTACGTAGTATGGTCATGTGGGGGCGTCTCTCATTGATGCTATTGGATTTCTTATGACACCAAGGATGTAGGCTTATAGATGATGAAACATATATTATTTGGTATTAGCTTTTGACCCATCGAGGAAATAAATTAATGGCCATGATCAGTTGTTACACTTGGTAGGATTTTTTTTATGATCACCTCAACAATTGAATGGGCATGATCCATGGAGATGATTGAATTGGTGTCGCTTTCATGGAGTGTTGGAAAACTTGTGGCATGGAGGCATAGGCTATTGATTGTGTGGTACGATTTAGTCGTATCATTTGTGGAAATACTAGGAGTTAGCGACATGTCTTGTTGATAAGCTTGTGTTAAGGTATGATCCTTGTGGACAATATCGACAACAGGTTAACACGTGTTAGGTTTTACACTTGGGAGACTTAGAACACAATGATGTTCACTATGGTTTTAGAGATAACACTTGGAGTGGAGTGTTGAGGTTGATTATATCATTTGCGTGTGCTACCTTCTGACACTAGTGATGAAAATCATTGAATTCTAGGCATGTGTAATGATCGAAAGTTTGATATTTCCTTAAATAGTTATGATTCAGGATCATGTAGGATATTGCCTGGATTAATAGGAGTTTTTTGTAAGTTGAATGTTTGACACCCTATGAGCATCATACTTTAATTGATGACAGTAATTTCAGAAACTGGGGTTAGCTATCACGTGTTAAAGTTATGGAGGTCTAGGTATGAGGGTTTAGTGATTAGTGATGAACCCGAGAGATTTAACTTTGCCTTGTTTTTTTATGGTTACGCTTACTAATGATAGACCGGGTAGTATTGGTCCTTAGGAGGGAAGCTTAGCGTCTCAGCTTCTCGAAGGAAATGATCGTGTTCGGTCCATTTAGATAGAACTGGTGACTCATGGTTAGGACTCATCAGGGTTTATGGGTCAAGTGAGGGTATATTGCAAGGTTTAGACTCTAGAAAAAGTCGGTGAGGGTTATAGATTTCAAAGGAACATTGTGGGATCAAACTTCATGGGGCACAATTCGTTGTCAGAAATTGATTATTTTCTTTGGCATGGCAGTTGCCTGATTCGTTGCATTCCTTGTGTCTTCTTTAATCCTGGCAATGGGAAGTTATTGATCAGTTATGGTTTGGGTGTAGCGCTGCATAAGCTCAGTAGTGATGGGGGATACGTCGGTTGTGGATGATGCATCATGGTATATGAGTGCGCTCTTCTTTGGAAGCACCTTTATTCTATATTAGTTATGTTCTTGTGTCCTCTTTGAGCGTAGCTGCATGTGACATGTTTCAGTGTATCTAGTTATGACTGGATTATGTGGTGAGTAATAGAAACTTGCATAGTGTAGATGTTGTACTTATTGAGGATGAAATCGCTCGCGTTTATGTCTGTTGTGATGCTTAGGTCGACTTTAAGTTAGCGTATGGATCTCATAAGAGATGTCGGTCGGGTAGACCAATAGGACAAGATGACCATCTCATGATTAATGATGCAACGACTCGTGATGTTAAAAATGTGTCAGCTTAGACTGGGCATGATACAAGGTTGCTTGAGGAACCATGGGTTGTGGACCTAGCGTAGGAAGGGTTCATAGAGGTGAGTACTTTGGGTGTTAGCATGATATTTAGTGATTATCAGTTATTTTGAGGTACTATTTAGATGGGCATGATAGGCATGCTTGGGAGTTAGCAATAAGACCTTATGGTCCACCGTGGTTGTATCAAACATGGTATTAAACATTTGGGTTAGACTATAATGTTAAAGACACCTAGGATTGAAAATTAGATTGCTGGATGAATATTATCAATTGATGATCATAAATTTCGATGATGAAATTTCATAAGGAGGGAATAATGTAATATCCCGCACTAACTATTTTATTTAATCCCCGCATGAAGTCGTGTGTGACACCCCGCCCAATAAAATAACGGGTGATCAGTCCTATATCAAATTAAAATAGGAATCTCATCTGGTTCATTCATACAATCACTATCAAAAACTTTTTAAAATCATACTAACCACCTAGTATTCAAAAGCTGATGTCAAAATTTTAATCTTTTTATTTAACAACAACCATATAAATATCAATACGAACCATTCACACAAACCATGAATCTAAAGCAATACTGAATAAATTAATAAATGACCAGCCGAATAAACCATCGGCAGAAAATCGACATCCACTAATATAATCCAATAAAAAATAGTAACCGGTACAAAGTCCGACTGAAATGAAAATGGTTGGGGAAACATGCCCGAAAGAAATACCAACCTGCATCCTACTTTAGGAATGAAATGACTAAAGCGTCTATGTTTAAATCCTGCAACATCCACACCTGTTGCAGCTACGCATTCCTGGAATAGATCTTCAAGTTTGGCATCCCGGTGGCTGGATACCTAAAAGGTTTTGAAAATATTATGCAAGTATAGGTCAGAGCCCAAAGTCCTTTTGAAAATATTTTGCAAGTGAATTAAAATGCAACAATTAAAATATATGAATGCTCTTCATATTTAAGTTAGTGTCGCACTCGCTTGAGATACATCTCACCCCTCCTCTAAAGTGCACACCTAACACTTTCTTCCTGACCCTCCTAGTTACACCACCCCGTCTAACTAGCCTTGTCATGAAACTCCTTGAACTCTACTCTAACCCGAGTAATTTGTATCTTTACTTCGTAAGTTATTTATCGCATTAACTTAATTAATCATTTCTTAAAAGTCATATAACATTCACTAGTTATATAAGTAATACAAATTCTCTTCATGTATTTAATTACCCGTATCTAATTATCTACTCCATTATATACGTAGAACTATATACCACAATTATACATATGTTCTTCAATATAAATAAAACCGCTCTTAAAAGCCATATAACATTCACTAGTTATATAAGTAATACAAATTCTCTTCATGTATTTAATTACCCGTATATAATTATCTACTCCATTATATACTTATAACTATATTCCACAATCACACATGTGTTGAATATAATTAAAACCATCCTTCCGAGTAATATATAATATCACACTATCGTATATATATATATATATATATATATATATATATATATAAAATTTAATCCCGGCTTTACCATGTACAAAGTCCATAACACTAGCCAACATATTCCCGAGTCTATGGTCCGACTCTAATTTAATTAATTTACCGATTAATTAAGTTAATATCTCCCCGAGTCTATGGTCCCACTCTAATTTATCTAATATGCCCATTAATTAACTTAATATCTCCTCAACTCTATGGTCCGACTCTAATTTAATTTCTCCCTGGTGTCACACAACCAATGTACCCAGACTCACTCACCTGGCCCGAATTTCCATCTCTTAGAACGTACTCTTCAAAATTCCATTATAAAGAGAACGCTCATAATTAAATAATATTTAACAATTTATTATATCATCCTATAAAAAATTATTCTAGCTATAAGCTTTAATTAATTAATCCCCCATTAATTAATCTATTATCATGGCATCACTCAACCAAAATATCCGGACACCCCTTTGGTCCATAATACAATATCCCCAATCAATCATTCGAAATTGTCCACAATAAAGTTTGCACAATTATTAATCCGAGGTTTTCA
The DNA here is from genome assembly GCA_949130495.1 of Sambucus nigra. Taxonomy (NCBI): domain Eukaryota; kingdom Viridiplantae; phylum Streptophyta; class Magnoliopsida; order Dipsacales; family Adoxaceae; genus Sambucus; species Sambucus nigra. Next base: position 276,634,518 of record OX422207.1, on the reverse strand, counting down.
ATTTACTCAATCTGTTCGGATTTTTAAAATCCTGTTTTGGGGCATTTTGGGGCCGTTTTGGAAAAAGCTTATTAGAGAACGAAAGTTAGAAAAAGCCATTTTCTAGAGGGAAATGCGAACGAAATCGCCATTAACGGCTTGTGTGAAGCTTTTTACCCATAATTATCTACTAAAATCCTTACGAATCAAAATCAGTCCCAATAACTTGCATTTTAACTCCCCCAAATTAAAACCCAATTTGTATTAACCCAATCCGAAAATCATTTGTATAACACCTACTATGATATGAATTAAATATCACCAATTTACATTGAAATAATTTAACCACTTGCCCTATAAATTCGTAGTGTCTGATTATCCTTTGGTGTAGAGATCGTTGTGTGATGAAAAACACCTTACTTGTTCTTCCTCTTTGGCTCTCAAGAGTCCTCCCTCTTTGTCCTTTATGTTCTCAAATTTCTCCCAACTGAGTTATGGCTTCCCACAACTCCAAAACGTAGTTTTTTTTATATTCAAATCCCGTTTTTAATCATTTGGGCCTAATTAAAATGACCTAAATACCACCGAGTGGGCTCGATTATGCCCAAAAATATCCCGTGACCCATTTACCACCCACGGGTACACTTTCCCGACTATCTCAGCCCATCCGGACTCAACCGTTCTCTCAGAATTGACAACCGAATTAATTTATAAATAGTCCCCATCTCACACCCAACTTAGTCTATATCCGACTTCCAGCTGAGATAAATAAATGAATCGTCACTTATACACGTTATGACGTAAATAAATTATTACAATTCACTTAGTAATTTAATTTCCGTAAATATTAACCATCTTCTCTCCGATTAATATTTAAATAAATATTATACTAACTAATTCAATTAAATTACGACACACAAGTAATTTAAAATTTTCCCGAATTAATTAAATATTAAATGCACGAAAATATGGGGTGTTACATACTCCCCCCCTTACAAAGGCATTTCGTCCCCGAAATCTGGTCATAACTCTGGATACTGCTCTTACATATCCTACTCCCGCTCCCACGTATACTCATTAATATTTTGATGACCCCACTCCACTACACTCTAACTGGTAGTACTACCTTAGACTGCAACTGGCTCTCACATAGCTATTAGTCTCTCCTCATATGAGGTGTCTTATTGAAAGTCATCCTTCTTGAGTGGAACGTGCCCAAAAATCCCTATCGTTCCTCTTGTATCTCTCCAGCTAAGCCACGTGGGACACATCACGTATTCACTGAAGATGTTCTAGAAAATTCAGTCGATAAGCCACCGGTCCCACCCTCTCAAAGATAGGGAAAGGACCCACATACCTCGATGCTAGCTTCCCCTTTCTTATCGAACTTCACCACTCCTTCCATAGGAGACACCCGAACCAATACCTGGTCACAAATCTTTAACTCGATGTCCCCCTAACAACATAGTGCCCCAAAATATGAGTCTATACTCCACTAACTACATTATCTCTATGTTAGGAAATTCCCCTCCTTACGTCCTTAAACTATACGAAAGGATACAAATTATTCAATTCCCACTGCTGGACCATAACCCATTTCGCATCCTAGCAGCTTGTTATTTCCCACCTCTTATCAACCAAAGGTGGATAATGAAACATTTCCCATAAAGTCTCCCAAGGTGTCACGCAGATACAAAACAGTTATGAGGCATCACACGTAACTCAACCTGTGGTAATTACTACCCCCGAATTACCCAAAAAAATGGAATGCACAATCCATGCTTCTCGTCTACCCATCAACTTATGGGCGACACGTTCAACCCAATATGTACCTCTGTCCCTATCACCTCCTGACACTTTTTATCATAGGTGGGACTGAAAGGTCTCACCCAAATTCCCAATAATATTGAACGACACCTTGTTCTGTTTTACTCCTTCCCATTAAACGTAAAGTTAGGCATACTATTCGATAGTATAACCCATTCCGAGACAACAATTCGTGTTCAGGTCAATCCATTCAACAACCTGATGGAAACCTTGACCCCTCCACGATTTTTACCAACCTGAGCATTAATTCCATCTCTGGAACCATAAAATTTTATAAACTTCTTGGTTGATACCCTCAAATCAACCTTTTTCCCATTCATTAATGGTCTATCCGGAGACAAATTCACTATGTCTCACTCAACACCAATTCCCATGCTCAAGAACTATATTCCTTGTGCAATTTTCGTCAGATAGGAATCTACACCTTGTCTATGCGTAAGATCACTCTAAGCATATAACTAAGTGATACCATTTTCTATTTTCCCAGAAACGTGACTTCTTTCTTGCCTTAAGATATTTTGTTACAAGTTCCTCCACCGTCTTTACACTCCTTACGGTGGAGATAGTTCACCTTGATACGCATATAGTCGGATTATTTCCTCTTTCAAACGAATTTCAGTTCACTGCACTTTCCCACTTATTCTTTGACTGCCCTGTAGGCATACCTTCAATATGTTCATTCACACATCCCTTTATTTAAGATGACTCTGAAATCACACTAACCAGGGCGTCCATACACCCTAAATCCCATGTATTTTTGCACAACATCACACACGTCACATACGTAATATTTTTCTTTTAAGGTTACCCCACAGATCACGTTATATCATATGATTACATTCGATATTTCCCCAAATCGCAATTTAATCTTCTAGATATTGTCGCGCCCATTAACTTGCGGTGCAAAAGTTTTCTCAGTGCTTCGTTAGAAGCACTACCCGACTATATTGGCCTTATAGTGTTATAGCTTTCACCTCAAAGTGTAACTCAACACGTTTTAAAATCACCCTTTAAACAGGTGTCCTAGCATCATATAACGTCTTTCCACTACTGATGTTTATTAGGGCTTATGCTCATAACATTTCACAACAAAGCCCAAAAAAAACTCCCCAATGCATTAAACACTAGCATTGTCGTTCATTAATTTTTGTAGACCCGAGCATATAATCGAGACACCCAAAACTCTATCCTAGTACTCAAAGGTCTAATTGTCAAATCCCGCATCTCTAAAGGAGTTATATAATACCGCGCTCACACTATCACTAAGTCCTCAGCGCTAAGTCACTAACGAGCTAAATCTCTTTGCTCCATGGTCAATCTGTTATGCCCCGAATCCATTCAGTAAAAATCCTTACACACTGGGATATAATATACTAGATAACCTTACCCTCAGAAGTCTATTTTATAAAATATTTCTACGAACCCAACCTTCTTTTGTGTGCAAATGGAATAGCGAACACGATAGTCTTGCTGTAACCGCCCACTATCGCTTACCCGCCGCTAACCAATATGTACCCAGTATAAAATCATTCTCGCATAGGACTTCCCAAAATGAGTTAACCTTATTAAAATTTACCCTCTCAATGTTCGCACCTGCTCCTTTGCAGGTAAAACAAAAGAGAGCCCCGTTACCCCGCGGTAAACATATACTTAATAGTAACACTACGATACACTCACTAAACTCGTCTCCCTTGCAAATACAGTGTTAATAAGAATACTTTGATCACTCGTGTCACAAAGTTCGCCACATCTATCCGAGGATAAAACTCATACTTTCACTCCCTATGCACCAGTGACCCAAATGGTTCCTGGACATAATATTATCATCCAATCGAACCAAAACTTCATAATTATTTTCCCTACTAGGAATCCCACTCATATTTCCTGATTCACTGTGGACATAATCAATTGTTATGGTCCCACTTTCCACACATAAGACACTTCCTTGTGTCAATCCCATGTCTCTAGCCCCCCTGGCCATGTGGGGGTTGTCCTTCTCGCGTACTTGGTACACTTTACCCTGATTGTTACCCTCGTTGTCCCTTTGGCTTTGCTAGCCCTATGGGACTCCTTGCTGGCCTCGATGACCCGGATTAAATCCACCGCCAATCGGTAGGAATTTAACTGATATAAATCATATAGATGGGTTCCTTTACTGGGTATCCCCTTGTGGTGCCTCACTAGCACTGTTAAATACGATCTTGACTTTTGGTCAGATAATCCACCTCCCTTGGCTTCCTTCTCACAGAAGTATTGATGTCAAATCGAAAACATACTACCTTGATGACTATAGCCCCAGCCATCCTAGCCGAAGTTTTCCATTCACGCTTGTGTATTACCCATGAGTCCATTATTAACTCATGTAACCCTTATTGACCTCTACATCCACCTCGTTGGGTACCATGTTTGTTTCATAATTCAACCTTCCATTATGTCCGCCCACTGTTCGTCCCTTCTGAAGTAAGTACTGAAATCTCCTTTGCCTACCGGTTCAAACGGATGATGCAAAGATTTGTGATCAAACCGCACCCTAAATTTCTTATTATTAATGGTATTTCTCCATGGTTGTGGTGACTGACTCCTACCACTACAACACCGCCCCACTAGGCCAAAAATTCTATTTAAAATTTAGTCCTGGGTGCCACCGCACACCACCCTACACAATTGTCTTTGGGTTATTTCCTCCCATTAACTTATCGCGCTACTCTGCTACTTAAATCCTTATAGATAGCCCTTCTAAAAGGGTCCTTCCACACTTTCCCCACCCTTTGTTGATTAAGCTGGGTGAGACTGAAATTGTACCACCGTTATTTACAACAGTGCTTTGGGAGACTATCGCTCCCGGGTGATTATTTTATCCGCACTGGCCTGAACAACAATCAGGTGATTCCTATCACGATTACCATTTCCTGAATACCCTATGTCTTCTGTTTAGCCTCTCCTCATGCAATTCTCCTATGGCCCTCCTTGGTCCTCCCAAAAAATGTTCGCTATACAAAGCTCAACCGAACTCGTGTTTGAATCACCTCACTATACTTGATAGTAGGAGAAAGTAACTCACATATGTAGAGGAATAAAACAATCCTATCATAAGGCTCTACATCAAAGAACGCTAAGATAAAACGTGAAAAGTCACACATATCCTAAGGACACTAGAACCTGGTGCTCAGATACCATCTGTGACACCCCGCCCAATAAAATATCGGGTGATCAGTCCTAAATCAAATTCAAACAAGAATCTCATCTGGTTCATTCTTAGCATCACTGTCGAAAACTTTTTAAAAACTTACTAACCACCTAGTATTCAAAAGCTGATGTCAAAATTTTAATCTTTTTATTTAACAACAACCATATAAATATCAATACGAACCATTCACACAAACCACGAATCTAAAGCAATACTGAATAAATTAATAAATGACCAGCCGAATAAACCATCGGCAGAAAATCGACATCCACTAATATAATCCAAAAAAGAATAGTAACCAGTACAAATTCCGACTGAAATAAAAATGGGTGGGACAACATGCCCAAAAGAAATACCAAGTTGCATCCTACTTTGGGAATAAAATGACTGAAGCGTCTATGTTCAAATCTTGCAACATCCACACCTGTTGCAGCTACGCATTCCTGGAACAGATCTTCAAGTTTGTCATCCCGGTGGCTGGATACCTAAAAGATTTTGAAAATATTTTGCAAGTATGGGTCAGAGCCCAAAGTCCTTTTGAAAATATTTTGCAAGTGAATTAAAATGCAACAATTAAAATATATGAATGCTCTTCATATTTAAGTTAGTGTCACACTCCCTTGAGATACATATCACCCGTCCTCTAAAGTGCACACCTAACGCTTTCTTCCTGACCCTCCTAGTTACACCACCCCATCTAACTAGCCTTGTCATGAAACTCCTTGAACTCTACTCTAACCCGAGTAATTTGTATCTTTACTTCGTAAGTTATTTATCGCATTAACTTAATTAATCATTTCTTAAAAGTCATATAACATTCACTAGTTATATAAGTAATATAAATTCTCTTCATGTATTTAATTACCCGTATATAATTATCTACTCCATTATATACGTAGAATTATATTCCACAATTATACATATGTTCAATATAAATAAAACCGCTCTTAAAAGCCATATAACATTCACTAGTTATATAAGTAATACAAATTCTCTTCATGTATTTAATTATCCGTATATAATTATCTACTCCATTATATACGTAGAACTATATTTCACAATCACACATATGTTGAATGTAATTAAACAAATCCTTTCGAGTAATACCTCATCGGCTGCATTCTCTAAAGTGCTATCTTCCCAGGTCTACTCAGCCCCACGTGGATTTCTGAGACAGCTAGCCACCGCTGAATCAGAACATAAAAATATAAACGTATTGGAGGCGGTCATATTCCCCCGAGTGTGAAGACAATCATCTCAATTACCACCTCTATTTGGAGCTATGACCTCGGGATATACTCGTCCTACCCCTCGATCTAGGGAATTCAACCACATCGTGCAACCTCCCCCGATAGCACTCGAGCATATAATTCTAAATAAATACCTAGCCACTAGTATTTATGAGCACACAGTATATATATACTATCACACTACTGTATATATATATATATATATATATATATATATATATATATATATATATATATATATATATATATATATATATATATATAATTTAATCCAGGCTTTAACGTATACAAAGTCGGTAACACTAGCCAACATATTTCCGAGTCTATGGTCCAACTCTAATTTAATTAATTTGCCCATTAATTAAGTTAATATCTCCCCAAGTCTATGGTCCGACTCTAATTTAATTAATATTCCCATTAATTAATTTAATATCTCCCCGAGTCTATGGTCCGACTCTAATTTAATTAATATACTCATTAATTAATTTAATATCTCCCTGATGTCACACAACCAATGTACCTGGACTCGCTCACCTGGCCCGAAATTCCATCTCTTATAATGTACTCCTCAAAATTCCATTATAAAGAGAACGCTCCTAATTAAATAATATTTAACAATTTATTATATCATCCTATAATAAATTATTCTAGCTATAAGCTTTAATTAATTAATCCCCCATTAATTAATCTATTATCATGGCATCACTCAACCAAAATATCTAGACACCCCCTTGGTCCATAATACAATATCCCCAATTAATTATTCAAAATTCTCCTCAATAAAGTTTGCACAATTATTAATCTCAGGTTTTCAATTTACTCAATCTGCCCAGATTTTTAAAATGTCGTTTTGGGATATTTTGGGGCCTTTTGGAAAAAGCGTATTAGGGAACGAAAGTTAGAAAATGCCATTTTCTAGAGGGCAATGCGAACAAAATCGCCATTAACGGCTTGTGTGAAGCTTTTTAACCAGAATTACCTACTAAAATCCTTACGAATCAAAATCTGTCCCAATAACTTGATTTTTAACTCTCCCAAATTAAAACCCAATTTGTATTAACCCAATCCAAAAATCATTTGTATAACACCTACTATGATATGAATTGAATATCACCAATTTACATTGAAGTAATTTAACCACTTGCCTTATAAATTCGTAGTGATTGATTATCCTTTGGTGTAGAGATCGTTCTGTGATGAAAAACACCTTCCTTGTTCTTCCTCTTTGGCTCTCAAGAGTCCTCCCTCTTTGTCCCTTTTGTTCTCAAATTTCTCCCAAATGAGTTATGGATGCCCATAACTCCAAAACGTAGTTTTTTTATCTTCAAATCCCGTTTTTAATCATATGGGCCTAATTAAAATGGCCCAAATACTCCCGAGTAGGCTCGGTTATGTCCAAAAATATCCCGTGACCCATTTACCACCCCTGGGTACAGTTTCTCGACTATCTCAGACCATCCGGACTCAACCGTGCACTCAGAATTGGCATCCGAATGAATTTATAAAAAGTCCTTATCTTTTACCCAACTTAGTCTATATCCGACTTCCGGATGAGATAAATAAATGACACGTCACTTATACACGTTATGACGTAAATAAATTATTACTATTCACTTAGTAATTTAATTTTCGTAAATATTAACCATCTTATCTCCGATTAATATTTAAATAAATATTAACATAGATAATTAAATTAAATTACGACACATAAGTAATTTAAAATCTTCTCGAATTAATTAAATATTAAATGCACAGAAATATGGGGTGTTACATCGTGATAAAACAAAAAATATGAAGACTCGGATGATTATGACTAGATTATATTCATGTTTAAAACTAACTTGAAGGCTTGAGGATGATTATTGTAAATTTGGGATTTAAATGAAGTAAAGAAAATTAGTAAATCAGGGATTTAATATAAATTGTAGGACCTTTGTTACAAATTATACGTGATCCTCATCTAAAACGTTGGGAACTGATTGGGAAAAATGACAGAGTTTTAGAGTTGGTTGTTCGAACGACGAGGTGTGTCATTCAAACGAGGGTTAATGTCGCATGAGCGTGGAGTAGCGTCGTTCGAACGACGTCTGACACGGGCAGGCATGTCAGATGCATGTCGATCTCTAGTTCGTGTGTTCAAAATTATATCAGTACAGATCAAAGTCTTGGGCCATCATATGATAACAAATGGATATGGACACATAACGGATCTGACATACCAAAATTACTGTCCCTTTGAGAATCGTGGATCATGTTTGGATAACGAAGATTTTGTCAAGTCAAGAGGTTAGAAGTGTTGGGTTTTTTGGTTTTATTGTGCGCATATATTAAAGAGAGACGAGGGGTGTTAGAACACAGATAAAGTCCATTATTATTTTCCCCTCCAGATCTTACTTCATCACACCATTAAAGGCCCTAGAAAATACCTTAATGCCAAAATACCTATATCCCTACTGTTAAAATATGATACGAAATACAGGAGTGTTTGTTGGGAGTTTTGGATATTTGAGGAGAGTATTTTTTAAGGAGGATTATGGATGTGTTGTGCATTTTTATGGAGTATTTTGGAGCTTTCATTAGAGCTAACGGTGGAGCTTTTGTGACTCCCTTTAAGGCCACCTTTGTAGGTGGGGGAATCACCTATCTTCTTCAACACCACCACCATTTCCATAGTGTTTGAGGTGGGATAAGCTACTCTTTAAAATTTAATATTGAATAGGTAGAAGAAACCTACTTGCTTGGTATTTTTAACTGCTTAAGGATCAAAAGAGTCGTAAGAGGGTAATACCCTTGAATCTAGGGAGTACAGTAATATCAGTAGAGGTGTAACCCCTATAGGTATGGTAATAAACGATAACCTAAGTACTCTTTAACAAAGAAAAATGAAAACAAAATATTATATTTAATGAACACTCATATTGAACTCAGAAATCTCTCGTGTATAACTCAAATGTTAATAAAGGAAACTCATAAACAACTCATTCAAAAAGAGAGAGAAATAATCACCCTAGATACACCTTGGCAGGCAGGCAACACACCAACAACCTCTAATATCTCTATGGTTAGCAATTAAAAGCTTCACAATAAATGACATTGGTGGGTGAGTAAACTTTCTAGTTTGCAATATATTCTCTCTCAAGAAAATAAACTCTCTAGAAAGAACTCTCTCTTATTACAAGTGGTTAAGACAAATTAATGTGAAAGACCTCCCTTTTACACTTTATATATCAAGTATTAAATGCATAATGGATTAGCACACCTTACGTCATAATCATTAAATGCCAAGACATGCATTTTTCCAATACATTGTGCGTTGAGGATTGTCACAATAGAGGTGTTCTCCAAACCGTTTGACAACCCCAATACCACAGTGGTTTACTCATGTTTGGATTGGACAGTGGGTAGGTGGATAGTGACACCACCTAAAGTATATGTGAGATTAAGTAGAGGGTTGTTTGGCTCAAAGGTCACTATATGATGGAACTCTAGGTTACTCTGCACAAGCTTCCATGATAAAAGATCTCTCGATATTTTACCAGGTGTATCTAAGATGGTCAAGATAAGACTTAACACTGTCTCACTTCTTAATCCTCCAAACCAAGTCCCTCTGAAGTTCCCACGACGAGGTCATACGATAAAGCATGTGAGCTCTCTCAAACCCTGCTAGGCTTGGTCTCTCGCGAGTAACGTTTGACCTCAAACTTTATAATCATTACAGAATTATAATCAATGCATTTAAAAGATACAATTTGAATAAGTAAGAACAAAAGATAAAAGAGGATCTCTCTCAGAAAATTTCCTTATTGGGATGCCTCGCTGAGCTGCCTCACTATCTTTATACTACTTGCTTCTCTTGAGTCACTTCTGTTTATTGAGGAAGCTCTCTAATTCAAAGATAACCTTCAATCCCCCTAAATTTTCCCCTTCGTGTAGAGATTTATTGTGAGAATAATAAATGTCTACACAAAAAACTTCTCAATCTTATGGATCATCTTCCTTTGTGAGAAAAAAAAATTCCTTCTCCGCCTTCCTGAACCAAAGCTTTGCAATATCTGGGAATATGGAGAGTGGACATCGTAATGCTTTTCTATTATTAGTTACCCACCATTTTGTCTTCTTCATTGCTAGTTGGAATTAGCCCAAAGTACCTGTGGATCCTGTCCGTCATCATTTTGACTGCTCTAAAGAAAACTCTCATCAATATGCTTCATTCCGTTCCACGATTGAGTGAACTTGTAGGGATGGGAAATTTTCATTAGGACTTCCCCTAGTAATAGGAATTCTCTCCATTTTCTCTGATAAAAAAAAATCCAGGCATTTGAACTTGTAAAATTCCCCTCGATGTATCTGAGTTATGTCCATCCCCGTATCAACTTGTTCAAAAAAGAAAAAAATATCCCCGGTGTAATTTAGTCAAATTTATCTCTATATAGACTTATGGCGAGAGGACATCGTGAATTTTTGAACTGTGCTGCGAGCAATCTCCTGTTCTTGGAAGGTTGAAATTCTCCCAGATGCATATTCAACATGTTGTTCCATCATTCGGTCTTGTATCGTGAGGACTTTCTTTAATTGGGATTTTTGGTGTCAAATATATTTCAAAAAATTTGGCGCTAAAAATCGCTACTTATTTTTAAAGGCACACTCTCTTTCCCAAGTGTCACCTCATTAATGATGTGAGCTTCTCTTTTCAACTGTCAAGGAACTCCCTGAAGCACCATGTGTCCATTTGTAATCATTATGGGCAGCAGCTCCGCACTTGCTTTAGTGGGAAAACTTAACTGTATGTTTAGATTCCAAACTTTCAATACCTTCAACACTTAGCATTTTTTTCTTTTCACGACTTCATTTGCTATTATCGTCTTCAGAGTTTTAGAGAGAGAAATAAGTAAAACCATTTTTTCCATTGTTGATTTCTTCTCAAGCTTTTCTTTTCCACCATCTATAGTCACCACTCCATCGCTTTTTAACCTCATCCTTCTCTTTAGTAGGGTTTTCCTTTCTAGTGCCATAAAAAAACATCAATGGCTTTTTCTTCAGCTACCCCAGTTTATCCAACCACTACTGCTACTTCTTCTACTACCTTGGATTCCACCGCTCTGATGATGGCATGCCAAGAGAAACTGCGCGTCGTTCTCTTATTTTTAGTGACGATGGTGCTTATTGTGCTGCATGCAAGACGATCGTTCTAAATGACAAGTGTGAGGCATTAACACTTGGTGATGAAGATGAATCAGCTGATGCTAGAGGTTTCTTGCCCCCAGAGGGAATACAGCTCTTCCATTTTAACTGAGGTGACTTACCTTACTCTTAGATTGAGTTCGAAGGGTTAAGAGGTTCCCCGACCCACTTTGCTACTTGGAATAGTTACATGCAGTTCACTTACGCAAATGCTCTTACCAAGGTTAGGCTTCATTGGTAAACTTTATTCGGTGAGTTCACTCTATCTAAGCATAACGCCGTCCTCCAAGTGTTAGTATCACACTGGAATATTACAACTCATACCTTTCTAGTTGCATGGGAGAATTCACTATCACATTAGAGGATGTATGTGAGTATCTTGGGCTTAAGCCACGGGTACCTCATCCTATTTTGATGAGCCCTTGGACACTGAAGAAGATGATGCTCGCACAACATTGGATCAGATCTATCGAAGCTACATGGGGTCTTCCAATAAAGCTACATTTTCCCCCTTATCAGCTATTTCTTTCAAGCCCCTTCTGAAAAGGGTAGCTCTTCAAGATATGTCAAAGTCAAAGGTACACCCTTAGAGTTACTAGCTTACATACTTATTAGCCTTTCTCATTTTTTACTGCCTGGAAAATCCAATGACTTGCCCTGACGGGATCTCATCAACATCTATTTTTATTTAGACAGGGGGTTCAAGCTCCCTCTGGAAGCAATGGCTTTGAGCTCCCTCTATACCTAGTTGGATAGGACCCATCTAGATATGGAGTGATACCTTGGTCATTACAACTTGTCTAATTTTACCAACACCATAATTCTGACTGGTTTTCTTTTTAAGCATTTTCTCAAAATAGCAGCGAACGAAAGACTTTATCCAGTTTCTGAAGTCATCAAGCCATATCACCTATTTTTCTTCCATAAGAAACAAAGCCATAAGGACCTTATCTCCATCTTACATAAACCTAGTCACTTCGTCATGAGGCCGTATCGTGAGGATTCCTTTGCCTATACTTGGTCTTTCTTTAACCATGAAGCCAGGATGGTTTAAGCCACATTTACTGAGCTCAACGACAAAGATCCTTCATTTGCATTTATGCTCCTCTTGACTCTGAGTTTTCTTCCTTGTTATATCGAGTGTGGATACACTTTAGAGAACTACAACTCTAATAACTATTCTCTAAAATTTGGCTTCGATCAAGGGGCACCTCACCCTATTTTTTAGGAATCCCATGCTAAGGCTATTTTCTCTGACGCCTGTTCTTTTTACACCATATTGCTTTCCTCCTCTATATGTTTAGAGATTACTGGGCGAATCACCATCCCCGCGATAACAAGAAAGGGCGATGTGACTTCTCTCTTTGTAATGAAATATTGGTTGATGCAGTTGAAAAAGGTTCGTGAGTTTATCGAAAGCCCACATGTTTACCCCCATGTCCTTAACTTTCCACCCCTTGAGATGGGTCTCAAAGGTAACTAGACTTTGGGAGTTGAGTTTACTCTAAGTCCAACCCCTAAAGATCCTCTCACTGAGTTACCTCCTTCCTCTCACTGATTTACCTCCTTACTGCCCTCTGGTCGTTACAGCTGGCCCTTGGCTAAAAAAAGCTCCAGCGTAGAAAATAACTTCCCTTACCGAAAGATCCTCTAGAGAAGGTACCGTTGTCGTAGGTTCTTTTGGAGAGGGGCCTTCTCAACCTCCTTCCATAAAATCAAGGACTTCAAAAGGTGGTACTTCCTTAAAATACAAGACCAAATCCTAAGTCCCCACTAATTCCTTTACCATTACCTCCGTTCCCCATCTAATATCTATAAATCTAAGTGAGGAAATATCGGAACTATGTCAATTGGAGCTTGAATGGGTTCAACGTGAGTTTCAATGACACACTCCTCCCATTCCTCCCCCTGAAGCATTTCCCAGAATCCAAGTAGATTCAACTGAGGGGACCACCTCAAGAAGAGGAAGTTCTAAAGTCCCCTCTGCTATTAGTAATTCTACTATAAGGAAGAAGACTTTAGGTACAAAAACCTAGAAGAAACATGCATACGAAGTGAAACCACCACCTACCGCCCTTGTTCCCAGGACCTCTCCTCCTCCAATTCCCCTTGAGACTATTACCCTTGACGAAAATCCTGAAGTTGAGCATGGTCCCACTGAAGGAGCTTCTGCACTACCTTTATCGCCTTTTATACCCATGGTTATTTTCGTTCTATTCTTATCTAGAGAAGGGGTATATTCTCCAACACTTATCAATTTCTAACTTCCCTTAGTGACGTATATTCTCTAGAACTTATGAAAATTTCTTTTGTCTATGTAGGAGGGCGAAGAAAATACACCTTCTCTACCCACGAGCCCTTTCATAGGAGGACGGACGTTTTGGTATTTCTGGGACCATTTCATCTCCTCCCTATTCTCCCATGATTGAGCTGAACTATTCTCATCATTTTTCCTCTAAACATGCAGAGGAGGATTCCAGAAAAGTTATTGCATTTGTCGAAATCATTTGAGCCTCCCATCAACCAAAGGAGACGCCTTTGGCTTTTTTTTTAGGCATCTCCCTTGCTTGTGATTCCTCTGGACGTTGTTCCAGTCTCTTTAATCCCTCTAGAGGTAATAGCTTTTTCACTTTTAGCTATGCTTTTCACTTATTTGTCTTGTATTCTTCGTATTTTGTTGCATTTCAGGTTGTAGATGCATCTAACCTGGCCACATATCTTGTTGATTCACTTCTTCATTTCCCTTTGGTGAGGTGTGTCGCTGGGTTTGCCCTTTTTTCTACCATTATTGAGGTAAACTCACTTCTTGTGAATTTGCTTTCTTTTATGTGGTGTTTCTTGTGTCGAACACTTTGATATTATTTTTAGCTCACTCCTCCCTGTCGTTCTGGTTCTCCACGAGTTCCTAAGGCTACAGTTGGTTCATCCTCTCACCCAGGGGTTCCTTCGACCCCTATGGTGGTTGATATAGCTAGAGTTCAAATGACTTCAATTGAACCTTCCCTAATCTTTGAACTTGTGCCCTTTGTGAGGAAGATGCATCGCCCAGGGATGAGGTCCCTCTTTCCGAAGGTTCAGCTGAAACCTAGAGAGATGTTGAATACCCTTGCATTTTCTATTGAGGTAACTACTGCCTTCTCCCTCTTTTATATAAGTCCTATCATTATGCCTCTTAAAATGAAGGATAAGAAGTAAAATATAGCTTCCTTGATGATGCTATAAATAACACCACCTGATCAAGGTGTGGTAGATCTCAAACAGGTATAACAATGACAGCAAATAGGAAATATATATATATATATATATATATATATATATATATATATATATACAGAAGGAGATGAGGACAAGAGGAGATGCACACCAATATAAGTGGTTCAACCTATCTAGGCTTACGTCCACTGTACAGATGAGTGATTTTCACTATAAGATGGGCTCTAATGGCCTTGTGATACAACACACTCACTCGCTTTCTCTACTTTATAGTTTAATAGAGCTTTTTCTAGGGTTTTCAATCATTTCCCCTTTACAAGGTAGGAGAAGACCAGTATATATAGATCGTGAAGGGTGTAATGTACCCCCCAAGCATGCAATGTGCATGTGTGTGATGATCTGGCCAATCTCCTTTGGACACCTGGTTATACCACATGTAGATAATGATGATTAAATATTCCTTCACATGAGGGAATGATCTTGTTATAACGGTTTAGTCCGCGTGCTGCCTGAGTCCCACGCGCACTGATCCACGCATCTCCCAAACCATGTGCAGCAATGACCTCACCCTCGGCTCATGCTACTTAGCCGAGGCCGAGGCCGGTCCACATATAGGTCAAAGTCCCTAAGTTCTGTAGCGTATGGATGAGGTTGGCTGGAGCAGGGCGGCCATATAGCCGAGCTGAGGCTTTATCTTGGCTGAATATGGGGTTGAGTTAGATGCTCGTAATGACTATTTAATGACTCTGGGGTCTGCTTGGCTGACCCCTATCTCTGATACGATCCCCTGGATGGTAATAATGTTCCAACTATGCCCTTATCTAAGACTCAATGCGTCTTCGTCCTAGACGAGGCGATATTTTGGTATATCAATCACCCCTAACCCTTAGCCATCGATGCTTTTGAGGTGGCTGAGGGGTATTATTGTCTCTTTGGTTATTAAATTGATGAGGGCATAAGCTGATGATTGACACATGTCAATCATCGTGTTGTGATTTCTAAAAATGGCGGCTACTGATGACATTTGGGGCTTTTTGCCTTAATGATGGTTTCCCTCGTGGGTTGTGCGCCGCTTTGATTCATGTGCCCAATGATGAAAAAATATCTAAAAGGTTTCAAACATTATCCATTCTCTTTCTTCTTTGCGCTTCCTTTCTCTCACTAAAACACGTTTGCCATTTATGTTCCTTGCAAGGCTTGTAGAGTTTTTCAGTGGAGTATTTGCTTCTTCCCTTCTTCTAGGTAACATTTGTTGTCACTTTCTCTCATTTACATCCATTATTATGTGGGATTTCTACTTTTTCACCATACCTAGAAACTTTAGTTTTTTTGACGAGTTTCCAGTCATTCTAGTTGGCAATACGACCATTGATTGGTGGTTTTAGAGCTAGGTTATTGACTGTTAGGCGAGTTTATGACCATTCTCAATTGTTTCGTGGTGGTTTTAAGTCTAACTTCCCCCTTTCTAGATTTTTTGGTGACACTCCGTCCATCCCTTTGGGTGTGTTGCTTATTCGTTGTTCTTCATTTTCTTGATCGTTCTTCCATACAACATTTCATTATTTTTAGTTTGATCCGGTGGTCAACTCAGTCAATCACTTCAACTTTTTTGTGAGTTATCTTCCATTATCTAAGTCCTCTAAATGCTCCAAAGGCCTTACAAATTGGTCAAGGAGTTCCCCACTTTGAGAGAGAGGTGTTTTGTAGAGATTCGAAGGGTAGAGGAGGAGGACGAGGCTAGACGTAGGTCAGACCTGGTCTAAGTACATCCCATATTTCCCATTCCATTAGCCAAAATCCTTTCCACACCATCTGAGACTTTTGGGTCGTCCTATCCTCAAGCCGAGGATCGGAGCCAATAAGAAACCATAGATGAACAAATCAGAGCGTCATCTTCTTTTAGTGCCGAGACGTCTGGGAGAGATGTCCCATCAAACATCAACCCCCACAAACATACCGAGGGAACAGTTAACCCAGAAGTTGTCCCTATGACTGCCATATCCCCCACTGAGTTTCAAAACACTTTTCCAGATGGTCCCCTAACCTTTAACGATGATGAGGCAGATGAAGTCAAGGATGAGGGTGAGGATGAGGATAAGAGCGCAGAGTTTGAGGACGAGGTTGACACCTCATGTGCCTCATCTTTCATCTCGTCGGTCTAAGAACGTGATCTCTTAATATGGACACACTTATTTGGTGTCAAATCCAATGTTATGATGAGGATCCTTGACGAAGATGGAAAGGTTTTCCAAGTACGAGAGGGAGAGATTGCCATGTACGAACAGATGTTTAGGGTCGGCGTTAGACTGCCTCTTCATCCTGCCATCGTCGCCATATTATCTTCTCTTGGGGTTGCTCCTACCCAGTTGCCCCCTAACTCATGGAGGATCATCCTTGGGTACATCTCCCTTTGGAAAAAATCATTCACTGACAAACCATCGACGAGTCTGTTCTTAGTTTATTACAATATCACCTCCTCTTCCAAACAGTCAGGATACTTCCATCTAGGTGTTAGGAGGGCTAACAAGAAACTTCTCCACGTCGTCCAAACCTCAAAATTATGACTGGAAGAAGAGATTTTTCTTTTTCTCTGGGGCTTGGGAATTCCCATCCGAGGCCGACCCTTCTGAAGATAATCTGAGGGTCCCTCGAGCATGGTCCAATCCTTCAATGGTGGCAAGATCTGACCTTGGCCTCAGCATAGACGAGAGAGATATAGCTGACTATCGGAGGGAGCAAGGGAAGGAGGGTGATCTTACTAAATTTGAAGACTTAATGACCACAAAGCCCCTTAGAGAGTCTGGCTTGGGGGTTAGACCTCTACAAGAATTATGGGAGTTGTCTATTAACTTCATTTTCTTTTAAATGTTCCCTCGCATTATTATTTTCTTCTGATGTGTCGTCTAATTTTTGCAAGTTGTCCTTCTAATGTATCTGACGAGATTTGGGAGATTACTTCTCCAAGTTTCTTAGTTGGCCTTAGTAATAAGAAGGGAAAACAACCACAACAAACCCATAGAAAAATCACTGTAGGGGGGTGATTGACGAGGCCTCACAAAAAATAAAGGAGACAAAAGTCCCTGCCCACTTTCAGCCTAACGCTCCTAAGAGGGTAAGGGTGGAGGTCCCTGAAACAAACACCTTTGACATGAGCTTTTCTTTGTCCTTGGGTGCTTTCTGGTCGACCAATCTGACCCAACTTAAGTCTAACCCCACCTCTCTAATCACTAACGTGAAGGTTGCAAAGGTGGCCATATTTTCAGCTCCATCGGTTGTAGACTACAACTTCCTGGCCAAGATGCCCCCGACCAAGGTCTATGATTTTGGGATTCACAATCTGGCTAAGGTATCCCCCTCGTCTTCTGACCTTTATCACATATGTTATATTATATCTTGTTGCTAACTTTGTCTTGGTTTATTGCAGTCTATTTGTGCCTTTACCTCAGCCATGAAATGGATGGCTGAGAATTATCCGAAGTTTCAAGAGGCTGACAGGGCAATCCAGGCTGAAACCGACCTCAGGAATCAGCTGAGGGATTTGAAGGACGAGAACATAAGGGACATCAATGGGCTTAAACTCTAGCATACTGAACAGTTGAAGCTCAAGGACGATATAATCACGGCCAAGGATGAGGCTCTAGAAAATTAAGCCACCCAATTCAAGTCAGACCTTGATGCAACTGTTAATAGGGCCAAAGTCGACGCTGTGGAGGCCTACAAACTCTCTGATGAATTTCGGGGCTTCGACCTTGAATACTTGGAGAGGGGAATCAATACAACCTGTTGATGGGTCATTTTGAAATTCGTTGATGCAGTGTCAAACATACGACCCTTGCTGGAGGATGTTGAGTTGGACGGCCCCTTGATGGACGAGGCTCTTTCTCACGTGGAGTCTCAGATGACCACTGAAGGTATTGGGACATCTTAGGGTCGTCCTTATACTTTGTTGCCGATGATGCCTTTATCATGATGATCCTAGGGTTTTACCCTCTCCTAAACCATCCCTTTAGGGTGGCCGTCTATGGCCTATACCCTCTCTTTTGTATTCTTCTTTATTTTCTTTTGGGAACGTATGGGCTTCGTCCTCTTAATGTATTGTAACATTTTTACTTTCTAGTGAAAATATCTTTCCTCTCCACTTGTGTTTTTATTTGCCATGATTATAATGACTTGTACCAACCAACTTATATACTAATCATAAGTCCTCCCTTATCTCTTCTGCACACTATCGTCTTAGACGAGGGGGTGAATTCACCAAAAAAATGATGTTTTTGGGTGTTAGTCATCCCTCGTCTTCCTTGACAGTGAATGGAGGGTCGTCCCAATCATCCACCCTCATACTAGCTGAATGGGAGAGTCCACCAAATTAATGGTGTTTTATAAATAACCACCCTTAAGTGATCTTAATAACTTGCACTTCGCCAAAAAATGATGTTTTAGGCATAAATCCTCCCTCATCTTTCTTGATATTGAATGGAGGGTCGTCCCAACCATTCACCCTCATCCTAGCCGAGGGGGAGAGTCCACCAAATTAATGGTGTTTTTTCAATAAACATTCCTCGAGGTTATTGACAATCTATGGATGATGTTGTCCCCATCTACACTGCCGGATCACCAAAGAGCATTTAAGCCTACTTCACCACGAATAATGTTATGTAGCTTAATGTGAATTAACACAACAAATATCTGAATTAGCAAACAACGAGATGAGGGATCAATAGGATATTCTCATTAACATTTCAATCGTGTTCTTTGAAACAAATACATTCATTACAATAGGAAACAAGTAGGACAGTAACTATAATCTTATTGATAATGCTCTTTCAAATGGTCTGCATTCCAGGGGTTTGAGAAGGGTCTCCTTTAAGATTTTCCAGCCTATAGGTTCCCGGGACAACTTCATTGGTGACTCCGTATGGGCCATGCCAGTTTGGATGAATCTTGTTAGGTTTTTTCCATATATTTTTGAGGAGTAGGTCCCCCACAGCTATTGGCATTTCCTTTACCCTCTGATTGTAAAACCTGGAAGTCCTCTGATGGTAGGTTATTTGCCTTATCTCGATATCTTCTCCTCTCTCCTCAATTAGATCAAGATCAAGTCTTCTTTATTCCACATTTCTATGAGGGTCATACATTTGAGTTATGTGAGTAGGAAGCTCAATTTCAATAGGGATGAAGGCATCTGAACCATATGCCAATATAAAAGAAGTTTCCCCCGTAGGGGTTTTCGCTGTCGTCCTGTTAGCCCACAGTACAACATATACTTCTTCAACCCATCACCCCTTTGCCTCCTCCAACTTATTCTTGATCCCATCAAGGATTGTTCAGTTTGTCACCTCAGTTTACCCATTAGCCTGAGGTCGGCCAGGGGTGGAGAAGAATTGTTTGATCCAAATCCTTTCGCAGTATTTTTCTAAGGAAACATTCTTCAACTGAGTAGCATTGTCTGAGATTAGGGTGTTGGGGACACCATATCTACATATGATGTTCTTCCAGATGAACTGGAAGGTCTTCTGTTCTGTGATCGTGATCATTGGATCGACTTCCACCCATTTGGAAAAATAATCTATAGCTATAATTAAGTATCAGTAATTATTCACAGCTCTTGGCAAGGGGCCTACTTGGTCAATCCCCCATACTATAAATGGCCAAGGAGATGTGATAGAGGTTAGAGGTTAGAGGTTAATAAGTCGGATGAGGAATGGTAGCAAACCTTTGGCACTTATCATATATTATCACATATGTTGCAGCATCTTTGGTCAGGGTCGGCCACTAGTACCCTTGAGTAATGATTCTTTTGGCCAATGACCTCCCTCCAATATGGCTAGATCAAGACCCCTCGTGCACATCTTAAAGGATATATGGTACCTCAGATGGATGAACACTTCTGAGTAAAGGGAGCAAAAATACCTTTTTGTACAAAGTATCCCCTATGACAGTGAATTTTACTGCTCTGTACCTCAGCTTTTTCCTCTCGGATTTTAACTCTGATAGCTCCCCCTCTTTAATGTATCTGAATAGGGTATCC
This sequence comes from Sambucus nigra, assembly GCA_949130495.1. Taxonomy (NCBI): domain Eukaryota; kingdom Viridiplantae; phylum Streptophyta; class Magnoliopsida; order Dipsacales; family Adoxaceae; genus Sambucus; species Sambucus nigra. The sequence continues at coordinate 276,613,853 of OX422207.1, read as the reverse complement.
ATCCAAGAAGTTTCCATGTTTATATTGGGGAAATACCCAGTGTTCTGTCTTCGTCTTCAATAGTCAGCTAAAGTAAGATCTCTACCGGCACTGTTCTTCAGATATCGTTTCTTATTGCTGAGGCTAACCTCACAAGCACATCGTCTCGGTCGTTGTCCAGCCGAGGTATCCTCTTCATCTTCACTTCCTTGAAGTTTTTCAGCATCAACTTTACTCTCTTCAGATATTTTTCCATTCTCTCGTCATTGGCCTCATATGCCCCCAAGATCTGATTCACAACCAATCTAGAATCACTATGGACTAATAGATGGACGACACCAAGTACCTGGGCCAAAGAGAGACCATCTATCAGTGCTTTATATTCAAACTCATTATTTGAAGTCTTAAAGCTAAATCTCAGAGCATACTCGATGTTTATGTCGTCTGGTGCCGACACTATTAATCCGGCACCGCTTCCATGTTCACATGATGACCCATCAATAAAGAGAATCCATACAGCGTCGACCTTCGAGAAGCTTCCCTCTGATAGGGTTTCATGCTTGAAGAGATATCTACCCTTTTCATTCTCAACTACCTTTTCCCTGGTTGTGGTTATCTCAGCCTCATTCATAGACGGGCTGATGCTTCTCTCTGGCATGCTGTCAGCGATCTCAATTTTATCTTTTTCAACCTCGTCCTCATCCCATATGAACTCGGCTATAAAGTCTACTAGTGCCTGACCTTTGATTTCCACCCTCAGCTGATAAAAATATCAACCTCTCTTAACTCAATTCACCAATCCATCAGTCTCCCTATTGTTTCTTGCTTGTGGATGACTTGTCTGAGCGGTGCGTCAGTGAGGATGACTATGGAGTGAGCTTGGAAGTACGGATTCACTTTTCTATAAGCATGAATCAAAGCATAATCCAACTTCTCCATTGTAGGATATCTCTTCTCAGACCCTTGGAGGGATTTGCTATTAAAGTACACTGGCTGTTGCACCCCATCCTCTTCTCTTAAGATAGCAGCACTAATGGCCGACTCCAAGATGACTAAGTACACATAAAACTTTTCTCCTTAAACTGGACGAGACAAAAGTAATGGGGAGTCAAGGTAGGACTTAAGTTCTTTAAAGATTTATTACATTCCTCATTCCATTCGAAATCTTTTCTGAGGACTTTAAAAAATGGAAGACATTTGTCAGCAGCTTTAGAGACAAACTTGTTAAGTGCAGCCACTCGTCCAATAAGTCTCTGAACCTCTTTGATGGTTTTCGGTGTCTTCATTTCCAACAAAGCCTATATTTTCTCGGGGTTAGCTTCTATCCCCCTTTGGTTGACAATGAAGCCCAAAAACTTTCCAGCTCCAACCCCAAAGAGGCATTTGGTAAGGTTGAGCTTTATCTTGTACCTATCCATTGTATCAAAGGTCTTTTTAAGGTCGGCAACATGAGTGTCGGTCTTCAGAATCTTCGTTAGCATGTCATCCACATAAACTTCCATGGACTTTCTAATTTTATCCTCAAACATCTTATTCACCAGACGCTGATATATAGCCCTAGCATTCTTCAGGCCGAAAGGCATCAAATTGCAGCAATACGTACCCTTGTCTGTAATGAAAGTTATTTTCTCTAAATCAACAGGTTCCATGAAGATCTGATTATATCCAGAATATGCATCCATAAAGCTCATCAGCTCATGACCTGCTGTGGCATCCCCCATCTGATCAATACGAGGAAAAGGAAAACTATCCTTGGGGAAAGACTTGTTCAGATCGGTAAAGTTCACACACATTCTCCACTTCCCATTGGCTTTTGGCACTATGACGGCATAAGATAACCATTTTGGGTAGATAACTTCTCTAAAGAACTCGGCTTCTTCAAGTATCTTTACCTCGCCTCTGATAATGTTATACTTTTCACAGGATTAAATCCTTCTTTCTGCTTAATTTGCTTGGCATCTTTTGCTACATTAAGTTTGTGACACATGATCTTAGGGTCAATAGTTGGCATGTTTGCATGACTCCAAGCGAAGATGATCTGTCTTCTCTTTAACAACTTGATTAGCTCATTTTTTTATCTCAGGCTTTAGGGCTTTACTGACCCTGATGGTTTTTTCTGGCTTGTCCTCATCGAGGACGATGGAATCTACCTCTTTCGCGGCCTCTCCCTTTTTGAGCTTTATCTCATCTCTTGGATCAAGAGTGTCAATGATGTAAGTGGTAGTTGCCTTCCTATGATCCTCTCTCTCCTCAGTAGAGTTGAAGTAGCATTCACATGTCGACGTTTGGTTACCCTGAACTTCCCCTACTCCATAAGGAGTCAGGAATTTTATCATTTGGTGGACCGTTGAAGGCATGGCCTCAAACTCTTTGAGGGCCACTCGTCTCAGTTTGAAGTTGTAAGCTGAGAATACATTTTCATCCATGATAAAAAAGTTTATTTTTATGGTTAGCCACTTAGGCCACTCATCCACCATTCCCACTTCCATATTGTACATTCCTAAAGGATGTACTTTCACTCCGCTGAAACCGATCAAAGGATGATGGTAGGGGACGAGCCTTGCCCCGCTAAGCCCTAAGCTCTTGAAACATGGACATAACATAACGTCTACCGAACTTCCCCCATCAACTAGGGTCCTCTTCACCTCACATCCATGCACCCTAGTTGTGATGATGAGAGGGTCATCATGTGGAGCTAAGACCCTTAAAATCAAGTCATGAGAAGCCGACTATGAGGGTGTCCATGTCCACCTTCTTCCTTTTCTCAGATTTCACATTAACTGAAGCCGAGTGCATAACCTCGCGCTTTGTTACTACCTTTGACTCGGCCATATGAGCTTTTCGGTAGGCTACCTCAGAGCCTCCTCCTTATAGTCCCACAAAGATCGTACCCACACCAAAAGAGATCATGTTCACTCTCTTTACTGGGCCATTATCGTCCTTTAGTGGGAGGTCCAGGTCATTATTATCATTGTCTGAGGGATCATCACACCTGGAAGGGGCATCTTCTCAACACTTGTCATTTGTTCTCTTCCTAGGGTCGGTCGGCCACCCTATGAAGCTCCTTTATCTACATACTTCCTCAATTTTCCTACCTTTAGCATTTTCTCAATCTTGTCTTTTAATGCGAAGCATTTATTCGTTAGATGGTCGTGGTCTTGATGGAATTCATAGCATAAATTTTTGTTCCTCTTAAGAGGAGGAGCCCTTAGCTTTTCTGGCCACCTTAAAGACCGATCACTCTTTATCTTATTGAGGATGTGTTCACAGCTTGCAGTCAACGGAGTGTAGTCTGCAAACTTATCATCTACCGACCTTTTCTTCCCATCTTTATTCTTTTTCCAAAACTTGTTTCCACTACTATTTATTTTCTCATCCTCATTATTAACAGCCATTACTTCGTCAACATTCATGACCTTCCCAGCTATTGCCAACAACTCGGCCATTGACTTAGGAGGGTCTTCAACAAGCTTCCATAGTAGATTTCCCTTTTGGAGACCTCCGATGAGGGCTATCGTAGCTATGCTTTCTTCATAGTCTTCCACTTCTAACTTTTTCTTATCGAACATTACGATGTAATCTCTCAGACTCTCATTTTTCCCTTGCTTAACATATAGCAGGTGGGTCATCTTTTTTTGAGGTCTTACCCCAAAGCAGAAGTTATGAATGAATCACTCGGCCAACTATTTAAAATTCTCAATGGAATTCTTTAGAAGAGAAGTGAACCAGACGTGAGCTGCCCCAGTTAAGGTGCTTGAGAAAGCTAGGTACCTCATCTCATTAGAGATGGAGTAGATATCGGCTGCTGACAGGTACATTTCAATATGATGGACAGGATTGGTGCTTCCATCGTTCTTAGGAGACACTACAGGAGGCTTGAACTTGGCCAGGGTTCGAAAGCTGATGATTTTTGCCAGGAAGGGTGAACCCTCTAAGCACCCCCTATGCAAAGGGTCTCGACTTTTTAGGATATCCCCAATATTCTCTTCAAGCCTTTGAATTGAGTCATTCCATGGCTTAGCAATGTCGGTCTGGCCGAGGTTGTCCCTTGCCACCTCCAAGGGTTCACCTAGGGGTTCCTCTACTACAGCGCGACGTCGGCTGTTCACCTCCCCCTGGCCTTCGCCTCGACCATGTGGGGGTCGGCCATGATGAGGCCAATAATATCCCCCTTCTCTTATGGAGCCAGCAAGACTTCTCGACCTTGACAACCTATCCCTCAGGTCATTGACTGGGCCGAGCCTTTCAAAGGTCGACCCTATGCTCAATCGATCAAATGCTGGGCCTCTTGGGCGAACATCAGAATCTCGTCTCTCACACTGACCTCGGTTGTGGTGAATAGGTCATACAGTATTTTTAGAAATCTCTTATGTCTCCCAGCATTCTACTAGAGTATCATCAGCCTCCAAATCATCATACTGGTCCTCCGGGCAGGGGTGTCCTTGCCTCCCCAAGCATAAACGCCTAGGGTCAGCAACATCCTTCCGCCATTGGGGAGGAGGTAGATCTTTACGTGGTGCCTAGGGTGGTCCCCTGGCCTCCTGGTGTTGTTTTTGTGCCGCTGCCGGAGTGATCATCTCCGGTGATATTCTTGGTGGCCTCATCATCATGTTTTGGCTGAATTGGGCAAATTGCTCCTTCATTTCTTATTGACTAGCCACCAAAGACTTCAAGGCTACAGCCATCTCTAATTGTGGTGGTGCGTGGATGGAACTTGGCCCTCCACCACCAGCTGGTGGAGGGTAGTGGTAACTCTCGTGCCATATGTTTGAGCTGTGATTAAGAGACTGGTGAGCTTTAAAATCTTAATGGATCTCTTTTAATGATGAAATAACTTCACATAAGGGGGAGGATTGGTTCACCACTAGAGTCTCCTGTGAGGCCAAGCTTCAAGAAGGAAGAGATATAGCTTCTCGTTCCCACAGACGGTGCCAAACTGATGATACTATAAATAGCACCACCAGATTAAGGTGTTGTAGAGATCAAATAGGTATAACAATGACGGAAAATAGGAAATATATATATATGTAGAAGGAGATGAGGAAAAGAGGAGATACACATAAATATAAGTGGTTTAGCCTATCTAGACCTACGTCCACTGTACAGATGAGTGATTTTCACTATAAGATGGGCTCTAATGGCCTTGTGATACAAAACACTCACTCTCTCTATATATTGTATGTTTAACAAAGCTTTTTTTAGGGTTTGCAATCATCTCCCCATTACAAGGTAGGAGAAGACCAGTATATATAGTGCGTGGGGGGTGTAATGTACCCCCCAAGCATGCAATGTGCATGTGTGTGATGATCTGGGCAATCTCCTTTGGACACCTGGTTGTGCCACATATAGATAATGATGATTAAATATTCCCTCACGTGAGGGAATGATATTGTTATAACGGTTTAGGCCACGTGCTTCCTGAGTCCAAAGTGCACTGATCCATGCGTCTCCCAAACCACGCGCAGTGATGACCTCACCCTCGGCTCATGCTTCTTGGCTGAGGCCGAGGCAGAGGCGGGTCCACGTGTAGTCCTAGGTCCTTGAGTTCTGTAGTGTATGGATGAGGATGGCAGGAGCAAGGTCAGCCATAGTACCTGGCCATATGGTCGAGCCGAGGCTTCATCTTGACTAAATACGGGGCTGAGTTGGATGCTCATTGTTGATGTAAAAAACTAGATCGCTCTAATTATTTAATCACAGATAAATAAATAAGACAAAGATTTTTAAAGTGGTTCGGCTAGGAATAAAGCCTACGTCCACTGTTATGTTATTGCTGAGTGTTTATGGAATTCTTGATTACAAGTTCTTTCAAGAAATTTCGGTCCCCTTGAATGAGGATGATACAAGGTATTTATAGCCCTTAGGCTTTTCATGAAAGGTCCGATACATTAAATGAAATACATATGAAAGGGTAATACGTTTAATGCAGCGTGTGCGTCAAGAATATAAACATTCAATGAACAGTTGAACAGTTGTCCATTTAATGATACGGCCGAGATGCAGCTCGGACCGCCTTAGTTGCTCGTCGTTCAGGAGTTCATCGAAGCGCTGGAGTTCCTCGGAGTGTTGTAGTTCCTCGGGGTGTTGTAGTTCCTCGGGATATCCTTGTTGCTCGGAGTGAACATGACTTGGTCGGGGGAAATAAACTTCCTCGTTGTTATTGTGCTATGTAGATTGACACGTGTCTTCTTATTATTGGTCCACGTCAGTAGATTAAATTTGGTATCAACAGAAGCCCCCAATACTTCATGCTTGATGGGTTACTTGAAAGGATGGAGTATTTATTCTGCAATGTTGCTCGGTGCTCGTGAAATTCTTGATCTACCTTCTTGATTTGTTCAACACAAAGTTCATTATCTCCTGGACGAAGTATGATGCAGGCTGATCGATGGTTGCTAATCTTTCTTTAGAGGAACTCCGTGTGCTATGTATCACCCCTGGGAATTTGGATGCAGCCATGCCATAGTATGAAACTTGTAGCTTGTCATAATCTTCAAGTATGTTGATTGGTTTGCCATCCGACCAACTTCTTCCTGTGTCGAGCAACTGAGTGCTAACTTCACGTGCTTGATTTTTCTGATTTAAGCTTATCTGAATACTTTGTCGAGTAACATATAGCTTTTGAACCCAACTCTTCAATCTGATTAGTACCAGGCTAGTGGTGGACTTCGAAACATTTTCTCATAAATTCTTCTTCATTATTGGTCGAGACAGTATTAGCAAAGATCTCAGTGCTATAGATGTTGATTTTGACTTCTACCTTTGCTCGGGGACGAACAAGAGGTTCTCGGGGATTAACAAGTGATTCTCAGGGACGAGCAAGTGCTTCTCGGGAATGAGCTAATGCTTCTCAGATAGATCATCTGTGATGAATATCAGAATGTTGAAAGATCTTAACTTCATACACTCCCCTTATGCTTTGAATGATCCTCCTGCTGGTGAGGAACCTGTTTTAAAAGTAGAAGGAGAAGAAACCAATAGAATAGGAATCTCAATGTAATAGTTAGTATACATTTTCATTCTCAATGTATTTTGTTTTTTGAATTTAACGAAAGACTTTCATTTTTATTCGCAATCTTAATTGCTATTGTCTTGTAAAATACTTTACATGTGTGCATATGTATAACAATATTGTGTTTTTCATCGACCAACTTAGTAATAAAGAAGTTACAAGTATTAGTAACATTGCTCGATCACTTAATAATAAAGTAATGAGTATAAAAATGTTTAAAATTTTTCCAACCAACCAAGGTTGTTAAATAATGTTTGTCGACCAATTATAGTTAGTGAGAGTTTATCCCCGACTAACCATACTTGGTAAATTTTTGTCTTTATAAAATGTATCCGACCAACTAAGGTCAATAAATTCTTCTTGTCGACCAACTACAGTTAGTGGGTTTTTATCCCCGACCAACCATACTTGGTTCAGTTTGAAATATTTTGTTCTTCGAGGAACTTTTTGTAATAATCTTACCTCCCGACCAACATAAGTTGTAATATGAGAGTATATTTTTATCTTTACCAACCGTAATTGATCATGCTGGTGTACACCTCTTAACCAAAGGAGTAGTAGTTTTTTGGTTCCTTAGAGCTTTTGGCTCCTTAGAGCGCCTCCTAACCAAAGGAGTATTTTTTGGCTCCTTAGAGCACTTTTTGGCTCCTTAGAGCACTTTTTTGGCTCCTTAGAGCTTTTGGTTCCTTAGAGCACTTTTTGGCTCCTTAGAGCACTTTTGGCTCCTTAGAGCACTTTTTGGCTCCTTAGAGCAATTTTGGCTCCTTAGAGCACTTTTTGGCTCCTTAGAGCTTTTGGTCCATTAGCTCTGAGGATATCCTGGCGCTGAATGAACCTTCAAAATGTTTGACTGATGATAATAGGCAGCAAACTCCTCATTTTTAAATTGTGTTCCATGGTCTGTGATGAAGGCATGAGGGAGACCATATCGGCAGATGATGTTCTTCCAAACAAATTGGTACACCTTCCTTCTCGTATGTCATGTCAATAAGTGGCTCAGCTTCTATCCACTAAGTAAAATAATCTACTGCGATGACGAGGTATTTGAATATTCCTCGAGTCGTCGGCAATGGTCCAACCAAATCAATCCCCACATGGAAAATGGCCAAGGATAAATGATGGGTGTCAACAATGTTTGTGAAGTTCTTTGGATGGAGGAAAAGCGTTGGTACTTGTCACATTTCTTGGCATAAGCTATACAATCAGCTCTCATCGTCGGCCAGTAGTATCCCTGCGTCATCACCTTTTGCAAAAGTGTTCGTCCTGCTACATGGGCTCCACAGGACCCTTCATGGATCTCTTTAATCAATTCACCTCGGAGGGATGTACACATCTTTGCAAACCTGCCATAATTCCTCGTCGAGCAGCTTTAAACTTCCATTTCTTGGTAGCGAGCTTATCTTCCGAATACCATTATACCGAGCAGCTTTAAACTTCCCTTTCTTGGCGGCGAACTTATCCTCCGAATACCATTAATTAGTACATACCGAGCAGCTTTAAACTTCCATTTCTTGGCAGCGAGCTTATCCTCCGGTAATTGTTCCTCTTTAATATATGCTCTGATAGGATCCATCCAAGATGTTCCTAAATCAAGGGTAATAATATTCATCGTCAGGTCTTCATCTATGCTCCGACTTTCTAATGCTTCAATTGGTATCGTTCTTCGCAGCTCGGTACGAGTAGCTGATGCTAATCGGGCCAAGGCGTATGCTCTCACATTCTCCGTTCTTGATATTCTTACCAGTTGAACAGTAATAAACTCTGATACCAACTCCATCACCTTTGCTTGATACTTGATCATCAATTCTCCTTTGGTTGCATATATTCCCAACATTTGATTTACGATCAATTGAGAATCACTGAAGACAATAACCTGCTGTGCCTCCATAGTATTTGACAAATTAAGACCTGCTATCATGGCCTCATACTCAACCTCATTATTAGAAGCTTTGAATTAGAAACATAGGGCGTATTCCATGTCGATCTCGTCTGGGCTGTTCAAAACGATCCCTGCCCCACAGCCTGTAGTGCAAGATGAGCCATCTACATATAGCCTCCATATAGGCAACTTGTCTTCTAATTTCTGGTCTGACAGAGTTCCTCGGTGGAATACTTGTCGCTTTCTTTCATCACGTCCTGATACTTCTGAATACACCTCTTGAATTTCGATATACCTCCTGAACTTCAATATTCCTCCTGAACTTCAATATACCTCCTGAACTTCAATATTCCTCCTGAGAAAGTGATTAGTCGGGGTTGAATTTGATGCTCGACTTCATGATGATATAAGAATGTGCCACCAAATGAACAAATATATATATAATAGAAGCCCCCAACTGTGGAATGTGAACTTTGAATGAGATTTATCGACCAATACCAACTGGGGAATGTGAACTTTGAATGAGATTTATCGACCAATACCAACCGGAGTTGGATTTTATCTACCAACCGGAGTTGGATTTTGTCTACCAACCGGAGTTGGATTTTATCTACCAATCGGAGTTGGTGGTAATTGATAATGAATGATGAAGACTTCCTCGGAGCTGGCCAACAGATTGTTGGGAATAAGATAATATAAATGTTGGAGACCTCCTCGGCGCTGACCAACAGATTTGTTGGGAATAAGATAATATAAATGCAGGATACCTCCTCGGCACTGACCAACAGATTTGTTGGGAATAAGATAATATAAATGCAGGATACCTCCTCAGCGATGACCAACAGATTGTTGGGAATAAGATATAATAAATGCAGGATACCTCCTCGGCTATGACCAACAGATTGTTAGGAATAAGATATAATAAATGTAGGATACCTCCTCGGCGATGACCAATAGATTTGTTGGGAATAAGATAATATAAATGCAGGATACCTCCTCGGCGATGACCAACAGATTGTTGGGAATAAGATAATATAAATGCAGGATACCTCCTCGGCGATGACCAACAGATAAGATAATATAAATGCAGGATACCTCCTCGGCGATGACCAACAGATTGTTGGGAATAAGATATAATAAATGCTGGAGATATCCTTGGAGCTGAATAAGATATAATAAATGCTAGAGACATCCTTGGAGCTGAATAAGATATAATAAATATTTGTCGATCTCCATGCTGAAATGAGAATAGAATATGCATCCAAATAGATATAAAGAATAATTAAAAATAATAAAGTGCCTCGCCGATCAGTCGAGGTAGAATCATATAATGCCGAACAAGAATAAGATCTTTCAGAACATAAGAATATGGCCGAGAACGTTGTCAGGCCTGAATATAAATAAGAATTATCCGAACGAATGTTGTAATTCTCCTTAAAGCTGAATAAGTATCTTGTCGAGGCATAATTGCAGAATGCCGAATAAGAATAATATTTTCCAGAACATAAGAATATGGCCGAGAACTTTGTTGGGCCTGCATATAAATAAGAATTACCCCGACCAACTATCCGTTGGGGGTGAAATATAATAAATGCTATAGTTCTCCTCAAAGCTGAATATGATAATAAGTATATCGCCGAGCTCCATGTTGAGATGAATATAGAATATGAATCCCAATGGATATATAGAATCATTTGTGCTGGAGCAGATATCTGGGCCTTGAATCTTGTGCCTGTAAAAATTAATAATTTGCTCTACCATATGTGTAGGCTGAATTGATTAGTCATGAGAATAATTTACTCATCCAATCAATATATGATATGTATCAGCATAAAAATTTCAAAATATGAAATAATATTTTTGTGCCACACGTGTGTGAGATGTACAAATTTTTATCAGATATGCATCATAAATAAGATGTAAAGTTTTTTGTAAATTTATTTAATCTCCAACAACTAATCAGGTATAAGTTGCTGTTTGAAAATTATTTATCACTTGGTTTTAAAAATATTTTTGGGGTGATCACAAGTTAAAAAGACTTAAGCCCCATGTTTGTCCCCAAGCTGAACTCGTGTTTAAAGAAATATCTGGGGTGCTTCGCATTTTTTAATACCCCAAGATTCTACTGCTACCGACAAACGACATGGATGTTGCCGACCAACATTTAAGGATATCTCAAATTATAGAATATATGGTTGGATGACCAGAATATATCGAATCTTTAGATCAAAAATAACATTCAATGTAAAATTTAAGCCTTAAGACTGTTAATTAAATGAATAAATATATAACCCACTAGATCGTGTGATTTCGACAGAGAAACCTTGTGATGTGATGAACGAGGGGCCAACATATCAAATTTGTGCCCAGAGTCTTGATATGGTCATGATTATTTTACTGATCCTATTTTACAAGAGGTGGGTAATGATTTTTCAGGTGAGAGAAAATTATTTTTTATAATGATCCCTTCCTATTCCCAATATGGAGAGATAAAAATATGGTGAATGATTAAAGTCATTACCAAATTTATATAAAAAATCAATCAATTTGACTTTATTGACATAGATGGAAGATGAACCAAATTAAGTATATAGTTCATAAAATCGAATGCAAAGAGACTCAAACTTAAAGAGAGAGAGAATATATATGGGTCATGATTTCCATGAGAAGACTTTTCATTGTCTTTAACCTTTTCCCATTCTTTTATTAAAAATATGATGGGAATTTGAATAGACATCAAATATCTTACAAAATTTATTTCAAAATCAACAATGAAAATGATCAAATCTTATCATCGTCGTATATATTGGCATATATAATCATTTAAAATATTTATTCCATGATATAAAATTAAAACTTGAGAATCAAGCAAAGAATTATGATTTATGAAATCTACTATTTTTCAGATTTCTAAATAAGAATTAATCTAACAGTTATGATTTAAAAATCATGATATGCAACATTTTGCAGATAAAAATTGAACAATTAATTTATGTATATAAACATAAAAATCATGATTGAATCAAAAGATTTATGTATAATTGATTATACGTAGAGAAAATAAAAACTTAGCTTTTGGTGGAGAACAACGCTTGTAACACGTTCCCACAGACGGTGCCAATCTGTTGATGTAAAAAACTAGATCGCTCTAATTATTTAATCACAGATAAATAAATAAGACAAAGATTTTTAAAGTGGTTCGGCTAGGAATAAAGCCTACGTCCACTGTTATGTTATTGCTGAGTGTTTATGGAATTCTTGATTACAAGTTCTTTCAAGAAATTCCGGTCCCCTTGAATGAGGATGATACAAGGTATTTATAGCCCTTAGGTTGTACATGAAAGGTCCGATACATTAAATGAAATACATATGAAAGGGTAATACGTTTAATGCAGCGTGTGCGTCAAGAATATAAACATTCAATGAACAGTTGAACAGTTGTCCGTTTAATGATACGGCCGAGATGCAGCTCGGACCGCCTTAGTTGCTCGTCGTTCAGGAGTTCATCGGAGCGTTGGAGTTCCTCGGAGTGTTGTAGTTCCTCGGGGTGTTGTAGTTCCTCGGGGTATCCTTGTTGCTCGGAGCGAACATGACTTGGTCGGGGGAAATAAACTTCCTCGTTGTTATTGTGCTATGTAGATTGACACGTGTCTTCTTATTATTGGTCCACGTCAGTAGATTAAATTTGGTATCAACACTCATAATGACTGTTTAATGACTCTGGGATCGGCTTGGCCGACCCCTATCTCTGATACGACTCCCTGGATGCTAATAATGTTCCAACTATGCACTTATCTCAGACTGAATGCGTCTTCTTCCTAGTCGAGGAGATATTTTGGTATATCATTCCTAGATGAAAACCACTTGTTAAATTTTTTCGCAAACTCCACTTGTAACAGTGACTTAAAAATGAAAATACACTATTAATATCGCAAACTCCACCGATAATGGTGACTTAACAATGAAAACACACTTGTTAAGATTTTTTACAAACTCCACCGATAATGATGACATAACAATGAAAACACACTTGTTAAGATTTTTTGCAAACTCCACCTATAATGGTGACTTAACAATGAAAACACACTTGTTAAAATTTTTCTCAAACTCATTCTTCTTTATCGCGTTTCAGGTTGCGAAGGAACCCGCCCCCGTGGAAGATCCAACTCAACATGGTCCCTCGCCCATTGCCTATACTCATCAGGATAAGTTTTTCAGAGGAATCAAGTGACAACGATCGTGGTTGAACTACCAATCTACCAGCTGATAGTGAATTTGGTTGTGATATTTCTTTATTCAACGTGGTTCCTCATGAGTTATGCCTCATGGTCCTTTTGCCAATCTCCCCAAATCTCTGTATGTCATCATTCTATCATCAAATAAATTTCCATTTATCACCTCAAAACCTTAACTGTTGACTGTCTTCGTTCAAACATAGTGGTGATGAGCTATAGACTCCAGGGTATAGCAATCGTTATTGCTGAGATTGTCAATACCCAAAATTTATGTCTTTCTAGGCCCCTTATTAATTACTATTTGGGCAACTTATGGGAGTTGCGTAAATATGGCTTCCAACTCTACCGGGTGATTAGTCACTTGAAGCTTTTAAAGAGAAATCAATTGGCGAGACAGAGGAAGCTTTATCAAAAGCACTTAAGTACTAACGGGGGGTAAGAAGGCTAGGTTGGTGGATTTGGGCCCTCTTTTGGAAGCTGTTAATTAAGAGGTTAAGGCTGCTAAAGAAGCTCTTCTCAAAGCCAAGCAAAAATATGAAGCCTTAGTCGTTGAACGAGACCAAGTCCAGACTAGACTTGAAGGCTCTATTACTAAGCAGAGAATGTGCTTGGAAGCCTCTTCGGTCTTACTTGGGGATTTCTTCTCCTCTCTCTATGGTGTCCTTTTATGTGTTGTAATTTTTTTCGTTTTCTCATATGTAATTCTTGGGAAATAGTTCTCAATTTTATAACCCTTTTTTAGTATGTGAATGAAAAAGAAATTCATTCTTACCATGTCATGCCTTGTTATTTGTTACAACTCTCTTCTATTCATTGTAAAAATTAAACTCTTACAATTTTCAAGCAAACTCTTTCTTCTTAACTCATGAGAAAACGTCACAACAAAAGAAATTACTCATAATGAATTTTAACATAACTTCAAAAGCTTTACCCAAAATAAATATCTAAATGAGGTTACTCGCTCAAACATAATAGACCTTTAACCACTTGTTACTTATCTTGAAAGGTTTATCTTCTTCTATCTTTGAGACTAAGCAGTAGCTTGAATCGTGAGCCTCCTTCACAATGAAAGGTCCCTCCCAGTTAAAAATAAATTTAGGCTATGGGAGCCCTCGAATGTGCTTTATAGCTGCCTTCAAAACTAGATCTCCTTCTACGAATCTCCTTGGCCTCACCAAGTTTTTAGATGGCCTAGAGATATGCTTCGTGTACATTTAGAAGTCTTGCATCGTGTTTTCCTGTGTTCATCCAGTGCTTCTAAATGTAAGTGTCTACTCTGAGGAAGCATGCTTCTTTGTAAGTCATATCAGGCCAAGGGGACTTCTAACTCCACTGGAAAAATTATTTCAACTCCAATTAAAAGAGAGAACGATGGATACCATATGGTTTTCCTATTTTCCGTTTAATATACCCATAAAATTGTTGGAATCTTGTTATCCCAGGAACTTGAGAAGCCTTCCATCATCTTAGCCAAGATATTAACCAAGGCCTTGTTAGTTACTTCGTTTTGACCGTTTCCTTTTGGATATGCCACCATTGAGGTATGATGGATAATGGAGTACTTGTTTGTGAGAATTATGACTTCTTTATTAACAAATGGGGTTCCATTATCAGAAAGAGTGGCCTTTGGAATCCCAAATTTGAAAATTATGTATTCTCTAATGAAGTTGGCCACCACACCTTCTGTTACTCCTTTTAGTGGTATTACCTGAGCCCACTTTGTAAAGCACTCTATTACCACTAATATCCAGCTCTTTCCTCTAGAATATGGATGTATTTCCATACCAGTTCAAATGCCCAAGTGTGGAATAGGTAAGGAGTGGACAAAGAGTGTAAGTCCACCGAGGGAGCATGGATCACATTTCCATGCAGTTAGCACACCTTGAACTTATGAACAAATTCAGCAGAATCTTTCTCCATGGTCGGCCAATAATAACCCATGGTCATTAATTGGTCATATATTTTCCCCTCTATGTGAGATGGTTCGTGATCTTGCTTCAAGACTTCTATTGCCTCCTCCTTTGTGATGCATCCGAACGGCCTGTTGAAGCATCCCCTACGATAAAGTTACTCCTCTTGGACATAGAATCGTGGGTCCCTTCGCTTAAGTCAAATTTCTCCGAAGGAACAACTCCATCTTTAATGAAATCAATATAAGGCTTCATCCAATATGCCTGAGCTTCAACGAAGTTCCATTTAGCTACCTAAAAAAAAGTTGACATTTATCACACCTTCGTTGTAACTCCACTGCATCTTGCTTCATCGTTAGCCAGAAGTATCCCTCTCTCTAGATTCTTCTGTACAGAGGGATCTCAGTTATTTCACAATGTTCGTCATGTGTCTTATTTAACTTTTACTTTGCTTCCTCTCACCCAATACACCTTGACAACCATCATCTCATGTTTCTGAAGTAAAGACTTCCTTGGATTGTGTAAGAGGGTAGTTTAGATGAGATGGAGACGTAACCCTTTTTTGAGTACAGCAATGATACGTTAAATAACAACACTATTGATTAACCACGTGACATACAAACACGACTCAATGAAGATAGACTCAGTTTGAACTCACAAATCTCTCGTTTATAACTCATAAGGAAATGATGAACTTGGAAATAACTTAGCTAGAGGGAGAGAGAATTAAGCACCCTAGATACACCTTGGCTGGCAGCCAAACACACTATCAACCCTTAAGAATCTTTGTCAAGTATTAAAAGCTTCGTAATAAATAACAATGGTGGGTGAGTAAACTCTCTGGTTTGTAATAACTCTCTCTGATGTATATTATCTCTAGTAATAACTTCTGAACTCTCAAAAAGATCATCCTCTCCTCAGAGGTGGTTGGAGTCCTTAAATAGCCTCCCACAGCACCCCCAAGGCAACTCCGCCATTAATGCCTGTGAAAGATACCCCTCATACTTTATGTCACAAGCATTAAATACTTTATGCCTTAGTTGTCTCCACGTCATAAACATTAAATGCCAAGACATGCCTTTTGCCTAACCACTGTGTGTCAGGGGGCTGTTGTCACAGAGGTGGCTCACCAACTGTCTGACAGCCCAAATACCACGGTGGTTTACTCAAGTATAGGTCTGATATTGCCTAGCTGGTTAGTGACATCAGATAAAGTGGATGTGACATTAAGTAGAGGGTTGTTTGGCTCATAACTCAATGCCCGATGGAACTCAAGGTTGCTGCCCCCGAGGTTCCACTACCAGGGTCCTTTGGTGTTTTAACAGGTGTATCTAAGATGGTCAGGACAATCCCCATCGGTGCCTCAATTCTCAATCCTCCAAATCAAGTCCCTCTAAAGTTCCCACGGTGAGGTCATTCGATAGAGCATGAAAGCTCTCTGCCAAGCCTGATCTCTCGCGAGTACCGTTCGACCTCACACATAATCATTATTCTTGTTACATCATTACAATCATTATAGCCTATAGTCAATACGAACAAAAGATACAATATGGCTAAGTACAACAAGCTAATATATGAGTTACCATGCTAAGCTGCCTCACTGAGATGCCACGCTGAGTTTCCACGCTGCCTTAACCCCAGATGCTGTTGTAAATAGGGGAATTATCCCTAAACTGAGGATTACCTTCAAGCCCCCTCTATATTTTCCCCTTCATGGAGAGATTTATTATGGGAACAGGAAATGTCTGCACGAAAACTTCTCAATCTGAAGAACCTCCTCTGTCTGAAAAAATTCTTACATATTTCCCTTCGTTAGAACAAGTGCGTTACCGCCTAGAGGAAAAAGTAAAAATCTCTCCGATGCACCTACTGACTATCTCAGATACACATTTTGACTCTTGGTAAGTGGCATTCTCTCGTTTGTGCTAGTGTGGAGTATAGGTGTGAGCAGTGATTTTTTTGTTATAACAGCCCCTATCATTGGGACTTGTGAAATTCTCCCTTGTGACGCTTCGCTATGTTCAAAAAAGCATAAATTCTCCTCGATGTATACGAGTCACAATTTAAACAACATTTGGACTTGTGGTGAGGGGGCATCGTAACTTTTTGACCCGTTGGGAGATCTTCTTCGTTGGGAGTTTATTGGATATGTCTGACAAAAATTCTGGCGCCAAAACTCAAACTTTCTTAAGAAGGCAACCCTTCCTATTCCCTAGGCGTCACTTCGTGAATGATGTGGCGCTGTCTTTTCGGATGTCAAAACACTTCCCGAAGTGTCACGTGTTCATTTGAAATGATTATTTTCCTTCGTCTTCTTCAAGCTCCCTTCTTCTTTAAAAAGAGAACTTTGTGCGAAAACTCCATTGTTGCCAAGCTCTTACCTAGCTTCTTCCTCCTCTCATCTTTTACACCACCACCTGTGGTTGTGCTCCTCCATTTTTCGTTCCTAATTTTTCTTTACCAGGATTTCCGTACCTCATTATTATCTTCAATGGCATCGTCAAGTAATCTTACCACGCCTGCCTCCAGTGCACCACCTTCTACCCCTATTTCCACCACCTCTTCTACCGCCGCTTTGACTGCCGCCCGCCAGGATCAGCTGCGTTTCTACCACCGGTCCCCTATTTTTGGTAAGGATGATAATTTTACTGGGTTTTGCAAAACTCCAAGTATGATGCCCTAACACTTGGTGATGAAGACGAAAGTGATGCTAACTGGGGCTTTCTCCCCCCCAGAGGGGACTCTTCGATTTCGTCTTGAGCGAGGGGACTTCCCGTGGTCCCATATTGACTTCGAAGGGCCTGGGGGATCTCCTTCTCATTTCTCTACCTGGAATTCCCACATGCAGAGTTCCCATGCTGATATCCTCACAAAATTGGGCTTTATCAAACTAAATGGTTTGGTGAGTTTACTCTGTCCAAGAAAAATATTGCCCGACCTATTTTGGTATCTCGTTGGAACGTTACAACTCATACTTTCATTGCTGCGTGGGGCGAATTTATGATAACGTTGGAAGATGTGTGCGAGCTTCTGGGCCTTGAGGCAACAGGCCATGAGCCTTATTCAGATGAGGCCCTAGATGCTCAGAAGGTTTTTGACCATTTGGAGCTAGACCGTATATGCCGGAGGTGCATCGGTTCTTCGAACAAGGCCACTTTCACTCCGCTTATCAACTATTTCTTCAAGGATCCTTTTGAAGGTAGTTCCTCTGAGGCTGCCCATGGTCAAGGTACATCGCTGGAACTTCCTGCCTATATCCTTGACATTCTTTCTCGTTCCCTCCTAACGGGAAAACCCAACGACCAACCTCGAAGGGACCTCATCAATATATCCCTCCGTTTGGCCCAGGGTATCAAGCTTCCTCTGGATGCAATCGCCCTGGGATCCCTCTACACGTGGATTGATAGAACCCTTTTCGACATGGAACGATCTCTTGGTCATTATAACCTGGCTAATTTTGCCAATTGTTTCCTTTTGACGGGCTTCCTCTTTGTGCGTTTCCCCACTGTAGCAGTCAAGACCAATCGCCCTCCTTCGGGGGAAACTATTCTGCCCCCACGCTCCTTTATTTATCACAAGAGACAAAGCCGACAGGAGTTGACTTGTATTATTGATCGACTTAAGAATTTTATTATGAGGTTTTATGAAGAGGATATTTTCCTCCACACTTGTGGGTTTTTTCAACGTGAGGCAAGGGTAGTCTAGGCAACTACCTTAGACCTCATTACTGAAAACCCTTCACTAGATGTGGTGCTTCTATTTTTGCCAGGGTACCTGCCGAGTAGGGATACACTAGCGAGCACTACAATCCCAACCGATGCAACCGCCAGTTTGGTTTCGATCAGGGGGCTCCTTGCTCGATTTTTCATCTATCCAATGCCAAAGTCCTTTTTAGCGAGGCGTGTTCCCTATTCTCATCAACTGCTGCGTGGGGAGTAAGTTCTACCATGGCTGGGTGAGTCACTATTCCAAGCATCACCAGGCAAGGGTACGTGACCCCTCTATTTGCAACGAAGTACTGGCCTAGGAAACTGGCCCAAATTTCTGAGTTCATTGAGGGGGATCTCGTGTATCCTGCAATTCTTTCATTCTCTGCTCTAGAGTTGGGGTTAAAAGGTAATTCCGTTCTTGGGATCGAGTTCCCTATAAGCAAAAACCCCAAGGTACCTCCCAATGAACTTCCTCCATGTTGCTCCATGATCCCCACTGTCATGCCTAAACCCAAAACCGCTACAACCCCTAAATTACTTGCCCCTACTACCGAAGTAGCATATGGCGAGGGGCCTTCCCAGCCACCAGCCAAAAAAACTATGAAGGCCAAAACTGGGACATCCTTAAAATCCAAGTTCCAAACCCCTTTGGCAGCATTCCCCATAGCCTCTGTCCCTCCTGCCATGCTTGCAAAAATGGTTGAGGTGTTGAGAAGGCAAGTTCTAACTGAGGTGGAACGAATAAATGTTGAGTTTTAATTACATGCTCCCGTCGCTCCACCCTCGACTGCCTTTTCCACGATCATAGTTGCTCCAACTGAGCCAACAGTAAAGAGGAGAAAGAGTTCGAGAGTCCCTCAAGGTGCTGGTGCAATGGGTATGAGGAAGAAAACTCTAAGTACCAAGTCCCAGAAGATACGGACTCCTGAGATATATCCCTCCCCATCTCCTTCTATTGTTGCCTCCTCTCCTCATTCGTCGGTGGTTATATATTCTCACTCTCCTTCCGAATCTGAGGTATGTGTGCATATTTTTATTGTTCTTTATTCAAATTTTCTTACGGGAAGCTATATATGTTTAAATCTTACTGACTTTGGTGCAGGGAGTCGAAGAAGAAGGACCCATCCCCCCCGTGAGCCCTTTCGTGGGGGGACGTTTTGGTTCCTCTCAAGATGATATGTCTCCTACTCGTTCCCCCTTAATCGGGCTTACTTACTCCCGTCGTTCGACTTCTCTGCGCATGAAAGACGCTACTAAAGGGGGAGGTTTCATTGAATCTAGGGGCGTCTCTTCTTAACCATAAATAACTCCCCCTGCCCCTTCGGAATTATCATTGCAGCACGAGGCTACTTTGCCCCTCATTTCGATTACGGAGAGTGCTCCTGAGTTAACATATAATCTTTTACTTATCAAGGCTCACATCTTTTCCTTATGCCATCCCTTTTCTTATCATGCTGAATTTTAATATGTTGGGATGTCGTAGTTTGAAATGGCATCCTTATTAGCTGACCTTCTTCTTCCCATCATGCTGATCAGGCCAATAACTTTGGTTCCCCTTTTTGGTGCCATAATGGGGGTAAGTAACACTTATATGTATTTCTCCCTTTTTCCTGTACTTGCTCCTCATGTCTAACACTTGGTTTCATGTTTGCAGCTTTCGCCAAGCCTTACCCCATCCTTTTCTCCTAGTGGCCTTCCTCTTTCCAAGGCCAAGGTTGATGCTTCTACTCCGTGTGGTGGTTGTTATGTGCCTACCCATACTGGGGCATCATTTGGAGGTTCCTCGTGTTCTTTCAGCAAAACTCCTTCGTTGGCCTTGGTACCTTTTATTGGCGAGGGAGCTTTGTCGACTGTTGAGGCTTCTTCAGTTAGGATCCCCGTTGAGGCTTCTGAGGAAGTAATTATATCCCCTTCGGTTCCTGCCTCTATGGCTTCCATGGTGACTCCAATTCTCTCTCCTGCAACTGCTGAGGTACTTCGCTAATTTCTCTGCATTTCTCAACCTTTCAAACTTCACCTATATTGGTGACTTAACAACGAAAACACTTGTTAAGATTTTTTCATAAACTCCACCTATATCGGTGACTTAACAAGGAAAACACTTGTTAAGATTTTTTTCTAAACCCCACCTATATCGGTGACTTAACAACGAAAACACTTGTTAAGATTTTTTTCATAAACTCCACCTATATCGGTGACTTAACAATGAAAACACTTGTTAAGATTTTTTCATAAACTCCACCTATATCGGTGACTTAACAACGAAAACACTTGTTAATATTTTTCATAAACTCACTATTTCTTCTAACTGTTCTCAAGTTGTTCAGGAGGATTCTCCACCAGTTCTTTCACCCATCACCTCACCCCGTCAAGAACCTGTTATTTCAGAAGACTCCAGTCACAACGATCAAGGTTCCATGACCGGTGATGCTACTGAGAGCGAATCTGACTGTGAGCTTCCTCTTCCTGACTTGGTTCCTCATTCCTTCTTCCTGATGGTGCTTCATTATTTTCCTCATATGCCTGCCAACCATCGCTTGGTAGTTGAGCAGTTTGCAAACCACCATCTTGAAACATTTACTGTGGATTGCCAGTGTTCCAACATCTGCGTGATGAGTTACAGGCATCAAGGCATGGCTACCGTTGTGACTGAGATCCCCAGCACTCTGACCTCAAAAGTTATCAGATCCCTCCTCAACTAATTCCTGGGCTACCTGAAGGAGTTGGGTTGTGATGGCTTTTGTTTTGACTGGCTTATCATGCACTTAAAAACTTTGAAGAGCTAGCACCTGGATAGCTAGAGGGAACTGCTTCGGAAACATCAGGAGGATCAACGGGATGAGGAAGCTAAGTTGGCTGAGTTAGAACCTCTCCTTGCAGCTGTTGACAAAGAGGTGGGGGATATCGAAGAAGCTCAGCGTCTGGCCATGCTGAAATGAGAGAGGCTCCTTATTAAGCGTACACAGGCGCAAACGAGGCTGGAGGTTTCTATAAATGCTCAACAGTCTTGCCTGGCAGCTTCTTTGGGCCTTCCTGGAGACTTTTTCTCTGCTCCAGATCTTTGGTTCCTCTTAGGTCAATGACTTGTTGTAAATATTTTCCTTTTCTTCTTTCTATGTAATTCTTGGGCAATATCTCCCAATTTTGTAATGCCCCAAAGTTTGTGAATGAAGAAAAATGTATGTTTTACCCTGTCATTTCTTTGTGTTACAACTGTTTGTGTACATTATGAAGTTATATAATTCTTTCATCTCCACTTGAGTTATAATAAAAAGAACTTGCATACTCATCATAGAAAGAACTTGTCTATTCATAATAATAGTTAAGTGCATCAGCGGTCCAAACATAATTGCTTACATATGATAGACTTTCAACCATTGATTGTTAATCTTGAATGGTTTATCTTCTTCCATCCTAGAAATTAAGCAATAACCTGAGTCATGAGCTTCTTTTATAATGAAAGGTCCCTTCCAATTTGCTGCAAACTTGGGTAAGGGCAACCCTATGATGTGTTGTACTGCTGCTTTCAATATTAGGTCTCCCTCCACAAACCTCCCAGGTCTCACCAAGTTATCATATGCCCTGGAAAGCTATTTTGTATACATTTGAAAGTGTTACATCGCATTATCTCTATGTTCGTCCAACGCTTCTAACTGCACATGTCTATTGTGAGGGAGCATGCTACTTTGCAAGGCATATCGAGCAGAGGGAACTTCTAACTCCACTGTAAGGATTGCCTCAGCCCCATAAATGAGGGAGAACGGAGTATACCCTATAGTCTTCCTCTTGGTTGTTCGATAGGACCATAATACAACTGGTATTTTGTCATCCCACAATCCTAGTAAATCCTTTATCATTTTGGCCAAAATGTTAACCAAGGTTTTGTTAGTTGCCTCGGCTTGACCGTTGCCCTTTGGATATGCCACCGTTGAAGTATAATGAACAATGGAGTACTTTTCTGTGAGCATCGTTACCTCTGAATTGATGAAAGGGGTTTCGTTATCTGAGAGAATAACCTTTGGAATACCAAAATGGCAAATGATGTGTTCTCTGATGAAGTTGCTCACCACCCTCGTTGTTGCCCTTCTCAGTGGTATCGCTTTAGCCCACTTTGTGAAGCAATCCATTGCTACTAATATACATATCTTCACCCTCTAAGAAGGATGTATTGCCCCTACCAGGTCGAACGCCCAAGTGTGAAAAGGATAAGGCATTTCCAGGGAGTGTAGATCTATCGATGGGGCATGGATCATATTTCCATAAAGTTGACAAGCTTTGCATTTTCGAACGAACTCAGCAGAGTCTTTCTCCATTATTGGTCAATAATACCCCAACATCATTAATCAGTCATACAACTTGGCCCCTCTTATGTGAGCTGGATCGTGTGCCTGTTTAAGGACCTCAGTCGCTTCTTCCTGTTGAAGTATCCCCTTCGGTAAAGCTACCCCTCCTGAACGTAGAATCTCGGGGTCCTTCGCTTGAGTCCCATCGCATAAATCTTTTCTATTAGGATAACTCCATCTTTAATGAAGTTAATGCAGGCTGCCTCCAGTCAGGTTGAGCTTCCACAAAATGACATTCTACTGCTTCGAAGAATAACAGACATTTATCGCACTTTTGTTGTATCTCCTCCACGTCCTGTTTCATTCTAGGCAAAAAACACCTCTCTTTGGATTCTTCAGTAGAGAGGTATCTCTGTTGTCTCGCAGTGATCTTCATGCATTTTCTTCAATCTTCGCTCTGCCTTTTCTGGGTCGACGCACCTTGACAACCATCCTCATGCGTTCTTGAAGTAAAGGTTTCCCTGATTTGTGAAGTATTGGGCTAATTCCCTTAGATCCATCGCTCCTCCCCCGAATTCTAATTATCTTCTAATATCTCCCATCCACTCAGTGTCCTCCTCCATCAGTAGAATTAACTGTACTACCGAAGGAGCTGTTATTTATTGGATCATGATAGTAGTTGTATCGTTCCTCGTGACCATTTTTTGGGTAATGGTGGCATAGGCGTCTGGGTGGCGGTTCATCATTCGGGTATGTCTCTTGATCTTGGTCCGATGGAACTAGTAGAGGAACCTTTGAATGATGGTTTTGTATGGTGCCAGACTCATGTGTTTCAATGCATACTCTCCATTCACTTACTGAATCACCAAATTCGAATAACCTTTGATGCAAAGTGAATGAATCCCCCTTCGAAGAGCCTCTAGAAACCCCAGCACCAATGCTTCATATTCTACCTCATTGTTAGAACAAGGGAAATATAATTTATAGGAAAGGCAAATCTCTTCCATTCCTTTTGGCCTGTAAATTGTCTCCCGAAATACTTTCTTTAGGTGGCTCAAATGTTCCCGAGGAGAAGATTGCCAACAGATCGGCGTACGCTTGGCTTTTGATTGTGAGAGGAACCACACACTTCAAGTCATATTCAGAGAGGATAAGGAACCACCTAGCTGTCCTACGAATCAATATAGTTCTTGGCAGTAAATACTTAATAGGATTACATCTAGTTATAATATGAATTGTAAAAGACAGCATATAATGTCTAAGTTTTTATGCTACAAAGACTAAGGCTAAACAATGCCTTTCCAAACTACTATATCTGACCTCTGACCTATGTATGATTCTACTGGCGTAATAGACCGGTTGTTTTTCCCCATCAATCTCCTGCTCCAATAAAGCTCCCACGAACCTTGTGGTAGATGTGAGATATATCTGCAACGGTATTCCTTCCTGTGGGGGAACCATGATTTGTGGTGAAACGAGCAGCTTCTTCAGCCCAGTGAGTGAATCCTGGTGAACCTCCTCCAACTTGAATTTCATGTTCCTTCGTAACAGTTGCATCAAACAATGTGTCAACTCGGCTAATCGAGGCAAAAATCTCCTAAGATAGGAGACTTTACCGAGGAAACTCTTCAGCTCCTTCGCCGTACTTAGACTTGGCATCTCAAAGATCACTCGCTGCTTGTCCTGATCCATCTGCACCCCTTGTCGATCAACCACGAAGCCTAAAAAATTTCCACTTGTTACTCCGAAGACGCACTTAAGTGGGTTCATCTTTAATTTATACTTTCTACATCCGGAAAACACCTTCCTTAAATCGCTAAGATGGGACTCCTCTCTCCTCGATTGATGACCAAATTATCCATGTAGAATTCCACAAATTTATGAAATAAATCATGAAAAATGGCCTTCATTTTTCTTTAGTAAGTAACCCCGGCATTCTTGAGTCCAAACGGCATTACTTTGTATATGAAATTGGCCAACGGGGTTCTAAACGCCATTTTCTCTGCATTCATGGGGTCCATCTTGATCTGGTTGTACCCTACATACCCATCCATGAAGCTATACATCTCATGACCAGTCGTTGCATCTATCAAGGTGTCAATTTAAGGCATAGGAAAATCATCCTTGGGCAAGCTCTATTCAAATCTCTGAAGTCCACATAGATCCTTATTTGGTTTTTGTCTTTCTTTCCCATCGGGATAATGCTAGATAGCCAAAGCGGGTGCTATATCGGTTTGATAAACACTACCGCCAATAAGAGTTGGACCTCTTCCTTTATCTTTAAGTCTGAATCAGGCTTGTACGTTCTTGTTGGTTATTTCACCGAAATGGCTGAAGGCATTACGTTCAACTTGTGGCAGTTGACTCCATCATCCATACCTTCCATATCTGTGTATTTCCACATGAAAACGTCTATGAAATCCCAAATCAACTCAACCAAATCCTATCATTTCTTCTTAATGAGATCTTTCGAGATGAAAATAGGCCTTGGATCCTCCCCTTCTTTTGCAAGGTTCAACTGCTCCAACTCTTGTGTATGTCGCTTCAGTTAGTCTGCCATGTAATCTGGTTCTTCGAAAACATCTTCCACGAATTCTTATATATTGGAGTTGTCTATAACCATACATTGCCTCCGTTGATCCACCAAAAAGCACTCATATATTGGGTCAGCCTCATTGTCAACTTCTTCGGCTGCCCGTTTACACCATTATAATCGATATACCACCTTTCCTTCTTCTGTAACAACTTTCTTACACTGCCTACTAGTAGCAGTGACTGTCTTCCTCTTCTTCTCTCTAGAAGCCTCGGCCACTCTTTTTCCTAAGAACCGACTTAGCACTCTTTGTCGTTGGACCTCATGCTCCATTGGATCCACTCTGGGCCTCATCTTGTCTTTGAGCTGCTTCGAGATGTTTTAGGGCCAAGGGACCATCTAGTGAGCTTCTTCAGTCATCACTCTTGCGTTGTTTACAACCTCTTTATTCTGCTTGTTCAAGGGCCCTATCCTTTCTCTGATTGAGGGAACCCATCCTCCATTCTTCTCATTAGGACCCAAACATCCTCCTCCAACTCTGTGTAAAATATCGCATCTACCAAGTGAGCTTCCTCGACCGCAAAGGGCCTCTTCGTAGCCCTAATCGTCACCTTCGTTCCCTTGATATTCGCCTTAGCGCATTGGTGGTATATCGAAGGAACTAGTCCTTGGTTGTGCATCCACACTCTTCCTATCAGTAGATGGTAGGAAGTTGCACTCTCTATTACATAGAACTTGATATGGGAACCCAGATTTCCCATGACAATCCCAACGTTTATGTACCCAATGGACTTGGAAGATTGGTTATCATATCTCAAAATCACCAAAGGCATGGGGACCAACCTTTCTTCTGGAATATTGGATGCGTGGAAGGAGTTGATTGGCATGATATTGATGGAAACTCCCCCATCTATAAGAGTCCTTTCAAAACTAACTTCGTTAACGTTGGCATTCACATACAATGGCCTGTTATGAGAGAATGTCACGGCCCTATTCGCATCGCTGAAAGTTACTTCCGAAAGAAACTTCTTCACCAACCTGGTCATGGGTCCCCTCCATCTCAGCGAGGGGACCGCGTTCTTTCTTGCAATGTCAAGTATTTCCTGGGTTATTTCCAACTTACTCTCCTTTGGTATCCCTACTTGGTCGAAGAACTAGGTAAACTTTGGGGATTTTGGAACTGCACAGTATTCTATTAATGGGTATGCTTCTTCCCTTTCAACACTGTATACATCCTCCACGTCTTTGGCACTTGTCTTATCATAGGCTAATACTACGTTAGCCATCCCCTTCATATAATTTTCCAGAGCTTTTACAAACTCTCCCTGCTTTGTAGTTGGCTTTCTTTCTTCTCTCTCTACTTCCTCGTCATAGGCCACCACTAAATTGGCCCCATGTGCTGGGAGTGGGTTATTGTTAACGTTCTGCGGCGGGATTCGTAACGTCCCTACCTTCACATACTTATCGATGATTGTCTATAACGTGAAATAACCCTTCGTCAGATGCTGGATCTTCCAATGAATCTGGCAATATTTAGGATTTGCCCTTGTTTTCTCAACGGGAATGCCCTTTGGTTCATATACCGTTCCTCCTTGGACCATTGCGTTATAACCGCTGACAACCTCCTCCATGGTACAAGGCAATGGTGGTGGGACCTCTTTGTCTCTTCCAAACTTCCTCTTATTGTCCTTCGGCACCTTGCCACCATCCGCTCCCTCGGTATACCCTACTCATGAGGGATGGAACCTCCCCCCATAGGTTGTATCGGTTGTCTAAACATCATGGGTACCACCACTGGGTTTGGTCGCACCACCAATGAGATATTTCTTACTGTTTTTAAGAACACCGAAAAAGTTCCCTCGCGCGTCTCATTAATGAGATGACAGATGTACTCAGGAAGCAGCCGCTCCACGCAAATCTGTAATAACTTGGATTCTTTAGCCTCCTCCCTCACATCGAAGGACCTTTCCCTGAACCTTCAAACGTACGCCACAACACCTTCCCCGGGTTGTGCTTCTCCCTCCCCAGTTGGGTCAAAGTAAACTCATATTCCGTCGAAAAGAACTTCTGGACGAACAAAACGTGCATTTCCTCCCATGTAGAAACGCTCTTGGGAGACAAATGAGAATACCAGGTATATGCTTTATTGGTTAAGGATTTAGAAACTCCCTCAACCTGAGCTTCTTATTATTACAATGCACCCCCAAGTGTTCAACAAAGCGCTTAATGTGCTCCTTCGGGTTTCCACCTTTTCCTGTGTATTTTTCAAAAATAAGAGGAATATAATCTTTCAGATAGGGCTCATCGTTGTATTCCTGGGGGTAAGGTGTTCAAAATTCATCATAAATCGAAGTTACCTCGCTAGCAGATTGCGAGGAGGCTTGCATGAACTTCAGCATTTCTTTCTGCATCTCCTTCCTCATCACCTCCATGGGTGATGCCACTGGAGCAATAACCAATGGGACCATAGGCTGGGTGCCCGTTGTAACTGGAGTAATCATCATAGTTGGGGTTGTTGGTACTCCCGATGTTCCCACTACTGGATTCACAACAGAGGGTATACTTCCTAGGACCGTTCCCGTTGCGCCTACGCCTGGTGGGCTCGTTGGGGTTGCCCTTGGTGTCACGAAAGACTTGTCTTCAAATCCTCCCAACACCATTGAAGCTACCGGAGTTTACAAAAACTCGTAAAACTTATTCATGGGGAGTGCCACTTGAGTTGGTCCCAACACAACACTCGTGGAAGCTTGTGTCACCCCTGGAATGCCTATCATCGCCTGAACTGGAGGTACCTCTATTCGAGGTCCCCCATCCCTTAGATCCTCCAGCTCTCTCGCCGCCTGTTCTTTATTGTCTTGAATGTCATCAAAGTTGAGCCTTCGATTAACATTATCTTGCGCCATACTCCTTGCTTAGAATAATGCCTCCTCAGCGGAGTCGCCAAATATAAGAGGGTAGTTTAGATAAGATGGAAGCGTAACCCCTATTTTAGTACAACAATGATAAGTTAAATAGCAACACTATTGATTGACCACGGGACATACAAATACGACTCAATGACGATAGTCTCAGTTTGAACTCACAAATCTCTCGTGTATAACTCAGAAGGTAGTGATGAACTTAGAAATAGTTAGCTAGAGGGAGAGAGAAGTAAGCACCCTGGATACACCTTGGCAGGCAGCCAAACACACCAACCACCCTCAAGAATATTTGTCAAGTATTAAAAGCTTCGTAATAAATGACAATGGTCGGTGAGTAAACTCTTTGGTTTTTAATAACTCTCTCTGATGTATATTATCTCTAGTAATAACTTTTTAACTCTCAAAAAGATCATCCTCTCCTCATAGGTGGTTGGGGTCCTTAAATAGCCTCCCACACCACCCTCGAGGAAACTCCGCCATTAATGCATGTGAAAGACACCCCTCATAATTTATGTCACAGGCAATAAATACCTGATGCCCTAGTTGTCTCCACGTCATAAACATTAAATGCCAAGACATGCCTTTTGCCTAACCATTGTGTGTCAGCAGGCTGTTGTCACAGAGGCGGCTCACCAACTGTCTGACAGCCCCAAATACCACGATGGTTTACTCAAGTGTAGGTCTGACATTACCTAGCTGGTTAGTGACATTAGATAAAATGGATGTGACATTAAATAGAGAGTTATTTGGCTCACAACTCAATACCCGATGGAACTCAAGGCTGCTCCCCCCGAGGTTCCACTGTTAGGGTCCTTCGGTGTTTTACCAGGTGTATCTAAGATGGTCAGGATAAGCCTCAACGGTGCCTCACTTATCAATCCTCCAAACCAAGTCCCTCCAAAGTTCCCACGGTGAGGTCATTCGATAGAGCATGAAAGCTCTCCCAGGCCTTGCCAAGCCTAGTCTCTCGCGAGTACCGTTCGACCTCACATATCCTCCACGATGTAGTATAAATGCGAGTTCATTCTCTTTCAGGTGATATATCGCTAAATAACACAATCATACCCTGGAATAGAGAACACGATAGCCTTGTTGTAATGGCCCACCATCGCTCAACCCGTCGCTAACCAGTCTAAAACCAAGATAACATCATACTCGAATATTATTTCTCGAAACGAGTAAATTCACTAAAACATAACCTCTCAATGACTATACCCACTTTTCTGTAGATGGGACTATTGACCCCCACTACTAAATGGTAAAATATAATCACACATTAGTAATACTAACAATACACCCCACTAAAACCTTTTCATGCGTGAATTTAGTGTTAACGAACAATTGTGACTCGCTCTTGTCACGTAACTATACCCCATTTACCTCAGATAAACCGCACACTTTTAATCAATTCTAGCACGGGCGATCAAAATTCTTTCTATACATAACATTCTCGTCTGAATTGATTCAAAAACTCTTACAATTATTGCCCATGTTGGGCATCCTACTCCAATTGCCTAACTCGCTATAGACAAGGTCTATACAAGTGACCCTACTTTACACACATAAGATACTTCTTTGTGTAATTTCTTTATTTCTGGTCTGATTAGCTTTTCAGACAAGGTAGTCATGGTCTCGACCGCACCCTTGTTATCCCATTGTCTTTACTTCCCCGAGGAACACTCTGTCGTCCCAAGTAGCCCTAATTAAATTCGTCTTTCCTCAGTAGAAATTCCCATTGATCTACATCATTAAATGAGTCCACTGAGGTGTATACCTATGTGTTGTTTACTATTATTAATTACTTTTAGTCTTGTCATTCTCTGGTTGTGTTCTCCAGCTTTATTGGCTCCCTTCTAATGAAAGCCTTGATATAAACATTAAAAGTATGTAATTGTCGTCATGTCATGTGTATGCATCGTCCAAGACTAATTTCCCATAAATATTGGCGACTCCTATTCGTGAATCCATTTTTACACTTAAGAACGTTACTCTCCATTACCCACATCCCCGGTTATGAAGTCCTATTAAATGTATAATTTTGTCATTACAATCAGCCTCTGTTCATCTCTCTTATGAAAAGTCTATAAACTTTCTTCACACCTCTATTTGAATAGCAGATGAAAGAACTTGTGGTTAAACTGCACCCCACATTTATCGATTTATTCCTTATGTGGTAACTATCTACTAATATAGTAGTACTACGCTTATGAGAAAAATGTAATCCAACCTTAAAGCCTAAGTGTCACTGCACTTCACCCTACGAAACTATTTTGGGATTTTCTCCTTCCATTAGTTTATCAAACTTCTTTTTTTCCTGTATCCGTATAATCACACATAATATTCCTCATATAGTTCCTCTCACAAACTCTGGCTTGGAGCCTAAGTTAACACATATTATTGTTTTATCCTTAGATTCTAAATTATCAATTTACATATTTAAACCATTCCAAAATGTTCAAAATAAAAGTAAACTTTATGAGTGGATCCTTGAAAAATCCTTCTACTTTCCCCCACCCCTTTGTCAGTTACATTGGATGAGTCTTAAATTTTAACCACGGTTCTCTACGACGGTGTATGGGGAAACTACCGCACTCTATATCTATCTGAACCATAATCATGGTGACTTCTATCTCATTTACTATTTCTTATAATACTTTATAGCTTCAACAGAGCATTTTCTTCTGCAGTCCTCCTAAAGCACTCGTTGGTCATCCTATGTTGTTCGGCGTACAAAACTCAGCCAAAATCGCATGTGATTCTTATCAATTATACTGCATAGAGGGAGAACTTAAACGTTCGCACGAAGATAAATACAACAATCCTATAATATGGCTCTATATCAAAGAACGGAACACTGCAACGTAGTAAAGTAGCACAGATCCTAAGGACACGAGAACCTGATGATCTGATACCATCTGTAACACCCCACCTAATAAAATACTAGGTGATCAGTCCTTTATTAAATTATAACAGAATATACATTTGGTCCATTCATAGCATCATTGTCAAAAACCTTCTATTTACTAATCACATAGTATTTAAAAAGTTTATGTTAAAATTTTCTCTTTTTAATTAACATAAAAACCAAATGATAAATAATATCACATTCCACCATTTAAATATCACACTCAAAAATGAATAATGACAGAATAATAAATATGTCTGAATCATACAATCCAGTCTAAATTATCCATATAGTAATCCACAATAAAACCAAATTCTCAATCTAATACATCATGATGGAATTCAACATCTCTGAATAATAATAGAATAAAAATGGACAACATGTCCGTCTGGAATGAAAGTTTATACTGGAGAACAAAATCAATACTGAGGCGCCTATTATCAATAACTTGTAACTTTCATTGCAGCTGCAGCACGCTAAAAGATAGAATCTGCTAAGCATGGTGCCCTCGTGGCTGGGCACCTAAAATGGTTTACAAAAGAATAAAGATTTGGAGAAAACAGTTTAGAGCCCGAGTAAAACAGTTTCAAAATTTTAGGACATGTTTAAATGCAAAATTTTCAAATATTATATTCATGTTAGGTTCACGTACTCACACTTGAGATGCTCACCTTTCATCTAATGTGCACACCTAACTTATATATTTAACCCGTCCTGGTTATACTATGCCGACTAACTATTCCAATCCAAGTCTATTTCTATACCAACTAACTCTTTGTTCTTACCCGTATCGCCCATACCATACGTTACCAGTTCATTTATATCGAATAGTCAAGCATAATTTCTCATCTTATATTTAATCCCTCACGTACCAAGATTATGTTAAATGTCATCATTTACAAAATACACAGAGTAGCATAAATCACCAGTATATATATATATATATATATATATATATATATATATATATATATATATATACACTGATACTACAGATCCCCTAGGCTGAGACCTGTAGTGTATGCATACTCTGCTATCATGTCCCAGTACCTCGCGTACTAAATAAAGGACTATTGGTTCAGTTTATCACTCGAACCATAAATACAAAACACACATATTAGAGGCGAATATAGTTCTAAGCCTATGGGATACGCACATACCTACGCACCCATATGACCGTCAACACTATTGTTCTCATAGATAGCTCGTACCTAGGTTATATTATCTGAGGTACACGTTGAAAATCTTCCGAAAGGCTCATCAAGATATGACTGTCACGAAGTGGAAACCTCCCGTGATAGCAAGCAACGTAGGTATGTTATACAAATGATAATTCAAACAAATATGTATTCACACAACCTATAAAACCAATAGGTATACACGGTCCCATATCACAAGTCTTATACGTAGTATATTTATCTCCCGAATATCCTACGTATAATTAAATTTCAATTATACCTCTCATCATATTTATATGAATTTTCACACAAATCTATGGGTCCTAGTTACCCTTTCATTATTTTTTTAATTTTTTTCAGAAGTTATTCCCGTCGTCACTACTGATCATAAACATAGTTTCACTCATCACTGTGTCACCCTTCTCGAATTTTCATTCATTTATCAGGTACAGATATTTGATCAATTATCCCAATATTTATTCGTCTCACTTTATGTAAACTAACCTCCACTTTCGGCCTATTATCCTTATTATAGAACAATAATCACAATCAATCAATCCAGACAACCTCCAACGGAATAACAATTACAAATATCATTTCTTAAAACTTACCCCACGAATCTGCCCAGATTTTTAAAATGCAGTTTTGAGGCATTTTGGAGTCGTTTTGGAAAAACATGTATCATATAACGAAATGCAGAAAATGGGATTTTCTATGAGGCAAAGCGGACAGAATAGCGATTTTCGGCACCAAAACAGATCAAAACGATTTCTAAAATGACGGTTTAATTTACCCAATTTCATAGACTTCTTCGAATTTAATAAATTATTCTACAATTCTATTATGGCCATCAAAACCCGATTTTCTGAATCAAGATTTAATATAATTTCGTGGGTTTCATACTACCTACATGGAGGATCCTATTCTATATCAATCTCACCCATGATAATGATATATGTCTTCCAAAGTTTATTCAAATCACATGAATTTCATAATTAATTCAACATACTCTAACATGGATATTATACATGCTATAAATTTGCAAGATTAAACACATGCCTTTTAATGTAGGTCTGATTAGTTGAAGAAGAAATATATGATTGTAGTCCCATCTCTTTGATTTACACTTTGATGGCGATACTCCATGTATGTTCTTGCACAAATTCTTCAAATCCTCCCTTAGACTCTTGAAATTCCTTCTCAATTCTCTTCGTTGTCTTTCTATCTCTTTGTATAACTCTCTTAACCTTTGGTTTTGTGAAAATAAATCTTCTCTAAGCCCAAACCTTTCATTTCATAAGCGCAATACCGTTTTTGACTTTTCAATTACCATTAAGAAGCCCAAAAGTCACCAAAATAAGTCCCAATTAATCTAAAAAGTCTCTGAAACCCAAACATAACACCAGGTAGTCAATTTTAACTATTTTGACTCTTCTGGACACACTGATGCACTCAAAATGACCATATGAATTACAAAAATAAAATTATGTTTTATTTTCCAATTTAAGTCCCAACACGACTGACATGGGCATCCCGACTAAATTTATCATAATTGTCATATTTTTCACTCACGCCAAGTTTAATCTTCTCACATCATTATTATTACTCATTCACTAAGTAATATTCAATATAAAAAAATATTAACCCTTATCTCGCTAGTTAATATTTATTTTAATACGAATTAATGTCCAACTAAATTTTTCCCATTAATTAAATTAATCCCATGTTTAAAAATCATTAAAAATTATGGGGTATTACAATTCTATATCCAAGTTTGTTGCTCCTTTCGGTGATCCATCGATTATGGAAGGTATGATTCTATTGTTCAGCACTTGGGTAAAGGCATTGTTCAATTCAGGCGCATCACATTCTTTTATCTTGAGTTCTTTAGCATTTAACTTGGGTTTAGAGGTAGGTCAGTTTTTCCCTCCCATATTCATAGGACTTTCGATCAATGATGGTATAGTTCTTTAGCATCTAACTTGCCTTAGTTGCGTGGTTATGGCTCGAGATTTTATTATGGAGTATGACTTAATTCTCATGGGCATTGATGGATTCAAGGTGATCCTCGGTGTGATTTGGCTGTCATGTTTTGATGCTACCATCGAACGCTATCGACATAGTGTCTTGGTGGCTCTACCAAATGGGTCTTGCCATTGTTTCAATTGAGAGAATAATGTGGGATATCCTTGCAAGTTTTCTACCGTGCGAGACAAAAAGAGGTATTTAGATTGGTTGAGTAGTATGGTGACTCCGGAGGAGCTTGATCAGATGATGTTGGATTATCCAGTGGTGAGGGAGTTTCCCGATGTGTTCCCCGATGATCTTCTTGGTTTACCCTCACATCGGGAGGTGGACTTCGCTATAGAGGTGCATAAGGGCATTTCGCCTATCTCTATACCACCTCATATGATAGCTCTGGTGGAATTGGAGGAGTTGAGAGTTCAGTTAAAAGAGTTAACCAGCAAGGGTTTTATTCATCCTAGTGTATCCCCTTGGGGAGATCCAGTCCTCTTTGACAAGAAGAAGGACAACTCCTTATAGTTTTGTATCGATTATAGGCAACTAAATAGGGTGACTGTGATGAATAAATAACATATTCCCCGTATCGACGATTTATTCGGCCAGTTGCATGGGTCGGGTAGGTTTTAAAATATTGACCTCCAATCCGGATACCATCAGTTGCGTGTCATAGAGGAAGACATTCCAAAGACAACGTTCTAGATGCGATATGGGCATTATGAGTTCTTAGTGATGCCCTTCTATTTGATAAATTCCCCAACAACATTCATAGATTTTATTAACACCATTTATCATTTGTATTTATACCAGTTTGTGGTGGTCTTTGTGGATGATATTTTGGTCAACCTGACTTCGAATGTGGACCAAGAGGAGCACCTTCGTACGACACTATAAGTGCTCAGGGAGAATTAGTTGTTCGACAAATTTAGTATGTGGGAGTTTTGGATGAATGAGGTCAAGCTTTTTGGCTATGTAGTTTATGGTGAGGGAATTTTCGTTGATCCATTCAAAGTCGAGGTCATTTTGAGTTGCGGTAGGTTGAAGACAACTACAAAGGTGCTCAGTTTTCTAGATTTGGCTGGTTGCTGTATGAGATTTGTGTAAGATTTTTTTAGGGTTGCGTTACCTCTCACTCTGCTGACGCTAAAGAATGTTCGCTTTGAGGGGTCAAAGGATAGCGAATAATTTTTTTAGGAATTGAAGGTTAAGTTGACTTCATCGATCGGTTTTATCCTCCCATAATGAGGCAAGGGTTATACTATGTACTGTGATGAATTCGAATCAAGGTTTGGATCAGTACTGATGCAGAATGGTCATTGGTCGCTTATGCTTCTCGTCACTTAAAGGTTCATGAGAGGACTACCTTACCCACGACTTGGAGTTAGCCACTATGATGTTTGAGCTAAAGATCTCGAGATACTACTTTTATGGTGAACGATTTAAGGTGTATACAAACCATAAGTGACTGTGGTACATTTTCACTCAGCGCAATCTAAATCTTCATCATAGGAGATGGATTGAGTTAATGGAAGAATATGACGTTTCCTTGGAGTATTATCCCGACAAGGCCAATATGGTGGAAGATGCTCTTAGTCGAAAGTTTGGGCTTACACTAGCGACGATGAAGTGTTACTGAGCAAAGATGTTCGGTGAGTTGCAGAAGTTTGATTTGCATGTCTTGTGGGGGTGCGACAAGGCATAACTTTAGGGAGTGGTAGCTAGACTGCCCATTCCGCATAAAGTGTTGGGATCTCAATCTTGCGATCCCGAGTTTGCGTATTACTATGACCGCATCCAAAGCGGTGAACTATTCGACAATCTCACTATACACAAGGATGGGGGTGTGCGGCATAAGTGAAGATTGATTATTTTAGTCATCGATGAACTTCAAGATAAGATGATTGTGGGCCCATCACTCACGCTTTAACATACATCCTAGTGCCACTAATATGTATAAGGACCTATATAGAGATTTTCGGTGGTTCGGTGTGACGAGAGATGTGGCATTGTAGGTGAAGACGAATATGTATAAGGACCTAATATGTCAAAGTGATACACTTGCTAGCAGGTGAAGACGAAGAACATGAAGCTGACTTGGATGTTATAACCACTACCAGTAGCATAATGGAAGTGGGAGCACATTATAATGGACTTTTTCACAGTCTTACAATAAGAAAAAATTTCCAATCGAGTTAATTTGTACGTAATTCGCATTATTCCTAACAAAACGTTTGAGTCATAGGATAGATTTTTTGTTATTTATCCCATGAGCCTGTGACATTGTTTGATGAATACGTAGCGTCCAAGCTTCAAAGATTGGATATTTCATGTCGTGTTTATCGTTCCAATTTTTTCTTCACATGCATCGAGGATCTCGTTGGTATGAATGCGTATTAATTATAAGTTCTTGGAAATATTTCAAGGGTGTTAGTTTTTTGTTTAAAAAGGCTTGGAACTCTTTTTGAATTTGTGAGAATTTTTTTTTTTTTTAGTTTAATTTCGTTAGAACGAGTTTATGTCTCATTCGAATGACATGGTGTTCTCATTAGAATGAGGATCAAACGAACATAAAACGAGGATGCTCTGCCAAG
Source organism: Sambucus nigra (assembly GCA_949130495.1). NCBI lineage: Eukaryota > Viridiplantae > Streptophyta > Magnoliopsida > Dipsacales > Adoxaceae > Sambucus > Sambucus nigra. Next base: position 276,576,695 of record OX422207.1, on the reverse strand, counting down.
AAGAACCAAACTTGTTACAAGTTCGTTTGAAGTTGGTTCAAATGATATTCCATTCTCGTTCGAACGAACTCAAGTTTTCGTTCGAACGAGATGCTATTCTCGTTTAAATGACCCTAGTTTCCTTTTGAATGACCCGCCACCCCAAAAATTGTGCAAAGCGTTGTGGACACAGAATTTTAAAAGGACTTTTGGCAAAAAATGATTTTACACCTATATATAAAAGTTACAAGCCTCAAGTTTCACCCTATATGTTTAAAGATCTAAGTTCCATAATTCCTATGCTCTGAGATCTTAATATTGGGCACCAAAGTTTATTTATTTCATCTGGAAAGAACTCATTTTATGTAGTGGACTCTGTGCGTGTTATTTACGGTGTTTGACGATTATTGAGCCTGATTGGTGGATACCGAGGTGCGCATGGACTCGTGTGTTATGACAACTTGTGTGGGTGGATTCTTGCATTACACTGTGAAGGAGCGGTCAAAGATAGAAGAATGTCAAGGCTCATAGGGGATCGAGTCATATAATTCTATTGTCTATGCTTTGTATAACCTTATCATAGTGATCTTTTCGTTGGGCCATTCGAGATTTTTCCCTTTGTGGTTTTCCTCGTACATCGGGGTATTATGGATTGATTTATTTGTTTTATCTTCTATCACCTTAAATGTGTGCTTTATGGTAAAAGATAAAATTTGGTAAATTAGTAGTTCATAAGAAAATTTTAAAATTGATTCTAAGTTTAATTGGGTTAATTTTGTTTAAAAGTTATATCTTTAAAATTTTAAAAATATAAAAATATTGGACATGTGTTTATTCGAACCATCCTTACCTAAGAGTGAACCGTAGGGACATTCTCACAATGGTATCAGAGCTAGAACACTCAATTTTGTGTTTTGATCCTGTGTCTTTAGGCATGAATTTTGGAGGTTTTGATGGTTTTAGAACCCCTTTGTTTGATGGGTCAAACTATACATACTGGAAATGTGTATGAAATCAGCACTTAAATCTATAGATGAGCGGGTGTGGTTAGTAGTAGTTAAGGGGTGGTCGCCACCAGTCACGAGAGATAGAAAGGCAATTCACTTAAAAACTGTATAGTCGTGGACTGAGGCTGAGCACAAATTACCATAGTATAATTCTAAAGGTTTAAGTTCTCTTTTTGTTCTGTCGCCCTAGAGGAATTCTGATTTATTATGACATATGATACGTCAAAAGAGGCTTGGTATATACTCTAACTCACTCATGAAGGAACTAGTGTTGTTAAGGCTTCCAAACTTCAAAACCTCACCGCTCAATTTGAAACGATTCAAATATTGGAGAGTGATAACTTTGATGAGTTCTACGTTAGATTGTCCAACATAGTTAACTCATCGTTTAACTTAGGAGACAAGATACCTGACAACCGAATGTTAAAGAAAATCTTAAGGTCATTGTCTGAAAGATTTAATCCAAAGGTAACTGTTTTGAATTCTTTAGGTACTCTTCACTCAAGGAAACTTGAAGAACTTGTAGGTGACTTAAAAACTTATGATCCTCATGTTTACCTCTAAGAGTGTGACGAAGAAATAAAAGGCATCACTTTGAAAGCCCGAAAGGAGGAAAAACTTATTTTGGATGATGAGTCTGACATCGATTACGAAGATGTGACCATGTTGAAAAAGAAATTCAAAAGAAATCTCAAATTTCAAAATCAATTGAAAGATTCAAAAAGGTTTGAGGAAAATAAGAACAACAAGGGCGATCACTTTCCTAAAAATCATAATTAGAAATTTAAGAGGGATGACTCGGAGAGATATTATGGTTGTGAGGTTTATGACCATAGGGTAGTTGAGTACCCCAGTAAACTAAAAACGAATGTAAGAAACTGATATAATTTAATGCCACCCTTAGTGATAATGATCTAAAATAGGGAAACGATTCCTCCATTGAGCACAACTTTACCGCGTTCTTGGCTAATTATGTGAGCTTTGATGAGAAATCTTACCATGAATATATTTCTTTGAATGACCCTTCTGGGGCCATTATTTGTGGATCCAAAGTAAGTGATGGCAGAGATATTGGAGATAAAAGTGAGGAGGAGGAGGAGGAGGAGAGTGAACTACAAGTGGCCTTCTGTGAATAGTATGTTAAAAATTGAAGGTGAAGAAGGATAACTTGAAGGTGGAAGCTAGGTTAAAAGAATAATCCGTAGGAAATAATAATAATAATAATAATAATAATAATAATAATAATAATAATAATAATAATAATAATAATAATAATAATAATAATAATAATAATAATAATAATAATAATAATAATAATAATAATAATAATAATAATAATAATAATAATAATAATAGTACATTGATTGAGGATCTTATGGCACGTGATAGGACTCTTCGAGAGAAGCTAGAGTACATTGAGGGTGAGGGAGATAGTGATCTATTGGCTGGGCCATCTGAGGTTTTTTGCTTTGTGGTTTTCCTCGTACATCGACGTCTTGTGGATTTTATTTATTTATTTTATCTGCTATCACCTTGGATGAATGGTTTAGAAAAAAAAGATAAAATTTGGTAAATTATTTTTTCCACAAGAAAAGTTTAAAATTGTTGCTAAGTTTAATTGGGTTAATTTTGTTTCAAGGTTCAATCTTCAAAATTTGAAAAATATAAAAATATCTTACTTTTGTTTATTCGAAGCATCCTTGCATAAGATTACACTGTAAGGGAATTCTCACTTACCGCGGTTTGAACGTGGTCATGATGAAATCTGGTTATAGTGAATCGATTTATGAAGTCAACGTACTTTTTGCCAATTAAGATCATGGGCAGCGTGGCTAAGTTGGCGAGGATGCATGTCGTTAGATAGTTCGTCTTCATGGTGCCCCGCTCTTAATAGTCTCAGACAGGAATTCGCGATTTGTGTCTCAGTTCTTGAGAAAGATTCAATAAGAATTAGGTACCGATTTGAATATGAGTAAAATTTATCATCTCAAGACAGATGTACAGTCAGAATGGACTATTCAGATTTTGGAAGATATGTTGGGGGCTTGTGCGCTTAATTCCCAAGGTAGTTGGGCAGAGAATATGTATCTGGAAGATATTTCCTACAACAATAGTTATCAGGCCAACATTAGTATGGCTCCCTATGAGGCTTTTTATGGGAGGTCGTGTTGCCGTCCAGTCTATTGGCAAAAGTGGGTGAAAAACATCTCATGAACTCGGGCATGATCGGGGAAATGACTAATAAAGTTTATGTGATTCGACAGAGACTCGTGACGGCTCAGAGTTAACAGAAGAATTACACTGATAATCGAAGGATACCTATAGAGTTCGAGGTGGGTGACCATGTGTTGTTGAAGGTTAGGGCGAGAATCGAAAATCCTCAATTCGTCCAGAAGGGGAAGATTTCCCCTCGGTATATTGACCCCTTCGAAATCCTGGAATGGATTGGGAAAGTATTGTATCACTTAGCGTAACCTCCTCAGTTATCCTACATTCATTGTGTGTTACACTTATCTATGCTGAAGAAGTATGTCTCGTATCCTTGGTGCGTCATCAAACTGAACCACATCGAGTTGGAGGAAGACGTTATGTTTCCTATGCAACCTGTGTCCGTCTTGGACCGCGAGGACAGAGTCTTGCAAAATAAGGTCATCCCGTTAGTGAAGACCCTTTGGGAATTACAAGGTGTAGAAGGTGAAACTTAGGAGTGCGAGTTGGAGATGCACAATAAGCACTCAAAACTCCTTCCCTAGCTTAGTTGTGTTAATTTTAAGGACGAAATCTCCTTAAGAGAGAAGAATGCGACGATCGTGCCCTAGATTGTATTTCCATTTCCTGTAATTTGCATGCCAAATTGACCAACGACTTAGTATAATGGATGATTGTCTATTTTGAACTATTCTTGTGGATTTTGTGAAATAAAATGGAATTGATATAAAGAAGTTTTAGGGTCGTTCGAACGAGAGAGCCAGGGCCGTTCAATAACCCTTCTAATGACCTTCGAACAAGAAATACTTATTTTCATTTATATCCTCGTTAAGAATCTTGCTGGAACCCCATTCAAATGAGATGCCATGTCATTTGAACGAGGTTTAGTTCCCGTTCAGATGAGTCTACAAGAATTTAAAAAATCTGCAGAATTTTTGTGTTATCACCATGTGGACTCTGGGATGGGTTAAGATTTCAAGCTTCCAATAGGGAAAATCAAATGTGGGTCAAGGATATGGTGGACCAAAGTTTAAAGGGTGTAAGGGCTCTTGGGTTTAAATAGAGTTAAGGAGATGGAGAGAACCCATTTCTCTTCATTTTTATCATATTTTTACACATTCTCTCTACACTCTCGAGCCTTTTCCCTCCACCTTTTTCACCATCCCCAAGCTCTAAACCTTCATTCTTAGCAATATTTAGCCCATTTCCGAGGTTGTAACACCCATTTCAAGCCTTTTAAAAGGAAGTAGTTGGGCCAAAGAGTTGTTGTTGGAGCTTTCAAGAGGAGTTGGAGCATTCTTAGAGTTTTCTTGGAGCTTTGGAGTTGCTAGGAGCTTTTTAGTGAATTTTTTAAATTTTAGGAGCTTTCAAGTCATCCTTCTTATTTATTCTCTTCAAATTCAAGGTTTGGTTTTTCTTGTCACGTTTTCAAGTTTATAACGTAAGCTACATGATTAGGATGCATGCTAAAATTTAAATAATCTTGCAAGTTATTTTCTAGTATGTTTATTTAAAGTTTTCTCATGAAAAGTGCAAGTTTTAAAGAAAACTAAACTTCAAAGGATTTTGAATAATAAGTATCATTTTTTAGTTTTGAAGTATGATGAATATGCATATAAACTATGATTTCGTGTTAATATCATGTTTAGGTTCATATTTATGAGATTTATAGGTTGAAATTCGTTCTCACATATGTATATACTTGTATTATATTGGTAGAGGATATTTAAACATGATAAGTGAAGATTAAGGTGAATTTCAAAGAGAAATCAAAAGGTTGAAAAATTCAGCCCCTAAATATATTGTAAAATGCTAACAAAGTGAAGAATAATTATGTTTAAGACAACATAAGAGGGCTTAAATGTATATTTTGATAAAAATGGCCTTCAAAATACTAAGTGTATCTTTTGTTAAGAAATACGAAAAAATGGGACTTTCTTGAAGTAAAATGATAAAGAATGTCTTTTTAAAGATAAAATGATAATTTATAATGTTATAATGACGTAAATATATTTTTCACAAAGTGTTGGTAAAATAAATGGTAATTTTGGTAAGATAGGGGATCCTAGTTGTCGTATATAAAAATTACTCTCCTATGTGGACCAATGAAAAGTAGACACCTGTGCTCCTACGTGTCTACCTAACTGTTTTGGTCAGCTTTAAAAACACTTAGTCAGCTAGCATGTCGACCAACACCAAGAATGTGAACCGTCAATAATAACAAAGATTACTCGGGTGGAATAGCGACCAACACTGAATATCAAAAGTCTTATATGTTATATGCAGATGAAAATGCTTGGAAATATAAAGGCATTACATCTCTTGGGTTCCTCACCGGTATAAATACACGATCTCCATTAGCTTAAAGGGACGATTCATTCAATCTCAAGCACACCCAACACTGAGCTATTGTAATCATCTGAAATAATACCATCAGTGGACATAGGCTTTCCTTATAGCAAAACTACTTTAAAAACCTTGTTTGTTGTGTGTTTGCCTGGTTTATTTATCTCTATTGATTTGTGATTATAAATTTGGACCCATTCCATTTTTAGACATAAACAGATTGGCCTCATCTATGGGAATGACTGCTTGTCATCATTATCTACTTCTCTTTCCCTTTTGTTCATTTTGGAAGTTCTATAAAGAATGATAATTGATCCTGAGAGTGGCCTTGCGACTGCAGGTAACAATCAAAATACATATGCTCCCCCTAGTGGGGAAAATCTTTAAAGAATTTTACTTGACCTGGATAAGGGACAGGAAGCCATGCAGGAGTCAGTTAGGAAATTGGCTCGCATGTTGCAAGACAAGTCCACCGCTGAACCATCTCGTAAGGACATGCCACTTCCACCAGCCAGGAATGAGAGAAATTATCGTTCCAGGTTCTCTCATGATAGATCTTATTATCCTTGGGCAACATTGTCAATTCGATCTACGAATTATTATGATGGTCGGTCTTTATCCAACGAGCAACCAAGCATGTTAGAACGTTTGAGTAAGGAATCTTCTTTTGATTACCTGGGTCCTCAAGCAACAAGAGGCTATCACAGAGAACCATATTGATCCCGCAAGCACAAAGAAGGATCCTGAGGTATAGGGCTATCATGAGAGGCTTTATACGTACAGAGCAGACTTCTCAGGAAGAGACCTCAGCACATGTGCATAGCAAAGCTACCAAAACTGCTTCAGCCAAGTGTAAACTAGAGGAACATTCTTGAAAATAATACACCCAATAACTAGAATATTGACTGGGAAAAATGTCCAGGACCAAGAATCCTTTGTAAAGAAGTTGTGACACCCCTCTTATTAAAATAAGAGTTGGCCAGCCAATCAATACAATAGAACAAGAATATTAAATGGCCCATTCTTAGCACCACTGTCGCATATTAATAATACGAGGCAACCACCAAATATTTTGAAAATAGATGTCATATATCATTTTGCAAGTTTAATAAAATAAATTTCTATCAAACAGTTTAAAAAAAAGGTTGATATATATACATAACAGTTTAATGACATTTCTACAAAACATAACCGAATAAATTGTCGGTTAACAGACTGAATACAAAAGATTACACCAAGTAAGAAAGTATGTACGAATACTAAACTTGGGCAATACGCCCAAATATACAGACGGATCATAGCTAGCGTATCAAAAGAAATGATTCGTCTACTTTTAAAGTCCTACAACATCTGCAAAATGCAGTAGCTCCTTAACACTAGGAAGAAAAGTCACATCGGGCGCCCATGCGACGGAGCACCTGAACATATATAAGAACCACAAAAGAGGGAGAAATATAAACGGGTCAAGGCCCGGTTTGATATGATAAACATGTGAATAAAAGGCATGACAGTTATGAATACTACTTTCATAAACAAATAAGATTCACTCTTAATTCAAGGAATCATCATCACCTCTCTTCTAAGTGCACATCCTAACGCGTACAATTCATGTTAAGTTAAACTACCCAACTACTTAATAGGAGTAACCAAACTATATCCACATGCCAAGTTTATCAATTAGAGATATATTTACAAGTCAATAATCATTAGGGTCCATAAGCAATTAAAGTTGATTCACAGTTTTCTTAAATCAATTAATCAATTGGGTGAAATACTATTTCAATGGGAACAGTTACAATCATAATAATAACGGTTCTAAGACCATCCTTCTGGGAGTCACCCCACTAGATGCGCACCTAAATACTATAATCTTCCAGGGCCTATAACCAAGACCACGTAGGTATCCTAAATCGCAGCGCATGGAAAACGGTCATATACCTTCAATAGTGAGTCATAACCGTACCCGAAATTACCTCACTTCAAACTATAGAATCATACAACTAAAAACTGGTATCATGACCTGAGGACTTACTCTCCCTGCATCATTAGCCATGGGATTCACCTCTAACGCGTACTTCCCTTATGATACTATTTAGAGAGGTATGTGTAAATGTGCCATAGTTATAAACTATATTTAGTTAAACATTCGGTACTTAAATTTTGAAACCATGTGTACGTACAAGTTTGGCTACAAGATATAATTATTATCATACCAGCCCCCGAAGGTCCAACACACACTACCCGACTCTCCACTAGTCCTACTCTTGTTTACTAGACAAAATGAAACATTATACACCTATAAACATTCCTCGAAAAAAGTTCAGACACTCCCGTACTACCCTAGAGTACCACTCCCCTTATATTATGTCATATTACTTCTCAATAAATCATAAGAGAAGGTTCCTAAGACTTAAACCCAAAAGAAAAGGAGTATAAATAAAGTCCAATTCTTGGGCTGAAAACAGAGTGCCGGTCGATCGGCCCCTGACCCCCGATCGATCTCATTATTGAAATTTGCCTTATGAGGCAACCATTAGACTTTTCCCCTTAGGCCTGGTCGACCGGCGGATTGGTCGCGGTCAACCGGTCGCACCAGATAGGTTGGCCATCCGTCATTTTTCTAACAAAACCTAAGTCTCCAATTCCTATTCTTCCCTCTACACCAACTATCATCAACAAATATTACCAACAAATCATTTCCACATGATCACCTACTAATATACAACATTCAAATCATGTTTTACTTATGTAAGGGGAGTTTTGAACAACAACTCAATCAAAACTCTAAATGGGCTAAACCTTAAAAATAATAACTAATCACATAATTTATTCAACATAATCATAAGGTATTGCAAGTATAATACTTGCCTCAAGATTTTAGCCTCGGATTTCTCTTCGTAGTTGCGATTTCAAGCTCCAACCAAAAATCTCTTCTCTTTCTCTTCTTTCTCTCAAGCTCTCACTTCTCTCTAACTTTCTAGGTTTAAAATACACAAATGAGCTATTCATGCTCTTGCAAGACTAAATACCCAAATGACTTAAGTCTAACATTAAATGCTACTACACACTTAAAATGACTCGTAACATCACAATTAAATCATAACTACTCAAAAGTACTCCCAGAACCCAAAAACAACCTTAGTACTTATTTTGACTATCTCCCCTTCCCGGACTAACCACGCCCTCAAAAATGACATTAGGGATATCTTCATTATTTTATATTCCAGCGTTATATTAACATTCTAATATTAATCCAATTGAAATATAAATTATACCTGTCGCCTGAAAGCATAATGACTCAACATTACATAATAATACACTATACTCATATCTATTAACTCTTAAATTACTGAAATTAATATTTACTCCAGTTTCCTTTATTTATATAACTAACCCACATGGCAAATTAATATAAAAATAATTACTCAAAAGTAAGGGGTATTACATACTCACCTCTTACAAGGGAATTTTACCCTCAAAATTAGGCGTACCTGGTTAAAAGAGGTGTGGGTACTTTTCTCGGATATCGTCCTCTCATTCCCAAGTTGATTCTTCGACACTGTGGTGACCCCACAAGACTCGAACCAAGGGCACCACTTTCGTTCTTAGTCTACGCTCACTGTGGTCTAAAATGGCAATCGGTTGTTCCTCATACAAAATATCGGGTTGCAACTCAATATCCTCTAACGGAACATGCCACTGAGCTCCCTCACATCTTTTATACTTCTTTAAAGACGAGATATGGAAGACATCATGAATTTGCCGAAAGTGTTTCGGCAACGCCAGCTGATAAGCTACGGGGCCTACCTTTTCCATAATGGGAAAATGACCTACATAACGTGGCGCAAGTTTGCCCTTTTTCCCAAATCGCATCACCCCCTTAATCGGGGGCACCCTCACTAAAACTTGATCCCCTACTTCTAATTCCACGTGCCTCCAATGTGCATCGGCATAGCTCTTCTGGAGATCCTGCTCAATCCATATGCGATTTCGAATGAGCTCAATCTTCTAAGAGGATTCTTGGATCATTTCAGGTCCAAGAAGCTTATTGTCTCCTACTTTCAATTATAAGCAGGTGACCAACACGATCGGCCATACAATGCTTCATAGGGTGTCATACCTATCATGAATTGGTACGAATTATTGTATGCAAATTCCACCAACAGAACGTATTGATCCCATCCTCCTTTAAAATTAAGTATGCACATGCGAAGCATATCTTCCAACATTTGATTGACCCTCTCCGTTTGCCCATCGGTTTACGAATGGTATGACGTACTCAACCACAATTCGGTCCCCGTCGCCTCTTGGAAACATTGCCAAAAATGGGATACAAAAATTTTGTCTCAATCCGACACTATATTAATAGGCACCCCGTAAAGTTTCACAATTTCCGCAATAAAGAGCTGGGCATAGCGTGTCGTGTTATAATCCGTTCATACTGGTAGAAAGTGTGCCGATTTAGTCAAACGATCTACAATTACCCAAATAGAATCACGACCACTTTGCGACATCGGTAATCCCGTGATGAAATCCATGGAGATACTCTCTAATTTCCCCATCGGTATTTCTAACGGTTGTAATAATCCAATTGGCCGCTGGTGGTCCACCTTTACCAATTGGCAAGTGGCACATTGGGAGACAAATTCAGAAATGTCCCTTTTCGTTCCTGCCCATCAATACTGACGGCGCATGTCTTGGTACATTTTGTCCCCGCCTGGATGCACTGCAAATCTTGAACCATGGGATTCTGTCATGACAATAAGTCTCAAGTCTCCTTCGTCTAGGACTATAAGTCTTCCATGGAAACGTAACCCACCCTTAGAGATAATAGAGTAGGACTCCGCTCCCTCAGTCAGCAATTAGCGTACCCGGTCCTGACAGACTTTATCCCCTCCTTGCGCTTTTATGACTCGCATCACGATAGCAGGTGTAACGGATTAAACTGACATGCATACTCTAGCTACAGCATCATCCTGGTCAAGTTCCTTTCACTTAGCTTTCCAAACTTCCACTAGCTGGCCCACGGGTCTTCAACTCAGCGCGTCAGCTACCACATTTGCTTTGCCAGGGTGATAGTGAATACCAAATTGATAGTCCTTTACAAACTCCAGCCATCGTCGTTGCAGCATATTTAGATCTTTTTGCGAGAACAAATATTGTAACGACTTGTGGTCCGTAAAAAGACTAAATTTCTCACCCATGAGGTAGTGCCTCCATATCTTCAAGGAAAACACCACTACGACAAGCTCTAAATCATGCGTGGGATAGTTCTTTTCATGGTGCTTAAGCTTGCAGGATGTGTATGCAATGGATCTATTCTCCTGCTATAGCACCCCCTAATCCTTGTTGAGAAGCATCTGTAAAGACCAAATAATCAACTCCCGATTTGGCAACATGAGTACATGAGCATAGGTCAACATGTCCTTTAGCTCTTCAAAATCTAGCTGACAGGAGTCATCCCAAACAAATCTTACTCCCTTCCGGGTCAGGTTCGTTAAAGGGCCCGCAATTTTGGAGAAACCCTTAATGAAACGGCGATAAAATCCTACCAAACCCAGAAAGCTACGAATCTCCGTTGGCGTCGTGGGCTTATCCCATTCCCTCACCTCTGCAACCTTGCTCGGGTCCACGAAAACACCCTCGATCGTCAAGATATGCCCCAAAAATTGCACTTCCTACAACCAAAAGCCACATTTCTCGAACTTGGCATAAAGCTGATGATCCCATAGTGTCTGCAGAACCAATTGCAAATGTTCGGCATGATCAGCTTCAGTCCGAGAATAGACTAGAATGTCATCAATAAACACGATAACAAATTGGTCTAGCATGTCCCAAAATACTCGATTCATAACGTCCATAAATACAGTGGGATCATTTGTTGGCCCAAAGGGCATAACCAAGAACTCGTAGGACCCATACCTTGTCAAGAATGCAGTTTTCGACACATCTTACTAGGGGTGTTCAGAAAACCGAATGGACCGGCGGACCGAACCGGACCGAACCGGACCGCCCTATTTTTACTGGGTTTTTTTTTAATTGATCCGGTCCAATTTTTTTTTTTCACAGACCGGTCTAATCGGTCAGGTCCTCGGTCCCCCTTATTAAATACCCGTTCTGGACCGACCCATAACGGTTACTAATAATATATATATATATATATAACAGATACTCAAAGAAAGAAGAGGAGTACGCTGTTAATATGAAAATAGGAGAAAACCAAAAAACCCTATTGTTTTCGACTCTTCTTTCTCTCTCTAACGGCCATAGCCGCTCCTGCTCTCATGTTCTCTACTCTATCTAAAACTCTTCTTATTTCTTCTTACAAAATTAAAAGCCTCTGCTCTAGCCTCTACTACATATATCTACGGTAGAGGCTTTATACTCAGTTCTCACGTCGATCTACGGTAGAGGCCACAGTCCCTGTCATCTTCTCGTTTCTCAAGCGCACCAGCATAGCGCGATATTCAAGTTCTTCTTTCAACACAACGGTATTCAAATTCCTCTGACATGTATATTATCTACAGTATTCAAGTTCTTCTTTAAAAAAATGCATCGAATTTATCCATACATCGAACATGTTCTTCAAAAAAAAAATATACATCGGATTTGTCTATACTTTATAGTTTATTTCAAACCTATGTGTGTATTATCTTAGACCCGTGTGTGTATTCTGTCAAGATGATACATCGGACCTCCTTGTATATTATCTGAACAAAAAAAACATATATTTTATTTTTAGAGTTTATCTCTGATTTTTTTTTTATCTCAGATGCATTATTTCAGTTGTTTGAGTTTCAATAAGATTAGGACCGACTAGTTAGACCGGACCGATCATATAAAAAACCAGACCGGTTAAGACCGAAAATCGGTTTAATTGGTCCGATCTTGGTCCCTTTTTTTAGGACCGATTTAATCGGTTCGATCCCTAAAATTACTAAAAACCGGATCGGACCGGACCGCGAACACCCCTACATCTTGCTCTCAAATTCGCAACTGGTGGTATCATGTCCTCAAATCTATTTTAGAGAAGTACGACGCTCCTCGTAATTGATCAAATAAATCGTCGATTTGAGGTAACGGGTATTTTTTATGATGGTTACCTTATTCAACTCACGATAGTCAATGCATAACCGAAGGGAACCATCTCGCTTTCTCACGAATAATACAGGGGAACCCTATGGCGACGTGCTACACCGAATGAACCCCTGCCCCAACATTTGCTTAATTTGATCCCTTAATTCCCTCATTTCTAAAGGAGCAATACGGTATGGAGTTCGTGCAATCGGCCTGGTTCCCGGTGCTAGGTCAATTACGAACTCAATCTCACTACTTAGAGGTAGGCTAGGTATTTCCTGAAAGACATCTTCAAATTCCTTGACAATGGGAATCGAGTCTAAGAAAATCACGATTTCTTGTAAAGTCTCATCCTTGATACAATACAAGTGAGTGCTTGAACCTCCCTCCGAAAGAGGCATAGCCACCAAAAACATTTCTTGCCCTAGAATGGTAAAAACTATACTCCTCCCATAACAATTTACCATGGCCTGGTACTTCACTAACCAATCCATTCCCAAAATGACATCATACTCGACCATATCCAGGACGAGCAAATCGTCCTTGAAACGCAATCTACCAAGGTCTATTCCTACCCCTTTATAAATAAAAAGTATAAGTGAACCATCACCCATAGAAGACTCGACGCTAGTGAAAGTACTTTCAGCAGATTTAAACAATCCCGTCGAAAGAGCAAATTGGCTAGAAATAAATGAATGTGTGGTGCCAGTGTCAAATAACACCCAACCCATAAACCCCTGGATGGGAAACTTACCCTCGATATCTAGTGGTGCTAACGGTGCTGGAGGAAACAAAGCGTCTTGGATATTGTACATACGTCCAAACTGAAGTTGTCCCTGTTGTAATGGGACGGCTGTAATAAGCATTGGAGGTTATTGATGTGCCTGCGAATTCTGAGGGCCTCTTCGAAATTCACTCATGTTCAACTGTGGAGAAGCTCTCTTCATGCGACCTATCTCACCGAACTGAAAACAACGGCCCGCAAAACCCTCCAGATGTCGGCTTCGATTGTTGTTTCTAAACTACCCCGTGCCTTGGCCCTGTTGGCCTCAACCCCCATTATTCCCTCTGCCCGCTTGGCCCAACTGCTGCTATTGTTGAGCACCCTGACCGTGCCCAAAACCACCTCCGCCAAAGTTGAAACCCCCAAAGCATTGTTTCTTAGCCAAGTCCCCTGGTTGGAGGTCCCGCTCTTTTTATTTATTCCTAGACTGTTGCGGTTGTGGCAGTGCTCCACCGGTACCATTCCCTCCTTGTTTACTAGATTGACCAGAATCTCCTATCTTCTTCGTCACCTTCAAGTGAAGGCGGTGATCCTGGCAATGAAGTAAAGCCGCGTTCATCACATCACCAAAAGTTTACAAAGTCGGGTTCCCCAGCAGATGCTTCTTTGTCCTCCAACTCAATACCTCGACAAATTTTGATATCCTCTCTTCTTATGGGTTTACCTCGTCTGGCACAAAGTTTGAGAAACGGGTAAATTCTTCTTCATATTCCGCCACTGTTCTCTCCCCTTGAATCACATCTTGTAGCTTCTTCCTCATCTCTTTCTGGATTGCTGGAGGAAAGTAATTTCGATCAAATAAGGCCCGAAATTCCAAGATCGTCGTCGTACCCCTCTGTTCTGGAGTGGTCACCGACTCCCACCATTGGAGAGCATCTCCCATGAGTTTAAAAGAGGCGAGAATTTATTTTCTCTCCTCACTACATTCCACCATTTAAATATGGCGTTGAACATCCTTCTTCCATTGATTTGCAACAATCACATCTGTGCCACCCTAAAATTCTGGAGGGTGACTTTTCAGGAAGGATTCTCTAACTCTTTCCCATGCGGAAGGTCCCTTATTGGCTTGAGCCAATGGTGTTACCGGTTGTCGAGCCTAGGGAAATTATTGCGCCATAGCGGTCATTGCAGGGTTTACCACCCTGGCCACAATATTAGCCACCTCCGTTGCATTTATAGTGCCTTGTGGTGGGGGGGCTCTACATCATCTTCTACTAGATTTACCCTTGTCGTGTGACCTCATCTAGGCGGCATCTAAGATAAAAAGCAACTGAATCAATATACAGTTAAAATAATTTATCCTTACGGGAAAATCGTAAATGCAGATAAGCAAAACAGACCTAATAACAGGGCTCTATATCAAAGAACGCTACGGTAGAACGTGATAAGTCCGTATAGATCCTAAAGACTCTAGTTCTGATGCTCTGATATCATTTGTGACAACCCGCTTATTAAAATAAGAGGTGGGCAGCCAATTAATAAAATAGAACAGGAATCTTAAATGGTCCATTCATAGCATCACGGTCACATAATAATAATACGAGACAACAACAAAAAAAATTGAAAACAGATGTCATATATCATTTTGCAAGTTGGATAAAAGAAATTTCCATCAAACAGTTTATAACCAAAGGTTGATATATATACATAAGAGTTTAACGACATTTCTACAAAACATAACCAAATAAACTGTCGGTTAACAGAATGAATACAAAAGATTACACGAAGTAAGAAAGTATGTACGAACACTAAACTTGGGCAACACGCTCGAATATACAGACGGATCATAGCTAGCGTATCAAAAGAAATTATGCGTCTACTATAAAAATCCAACAACATCCGCAAAATGTTGTAGCTCCTTAACACTAGGATGGAAAGTCACATCGGGCGCCCATGCGACGGATCACCTGAACATATATAAGAACCACATAAGAGGGAGAAATATAAACGGGTCAGGGCCCGGTTTGATATGATAAACATGTGAATAAAAGGCATGGCAGTTATGAATACTACTTTCATAAACAAATAAGATTCACTCTTTATTCAAGGAATCATCCTCACCTCTCTTCTAAGTGCACATCCTAAAGCGTACAATTCATGTTGAGTTAAACTACCCAACTACTTAATAGGAGTAACCTAACTATATCCACATATCAAGTTTATCAATTGGAGATATATTTACAAGTCAATAATCATTAGGGACCATAGGCAATTAAAGTTGATTCGCAGTTTTCTTAAATCAATTAATCAATTAGGTGAAATACTATTTCAATGGGAAAAATTACAATCATAATAATAACGGTTCTACGACCATCCTTCCGGGAGTCACCCCACTAGATGTTCCCCTAAATACTATCATCTTCTGGGTCCTATGACCAAGACCACCTAGGTATCCTAAATCGCAATCCATGGGAAGCGGCCATATACCTTCGATAGTGAGTCAAAACTATACCCGAAATTACCTCACTTCGAACTATACAATCATACAATGTAACAACCGGTATCATGGCCTGAGGACTATACTCTCCCTGCATCATTATCTAGGGGATTCACCTCTAACGCATACTTCCCTTATGATACTATTTAGAGAGGTATGTGTAAATGTGTCATAGTTACAAACTATATTCAGTTAAACATTCAGTACTTAAATTCCAAAACCATATGTACGTACAAGTTTGGCTACAAGATATAATTATTATCATACTAGCCCCCGAAGGTCCAACACTACCTGACTCTCCACTACTCCTACTCTTGTTTACTAGAAAAAATGAAATATTATTCACTTATAAACATTCCTCGAAATAAGCCCGGACACTCCCGTACTACCCTAGAGTACCACTCCCCTTATATGAGGTCATATTACTTCTCAACACATCCTACGAGAAGGTTCCTAAGCCTTAAACCCAAAAGAAAAGGAGTAAAAAGAAAGTCCAATTCTTGGGCTGAAAACAGAGTGCCGGTCGACCGGCCCCTGACTCCCGGGCAACCGCGTAATTTAAATTTGCCTTGCGATGAAACCAGTAGGCTTTTCCCCTTAGGCCCGATCGACCGGTCACACCAGATAGGTCGGTCATCCACCATTTTTCTTACAAACCAAAGTCTCCAATTATTATTCTTCCCTATACATCAACTATCATCAACAAATGTTACCAATAAATCATTTCTACATGATCACCTACCAATATATAACACTAAAATCATGTCTTACTTATGTAAGGGGAGATTTGAACAACAACTCAATCAAAACTCTAAATGGGTTAAACCTTAAAAACAATAACTAATCACAAAATTTATTCAACATAATCATAAGGCATTGCAAGTATAATACTTGCCTCAAGATTGTAGCCTCAGATTTCTCTTCGTAGTTGCAATTTCAAGTTCCAACCAACAATCTCTTCTCCTTCCCTTTTTCTCTCAAGCTCTCATTTCTCTCTAACTTTCTAGGTTTAAAATACACAAATGAGCTATTCATTCTCTTGCAAGACTAAATACCCAAATGACTTAAGTTTAATATTAAATTATACTAGACACTTAAAATGACTCGTAACATCATAATTAAATCATAACAAGCCAAAAGTACCCCCGAAACCCAAAAACAACCTTAGCACATATTTTGACTATCTCGACCCTTCCCGGACTAACCACACCCTTAAAAATGACGTCCGGGATATCGTTCATTATTTTCTATTCCAACGTCATATTAACATTCAAATACTAATCCAATTGGAATATAAATTATACATGTAGCCTCAAAGTATAGCGAGTAAACATTAACATAATATTACACTATTTACATTCGTGTAAAGGTAAATATGCAATACTCATAAATATTAACTCTTAAATTACTAAAATTAATATTTACTCCAATTTCCTTTATTTATATAACTAACCTACGGGGCAAATTAATATTAAAATAATTACTCAAAAATAAGGGGTATTACAGAAGTTTTGTGAAGGGAACCCCCTTTTATTTAGGCTATCGTGGATTACCCCACTCCTTCTAAATTTAAACCGCCAGTTGTTACTCCCAAATATGATGGAAAAACCGATACATTCCTCCACATTGAGCAATATCGGGTTGTTGTTGATATCTATTATGTCCCCAACGAGAATTCCCTAGCAAAGAATCCTCCCAAAACTATGACATAGTTGATGGCTAAGTCTAGGAAGATTATGAACACCGAGGTGGTTGTGGCTGTTACAGAAGCTCTGGAGGTGAAAACTGAAAGTAAAAAGAATTCAACCATGAAAGATCAGAAAGACAAGAAGGTTGACAAAATCAATAAGTATGATGCGTATACTCCTCTCAGCAAGGGTGTTCATCACATATTAAAGGAGATCAGGGGTAACAAAGATTTAAATTGACCTGAAAGCTTAAGTTACTTCCCAATATGAGAGATAAATCAAAATATTGGGATTTACAGAAAGATCACAGGCACACCATTGACAATTACATCACCCTAAAGAATGAAGTGGAAAATATTATTCGGCGAGGAAAGTTAACCAAATTTATTAATCAGACTGGTGGTCAGGACAACAGAAGAAGGTCCGAGTCACCTAGCCGAGGAAAAGATGATGCAAAAAGGTCATGCAATAATAACTATGAGGGTGATCTCGACCTGCCAAAGAAACCTGAGGAGCCTGAAGTTGAGGTGGGGATGATTTTTTTTTTGCTGTCATATCATGAAGGGAGGAGATGCTAGTGGAGGAGATAAGATTGCTGAGAGAAAGGCTTATTCGAATGAAGCTAACTCTTATCCTTCTATCAGACAGATTGACATGTTAACATGTTGATGCGAGGGGAACCGAGTGTTCGTGTAAGGACACTGTCGTTGATTTCGGCTCCCGTTCTACATGCAAAAACCTAAGTTGCTACTACACTAGCGAGGCAAGCACAGCGGTAAGTCGGGTTGCGTAAAAATCCACAAGGAGTGATTGAATTTAAGATTTTAATTGTTTTAAAACTTCAAGAATAAAAGTGTAAAATAAATCAAAGAAAGGGTAATTTGTGGGTATGGTGGAAAAAGAAAAGAATAAGTTACGCTACACAAAAGTAAAGCGAGGATCAGGATCGCATCCTACCACACGGATTGAAACAGCTACTAATCAATATTCCGGCTCGAAAGCCATTTAACCGACATAACCAATTAAGCATAAACATCACACAATAAGGAATTTAACCCAAAGTTGCGAGATTAAACATTTAATCAAAAATCATCACACGCGGATTAAAATCGGATTGTCACAATAAACACTAAAGTTGCGTGAAAAATAAAGTTAAACGCATAACAATCCAACTTTAATACACGGGGTTTCGATTAAATGCAATTTTACACGAAATCCTAACTTTCGAGGTCCAAACCCGTAAATGGCGGAACACAACCCCGACCCTATTTACCTAAGAGCTAGACATAAAATAAACTTATTAACAAAGCAATAAACTAATTAAGCAAGAAATAATTTAATCTAGGAAAGAAAGTAAAGAAAGCAAGTAAATCAAAGCATGGAAATTAAGGAACACAACTAAATTAATGTAATTAAAGTTAAGGTACAACTTACAAAACAAAGAGTACAAGAGAGGAGTAGGGCAAATCTTCCAAGTTTACAAACCCTAAAATCGAAGACAAAATGGAGATCCCTCTTCAAAATGAAGAGAAAGTGTATTTATACAAAATAAATCCCATGGCAAACTTGTATATAAAAGGGGAGAAAAAAAATTATCTGCAGGGCCGAATCGATTCGGGGTACCCGAATCAATTTGGATGGAAAATATATCGAGACTGCCAAAGGGGCGAATCGATTCGCATATCCCGAATTGATTCGGAATGGAGGAACTGGCACTCTGTCTCAACCCGAATCGATTCGTAAGGGGCGAATCGATTCGGACCTACAGGTTTTGAATCTTCTCCCCTGTTTTGGTTGGTTTGAAATTCTCTTCCGCTCAAAAGCCCGAAATTTCTTCGAAACATCTACGATTCGTGCATTGTTTGCGGCCACACGAAGCTTGTTCAGAGGGTTTCAACTTTCATGAAGGCATTGGGCCAGTTGCCCAAATTGTGAAATGACTAAAATGCCCTTGCACGTGCGGTTGCGTACGGAACATCGTCGGAATGAATCCAAACTTCATACTAAGCATCCAAATACCTAAAAAAGCTCAATTAACCCCTGCAAAACATGTTAACATAGAAATAAGAGGTTGTCTGGTTAACGAGCATAAATATAGGGATTAAGATACCCGAGGGGGCTTATAACGCGTAGGTGAACGGGTGAAATACGTAATATTTGTGTCGTATCACACCCCCTAATTTACACATTGCTAGTCCCTAGAAATGAAATAGGAAACACCAAGAACTACAAGTAAACCAAAAGCAGGATACAAGTACAAAATGGGAAGAAAAAGCAATAAAAAGATAAGGCCACTTTCGTGGGCGAACGATTGCATTTAGCATATGAAATAAGTCATTAAACCCCTAGGTTACCCTAGTGGAGGAGTGTCGTCTCGTGAGGGTTTTCAGGGATGATACCCACAAACATCATACGATTTCCTCAAAATATACCCAACCCAACATGCGACAAACTCAACAACAACGAAAAATATTTCAAATATGTTATTAACATATTGAACGAATTCAAGCTAAAGTTCGTTGTTATTAACAAGTTGAATGCACCTCATAGAATTGAAACTTTAAAAGTGGGAGGGGGGAGAGCACATGCATGATATGATTAGGCAAAACTTAAATAATTCAGATACTAAACATTAAAGCATGAATTTATTAAATCCTCACGGGTATTACACTTAACAAATGAAATCACTTGAAACAGGGAGGTAACACACGGAACATGTGAGCATAAAGAGTAAATTAAAAGGGAAACGAGGCCACACACATGTCACAAATGAAGAACGCTACATATAAAATGAAAAATTGTAATCTCAATGAAAGATACCACTCACTAAAGGAGGCGAAATGCATTTTTACAGATTATTAAAACTATTATGACTTTTAAATTAAATTCGCCCCAAGATCACGTAAGACTTTATAGGGTTGTAATGTAAGCAAGGCTAGGGTACAAAATGAAAGGAATGTATGTACAAATTCAAAGTGTTCGGAATGAAAACTTGGGAAAATGGGAAGAATGCGGGCAATTTCAAAATTGGAAAACAAGTTCCAAAACGACATTAGATATATCATCGGGGAGAGTAATCAAAGCTTATTGAACTATATATAACAATTACAACTTTCTCTTTCTTTTCATTTCTTCTTTTCCTCATTTTTCTCTTTTCTTTTCTTTTTTTGCTTTTTACTTTTTCTTTTCTTTTTTTTTTACTACTCTTTCTTCTTTTCTCACTCTTTTCATTCTCTCGTATGCCTAAATTGCAACCGACATCACAACAACAACATTCAATCCCAAGTAACATTCCAAACAAAGGTATGGAAGGTGTATGTATGGGCTAAAACTCCAATGTAGAGTTGGTTATGGGATTTGGGTTATGAAACGAAAGGCTATATTTAGGCTCAAAGGGGTTAACGAGGGTAAACATTTAAGGGTGAGGTCAAGGCTAATATGGGTGATATAACAAAGATGGCCTATGATCATTTCACAAAGTTTACGCAATTCTCGGGACAAAACAATATATGAAAATCATGATCAAGTAACACATTTCAAGTATGAACTCAATTAATGAACGGTCAAATGAAAGAATAGAGAGATTACCAACGAATTCAACGTTTTCAATGAGAAAAGAATAGTGTATACACTCACAAACGATGAAAGGTACAAAGCTTATACGATGCAACAAAAGATTACCGAGTTATAAAAAACTTAAACCAAATCAATATAACAAGGAAAGTGCATACGCACATGGGATAAAGTGTAATTCATGAAGTTATTCATAATATCAATTATTTAAGGACTAAAGTCTAATAAATTTTAAAATCGAGAACATGCATCGTTGACTTGTCTATTGGATCGGGAAATTATTGAAATTTATCATCCGAAACAAGGCAAAATGCCCAATAAAGGAGAAAAAAGAAAGAAAATATTTTTTAAATTTTTTAATTTTTAACAAAAAGCATACTAAGTAACTAACAAGTAAGCAAATCAATGGACTACACATGAAATGGATAGAATATCCTACACCCCCTAACCTAAATGTTGCATTGCCCTCAATGCGCATTAAGAACACATCACAAAGAGAGGAAAAGAACGATATTACCCAAAATTGGAGCTATCTCCATAAGCGCGAGTCGGAATCTACAAAACAAGTTAGTACCGAGCATAGCAAAAACAAATAACAAAAAGTTAACTAATTACACTAGACTAAATAAAAAGGAAAGAAAAATAGGAAAGAAAGAAAATTAAAAAGCGAACTATTTACACCCTACTATTTAGGCTTCAAACTGACTATACACTAGAAGTCTAAATAGTTGAGGGTCCACCCAAAAAGGGATTTGACTTTGAAAGATCAACGGTGGACCCTCCAAAGCGAACATGCCTCCAGAAAAGTAATAATTTCGTTTGAACAACGGAAGGCATGTGGGCGGTGAAAAAAGTGAACCATCGCCAATTTGAAATTTTGGGCGGACGATGGGGGATTTGGATAATAAGGGGGAAAGGTACACTAGAGGTCCAATAAAAATAGACTCATCTCCCAAAGATTTTTCAAATGGAATGGGAGATGGTGCACACGTGGGGATAACATCCATCGAAAACAAGTCCGGCAAGGAGTCCTCATCGGCAAAAAGTGTAGAAGTTTTAAAAGTTTCTACCGACTCATAGGAATCAACTGGTAATTCTAATGGTTCAATGACGGAAAACGTATATGGTAATGAAATAAATTCAATCTTCGTCAACATATCGTCGGAAGGAGATTGAATTTCGGGGGAGAGAGATTCACATTCGATGAGAAATTCTTTGAAAAATTGAGGTGAAACACAAGTTTCCACCTCCTCATTGATTTGTGCATAAGAATTCATCCCATCGCAAAGTGATTCAAGTCTCATTCCATCGTCATTTAGGCTTTCCAAACCTTGGGAGTAAAGAAGAAAAGTTTCTTCCAAAGTAGGCTTCCTCGGCTCAAGAGCCTAGGACTCCTCATTTGGTTGAAACTCATCTTCGAAAGTATCGAAATAAGAATCGTCATTGGATTCGAATAAGGAATCCAAATCAAGCTCCCAATAACGATTTTCATTCCGATAAATGTTTTCAAGTCTTTCAATCTCAAGGAAAACTTGAAAACTATCCCCAAAGTAAGAATCATTAGAATGACCGTAATAACTATAATAGTAGGACATGATTACCTCGTTGTTTATAGATGGAGAATCCGAGAAAAAAAGTGAGCAACCGCGAATCAAAGTTTCTTAGTGCTCAAATATGTTATCCTGCAAAAAAGGTTAAAACAAATAATACAAATACAAAAGGAAAAATACTACGAAATAATAAAACAATTACAATCTAAAACATACTCCTCGGCAACGGCGCCATTTTTTATGCAAGGGGAACCGAGTTTTCGTGTAGGGACACTGTCGTTGATTTCGGCTCCCGCTCTACATGCAAAAACCTAAGCTGCTACTGCACTTGCGAGGCAAGCACAGCGGCAAGTCAGGTATCGTAAGAAATCCACAGGGAGTGATTGAATTTTAGATTTTAATTATTTTAAAACTTCAAGAATAAAAGTGTAAAATAAATAAAAGAAATGGTAATTTGTGGGTATGATGGAAAAAGAAAAGAATAAGCTACGCTACACAAAAGTAAAGCGAGGATCGGGATCGCATCCTACCATACGGATTGAAACAGCTACTAATCAAGATTCCGGCTCGAAAGCCATTTAACTGACATAATCAATTAAGCATAAACATCACACAATAAGGAATTTAACCCAAAGTTGCGAGATTAAACATTTAATCAAAAATGGTCACACGCGGATTAAATTCGGATTGTCGCAATAAACACTAAAGTTGTGTGACAAATAAAGTTAAACGCATAACAATCCAACTTTAATACACACGGTTTCGATTAAATGCAATTTTACACGAAACCCTAACTTTCGAGGTCCAAACCCGTAAATGGCGGAACACAACCCCGACCCTATTTATCTAAGGGCTAGACATAAACTAAACTAATTAACAAAGCAATAAACTAATTAAGCAAGAAATAATTTAATCTAGGAAAGAAAGTAAAGAAAGCAAGTAAATCAAAGCATGGAAATTAAGGAACACAACTAAATTAATGTAATTAAAGTTAAGGTACAACTTACAAAACAAAGAGTACAAGAGAGGAATAGGGCAAATCTCCCAAGTTTACAAACCCTAAAATCTAAGACAAAATGGAGATCCCTCTTCAAAATGAAGAGAAAGAGTATTTATACAAAACAAATCCCATGGAAAACTTGTAAATAAAAGGGGAGAAAAACAAATATCTGCAGGGCCGAATCGATTCGGGGTACTCGAATCGATTCGGATGGAAAATAACTCGAGACTGCCAAAGGGAAGAATCGATTCGCATAGTCCGAATCGATTCGTAAAGGGGGGCGAATCGATTCACATATCCCGAATCGATTCGGAATGGAGGAACTGGCACTCTGTCTCAACCCGAATCGATTTGCAAGGGGCGAATCGATTCTGACCTACAGGTTTGGAATCTTCTCCCCTATTTTGGTTGGTTTGAAATTCTCTTCCGCTCAAAAGTCGTAACTTCTTCAATATTGCTCTGATTCGTGCACCGTTTATGGCCACACGAAGCTTGTTCAGAGAGTTTCAACTTTAGTGAAGACATTGGGCCAGTTGCCCAAATTATGAAATGACTAAAATGCCCTTGCACGTGCGGTTGTGTACGGAACTTCGTCGAAATGCATCCAAACTTCATACTAAGCATCCAAATACCTAGAAAAGCTCAATTAACCCCTGCAAAACGTGTTAATATAAAAATCCGAGGTTTTCTAGTTAACGAGCATAAATATAGGGATTAAGATAACAGAGGAGACTTACAACGCGTAGGTTAAAGGGTGAAATACGCAATATTTGAGTCGTATCACACCCCCTAACTTACACATTGCTAATCCATATCAATGAAATAGGAAACACCAAGAACTAAAAGTAAACCAAAAGCAGGATACAAGTACAAAATGGGAAGAAAAAGCAATAAAAAGATAAGGCCACTTTCGCGGACGAACGATTGCATTTAACATATGCAATAAGTCATTAAACCCCTAGGTTACCCTAGTGGAGGAGTGTCGTCTCGTGAGGGTTTTCAGGGATGATACCCACAAACATCATACGATTTTTTCAAAATATGCCCAACCCAACATGCGACAAACTCAACAACAACGAAAAATATTTGAAACATGTTATTAACATATTGAACGAATTCAAGCTAAAGTCCGTTGTTATTAACAGGTTGAACGCACCTCATAGAATTGAAACTTTAAAAGTGGGAGGGGGAGAGCACATGCATGATATGATTTGGCAAAACTTAAATAATTCGGATACTAAACATTAAAGCATGCATATATTCAATCCTCACGGGCATTACACTTAACAAATGAAATCACTTGAAATGGGGAGGTAACACACGGAACATGCGGGCATAAAGAGTAAATGTAAATGGAAACTAGGCCGCACACATGTCACAAATGAAGAACCTTATATATAAAATGAAAAACTGTAATCTCAATGAAAGATACCGCTCACTAAAGGAGGGGAAATGCATTTTCATAGATTATAAAAACTATTATGACTTTTAAATTAAATTCTCCCGAAAATCACATAGGACTTTATAGGGTTGTAATTTAGGTTAGGATAGGGTACGAAATGAAAGGAATGTATGTACGGATTCAAAGTGTTCGGAATGAAAACTTGAGAAAATGGGAAGAATGCGGGATATTTCAAAACTGGAAAACAAGTTCCAAAACGGCATTAGATATATCATCGGGGAGCGTAATCAAAGCTTATTGAACTATATACAACATTTACAACTTTCTCTTTCTTTTCTTTTCTTCTTTTTCTCATTTTTATCTTTTCTTTTCTTTTGCTTTTTACTTTTTCTTTTCTTTTTTTTTTACTACACTTTCTTCTTTTCTCACTTTTTCATGCTCTCGTATGCCTAAATTGCAACCGACATCACAACAACAACATTCAATCCCAAGTAACATTCCAAACAAAGGTATGGAAGGTGTATGTATGGGCTAAAACTCCAATGTATAGTTGGTTATGGGATTTGGATTATGAAACGAAAGGCTATATTTAGGCTCAAAAGGGTTAACGAGGGTAAACATTTAAGGGTGAGGTCAAGGCTAATATAGGTGATATAACAAAGATGGCCTATGATCATTTCACAAAGTTTACGCAATTCTCGGGTCAAAACAATGTATGAAAATCATGATCAAGTAACACATTTCAAGCATGAACTCAATTAATGAACGGTCAAATGAAAGAATAGAGAGATTACCAACGAATTCAACGTTTTCAATGAGAGAAGAATAGTGTATACACTCACAAACGACGAAAGGTACAAAGATTATACGATGCAACAAAAAATTATCGAGTTATAAATATCTTAAACCAAATCAATATAACAAGGAAAGTGCATATGCACATGGGATAAAGTTTAATTCATGAAGTTATTCATAATATCAATTATTTAAGGACTAAAGTCTAATAACTTTTAAAATCGAGAACATGCATCGTTGAGTTGTCTATTGGATCGGGAAATTATTGAAATTTATCATCCGAAACAAGGCAAAATGCCCAACAAAGGAGAAAAAAGAAAGAAAATATTGAAATTTTTTAATTTTTAACAAAAAGCATACTAAGTAACTAACAAGTAAGCAAATCAATGGACCACACGTGAAATGGATAGAATATCCTACACCCCCTAACTTAAATGTTGCATTGTCCTCAATGCGCATTAAGAACACATCACAAAGAGAGGAAAAGAACGATATTACCCAAAATTGGAGCTATCTCCATAAGCGCGAGTCCAAAGGAATCTACAAAACAGGTTAGTACCGAGCATAGCAAAAACAAATAACAAAAAGTTAACTAATTACACTAGACTAAATAAAAAGGAAAGAAAAATAGGAAAGAAAGAAAATTAAAAAGCTAACTATTTACAACCTACTATTTAGGCTTCACACTGACTATACACTAGAAGTCTAAATAGTTGAGGGTCCATCCAAAAAGGGATTTGACTTTGAAAGATCAACGGTGGACCCTCCAAAGCGAACATGCCTCCCAAAAAGTAATAATTTCGTTTGAACAACGGAAGGCATGTGGGCGGTGAAAAAAGTGAACCATCGCCAATTTGAAATTTTGGGCGCACGATGGGGAATTTGGATAATAATGGGGAAAGGTACACTTGAGGTCCAAGAAAAATTGACTCATCTCCCAAAGATTTTTCAAATGGAATGGGAGATGGTGCACACGTGGGGATAACATCCATCGAAAACAAGTCCGGCAAGGAGTCCTCATCGGCAAAAAGTGTAGAAGTTTTAAAAGTTTCTACCGACTCATAGGAATCAAACGGTAATTCTAATGGTTCAATAACGGAAAACGTATATGGTGATGAAATAAATTCAATCTCCGTCAACATATCGTCGGAAGGAGATTGAATTTCGAGGGAGAGAGATTCACATTCGATGAGAAATTCTTTGAAAAATTGAGGTGAAACACAAGTTTCCACCTCCTCGTTGTTTTGTGCATAAGAATTCATCCCATCGCAAAGTGATTCAAGTCTCATTCCATCATCATTTAGGCTTTCCAAACCTTGGGAGTAAAGAAGAAAAGTTTCTTCCAAAGTAGGCTTCCTCGGCTCAAGAGCCTCGGACTCCTCATTTGGTTGAAACTCATCTTCGAAAGTATCGAAATAAGAATCGTCATTGGATTCGAATAAGGAATCCAAATCAAGCTCCCAATAACGATTTTCATTCCGATAAATGTTTTCAAGTCTTTCAATCTCAAGGAAAACTTGAAAACTATCCCCAAAGTAAGAATCATTATAATGACCGTAATAACTATAATACTAGGTCATGATTACCTCATTGTTTGTAGATGGAGAATCCGAGAAAGAAAGTGAGCAACCGCGAATCAAAGTTTCTTAGTGCTCAAATATGTTATCCTGCAAAAAAGGTTAAAATAAAGAAAACAAATACAAATGGAAAAATACTACGAAATAATAAAATAATTACAATCTAAAACACACTCCCCGGCAACGGTGCCATTTTTTATGCGAGGGGGACCGAGTGTTCGTGTAGGGACACTGTCGTTGATTGCGGCTCGCGCTCTACATGCAAAAACCTAAGCTTCTACTACACTTACGAGGCAAGCACAGCGGTAAGTCGAGTATTGTAAGAAATCCACAATGAGTGATTGAATTTTAGATTTTAATTGTTTAAAACTTCAAGAATAAAAGTGTAAAATAAATAAAAGAAAAGGTAATTTGTGGGTATGATGGAAAAAGATAAGAATAAGTTACACTACACAAAAGTAAAGCAAGGATCGGGATCGCATCCTACCACACAGATTGAAACAGCTACTAATCAAGATTCCAACTCGAAAGCCATTTAACTGACATAATCAATTAAGCATAAACATCCCACAATAAGAAATTCAACCCAAAGTTGCGAGATTAAACATTTAATCAAAAATGATCACACGCGGATTAAATTCAGATTGTCGCAATAAACACTAAATTTGTGTGACAAATAAAGTTAAACGCATAACAATCCAACTTTAATACACGATGTTTCGATTAAATGCAATTTTACACGAAACCCTAACTTTCGAGGTCCAAACCCGTAAATGGCGGAACACAACCCCGATCCTATTTATCTAAGGGCTAGACATAAATGAAACTAATTAACAAAGCAATAAACTAATTAAGCAAGAAATAATTTAATCTAGGCGAGAAAGTAAAGAAAGCAAGTAAATCAAAGCATGGAAATTAAGGAAGATAACTAAATTAATGTAATTAAAGTTAAGGTACAACTTACAAAACAAAGAGTACAAGAGACGAGTAGGGCAAATCTCCCAAGTTTACAAACCCTAAAATCTAAGATAAAATGGAGATTCCTCTTCAAAATGAAGAGAAAGTTCATTTATACAACACAAATCCCATGGAAAACTTGTAAATAAAAGGGGAGAAAAACAAATATCTGCAAGACCGAATCGATTCGAGGTACCCGAATCGATTCGGATGGAAAATATCTCGAGGCTGCCAAAGGGGAGAATCGATTCGCATAGTCCGAACCAATTCGGAAGGGGTGCGAATAGATTCGCATATCCCGAATTGATTCGGAATGGAGTAACCGGCACTCTGTCTCAACCCGAATCGATTCGCAAGGGGGGAATCGATTCGGACTTGAATCTTCTCCCCTGTTTTGGTTGGTTTGAAATTCTCTTCCGCTCAAAAGCCCGTAGCTTCTTCGATATAGCTCCGATTCGCGCATCGTTTGGTTTGAAATTCTCTTCCGCTCAAAAGCCCGTAGCTTCTTCGATATAGCTCCGATTCGCGCATCGTTTGCGGCCACACGAAGCTTGTTCAGAGGGTTTCAACTTCCATGAAGACATTGGGCCAGTTGCCCAAATTCTGAAATGACTAAAATTCCCTTGCACGTGCGGTTGTGTACGTAACTTCGCCGAAATGCATCCAAACTTCATACTAAGCATCCAAATACCTACAAAAGCTCAATTAACCCCTGAAAACATGTTAACATAGAAATCTGAGGTTGTCTGGTTAACGAGCATAAATATAGGGATTAAGATACTCGATGGGGCTAATAATGCGTAGGTTAGCGGGTGAAATACGCAATATTTGCGTCGTATCACATGTATACATTATCGACCTTCCCAGGCCGATTAAGCAGAAATATAGAGTATTCAGCCTCGATAACAACATGTCAATCCAAGAGGAAGTAAAAAAGTTACAAAGAGAACAGTTTATAAATTATGTCAGGTATCTTAGCTGGTTGGCCAATGTGGTAATGGTCAAAAAGAAGAATGACAAGTTGGCATATGTGTGTAAACTTCACCGACCTCAATAAGCATGCCCAAGGGATCCTTTTCCTTTACCAAGGAATGATTAGTTTGTCGATGCAATTGCAGACCATGAGCTGCTGAGTTCCATGGATGCTTATTCTGGACCAGATTAAAATGAAACCAGAAGATAAAGTGAGCACTTAATTTATCACTAGCCTACGAACATATTGTTATAACATTATGACCTTTGGACTAAAAGATGGAGGAGCAACATACCAAAGGCTGGTGAATAAAGTATTTAAAGAACACATAAGAAAAAACATGGAAGTATATGTGGATGACATGCTTACCAAGAGCAAGGCTATCGCCGACCACATAAAGGACTTGGCTCAGACGTTTGACCAGTTGAAGAAGCACCAAATAAAGCTCAACCCAACCAAATGCATATTCAGGATATAAGAAGGAATATTCTTAAGATATATTGTGAACTAGAGGGGAATTGAATCCAATCCTGAGAAGATAAAGGCTTTAATGGAGATGCAGTCCCCTACATGTAAGAAGGACGTGCAAAAACTAACTGGAAGAGTGGCAACTCTGAACCGTTTTGTGTCTCGCGCAACAAATAAATGTCTCCCATTCTTCAAGGAGCTCAAATAGACTTTTAAGTGGAATGATGAGTGCGAGAAAGTTTTTCTGGAGCTGAATAAGTATTTGGGATCTCCACCACTCCTCTCCTGACCAGTTGTAGGAGAAAATTTGTATCTATACTTAGCTATTTCAGAGTCAGCTTTTAGCTCGAATTTGATCCGACTAGAAGGAGGAGTTTAGAAGCTAGTGTAATACACCAGCAAAGCATTTCGATGAGCAAAAATTAGGTATCCACGCTTAAAGAAGCTGACACTTGCACTTATGGAAGCCTTTAGGAAAATGAGACCGTAATTTTAAGCTCACGCTATTATGGTATACACCGCCTTACCTCTATGGTAAGCTTTTCACAAATCGAAAAGGTCAGGAAGGTTGATGTTTTGGGCGATTAAACTTGGGGAATATGAGATTGTCTATGAACTAAGGAATGCATTAAACGGATATGCAGTAGCAGATTTTATTGTCGAATTTACATATGCAGAGGTGACCAATAATCCCAGTTGGCCTACCGAGCATACTTCTTTGGAAGAGAGCTAAACTCAAAAGAAAATTGAGAGTAATTTCAACCAAACAGAATCATTGGCTACCCAAGAAAGAGCTCAGCGATTGGCTGAACAAAGCAAGAAGATATTCAGACATGGAGTACTGTCAGAGGAAGACTTCAACAACGAAATTCCAATTTGGAAATTGTTTGTGGATAGATCTTCGTGTGCCACTTATAATCTAGCATGACTTATCATCAACACTCCAGACGACTTGGGAGTGAAATATGCATTGCAATTTTAGTTTTAAGCTTTCAACAATAAGGCCGAATACGAGGACTTGATTACAGGTTTGGAACTTGATTTATCACTAGGTGCCAAGTAGGTGATAGTACACAATGATTCTCAGCTCATTGTCAATCAGATGCTTC
Source organism: Sambucus nigra (assembly GCA_949130495.1). Taxonomy (NCBI): domain Eukaryota; kingdom Viridiplantae; phylum Streptophyta; class Magnoliopsida; order Dipsacales; family Adoxaceae; genus Sambucus; species Sambucus nigra. The sequence goes on along the minus strand of OX422207.1, from coordinate 276,545,765 downwards.
AGATATACGGAGTTAAAGGAGAAATTATGGTAAGATATTTTATTAAACATTTTGGCCTAGATAAGTAGCCCGCTTCAGTCCGGCCCAAAGTCTGTAGGCCACATGCATAACTAATTCAGTTATGACCCATTCAACCCCTAAAATCTCTCACGAGATATTCTAAGGATTTATGGACTAACGTGGAGGAGTCCAATACCCCCATTCTTCGAGAAACAACATGTATATATTAAACCCTCAGCCCGAGGCAAAGGGCATGCAATTTTTTTAAACACTCTCCCACAGTAGAGAGAAATAAAATACTGAGAGCACCACCGTGGACGTAGTCTTTCTTGCCGAACCACGTATATATTGTGTTGTGTGTGATTGTTATTATTTCAAGTTCTTTATTTATTCTGGTGATTGCCTTTGCTTATTACTTTGTGTTGAGTTTAATTGTCACCTCAATTGGCGCCGTTTGTGGGAAACATTTGCTTTCCTTTAAGAAAGCATTCACCAATAAGAATTTGGAATGTCTGGTCACAGCAGCAGTGCCCCTCAAGCAGGGGGTATTCAATAACAGCCTGCCCCTCGCAGGATCAGATCTGAAGTCCGACATTCAAATCCTAGGGGTCACTCGGAACTGCAAGCTTCGGAGGAAAGCCAAGGACCAGCCAGGTCCACACAGGTCTCCAGGATAATCGATGCCTATGAGGCCAGGATCCAAGAGCAAGAGAAGGCCACTCGCAAGCAAGAAGTTGAGAATGCTCGTCTCAAGAGAAGATTGGAGAAAATGGAAAGAGAACTCCATCGTAGCACCAGGAAACGTCAATATCGCACTCCTAGCCCTTAAACGAGCAAGTCTCATAGCCGAGGAAGGATCCCTAGATGTGGATCTCAAAGATTTGAGGAGCACAGGTCAGATGACGACTTTCCCGAGCAACAACAACGAGCTCACGGTTACAGGAGCCCGGATCGAGGAAATGATGACATACGGAATTTGGTCCGGAGAGAAATAGACCAACATCCGGCGCATCGGGGTGCTAGATCGATCAGAGAGCTAACCAAGCGAGCTCTCAGGACCCAGATGAAATCCCCTTTCTCAAGGGAGATAGAAGAAGAGGAAGCCCCCAAGAAGTTCGCGATGCCCAGATTTAATCTACGATGGAAAGACTGATCCTATCGACCATGTTAGGCAGTACAGGCAGCTATGACCCTCTAGAACTATAAGGACGCATTAATGTGATGGATCTTTCCCTCGAGCTTGAACGATGTGGCCCAGAAGTGATTCGAGAAAATCCCTCATAGATCCATCAGGAGCTTTAAATCCCTGGAGGAGCTCTTCACAGCTCGCTTCATTACCAGCAGTTCCCATCCGAAGAGGATGGATGCCTTATTGACAATGAAGAAAATGCCTCAGGAAAGCCTCGGAAACTATGTGAAAAGATATTGGGAGTTATTCAACGAGGTCGAGGACTGCTCGGAGCAGGTCGATGTGGCATCCTTTAAGATTGGCCTAACCAGCTCCTGCCTCTTGCACCGGTCCCTCACTAAGAAGGAGTCCACGACCATTGACGACCTAATGGATCGTATTGAAAAATACGCCAAAAATGACGATATAACCCGCCTCGGTGGAAAATGGTCGCGCCAAGTTTGCCAAAAAGAGCAATGATAAAATTGAGAACCAAAAGAAAGGAAGCAAAAATGGGGGCAAGAGTGGCCCCAAGAGCGAGAACAAAAATGATGCTTCAAAAACATTTCAGGCAGTGAACACTGTTTTTAAAGAACCAATCTACAAGATTCTAGCAAAGATCAAGGACGATTCATTCGTTAAGTGGCCTAGAAATATGGGATGCGACCCCTAAAAAGGGAACAATGCACTGAGATGTGCTTTCCACAAAGAGGGTGGGCACAAAACCGAGCACTGCAAGGACCACAAGTCTCACCTTGAAGAATTATCTCAAACTGGACATTTGAACGAATTTGTGGAGAAGAGGGCAGAGAAGGTCGCTGCCAATGGAGACCCGAGGCCTGACAACGTGCTCGAGGAGGATATCGGCCATAAGTTCGCAGTGATCCATGGGGCATCGGATCTAAAGTAGATTCAAGGAAACTCAGCTCGGATGGAAGTTAAAAATCTTACAGCAGTAATGCAAGCTTTTCAAATCGATCCAGCTAAGACGCAAGTAGGAAAGCGTCAGCGAGCAGATGATGTCGACTACAGCAAACACATTGTGTTCACGGATGAAGACCTAGTGGGAGTAAGGACCCCCACATTATGATGCCTTGATCATTACACTCAGGATAACTAACTATGATGTCGATAAGTTGCTCGTCGACCAGGGTAGCTCATCTGAAGTAATGTATCTTGGTCTATTCCGGAAGTTGAAGTTAAGTGTCACCGACTTAAAGGAAGCCATCGTTCCTCTAGTTGGTTTTACCAGTAAAGTGACTATCCCTTTGGGAAAGATTGTACTGCCAGTAAGGGCAGGAAATGTCTCCAAAATGATCGAATTTTTGGTGGTCGACATTAACTCACCCTACCAGGCCATCCTTGGCAGAGGGTGGCTACATGCGATAAAGGTCGTCCCCTCTACCTACCACCAGAAACTCAAATATGTGACTGAGCGAGGAGTGATGGAGATACATGGAGATCAGGCAATGGCGAGAAAGTGCTTTATAGCAGCCATCCGCCTAAAGCCGCAGAAGAAGGTCGAGAAGGCCAAGGAGAAGGTTGAAGAACAGGAAGGTTCGATACCTTCCAAATAGCAGCTAAAATATGGAAGACCTGGAGTGGAGGAGACCAGGCTCCTCCCCTCTGAGTGGGTCGTTGAAAACCTGGAGGAAGTCGCAGCAGACGGCAACAAGAAATATAGGATGTTCTTGATCGGAGCCTCTCTCACAGATCGAGAGAATAAGGAACTAACAGTACTTTTGTGGAGTAACTTGGAAGTTTTCGCATGGGAACCCTACGAGCTGCCTGGGATTGATCCCAGTGTGGTTTGTCATCGGTTGCACATTGGCCTGACTTTCAAGCCGGTCGTGCAAAAAGCACGAAGAACTGCACCCTAGAAGGCCAAAGCTGTGGAGAAGGAAGTGGAGAAGTTGTTGGATGCAGGATCAATACGGGAAGTTCAATTCCCTAAGTATTTTTCCAACCCAGTAGTGGTCCCAAAAAGCAATGAAAAATGGAGAGTCTGTATTGACTTCACCAACCTTAACAGAGCGTGCCCTAAAGACAGTTTTCCTCTCCCAAAGATTGACCAGTTGGTGGACGCCACAGTAGCTCATAAAAGAATGAGTTTCCTAGACGCATACTCCGGGTATCACCAAATCCCTCTACACGAACTAGATCAAGACAAGACAGCATTCATCACCACCGTCGGGTTGTATTGTTACAAGGTCATGCCCTTTGGGCGAAAAAATGCATGAGCAACCTACCAGCGGTTGGTCATCAAAATTTTTAAAAACCAAATGGGAAACACCATGGAGGTCTACATCGATAATATGCTCATCAAGAACAGGCATAAAGAAGAACACCTCTCAGACCTATCAAGGACCTTCGAAATCCTCAGAAAATACCGAATGAAGCTTAACGCAAGTAAGTGTTCCTTCGGTGTCCAGTCAGGAAAATTCCTCGGGTACTTGGTTAGCAAGAGAGGCATTGAAGACAAACCGGACCAGATTGACGCCATTAATAGGGTGCAACCCTCCCCCCCCCCCCCCCCCCCCCGCGTACGTAAGAGACGTGCAAAAGCTCACAGGAATGCTCACCGCCCTGAATCGATTCATCTCAAAATCATCCAAAAGGTGCCAGCCATTCTTCCAACTTTTGAAGATAAGTAAAAATTTAGAGTGGAATGAGGATTGCTCGAAGACACTAGAAGGAATCAAGGCTTACCTCAGTACACCACTGTTACTCGTAATCCCCCATGAGAATGACTCTTTATACCTGTACCTCGCAATTTTTAGTCACGCTGTAAGTTCTGCACTAGTATGCGAAAGAACGGGGATCCAGCACCAAGTCTATTACGCAAGCAAAACTCACTTGGACGCCGAACAATGGTACCTACCACTATAAAAGATCGCCTTTTCACTAGTGGTAGCCTCGAGGAAATTGAAACATTACTTCGAAGCTCACTCCATTATCGTCCTTACATCTCACCCCTTAAAGCAGTCCTACGAAAAGCAGATATGTCCGATAGACTATCAAAGTGGTCAGTCGAGCTCGAGCGATTTGACATCCAGTTTCAGCCAAGGAATGCAATCAAAGGACAAGTCCTCGCCGACTTCATCGCAAAATTTATAGGAGAACATCCTTACGACCAACTCTAACCTATTGGTTAAAGGGAAAACCCCTCGGCACAAGTTGTTTGGCGACTGTTCATTGACGGAGCCTCTAACTCCAAAGGGGCATGAGTGGGCATCGTGCTGGATACCCTGAAGATGCAATCCTCGAGCAAGGAATCAGGCTTGGATTTGAAGCCTCCAACAATGAAGCAGAGTACGAAGCACTGATAGCAGGCCTACAGAAGGCATAGGCACTGGGGGAAAAGCAACTCCAAGTGTTCGGCGACTCACAGCTAGTCTCCAACCAGATAAATGGAGATTTTAACGCTAGGGATGAGAGAATGGCGGCTTACCTCACCACAGCGAAGAAATTAATGTCCAACTTCGAACAGGTCAGCGTCCAATATTTTTTCAGAGGACAAAACAGTCATGCTGACGCCCTAGTTGCCTTGAGCTCAGTGATCAATTTTGACTTGAAGAGAACAATTCTGATCGACTTCCTTGCCCATCCAAGCATTACCCACATCGAGAAACTGCCAAACATAGGTCATGTTCTCCATATTGAATCAACCCCCAGTTGGATGGACCCCTTACGGTATTATTTGAAAGATGGTGCCCTACCAGATGATAAGAAGGCCGCTCATCAGATAAGAGTCAAAGTTGCTCGCTTTCACTTATCTCCTGAGGGCAAACTGTATAAGAGATCTTTCACCGTTCCTTACCTCCAATGCGTTCACCCGAAGGACATCGAGCAAGTTCTGCACGAACTCCATGAGGGAATCTGTGGGAGTCATATTGGGGGCAGGTCGCTAGCTTTCGAGCAATGAAAGAAGGCTACTGGTTGCCGTACATGCAGAAAGATTCTGGGATATACGCTCGTAAGTGCGAAAAATGTCAACTCCACGAACCTATGGTTCACCAACCGGCCAACGACCTAAATTCACTTACTAGCCCATGGCCTTTCTCCCAATGGGGAATGGACATCGTAGGCCCTCTTCCTACCGCTGCCGGTAATCGCAAGTATTTGTTAGTCGCGACAGACTACTTCACCAAATGGATAGAGGCAGAGCCGTTGGCAAACATCAGAAACGTGGATATGATAAGATTCATATGGAAGAACATTATCACCCGCTTCGGGATCCCAGGACCATCATCACTGACAACGGAACCCAGTTCAAAAGTGGCCTCTTCCAGGGTTTTTGTAACGACCACGGAACCCATTTCAGCAACGGGCAAGCTGAAGCTTCCAACAAAACAGTGATTGACGAATTGAAGAAGCGATTGAAGCGAGCTAAATGGGCATGGGTGAGCGAACTGCCACACATCTTATGGGCTTACCGCACTACCCCACGACGAGCAATCGGGGAAACCCCATTCGCACTGACATATGGTATGGAGGCAATCATTCCCTTGGAAGCTGGCCTCCCCACCATGAGGTCCACCCTGGTCGACCAAGGCCAGAACGATGCAACATTGCTAGCTGAACTTGACCTAGCTGAGGAACGAAGAGAGTTGGCTCTAGTAAAACTAGCAGGCTATCAGCAACAGCTGGCAAGGCACTACAACAAGAAAGTCAATCCGAGAGCATTCTAAGTCGGGGACTACGTCCTGAGGAAAGTTCTTGGTAGCGCAGTAAAACCATCATATGGCAAGCTAGGACCAAACTGGGAGAAACCATTCAAGGTGATAAGTGACAATCTACAAGGAACCTATCACTTAGAAACGCTGGAGGGCAGGGAGATACCTCGAGCTTGAAACGCATCCAATTTAAAAAAAATCTACTTCTAGTTTTCTGTGTTGATCTTTTATTACAATGTTGAAACTTGCAATTCATTTCTGATTAATAAAAGATTGTTTGGCAGTGGCATTCTACAAAGTGTTGATTTTTTCTGGAATACTTTGTAATTTATGCATCTTTTCCAAGTTACAGGCTCTCCTCTTAACATATAAAAGCAGGGTATTACCCTCCTCGGGTTTTCATCATAGAACATAGACAACCTCCTAGCATTGCCCCTGGTAATATATGAAGCATTACAGAGGACCCTTAGGCAGCTGGGCCAACTCAGGTTGGTCACCAAATAATGTTTGGATAAAAAAAACCTGCTCAGATAGAACGTCCAACACCAGGTGTGTCCTCATCGTTGCCACACTTAGGCCTCAGGGAGTGTGACAGCACAACCTAAAAGGTAAAGTGGGGCAGAATGGTATCTTATAAGCATACTGGACCAGGGGATACTCACTCAATAAAATAACTCTGCCTATATTAAATCTAGTCGGCTAAGAAGAGCCCAAGATAGTCGAACAAGAAATCAATGAAATAAAAAATACACAACACATGTTTAGTCAGCAAATCATCCAAAACATAATTATTGTATTACATCATTACGTATACAAATAGTTACATGTGCTGAATAAAATAAATCCTAATGAGGATTAGGTCTCTGAGCAAAATAGTCAGCCACTTGCGCTCTTCGGCCATCATCTGGGTGAGAAGCTAATTCCTCCTCGACTTCATTTGAATCTGATTCCAATAGCTTCCTGGGGATAGCATCTATGGGGACCCACTGATCATCCCTCCTGAATAGGTTAGGCATCATAGTTGAGGGAAAGATATCATGACGATACTAGAGGACAGAGTTCCTAGGGACTTGCAACTCCTTAAGAGCACTCAACCATTCCCTAATAAAGGATAACTCCTCGACTTCCTCCAACTTCGTCGGAGCATCAATCCAACCCTGATCGTAACCATCAGCCCACACTCGTCGAGGACCTTTCTTAAACAGATGCCTCAGTAAGGTAACATCTCTTTGAAGATCGACAACTATCACATATACCCGGTGAACATCACCTCGAAGCTCAGTAATCTCCCTAGTTGAACCTCTGTCATCAGTACCAGCTCGCGGTCCAATCGATGAAGAGGAACCACGTAGAACTCGAGGAGCAATGCTAGGCGCATTCTCCTTAAGTCGCGAGACTTCTCTCCTCAGGGCATCGTTCTCTTGCTGAAGTACCTCTCCCACCTGATTAACCTCGGAGGCATCCAGGAGCTTAGCCTTCAGAGCATCCACCTCTTCTTGAACAGAAGCGCCGATTTCCTCCATCTCTTGGAGCCTGTCCTTCAGCTTGGCAACGAGCTCTGACTAGTCCTTATACTACCGATTCCTTGACGGAAAAGACTTGCATATCCTTACAAAGGCTCTGCGAACTTGATTGCTCGCATCAGGTCCAAGAATTTTTCCTAACTGAGAGGTAGCAGGAATATAATCCTCAACATCGATGAGCTACAAACCATATAAGCATTAAAAAAGCAAATAAATCAGTACGTGGAAGGGAACTGAATTTCATTTCATTTAAAGAAGGTTCAGAGTACATCAACAAATAGAAAGAGTAACTAAAATATAAAAAATACAAAGAGCTCCCTAAATAAGACAAGCTACCAACCTCAGTCTGACGTCACTGGTTGCTTTCCCTTATCTGCAGCAGCTCCAGGCACACCTCCTTCAGACGGAGCAGCCGTCATCCCCTGGTCAAGGGTAGCATCAGCAGCAATGGTCAGAACAGCAGGGGCGCCTTCATTGGCAATAGGAAGAGGCACCTCATCTACAACAGGCTTGGGACCAGGGTCGTGCTCGTCAAAGAGGGTGGAATCAATATCCACCTCGGCAGCGAGTAAGGCATTGTACCAACCCTTCTTAAAGTTGAGACAACCAATATAACCAATCTGGGCCTCAACATCCTTGTACGCTGTGACCCATCTAGCGTTGTACGAACTCTCTTTGAGGGTAGCGGCCTCAGATTCCACCTTCTTCACCTTCCCAGCAATCACCTTGTTCTCCTCTGTCTCAGCTCTTCGAGCTCCTTGGTCGCCGCCTTTTCGCTTTGTTGGCTTGAGCCAAGACGAGGTCAGAAGACTTTTTAGCAGAACTAGCAGTCTTTAAGCTGGTCTCCAGCTCGGTATTTTTCCTTTCCAGCTCAGCGTTCTTCCTCGCCATCTCGTCACGGCTGCGATAGAGGACAGTGAAATCAGACACAAACTGCAGAGAAAAGGAAAACATCAGCAAAGAAAGTATTGAAAGAAGTATTGCAAGATAAGAGAAGTAAAAACAGGCTTACCAAGGCTAGCCCCTGACTCGCCTTCAGGGCTAACTGGTCGGTCCCTATGTTTATCGACCTCTGGCGATCAGCTGGCAGCACTGTCCTCTCAAGCACTGTCGAAGCTAACCGAGGGGTAAGAGCAACAAAAGCCCCCTCAGCCAGAGCAGACACGGGCACCAGAGACTACCCCGCCTTTGTCCTCGCCTCTTCCCTCCTCTTCACTTCTTCCCTCTCCTTCTTCTCCCTCTCTATCCTCTTTCTCTCTTCCACCTTCTTCTCCTCTTCCTTCTTTTTCTCCCTCTCTCACCAGTTCCTCCTCTTTCTTCTTCCTCACTTGCTCGTGAGCAATAGTTTGGGAGACAGTGACGGCATCCCCGCTCCCAGATTTTTGCTTCTTCAACCGACGAGAAAGAATCACATTGTCCTCATCATCATCTCGGATCAATTTCTTCCTAGAAGGAGACATATCTTCCTCGCTGGAGCTACTTGAATCCCCAGAAGACTCCTGAGCCTCTGAACCCTCCTCCGAGCTGGAAGATTCTTTGCTACTTGAGCTCTCCTCACTGTAATCACCTTCAGCACCACCTCTGTTAGCCCCCTCACTCTCTTCACCAGAGTTGCTTTCCTCCTCGTCCAATTAGATTGGGTCAGCAATAACCTCTTCTATGATATCTAGCTGAGGAATGCTATCCACAGGTCGTGCGATGAAACTGGACCCAATGTTCTTGTATTCCAAAAGAAATGTAGTTAATCGAGGATGCTCACCTTCAGCTAAGAGTTCCCTGATTTTCCAAGCCTTAACCAGCTCAGCAGCTCGAATCTCGTGAAGAGCGGGTTCTGAGTTCTTTAACTTCGCTGAAAAAACAAAGAAAGAAAGATATGAGAAATACCATACACTGATAGAGAATCAATGAGCAGAACAAGAACTATGCCTACCTATATATTCTTCCCTGTTACGACGCAAATATTACGTATTCCATCCCTCGAACCTACGCATTTTAGCCCCCTCGGGTATCTTATTCCCTATATTTATGCTCGTTAACCAGACAACCTCGGATTTCTATGTTAACATATTTTGCAGGGATTAATCACCATAACAAAACAGATAATTAGTGACAAAAAAATTTATTCCCGTCGCTAAAGGTTTTGGTGACGAAATACAAATTTCGTCACCAAATGGTACACCATTTGGTGACAAAATATGCTTTGTCACGTAATAACAGACTTTTAGTGACAATTATTTATAGCCAAAGATCTTATTTTTTGTCACCAAATGACCAATTTTGTCACCTAATGTATATGATAATATATGCAAAAGGATTACCATTTGGTGACACAATTGATACACTTAGGAGACAAAATATTTTTGTCACGAAATTTTATTGTCAAAAAATTATAAATTTAGAACTCATATTTTTTTGCATTTCTCATATAGTTATTCAATCAAATAAATATTAATTATAAAATCAACTAATTTTTTTTAAATATAAAAAATATAACAACGAACTAATTTTTTTTTAAAATATAAAAATCAACTAAATTTCATCTAACATTATATTAGTAATCAACTACCATAGTATACATACTCAAAATTAAGGTTCAAAAGATTATATAATTGATACGAAAGCATTCATACAAATATCTCAAAACCATTGGTGAATTACAAAGTACCCTACATCGTTTGTTACAACACAACAACTACAAAGTAGCCTCCAAAAAACAATCCCTAAGGCATTAGTTTCTAATTTTATATTTCATAATTCTATTTCTAATCAATTACAAAGTAGCCTCCAAAAAATAATTCCCAACAAGTTTGCTAAATTCTCCTTGCATCTTCATCATCCCAAAAATAATTTTCAAAAAAACGTCCTCACAACGTTCTAATCTGCAATTCAAAAAGTTCCAAGGCATTAGTTTCTAACTTTACAAGTCTATTAAGAATTGATAAATAGAATAACATAAACTAAAAAATAATACATTGAGCTAAACACCAAAAAAATTACGAAATTCTATTTTATTTTTAATATTTTAAAAATATTGGACGAAATTTCCTTTGTTTATAGACTAAAATCACCCTGTTAAATTAAAATATTAAAAAATAAAGAAGCCAAACGAAAATCCACCCAAATACCCCTTCCGTCGATTCAAAAGATGAGGTAATAGCGTCGCCACATTTTAAAAAAATTCGACAGATTTCCCTTTGATTATAGACTAAAACCACCCTGTTAAATTAAAAAATAAAGAACCCAACGACAATCCACCAAAATACCCCTTCCGTCGATTCAAAAGATGAGGTAATAGCGTCGCCAACATTTTTAAAAAAATCGGCAAAGTTTACTTTGTTTATAGACTAAACTCACCCTGTTAAATTAAAAAATAAAGAAGCCCAACGACAATCCACCAAAATGCCCCTTCCGTCGATTCAAAAGAAGAGGTAATAGCATCGCCAACATTTTAAAAAAATTCGACAGAATTTCCTTTGTTTATAGACTAAACCCACCCTGTTAAAATAAAAAATAAAAAATAAAAAAGTCAAAAAACCCAATGACAATCCACCAAAATATCCCTTCCACCGATGCAGCAAATAAGGTAATAACATCACCAATAAAGATATTAAATAACTCAAAGGATGTAAATCCAACAATATAATTTCGATAAATTCAACATTGAAATTATTAAAACTTACCATACAGTAAATGTGGGAGGAAGGGAACCTGATGCTTTTAAAGCATCACACAACTTGTCGAATCCAAATTGACGAGCCTATAAGCGTTCCAGGCGCTCATCACTAGCGTGTAATTGTTCCTTTAACTCATGATTCGCTCTCTGAGCTTCCCTAAGGGCCTCAACTAACTCTGCGTCTCGTCGTGATGTTTTTTATTAGGTACCTTTCGAACCATGCCCAAGACCTATAATATATCCCGATTTAGTGCCAAGTACTCGATCAGCTATCTCATCGGGAGTCAAAGTTTCACTACCCTCGGAAGTACGCTCAACTTGCAACTGTTTCATCTTAATCTGTAAAACAAATCAGTATATATCATTTCATAAAATCGAAGTTATGTTATTTGTCTAATATATGTTATATTCTTACATATAGTTCCTCAACTTCGGAAGATCATTTTTCATTAGTGCAATGGGTTTTCTTGTAGAACTCAATTCGATCTAGCTCCTCATTCATCGTGAAAGACAATCATTATTATCAATATTTGTGAAAGGATCAACCTTAGAAAAAATCAAGGTTCTAAAAAACACGGGGCGTGATCGAGGCGTGGAGGTCAATTAAGCCTTAGAAGCCTAGGCGTGAAAAGGCGTTTAGACCTTTTTAATATATTTTAATATTTTTTATCCATAACAAGGCTATTAAAATATTAAAATTGTACATATCATAAATATATGTCTGAATATTTGCAAATAAAAATATTATTTGATTATTTGGAATGAGATAATGGCCCGGTTTGTAAAAAAATCATTAAAAGGCGATATCGTTTCACTAAAGCATTGTTGTTTTTAGAGAAAAAGTACGCTTTAAGAGTTTTACCAAGCATAAGGCGTCAAAATCTTAAGGCGGAGCATTTCTCCCAAGCCTCAAGCCTAAGCGTGCCTAGGCGGAGCCTAGACGGATTTTTTAGAACAGTGAAAAAAACAAATATATAAAAATATATACCAAGTGATAACGAGTTGCTACAAATGCCCTTGACCCTTGATAGTTTGCATGGCTCGATTATTCTTATTGACATCACATTGATGCTTCAATAATAGTTGAAACCAAATAAGTAAGTTATGTGTCAATTAAAAGAACGGAATTGTTATATTTTATAAATTTATTATACCTGATGCTCAGAGTTAGAGAACAAATCACAAAGGGCATTCCAATTTTCTTGACTCATATTTTTTAGCTTATCACGTCGTGCCTCTTCAATTGATTTGTGCTTTTTGAACCTTAGTCGATGTCCATATCGTGCACCCTTGCTTCGACCCATCAGTAATTTTTCGACACTATTTCTAACATAATCATCCTCTATTTTAATGTCAAATTTAGACTAAAAATTCATAATTTATGAAAATTATTATATAAAATAAATCAATTACTCAAGCACGTTTAATAACATAGTAGTTTTTACTTACATCGAGTCGTTTAAAAGCTTCTTCTTTGTCATTTTCAGACATGTCCTTCCATTTCGCAGGAACCGGGATGAGATTTCGTGCAATAATTCCCAGCTCACTTGATAGTTTAGAAGATTGCACCACATTTGTCGGCCTTCCCTTGTCCCTTGCAATTTCAATAGCAACTTCTTTCCATCCGACCTAGTCAACTTCTCAAGGCCCTTTCCTTTAGTTGGACCACGTATCCTTTTTGTCGTGGTGGACGCTGCAATTAAAGGATATATTAGTTCATCAAATACCACCAAATACAACATATAATGAGGTGAGGCATTATAAAAACACGGAATGAATATTGAATGAATGTTTAAAAAATCTGTTTAAAAAAATCTGTTGTTTAAAAATATTGAATCGAAACAACTGATTCATTAACATAACTGTATAAAAGATCTATTTAAAAACATTGTCACCAAAACCTCTTGTTAGAGAGAAAGAAAGTCTATCCCAAGACTTTTGAGTATTGTTATTATAACATTGCTCACATGTATATTGTTGTGGTAAATATATTGGGGGAGTTATGCACCTCATTTTCTCTCATGTCAGTCACCAACATGAGTGGTGAGGACATTGGTCATTATAAAGATATGTTTAGTGATCTTGGGACTAGCTATAAATCCAACCTAGGATGACTGTGAGGACACCTATGTGACACTCAGGGACGGAGGTATGTGAAGCCCAGTGGGGGTTGTAGCCCCCAGTGAATTATTCAAAAAAAAAAACTTAGTTATATAAAGTTTTGGGTATAAATTTATAAAGTTAGAAATATATTGGGCAGGGATGTAATTTTGGGAACCTTTTATAACTTAACTAAACATTTTATCCAACAACAACACAATTTATCCCTCGGCTGCTATCCCTCCGCCTCCCTCCCTCCTTAAAGGTATGTAAACCATCTCCATCCCCTGTTTTGTATTTTGGAAATGTATTGGTATTTTTTGTATTGGTATTTTTTTGAGGTAAACCATTTGTATTGTATTGGTATTTTTTGGGGTTCAAATGCAGTGGTGGTGGTGTGTTTTGAAATGAAATGGGATTTTAAATTAGGGTTTGAATTGATAGTTTAAATTTTAATTATAGGATTGAATCATGGAGAAGTATTTTAAATCACGAATGATAATAGATAATGAGATTATCATCCAACGCTTTCAAAACATGAAAGGTCGTCGAGGACAATTGTAATTGTAACCGTGCGAAAAAATTTCAATCGAATATTATATCTTTTTTTGTGTTATGCTCATTTAAATATTTGTTTATCTTTCCATTAGATTAAATAAATTTCATTGTTTTTTGTAAATAGTAAAAAAGAACCTTAAAAAAAAAATTCGGGGGCTCCCGCCCCCGAACCCCTGAAATCTAGCCCCCACTGCCTCATATTCCTGGCTACGTCCCTGGTGACACTTATGCACTGTGAGAAGGATGTTGAGGCATTAAAGAGTTGCTTCTTAAGTTGTGTTGAAGGAGATGAGTAACAGCTAATTGGGTGAGTAGTTATTCCATTATAATGAGACTGTCTTTGTCTCTCTTTCTCTTTCTCTTTCTCTTTCTCTCTTTCCCATTGCACTTGTTGAGGTCCAACACATTGTTTCCATCATTCCTAACAGCTCCAGTAACGAAACAGAAAATATGAGATACTCTTTATTATGCTTGCCACTTCCAATACACAGGTTTAACTTCATATCTCGAGATTTCACGCTTCCTTACATGCAACGTCAAAGCGTATGGGTTATTGTTCTTCCTCAATACACATACTTGTAGTTGAATTTAATTTCCTTTTTGTATTTAGAATTGAAGTGGATATTGATTATTGTAATTTAGGATAATTAGTAATTAGTATTTACCCATTAGTTATTAGAATTTAGGTAGTATTAATCTATTAGAATTAGTCTTTCATTTAAATTAGGAGTTATGAAATATAAATTAATTATGAGTGCTTAGTCTGTGTTGTATCCTTCTCTTTTATGTTTAGGCCTCAGTTTAGTTGTCTTTTCCCTTTCCTCTATTGCGTGAAATTACCAGAAATGTAAACATTCTCTTGTTTCGGGTGTTGTTTCAACTGCTAATAATGCAATATTCACCCAATTTCTCCCGCCCAATTTGTTTCCAGTATTGCTACCCTGGCAGATGCTCAGAATATGCGAGAGCTTTATAGACTAGTGCTTGTTGACACCCCACTGGCTCCATACTTCTCTGACTGTATCACATCTGATGTATCCCTGTACATTTGTTTGTCTCCCTTCTGAGCATTGCTTTTCCTGACCTCATTGAAAATTACCCGCAATTCCTATTTTCTTCATGACATAAGTTTCTTAGAAACATGTGATTTTAACAAAGAATTTAAATATTAATAGGTTGGAAAGACATTAGCTAGCATTGTGGCATATAGATCTAGATTGTAGGTTCTTATTCTGTAATATTAATTGAAGAGGAAACAAATTTAACTTCTTTATATTCACATCATTAGCATCAAGCTTATGATTAGGTGCAAGTATCAGATTAATAGTTT
Source organism: Sambucus nigra (assembly GCA_949130495.1). Lineage (NCBI taxonomy): Eukaryota > Viridiplantae > Streptophyta > Magnoliopsida > Dipsacales > Adoxaceae > Sambucus > Sambucus nigra. The sequence goes on along the minus strand of OX422207.1, from coordinate 276,530,737 downwards.
ATCATTTGTTGATATTAGAGTTAGTTGAAGAAATATCTCTTTTATTCAGTTTTGTGTCATTCTATTAGATGGTCCTCATCTCTATTTGTGACAGTAATTCTTGAATGCATGCAGTAGATGCTGCTTTGTATTATGATTTCTATAAATGATTATCTTCATATGCTTAATTTGGATATCAGAGTGTGTGGCTCAGAACCAGAAGTCTCGGGTTCATGACAGTGTTGTTTTCATATTTTAGTTACTTCATATTTAACCTTTCACTCGTATCCTTGTGTAAATGTTGCCCCCCATGTTTCTCTCTTGATCGATTACTTTCAACAGGGTTGGACGACGTGTTACACTGTATGCAAGTTTCATAAGTTTTTATGTGTGTTTGATTTATTCTTCATAAATATCGTGCGGATGAATTTGAATTCATTTTCTTTAAAGTGACGTATTAATATAATAAAAATAAACTGCCTTTAGTTTCTTGCCTGTAGTGTTGTTTTTGTTTGCAATATGAATCTGACCCAAACATAAAATCAGGAAAGAAAACCCCAAGGTAGCATCCCCTTTACGAACTTTCTAAAAGAGGTATAACTTTAAGCATTAAATTTGGGTGTGATGACGAGGCCGGAAGGGGGGGATATGAAAACTTGGTTTCATTAAATTTGATATTCGGAGAAATGTAGATATTACCAGAATTTCTGAGGCTTGTGAACTCTGAAAAATGGTTTTTACTTTGATGCACACGGGAACTATCCAAGAAAATCTATTGCAAACATTCGTAATAAGAACACGATGGAGAAACCCAGCTGTAGAAGGTGTAATGGACTTCTAAACATCACAATGGATCAACCTAAAAAGGATAAATGAATGTTCTTTATTAAGTTAAAAAGGCAATCACGTTTATTTTCCCAAAGCACGTACGCCCAAATATCAAGAGTCAAAGTACTATGAGTAGAACATAAAAGTTCATTTTCTTTAAAAATCACAAAACAGACTCAGATGTGTGAACTAAATCATAATGCCACAACTGGGAAGATGGAACAACAGAAGACAAGGCAGCAGGAATGGGGGCAGAAAAGTGGAGAATTGGAGTGCAGGTCATTAAGAGAGTAACCCCAAACTTCGAAACAAATAAAAAAATTGCACAATACTGGAACAAAAAGAATATAAGACTATTGAAAAGTGGGAGATGGAATGGAGAGCAGAGATGTACTAGTGTGCTAGAGATGTACTAGTGTGCTGTATGGGTAGAAATTCACTGCTACCTAGCATGAGCTGGTCAGTCCCTCAATAATCAGAGGGATTGTCCGGTGAAGCAGGGTGCGGATGATCAATAAATTTTCAAACAATTTGGGCAATACAATTGGATTTTGGCCCTGCAAAACAAATTAGGTATCCTAGGCTCACCATTTCTTCGCCACAAGGATTTGTCCTCTCTTACTTATGAATTCATTAATTAATCCTTTAACAGTAATTGTTACTGTAAACTGGGACACATAAGGATTTGTCCTTAACAGTTTATTCATTAATAGTTGATTCATTGAAAACTGGGAACCAATCAAAAGTGGATTTATGATCAGATGATTCATTCGAGCAGTCCCGTTGGCTGAATCAGAAGAAAAGAATGAGGCTAAGAAAAATGAGCCTCTTGTCATTGAAGAGGTAAAAAAACTGACTTCCAAAGTTTAATTCAAATTCAATCAATGCTAAAGATGATGCTCTATTAAGAGAGTTTGAATAGAAGGCATCACGTACCAGTGCTATTAACAGGGGTATCCATTGGCAACGGGTTTGAAGGTAAAGCTATTATCTGGTTTGAAGCCATTGATGGAGAGGGATTTGAAGCCAACGATGGAGTGGGATTTGAAGCGATTGGCGGAGTTTGATCGAAAGTCACCGGTGGTGCTGTGCTGTGACTCTCTTGTTGAACCAGTCTACCATCAACTCTCATCCGCTTACGTACAGGAACCATACTGCCAAACAATATATATTTCATGTTAACATACATAACAATATGCCATAATCTTGGTACAATTCTAATACAGAATTACACATAAATAAATATAAATAAATGCATTTAACTTACAAAGGGTACAAAACTATGAACTATAAATTCCACACCCAAATAATTAAGAAAATATATATAATCATAAAGAGAATACAAAGAACAAATGATGACTTACATCAGGTATGGTTCCACCTTCTCGCAGTTAGTTAAAACATACCAGTGAGTCATTTCTTGCTCTTTCTCGGAGAGGAAGTCATACGTAAATGCTCCAAAAGGTCGTACCTTTTGTGAGAACACATCAAATCCATCATCCTCTGTCTCACCGTCATAATTTCGTTCCACACGATTGAACTTAGTTTCAATCCCTTCAAGGTACATGGAACAAAATGACAAACACTCATTGGCAATGTATGCCTTCGCTATTGAGCCTTCGGGGTGGGCTTTGTTACGTAATTAGCCCTTAAGAGTGCCCAAGTACCTATTTAAAACAGACACAAAGCCCTAACTAGATGTTAAAGAAATATGTAACCAACATAAGGCGAAAGGAAAAATGAGAAAAAAAGAACAAACTATCACCTTTCAATTGGATACATCCACCTATACTGCACCGGGCCTCCAAGCATTGCCTCTTGCGGTAAATGAACCGCTAGATGGATCATTATATCAAAGAATGCCGGTGGGTAAATCATTTCAAGCTTACACAAAATCAAGACAATGTCGGTTTCTAATCTTTTTAGTTCTTCGGCTTTTAAAGTTTTAGAACACAAGTCTTTGAAAAACTTGCCAAACTCAACCAATGTAGTATATACATCCTTCGATAAATACCCATGAACACCAACAGGAAGCAATCGTTGTAAAAGAACATGACACATGACTTTTTAACCTTGACACTTTGCCATCACTTGTGTTAACACACTGGGAGATATTAGAAGCGTATCCATCAGGAAACTTCACTGATTTTATAAACTCACAAAATCCTATTTTTTCCGACTTAGGCAATGTGTAACATGCTTGTGGCATCTTATACGCATCACCATGCGGCTTCAAATGTAGTTCCTTCCGTATTTTCATATCCTCCAAATCTTGTCTTCCTTTATAAGTGTCCTTTGTCTTCCCTTCAATATCTAGTAATGTTCCCAACACATTTTCGCATATATTCTTCTCAATGTGCATGACATCTAAGTTGTGACGCAACTTTAGTGTTCGCCAATATGGCAATTCAAACAATATGCTCTTCTTAGCCCCATTCAACTCTTCCGGCATACGCTTTCTCTTGCGATTATCTCCATGCTTCCCTGGTTTACAATCTTTGACATGATCAACTGTCTCAACACATCATCCCCATTTAATTCCATAAGTTTCAATCGATGCTCAGGCAACCCATCAAACTTTTTACTCTTTCGCCATTTATGATCGGTTGGTAAATATCATCGATGGCCCATGTAATAGATCTTATTTCGTAACTTATGCGAAGAAGTATGCTCATTACAAATTGGACATGCCATGTAATCTTTTGTGCTCCACCCAGACAAATTAGCATATGCAGGAAAATCATTTATAGTCCATAAAACTGATGCATGCATTCGAAAGCTATTTCCTGTAGATGCATCATGTGTCTCTACACCAACTTCCCACAACTCTTCCAGTTCATCAACTAGAGGCTTTAGATACACATCTATATCTTTACCTGGTGCAGTAGGACCTGGAATAAGCAATGCCAACATAAAAAATGATTCCTTCATACATAACCAAGGAGGCAAGTTGTAAGGCATAAGTATAACCGGCCACATGCTATATGAGTTGTGCATGTTACCAAAGGGATTAAACCCATCACTTGCCAGTCCAAGCCTTACATTTTGAGAATTTTGTGAAAACCATGCATGCTCCTTATCAAATTCCTTCCAAGCTTTAGAATCAGCCGGATGTCTCAACTCATTGTCATTATCTTCGTGCTTCTCTGTGTGGCACCTCGTATCATCAGCCGTTTTCTTTGACATATATAATCTTTGGAGTCTTGGTGTTAATGGAAAATAACACAATACCTTGTGAGGCATTTTTTTGCCATTGTTATCATTAATTTTCCATCTAGACTCCCCACATATTGGACATTCTTCTATCTTTGAAATCCTTCCAAAATAACTCACAATCATTTTTACAAGCATGAATCGATACATATCCCAAGCCCAAATCACGCAACATGTTTTTTGCTTCGTAGTGAGACTTAGGGAGCGTCTCACCCTCAACCAAAGATTTTTTGAACAAATCAAGCACCATGTTGAATGATTTGTTGCTCCATCGGTTCATAACTTTACAGTGAAGCAACTTCACAAGAAATGATAGTGTCGAAAACTTCGTACAATGAGGATACAATTCACGTTCAGCCTCTTGCAATAACTTGTCAAATGTTTTTGTTTCCCCTGTAATATTTTCTCGAGGATAGCTATTATTAGATTCCACATGAATGGATTCATGGAAGGTGCCCCTTTGAATGTCGTCCAACATATCATATATTCCATCACATCCTTCTTCATGACATGGCATTTCATCGTCATCATTAGAGGCACAAGATCCCCCTAAATAAGTGTCTTCTCCATGATGAATCCATCGAGTATAGCTCGTAGAAATCCCCTTAAAAAATAAATGGTCCTCAATTTCGTCAATAGATCTAATATCGATATTCAAACAATCGATGCATGGACATCTAACATCACTTGTTTGGCCCATATGTTTCTTAACATACTGAATGAAAGATCTAACCCCGGTCACATATTTCTCGCAGAATCTATTAGTTTCTTGGATCCAACTCCGATCCATCTCCATTTTAGAATCCTATGAAATAATTTAGCAAACATGTTATACATAAATATAATATATTAACATGGCATTAACCTTACCTATTAGCAAGTATATTATACAATAACCTTTGGGGAAGGCGATTCTTACAGATATAAAGACAAACAATTAGGTACAGCATCGCAAACCCTAAGGTACAAAAATGTGTTGTCACCTAAACGAATAACTAAAAGGTTTTGAAGCTTACAAAAAAGTGTGTGTGTCGCCCATTGTAAATTTCATTCTTATATTAATATTTTAGTGTATATGCTATTTTATAGTTTTTTTAATTAATATTTTCATTTAGTCCTTTACAATTTTTGTTTGGTTTTAATTCTATTTTTTATTTTTTTCCCATTTTTTCTATTCCCACTCAATTTTCCCATTACAAAATACAGTAGGCTTAAAACGTGACACAAGCAGGTCTTGTCAAAAAAATAAGGGCAATAGGTCTTTAACAAAAACAAGTAAAAATTGGCTTAAAAACAAGTAAAAATAGACTTAAAAAATTGAAGTCAATGTTTTTTTTTTAGAAAAGAAGCATAGACATTGCCCACAATTAGAAAAGTACCGTATACTTTTCCCACAATTAGATGCAGGACCTGAGAGCAAACAATCAGACAAGCTCAACAATTGCAAATTAGGCAGAGAAGATGAAATCGCAAGAACTAAACTAAAATCAAGAAATCGCAACTAAACTAAAATCCAATGACGGAGCAGGAGGACTTAATCAAAAATACAAATCGCACAGCAGGAGGATGAAATCGCAAGAATAACTTTTAAAAAATACCGGATGATGACCTGTGGTTGTCGGCGACGGCGTTACTCGAACGATTTACTTCCCTTCTCTACTCAAAGCCTATGCGAGGTTACTCAATCGCCTTAGAGAAGGCAGACGAATTCCTAGGGCTAGGGTTTGATCTACACACAAATCTGCGCGGGGTTGAGGGGACATGGTGGATAGACTATTTTCGGGTGTGATGTATTTGGGAACGATTTGGGGTTTAGAAAGAAGATATATTTTGTTAATTTTTGTAGGGAAATGCTATGTGTCCCAAAAGATTCCCCAAAATCGTCCCCAAATAGCTTTAAGGGCTCGTTTGGTTCGAGGTTTGGCAAAGGAATGAAAATTCATAATTCCAGGAATTCTAAGTTCCTGGAATCTTCAATTCCTTTTCATTGTTTGGTTCAAGCAGGAATTCCTTTTTCCCGCCATCTAAAATCCCTTCTATGTAAACTGTTAAAAAGATATTAAATATATACTATTTTTTGAAAAAGTTTTAAAAAACGTGTTTTGTTACACTTTTATTTAAATATAAACAGTTTTTAGTAATTTTTTTAATTCTTTAAAAAAAAATAAAGTTGTAAAAAAACAGTTTTTAAATAAAAACAAAAAAAAGTTTTTGAATAACTTTTTTTATTCATCTTTCCTGAAAAATAAAGTTGTCAAAAATGGGTTTTTTTTTCGTTTTTTTCCTTAAGCAAAAAAATAATTTTTTTGTTGTAAAAATACAGTTTTTTGAATGTTTTTATATTTCTAATAAATAAAAAACAGTTTTTTTAATGTTTTTATTAGAAATATAAAAACATTCAAAAAACTATTTTTGTACAAAAAAAAAATGCAAAAATAAAACTGTTTATATATAAAAACTGTTTAACAAAACACATTTTTTAATGTTTTAAACAAATAGCACATATTTAAAACATTAAAAAATGTGTTTATTAAACATTAAAAAATGTGTCTATATAAATAAAAATGTGTTTATATATTAACATATTAAACAGTTTTATTTTGTATTTTTTTGTTGTTGTACAAAAACAGTTTTTTGAATGGCGAAAAACATTTAAAAAACTGTTTTTTATATATTAGAAATATATATTAACATTTTATTTAAAAAAATCAGTTTAAAGAAACATTTAAAATATATTTTTATAGTTTTAATCTATAAAACACTTATAATATATTAAAAAAATGTTTATATATGAAAAACAGTTTTAAAAAACACGTTTTTTTAACTTTTTAAAAAAATAGTACATATTTAAAACATTTTTAATAGTTCATATAGAAAATTATTTTTTAACTTTTTTATTTAAAAAAAAAGAGTTTTAAAAACATTTAAACATTTTTGTAATATTTTTATATATAAAAATTGTTATTAAAGAAAAAATGTTATTGTATAAAAATGTCATTCTTTTTTTTATATATAAATGGTGTAAACTATTTTATTTCCTATTAAATGAAGTGAGAGAACGTCACTTGAATATGAGATAATGAATCATTAAATGAAGTGAGAGAACACTTCTTAAAAGACCATGTGATTGGACGACATCAAAACTTGATGTCGTTGAACACATCAAAAAAAAATTCGAGAAAGAGAGAGTGTGTATGTGTATGTGTATGTGTATGTGTATGTGTATGTGTGTGAGAGAGAGTGTTTATGTGTATGAGAGAGATAGAGAGAGCATGTGTGTGAGTGAGAGAGAAAGAGAGTGTGTATATGTATGTGTGTGCGAGAGAGAGTGAGTATGTGTGTGATTGTGTGTGTGTGTGTGTGTGTGTGTGTGTATGTGTGTGTGTGTGTGAGAGAGAGAGAGAGAGAGAGAGAGAATGTGTGTGTGTGTATGAGAGAGAAAGTGTATTTATGAGTTTATGTGAAATGGTATTTTTGTCACACCACAAAAGTAAGATAATATGTCCGGGAATATAGGATTACCCCCATTTTAGAGGGGAAAGGAGAATCCAATTTCGTGGGAATTTTAAATTCCAGGAAATCTAAGTTCCCCCTTAAATCTCCAACCAAACATTGTAATTCTAAATGAGGGGAATTCTAAATTCCAGGAATCCTAAATTCCCTTTCCAAACCTCGAACCAAACGAGCACTAAGTGTTATACCTTGTGGTATGGGTCCCGCCAGGGCACAACTCATTAATGCTATTTGGGGGAGATTTGGGAGAGTTGTTTTGTACCCATAGCACCACTCATTTTTTAAAGGAATAAGTGATGAAATATTATGTCACCAATTATTTTAATTTTTTGTGATAAACTAATTTGTCACAAAATGTATAGTAATTTTGTCGCTAATAGATGAATGGAACATTTTGCAATGCGGGAATGCGCGCGCCAAAATTTTAATGAATATTTGGTGACAAATTTTATTATTTCGTCACAAATTAAATATCAGCACACTCAATTCGTGACGAAATTAATTTTCCTCTAAGAAAGATTACTTTTTGTGACAAAATTAATTTTGTCCTAATTTTTTTTGTTACTGATAAGACATTCTGTTGTAGTGAATTGAGCTTTTATAGGTATTTGGATGCTAAGTGTGAAGTTCGGATGCATTCCGCTCGATTTTTGTACGTGATCGCACGTTTAAGGGTATTTTAGTCTTTTCACAACTTGGGCAACTGGCCCAAGATCACACGGAAGTTGTAGCCCTCCTTGCAAGCTTCGCGTGGCCACGAACGGTGCACCAATCCGATTCAGAATGAAGAAGTTACGTTGATTTCAGCGAACGGAAAATGCAAATAACCAAAACAGCATGCAACTTGGCTCACCCCTGCTTGACCGATCGATCGATCCTTCAGTTTTGCCAAATCGTGGGGAGATAGTGGGTTTCAATTTTGAACATCGATCGATCGAGCCCAGGGGATGGATCGATCAATCCCCTGTTTTCTGCAGATATTTTGGCCTTTTCTTTTCTCTTTTCTTTTCTAATTTAATTCCTTTTACTATATAAAGGATTTTTTATGTAAAAAGAGATATAATTCGTTTTAGGTAGGATAGGTTAGGGGTTTGGAGGTTTGAGAGCTCATTTCTTCATTTCTTTTTGGATTGACACTCAATTGGGCTTGTAATTTGTGCTACCATCTTCCATCTCCATTAATATAGTTGTATTTTATTAATTCTTTCTTTATTAATTAGGTTTACATGCTTTGTTAATTAGTTTACATGCTTTGATTTACTTGTTTTCTAGTATAGATTTATCGCGTTTATTTATCGCATTTTTAACATATTTTCTAGCTAATTTAGATTAGGTTGTGTTTAGATGGAACTCACTCGAGTTGACGCGTTGCTTGGCTTTGGTGATGGCGTTTACGGGTTTATTTCGGGTGGGTGCGTTGTCCTAGTTATTGCCCCTAGGAGATTTGACGGGGCATATCATGTATGTCCCGTGCTTGCGACCTTTCGTGCGTAATTTTCGGGATATTTGTTGACGCCAAAATCTTATTAGGCTTTTATGCGGATTTAGGGGCGTAACAACCCTTTATTCAATTAACTGTCGAAACGAGACGCATTCGTAATAACTCGTCAACCCATGTATCCATTTTATACAAATTAACTCGGGTGAGGGATATTCGACGCAACCTATAGTTTTATTCGCTTTGTTAATTTAGTTTCATTTTCCCTCGCCTAGATTAATAGTTCCCTTTTATGCATCTTTTTACTTTTTAGTTTGTAATTCACCTTTTTCACTTTTATTTAGGAATATTAAATCATATAAATTCTAGCAACTCGTCTTAGTGGATCTTTCGATACCCGACTTATCGCTAGACTTTTCCCGCAAGTGTAGTCGTAATTTAGGTTTTTGTATTGAGGAGGTGAACAGAAAACAACGATCAGCGTCTGACACGCGCTACTTTTCGCCCTCGATCAAAATGGCGCCGTTGTCGGGGATGAGTTTGTTTTAGACTTTATTTGATTTAGTAATTCGTAATATATTCTTTATATTTGTATTATTTGCTAATATTTTTGCAGGACTTCCACATTTGAGCACTTAGAAACGCTCAATTTTTTTCCGCGTGTATTTACTTTGTGGAATTCGCCTTTTCGAGCCATTTTTGTGGTATGCATGTCCTATTCCAATTCTTTCGATAAACATTGTTATAATTCTCAAAATTCCTGTAATTCTATGACTTTCGGTCAATACTTAGAATCCCAAAGAATTTCAAATTCAAATATGACTTTGGGCGAGTATAACGAAAGTCAAAACTTGGGTTATTGTAATTTTGATGTTGATGATAATGATTTTTGGCAATTGCTTCCTTATAATAGGAATTTTGAAACGAATTGCAATAGTTTTCAAAATTCCTATAATAATGAGGTTTCGTTTAATTCCGATGGTAATTTTCAAAGTTTCCATTTTCATGCATCCGCACCTCAACCTATGACTTTCAGTGAGGGTTTGCGTATATATGAAAATGAGAAAATTGAAAATCGTTATCGGGAAGAAAATCGTTTGTGGGAACATGAGTTGGATTTATTATTTGAGTCCAACGACGATTTTGCTTCCGAGACTTTCGAAGTCGAGGAATGTTTTAAACCAAATGAGGTACTTGTGCCTACTTTGGAACAAACCATTCTAGATTTTGCCCATTGCATAATAGATTTTGAAAGTGAGGATGAAAATGACGTAATATCTATTTGCAATGAAATGATTTTTTCTTTGTCCCCCAAAGAAGAACATTTCATTGAAAATGATATTATTTCCTTCGAAACTCAATCTTCATGCGATGATGATTCATCTCATGAGTTTGAATTTTTTCCATCCCCATTTTCATGCTCTATTATCACACCGTCACAAGTACCCAATGATTCGGTTTCAAACTTTAATGTTTTAAACCTTTTCGCCGATGAGGAGTACTTGCTCAAGTCGCCTTCCACAATCGCATCTTTGCCTTTGTGTGCGCCACATCCCATTCAAATTTTAAAATCCTTGGGAGGATATTCGACTTTTCTTGGTCCCCACATGTTTTTGTCACCCGTTCAATCCAAACCCCCATCGTCCCTCCAAAAATTTTAATTGGCAATGGTTCATTTCTTCCGCCTTACACATGCCTTCCGTTGTTAAAACGGAATCCATATTTTTTGAAAGGCATGCTTGTATGTGAGGGTACACCGGTTATCCTCCAAAGTCAAATCATTTTCACAGTGGACCCTCAACTATTTAGACTTCTAGTGTATAGTTAGTGTGAAGCCTAAATAGTAGGTTGTATATAGTTAGCTTTTTATTCTTTTTATCTTTTCTCTCCTTTTTATTTTAGTCTAGTGTAATTGGTTAACTTTTTGTTATTTTTTTTACTATGCTCGGTACTAACTTGTTTTGTAGAATCATCGGACTTGCACTTTTCGGAGATCGCTCCATTTTGGGTAATATCGGTATTTTCCTCTCTTTAACTTGGTTCTTAAGTTACATTGAGGACAATGTCAGGTTTTAAGTTGGGGGTGTGGGATATTCTATCCATTCATTGGTAGTGTCCATGTGTTTTGCTCACATGTTAGTTACTTAGTATGCTTTTCTTAGAAAAATTGAAAATTTCAAAAAGATTTTCTTTATTTTTTTCTCCTTTTTTGGGCATTTTTCCTTTGTTTCCGATGATAAATTTCAATAATTGTCCGATCCAATAAACAACCCAATGATGCATGTTCTCGATTTTAGAAGTTATTAGACTTTAGTCTCACTTATTGATATTATGAATAACTTCATAAATTAAACTTTAATCCCATGAGCACATGCACTTTTCTTGTTATATTGATTTGGTTTAAGATTTTTATAACTCGGTAATCTTTTGTTGCATTGTACACCGAGTAATATTTGTACCTTTCGTCGTTTGTGAGTGTATACACTATTCTTTTCTCATTGAAAACGTTGAATTCATTGGTAATCTCACTATTCTTTCATTTGAACGTTCATTAATTGAGTTAATTCTTGAAATGTGTTACTTGAGCATGATTTACATATATTGTTTTAACTCGAGAATTGCGTAAACTTTATGAAATGATCATAGTCCATCCTTGTTATATCACCCATATTGACCTTGACCTCACCCTTATATGTCTACCCTCGTTAACCCCTTTGAGCCTAAATATAGCCTTTCGTTTCATAACCCAAATCCAATACCAACTATAAATTGGAGTTTTATACCATACATACACTTGTCATACCTTTGTTTGGAATGTTACTTGGGATTGAATGTTGTTGTTGTGTTGCGATTGCAATTTAGGCATATGAGAGTGTGATAAGTAATGAAAAGAAAAGGTGATGAAAAAGTGATGAAAAAGAGAAAGCAAAAAGCAAAAGAAAACAAAAGAAAACATGAGAAAAAGAAGAAAAGAAAAGAAAGAGAATGTTGTAAATATTGTGTATATAGTTTAATAAGCTTTGATTACTCCCCTCGATGATATATCTAATGCCGTTTTGGAACTTACTTTCCAATTTTGATTTTTCCCGCATTTTCCCATTTTCCCGAGTTTTCATTCCGAGCACTTTGAATCCATATAGACACCCCTTTCGTTTCGCACCCTGGCCTAGCCTACATTATAACCATATCAAAGTCCTATGTGATCTTAGGTTGATGTAATTCAAAAGTTTAAATAGTTTTGATAATCTGTGAAAATACATTTCGCCTCCTTTAATGAGCGGTATCTTTCAATGAGATTACGATTTTTCAGTTTATATATAGCGTTCTTCATTTGTGACATGTGTGCGGCCTAGTTTCCTTTTACATTTACTCTTTATGCCCGCATGTTCCGTGTGTTAGCTCCCTGTTTCGAGTGAATTCACTTGATGAGTGTAATGCCCGTGAGGATTGAATATATGCTTGCTTTAATGTTTTTTGCCAAATCACACTCCGCATGTGCTCGCTCCCCTCCCATATTTTAAGGTTTTAATTCTATAAGGTGCATTCTATAATGTCAATTATTCAGATTTCTGTGTGAATTCATTTACTTTGCTAATAATGTGTATGAAATCCTTTTCGCTATTGTTGGGCTTGTCACATGTTGGGTTGGGAATATTTTGAGGAAACCATGTGATGTTTGTGGGTATCATCCCTGAAAACCCTCATGAGACGACACTCGTCCACTAGGGTGACTTAGGGGTTTACGGGTTATTGCATATGCTAAATGCAATCGAATCGCCCGCGAAAGTGGCCGTATGCTTTTATACCATATTTCTGTACTTATCCTTCTTTTGGTTTGCTTGTAGTTCTTGTTGCATCCTATTTCATTGCTATGGACTAGCAATGTGTAAGTTAAGGGGTGTGATACGATGCAAATATTACGTATATTATCCCTCGAACTTATGCATTTTAGCCCCCTCATGTATCTTATTCCCTATATTTATGCTCGTTAACCAGACAACCTCGGATTTCTATGTTAACATGTTTTGCAGGGGTTAATTGAGCTTTTATAGGTATTTGGATGCTAAGTGTGAAGTTCAAACGCATTCAGCTCGATTTTCGTACGCGATCGTACGTTCAAGGGCATTTTAGTCTTTTCATAACTTGGGCACCTGGCCCAAGATTTACACGGAAGTTGTATCCTTTCTGGCAAGCTTCGTGTGGCCACGAACGGTGCCCGAATTCGATTCAGAACGAAGAAGTTACGGAGATTTCAGTGGATGGAAAATGCAAACAACCAAAACAGCATGCAGCTTGGCTTACCCCTGCTTGATCGATCGATCGAACAAAGGGGTCGATCGATTGATCCTTCAGTTTTGTCAAATCATGGGGAGATAGTGGGCTTCAATTTCGATCATCGATTGATCGAGCCTAAGGGATCGATCGATCGATCCCCTATTTTCTGCAGATATTTTGGCCTTTTCTTTTCCTTTCTCTTTTATTTTCTAATTTAATTCCTTTTACTATATAAAGGATTTTTTATGTAAAAAGAGATATAATTCGTTTTAGGTAGGATATGTTAGGGTTTTGGAGGTTTGAGAGCTCATTTCTTCATTTATTCTTGGATTGACACCCAATTGGGATTGTAATTTGTGCTACCATTTTCCATATTCATTAATATAGTTGTATTTCATTAATTCTTGCTTTGTTAATTAGGTTTACATGCTTTGTTAATTAGTTTACTTGCTTTGATTTACTCTCTTTCTTGTATAGATTTATCGCGTTTATTTACCGCGTTTTTAACATGCTTTCTAGCTAATTTAGACTAGGTTGTGTTTAGATGGAACTCACTCGAGTTGATGCGTTGCTTGGCTTTGGTGATGGCGTTTACGGGTTTATTTCGGGTGGGTGCGTTGTCCTAGTTATTGCCCCTAGGAGATTTGACGGGGCATATCATGTATGTCCCGTGCTTGCGACCTTTCGTGGGCAATTTTCGGGATATTTGTTGACGCCAAAGTCTTATTAGGCTTTTATGCGGATTTGGGGGCGTAACAACCCTTGATTCAATTAACTGTCGAAACGAGACGCATTCGTAATAACTCGTCAACCCATGTATCTATTTTATACAAATTAACTCGGGTGAGGGATATTCGACGCAACCTATAGTTTTACTCGCTTTGTTAATTTAGTTTCATTTTCCCTCGCCTAGATTAACATTTCCCTTTTATGCATCTTTTTACTTTTTAGTTTGTAATTCACTTTTTTCACTTTTATTTAGGAATATTAAATCATATAAATTCTAGCAACTCGTCTTAGTGGATCTTTCGATACCCGACTTACCGCTAGACTTGCCCCGCAAGTGTAGTCGTAATTTAGGTTTTTGTATTGAGGAGGTGAAGAGAAAATAACAATCAGCATCTGACACGCGCTACTTTTTGCCCTCGATCAAAATGAAAGGTGTGTTCGTGTAAGTACCCGGTCGTTGTTTTCGTTTCACCGCAATAATCACTCCCCATAAAAGGGAATCACGTGTCTCCCAGACCTTGACCCTTCAGTATGGGGACGAAACTGTCAATTAATGGCAATAAACCCCTCATACTAGTAGTTCTTGTGGTTATGAGGTAGATTTACTACTAATACCCTATCAGTACTCCTAATTTTGAGGTAAAGAAGACCAAAGCTTGTTCGAGAAAAAGAATAGCAATAGCAGATTTCAGCAAGCCCTAAATTGGTGATTAATTCTATGCACACCATTGACAATTTTCCAAACATTTGGCGAGCACTATGCATTAACTATATAGAAGTAATTAAAAAAGTGCAAAAAACAAGCGATTTGGGGGAAAAGTAAGACCCCCTTGGGATAATAAAAGAGCATGTATCCAGTGGCCGTCCTCAATATCCCAGACATTACGAGGAACAGGGGCACATTCAATGTCTACCCAGTTTGGAATATTGTAGAACTTCCTAAACTCAGTTATCGACCTATTGCCTATTTTCGTCATCAGAAAGGAAAAACCCTAATATCGAATATGAAGAAATTTTAATAAAAAAAGGAGTGTGAAGAACTTACGAAGTAAGAATCAGCTTGAGACAATGCAAAGCCGCAAGCAGGGAAGATGAGAAGATAAGGAAGAAGCTTGAAGATGGAAGACGAGACCTGAAAGTGATAAAGCAACAGTGAGAGGTTGGAGAAATATAGAGAGCGCAAAGAAATTTGAAGCGACGTTAGGAAATGGCCTCTCCAAGCTGTTTTAAACCTTCTAATCATAACGCACAGGGAACGAAGCAATCTGCCGCCTAAATCGATTCGAGAAAGACATTTCAATCCCAAGGTGTCACGCGATTCAAAAAAATGCCACTAAGGCTATTATTTAACATTATTGAGCCCAAATTGTGACTCAAAAATTTTAGGGGCAATTGTGGGTATCTCGATTAAACATTCCAGCCCAGATAAGTAGCCCGCTTTAGTCCGACCAAAAGTCTGTAGGCCACATGCATAACTAATTCAGTTATGACCCATTCAACTCCTAAAATCTATCACGAGATATTATAGGGAGTTATGGGCTAATGTGGAGGAGTCCAACACCCCCACTATTCGAGAAACAACATCATATATTAAACCATCAGCTCGGGGCGAAGGGCATTCAATTTTTGTAAACACTCCCACGGAATAAAGAGAAATAAAATACTGAGAGCACTACCGTGGACGTAGGCCTTCTTACCGAACCACGTATATCTTGTGTTGTGTGTGATTGTTATTATTTCAAGTTCTTTATTTATTCTGGTGATTGCCTTTGCTTATTATTTTGTGTTGAGTTTAATTGTCACCACATAAGCATTGATGTGGAAGCTATCAGCATTGTGGTTTTAAAATTAAGACCTTCCTAGATGGATCTGATCAAGGACTACATTGATAAAGGCTTACTGCCATTCGAGTATAAAGAAGCTAGGAAATTGAGATATAAAGTAGCTAATTATGTCTTGGAGAAAAGAATTTTATACAAAAGGGGATACACTGTCTCCTTGCTTCGTTGTGTTCATCCATCCTAAGTACAAGACTTGATCAAGGAGGTGCATGAAGGTTCACATGGAGCTCATTCAGGCGGTCGATCATTAGTACAAAGAATAGTCATACAAGGTTAATATCGACCGATGATGAAGGCAGATTGTGTTTCTTTTGCTAAGAAGTGTGATAAATGCCAAAAATTTGCTACTATCCATAGAAGACCGGGGGCTACCCTAACTCACATCACTTCTCACTGGCCGTTTTCTATTGGGGGATAGACTTGGTTGGTCCATTATCGACTATCAAAGGAAGGTTTAAGTATTTGGTTGTAGTAGTGGATTAATTCACCAAATGGGTAGAGGCTGAGCCTTTGGTTGATATACCCTATTAGAGGTTTTTTCAGTTTATATGGAAGCATATCATATACCGCCATGGGATGACTTATGCTTTCATCACCGACTGTGGTACCCAGTTTAACAATGATGAGTTTGAGGAATAATGTATCCAGTCAGGGATTTAAATGCTTCATTCAGCACCCGGACATCCATAGTGCAATAGTCAAACAAAGATTACTAACACGACTTTGATTGATGAGTTGAAGAAAAGGTTGGATAATGCTTAAGGAAATTGGATCAACGAGCTGCACAGTGTCCCGTGGGATTATAGGACTATTCCAAGAATAACAACAGGGGAGACTTCATACATGCTCACTTTTGGCACCAAGGCAGTGGTACTAACTGAAATAAGTTTGTCGACTCATAGTATGTTGAATTTTAACTCCCCAAAAAGTGATCTCTTAAGGTGACTAGATCTAAATATGGTTGAAAAAGTAAGAGAGGTTATTGCAATTCGAATGGTTGTTTATCAACAAAGGAATGTTAGGTTCTACAACCAGAGGGTGAAGCCGAACAACTTAAAATAGGGAGATCTTGTATTTAAGAAGGTAATCCAGAAGGGAGACAAGTCGGAGCCAAATTGGTATGGTCCATACCGTATCTCGACAGTTATTTAGACTAGGAATGTATCACCTGGAGACACTGGAAGGAGAAGAATTTAAGAATCCCTGGAAGGTCGATCACCTTTGCAAATATTATCAGTAATTTTGATTCGATGTAATTGTTCATTCTATTTAATGAAGCTGCATGTTTCTACCAATTATGCTTCTTTTTTATTTTTTTTGGAGTACGGTGATATGACACCTGTGACTAACTAACTAGTAAACAAACTTTTCTAACTTCAAACTTTTCCAACTACAAAAAGGTTTTTTCTAATTCAAACTTTTCCAACTTCAAAAAAGTTTAGCTTAGAAATTTTTTCAAACTTCATGTATGATTTCGTCTTCGAAAAATGAAGAACAAGAAGTCAGTAAAACTTCATGTATGACTTAAAGTTAAACACAAGAGGTTTTACCCGATCTAATTAAACATAGGAATAACTATACATTCTCAACACACTTGGTCGGCAATGATAACTACAGTTTTATCTAAGTGCATTAGTCGAATCTAAAGCATTAAAAATAAGTTCAACCATGAACTCAACACTTATCATTTAAGCAGATTACCTAGTTGGCAAGCCGATTAAACTAATCAAAAGCTTAAATAAAGATGAAAATGGATAAAAAACATACATGTTGAAAAATAAATT
Organism: Sambucus nigra; assembly: GCA_949130495.1. Classification (NCBI taxonomy): domain Eukaryota; kingdom Viridiplantae; phylum Streptophyta; class Magnoliopsida; order Dipsacales; family Adoxaceae; genus Sambucus; species Sambucus nigra. The sequence continues at coordinate 276,513,137 of OX422207.1, read as the reverse complement.
AATTAATCACTCTATGTCACAATATAAAGGTTTGAAAAATATGAAATATAATATAAAGGACGTTCTCCTTCAGCTTTGCTCATCCCAGTAGGAGGCTCTTTAAGGTTTCTCAGCAAAGTTATAGATCTAAAATCTATTATTTTTTAGCACGCCTGATGTTAATCGGCTGGTCCAATAAATGTGGGGTGCGAATATGTTCCTCCTCTTATTAAAAGGTCATAATCTCCAATGTATTTTCTGACTAGGCTTTGAGGAATGGCATCAGTTAGAATCCAGTTAACATCAATCTTAAATGGGTGGATCAGGGTAATTCAACATCCCTGGATCATGCCAGTACTATAAATCATTTCCCTCGAGTATCTTAAACAATCCCAACAAGTTCAACCAACCTCATTTATACCCTTTCGACCTAGCCTACTCCATGTGTTTATCCAAATAGGTTAATGCTTCATCATACCTATCCATCCAAATAGCCCTGGGTTGCTCATAGAAGTGGATAGCCTGTCCTGGAGTTTTTTTATGGCCTTATCCTTCTCCTGTAATAAAATAACTTGGTCGGCTAAGGTCTTCTTAGTTCTTTCTTCATATACTGTTGGTTGAGCAACTATGACTTGCCTAAAAGATTGGCCAGATTTATTTTTCTCTTCCATAAAGTCTCTAATTCTTCCTGGAGTCTGGCATTTTCCATATCTAAGAATAAGACACATTCATTTGGCCCAGTATTTGTTGTCTTATTCAAGATATCTAGCTTATTCCTCGTAGAGTTATTCTCTTTTTCTAGGAGTACAGTAATCTCCAGAGCAGTTTCAGCTTTCTTGTTTAGCACAATCTATTTCTTACTCAAAGCAGAGGTAATCTCCTGCACTTTCTTATCAAACCCCAACCTTCGCTTAAGGCTTTGTATTTAGCTTCATAATCAGAATAAAGTAGTGCCAAAGAAAGTTTGTGGTCTTGTTGCAGCTGTTCAATCATTTCATAATAAATAGTGTTGTTCGTCACAACCCTATTAAGAAGACAATGAAGATGAACATAGGCATCTTTCACTTGGTCGAAAGCATCTGAGCCGGGCAATCCCACCAACTCTTCTTCGATCAAAGCTACATGACCTGCTTCAAGAAGACTTTTGCATCGTCTCAATAGGTCAGATGTAGGAGAAACAATCATATTTTTCCTGGCATCAAACTAGAAATGTACAAGAATAAGTATAGAAGTCCAACCAAGGAAGACAAATGGTAATGATCAAACACGTAAACAACAATAAAAAAAAAACATTGGAAAGATTGAATAAAATTATTTCATTTCATTAAAGATTACAGAGGTGAATCCATTACAATGGAAAAGAAGAAGAAATAAAAAATACTTAAAAGGAAAAGGAAAAAACTAGCTGAACGGAGTTAAACCTTCTCCTTGTCCTTATTTTGCCTAGCAGTTGGCTCAGGAGGAGGTAGGTCGACATTATCCACAAGCACCAAGGAATATTCTCTAGAACCCTCCTCGTCATCGAAGTTCTCATCCAAGTTACAAGGAGTTCCTGGGTCATATCTCTGAAACATCTCAGAGTCTACTTGGGTGTCGACCTCCTTCAGGGCATCCGACCAATCCTCTTTATAGGAAAGCTTCTTGGCATACTCTATTCGAATGGCTGCAACAACAAAGGCTTTATCCCACCCTTTATTAGTAACCTTTCCTTATCTTTCTTGCTCTTGGCCTTCAAAATAACATTCTCAATGGTCACACCGTAAGTCTTGTCTTCAGCAACCTTTGCCCTACTCTCAGTTTCTCTCAATTTTAACTTGACATTGGCAGCCTTTTGTCAATTCTCTACTCCTTTTACCTTGTCCTAGGCTGCTTTAACCTTTTCCTGCCATGTCTTTCTCTCTTTCTTCAAGGCTTACAAGGATTTCTGCAAGCCCTCAAAAGCTTCTTCTACATCAGCCGAGAAAGCATGTAGTTGATCGTCCTTCTTCAAAATTTAATTATAATCCACTAAAAATTGGAAAAAAATACGTAACATCAGTACTTAAGGAGTGAAATAAGCTATAGTGAAGAGAAAAAGTGAAGAACTTACAAAGGCCAAGTTTTGGATAGCCCTTTTAACCAGTCGATCTCTAGACATAGGGGTTATCGTCGATCTATTTGATAGAAGAGTACTAGCCTTTATCAAACCCCTAGCCAATTCAAGGTTGATCACCACAGAGGCATCTTCAATTTTACCTTGCTTGACAGAGAACTTCTTGGCCAAATCTTGGTGGTCGGGTAGACCTTTCTTCAACCTATTAAAATGAGGTTCAGTAACTCGAGCTTCTTCAGTAATGAGGACTTGAGGCCTTTTCTCAGTAACCCGAGGCCTCTTATCAGCGGCAGTACTTTTTTTAGAAGGAGGGGGAGGAGACTCAAATCCAACCAATAAATTTGCGATCTTTCTTTTCACCATTTCCGCATAAAGTGAAGTGGGGATGGTAGTGATGTCAAGGGACTCAAAGGAATAAGAAGTTCCTCCTCAGGCAAGCTCTATTCCAGTCGACTCAGCAGCAGAAAAAGTAGCCACTAGTTCCTCATCTAAGTTAATGGGTGATTTAGGCAAAATAATTATAGGTCGGGCAATAAAGGAAGTGATAACACTTTTGTATTCCAGCAGGATAGAAATTGCTCGGAGGTGCTCATATCCTACTCTTTGATGAGTAGCCCATAAATACTTGAGGTTGTCAATATTAACCTCACTTTCCTTTGGGCACTTCTTTCTGCTCTCCTCTTCACAAAAACAAGACAAATTAGTTAGTTGGCACAACATCAGACAATTAATAAATAGGAAAAGAAATTGAAAGGGCAAAGTAGGACCTATGCCACACCCTTCATAGGGGCATCTGGGTTCAGTATATGTTACCCCCTCAGGAAGGGGTCATATTGCCAATTCTTCAATACAATGCCAAAATCCAGTAGTCTTTATTGGAATCTGGCAAATTAACCACCAATGCCCTATTGACCTACCTATTCTTGAATCTGGCAGATTAACCACTAATGCCGTATTGGCCTACCTATTTTTCATGTAATAAGTAGTATCATTAGTGATTCACCACTTGTAATAGAACATCAATTAATAAATCCTAGTGTGTGTTCCATGGATTTAATTTAATTTGTTCACTCCATTTGTAACCCTCCATGTATTGGGAGCTATTCTTGCTGGAACGACGTCAAAATATTGACAAAATTGAAGAAAAAATGGGTTTGGAGGAAAGGTGATACCACACTCAGCAATGAACAAAGTGGGAACCCAATGACTCTCAGCCAAACAGTATACATCAACAGGGCCAATGATAATATCTAAACCTATCCAACTTGGATTTTTTTTCATAAACTCTTCTAAATACCTTTCATTTACGATGTACACAATGATGGAAAGATAGAAAAATCAAATAAGAGAAAGGGAGAGCTTACTGAGATTGAAAAATGATGGCAAATAGCAAATAGCAAGCAGCAAGCAGTGCAGAAGAAGAGCTTGAGAATAAAGGAAAAATCTAAGTTCAGAAAATTTGAGGTAAAGAAAAGCAGAGGAAACAACCATCCTTTTATATGTTACCTTGAAAGTAGAAAATAAATGATTAGTTGAAAGAATGATTTAACTACCGACGGTTGCACGCTTCCCAATGTGTAAAAAAAATAATGTACCCTTTGGCGGTTCATTAAAGTTCAGGTTATTTATAAAAATTCCATTAACAGAAATATTGACGAATTTTTTTACAAGTCCTGGAAGTCGGTGACCGACCAACTCTTAGACATTACACTGAGCAAAATTCGGAGTAAATACTCCATACTTTCGATTAATCATTAAGCAGGGAGCATTGGGGATTTTGTTGTATATAAAAATTACTCTCCTAAGTGGACCAATGAAAAGCAGATATCTGTCCTCCTACGTGGCAACCCAACTATCTTGGTCGGATTTGGAAACACTTAGTCGACTAGCATGTCGACCATCGCCAAAAAATTGAACCGTTAAGAATTGCAAAGGTTACTCAGGTGGAATAGTAACCAATACTGAACATCAAGAGTCTTATTTGCTATATACAGATGTAAATGCCTGGAAATATAAAGGCATTCCATCTCTTAGGCTTTTAAATCAGTATAAATGCATAATCTCCCTTAGCTCAAATGGACGATTCATTCCATCACAAGCACATCCAACACTGAGCTAAGTATAAATGCGTGATCTCCCTTAGCTCAAAGGGACGATTCATTCCATCACAAACACACCCAACACTGAGCTATTGTAATCATCTGAAATAATACACACAATGGACGTAGGCTTTCCTTATAGTTGAGCCACTTTAAAAACCTCGTTTGTTGTGTGTTTGCCTGGTTTATTTATCTCTATTTATTTGTGATTATAAATTTGGACCCATTCCATTTTTAGACATCAACATTGGTGGTTGGACTTCCTTATTTGACCTTATTGGTCGTTTTTGAGAAAAAAATTCGGTTGTTTTAAATTTTTGCCATCATATCACCCACTTCCAGGTTGAATTGTTTGATTATTTTTTTGTAGATGATCTCCTTATAATGTAGATCAAATATACCAAGTTTGGTTAAAAAAAACTCATTTTTTTATTATGTTAAAAAATAGGCACGTTTATTGGTATGTTAAGTGAAGTATGTTGGAGAGTCTGATTTTTTTTTGGGGTGTGTGTAGTGACTTTAGCATGTAATTATTTTAAACAGTGAAGGAAATATAAAAGTTACATTAAGAACCACGTAAAAACCCTATGATATTAATGTGTAAAAGGTAGCCATTATTATGGTGTGATGAGTCTAAGTGAGCCTATTAAAATATGCGGTTATTTCATAAATTCCATGAAAAATATAACGCCGACTATAGAATGATATAAACAACAATAAATAAGGTTGTACCTGTAACAACCCGCATAATTTTGGACTATTTTAATTACTTTTTGGAAAATAGAGGAAAATAAAGTTTTTGATAAAATTATTTTTATTGCTCAAATATGTTGGTTATTATTTTTAAAGGCGAGAATTTCAAACGGTTTCAAAAACGGAGTTAAAACGGATTTTAAAATGATTTTTAAATGTTTTTAACTCTTGGAGTTGTTTTGACTTCCAACTCTTCATTTCTTTGCCTTATTTAAAGGAGTCTTTTGGATTCCAACTATTCATTTCTTTGCATTATAAAAGGAAGTCGTGGGCAACCCTTTTAACCTACTTTTGACACAAATTTTGGCAGCAAATATATTTTATATTCCTCTTCTTTTTAAATATACATTGGCCTTTGAGATTTGTGAGTTCCAACCTTATATTAGAGGGGTTCTTGGGGCTATTTTTGTTAGAGGTTCTTGGGGGAGCTTCTGTAGATCTTTTGTGTTGATCTTGAAGATGTGATCATTGGTTTCTCATCATGGTTTGAGGAATGGGATTTTACACAATATGCTCCTTAAATCTCGCGAGTGTCATTATCTTTGAATTCTTGATTAATTGAACTCATATTAGAATTGATAAATTCATTGAAATCTGGAAAATAATTGTTGAAATTATTTTGATTCATGTGGTATCATTATATTGTTGATGAGCACGTTGTCATGAGATTTTAATATGGCACGGAGGTTGGGCACCCGCCAAAATTCATGTTTCCCGGGCTATGGCTTGATAAAGCATTACGAATGTGGTGAGGCTTGGTGACCCGATTAAAGTGTTGTTGAGAAATTTTAATGATGAAATGCTATTGAGATTTGCATTTTGATTTATATATTCGTACTCGTGTTGTTACGTTTTATTCATCGCTAACATATATTTGTTGAGCATCTTTCATGTCGTATTGTGTACTTCCCCATATTTTCTTTTAGTGGCAGGTTAGCACGGATTTTGGGGTGCTATGGAGATTAATTTTAGCGAGGATTGTTTGAGAAATATTTGTATTATTTTATTGTGTTGTATAGAGCATTGGTGATTTATATTATTTTAATTCGAGAGACTTGTTGTAATTGAAGAGATTGAGATTAGTGGATTTATATTATTATGGGTTTATTTAAATGCTCTATACCTTGTCACTTGTGGATTTGGATTTATTTTATCGCATTAACGCTCCGTTCGCTCTCCCCGGGCGGGCGGGGTGTTACAAATGGTATCAGAGCTTAGGTATACGGCAACCCTCGGGGCTTGGGTTTTGGGTTCATTGCGTGATTAGCAATTTTTGAAGATAGCAAATTTTTGGTGATATTCGTGATAGGCATCTAGATTAGATATGAGGAATTTATTTTTGGAGACGAAATTATTTTTGGAGATTGTTAGCCTGATTTTTGAGAGTTAGGCATTCGGCAAATTTCGAGGGCGAAATTCCATTGTTAGTGGGGAAGTGTAACAACCCGCATAATTTTGGACTATTTTAATTACTTTTTGGAAAATGGAGGAAAATAAAGTTTTTGATAAAATTATTTTTATTGCTCAAATATGTTGGTTATTATTTTTAAAGGCGAGAATTTCAAACGGTTTCGAAAACGGAGTTAAAACGGATTTTAAAATGATTTTTAAATGTTTTTAACTCTTGGAGTTGTTTTGACTTCCAACTCTTCATTTCTTTGCCTTATTTAAAGGAGTCTTTTGGATTCCAACTATTCATTTCTTTGCATTATAAAAAGAAGTCGTGGACAACCCTTTTAACCTACTTTTGACACAAATTTTGGCAGCAAATATATTTTATATTCCTCTTCTTTTTAAATATACATTGGCCTTTGAGATTTGTGAGTTCCAACCTTATATTAGAGGTGTTCTTGGCGCTATTTTTGTTGGAGGTTCTTGGAGGAGCTTCTGTAGATCTTTTGTGTTGATCTTGAGGATGTGATCATTGGTTTCTCATCATGGTTTGAGGTATGGGGTTTTACACAATATGCTCCTTAAATCTCGCGAGTGTCATTCTCTTTGAATTCTTGATTAATTGAGCTCATATTAGAATTGTAAATTCATTGAAATCTGGAAAATAATTGTTGAAATTATTTTGATTCATGTGGTATCATTATATTGTTGATGAGCACGTTGTCATGAGATTTTAATATGTCACGGAAGTTGGTCACCCGCCAAAATTCCTGTTTCCCGGGCTATGGCTTGATAAAGCATTACGGATGTGGTGAGGCCTGGTGACCCGATTAAAGTGTTGTTAAGAAATTTTAATGATGAAATGCTATTGAGATTTGCATTTTGATTTGAATATTCGTACTCGTGTTGTTACGTTTTATTCATCGCTAACATATATTTGTTGAGCATCTTTCATGTCGTATTGTGTACTTCCCCATATTTTCTTTTAGTGGCAGGTTAGCACGGATTTTGGGTTCTATGGAGATTGATTTTAGCGAGGATTGTTTGAGAAAGATTTGTATTATTTTATTGTGTTGTATAGAGCATTGGTGATTTATATTATTTTAATTCGAGAGACTTGTTGTAATTGAAGAGATTGAGATTAGTGGATTTATATTATTATGGGTTTATTTAGATGCTCTATACCTTGTCACTTGTGGATTTGGATTTATTTTATTGCATTAACGCTCCGTTCGCTCTCCCCGGGGGTGTTACAGTACCTAAGAAATGTAACAAAGTCAACCTAATGGAAATAGTAAAATGAAGACTAGTGGATACAAATGATATAATGGTCTCTAGTCACGTGCAAAGTTGGTATAAAGTGGATAAGCGTGGGTACGAGCACATAGCTCGGGCTATATTGCATGACAACAGGTACTTTCGGTACGGATGTTGGCAATGACGTTAGTAAGGCTACATAGAACACGAATAGTCGTTAGAGCTCTACCATAGCATTTTAAAAATGTATTTTTAGACATTTAAATTTATGGCACTTTGAACAACTTTTTATTCGGGTTTTGGGCCATGTATTGTAGTAATATAGGAGTTATATGGTTTATTTCCTCATTATTAGCGTTGTTGGATTTAATGGAATTTTTCAAAATAAATATTGCTAATTAATTAAATTACTTAAAGTGACAACCTTTTTCCTAAATTATAGCCTACTAATTACGCTATATTCCTTGTAAAATGGTGCAAGTTAAAGCTTTTTCTTAAATAATATAAATTGGACTCCCCCCCTAACACCTTGACTCGGGAGCGGACTGACCCAACGGTAGACCAAATTCGGATCGAGGCGTTATACATAATATAGTCATTTTGTTGGGAGCAACAAAATAACATTAACGCATTTTAGAAGAGGATACTAGTATTAAACTCCGTGTGATGCGCGGGTGAGGTATAATTCTTATGTATGTACAACGCATAAACAAAATGGAAATATTTAAGTTGAATACAAATTTTATTTTTTATAGTTATTTAAATATCTTTAATGCAACTATAAAATAAACACTAATTAATAGTAAGGTATTTTATTTTAAATTTTAAAAATAAAAAGACGTGTTGCTGGAGAAACATAAGAGAGTTTTTCAAATATAAAATAATCAGTCATATGAAAATACCTTATGTTAATATTTTTATCAACATAATCCAAACTATTTGAGATTAGTAACATGAGATTAGTAACAATACAAACTCCCCACAATTACATCTACGTGAGAAAAAAGGTTACAACTTAATAATAACCATATAACCAACCGAGCCACAAAAAATATTAGAAATTAATAATAGTACAAATCACTAAGCACCTTACAGACACCATTTTTATATTATGAGATTCGATATATTAGATTTCTCTTTTTCGAGATCTTGGGCATGCTTTATTTTGGCAATGACACATTTCTCGGTCAAAAATATTTTTTGGCCCACAGGGGCATATATGTGGAGAAGCTATTTTCTCAATTTCCCTTTTCCTCTCACTATAGTTGTAGCTACCGTGGAGATAATTATATTCAACACAAATAAATGAGAAAAGCACAATCACCAAGGAAAATAAAGAACATGAAATGCCAATCACACAACACAGTATGCATGTGATTCAGCAAGAATGCCTACGTCCACGGTGGTGCAGTCAGTATTATTTCTATATACTCCGGGGAGCATTTACAGAGAATACAGTGCATGCCTCTTGCCCCAGGCTTAGATTTTTTTTATATACATGTTTATCTTTGGGGAGTGGGGGTGTTGGACTCCCCCACATCCATTCTTCTCTCCTGGAATATCTCTATACGAGATCCTGGGAGAGGACTAAGTTGTAACTGTATTTAATTAAGGTGAGGGATCCAGACTTTAGGCCGTTTTTATTAGGATACTCGTCCGGGCCCATGATGGCAAATTCGGGTACCCACAATTGCCCCTAAAGTTGTTGTGCCAAAATTTGGGCTCAATAAATTTAAATGATTTGTCATAATGACACTTTTGTGAATCGTGTAAATCTTCCCAAAGTCGAGAACTGATTTAGGCGACAGTTGCTTCGTGTCCTGTGCGCGATGATTGGGAACATTTAAAAGTTATTTGGAGCAGCGTTCCATAGTTGTCGTTTCAAATCTCTTTGTGTTCACTCATCTTCTGCGAGTTTTAGCTGATGTGTCCTCTTCTCCAGGCCTTCATTTTCTTCGCTTTTAATTTCCCTCATCATTTGGCCTTGTGATTTTGCATCGTCCAAGTCAGTCTCTCATCTCGTAAGTCCTCTTTGCTCTCTCTTTGTGCTTTATCTGTTGAATTTTCTCTGAATTTGCAATTTAGGGTTTACAAATGTCAAAGATAGGTAATAGATCAATGTCTGAGTTCAGGAAGTTCTATAATATCCCATAATGGGTAGAGATTGAGTGCGCCTCTCTCCTTAAGAATGTTAGAGAGATAGAGGGTGCTCATTGGATTCATGTTCTTTTGCTTTCCCAAGGGGGGCTTACTTTTCCTCCAAATAATTTGTTTCTGCATTTCTTTGGTTATTTCAACATTGTCCTTGCACAGTGTTCGCCTAACATATGGAAGCTAATCAATGGTGTCCATAGAATACATCAACTCTATGGCACTAAATTAGGGCTCGCTGAAGTTTGTTTTTGTTATTCTTTCGCTCGAACTAGCTCTGGTCTTCTTTACCTCAAGGCCAGGAGTCCTGACAGGATATTAGTAGTAAATTTACCTGATTCCCACAAGGACTACTGACAAGATGGATTTCTTGCTAGGAATTGGCAGTTCTCCCCCCAGATTGAGGCGGTGAGGTCTGATAGATTCACTGCTCCCTTTTATGGGGAAGAGTACATAGGTAGTCCTTGCTCTGATTTTTCGATCTTCTTGTTAATGCGTGATTTTTCTCACACTTTCTAGTTTTCTTTTTAGCGAGGACAAAGAACTTGGAACCTGCCCTTAGCGAGGTTCGAGCTTTCGAGCTGATTAAAACTTATAATATCAGTGAACCTTTGGTTGACGGTGAACATCCCCGGTCTGCTGCTTTCCTGCTCGAGTACAAGAACATTAGACCAATTTTATTGCTAGGCCCGTGGATATCATTCCTGACTTAGATACTTCTGAAGAAGCTGCTGATGATCCCATTCAGTTGGACGAGGAAGATAGCAGTTCTCAGGTTGATATTAGAGAAGGTACTGAAGGTGGATCTGGTGAGGAGAGCTCCAGCAGTGGCAGTTCTTCCAGCTCAGAGGAGGTTTCTGAAGCTCGAGAGTCTTCAAGTACATTTAACAGTTCTAGTGAGGAAATGGTTCCCCCAAGGAGAAACTTGATCCGTGATGATGATGATGTGCTTCTCGCTCAGAGGTCGAAGAAGCATAAATTCAGCAATGGGACTGTTGCCACTAGTTATCGGTCTGCTGCTCAGGAGCAGGAGAAGAAGAGAAAAGAAGAAGAGCAGTTGAGAGATAGGAAGAGAGAAGAGGAGAAAAAGAAGACTGAAGAGAAGAAGAAGGTTGAGGAAAGGAAGAATGTAGAGAAAGAGAAGGAGAGGGATGAGGAGAGGAGGAGAATGAAAGAGAGGACGAAGGCTGGGCAGGCCTTAGTTCCTGTGTCTACATTGCGAGAGGGGGCCTCGATTTCCATTTTCCTCAACTGGCCCCTGCGCTGCTCGAGAGAGCAGTCCTTCCTGCTGATTGCCAAAGGGCGATGGGGACTGACCAGTTAGCCTTGCAAGCGAGTCAGAGGCTAGCCTTGGTAAGTCTGTTTCTCTTTTTTTAATGCTTGTCAAATTCTGTTATTTCTCCCTTGTAATGCCTTCCTTTACTTGCAGTTTGTGTCTGACTTTGCCATGCTCTATCGCTCTCACGATGAGCTGGTTAATAATAATAGCGAGTTGGAGAAGCAAAACGTTGCTCTGAAAGTGAAGAGTGTCGAGCTCGAAGCTAGCTTTAAGGCCGCTGATACTGCTCGAGCGTCTTCTGACCTGGCCCTTATTAAAGCCAATCGAGAAAGGGAGGCAGTGGTCAAAGAACTGAACGAACTGTGACAGGCCTATAATTTGGTCTGCTCGAGTAAGCCGGCAGTAGTAGAGAACAAGGTGCTGATGGAGAAGCTGGACGAGAAGGAGTTCGAGGCAGCCACCATCAAGGAAAATTCATATAACTCCGAATGGGTTGCCGCATATGAAGATGCTGAGGTTTAGATAAGCTACATCAGCTATCTGAACTTCAAAAAGGGTTGGAACAAGGCCTTCTTAGCTGTCGGGGTGGATGTTACCTCTCCCTTGTTCGATGAGCACGATCTAAGCTCGAAGCCTATCGTAGATGAAGCTCCTGCCCCAGCCGTCGAAGGTGTTGACCTTGCTTCCTAGTCAGTTCCTATTGATGCCCTTCCTGCTAGGGTGACAGAAGCTGTCCCTACCGAGGGAGATGTTCCCACTGTTGCTGACAAGGGGAAGCAGTCAGCTTCTTCTGAACCACCTGAGTTCGCCAACTAATTTATTCTTAGGATTACTTTTATATTTTTGTTTGTAATGTTCCTTTTCATTTCTCAATGTACTCTGGTCCTTTATGTATTAATGAAATAAAGAGACTTTTTTCTCTCAGTGTACTGATTCATTTTATTCTTTACTGCTCTTTTATGGCCTGTAGTCGATTGATGTAGATGACTATATACCAGCCACTTCTCAATTGGGAAGAATGCTTGGTCCTGATGTGAAACCTCAAGTTCGTCATACCTTCGTAAGAATTTACAAATCGCTGCGATTAAGGAATAAACGTTTCATAGAGCAGACGGAGCTCGTTGTTAAACTGAAAGACAGGCTTCAGGAAAATGGAAGAAGTTGAGCTTCTGTTCAAGAGGAAGTGAATACTCTGAGAGCAAGACTCCTCGATGCTACTGAGATTAACCAAGTCGGAGAAGTTCTGCAACAGGAAAATGAGTCTTTGAGGAGGGAAGTGTTGCGCCTTAGGGAGCACGCACCGAGCACTGCGCCTCGTGTTTTAAGGGGTTCCTCCTCATCATGAGCTGATGCAGGACCAAGCGATGTTCCTCCAGTGCTGCGAGGTTCTACCCCATCGACTGTTCCGCGAGCTGGGACAAATGTAAGAAGCCCAGCTAGGGAAATGGATGAGCTCCGTAAAGATGTTCGTCGAGCATAAGTTATTGCTATTAGGCTTCAAAGGGATGTCACATGGCTGAGACATCTGTTTAAGAGATGGCCTCGGCGAGTATGGGCTCATGGTTACGACCAAGGTTAGGTAGATGCTTCGATGAGTCTTATAGAGTTTGAAGAGCTCGCCTTTATTAGGGGATGGTTGAGAGCCCTAAGGGAGCTGCAAGTCCCAAGGAACTCAATACTTTGGTATCGTCACGATATCTCTCCTTCCACTTTAAGGCCTAACCCCTTTAGGAGGGATGACCAGTGGATCCCTATCGATGCCATCCCTCGGTAGTTATTGGAGTCAGATGCGAATGAGGTCGAGGAGGAATTAACTCCTTATTCGGATGACGGTCGAAGAGCACAAGTGGTTGATTATCTTGTTCAGAGGCCTCAGCCTCATTAAGATTTTACCAGTTATAACTCTGTATACATATGTAATGAAGCAATGTAATACTGATGTTTTGGGCGATTTCGCCGATTAAACATGGGTTGTTCATTTTTGTTGTAAATGTGATGAAGTAATATAAAATTTATATTTTGGGCGAACTCGCCGACTAAACAAGTGTTCCATATTCTTTACATCATTTATTCTTTGCTTAATAATCTTGGGCCTCTCTTGGCCTACTAGATTGGTAAGTTTGCATTATCGAGTAAGTGTCCCTCCAGTCCAGTATGCTTATGAGATACCATTCTGCCTTACTTTACCTTTTAGGTCGTGTCGTCACACTCCCTTAGGCCTAAGTGTGGCAATTGGCGAGGATACACCTGGTGCTGGATGCTCTATCCTAGGGGTTCAACCGGTACGAGTTTTTACCATACCGTACCGTTTTCGTCCGGAAAAAAATGGTTTTGGTTTCATATTATGAAATATCGAAAACCAATTTTACCGAAACCGAAAATACCGTCAAAATTTTGGTTGGTTTTGGTTTTAGATACAAAAAAACGATTTACCGTACCAATATCGTACCGAAATACCGTACCAAACTTTTTGTGCAGTGTTAAATTATTTTGGGTATCATACTACTTCTATTTATTTTATTTCTCATGAGTGAGTTTTTATATTCTCTTTGAATTTAAATTTATTTATTTGAGTATTTAGTTTAAGTGTTAAATAATCATGTTAATTAAATGTATATTTTGTTTAATTAATCAAACATTCAACACAAAATGAATTAGGCAGCATTTTGTTAAAATAAAAAGAGTCGTTTGTTTTGTTGGATATATTTCCGTTTTGCCCTTATTTCATTTGGGCTTTATATTGTGGTTTGTGTAGAGATCTTTTTTTAGAGTTTCCATTTCATTTTTTTTACCTCTTTCTCTCTCAAAAAGTGTGGGCGTCATTTTTGTTTGAACTCTCTCTCTCTCATTTTTTTTTCTTCTTCAACCTTGGGTTGATTTTGAGAAATAATTTTTTGGGGACTTTTATTTGAGAACACCATTTTTTTGTTTTGAGATTTGGCTTTCGATTTGGTGTGGTTAGTTCGTTTTGAGATCGGGTTTTCGGTGAAATTTTTTTCGGCGTTAGCTGTATTCGGATCTGAGTTCCCTCCTTGTTTTTCGGTGATTTTTTTTTCGACGAGTTGGCTTTTCCGGCAAAGGTTTGTTTTTTCGGTGTTGAAGGTGTGGATGATTTTGACTTTTCGGCGAACATTTTTTGAGGTAACAGCTCCCTCATTTTTTGAGGCTCATCATCTCAGCTCACTCTCCTCAGGCATCAGCTCCCTCATCTCATCACACTCTACTTCGGCTTCGGTAGAGGCAAACTGGTCAGTTTGGTCTCGTCTCACTCTCATCCATCTCTGACGGAGGTAAACCGGTCATTTTGGTCTCGTCTCACTCTCCTCCGGCTCAGATAAAAGTAAACCGGTTAGTTTGGTCTCGTATCTGTTTAAATCTATTATTCCAAATGCTACAAATGCTAGAAATTGTACCTGTTTGTGTATGTTTCTAATTGTTCCAAACAACTAAAAATGCTAGAAATTGTAATAGCTAGAAATGCTAGAAATTGTAACAGCTAGAAATTGGTATATCGAAATATATACGAGATTTACCGAATGCATAAACCGATTTGAAATTCTGGTATTTACAGGGATAAAACCGAATTGAAACCGAAATTACCGAAATAAAAAAAAAAACCAAAAATACCGAAAAAATCGAAAAACCGGTCGGTTTGGTTTTGGTTTTTGTTTTGATGTACCAGTCGGTAAATTGGTACGGTACGTTTTTACCATATAGAATGTGGTTTTGGTATTAGTAAGGGGTCGTTACCGACCACACCGTACCGGTTGCACCCCTACTCTATCCGATCAGGGTTTTGTTAACTAAACATTGTTTGGCGACCAATTTGACTTGGCCGAATTACCTAAGGATCTCCTGTAGGGCTTTATATATTGCCAAGGGCAATGCTAAGAGGTTGTTCGTGATTCATAACGAAAACCTGAGGAGGGTGTTTTCCCTGCTATCGTATACTGAGTAGTGTGCCTGTCACTTAGAAAGCGTGTGCAAGTTATAAAGTTTATATATTAGTTAACTGACACCTCATAGAATGCAACTGCCAAATAACTTTTATTGATCATAAGTAAATGAACTCTCATTTTCATAAACCTAGTAAAAAGCGAAAGAAACAACTAGAAATAGAATTTCTTAAGATTTGTCGCATTTCATGCTCGGGGGATCTCTCTGCCCTCCAGCGTTTCCAAGTGATAGGCTCCTTGCAGATCATCTTTTGTTATCTTGAATGGTCCTTCCCAGTTTGGCCCCAACTTGCCATCTGATGGTTTTACTGCGTTGTCAAGGACTTTCCTTAGGACATAGTCACTAACTTGGATTAACCTTCTTGTTATAGTGTTTTACGAGCTGTTGCTAATAGCTCGCTAATTTCACTAAGGCAAGTTCTCTGCATTCATCGGCTAGGTCGAGTTCAGCGAGTAGTGCTGCATCATTCTGGCCCTGGTCGATAAGGGTGGACCTCATAGTTGGTAGGACTGCTTTCATTCAATATGTTAGTGAAAATGGAGTTTTCCTGTTACCCGACGTGGGGTAGTGCGGTAAGTCCACGAAATATGCGACAGATCGTTTACCCATGCGCCTTTGGCTCGCTCTAATTATTTCTCTAACCCATCAATCACTGTTTTATTGCAAGCTTCGGCTTGACCATTACTCTGAGGATACGCCACTGAGCTGAAATAGTGTCTGGTCCCGTGTTCATTGCAAAAGTTCTGGAAAGGGCCACTCTCGAACTGTGTTCCATTGTCAGTGATGATGGTTCTCGGGATTCCAAAACGGGTAATTATGTTTTTCTATATAAATCTCATCATATCTGCATCTCAGATGTTTATCAGTGGCTCTGCCTCGATCTATTTGGTAAAGTAATCCGTTGTGACCAACAGATACTTGCGGTTGCCGGTGGCGGTAGGAAGTGGTCCTACGATGTCCATTCCCCACTAGGCGAAAGGCCAGGGACTGGTGAGTGATCTTAGGTCACTGGCAGGTTGGTGAACCATAGGGCGTGTAGTTGACATTTCTTGCACTTGCGAGCTTACACTGCTGAATCTTTTTTGCATATATGGCCACCAATAGCCTTCCTTCACAACTTGAAAAGTTAGTGATCTTCCCCCTATATGGCTTCCACGGATTCCTTCGTGAAGCTCGTATAGAATTTTCTCGATATCCCTCGGGTGAACACATTGTAGGTAAGGACCGAAGAATGGTCTCTTATACAGCTTGCCCTCAGGAGATAAGTGAAAGAGAGCAGCTTTGACTCTTATCTGATGAGCGGTCTTCCTATCGCTTGGAAGTGCTCCATCCTTCAAATAGTCCCTTAAAGGGTCTATCCAACTGGGTGCTGACTCAATCTGGAGCACATGTTCCACGCCTGGCAGATCATTGCTCTGGTTGATGCTCGGGTGAGCGAGGAAGTCGATGGGGATCATTCTTTTTAATTCAGAATTGATTACCGAACTCAAGGCTGCCAGGGCATCAGCGTGGCTGTTCTGTCCTCTGGGAAATTGCTGGACACTGACTTCCTCGAAGCTGGCCATTAGCCTCTTGGACAAGGCGAGATAGGCTGCCATTCTTTCATCTCTTATGTTGTAGTCCCCACTTATCTGATTGGAGACTAATTGTGAGTCACCGAACACCTGTAACTGCTTCGCTCCCAAAGTGTGTGCCTTCTGGAGGTCGACTATCAAAGCTTCATATTCTGCCTTATTGTTGGAGGCTTCAAATCCAAGCCTGATTCCTTGTTCGAGAATTGTGTCTTCTGGAGTAATAAGCACAATGCCCACTCCTTCCCCCTTTGAGTTGAAGGATCCATCAATAAATAATTGCCAAACTCCCTCTGTTGCGTGGTTCTCTCCTTGCTTCATGGGTTGAAGTTGGTCTAGAGGATGCTCTCCTGTGAATTTAGCTATGAAATCAGTAAAGACTTGTCCCTTGATTGCATTCTTTGGTTGAAATTGGATGTCAAATCGTCCGAGCTCGACTGACCATTTAGTCAGTCTGCTCGATAAATCTGCTTTCTTTAGGATTGCTTTAAGGGGGTGCGATGTAAGAACAATGATGGTGTGAGCTTCAAAATAGTGCTCCAACTTTCTTGAAGCTACTACCAGCGCAAAAGCGAGCTTCTCTAGTGGTAGGTACTGCTGCTCGACCTCTAATAGGGTCTCGCTCGCATAATAAACGGGGTGCTGAATTCCTGCTTTCTCTCACACCAGCGCAGAACTTACGGTGTGGTTGGAAACGATGAAGTGTAAGTACAAGGACTCTATTTTTTGAGGTATGACGAGCAGGGGTGGTGAGCTAAGGTAGTCCTTGAGCTCGTTCAATGCTTGCGAGCAATCTTGATTCCACTCTACTGTCTTGTTTGCCTTCAAGAGCTGGAAGAATGGTTTGCATTTCTCAGAGCACTTCGAGATGAAACGGTTCAAAGCAACGAGCATGTCGGTGAACTTCTGTACGTCTCGTATTGTGCGAGGGGGCTGTACCCTATTAATCACGTCGATCTAGTCCGGGTTAGCCTCGATGCCTCCCTTACTGACCAAGTACCCAAGAAATTTTCCTAACTGGACACCGAAAGAACACTTGCTCGCGTTGAGCTTCGTTCGGTATTTCCTGAGGATTTCGAAGGTTCTCGATAGGTCTGAGAGGTGGTATTCTTTCTTTCTGCTCTTGATGAGCATACCGTCGATATAGACCTCCATGGTGTCCTCCATTTGGTCTTTGAACATCTTGGTGACCAGTCGCTGGTAGGTTGCCCCTGCGTTTTTAAGCCCAAAAGGCATGACTTTGTAACAGTATAATTCGACGGTGGTGATGAATGTTGTCTTGTCCTGGTCTGGTGCATACAGAGGGATCTGATGATACCCCGAATATGCATCCAGAAAACTCATTCTTTCGTGAGCTGCTGTGGCGTCCACCAATTGGTCGATTTTTGGGAGAGGGAAACTGTCTTTAGGGCAAACCCTGTTAAGGTCAGTGAAGTCGATGCAGACTCTTCATTTCCCGTTATTCTTTGGAACTACTACTGGGTTGGATAACCATTTAGGGAATTGAACCTCCCATCCTGCATCCAGTAATTTTTCAACTTCTTTTTCTACAGCTTTTGCATTCTCGGGCGCAGTTCACCGTGCCTTCTGTGTGATAGGTTTGAAAGTGGGGTCGATATGCAATCGATGACTAACTACATTAGAATCAATTCCAGGCAGCTCGTATGGTTCCCACGTGAAAACATCTACGTTGCTTCTCAACAGAATCGTTAATTCCTTCTTTTCTTGACCCGTGAAAGAAGCTCCAATCAAGAATACTCTGTCCTTCTTGTTACCACCAGCTATAACTTCCTCCAGGTTTTCCACGACCCACTCAGAGGGGAGGAGCATGGTCTCCTCCACTCTGGGTCTTCCATATCTTAACTGCTATTTTGAAAGTATCAAACCTTCTTATCCCTCGACCTTTTCATTGGGCTTCTCATCCTTCTTCTCTGGTCTAGGGCAGATAGCCGCTATGAAGCACCTTCTTGCCATCGCTTGATCACCATGGATCTCCATTACTCCTCACTCGGTCACATACTTGAGTTTCTAATGGTAGGTCGAGGGGACTGCTTTCATCGCATGTAGCCATCCTCTGCCAAGGATAGCTTGGTATCGCGAGTCAATATCGATTACCAGAAACTCAATCATCTTGGAGATAATTCCTGCCCTTACCGGTAGCACGATCTTTCCCAGTGGGATAGTCACTTTTCCATCGAAGCCAACTAGAGGGATAGTGGCCTCCTTCAGGTCGGCGATGCTCAACTTTAATTTTCTGAACAGATCGAGATACATTACCTCAGATGAGATTCCTTGGTCGACGAGCAACTTGTCGACGTCATAGTTGGCAATCCTGAGCGTAATGATCAAGGCGTCATGGTGTGGGGTTCTCACTCCCACCAGATCTTCATATGTGAACACGATATGTTTGCTATAGTCGACGTCATCTGCTCGCCGACGTTTTCTTAATTGGGTCTTTGCTGGATCGATTTGAAAAGCTTGCATTACTGTTGTAAGCTTTTTTACCTCCATCCGAGTTAAATTCCCCTGTATCTGCTTCATATCACATGCCCTATGAATTACTACGAATTTATGGCCAGCATCGTCTTCCAGCACGTTGTCAGGTCTTATTTCTTCATTAGCAACAACTTTCTCTGCCTTCTTCTCCACAAACTCGTTCAGGTGCCCAGACTGGGCCAGTTCTTCGAGGTGAGACTTAAGAGCTTTGCAGTGCTCAGTCTTATGTCCTCCCTCTTTATGAAAAGTGCATCTCAGCACGTTGTTTCTCTTTGAGGGGTTTCCTCCCATCTTTTCGGGCCACTTAATAAATAGCTCGTCTTTGATCTTCGCCAGAATCTTATAAATTGGTTCTTTGAAGACAGTGTTGACTGCCTGAAATGCTTTTGAAACATCGTTCCTACCTCCGTTCTTGGATCCATTCTTATCCCCACTCTTACCTCCTTTCTTCTGGTTCTCAGCTTTGGAAGCGAGCTTAGTTCGACCATTTTCCCCTGTGCTAAGGCGGGTCACATCTTCCACCTTGGCGTACTTCTCGATGTGAGCCATCAGGTCGTCGATGGTTGTAGCCTCTTTTTTCGTCAGGGATTGGTACAGAAGGCAAGAGCTGGGTAGCCCAATTTTGAAAGAGGCCACTGCCACCTGCTCCGAGCAGTCCTCGACCTCATTAAATAACTCCCAGTACCTCTTCGCGTAGTCTCGGAGGCTCTCTTGTGGGGTATTTTTCATTCTTAGTAAAGCATCCATCCTTTTGGGATAGGAGCTACTAGTAATGAAGCGGGCCGTAAAGAGCTCGGCCAGGGACTCAAAGCTCCTGATAAACCTGTGAGGGAGCCTCTCGAACTATTTCTGCGCCACGTCATGCAGGCTCGAGGGAAAAATCCTGCACATGAGTGCATCCCGGTGGTTCCAAAGAGTCATGGCTTGCCTGTACTGCCTAACGTGATCAATGGGGTCAATTTTTCTGTCATAAATCTTGAATCTTGGAATAGCAAATTTCTTGGGGGCTTCCTCTTCTTCTATCTCCCTTGAGAAAGGGGATTTCATCTGGGTCTTGAGAGCTCGTCTAACAAGCTCTCTGGTCGATCTTGCTCCGCGATGTGCTGGGTATTGGTCCATCTCTCTTCGAATTAAATTTCATATGTTCTCATTGCTGCGAGCTGGGCTCCTGTAACAGCGAGCCGGTCGCTGGTGCTCAAGAGAGTCATTGCTTGACTTGTGCTTCTCACTTTTTTGGGATCCACGCCTAGGGCTCCTTCCTCGTCTGCGAGACTTACTCACCTGAGGGCTGGGAGTGCGGTATGGACGTCGCCTAGTGTTACGATGGAGCTCTTTCTCCATCATTTATAATTTCTTTTTGAGGCGAGCATTCTCAGCCTCTTGCTTACGAGCAGACTCCCTTTCCTCCTAAAGCCTTGCCTCATAATCATCAATCAGCCTGGAGATTTGCGTGGACCTCACTAGTCCTTGGCTTTCCTCTGAGGCTCGCCTCTCTGGGCGAGCCCTCTGATCTGAACGCCGAACTTCAGATTTGATCCTGCGAGGAGAAGGTTGCTCTTGGATATCTCCTGCCTGAGGAGCATTACTGCTGTGACTAGACATTTCGAACTTCTTTGTTGGTGTGGGCTTTCTCAGGGAAGACAGACGTTCCCACAGACGGTGCCAATTGTAGAGACAATTATATTTAACACAAATAAATGAGAAAAGCATAATCACCAAGGAAAATAAAGAACATGAAATGCCAATCACACAACACAGTATGTACGTGGTTCAATAAGAATGCCTACGTCCGCGATGGTGCAGTCAGTATTATTTCTATATACTCCAGTGAGCGTTTACAGAGAATACAGTGCATGCCTCTTGCCCCAGGCTTAGGATTTTTTATATACATGTTTATCTTTGGGGAGTAGGGGTGTTGGACTCCCCCGCGTCCATTCTTCTCTCTTGGAATATCTCTATACGAGATATTAGGAGGGGACTAAGTCGTAAATGTATTTAATTAAGGTGAGGGGTCCGGACTTTGGGCCGTTTTTATTAGGATACTCGTTCGGGCCCATGATGGCAAATTCGGGTACCCACAACTACAATAAAGCAATGTGTAACTTAACTAAGTAACTCTATTATCGAAACCAGAAAAAGGTGAAAAGGGGGGAAAAACTCAAAGAACATGTCTAGGAGAAAAACTCTCTCTCGGTAGAGTTTAATAGAGGGCAAAAAAGCCTGAATTGTGATGGCCTTATATTTGGGTACCGTTTGTATCCATGTAAAGTCATTGGTTTTGATACCCAAACACAAATATTTGTTGAAATTTAATTTGTCCATAAGTTCAAACACTTTTGTAAGGCCTGCTCTATCTGAAGGAGCATAAGGAGAAGTTACAGAGAAGGACCCTCTTACATACTCTGGTAACACAGTTCTTATATATATGTGCATTTCATCATTTGGGAGAAATAATCTAGGGTTTGATATTACCTCAAAAGAGGGGAATATTTGTAGTAATGGAGGATAACCTTCTATCCATATAAAGAGTTCTTTAATAATTTTCAAGCAAAAAGGCCACTCCCTGTATTTGCAATAAGCTGTATTTGAGGCTTTTTAGACTTGGACTTATGAATTAAATGGACACACATGGATGAAAAGTCTACAAAATGGGAATTCTAATAAATTGAAAGCAACAGTGTAAAATTCATAGGCTAATAAATGTTAAGTCACTATTATGCCATGTGTCTGACTGCACCAGTCTCTCACCAAAAAAGAGGCTGACACCATTGACGATCAGACAAAAATGATATTTTCCAACCAGTGGGTGAATTCGAGTTTAAAAGTATCTTAGCTTGCACTACTTCTAAGGCAACTTGGAACATTCTAGTGTCTATACATAATCTTCAGTGATCCGAAAAAGAGGAACCTCGAGAAGTTAGTTCAGGTTGGTGCATCGAGGAGAAATCACAATGCGTTAGCAGGGACCATGACAATGCTTTGTTCTAACTAAAACTAGCATGTAACCCGACCGATGCGCCGGCACAAAAAAATGCATTGCAATCTCTCCAACACAGCAAAGACTCGAAACATATGCACCAAATGTCATATCTATATCTAAAAAAATAATTCAATACATCCATTTGATCCATTTTAACAT
Source organism: Sambucus nigra (assembly GCA_949130495.1). Classification (NCBI taxonomy): domain Eukaryota; kingdom Viridiplantae; phylum Streptophyta; class Magnoliopsida; order Dipsacales; family Adoxaceae; genus Sambucus; species Sambucus nigra. Next base: position 276,490,972 of record OX422207.1, on the reverse strand, counting down.
TTTATTCATATAAAAAAAACTTGAAAAGGTATATATGGATGATACACATCATCACTCGTACAAAAAATAATAGTTCACTCTAATGACCTACAAAAATCTCCATTGATAATCACATATTAGAGTCTCGTGTGTTAAAACATAATAAGTTTTTCAACTCACCCTTGTAACACCATTTCAATATCAATCCGGATGGTTGTTGTCAAAATTAAACCTCAGAAGGAGGCAAATAATAAAATTGTTGTATGATTCTTAAATACTTGTACATCTCCATATTGAATGCCTAAACAACTTAAGAGTCTTATCGTTGCCTGGCCAGCATACAATAAATATAAAAAATGCGAAAAAAGGACCAATAAAAAATATAGAATTGGAAAACCACAAATGTAGGAAAATTAAGATTAAAAATTGAAAAATGAACTTGAAAGGATGCATCTATTTGTATAAATTAAAACTACTGTAACCCAAGAAGGAGTAGATATATTTTATTTAAATAAGCACATGAAGTTTTAAAATAATGGAGATTACGTGATGTGAGTAACTTTTTGGGTTTTTATGCACTATGATGGATTAATCGATCTTGAGCTTAATTAATTTAATTACATAATGGTTTTAAAAAAAACTCATATAAAGTTCAGAAGTTCATAACCATTTATAATACTCTACGGCTGCAAAAAATATATGCAACATGCTATGTCACCATAATATTATATTTTGCTACTGTTTGGATAAATTCACAGCCAAAACAACCAACAATTAGTTTTAACACCTCAATACCTTAATACACATAAGCTTTTAGGCAAGGCCCATTAATAAGAACACTGTAAAACCTCCTCTGGAATTAATATATGAATAACAATAACATTTTTTTTCACATCCAAATAAAAACAACATTACAAATTCGCAAACTGCATTCAGAGGTCAAAAATGAAAAGGACTAAGCAAATCTCAATTGATAAAATTTCTAATTTCTTCTTGAAAACAACAAATATCATAATCTAATCTTATTGAATTTTCTCATTCCAAAAGCAAAGGTTTCCACAGGAAATATATACTTGCAACAATATGTCCCAAATTTAGTACGCACTTGTTGTTTTAATCAAAACGGTTGTGTCCAAGTACCACGAGACAACTCGCAAAAGGCCCGCACGTCGACGGTCAGTTGAGATGTGAGACGACCTCCAGCAAGGAGCAGCATGATAGATTGAGCGTTAACTAAATCTCCCAAATTCCTGGGATTCGTGAAGGAGAGGCGGCGGTGAGGGGAAGAGAGCGAAAGCGGGGGGATGAGCGAAAGGATGAAGACCTAGCGGTGGATATTAGTGTTCTCGAAATCAAACCACGACAAGCAATTTTTCACAATTCTATCTCCATTACTGTAGAAAGGGGCATGGGTATGTGAGGGTATAGGCAAAGAATAAATATAACATCAATAGCAGAAAGAACGATGAAGTGACTTGTGTTTTTAACAAATAATAAACATTTTGGTGCGTAAAAATTGCGTTTTAGTCTGCTCAGCTTCTGGACTTCATAGGCAATGTTTATTTATGATAGCCACGTGTCAAGTTAAAGGTGTTTTAGGTTACAATTTTATATCAGTAATTCTACATGTCCCGCCTCCAAACCGCCTAGATAACGCATCTTTCAATTTTTTTTTATAAGTTTCTTATTCTTTTGTTTTTAACAATTGATATAAAATAAGTTTTTTATATTAAAAAAAAAATAGTTTTTCTATTAATATAAAAAAACATTTTTTTAATTAAAAGCAAATAGTTTTTTTTAATTAAAAGTAAACAGTTTTTTATTAAAATTAAAATTTTAAAATATTTTTTTCATAACTAAAAAAAACTATGTTTATTAACATGATATTGTGATTGATTAGTGTCGCTGACGTGGACCCACATTCTCGAACCCACATCATTTGTTCAATGTGGATCCGCACCAGCGGCACTAATCAATCTCGAATCTAAGATATCAAATTAAACAGTTTTTCATTAAAATTAAAATAAAAAAAATATATTTTCTCCAAAAATAAAATAAAAGAACTAAATTTATTGACACAATATCGCGATTAATTAGTTCCGCTGGCGTGGACCCACATTCTCGAATTCGCATTATTTGTTGAATGTGGGCCACGCTAGCAACACTAATCAATCTCGAATCTAAGACATCCTTAATCAATTTTTTTTATTAAAATTAAACAATTTTTTATTAAAAATAAAATAAAAAATATTATTTTTTTGCATTAAAAAAAACTATGTTTACTAATATGCCAATGGCGCAGATCCACATTCAACAAATGATGTGGGTCTTGGAATGTGGGTTCACGCCAGAGACATTAATCAATCGCGATACCGTGTCAATAAATATAATTTTTTTATTTATGAAAAAAATATTTTTTTAATTTGAATTTTAATAAAAAACAGTTTACTTTCAATTAAAAAAAACTATTTTTTATATTTATAAAAAAATCTTTTTTTATATGTAAAAAATTGTTTTTATATCAATTGTTAAAAACAAAAGAATAAGAAACTTATAAAAATAAAATTATGAGACGCGGTTTGAAGGGGCGGTTCAAACCAAGCCTCTTGGCCAGTGGTATAACGCTGTCACTAGACAGTTTTGGGAGTGGATTGGATTTGATCCCTAGTTCGATCCTCGACATTGTCAAAATAATGCGTGGCCAACGGAAGCTACGAATCGGGAATGGGGATTAGTTGAGGTGCGCGTAAGCTGGACCGGACACCTCATGGTATGCTACCGAAAAAAAGGGATGGTTCATCTAGAGTTTATCATTTTATATATTAGGTGTGCCCACGTGCGTTGCATGTGCGATTGTATATGGGTAGTCAATTTAAGCATTAAAAGTAGGGAATAAGACATTATAAGTAGATATATCCACTACCACCTAGGAAATCCATATAAATTGTAAGTGTTATTGGTAAATACGTATCAAATATTATAATAAAAATAAATTCTCGTGCAGTTGAATAGAAATGCAGTTTCAAGATTACTTAATTCTAAAACTTAAGTAGGGAGGAAGTTATAAAAAAACAAGAACACAAAAGATTAACAAAATGCTGAATTTCAAAGTGTCTTAAGGTTTAGGTGATTGAAGAACTCAATTTTTTTGTCTTGAGGATTTCTTATATTATTTCTCATATTGATTTATCTAAATTCATTGAGTCATGTTTCATGCTAAGGATGATATATAATTATTTTTTTACAAACTTTATAATTTAAATAAATAGACTTTGCCAACCTAATTATTTAAAATATACGGGGTGTCACACCGATGACACAAATATACATTTTTTTGTGTATTTAATACATGTTTACAACATTCTTGCTGCGTATCGCCCACAACACACGATACCCACGATGCCAATAGAAGTACTCAACGTCATATCTCTATCATTATATATTTTTTTCAATAATCGTAATACAAATGGCATACGTCAAATTACTCCACAAAAAACTTGTATGCATACAAATCGTTCAAATGTCCATATCGTTAATCCATACACAACCGTGAAGTACAAAATTTGGGACACCACTCGTTTTATTATATTAGGTGGTGCAACGTGCGTTGCACATGTGACCACTCTATGTGATTACATTTCAAAGTAGGTAATTAGTAGAGATCATGAGACCCTTACATACAAATCATTTGTGAAGTAATGAGATCTAAAATAGATTTAAAAAGATTTAAAAATAAATATAATTTGTCTCGTGGCATAAATATATGTCCAAACACATTGCGCACTTAGCAAATGCAATGTAGTACGGTTCGCCATGATATGTAATTCAAAGAAGTAATCTGAATATGAAAAGGAGATTTTCGGGAAATAACCAAAAATTAAAACAATGTGGACTTATTGTTTTATAAAACCCAGTTAACCAATGCAAGAATAAAATGCGAAATGTAATACAGAAAAGGTTATAACATAAATCCAACCTAAATGATAATTTTTCAACTATATAGTGTTTTTAAAGCATATACTACTTGGGAATTTCTCATTCTTAATTTCTTATACTTAATGTCTCCTTGCTATTTTCATCCTTTAAGTTGTTGTATTTGAATAAGAAGGTGAAATCTTCGTTAGTAGTGACAGTCCAATGGCTAAAGTTTGAATATTCTTGCAAAATCACTACTGTGAGCATAGAATTGGTATTTTAAAAAGTAAAAAAAAACACTATTACTAAGGATACAAATTAAGGACTCACTTATAATAGAAAAGCTACATTGTCATAACTCATAACATATCATATAATATGACATAAATCTTAATTTGTTACTTTAGATAATTTTCTATAATACTTTAATAAATAATAATGATGTGTGGATGGAAGATGTAGAGATAATGTACATTTTCATAACTCATAACATATCATTAGCATAAAAAACACAATGACCTCACATTACGACAAGAATTTAAATGAACTCATCAAAAGAGTAGAGCCCTTGATGAATCAAACCATTTTCTCCAAAGTAACACCCAAAACTTTTCTTACGAAATATAAATAAATAGGAAAAGGAAAAGAATATAGAATAACAAATAGAGAATTTAGAATACCTGTATGGGTTATTTATTCATTGAAAATCAAATCTATTTGTCAAATAATGAAGTTATGTCCTTATATGCAAGTTTGCTTCTACAAGCTTTTCATCTAATCCTTTTTATATGGGTTATCACGGTATTGTTTATAACATATGAATTTCATGAAAAAGAGACAGTCAAGTTTTTCAAATCCAAGTGTGCATAGTTCTTTTTGAGATTGTTATGAGTCTTTTCATGGCAATCTCTCATGAAAACTCCATGCCAAATAAAATCTACAGAAGGAAAGAGGACTCATTTTAGAGAGAGAAAGATTTGTTAGATGAGATGAGAGGGTGGTACACCTGATGAAACTCATAAAACGGAGTATAAAAATGCTTGTACAATCAAAAGACTCCTTGCCGTATTTGGGGCAAAAATGTAATGTATCACCTTCCTAAAACTTATACGCCTTTTAAGTAGTAGGGATATGGATATATATATAGACTAGTATGCAGGCCACACGATGCGTGACTGAATATATATAAATTGTATTGCTTTGTTTTGTAGCATGTTTCGTTTAATATATTATACTAATGAAAATAAATTGAATTTTAAATTAATATCAAAAGTTATCTGAATGACACTCGTTAGCGATATTTTTATTTTTGACTTACAAAAGTTACAAAACGAAAGACACTTGGAAAAAAAAAAACTAATTGGAATACTCACAATTACATGCCAATTGGATCTACAAACTACAAAAGCGTTCAAATCTATACTAATATGACATTCTATACTTAAAATCTATATGTTTTATATGGCAATTGGATCTTTCTCTGTTCTTTAGGTGAATACTTTCCTAAAGCTTACAATGATGTAGTGTCTGTGTTGTGAGGATGAGTCAATTGCTTTTGATGTTCTAGAAAATGACTACTTGGTCCATGATAATGCAAAAATTGGACAAACTTCAAAGGTAAGATTAATGTTAGAGAGGGAGAGAGAAAGAGAGACCTCATAATGATATAACTGGTTTTGGCAGCCAGATCGTGGTTCACTATTGATGTGTGAAAGTCTTTATAAATACACATCGCACATAGGATTTTATAGGAACGATTCATTCATGTAGAACACAACTGATAATCATGGAAACCTTGCTTTTAGTGTGATTTTTTTAGATTTCAGTAAGCTAAAATGATTGCGGTTGTAAATGTTGATTCCTTCTCTTTGCAGTGGTTTTCTAGCTTTGGGATAATACATTCAGATTTCGTGGAGAACATATCTGTTACTATCACTATCGATACACAATTTGGAGTTGTCTTTCTCTCTCCTATGCTGATGCTGTTTTGGCAACCATTGTGGAGTGAGCTTTCTGCCATTAAACGTGATGAAAAAATTAAAGAATTTGTAATAGTTGATTACTAAGAAGTAATCAATTTTGCCATTCAATCGATCCAATACCTTGAGTACATATTCATCTTCTAATGGAGAAACCAAAAGGTCATAAAAAATGGAAAGAAAAATAAAACGCTGGGTTAATCAAAAGTCGTCACTCCAAATGATAAGTTGACCGCTGCCACGTGAGAGGATCACATTGTTTTCGAGTAGAGTTTGATATACATAGGGGTGTGCAAAAAACCGACCGAACCGAAAATCGAACCGAACCGAAATCGGCATTTTTGTAGCCCGATTCGGTTTGCGATTTAAGGATTTAAAAAATCGACAATATCGGTTCGGTTGTCGGTTTAGACAAAGAAAAAACCGATTCGAACCGAACCGAACCGACATCAATATTATATATTAAAAAACCCTTAAATATCTTTTATTTTTATATCCAAACACCATTAACCAACCTCCAAAACCGACCAAAACCGAAAACCGACCTACAAAAAATCGACCAAAACTGAAAATCGGTTAAAACCGAACCGAAATCGAACCGAATCGAACCGAAACCGATGTGAACCGAAACCGGCGTTTTTTTTCATCGTCGGTTCGATTTCGATCTGATTTTTTCCAAAATCGAATCGATCGGTTCGGTCTGAATTGCGGTCCAAAATCGAACCGAACCGACGCGTGCACACCCTAGATATACATACATACTTGCGTGAATTAATGTTCAATGCCCGGAGCAAAAAGGCACATGTCCTTCACCTCTTCATTTCTAATCCCCATACCTCTGTCCACACTCTCTCTCTTCTCCCATTTCTCCCCCAAGGGGTCTGTAGTCTCTCTTCTCACAACATCTTCATTCCTCTTCTGCGCCAAGGTAAACTATTTTTCACCTTAGGCGTCGTGTGTGCGCATTTAAAACCTAGATCACGAGGTAACGCCTACGGAATTCTACTTTCCTCAAATCGATCAACATTACTGATTCCTTTATAATACAATGGGGTTTTTCCCTTTCCATTCGAGTATTTTTATTTATATTGCACATAATATGTTCATATATGTATTACTTCATATCTGATGTTAGATATTGCACTTAAGGGTCCGTTTGGTTCGGGGAAAATATGTTTCAACGCGGTGAAAAGTAATATGATGAAATACGTTTTCACCTATTTAGAGTCAATTTTTTTCGGGTGTGCATTTATTCACAATGTTAACCCAACAAAAAATTGACTCTAAATAGGTGAAAATTCACCATATTACTTTTCACCGCGTTGATATATATTTTACCCCGAACCAAATGGGTCCTAAACGATTCTATCAAAATGTAGATGTAAAGACGTAATATTCAGCTCATCTAATTTTTTCAGATGGATCCGGATTCAGTTAAATCAACTCTGTCTAATTTAGCATTCGGAAATGTAATGGCAGCAGCAGCTCGTAATTACCAGAAGGTATCTTCTCTCTCTCTCTCTCTCTCTCTCTATATATATATATATATATATATATATATATACATATACAGTAAATGTATTTTCACATTGCCCAAATTGAGAGTCCCTGTTTTGAAAGACAAACGTTTTAAGGATTTTGCTTTACTTTAAATCCGCCTAATAAGATTATGAATACCTTTCAAATGTGTAAGTAGATCATTGTTTTCTTATGGGTACCTATGACAAGGGTAACTTTAGGAATCTCAACTAATTGTCCATAATTTTTTTGTTTATTTATTTGCAGAAATAGGACTTTTTGTAGTACTCATCCCGACAACAACTATTCCAACTATTTTGGCTCCTTTTTTTCCATTCAGTCCAGTAAACTTATGTGTCATCTGCAATCAGATACAGAGTATTCTGTACAGTTTACACACAAATGTTTGGTCTTCTCCCACCCACCCATAACATTATTGTCAACTGGGATGACATCATTCTTTTTCTTTGGTGCAGTTATATGTCTCCTGTGTTACGTGTATATCATGGAACACTAAGAAGTATTAAGTAAAATTTATGAGGGTTATGCAGTGGTTCAGAAGTAAAATAAGGTGTATCGATTAACAAAATCTTTTCATTTAAGAGGAAGCTTAACATTTCTTGCATTAGATCCAAAAGTATATAAAATTTAACTAGCATTATGCTATAATGCCACATCAAAATAACAAAAATCTAGTTTACCTTAACAAAAAAATAATTATGCATTTCTTGGGATTCCCCCAGTAGTTGGACAACAACGTGGAGGAAAGCCTCAAAGGCCATGTTAAATATTGTATATATTTCACAACCACCTCACATTCTTACAACCAATGATGTCCAATAATTACTATCATAAGAGGAGCAACGAGTTTTTCGGGACGTGCGAGGTAGTATAGATTGTATACAAGGAGCATAGAAGAATTGCCTTGTGGCACGTCATGGCCACCATAAAATGACTATAATTATATTGGACACGAGTGGGTGCCAGGCGAGGGTGTGCTTAGAGAAGAGGTGCCAAGTGATGAGGTACCAAGCGAGGAGATGCCATGAGAAGTGGGTGCCAAGTAATGTGGTTTCAAGTGAAGAGATACCAAAACAAAAGTCAAAACAAGGGGCATGCAAACAACCCCAAGCCAACGAGGGGGTGCCAGCCAAATGGACCAAAGTCAACGAGGGGGTGTCAAACGAGCAATCCCAAAGAAACAAGGAGCTGCTCAGAGAGTAGCCCCAAAATAGCGAGGGGTGCTTTGAGAGCAGCCCCAAGCCTATGTTATAAACAAAGTTTACCTAAACAATGTTTGCAAAAACTGTAATTTTTTTACACAAGAATGCTTAGCAAAAAGCCTTAGTCGAGCAAATAGGGCTCGAGCAGATGGCTAGTTGGGATCCATTGGGAGTTTTGGTTTTGAGGGTGAGAGGCAAGTCTTATTGGGCAACCCAACCATTTCAGTTTCTTGGGAAAGAGAGAATTCCAATAGAAAGGGGCCTCAGACACTTACACAGTTCACACTTAGTTAAATAGGTGAGCAGCCAAGGCACTGCTCACAAAGTATTTTTTAAGTTATAAATATTGTCGAGTGGGCCTTCAAGGCCACTCACAAGTTTTCAAAAAGATTGTTTACAAAGTAACAGTTTGAAAAATATTTACCAAATCGTACCTTTTGACACTACGCCCGACATATTTGCTTTTCGACTTTGGGTTGCACTGACAGACGACAAACAGTAAAATAGGACAAGAAGTACAACTCAGATATTGTCGCAAAGAATATCCTTTTGGCGCGCACAGGACATATCAGCATTAGTATTTACCTATAAATAGAGCACTCGGGCAAGGTAAAAAACATACATAGTTGAAGCACTGTTATTCTGCACAAATTTACACAGAAAATACTCTCTCCTTACTCTCTCCTTGGTACTTGAAGTTCTCGTCTCTTCACTCCGAAGAATCATCACTTTCAAGTGATCCCGTTCTTATTTGTTTTTACTGAAAAAGCGCATATTTAATCATTATCTTCCTCACGCAGCAATTATAAAATCATTATTTGATCACAGAAGTTAGCTTTCAACCACTTGCTGTTCTTGAAGTTTTAAATACCTTGAAGGCATCTTCCATTGGAGTGGGATACGCCTCACCAGATTCAGTATATTCATAAATCCCAGTACCACTATGCCTCTGTATACTAAATCCCAGTACCACTATGCTTCTACAGAGGTTGTAGCTGATGTTAGGACGGATTTCGGCTGAAGTTGATTATCCTAACCCCGTTTTCAAAAGTTTTCGTTTTTAGTAAGTGATGCTTTTTCTTTGTGCGGAAATTGATTCAGAAATAACATAACGAAAGAAAATAAAAATGATAATATTTTTTGATGATTTAATTTAAGTCAGTATTCAAATTTAGGTTATTGGATCTCATAAAGATTTGAGACTTCACAATCTATCGTTTTACATGCACCTTTCGGTATGTTGGGTTGGCAAACTGAACGTTTTCTAGGTGCTTATACACGACAAATTTCCATGATGTAATTACATTGTCAACGTCCATTCATAATGAAATGGGTTACCACCTAGCTGACAACATTTACCCGTTATGGGTTGCTTCTAATAAAAAAATTGCATAACCGTAGACTAAATACATAAACACCTTGCGTAGTAGTGCCAAGAGCTTGTGCAAAAGGATGTTGAACAAGTTTGTCAGTGTTTTACAAATTCGCTTTGTCTTTTTCAAAGGCTTGACTTATTTATGGTACCGCGTCGATTTAGATTGTGGTATTGCTATGATTTACGCCGCATTATAATAACTTGCATCATTTTGCTATCGTAGAATATAAATCGGACGAAGATATTAAATCGTGGCAACTAGATTCATGAAGATGACGCTCAATAACAATCGGATTGATGTTGTTACCTAAATCTATTCACATATTTGCGTTCGCGTGTTGTAAAATGTAGAAGAATTAATAAAAGACCAATATCTATCCCAATATCGATGAGATAAATGCAATCTCAATATTGCAATAAACAAAGAATAATCTTTGGCTCAACCTAATTTTTGCAAATCAGAGGCCTTTATCTATAGGCTTTTGAAAGCGTTAGAGATAAGTATCGATTAATATACCAAATAAACCTAAACAAACTAAAAGATAGATCCTAAACTAAATGGGGAGGCCCTAACAGATCCAGAATATGACAGTCACCTGTTTCTTGGTGTACGACTTTTTCTTGGTTAGCAGGAGGTCCAACAAAGGCTGCTGACCACGGCGAGAGCGAGGGTTGTCGGTCGATGGAGGAGGGATTGGATGTTTTGGCGGGCATAATCTAAGGTTTCACTGCCTTTTGTGTCTAATCGTTGGATTTGGTTGTTTTCGGCACGTCGGACCCACTGTTGTTAAAGGCGCGCCTAGGTTCCAAGCTCACCGAGTGCAACCTTGGCGCCTTACCTCACTCAGATCATTGTGCCTCATTTTTTTTTTGGATAACACCCCAATAAAAGAACGGGCCAATTGATATACTTATTTTGCAGATTTTCCATTGGAATATGAAATATTGGACGATTTCCCACCCCAACACTGACCAAAGTCTGTTCTTGATTCTAGGGAAACTTTATCTTTCTCACTAGTCTTTACTTAGAAAAAAAAAAAAATTGAACAATTTATATGTTGATTTTGATTGTTGTTTTCTCACATTGAAGTATCCTTTGTTTTTTTCCAAGTATCAATATGTTTTCTTTTGTTGATTATTGGATAATTAAATCATTATATGTGATCTTTAAATATATATTTTTCCATATGGTTGTATAAGCTCTATTTTCTTATGACATGTCTCTTCATACCTGTGTATAATAGTAATATATGCTATATTTTTCAATTTTAGATCATAAATGATCTTATTATTATAAATTTACAACTTTTTCATGTTTTATAGACTTAGTGCCTCACTTCGATCACGTGTGCCCCTCGCCTTGTGCCTAGGCTCCATGGGGACCTTGGTGCCTTAGTGCGCCTTTTGCCTTAGACAACTATGGTTGGACCATCTATGAAGGTCTGCTATTCATGAGGAGGGCCGCCAGTCCACGGTGATGGGTAGGGGAGAGACGAGCGAAGGTTAAGTTGATTGGATCATGGGCTAGTTTGTTGGAGCATGTGCTAGGGTCAAGAAAATAGAGTTAGGGTGTATGTTGCACGGACATGGATATACACAACACGAGATACGATATGGTGATACAAGAAATTTTAAAAAAATAAATTTCAAATAAGCCAACAAAATAATATCTTATTATAATGTGTATATATATTTATTTTAAAAAATATCTACAAATTTAGCATTAACATAAACAGTTTTTTGATATTAATAATTCATATGTGACTTGATTGTTAAATAAGAAGGCACATGTCATCAACAGTTCTTGAATGAGCAATTAGGCTACCAACTCACAAATTAAGAACTTAAGCATGTTTTCATGGAACATATTGTGTATATATGTATTTTTCATAATTAAACTTTTTGACTTTTCATATTTACAACCAAAACCCTGTTTATTAAATAAAAAATTGCAAAAATACCCCTTCGGTATCCCAGAAGTATCAGTCTGTGTCCAAAACGTATTGGCAGTGTCCATGCTGTATCCATAAGTAATGAATACATATTTGAAGTATCGGATACATTATAGGCTGCAGTAATCTAACCGTTTCAGATTCTCCATTCTCATCATTTTTGAAGTACCTGTACTACACATAGGTTAGGTTTTTGGTGTTGGTGGGTCTGATTTGTGTCAGGGCATTTGGGTTTGTGGCAGGTAGGATTTGGTAGGGAAATGGTTGATTGGTTAGGGTTTATCGTGAGAGTGAAGCGACGGCGTCACTGGTAGCGATGGTAGACACAAATCCAGGGAGAAGGAGCTTGATCATTCCTTTGTCCTCGTGTAGCCCTTCTTCCAAGCGTTCAACACATTTTTTAATCTGCTTAAGCAAACCTTTTTAATCATTCGATCCTCAATGAGACCATGAAACTTTGATGTAAAATGCAGCTTAATATTAATAAAAATGTTCACAAATATCGATAAAATAAATTCAATCTCAATATTGCAATAAGCAAAACATTCTTGGATTCAACTAATACTCAAATTAATAATTTAAAAATGAGAGGCCTTTATTTATAGCTCTTGAAAGAATCCTGGGCAATTACCACCTAAAGAAAAGGATAAACCTAAATAAACGAAAAGATAAACCCTAAACTTAAATTAATATATAAATATTATCCTAATATTTATCAACTACTATTAATAATAAAAATAAATTATCACAATATAATTCTGACCAAAATCCATAATTGAAATTTGTTTACATAATTGGACTCTGCCACAAATATTCCTCTTCACTACGACTTGATTGAGGAATTCACGTGTCAGCGTTTAGTATAGTTGTGAAATGCGTTTTATCCATTGTAGTCGCCATTGATTAAATGATAAATTGATAATTTGGTTTCATTAATAAATTTTCTTTCCCAAGTAATGGGTTGATTGCCATTACATTTGACAAAAAAACTTACGAAATTAAAAACTAAGATGACTTCCTAGGTCGGTAGCGGTAATTGTGCTTAACGGTTTCGGTTGGCACACGATCCTACTTGTGCATGTTGGCAACTTCCCCCAGTGTAAGCGACAACTCAACCGGAAGACACTGCCTTCTGTCACCGAAGATCACGTACGCTGAGGCCGCCACCTCATATGTATTGAATTTTCAAATAGTTGCTAATGTAAACCCTAAATTCCAGGCCGATAGCCCTTGAAAACAACATAAAATTCAGTAATACTCATTGTCGTGGGTGAAATATTTGGGAGGAGATAAAAGAACGGAGAAAGAATTTATAGGTGTCTGTCTCAATGGAATGACCGTTGTGGTGGCAGAGGGAATGCCGTGGCAAGGTCTTCCATGGCGGATGATTTGCTGCACGAGGGACCTCTTTACCCAACCTGCTGTGCATTTTTTTGCCAGTTTTTTCACAATGCTATTATGACCAATGCTTTGAAGTTTTGTTATAATTATGATGCAAACTATGATTATTGTATTTTCCCACATGCTCTGGAGATGATCTAAGTATCAATGTACATAGATCATGATGTGATCATATTTTCCCCCTAGTCTTACATATGGTTTAAAATGCATGTTACGAGAGTGAAAAAACGTGAACCTATTTAGTGCTGGCTTTGCCCTCTGAGAATTTCATATCAACCTTTTGAGTAGTGCGGAATTATCCTTAAGTTTTCTATGATTGTTTCTATGCACTCTTTCAATAGAGGAAATGGGGTGAGATTATCTGATGAACGACAAGGACTTACAGAACCAATGTAATCACTTAAAAAATACCCAAGGTAGCTTATAAAAGAGGATGGACCATGAATGCATGGCCGCGCTTTAATGTTGAAAGTTTCTGTTTGTAGTTAGTAACCGCAACAGATTAAAGGTGAATGATGATTTTGTTTGATTTGATACATCGTTTTGTTTAATTTATAATATTTATCGACTATTTTAGACTAGTGAATAATGAGATGTGAAATCGATTTAGGCATATATCAACATTCTCTTTTATTGAAACTTTTTTGGTGTCTCACGTGTGTCATATACTGTTCTTACAGGAAGTGTTAGCTCAAGAGAAGGTGCAGGCGTCGTCCTCTGTTAATCAGGAAGTTGATCTTGATGACTTGATGGATGTGAGTTAAAGAGTGAATCTATATATTGCGTCCTCGTGTTTTTGTATATCTATCTACTAATATTGGCTTACTTGCATGTAATGGTATCAGGATCCTGAGCTGGAAAAAATGCATGCAGATAGGATTGCGGCTCTCAAGGTTAGAAGTTTGATCCTCTCAAATGGATCCTTACAGGGCAGTTAGATATGGGGAGCTTCCTGATATTTTAATAGTCATATTGCTTGCATTGTTAAACAGAGAGAAGCTGAGAAGCGACAATCATTAAAGAAGCAAGGCCATGGAGAGTACAGGGAAATACCTGAAGGGGACTTTTTGGGTGAAGTGACTGCTAGTGAAAAAGTGATTTGTCACTTCTATCATCGAGAATTCTACCGTTGCAAGTAAAGTTTTTTGTGCTTCATTTTCTTTCTGTGTGTGCACGTATGTGTTGAAGCTCTTAGGAAGATAATTAAGGCGATTATCATATAATGGTGAGCCGGGGCGTTGAGTAGTAGGATTTACGGTTGACAAGGATAAAGAGAAATAAGAAAAAACGAGAGGTTCACTAGAGTCTTTTACTTATAATGATGAGAAACGCAACGGAAATTACACACGCGAAATACACACGCACACGAAATAAGCAATGAACTAAGAAATCTCCATTAATTCTCTCTAGCTTTCTCTCCCTAACATCATAATAATAATGAAAACGTAATGACTGGCCCTTTTATAAGCCAAGGACCCCCCAAAGACTAAAATACCCTAAAAATTTAAAATGACAAAATACGCTCCTACGTCACTCTCTCCCCCCCACCCACCACGAAGCATTGCCATATCCTCATGCTATAACGTAGCCTCGGTAATTCATGAATCATCACTCGCAGGACGTCCCAACCAACGAATCAGAAAACGGACAAAGGGACCCGCAGGCGTCATAGTCGTCTCAGAATCCAAAATGCCCTCAACACGTTCAACATACGAGTGAGCTAGATGCGTGCGATCCGCAGGAAAAAGGGATTGTGGGAGCCCCAAAACGGTGTCAAATCCGCCACATTAAATGTGGGATGTGTTATGAAACACTCGGACACGCCAACTCATATGCATTATTGCCACAACGACGAAGAACTAGAAAATGACCAAAACGGCGCATCTATAACTTGGTGACCTTGCCCACCCGCCGGTCGCGTCGAAAATATACCATAACAAGATCCCAGGGCTGAAAACAAGGATCGATGATCAATGTTTAAAAAGGCGCGAGGCGAGGCGTCTAGGCGCCTCGCCAAAAAAAAAACAAAATAATATTAAAAAAATACTTATAAAACCATAAAAAATAAAGTAACAAAGAAATATAAAATAAAACTATAAAAAAAAACATTTTCGAGGACTTTCTCATATAGTTAAACATTTTTTTGTTCCTCCGAAATGACTTTTTTACATATTGTTAATTTTATAATACGAAAATAAATTAATCAATGCAAAAATCAAATTGACTAAATTGTTTTTTTTACTTTCATTCACATATTGGTTATTGTATAATATGACAATAAATTAATCAATGCAAAATCAAATTGACAAAATCTTTTTATGACATATTGGTTATTCTTTAAAAATTTCTTTCAAGTTAAAATAGTAAATAGCACATGTTAAGTGCAATTTTAAAACAAAGAAAGGAAAAAAAGAATAAGAGTTAGTTGATTAAAACAACAAATTTTTTGAGTTAAAGTGCAATTTTAGAAAAATGAAGGGCTCTTTAACCTTTAAAAAACAGTGAATTTAAAAAAAAAAAGACATCATTAGTATGTATATATAATTAATTGATTAGTTAGTATATATAATCAGAATATATATATATATATATATATATATAGTACTTCTCTTGTGCATACCGGTATGTATTTTAAGAGTGCGGACCGGACATGTGTCACCTGGCGGTGAGCCTAGAAAAGGAGGCTAAATTATAGGCACATTCTCTCTCCTTTCTGGACTCACCGCCAGGTGACACATGTCCGGTCCGTACTCTTAAAATACATACCGGTATGCACAAGAGCATTTTTGTGTGTATATATATATATATATATATATAATAATGCTCCTGTGCGGACTAGTCCGCATTTTAAAAATGCGGACCAAAAATGTGTCACCTAACGGTGCGCCTAGAAATTATCGCCTAAATTATAGGCACACTCTCTCTCTTTTCTGGGCTCACCGCCAGGTGACACATGTCCGCATTCTTAAAATGCGGACTAGTCCGCACAAGAGCAGGACTAATATATATATACATACATACTTTGAAGATAGTGCAATAATTAATTATATTTATTTTATTACACACACACACAAACACATATATGACTGATATATATGTGTGTTTGTGTGTGTGTGTAATAAAATAAATATAATTAATTATTGCACCATCTTCAAAGTATGTGTATATATATATACACACACACACCAATTGTTGATATACATTAAATTAACAAAAAACAGAGTTCATGATGGAAGAAGAAACGCAATTTTTTTATTTTTTGCCTCTGCAAAAAACCGTGAGGTGAGGCTTAAGCCTTAAATTCAAACTTGAGCCTTGAGGCGATTTTTTAGTGATTCGTCTCGAGTGATCTCGGTACCTCGTGTAAACAGACAATATCGCGAAAGTAGAGGGTGACACATGTGAGGCATTTGACGTCCACGAGCATGGAATGAAATGAGCCATCTTGGAAAACCTATCGAGTACCACAAACAAAGAATCACGGCCTTGGTCGTCTTGGGTAACTCAACAAAAAAGTCCATAGAAACATCAAACCACGATCGATCGATCAGGAATGGGTAGGGGGTATACTGACCGACGTTAGTATGCTGACCCTTGATCGTTTGACAAGTGTAGCTGCGCTGAACATATCTGTTAACCTCCCTCCTCATTTCAGGGCAATAAAAATGCTCACGCAGTGTAGCTAATGTGCAAGCGACGCCCGAATAGCCAGCTAGGAGTTTGGTGATGATCTTTTCCCGCAAAGAAGAAACAGGGATGCAAAATGTAATGCCACGATACAAATATCCATCCTGCAGCAAGTAATCATCCTGAACACCATGCTGACGTGCACATGCCTCCATAATAGGTCCAAAAAAGGTGTCTGTTGCATACAAATCACGAATCTCTTAAAAATCGAAAACCGATCCCTGAATCGTAATCAAGGCATGAGACCTCCTACTCGGGGCATCTGCAACCAGATTCTCTCTACCTAGCTTGTACTATAGGTGGAAGATAAATTGCTGCAAGAAACTAGTTCACTTAGCATATCAATTGTTGACTTTTTTCTGGGAGTTCATGAAACGGAGGGACTCGTTATCCGATTTAATGACAAACTCCTGATGAATCAAATAGGGCTGCCAATGCTTGACAACTTGCGCTGTGACATATAACTCCAAATCGTAAGCAAAATAGTTAGAGACAAAATTGGTAACTTTCTGGTTAAAGTAAGCAACGAAGCTCCCATTCTGACTGAGGATTGTACCAATCCCGGACTTGCGCTCAAATAGTTGGGTGAAGTCTGGCAGGTGAATGGGAGCTGACGGCATTCTGGACTTATGATCTGGGATGCCGCCTCAGCCTCATCAGTCTAAGCAAACTCAGTCACAAACGCGCGCATCAACGCAGTAATAGGAGCCATTACTGTACTAATCCCTCAATAAAACGTCGACAAAAACTGACCAACCCGTGAAAGCTGTGGACCTGAGAGGCATTGGTCGGCCTAGGCCATTCCTGGATAGCTCGAACCTGCTCGAACCTTCTCGCTGTCTGCGCGTACTCCTTCCCTTGAGACTATATACCCCCAAAACAAAGCCTCTAGCACCATAAAAGAATACTTCTTTAGCTGGAGATAAAAATTCTCATGCCGAAGAACCTCAAATACTTATCTGATATGGTTCTTGTGCTCCGCAGCGAATCGACTGCAGATCAAAATATCATCAAAATACACCACGACAAACTTTCTCAAAAAGGGACGGAGGACCTGTGTCATAATACGCATGAATGTGGACGGAGCATTGGATAACCCGAAGGGCATGGCTGTCCACTCATACAATCCGTTCTTCGTTTTGCAGGCCGTCTTCCACTCATTCTCAAGCCTCGTGCGAATATAATGGTACCCACTCTTCAAATCAAGTTTGGAAAACACTGTGTCCCCGTGAAGCTAATCAATCATATCCTCCAACCTCGGGATGAGAAAACGATACCTGACTGTGATTTTATTCACAACCTGACTACCTACCAGTGTTTTTAAAAGCGCGCTAATGCGAATGCAATAGCGCGCTATTGCGTTTTGCGGTGGGAAAAGGCAAGGCAAACAAGGCTGCTATTTGAGATGCTCAGATTGCGTGCGCTACGGAGCGCTATTTGGCGCAAAACTGCGCGAACATGCGCAATTAGGCGCCAAAGTGCGCTACAGCGACGCAAGCAAAGCATTTTTTTTTTTAAAACCGTATGTCTTACCAAAACGTAAGAACATAGGTTATAAAAAAAAAAAACATCAAACCCTCCTTTGAAAGGCCGATTGACAGAAAAAACCCTTCGGCATCTGCATTTCTTCTCTAAAAAAAAACAGCAACTCATCTACATAGGTTTTTGGCACTTTGGAACCTTGATTCCACACATTGGCAGCATTATTTTCCCATTTTGGAACCTTGTTTCCACACATTGGCAGCATTATTTTCCCACAAAAAGCTGCTCTTTGCACCTGTAAGTATATACTTGATGTTAAACATAACTGATTTACTGTTTTTTAATTTTATTTATTATGTTTGTCATTTTTTTTTTTTTTTTTTTTTTAATCTCAAGTGCTTTTTTTTTTATTGTTTTTAAAATTTCAGTTGGTTGTCAAAATTTCAGTTTTTTTTTATTTTTATTTGTGGTTAATTTATCTATGAATGTTGTAGTCATAGTTGTCAAATCGCGAATCGTTTACCCCCCGAATCGCGAATCGTGAATCGTATCGGTCGAATTGGAACCAAACGATAAAAACGTAGTAAAATATATGTAAATGGAATTTAACACTATAGAATTGGTAATTAAGCGTAATATGACAAAAAACTAATCGTAGCACATGATAATATACCAAAATATATCACAAAAATTAACCGTAGCACATGTTCTCATTCATTTTAAGCTTAAAAATGTAAAAGACAAAAATATATCATAAAACAGCCTACATATTATATTAATTTAAAGCACCCTACATAAAACAAATATATATCATAAAGAGCCTATATATTAATTTAATGTAAAAAATCGCGAAAAAAAAAAGAAGTGAATCGGACCGAATCGGGAATCGGACCCGAATCGGAAGATTCGAATCGTGAATCGCAGATTCAGTCCGATTCTTTAGACATTTGCGATTCTAAGGTTGATTTGAATCGTTTTGGTAGTGAAT
Organism: Sambucus nigra; assembly: GCA_949130495.1. NCBI lineage: Eukaryota > Viridiplantae > Streptophyta > Magnoliopsida > Dipsacales > Adoxaceae > Sambucus > Sambucus nigra. The sequence goes on along the minus strand of OX422207.1, from coordinate 276,471,473 downwards.
CGAATCGAATCGTCCGATTCGAATCGCGAATCGGACGATTTTGACAACTATGGTTGTAGTATGTTTAGAACAATTTGGTACTATTAGTATGTTTAATTTCGAATGTTGTAGTACTTTATGTCTTCGGAACAATATTTGAAGTGATTTGGAATGCACGCGATTTCGGAACCAAAGCGCGACATCCTACGCGACCGCGATTAAAAACATTGCTACCTATACACATCCGTTAACTACCGTCCTTCGGCGTCAACAAAGCGGGCACAACACAAGGGGGACATACTTTCCCCTACGAGGCCTTGATCACATAACATCGATACCTGTCACTGTAGCTCAACGTGCTCGGCAAGTGACATCCTGTAATGGGGAATGTCGGGCAACTGGGTTCCCGGGACGAGATCAATAGCATACTGTATGTCCCTCAAGGGTGGAAGGGAATCGAACGGTGTGCATACATCCTGAAACAATGCCAAGATGTCGCGAAGGGCCTTTAGAACACATGTCGGTGCGGCGCCCAACAGGCTAATAAGGTCATAATATAGTCCTTGCTCAAGGGCATCGGTAAGGAGTACAAATTTCGAAATCAGGGACATAAGTGGGTCGGATAGTCTGGGCTGTGGCATAGGGTCAATGATTACCTCATAACCTTGGTGTATAAATGAATAAGTATTAACACTATAGTTGTCAGAATCTTACGATTCGCGACTCGATTAGTACGATTTGATCCGATTCACATAGTAATCGATACAAATCGGGAATATAATCGGAGAGGTTCTAAAACTTGGGCGGAATTGGTCGATTCAGGGGCTGAATCATGAATCGCACCGATTCACGATTCAGGTGCGATTCATGTTTCTCGGAGTATGTTGGCTATTTTCAATTGACTTAAAGCCCGTGCTCGTTTTTTGTTCCCTTTAAAATAAACAAAATTGTTTTATTATTAAAATAACAAGAAGTTAGTATAAACTTATGTTACTGTCGTGCCTGTTTAAAGTTGATCGAGAGAGGGAAGTAGTTTTGCGTTCGATTGAAGCCAACAAATCTTGTGTAAGGATTTTATGAGTTATATATGGTATTGTTATTATAGCATATTTTTATAGTGTTATGTTTAATCTTTATTTGTGTTATTATATTGTATAATATATCGTTATGTTTAAATTTGGATATTGTAGGTGGTGATATCGTTAAAATTTGGTCGTAATTTGGACATGGAAGTTCATTTTGTTAGATATATTTTAAAGAAATCAGGTCTTCTACTTGGTTGTAGGTCATAATATGTTTTATTACATATTCTTAATGTTCTCTTTGCATTTATATATTGTTTTATGCATATTTTATTCTTATATTGATTCTTACGATTCGATTTACGGTTCACGATTCATAGGGTTTCTGATTCACGATTTAACAACTATAAAAAACACGACCATCGTGCATGCTAGCATTGATCAAACTACCAGGGTCGTCCCAACAGGAGGCGACACACGTTCATAACAACAACCATACAAACAACTTCATCTGAATGTGGACCGATGGTAAATGGTACTTGACATTTCCGCATGGAGCGAACTTCGTCCTTGGATTCCAATCACCCAATCTTACACACATTTCGGATGGGCTACATGAAGTCCCAAATGCTCCACCATCTCTCGTGAGACCGAATTAACGCTAGAGCCACCGTCAATTATGATCTTACACATCCACCCTTTCGCTACACATTGCGTGTAAAATAAGCTGTGTCGCCGTGATTGATCCGTTGACATGACGACTGAGCTAGATACGGGGCAAATGGGAGGATGAGGACGTGGTGATGGGTACTCGGTGGTGGGGATGTAGGTTGGGGCAGCTATGGTGTGGCTGGCCATTGAGGGCGCAATGGATATGGGGCCGGGGTACATAACTGTTTGTTTAACAAACGAAGTTGGGTTTGACTGTGGGTTGTGCGCTTATGATAAATAGAGGCAGGCTAGTAGGGACCATTGGGTTAAAGGGTTCAAGACCCAATGAGTGGCTGGTGTTCAGGAACAAACCCTTGGTGGCCATCTCTGTGGGATGTTGTGCAGGCGGGTTAGGGTGGGGTTGTAGGGTTTGACCGGCGTTGGATGGATTTTCTTTGGTTCGGGGTGTTGGGACAGCTGTATCAGAGGGGTTGGTTCTGGTTCGGAGGCCATCGCATGGTGGGGTATGGTGGAGGGTTCAGCCAGTATTTTCCGGCAGGGGTGGGATGCTGGATGGATGTCGTGTCGGCCCCTATAGACTGTTCAGGTTGGGAGGGATTTTTGCTGTGTCTGGAATTGCAGATCTAGGATAAGTTCGAGGGTTGGGTAGGCTTTTGCTAGTGGGCGCAGGCTGGCCCGCTAGGGCTTGGAGCTGGTTTTCCAACAACAGGGGTGCCGCTGCTGCTGCTTCCTGTTGGTGGCTGTCGAGGGCTGAGAGGGGGTCTGTTGCAGCCTGCTGTGTGGTTTTGGGGTGGGTGGTTGGATCTAGGGTTGTGGGTGAGGATTTGGAATGCCGGAACTCCAATGGGTGTAGCCATCCTTGTTCCCGATCGTCACACATACTTGATTCAAGAACGAACCTGACTCTGGTACCACTTTGATGTGAAACGCAGTGGAAATTACATATGTGAAATACACTCACACGCGAAATAAGCAATAAACTAAGAAATCTCTATGAATTACATCTCTAACTTTCTCTCTATACATCATAATAATAATGAAAACTAAATGACTATGGCCCTTTTATAAGCACAAGGATCCCAAAAAGGCTAAATTACCTAAAATAATTAAAATGGCAAAATAAATGATAAAAATAAAAGATAAATGAGTATGCTTCTGTGTCATATAAAGAACTAAATGGGTCCTCGCCATCGAAAGTGTTCATCTGTTGAAGATTCTTAGAGATTGAACTTCAGTAGTTGGTTTTACAGGACTTCCTACAATTAATAAAAAATAGCAATGTTCTATAGATAGAAGGCAGGTGAACGGATGTTGCCTTGAGTCAAGGACGCCTTTAAAAAATTCAACTATTAGTACTAACTTGATAATCCAACACAAAGTCTAAATAGTCAAAATTATTGTAGCAATTACAGTACATACAACAAACAGTAGCCAAATGTCTGTGCATATATATATATGTATGTGTGTGTGTGTATGTATGTATGTATGGTTTCCTAGGGCCTAAGCCATGCGCCATAGCACATCGTACCGCGTAGCGGGTTTTTTTGGGACGCTGAAAATAGAAACTCTACAAATTTAGAATATCCTGCTGGACAGGATTTTCTGAATTGAGTAGAACTCATTTAATTTCGATTAAATAGGTTTGACAATACGTTTTACCAGAAGGCTTCTTAACTTGTCCAGCAATCGAAGTTAAAAATTAGAATCAGCAAAAATTAGGAAGAGAATCATTGTGGTTACCAAAATTTGTTATTACAATTTACAGCACAATTTGATTTAAAATAATTAGATAATTGTTAGGGTCCTTTGTATGAGAGTTGGTTTTGGGCGTGGTCTAAGACTTCTTATTTAGTTTGTGGTCCTTCGTGTTGTTATATAACTATAAATGTGTGATAACATTGTCACACGATTCTCCAATTTTGCAAGCTCGAGGACGAGCTTTTTCGAAGACGGGGAGAGTGATGGGAATCCATTGTTTTCTTCCTTTTATTTTTCCTTTTATTTATATTTTCTATTTTAGTTCTTTTAGGCATTTTATCCTTAATTAGTCTCCAAGCATGTTTGAGACTTATTAGGCATTATTTTGTTTTTAGTTGGCCCTTTTAGTCATTTTAGGTAATTATATGATAAGCAAGTAATCTTTCCCATATAAATACCCCATGTAATCACATTTGTACTTACTTTTCTATTCTTGAATATAAGGCATCTTTTGATTCTCTCTCAAAAGTTACGGTTTGGTTTGTTTCTTTTAACCATTGACGTGTAGTTTACGCCATATTTTTATCGTAATCATATTATACTTGTAAGAAAAAGCCATATCAGCACATATCATATCGTATACGCGTCTGAGTCTGTGCTTCATAGTTTCAAGCATTTGCAAGTTTAATGCAAGCATATAGATGGATCTTTTCAGGATAATGGATAAGCACTTGAAGTCTCTAGCGCCAAGGCATGTTGATACTAAGTTTATTAAAGTGGATGCAGAGGTTAGTTTCCAGTTATTTTACTTTAGAGGGGTGGCTTCCTGAGCTAACGTTACTACTGAACACCAACTCTTGCAACTTTTGAATTTTGGTTCACTTTAGTCAGATAAATACACGCTAAAATTTTGAGACATTAAATAACTTTATTTTTGGAAATGACATGCAGAATGCCCCATTTTTCGTTGCCAAACTAGGAATCAAAACATTGCCGTGTGTCATATTGTTCAGGTCAGATAATTTCTATTTCTCTTTTAACGTTCAGCTGCGTACAAATATGTAGGACCATGTTATGCAAGTTCGAAGTTTTTATTTAATATTTTATTTTCATTTTCTCCTGCCTCCCTTAAATGAGCGCTTTATGAAGGGGGCCTAGATGAAGTTATTTTGAATGTTAAGCTAGGCCGTTATATTGATATGCCTAGGGTGCTACTTAGTTTGGCTAGACCAATTTCATCAAACACTCTCCCCCTGACTAACACTCCGGATCTCGTGTTCGTTTTAGGTACTTTGGTGTCCTAGTCATGATGAAAAATCTCGGTATCTGTCTACGACTCGGATACCGGTCTTGGCATCGGGCGATACGCAGTGATAAGCTATTTAGAGAGCCCAATTTGTTAAAATAATATTGAAAATTAAAAAAAAATATGAACAATAATGTGGACCAATTAGACAAGTTCAAAACCGTCATTTTATTTGCACAAAATTGTCTAATAAATTTCACCGACGCTGTGAGATTTGATATTCATTAACTCAATAATTCAACAGTAAGCAAAATATTTTTTAAGTAAATAATGCAGTGTACATATTTATCAATAAAATAATGATACATATTTATTAATAAATAGTGTATTTATTAAAACTTATTAAGACATTTTAAAGATGTAATAACTGATTAATTAATTATATGTTAATAGATAATGTACATATTTGAAAATCATCAATAAATTAATTACATATTTACTAATAGATAATGTACATTTTTATAACTTATTATTACACCATTTTAAAGCAAATTAGTAGATCAATTAATAAATAATGTACACGTATCAATTTCTTTTTAATAAATAATGCACAATTTTCAAACTTATTAATACTTAAGTTTAAAACAGCTTGCCACATTATTTACTTATTTATTAATAAATAATGTACATTTTTGAAACTTATTAAGACATCATTTTAAAACACACTAACAGAGGGATTGAACGCTTATTGGAAACCTAGTGCCCGCCGTCGGTTGGGTGGTGGGTGGTGGTGGTGGGGATAGAGAGATGGCTGCTTTACCCAAGTAAAACCCTAGCCGCTCCTCGCTGCTGCTCTTCACCTTGATTTCCTCGCAAAACCTCTCGTCTGCTTTTTTTTACAAATCAGTCTATCTTGGGCAAATTTGGTCTGACTCAAAGATGTTATATAACAAAAAGAAAAAAACCAAATGTAAAAAGAAACCAAAACCTATTGATGGAAAACATTAAACAACAAAAGCGGAGATGTTATATAACAAAAAGATATCAAAGGTATGCTACACAAATATTATATATTATTTATTCTTAATTTTGTACAATTGTAACATAATATATATATACATACAAGATTTATCTTGTGCATACTTCTCGCACAAGATAATATACACGCCCCCTGATTCACCACAAGCAAAACCGCTCACCCTGAAATTTCGTGCTGATGACATCTGCTTCGTGCGTCTCTCTCTTGCAGTTATCTGGTCCGGATTTTTTAACTTGGGGGAAGTCTGCAGGAGAGCACTAGTGTATGCATACATATACATATACATATACATATACATATATATATATATATATATATATATATATATATATATATATATATACATACTAGGGTATGCCTAGTAGTGGCAAATGGGTGGTTATGGGCGGTTATGGACGGGTCAAAAATGGATATGGATAAATTTGGGCGGGTCAAAAGCGGGTCGAACATAATAATTTGGGCGAGTTTGGTTGGGTTAAATTCGGGTCGGGTCGGGTCAACCCCGGATCGGATCGGGTTGACCCGCTTTTTTTTTTTGAAAAAACAATTATTATACCATATACAAATAAATATGGTATAATAATTTTGAAAAAAAATATACAAGTAAATACTTGAATAAAAAAAATCTTTTAACTCTAATAATTTGAGTTTTATTTTTGTGAGGATCCAAAACCATTTTGACCCGCTAATGACCCGCCAACAAACCATCTTATTTGATCGTTCAAACCATTTTGACCCACAAACACAATTAATGGGATCCAAACACATTATTTTGGGTGGATTATGGGCGGTTTCATCCTCAAGAGCCCATATTGCCGGCCCTAGGTATGCCCGTGCCTGAAGGCACGATGAAAAAATTCCAAAATAACAATCGTGGTCAAGTCACAAAAGTTTTGTATTGTAGTATCAATCGAGATTAATTTTTTTGAAGGCGCAACGAATACTTTCAAAGTATTGAACTGACTACATTTTTTTGTAAAATTATATATATTATAATAAAAAAAAATGTACACTGCTTTAGAAATTTTGGGAAAAATTTGCTTCATTTATCTATCCACCTATTTTTTTTTTACACAAACATATAATACTTTTATACTTTAGTTCTTACCTATTTCTTTTACCAAATACCAGCACGATCCGGTTAAAATGCGACACGACACGAAATCTTATTTTTTTATCTAACAAAAACACAACTCAAATAAAAGTGACACGACACGATTTTTTTTTTATCATAAACGAACATGAAATATTTTTTTACCCTAACACGAACACAATCCATGTAAAAGAGATACGGAATGACACGAAACATGTTTTTTTTTATTTTTTTACCAAACAAAAACACAATCCAATGTGGCGTTTAATTGATGTTGTACTTTTCCTAACACCCATCTAGCATTACTCATTTGGTGAGAGGTATCTTTGGTCAGGGGCAGTGTTTTTAAAAGCGCGCTATTGCCTTTTGCGGTGGAAAAAAGCAAGGCAAACAAGGCTGCTATTTGGGATGCTCAAAAAGCGTGCGCTATTTGGCGCTATTTTGCGCTATTGTGCGCTATTTCGCGCTATTTGGCGCAACATGAACGCTATTCATGTTTTTTTTAGAAATCACAGTTTAGTTAAGGAGGGGGAAAAGTGTTACCTTATTTCACATACGGACTTTGTTTGGGTGAGGTATTCTTTGTTCCAAACCCTCAATTTACTTATTTACGAAGGTCTCAATGATGTTATTTACTTTTTTTTAAAAGTTTAGCTTAAAAGGTTACTTTTATTTAATATTTTCTATTCCAAACTCTCGGTTTACTTAAATGTTTACTTATTTTATATTTTTCAGTAAATAATGTTTTTTATTTTATAATTTCCAATTTTAAATGTAACTAATTTTTCAAATCTCAGTTCAAAATGTTTTTTTTTTTAATAATTGTCCGTTTAAAATGCTACATGTGTCATAAATATCTGTTTAAATTGTTATTTATTTTATGATTTTCAGCTTTAAATGTTACTTATTGTTTAGATTTATGTTTAAAATGTTGTTATTATTATTATTATATTTGTCAATTTAAAATACTACTTGTTTTAAAAATTTATGTTTAAAATGTTATTATATTATAATTTTAAGTTTAAACTTGACTTAATTTCATATTAAAATTTTATTTATTTTATTATTTTTAGCTTTGAATGTTACTTATTTTCAGAATTCTGTTTAAAATGTTATTATTATTATTTTTTTAATTGTCAATTTAAAAAATAAATTTAGAAAAAAATAAAAAAAAATCAATTTCAATTATAACTTTTTTTACCAATTTCAGTTTAAAATGTTACTTTCTTACAAATTTTATTTTAAAATGTTATTTTTTTATTTATATTTTTTTATAAGTTTTTTAATTAAAACGCGGGAATGCATGAATTGCTTGCGCGACGCTACTTAGGAGCCAGAACGCGACACCCTGCGCGACCGCGATTTAAAACATTGGTCAGGGGCTTATATCTTATGGACAATTTTGAGATTACCTCAAAATATTTCTTGTAGTCAATTTTTAAGGGTCCGTTTGGTTGACAATGGGCAAAATAGTGGGCATGGCAAAATTTGCCAAACAATTTTTGCCTAGTTTTTTTCACATGAGGCTATCAAATAACCATTAGGCGAAATTAAAGTAAATTCAATTAATTTATTTAAAAACAGTTTTTATATTATATTCAAAAATGGTAAAAACAGTTTTACAATATTTTTATATTACGATTTTAAAAAAAATTGTAAAACATTTTCTTAACAATTTTTTATAATATCAAAAACAGTTTTTAAAATATTACAAAACAATTTTTAAATATTCACAACGGTTTTTTAACTATTTAAATATTTTTTAATTTTGTTTTTAAACTTTAAAATTGTTTTTATATTATATTCAAAACAGTTTTTAAAAATGTTAAAAACTATTTTTACAATATTTTTATATTACGTTTTTTCAAAAAAATTGTAAAACATTTTCTTAACAATTTTTTCTAATATTAAAAACATTTTTCAAAACATTACAAAACAGTTTTTAATATATTTATAACAGTTTTTTTAACTATTTAAAACAGTTTTTAAAACTTTAAAATTGTTTTTATAATATATTCACAACAATTTTTAAAAATGTTAAAAACAGATTTCACAATATTTTGTTAATACGCTTTTTAAAAAAAATTGTAAAACATTTTCTTAACAATTTTTTATAATATTAAAAACAGTTTTTAAAACATTGCAAAACAATTTTTAAATATTCATAGCAGTTTTTTAATTATTTAAAACAAATTTTAAATTATTTTTTAAAACATTAAAACCGTTTAAGAAGTTGGCAAATTTGTGGACAAATATTTCCCACTCAAATAGGTAAGCAAAATTTGCCCACAGATTGTGCATAGGAGGTGTTGTACATTGGTAAATAATGCCTAAGCAAATTGTGCAACCAAACAGTCAAAATGTGGGCAAATTTTCATATTTGCCAACTTTTTGGCATTTGCCTAGGCAAATTTTGCCAACCAAATGGACCCTATTTCTTTGAGACTACGGAGGGTTGAATTCGTGGGTTTTTAACTTAAATTGTTCAGTTTAAAAAAAAAAGATTGTTCAATATAAAAAAAAAACATTTTTGGACATTGTATAATTTTACTTACCAAAACCTCTTTTCTATTTTGTATAAAATTGACCTTCCGTGTAAAAATATCATATTTTTAAACCAAATGGAAGAAGGGGTTTGGAAGTAAAAAAAAAACTTCGAAGAAATATATATAAAACATGAACATACTTCACGAAATGGAAAAGGGGTTTAGAAATGACATTTTTAACATTCACATATCGTTTTTTTAAACGTCAGCCTTCACGGGGTAAACGTCAGCCTTCATGGGGTAAACGTCATGAAACGCCAGCCTTCAATTTTTGGGGTAAATGTCAGCCTTCA